>OZ038529.1:6095559-7578059 GCA_964036665.1 Gordius sp. MW1 | reverse complement strand
GCACCTTAAAAGGACGATACTATGTCGTTTTCCGTCTATATTACTGCAAGCCTTGCGGGGATCCGCAGTTTTTGGCTATTTTTTCCTTGCATTCTCCCCATTACGAGGTGTAAATTGTTTTGTAAAAAACTTTTTCTTTCGAATCGTTGACTTTTATTTTAACGCCCCCCCCCCTTCTTCCCCTCTACTTTGATAAATGGAGGATTGAGGAGGGCGGTGACTTTAGCTACTAGGAGGGTGAGGGCTTTGAGGGTGGGGTGCTTGTATTAGTCGGCAAAATAAGAAGGTCATTGAAGGACCTTGCACCCGGGTGGCGCACTGCATCTTAATGTAAGCAAAAGTTGTCCTGCGCCTCCGTCCGTATATTGGGTCATTTTGATTTTCAGAGCGCTCATTTACACCACTCCATGAAGTCCGGCAGCCTAAGTTTTTATCTCGAATAAATGGATGGGAGGAAGGAGAGTGACGTTTTAAGAATTCACACTTTGGCGTCAGTTCTCTTTAGGAGAGAAAAATTTATTACCGCTCCCAATGATGCTCTCATATCGTGACAAGTCGCAAAATTTGCCTTAGAATTCTATAAACGACCCTTACTAAACTTCGCCCACACTAATCACAGCAGGTAAATCCATTCTATACGTTAAAAAGTGTCTTAACATTATTTGGAATATTAATATGATTAATTTATAAAACTTTTGTACAGCTTTCGAAACTATAAATAAATGTATACCATAAGAATTGTTAAATGATAATAGTGTTGTAAAAACGGCAGGATCTTACTTGGTCGACCTTTGGTTTAAGTTGACTAATTTCCAGATGGGTTGATAAATTTAAGTATATTAATTTAGAAATAAATCATTAAAGAATAATTCGGTTAAAATCAAGAGACATTCAAATCATTTATTTGCTTTGACAATCGAATAATAACAATAACAAATAAGACTTATACTGAATGTTTTGATCGTACACCTTTTAGGTAAATATCAATGATTGGAAGCAGTACAAAGAGGTTAAGGACGGCCTATACCAATACTCAGCTAGTGGAACTTGAAAAAGAATTTAGTTACAATAAATATTTGTGCAGGCCGAGAAGAATGGAAATAGCTGCCTCATTACAACTTTCCGAAAGACAGGTTAAGGTTTGGTTCCAAAATCGCCGCATGAAATATAAAAGAGAAGTTGATGGTAAGCAGATGAATGTCATTATTGCTGTAGCTCGCCTTTTCCCATACTCAAATTAAGCCTTTTCCCATACTCAAATTAAGCCTTTTCCCATACTCAAATTAACTCATTAGTGCTTTTCCTTTTTAGTTAATACTCCCACACTCTCACCCATTAGTTATAATATCATTAGTTACTTTCCCACACTCTCACCATGATTTGAGTTCGCATTCATTATTGTAATTAAGTACATTATTATTCCCACGCTTTTTCCTATATATTACCAAATTATCGCATAAATGGATTCTTGGATTTTTTCCCTTTCTTACGCATTTTATTACGCTATAAAATATGGCGCGGTCGAATTCCAATATACAATTCCATCAATATAATCCTACCGATAGTTTTGACTTATACTTGTCACAATTCAACCATTTTCACAATGTTATCGGTTGCGATAAAAAATCCTTATTTCTATCCGTTATAGGTACCGAAAATTTCGAATTACTTACAAACCTTATTGCCCCCCAGGACCCTGCAAACCTTCCTTTTGAAGAATTATGTTTAGCCCTAAAAAACTTTTATTCTCCCAAATTAAACCCAATCGTACAACGCTACAAATTTAATAAGTTGTCCCAAATGGATGATGAAACCATCGATGCATTTACAGCAAGATTAAAGGGGGTGGCAATCCATTGCGAATTCGGATCGAACCTTGAAAGTAGCCTCCGTGATAGGTTTGTAGCTGGATTAAAGAAAACAAAGATTGTTGAACGCCTTTTAGGCATAGAAAATTTGACATGGCAAATTGCGCTGGACACCTCTCGCGCCATGGAAAGGGCAGAACTACAATCGCAATTATTGAATCATTCGGAAACAATTCATTTGGTAAAACCCAGGTCCTTAAATTATTGTTATTCATGCGGGGGGAATCATAATCGGGCCATGTGTAAATTTCGAACTGCAGTTTGTTTTAAATGTCAAAAAAAGGGACACATTGGAAAAATATGCAAGAGCGAATGCAGTGTTACGCATCATCAAGTGAATTATTTGAAGGGATATTCGTCATTTCCCACTTATACATTAAAGGTAAATGATCTAGATGTTAATTTTGAAATTGATACAGGGTCATCAGTGACAATGGTGAATGGAGGAAACATTGTAGTACGGAACGTTTCTCCACTCAAAACTATCTTAAAGAGCTATAATGGTACAACCATACCAACGAAAGGAAAAACCGAGGTGACAGTATCTGAAAATGGCAAACGATTTAAATTGCCGTTAATCGTATCAGAAGGCCATGGCCACAACATATTAGGACGCGATTGGTTGCAACATTTTCCCCATATCCTAATTCAACTGGCACATAAATGGATTAAAGATGATACCACTCCCTCTTCAATCAATATGGTTAATTGTTACAATAATTTGAATGATATTACTAACAAATATTCTTCGTTATTTGATAATAAATCCACCGGAGTTATTGATTTTTATACAACACTTAAACTTAAACCCGAATCCTCTCCTAAATTTTTTCGGCCCAGACCAATCCCTTATTTTATTAAAGAAAAAGTGGATAAGGAGTTAGACCGACTAGTTAATGAAGGGGTTTTGAAATCTGTAAAATATGCCGACTATGCAGCGCCCATTGTTACTGTTCTTAAAAAAAATGGGGGATTACGAATTTGTGGAGATTTCCGAAATTTGAATAATAATCTAGTTGTTGAAAAATACCCTCTTCCCCGAATCCAAGACTTGTTTTCTAAATTAGCAGGTTTTAGATATTTCTCCATATTAGACCTAAAGGAAGCTTATTATCAAATTAAAATTACTGAAAAATCACAAAATATTTTAACAATTAATACCCACAGAGGACTTTTTCAATATACTCGACTTCCATTCGGAATTGCTTCTGCCCCAGCGATATTTCAGCGCTTCATAGACTCATTATTTAGGAACATTAATGGTGTAGTATGTTATTTAGACGACATTATCGTGTCTGGGAAAACAATTGAGGATCACAATAAAAATCTCGAAATAGTGTTTAAAATATTGGATGAGGCTAATATAAAATTAAAACGAGAAAAATGTAATTTTTTACAAAAATCAATTGAATATCTTGGACATATAATAAACGAGGAAGGAATTCACACAACTAACAAAAATACTAAGGCAATTATAAATGCTCCTGACCCTACATCAATTAAAGAATTACAATCTTTCTTAGGCATGGCTACCTATTATGCTAAGTTTATACAAAATTTTTCGACTCTAGCACAACCGTTGTATAAATTATTAAGAAAATCAGTGAAATGGAATTGGACACAAGATTGTATAAATGCCATTAATAAAATAAAGAAAAAAATAATTAATGCTCCTGTTTTAGTTCATTTTAATCCTCAATTACCATTGCTACTCTCCACCGATGCTTCAGCGGAAGGTATCGGCGCCGTTTTATCACATGAAATTAAGGGGTACGAGCATCCCATTTCTTTTGCCTCGCGCACACTCAACGCTGCGGAGAGAAATTACAGCCAAATTGAAAAAGAAGCGTTAGCCATTATATTTGCATTTCAAAAATTTCGAGAATACATTTATGGCCAAACCTTCACTCTAGTAACAGACCACAAACCACTATTATCAATATTTAATCAAACCAAAAACGTACCTCAAGCTGTATCGGCGCGACTTCAACGATGGGCTTTATTTACAACACCGTACCAATTTAATATTAGATATAAGAATACCAAAGAAAACGCTCGTGCAGATATGCTCTCAAGGTTAGCTGTTCCGGACGAAACAATATCTCAAGAGGGAGATATTTGTGCTATTTACGAAGAAACATTTAAGCAATTACCAATTACATCGGCAGATGTGGCCAGACATACCCGTCAAGATCCTGTTCTAGGACAAGTATATAATTACGTACTTCACGGTTGGCCCAAAAAAGTGGAATCGGAACTAGTCGTGTACCATCAACGCCAAAAAGAATTAACAACGCTAAAAGGATGCCTTTTCTGGGGATATAGGGTGGTCATTCCACAAAAATTAAGAAAAGATATTTTATATATGCTCCATTTAGGCCATCCTGGTATGACCCGCTCTAGGATTCTAGCCCGTCAACATTTATGGTATCCAGGTATCGATAAGGACATCCAAAATTACGTTAATAATTGTAAAAATTGCCAAGAGTGGTTTTCTGGAACACCAGAATTAGCTCCCCAAAAATGGACAAACCCTGGTAAACCTTGGTCTAGGCTACATTTAGATTTTTGTGGTTCTATTCACGGTTATTATTATCTAATTTTGGTCGATGCATATACCAAATGGCCAGAGATATTCCCTATGACCAGCATTAGTGCATCGTGCACTATCAATGCCCTCGAATCGATATTTGCTCGTTTCGGACTACCTAATTCCATTGTTTCAGATAATGGTCCACAATTTACAAGTGCTGAATTCAAGGGATATTGCAAAAAAAATAATATTCGAAACATTTATTCAAGTCCTTACCACCCTCGTTCTAATGGAGAAGCCGAACGTTTTATTCGAACCTTTAAAAATTTCCTATATAAGTCGCAAAATTTTAAAAATGATAAATTATTTAATTTCTTGTTTTCTTACAGGAATACTATCCATCCTACAACTGGTTTTACCCCAGCAGATTTGTTAATCAAAATTCACCCCTTAAGTTTGTTTAGTTTTTTAAAACCACACATGATGGTAGGGGAACTTGAAGAAGATAATTTTATTAGAAGAAAATTTTTAATCGGTGACAAAGTCTGGGTGAGAGATTTTACAAGTAGTGACAAATTGTGGTGCAAGGGAGTCGTTCGTAAAATACTTGGTCCCGTTTCTTACGTAATCGAAACAGAAGAAGGTATGATGTGGAAAAGACATGGCGACCACATAAGGAAACGATCGGATACAATCATGGAAGAAGACTTGCCTACACAGGTGACAACGCCCTGCCCCTCTCCTTCTACAGACTTGGCAAATGATTCACCATTTGACGATTACAGCACGGAGCAAGCTAGTTTTTCACGTACACCACCTATGACGCCCTCCATTAATACTCTTCCATCTACGACCCTTCCTTTTAACTCGCCACCATCCACATCTTCGACGATACCACTTACGTCCCCGCCCCGTTTGCCGATCGATCCTGACGTAGTTGGACTACCTTCACCTACACTACCACGACGGTCGACCCGAATTAAATACCCGATGCAAAGATACGGAATCGATTAAGGGGAAAGAAATGCTGTAGCTCGCCTTTTCCCATACTCAAATTAAGCCTTTTCCCATACTCAAATTAAGCCTTTTCCCATACTCAAATTAACTCATTAGTGCTTTTCCTTTTTAGTTAATACTCCCACACTCTCACCCATTAGTTATAATATCATTAGTTACTTTCCCACACTCTCACCATGATTTGAGTTCGCATTCATTATTGTAATTAAGTACATTATTATTCCCACGCTTTTTCCTATATATTACCAAATTATCGCATAAATGGATTCTTGGATTTTTTCCCTTTCTTACGCATTTTATTACGCTATAAAAATTATCCTTTAATTTCACTATTTAATTAAGACTATTAGTCTTTTACCAAAATTGTATTCCCCATGGGCGTAGCCAAGGGTCTCTGAATCCAAAAATATGTCGTTTATTAAAATTATGACTAAAATTTAAAAAAATTGTTTATTTTGCCCCTCCCTAAATCATTTTTGCCCCCCTCTAATTCCAATGCTGGCCACGCCCATGGTATTCCCCAAATATGCCATTTTAAAAGCATTCGTGTTCAGATTCCTCATAACTTCATATTTAATGTTATTAAGTAGCTTAATTCTGTAATAATTTACTCTAACTTTAAATAAATTTTTAAAAATCTGCGTTTTTTATCATAACAATTTCATATGTTTACCTCTATCAAAACTAAGCTTGCTATTTTCAAATGAAAAGTTGATTTATTTTTGAAACGAGGGCTAACAAAGGAACCTCTAAAATCCCCGGTTTTTATTTAAAAATAAGGTAATATGTTTGCCGTGTCTATAATATTTAAATAAAACGGTAATTGGAATAAGAATGGGGTTTTAATTAAAATGATTTTAAACAGTATAAAAAATTATACTAGTAGATAGTAACAAAACAATGATGCTATATATTAAATCACTTTTATTCTAAATTATTTTTGCATTATGCATTTTATTACTTAAGTTACTGGCTTTGTATAATAAATTTAAAAAATAAAATAGTTATCATTTAAATGTTAATTTAAGATCCAAGCGCAGAATGTAACGGGAACGAAATAAATAACGAACATCGCTGCGCCGACAGCTGCCACAAGCACGGAACAAATGGTTATTATGATTCAATGTACACACAAAAACCGCTAGGGAATTTACCATTAAGTCGTCACCACCACCAAACTTTCTTTTCCGTGAAAGCTGGTCAAGTTTGTAATAACAATTCGAAAGAATTTTTGACTCGCAATAATGATGATGTAAGTTGTTTGCAAAAATTATTGACGAATAGTGACGATTTTTGTGAATTCCAAAAAAAGGATGTCAACGAGTCAAATATACATTATAAAGATAATGCCACCTATCCGAATGGCATCCATCCACACTCGAATGTTAATGATCTTAATTCCAACGAATCCAACACACTGCTAAAAGACATCCTTGAACCTTATACTTGCATGTCTCATGACCAAGTAACAACATACGCCCCCCTAAGGAGTATAAACCAAGCGTCATCTATGGAATCAAATGTGCATCAGTCTTTGTTAACTAAGTGCCAGGACGGTTACCAATATTTATCAGCTATGAACAATAACATCACCTTACCAATAAATAATTCCCAGGTAATTAAAACCTGGGCTGAAACTTCAGCCACTTTAGGAGGCATAGATCCATCCAGTAAATTGAAATATGATAACTCAACAATTCGTAACATTTTGGAAAATAAATTGAATGTACCACTTGAACATAACATAGATTCTAGTCATTATAACTTATATAACCTTCAACCCGATAATTCTGAAAACGGGGAACATATGTTTAATGACCTCACACCTTTACTAGCAATTATGCCAAATTATGATAATACTCTAGATGACAGCATTTATCTAGTCAATAATAGTTTATTTTGCCACCCAACACTTCCTACAAATTCAACTTTTCCACATAATAATCTTAACAACCTTTCCGTCGAACAAAAGGTATATACTCAAGATGTTAGAACTGAGTCGAATGCTCCTTTAAATGAAATAAATTGCCAAGAGCCAGAAATTTCAAGCCTCAATCAGCAACTCCAGATTAGAACTTCAAATACCGAAAACTATAAATTTGATGCACTTTATTCAAATAAAATCGAGGACAAAAATCGTAATGATAGTTGGAAAGTGCTGCCAAGTTTTAACGAGTTTGTACATTTCAATTCTTATAGAGATGAGTGATCTGTTAGGTTTAAGTATAACCAATGTTTCATTTGACACAAACTAACTAAACGCACTCAATGCAATTGGGGTTTATAAAAATGCACATCATTAACCAATACAAATCTATCGTACACCCTTAATATAAGATGAAATTTACTGTGATACTATTTATTTAAATAATGTTATGGCATATTTATTATAATGTTAAAATTTTTGTTATAGATTATAGAAATGTTCGACAAGTCTTTTACAGAAAATAAAGGGTTGATATAAATATATTGATGACTAAAAATTATAAACATTAATAATCATTTTATAAACTGCTAACATAGCTTGAGTACAGAAATTAATATTATGATTTCTATAACTTTAGCGATGGATATAATTATCCTAGCTACCTTTAGGAATGACAAATTATACATTTTACCGTGCGCAGTATATTTAAATAACTTATAAGAATTCAGGTGCATATACATTTGAAAAAGAGATTGTTCCCCTAAATTAACCATAAATATTATAGTAATACGATCCATCATATAGTATTTTGAACGCATGGATTTTTTCCACATATTCTCAATTCGTCACCTAAACTGTATCTTCATTATTTCTTTAAGCGGTTCCGAACAATCTGTATTTATTAGCCTCAAATTGGGTGTTAATTTTCCCTGTCGTCGAATAATCGACAGACCAAAAATTTTAAAAGCCTTTGTTAGGGTAATAAGAAATAATTCTCCACTCTATTGAAGACGACGACATTGAAACACATTTCGAATGTATTTATATTTCTTAAAAGCAAGTTTAACCGAGCATCTTCTGTTTTTAAATAACTAGGTAACTTTTATCTATTACGTCGTTTATTATTAAATTTTAATCGATAATTTGCACCATACTTTAAGTTTTTCACTGCCATGAATTTCCCTTTTCAAAATTAAACGCCACGAAAAAAATTTTTAACCCAAAGAATAGTTTGGAAGGTAAGTTACTAGTTGTCAATTGCCTGAAAACATTAGCAGCTTCTCAATTAAATATCTAATCTATAGTAATTATCCCACATGTTAATCTCTCCAATTTTTTCCAAAATCTGTCTTAGTCTTTAATTTTCTGGTATCAGGCTTTTTAAATAATAATAAGCATTTTAGCAGTTATCGATTTAAGAATACCATAACAGAATGCTGACCAAAACTTAAACTTGCTAAGATCGACTATTTTGCAGCATCGCGAAACCTATACAAGTGTTTGAACTAGACTAAGATGTAAAATGGACTCAAAGGAATATTCTTTTCAAAAATTCTTTTTGATAGATTAATCTCATGAGCTACTTGTCAATTAGTATCAACTTCGTTTTGTATAAATAGTTTTAACTAAGCTATCAATCATACCATGAATTTTTTTTCAATAAGTTCATTAAGAAAATTTCTCCATTAATATATTCATTTAACATCTCATTATATCCATTAATTTTTTCATGCATAAGGGTTTTAAATAAATATTTCGAAGTTTAATATTATATAATTTATGTTAGGCGGTAAAGAGGAGTTTCAGAGCTCCATATTTTGTAATTGCAGATAACATTTCTTGATAAATGTCTAATGTCCTGCATTATCTTTACAACTGGCAGAAGTCAATAAAGTCAGATGCAAAAAATTAATTTGTAATAATTTAATATACATTCTACAATATTTTTTTCCGATAGAAGTTTATATAATTGCGTATGTTACATGCTAAAATATGTTAAATTAATGAGCTGACATCGAGCCATGGATTGAGATTGTATTGGATTCTACAATTTCCATGATAATTTTCTGCTTAATGTAAAAGAATTCAAGCTATAATGGTTTGCTTATTGTTAAATGTAAATATCGGCCCAACCCGCTGCCCGACCTTGCTCGCCCTGCCCGCCGGGCAACTGCCGGAAATTAAGATTTTTGGGCGGGCTCGTGGGGGCACCTTAACATGATTCTGGCAATTCTTAGTGAAATATTTCTTTATTGTATCAATTTGTCTTCGTCTATTATTTTATCGCCTCTTCAACTAATTGTTAATATTTACTTATCGTAATTCTTATCATAGAAATTCGAGAATTGAATTCGGAATTGTTGGAAAATATGGCAAAATTACTTTTTGAAGTTTGAAAAATCAGCATTTTGGGTCTGACAGTTCGGGCAGTAAGAGTTCGGGCATGGTCGGGCGGTCCGGGGAAATTTAGTTATAAAATCAGACCGGGCTGAGTTCATGCAGAAAAATTTGAACACATCTGACCTCTGTTGTATATTGAACATCGCTTGGTAATTGGTTAAGAATATAAAGAATTCTTGTTAAAGGAATACCTAGTCATGTCCACATTATTTCAAATATAACAAACTCTATACTAAATTTAATCCAGCCCTAAGGGGTCGGCAAATCCCCCTCTTTGGCCCACTCTCCCCTGGTGGTGTAAGAGATTAGAGAAAGAGGAGCAAATCGGTGGCAGGGGAGGGCAAAAGGGGGATAGGGGGTGAGGGTGGGACAAGGGGAGGGGGCAAAGTTCTTAGTTTATTTATGATAAATAATAATATGAGCACATTTTTAAAGTTATTCACTCGTAGCAAATGCTTTTAATAATCTAATATCTGCTCGAGTTTCTGCTCGGGCCATCTGCTCATTGCTTGAACAGATTTAGCTGCTTCGACTCCGCCTCTCGAGCATTTTTTGTATATTACTGAACTGCCTAGTGCGCACAGATTATGATATTCGCTTATTAAACAACTCAATGTGCGTGCTCGAGCAAAGCACATAGTGAGCAGTGCTCATACGAGCATTTTAACAACAACAAATATGCCTACCAGGGTATTTGTTTACAGACTAAACTATTGGAATTTAGTTTGTGTGTTCTATATTTGCGAAAATCGTTTCCTTAACTAATTTTTATAAAAAACTTAAGATCTTGTATTAATGCCAACTATACATGAGTCCATAAGATTCATGTCATTTTTAAACTATTGTGTATAGTGATGCGGAAAAACCGAGACGAGATAATGGTGGGGAAACCTGAGGTTTTATAAACCTTAACCTAAGTTTTTAGGTTAGGTTTGAGGTTTATAACGACCTCAAGGTTTTTTAAGCAACTAACCTTAAAACCTCAGGTTCGAGGTTAGGTAACCTCGTGGTTTCAACACTATTTTTTATTTCTTAACGACTAAATTATAATCGCAAATAAAAATAATTTATTAAGTATTAATTGCTATGCAATTTATGGGCTCGCTTTTGCTTTTGTTTGTCCGCGTCCGCTTTTGTTTGTCCGCATACAACCTCCCTATCTATTTGCATTGGGTATATTAGGTTTTGTTTACCAGTATAGATAAGGAGGAGAATTGCTCTAAGTGATTAATGCATAAGATGTGCCCCACCCCTCATCTCTATCTCCCTCGCTGTGTTATTTTTTAAATTAATGCATAAGAGGTACCCCACCCCTCTTCTCTATCTCCCTCGGTGTGTTATATATAAGATTTGTTAAATTATCTATTACAACGGCTTTCTGACTGTTATATTATAAACATAAATAAAAGTTGTTTACTTTTAATTGCTATGCAATTTAACTAGTTTTTAAGTTAGAATCCCGGAGTTTTTTTGACTCTTATGATTATTCTTGTTACTATCATTGATAATAAGACTTTTTGGCCGTCCGCTGGCTGCTGACCAATGAAAAAAATGACCATTGGCCAAAATGTGAATCCGAGTTTATTTTTTCGTTTTTTTTTGACTATTATGATTGTTCCTGTTACTACCATTGCTATTATGACTTTTTGGCCGTCCGCTGGCTCCTGACCGATGGAAAAATGACCATTGGCCAAAATGTGAATCGAAATTATTCTTTTCGTTTTTTTTTACTTATGATTGTTCCTGTTCCTACCATTGCTATTATGACTTTTTGGCCGTCCGCTTGTTCTATTATTGTTTCATTTTATTATATAATAAACATGAATAAAAGTTGTTTACTTTTAATTGCTATGCAATTTAACTAGTTTTTGGGTTAGAATCCCGGAGTTTATTTTTGACTCTTATGATTGTTCTTGTTACTATCATTGATAATAAGACTTTTTGGCCGTCCGCTGGCTGCTGACCAATGGAAAAAACGACCATTGGCCAAAATGTGAATGCGAATTTATTTTTTCGTTTTTTTGACTATTATGATTGTTCCTGTTACTACCATTGCTATTATGACTTTTTGGCCGTCCGCTGGCTCCTGACCGATGGAAAAAATGACCATTGGCCAAAATATGAATCGAAATTATTTTTTTCGTTTTTTTTTGACTATTATGATTGTTCCTGTTCCCACCATTGCTATTATGACATTTTGGCCGTCCGCTGGCTGCTGACCAATGGATTAAAATGACCATTGGCCAAAATGTGACTCGAAATTTTTTTTCTCGTTTTTTTTGACTATTAATTTATATCTACTTTTACCGTGTCCTGGCTGCTGACCAATGGAAAAAAATGACCATTGGCCAAAATGTGATTCGAAAATTTTTTTTTCGTTTTTTTTAACTCTTATTTATATCCACTTTTACCGTGTGCTGGCTGCTGACGAATGGAAAAAAATGACCAATGGCCAAAGTGAGCATCAAAATTTTTTTTCCCGTTTTTTTGGCTATCATTGACTTATAGAGTATCTGTTGGTACTGACCAATGGAGAAAAAATGACCATTGGCCAAATTTTAGATTTTTTTAATTAAAAATTATTCAAATTCAACAAAAAATTTCTCCCAACAATTCTGCGAATTCTTAACATTGTGATGTTTTATAATATAATGTTTGTTAGACCCATAATCACTAAAGGCCATAAAAACTAATGTAATACGCAACTAGATGCAAACACTAAATCTAACCCTAACCCTTGCCTATATTACATTTTGCCTATATTACATTTTGCCTATAAATGGAAAATTTGTATAAATAATTAATTAATCATCAGGCATTTAATACCCCCCCTATAGGCATTCTCGCCCCTTCCCACCTTTCTCGCCCATAAATTGCATAGCAAATATGATACATTTATACGAAGTATAGATGAGTCGTCCCCCCTTCCCTTCCCCCCTTCCCTTCTCCCCTCCCCCTTCCCACGAGGGCCGAAGGCCCGAGTTTTATATATACATATTAAAAATAGTTCAAATAAATTTATTTTAATAGCAAATTACGTTAATAATCTATAAATTTTTAATCTTTAATAACTTATCATTTTATTTGATAGAATTAATGCATGTTTAGTTAAAAATATGCTGCCATCTACTCGTGTTATATTTTTATAACACATTTTTCCACTTCCCTGCCTATCTATCTATGGTATTCTATTCTGTGATATACACACTTTGTATTTTTTTTAAAAGAACAAATTATTGTGCTCAGTATTTAATTTAATTTTTGCTCAGTAGAATATTTAATGGCTCAGTAGAATAATAAAATGCTCAGTAAAATATTCAAATGTTCAGTAAATAATTTAATGTGCAGTAATTTACTTATTTGCTCCGTAATTAATTCATTTATTCAGTTATTATTCCAATGTTGCTCAGTAAATTTTTGCCCAAACTAATATTTAATTTCAAGATAAAATTAAAATTTAGGCAGATTTGAACTAGCATAATCAATTCATAGATGTCAAAAATGTTACCTATGTGGTAATAAGACAAGTTGTTAAAACCTTTAGTGTTCGACTAAGATGGTGACCATTGTCATAATTGTCGTTTATAGAGCCAAATAAGTTATTTAACAAAATTCGCTGGGCAAGGGTGTCGTAAAGTTGTTAAATATATTAAAGATAAACTAGTTAACCTATCTTGACAATTGTCATAACTCTCACTTGTAGAGCCAAATATATTTTTATAAAATTTCCTGTGTAAGGTGCATAGAGGTATCATAAAATCTTTTATTAGTCAAAAACACCTCAAGACACCTAAACCAAACCAAGGTCGACTAATAAATCAGAATAAACTTTGGTCTATTATAATAAATGTGAAGCCTAAAGGTTGACTTTACAAGAAACCAACCTATTGGATGTTTTTCAAATTTCGACTAAGCCTAAACGTAGACCATAAAAAACATTCGCTTTTTTTAAAACACTAGCAACCATACACTCATAGCATTGTTTAGAATAAACTTTTTTTTTCAATATATAAAAAAATAAAATACTGTATTCCAACGCAAATGAAATTAATATTGAAAATTATGCATGTTTATTACTGAGCATTTTAGAAAAAATACTGAGCATTATAAGTTTAAAGCTGAGCATTTTAAAGTTAATACAATGAGCAATTTTGAATTTTTAACTGGGCACTTTAATAAAATACTGAGCAACTGAGCATTTCTTAGTTTCTTACTGAGCACTTAAATAACATCCTTTTTTAATATTTTTTATGAACACACTATTGCAATATATAAATAAAATCGATTAAAAATATTCAAATTTATTTAAAATAAATACTCAAGATACGCGCAAAAGTGAAGAAATGTGTTATAAAAATATAACACAATGTAGATGGCAGCAATATTTATAACGTTATAAATATAAAAATATAACACAATGTAGATGGCAGCAATATTTATAACGTTATAAATATGCTGCCAATTGTGTTATATTTTTATAACACATTTCTTTACTTTCCCGCGTATCTTGTTTTGTATTTGTAACCCTTTGGAAACAAGATGTTTAAAAGCATGGTATAATATATTTAGTCTCTAGATATTACTTAGAACTTTTTATTTTAGAATTTATTTTAATTGCTAAGCAATTTATGGTTAAACATCTTTTTGGTTTTAGCTAGCCTTTACAAAGCTTTACTATATCAGTAATACAATTTTTTTATTCATTTTAAAGCTTAAGATTTTCGACGATATGACATTATTAGTTTACTTAGGAAACCTTTTTAATTAATTTTGGAGCTCAGTTATACCCATCATTGTCTTTAAATGTGCATATCAGACCGTCTTCAAGCGTCATATTTATTAATAACTTAAAAATTTAAAAATATATTATTCGTGTCATCGCAGGCACAGTATTTATTGCTTTTTTCCTCCTCACTTTCTAATATAATAATTCTAGCAGAGAGGGAAATCAATGGGAAAAGTCAATTCTTAACACGACAACTGACAGCTAAGGGTTTAGGGGTTCCTAGTTTGACAAAGATTATGATCCTCCAAGCACTGTTCAGAATCAATATCACTAAACCTTAAACATCAAAATTCTCCCTCTCTCGCGAGCGCAAATTTATTAATTCGATACTTACATATTCCTAAAACCTTATTTAAGGTAATATTTTCCTGAATCTGAATAAAAAATTTATTTATTTGGATCATTTCCTACTAGCGTTTCCAGGTTGAGCACCATAATAGTGTGTGATACATTGATTGATGGTGTAGGTAATTGATGTTATTACTTATTAGGTCATTTAAACTTTTAAATAATAATTAGAGCGATTAGATTATATATTTCTAATACCTTTTTAAAAATTTTTAGGCTTATATATCTATGATGCCTTTATAGTCTCGAATCCTTTTTTAGATTTTATTCAATGGTTTTTTATTTAAACGGCACCATATCCATTTTGATATTTTTGGTTAATAAAATTATTAATTCAAGGAAGACGAAAATATTTTTTTCCTCGTTTTTTAAATTAAATTTAAGTTTCTCTACACATTATCAAGGATAGTTAAAATTACCTAAACTCATTTCTTTTCGTGATTTAAAATTTTCCTGATTTACTTAAATACTCTAGAGCAGGGGTAGGCAACGCGGCGCCCGCGGGCGCCATGGCGCCCCCGATTGATTTTTAATGCGCCCTCGCTGGACTAATGTAAATGTATGATATAAGCGTATCTAATAACACGCACGTATTTTTTGTTAGTATGTGATTGTATTTCGAATAGACCACGCGTAGACCGTGCATTTAAAACTACCAAATAATCCGAAATAATTCTTTTCTTTCAAAACCCTTCATGGATAAATTAAAAGAAAAAGAACATATTATTTTAACGATGAATGGGAATCTATATTGTTTCGTTGATTACAAAGGGAAGTGTATTTGTTTGTTGTGTAATAATAGTGTTGCGATTCCCAAGAAAAGTAATAATGAACGACATTTTAAGACCGTTCATACAAATTTTGATAGTTACCATCCAATGAACTCTGAAATTAAAAGAAAAAAAAGTATTTATTAAAAATCTTTAAGAAGTAATTAGCAAAGTTTTTTTACTAAACCACTGCAACAACATAAAGCAGCAACGATCGCGTCATATAAAATATCGCATTTGCTAGCTAAGAATAAAATAATGTGCGCTAAAATTTATTCATATCGTGCAACAACATACAATTGCGAGTCTTTGTTCTCAAATATCAAATATTTGAAATCAAAATACCGAACAAAGCTTACTGACTCACATTTAGATAATTGTTTAATGACCGGGAACTCTAAATATATCCCCAATTATAAGAAATTAGCTGAAAATATGGACACCCAAGTTTCACACTATTATATGTATCATTATGTATGACATCCACAAAATAAAGTTATAAAAAATCTATTTTTTAATGCCTATTTATACCTGTTCATTATCTGTAAAATATGCGCCCTCGGTGATTTTCAAATTTAGTATTGCGCCCTTAAGAACAAACAGGTTGCCGACCCCTGCTCTAGAGGGCCCTTAAATGCAAATTATTTAAAAGTCTTATTAAAAAATGTAAAAAGCCAGCAAATTGAATTATACAAGGATTAGCCTAATGGGCTTAGCCAAGGGCGAAGGGCAGGGAGGAGCGGCTGCCCCCCTATAAATCCAATATGCAATTTATGGGCTCGATTTTTGTTGTGCGTCCGTCCGTCCTTCCAACGTTCTGACTTGCTGATTCAATCCCCGGAGAGGACAAAATTTTTTTAATTAAATGGAAAATTTGTATTAATAATTAACTAATTATTTTGCGTTTATCTTAATTGCTTTTTAAATCCCGGGAAGGACAAGTTTTGATTAATTAAATGGGAAATTTGTATAAATAATTAACGAATCATTTTGCATTTAACACCCCCTAATCATTCTCACCCCTTCCCACCTTTCTCGCCCATAAATTGCATAGCAAATATGCTACGTTTATACGGAGTATAGATGAGTCGCTCCCCCTTCCCTTCCCCCTTTCCTTCTCCCCCCCCCCCTTCCCCCCTTCTCCTTCCCACGAGGGCCGAAGACCCGAGTTTTGTTATACATGCATTAATTCTATTAAATAAAATGATAAATTATTCGAAAGTAAAAATTTATAGATTATATACATAATTTGCTATTAAAATAAATTTATTTGTACTATTTCTAATATGTATTTTTCTAAACTTTTCAAAGTTGTTTGATTCTACTTAATAATTTTTGTGCATAATTTAGTCGTAATATTAAGATATAATGAAAGAAGCATACGTGTTGAAACCTCGAGGTGACGTAACCTCCGACCTGAGGTTTTAAGGCTAGTTGCTTAAAAAACCTTGAGGTCGTTATAAACCTCAAACGTTGTTTGATAACCTCGAGGTTTTTCAAAAAACCTAACCCAAACCTGACCTCAGGTTGACCTGAGGTTCACCTGACCTAAGGTTTCTCCACCTCTAGACGAAAATTTGAAAAACTAACCCAAGATCGAGAGAATTTTGATGTCGAGACGAGATACGAGATTTGTTAAGCTAGATCTCGGCATTTTGTTTACCATTAGATTTTTGTGAATTATTGTTGCATGTTTTACATTTAAGGTAAACACCTATGCATAGTAAATATTATATTTTTGCAAAAAGTGTAAAATCTGGCAATTACCGTTCATTAACCTAAGTATGGATGGTCCTTAGGGTATGTGAATAATTCAATAATATATTTATTACATATTTGTACCCCTAGCATTATTAAATGTTCTGATGGAATGGTAAATATTACAAAAGCATATTTGAATTTTTCAGTTTCTCATCCTGCATGATGCGGCAATTATAAAGTGATGGTTAATTAGTTTGAATAATTATACAAGTTAAGCTAAAATTTTTTGAGCAACATCTAGGGTCATTTGTGCTTGTCTAATGATTCTAAAAGTGCAATTAAGTATCCGATGACACCGTAATAGATTAAATCATAAGTTTTCTAAAAGCTTTTATGCTTCAACTAATAATATACCTCCCAAATTTGGAACTAAAGACAATATATGAATGCATCGTTTTGTCATATGCATTACTTTTCACATTATATACTGGTGATGATAGATGCACTCGAATTTATTCTAATTTATCAATTGGCAAAATATAAAATAAATTTCGAACTTATATTGTACTATATGAATAACAATTTAATGACAAAGTTAGTTAGAATTGGAAGGTAGTTATTTATAATTCAAAGTTGATTATAATGAATTTTGTCATAAACAAAAATACGTGCACTTTTATGAAAAAAAAATTTAAAACTTAAAACATTGTGTTCTTGATCCTTTATTAATGCTGTTTTTTGGTGGTTTTTACAACGTTTTAATTATGAACAATTAGTTATTAATTCTATAAATAATAATTTTATTATTAAAAGTCACTCGTACTTTGTCGTTTATAACGTTATAGTAAACATGCAATAAACTGTGTGGGCTATGATTGATGATAGTAATATCAACAAAAACGTTTGCCTTAAATATGTTAAGGTCAACTTTAAGACTTTAGTCAGGGTTAATAAGGGGGCCCAAACATATAACTAAGTTAAATATAGGCAGGCGCGTAACCAGGATTTTCTCAAGGGGGAAAAAATTCAAAAAATCGGCGGAACTCGGCGCTATATAACCAGCTTTGAAAAATCTCTTCTCTTCAGCAATCAGAGCATTTAATATTGCTTTTGTATAATAAAATGAAACCCATTTAAGTTAGTTATTAAGAAAAAAACTCGGGCCTTCGGCCCTCGTGGGAAGGGGAGGGGGGAAGGGAAGGGGGGACGGAGGCACAGGAGGGAAGGGGGAACAAAA
This sequence comes from Gordius sp. MW1, assembly GCA_964036665.1. Classification (NCBI taxonomy): domain Eukaryota; kingdom Metazoa; phylum Nematomorpha; class Gordioida; order Gordea; family Gordiidae; genus Gordius; species Gordius sp. MW1. The sequence goes on along the minus strand of OZ038529.1, from coordinate 7,559,472 downwards.
CTCATCTATACTCCGCATAAACGTAGCATATTTACTTTGCAATTTATGGGCGAGAAAGGTGGGAAGGGGCGAGAATGCCTATAGGGGGGTATAAAATGCAAAATGATTAGTTAATTATTTATACAAATATTTAAAAAAATTTTTTTGTAAAACCTGCTAATATTGAGGAATAGGTTTTCTTTCATTCATTCTTATTTATCAACTTCTAAATTAATCAAAAGGATGAGAGGAACGCAAATAGAGGGTATGACTTGGAAAAGCCAATAGTCATCCTTCCAAAACACAAAACTTTCAATTTAGAGTTTTTTTGATACTGTATAAATTTAAACAATTTAGTGTAGGCGACCCATAATTTGAATTATGGACTCTATTCAAATCATGCGCATATGTATAGTATAAACAAGATATTAAAAAAACAAAAAAAATTCCAATCAGACCTTGGCCATTGGTCATTTTTTCTATTAACAAGAACAATATATTAATTTAATTTTAAAATAAGCCTTTGTGGGGGGGGGGGACAGGGACTCATATCAGTAGAGGCATGGGCCCTTGTAGATGGGCATAGGTAATTATCAATGTTAACCTAATATAGGAATTCAAAAAACGAAAAAAAATTTTGATTTATACTTTGACCAATGGTTATTTTTTTTATTGGTCAGTAGCTTGGACACGGTCAAAGGATATAGATACATAGGAGACGAAAAAAACGTTAAAAAATTTTCAATTTATACTTTGGCCAATGGTCATTTTTTTTATTGGTCAGTAACCAGGACACGATCAAAAAGGATATAAATAAATGAGAGACGAAAAAAAAAATTTTCGATTTATACTTTGGCCAATAGTCATTTTTTCATTGGTCAGTAGCCAGGTCACGATCAAAAAGGATATAAAACTCGGGCCTTCGGCCCTCGTGGGAAGGGGAAAAGGGGAATGGGAAGGGAAGGGGGAAAGGGAAGGGGGAACTCTTCTATACTCCGTATAAACGTAGCATATTTGCTATGCAATTTATGGGCGAGAAAGATGGGAAGGGGCGAGAATGCCTATAAGGGGGTATTAAATGCAAAATAATTAGTTAATTAGTTATAGGCCCTTGTAGGAGAGGCCATGGGGTAATTATCAATGTTAACCAATTCAAAAACGAAAAACAAATTTCGATTCACATTTTGGTCAATGGTCATTTTTTTCATTGGTCAGTAGCCAGCGGACGACCAAAAAGCCATATTATCAATGGTATTAACAAGAACAAAATATTAATTTAATTTAAAAGAAAAAAATTTTTGCCTTCACAGGGATACGAACACACATCAGTAGAGGCATCTGTTTACAAGCCGTGCGCTATAACCCGTCACACCATGCTGGTATTAAAATAGTAGACGTTTTTATGTTATTTATACAGATAATGAAATAATAAAGTTGTGCTAATACCGTTTTCCTTTATAAAAATAAAAATTTGGGGCTAGGTGTGAGATACTTCTAAAAACATGGAAAGAATTCATTATTTAATTAAAATTGCCCAAGAAATTACTACGATATTATATTTATTTTAGTTTATAAAACTAATTATCTATTAGAGCAAGATTTTTATAAATTATATTTTAGGCAAAATCCGATTACACAACAATTGTTTGCTTTCAAGCTGCGTTTTACATTAATTATATACTTTATACTCAATCAATTTATTTACTTAAATTAAGTAATAAAAGTAACACATGTCGATAACGAGAGAGAGATGATGTGGGGAGACACTCGTATGTATTACTAAGCTTCTAACACAGCGAGGGAGATAGAGATGAGGGGTGGGGCAGCGCTTATGCATTAATTTAAAACAACAATAAAATACCACTTTCTCCATCTCCTCCACTCCCGCCCCCAATAATGCCAAGTGAGCGGTGGGCGGATAAGAGGATAAGATAGGGGTAGGGTAATAAAATGTAGTTTAACCTTGGCATATAATTCCTATTTTAAAAACGGGTAGTGAGATAATCTGTAAATATCATTGATTAGGCCTTTAATAAGGAAATTAATGTTTGAGCGGGGAAGAAAATTGAATACTTTGTAGATAAACAATTACTACAAGTTTTATTTAAATCCCGGATGGAAAGGTTCGGATTGATAATTAACAAGTAATTATGGGTGGAGCTAAGGCTAAAAAATTCTTTTGCAAATTCTACCGGGCTTCCCATTTTGGTAATATATTGCTAAAGAAATATAAACAGAAATAATAGGGGTAAGGGTAAATCACTAAGTTTAAAAACGGGTATCTGTGCCAAAATTCAAAAATATTTAAAATTAGGCGTGTAACAAACATTATATTATAAAACATCACAATGTCAAGATTTTGCAGAAGCGTTGGGAGAAATTTTTTGTTGAATTTGAACAATTTTTAATTAAAAAAATCAGAGCAAAATTTTAACAGCAATAGAAGATTTTAATATACATGCTATTATTAATATAATTATATAAAAGTGAGATAATCGTTAAATATCATTGATTAGGCCTTTAATAAGTGTAGGGGCACAGGGACCTATATCAGTAGAGGCATAGGTTTCTGTAGGGGGGGCACAGGATAATTATCAATGTTAACCAATTCAAAAACTAAAATTAAAATTTCGATTCACAATTTAAACAATGATTTCTTCATTGTCATTTTCTCCCCCAAGAAATTAGTGAAGCTATCAACTCATTTCCCCTAGATTCCTCTGCAGGGTTAGACGGCATTAAACCTAACTTCTTGCAAGATTTAATCAATTTAAAGAACAATTTTTCATACTCATTGCTTGAATCAATTACCCATCTTTGCAACTTAATTGTAAATGCCAATGTCCCTCAAGAGATTAGGCCAGTTCTCTTTGGGGCACGTCTTTTAGCTTTAAAAAAACCTAACAATTCCTTAAGACCCATCGCCATTGGGATTGTATTCCGCCGTTTAATTTCTAAAATAATTTGCAAACGAATCAAACCCTCATTGACCAATACCCTTTCACCTCATCAATTAGGCTTTGGTGTGAAGGGTGGATGTGAGGCTGCAAGCCATGCAGGTCGTATCACAATACAAAACCTTCATCCCGAACACTGTCTAGTGAAACTGGATTTCTCAAATGCCTTCAATCAGCTTAATAGAAACGTTTTTATGGAAAATTTTTTAGAAGAGTTTCCCAATACGCAAATTATATCTTAGAAAGTTACGGATCACCATCCCTTTTAAATTTTGGCTCCTTTATTATTAAATCTGCTGAGGGCCTTCAACAAGGTGATCCCCTTGGGCCACCATTATTTTGTTGTAGGATAAAGAAACTTATTAACCAAATTAAGGACCAGTGCGACCTATCATTACTTGTATGGTACCTAGATGATGCGACTTTGGCGGGCAGCTATGATCAGGTCGCCAAAGCCAATACCATTTTCAAAGACTATTGTGTACCTTTAAATCTATCGCTGAACGATGGCAAATGCGAAATTTTACAACCACCTACTTGCGACCAATATTCGATTTTTAAACCTTATTCCACCGTAGCTAAGGAAAAACTTTCTATGCTCGGTTCACCCATAGGAGGATCTCCGTGCTTGCAGGACTTTTTAAATAAACATTTAGCTTTGTTGGCCTCAAAAATGAAACTTTTAAAATTGTTACCAATACATCACGCTTTTTTTATGATAAAAAACTTTTTTAATATCTCCAAGATTCAGCATTGTTTTAGATCAGCCGCTGCTTTTTTACATACTGATATTCTTAAATTATACGAATCCACAATTAAAAATCTCTAGAAAAAATTTTAAACTTATCTTTTAATGATACTAGCTGGTTACAAGCCACACTTCCAACTAAATCTGGAGGATTAGGAATAAGGTCCCCTTTGACCATTAGCCTAGTAGCCTTCCTCTCGTCTTTCAATCAAGTTAAAGATCTCGTTTTTAAATTGACCACCCATACGGAAGATTTTTTAACGCAAACTACTTTAACATTATGGCTTGAAAATGTAATGCCAGGAGCCATTATTCCAGATTCAGTCAAACAAGGAGATTGGGATGCCAGTATAGTGTCACGTCGCTTACCTACTTTCGAGTTACAGCATTTCAATCTCAGGTCACTAACGACTGACTCTGGTCACGAATGGCTGGAATGCATTCCAAGCAAGTTCTCTGGGCTCTTACTCTCAAACCCCGAAATTACTTACGCGATCGCCTTGAGACTGGGGATCCCAATTTGCAAGCAATTGACTTGTAAAAATTGTAAGAAACAAATTGATGTTTGGGCCCACCACCCCTTACATTGTAAACTTAACAAATTCCGTTTCATTCGCCATCAAAAGATCAACCTTTTGATTCAAACCGCTTTACTAAAAGCCGGCTTCCCTTCTATTCTCGAACCATCTGAACCCACTCTTGAGGGTAGAAAGCGCCTCGATGGAACATCCACAATTCCATGGGAGGATGGTAAGTTCCTATCTTGGGACTTTACCTGCATCGACGTATTTGCACCCTCTAACAATAACGCTGACCCATTAGCTCTAGCGGAAGCACGCAAAACTCATAAATACCGTGATATAATTCCTTCTAAAATTTTTATCCCTATCGTGGCTTCTTGTTCTGCCATTTTTGGCACAGGCATTAGCCTTCTTTAAATTGATGGGAAAGAGATCCCCCGAAGGAAAATACTCAGCAAGTTTTCTTTTACGCCAAAAAATAGGAATTTTAATAGCCAAATACAATTATAGGGCATTTTCCGACACCTGGCCTCTGCGAGTAGTCACGCTTTTTATTTATATATTGATCGTGTTTTATATTTTTCATATATAGATTCCTAATAAAAAATTTTAACAAAAAAAAAAATTCCTTTGGTCAGCAGCCAGGACACGTCAAACGTCGATATAATTACATAAGAGTCAAAAAAAATGACAAAAAATTTCGATTTACATTTTGTGATATAATTCCTTCTAAAATTTTTATCCCTATCGTGGCTTCTTGTTCTGCCATTTTTGGCACAGGCATTAGCCTTCTTTAAATTGATGGGAAAGAGATCCCCCGAAGGAAAATACTCAGCAAGTTTTCTTTTACGCCAAAAAATAGGAATTTTAATAGCCAAATACAATTATAGGGCATTTTCCGACACCTGGCCTCTGCGAGTAGTCACGCTTTTTATTTATATATTGATCGTGTTTTATATTTTTCATATATAGATTCCTAATAAAAAATTTTAACAAAAAAAAAAATTCCTTTGGTCAGCAGCCAGGACACGTCAAACGTCGATATAATTACATAAGAGTCAAAAAAAATGACAAAAAATTTCGATTTACATTTTGGCCAATGGTCATTTTTTCCATTGGTCAGTGCCAAGAGACGGTATATAAATACATAGGAGTCAAAAAAACGAGAAAAAAATAATTTTGATTTACATTTTGGCCAATGGTCATTTTTTTCCATTGGTCAGCAGCCAAGACGGCCAAAAAGCCATATTATCAATGGTATTAACAAGAACAATCATAAGAGTCAAAAAAAAGGAAAAAAAAATTTTCGATTCACATTTTGGCCAATGATCATTTCATTCCATGTCAGCAGCCAACGGACGGCCAAAAAGTCTTATTATCAACGGTATTAACAAGAACATTATATTAATTTAAACAAAAAAAAATAAAAAAAAATTTGGCCTCTCGGGATTCGAACCCACATCATTAGAGGCATAAGCTTTTGTAGGGCCACAGGGACCCGTATCAGTATAAGCATAGGTCCTTGTAGGAGAGGCCATGGGGTAATTATCAATGTTAACCAATTCAAAAACGAAAAACAAATTTCGATTCACATTTTGGCCAATGGTCATTTTTTTTTATTGGTCAGTAGCCAGCGGACGACCAAAAAGCCATACTATCAATGGTATTAACAAGAACGATATATTAATTTAATTTAAAAAAGAAATAAAAATTTAGCCCTTTCCGGGATTCGAACCCACATCAGTAGAGGCATAGGCCTTAGTAGGCGCACAGGGACCCATATCAGTAGAGGCATAGGCCCTTGTAGTAAAGGGTATAAATAGGGTAATTATTAATGTTAACTTAATATACCCTTCAAAAACGAAAAAAAAATTTTTTGATTTATTTGGCCAATGGTCATTTTTATCATTGGTCAGTAGCCAGCGGACGGTCAAAAAATCATATTATCAATGGTATTAACAAGATCAAAATATTAATTTAATTTAACCAGGTCACAAAGCTGGCGCCAATAACTTGGAGGGTAACGGACGGACGGACAACGGACGGACGGACGGACAACAAAAAACGAGCCCATAGATTGCATAGCAATTAATACATAAGAGACGAAAAAAACGAGAAAAAAAATTTCGATTTATACTTTGGCCAATAGTCATTTTTTCATTGGTCAGTAGCCAGGTCACGATCAAAAAGGATATAAAAACATAAGAGACGAAAAAAACGAAAAAAATTTCGATTTATACTTTGGCCAATGGTCATTTTTTTCATTGGTCAGTAGCTAGGACATTGTCGAAAAGTCATATTATTAATGGTACTAAAAAGAACAATATATTAATTTAAAAAAAAAATAAAAAAACTTTGCCCTCTCCGGGATTCGAACCAGCAATTAAGAAAATGCCCTCGCCGGGATTCGAACCCACATCAGTAGAGGCATAGGCTTTTGTAGGAAAGGGGGCACAGGGCCCATATCAGTAAAAGCATAGGCCCTTCTACGGAAGAGCATAGGGTAATTATCAATGTTAGTCTAATATACCAATTCAAAAAACGCAAAAAAAAATTCGATTCACAATTTGGCCAATGGTCATTTTTTCATTGGTCAGTAGCCAGCACACTGTCAAAAAGTCATATTATCAATGGTATTAACAAGAACAATATATTAATTTAATTGAAAAAAAATTTGCCCTCTCCGGGTATCGAACCAGCAATTTAGAACGTTGGACAACGGACGGACGGACAACAAAAAGCGAGCCCATAAATTGCATGGCAATTAAAAATTACATTTTGGCCAAGGGGAAGTAAAAGTCCCGCTTTCCGCCCCCTTGGCTACCCGCCTGAATAAGGTGAATTTATAAATTTCTATATTTATATTTGACAGACACGGTCAATTTGATACAAACATTATGATTTGATAGAAGTATAAAATTTAATAAGGTCTATAATCTAACAATCAGTTAGTATATTTACAACTTAGAAGTTTTAGCTCTAAAAAACTCACAAGAGTACTGCTTTAAACTCAAATCTAAAAATGTCAATAAACACCACCATTAAATTAATAATGCATGATTATGCTATTTTATATATTAAAAAAGCGGTCCTTTCGTACTGTACTTCAAATCTATTTAGAGTTTTTTAATTTGCACCTTTCATATAAAACATAAATTATTTCTTATCTTTATATTGTCAGTAAGTTTTGTCGTGCTAAATGTTTAAAAAGTCTGTGAATTGAGGTTTTTTAAAAAAATAAATGTTTGTCGTTGGTTTTTTAACATTAAAATTTGTAATAAAACAGAAAAAAAATTTATTTCGTTTACATTTTTTTTTTAAAAGTCGAGTCAAGTCGAAAATTCTCGTCGAGACGAGACCAAGATTTTTCTAGACCGAGACGAGACGAGATCGAGTTTTTCATAATTGCTCCCGAGACGAGACAAGATTTTGCTTTCGAGACCGAGACGAGACCAGATCGAAACCCTATTTGTGTAACATAAGATATTCAATTTAGGGGTTTTAATTTTATGAAAGCTTACAAAATGTTAGATAGGACAACTCTGAAAATGTTTATGCATTGCATTTTCATCTTAACAACTATTAGTATCAATAATAATTTTTGCCAAGGGTGTACATTTTTTAAACGAAATGTTCAAAAATGTACTTTAAATGGAGGTTGCAAAAAAAGCTTTTTCTTTTGATTTCAAAATACACATCCAAGGTTATACCTATTTATAGTGAATATATTGGGATATTTAATTTTTGGCTCGGGTTTAAAGACCCCTATGATGTTCTTTAAATGAAGTTCAAGAATGGAAGGTATAGGCTCTGTCATGATTTTTAAAATTTAAGTTAATACAAAGATAGACTTATAACATCAGCAATTTATAAACGGACCAATGATTTGTTGACTTCAAGTAGAGTATATATCTTTTATAAAATTAAAAAATTTTGTTTCTATGGAAAGGATTTTAAAATTTAGTTTAAAATTAATCTTTCCCCACAATTATTAATCGTCAGCACAATTATATTTAATATTTTTGTTTATTATCTTTTTCAAGCACAATAGAATAAGCTGTTAATTTTTTAAAGGAAAAATTGCTGATTACAATTTTTCTTTTATCGAACTCGTTAAGCCGGTGTAATGATCTGAAACGTCGACATTTAAAAAACGACGACGCTCAGTTGAACATTCCTATTGGTTAATATGGCATAATAACGAGTTATATGCCATATCACGTGATCTTCCTAAAAGCTCAATAGGTTAGTTTTGGCACAAAAACATGTATTTTTTTTGAAGACACTAAAATGACGACACAAGACTTTCATAATATTACAAATAATTACTATGCATAATTATCTAAATTATAAATTAAAATTTAGAGAATCACTAACAAACTATTAATTTAGCCATTTAAGTATATTATCAAATCTTTTTTTTCACATGTATTTTATAAATTTAGGTTAAATCAAGAAAATTATGAATATCAGTTTAGTCAAGCTCAAGCATTTGTATTTTCATCTCTAGTTTTGTATAAAAATGCACATAATCATTTGAGGCTTATTAAAAAATCTTTTACTTTATTAGTCTAAGTTATAAACTTTACCTTAGTTTTAAGCTTATAGACAATAAAAATAATTAATAGGATAGGCTTATAAACATAGATTAGATATAATGATCATTAGCTCAAGCTCAATGTCTTCAAGTACTAACTCAGCTATTCCTTAGGTTATTATAAATGTACCAAATACAATATTGAGTTTATCATTTAGCTTTACCAAAATTACAATTTAAAAGGATAGGCTTATAAACATAGATCAGTTATAATGATCATTAGCTCAAGCTCAACAGATATCCCTTAGGTTATTATAAATATACCAAATACAAAATTGAGTTCATCAATTAGCCCTACCAAAATTACAATGAAAAGGTTAGGCTTATAAACATAGATCAGATATAATGATCATTAGCTCAAGCTCAACAGATATCCCTTAGGTTATTATAAATATACCAAATACAAAATTGAGTTCATCAATTAGCCCTACTAAATTACAATTAAAAGGATAGGCTTATAAACATAGATCAGATATAATGATCATTAGCTCAAGCTCAACAGATATCCCTTAGGTTATTATAAATGTACCAAATACAATATTGAGTTCATCAATTAGCTTTACAATTAAAAGGATAGGCTTATAAACATAGATCAGATATAATGATCATTAGCTAATGTATTTAAATACTCACTCAAATATCCCTTAGGTTATTAAACGTACCAAATACAATATTGACTTTATAAATTATATCAGCCATTTAAAAGGAATTATAAACATAGATCAATGATCATCAGCTCAAGCTCAAAAATACATATCAAAAGAAGTAAATGCAGAATGCTAAATATGAAAAATTTTAATTACAAATATGATAAATTTTAATTAATCTTGTAAACCATGGTTGAATTATAATCAATATTTTTTGTGAATTTTATGGGTTAGTAACTAAAAACATCTGTTGATTGACGTTTGTCTTAGCCCATAGAAATTTAATTTCAAGTTTTAAGAAAAATTTTTGATTGGCATGTCGATTTTTTTGAGCGTCGTGGAAATGGATATTACACCTGACATTATATAAGTAAGCGTAGATTTAAAAATCTTTTAAACGAAAACTAAATTTAAAGAAGAAAAATTAAAATAAATTTGCTAGTTTAATTATTGATAATTTCAGCACACATTAGAAAAAAGCCTATAAAGGATTTTCTAAAATTTAGTACCTACCTATGAGGAGTTTCTAACCCACTAACCCGTCTCTCGCCCACGCTACTGGTCCTCCCCTTAATAATAATTAAATTTTTTATATCCTGGGGTCATGCCCGACCAGGATTAAGTCATTTTTTTGTAAATATAGGTTGACACCTTTAACTTTAGAAAAGTAGGTAATGATGAGTATGGTAATATTATTGTATTTGATATACGCGATGATAAGTATAATATTTGATATACGCGATGATAAGTATAAGCGAATGGATTGTATTTGATATACGCGATGATAAGTATAATATTTGATATACGCGATGATAAGTATAAGTGAATGGATTTGTTTTTGAATAATGATGCAATATTTGGATGAAGCGATTTGTGGAAAAATGATGTAATGATCATATGGAGTTGACCATCCGCTACATTTCTATTGTCAACTCGCATTTTAATATCCTACAAATAGTCCCCTTCGTAGAAGTGGAGCGTTACATAAAATTGAAAAATTTCTTGGGCCAATGAACGTGACGGCCGGACTTGGTGATAATTGGTGTAGGAGTGATTTTGGTTGGTGGAGAAGAAGAATTGCTTGCTTTGGGAGGAGTAAACACAGCGGGTTGCATGGTAGGTCTGCTTAACGCAGGTCGGCTTGGAGGGGAGGGACATGGATTTGGGGAAATCGGTTCATCGGATCTCGGTTCAAGGAAGGCGGGCTTTAAACGGTCAATTGAAACGGTGTCCAGTTTTCCTTTGTGGTCTATGACGAAATATTTAGAATGTCTTTCGATTACCTTGTAAGGACCTTCGTACGGAGGGACTAAAGCTTTCCGAAGCCGGTCAATCCTTACAAATACGTGAGTGGCTGTAACCAAATCGTTGGTAATCTGTTGTTTGATATTTGATGGTCTGGTGGGTGTGAAACGAACGTGATCAAACTGCTCCCGAAGTCGTTGAATGTAATCAGCTGCATTTGTGTCGCAATTTGATGGTTGCAAAAAGTCTCCTGGCAGTCTCAAAGAGGTGCCGTATACCAGTTCAGCGCTTGAACAGGATAAGTCTTCCTTGACGGTGCTTCGGATACCTAGAAGTACAAGGGGTATCCGATCAGACCAATTGGTAGTGTCTCCTTTTGCGGTAATCGAACTTTTTAACTGACGATGAAATCGTTCCACCATACCGTTGGCTTGTGGATGGTAAGCCGTAGTGGTTATATGATGGTAACCTAATAAAGTAGATAAGTGTTTAAATAAGGCAGACTGGAATTGGGGGCCTCGGTCTGTGGTTAATGTAGTGGGTACTCCGTAGTTAGCTATCCAATGCGTCAAAAATGTTCGGGCTACAGTTTCAGCTGACGCATCGTTGATTGGGATTGCCACGGGCCACCGGGTAAAACGATCGACTGCGGTGAAAATGTAGATGTGTCCATTAGAAGGCGGTAATGGGCCCACGAGGTCCACGTGAACATGACTGAATCTTGCGTCCGGTTCCGCGAAAGTGGCTGGGACTGTGATGGTGTGTCTATTAACTTTGCATTTTTGGCATGGAACGCACTGTTTCGTCCAATCTCGTACATCTTTATTCATACCAGGCCAGACGAAACGTTTGGAAATCAGTTTTAGTGTTGGCCGGGAGGCTGGATGGGACAGACCATGTAGGTGCTCAAAAACTTCGCGTCGTAGGCTCTTGGGTACTAAGGGCCTTGGAATTGTGGTGGATGTATCGCAGGTAAGGGTTAAACTCGTACCTGGAATTGAACACTGCTCCAATTTAAGGGATCCAAGCTCTTCGGTTGAGTATTGTTCTCGTTGTTGTGACATAGCTATCCTTTCCGTTATTGTGGCATTTGTAAGTTGTATGGAATCTATCTCTGTTCGCGAAAAAGCGTCCGCCACGATATTTGTCTTACCTTTGATGAACTGAATGTCGGATGTAAATTGTGATATGTAATCTAGCTGTCGTATTTCCCGTGGTGAGTATTTGTCAGACTTACTAGTTAAGGCGTAGGTCAGAGGCTTGTGATCTGTGTGAACTGTGAAGTCTCGCCCTTCTAAAACATGTCGATAATGTTTTATAGAGAGGTAAATAGCAAGTAATTCCCTACCAAATGTGCTGTAGCGTGTCTGGGCCTTATTTAATTTAAGCGAAAAAAATGATAGGGGGCTACTTTCTCCATTTATTGTTTGGTGCAGAACGGAGCCAATGGCGGTGTTTGACGCGTCGGTTGTTAATGAGAGAGTGGCGCTTTCTACTAGGTGATTCAGGGTCGTGACCTCGTCAAGCGCTTCCTTAGTCTTGTTGAATGCCTCATGTGCGTCTTGCGTTAACACGAGGGGTCCTTTTGAGTCATTGAGCAGGTCAGTTAATGGCTGGAGGAGGAGTGCGCAGCTAGGTATAAAACGTCGGTAAAAATTTACCATACCTACGAAGCGACGAAGTTGTGTCATGGTTGTTGGGGTGGCAAAACTTTTGATAGCTGAGATTTTGTCTGGTACTGGAGTTAGACCTTGTGACGATACGTGGTGGCCAAGGAAGCTAATTGCAGGTTGTGCCCATTCACATTTGCTTACGTTAATCTTGAGATCGAACTCACGTAGGCGTTGGAAAACTTGACGGAGATGCTCTAAGTGTTCGGTAGTTGATGAGCTTGCAATTAAGATATCATCTAGATAGGCAAATGTAAAGTTCAGGCCTCGAAAGGCTTGGTCGATGAAACGTTGGAAGGTTTGAGCGGAGTTGCGTAGCCCAAAAGGCATACGTGAATATTCGAATAGACCGAAGGGTGTGGTAATGGCTGTCTTTTTGATGTCTTCGGAGGCGACGGGAATTTGGTGGTAGGCTCGAACGAGATCTATCTTGCTGTAGATTGTTGTGCCGGCTAGATTGAGCGAAAAGTCGTGGAGGTGTGGGAGGGGATATCGATCTGGTACGGTTTGAGTGTTAAGGGCTCTGTAATCACCGCATGGTCGCCAATCCCCGGGTACTTTCTTTGAGACCATATGCAGAGGAGATGCCCAGGGACTATCCGAAGGTTGGATTAGACCCAATTCAAGCATGTGAGTAAATTCTTGTTTAGCTATTTTCAATTTAACAGGGTCTAGGCGCCTAGGCTTGGCGTAAACAGGTGGGCCTTGGGTGTTTATGTGATGGACGACGTGATGCTTTACGTTAACCTTGTAATTAGGGGGGGTATAAATTTCAGGGAATTCCCTTAATAAGTTTAAAAAATCAGGAGAATCTACTTTAATAGCGAGTTGTACATTATATAAACTCGAGTTAGTGGAATGGCCATACGATTTTAATGCGGTAATGGGGTCCAGCAGACACTGTCGTCGGATATCTACGAGGAGATTGAAGTTGCTTAAGAAATCCGCCCCGATGATCGGCGTTTTCACATCAGCAACTGTGAATACCCATTGGAAATTCCTGCGCAAACCAAGATCCAGTGCCAAGGATTTTTGACCATAAGTCTTGATGGTGCTGGTGTTGGCTGCTTGCAGGTAAATATGAGAGGGTTTAAGATGATGGTTGGGAGGAGGCGGTATAACGCTGATTTCGGCCCCAGTGTCTATAAGGAGGCGCAGTCCAGTAGATTTATCCAGAATAAAAAATAAGCGACTCCTTGATAGGCCTAGACCAGGCGTCGCTGTTCCTGACTGGCCGAATGGTTTGACGCTGCGGTCATAGTGTAGTTACACGGTGATTGGCATTTGGAGGCTTTGTGCCTGAATTGCTGATGGTACCAGCACCAGTCAGGGGGAACATCAGTGGAGGGTCTGGAAGGTGACTGAGAACGTCTAGGCGAAAATTTGTCCCTTGTGAGTCGTTTTTGTTGGTCGAGATCCTGGCGTAATGTGTCAATGCTCAGATTGAGTTTTTCAACCATGCCACGGAGCATTTCCAATTCATTGTTCGCCTTTGGAATGATATTTGATAATTGGGGGGTGCGATATGTCTCGGCAATCCTATCAGCTGATTCAGCTAGCTTGGATAGAGATTGGTCACCTGCGCAAATGGCTAAAATGCTAGTCATATTGCTGTCCAATTTGTCTAGCCACAGCTGTTTCAGAATAGCCTCGTCCATTTTAGCTGTACCGAGGAGTGCCTTCATGTGTCTGTAAAGTTGGGAGGGCTTACGGTCGCCTAACTCTACGTTAGTAAGTAGTTCGCGGAATCTTGCTGACTCTGACCTGGTTGTACGATCTAAAATGGCTGCTCGAATTGTAGTATAGGGGGATTCCACTGGTATGTTTTCCAAGAAGTCTTGGATTTCAGTGGTCACTTCTTGTGGAAGGGATTCAACCACATATGCAAGTTTGGAGGCCTCGGATCTTATCCGTCGAATCGTAAACAGAGCTTCGATTTGGATAAACCAAAGGCGGGGGTTTAAGCGATTGAAAGGGGGTAGTTTGAAAAAAATGGCACTTTCGAGTTGCGGTGGATCTGTTTCCCTGGGGGAATCTTGGGTTAGGTTTGTGTCCATTGAGGGGTCACCAGTTTAACTTTAGAAAAGTAGGTAATGATGAGTATGGTAATATTATTGTATTTGATATACGCGATGATAAGTATAATATTTGATATACGCGATGATAAGTATAAGCGAATGGATTGTATTTGATATACGCGATGATAAGTATAATATTTGATATACGCGATGATAAGTATAAGTGAATGGATTTGTTTTTGAATAATGATGCAATATTTGGATGAAGCGATTTGTGGAAAAATGATGTAATGATCATATGGAGTTGACCATCCGCTACATTTCTATTGTCAACTCGCATTTTAATATCCTACACACCTCTCAATTCAGTGAAGTGTTGTTGAGCTTCTAGTTACATTTCCTCATATGAACTTTGTGTCGAACGAATGAATGACTGATTAGGTTGGGTTAGAGATAAAAGGTAAAATTTGTTGGTGTAGTGTACAATAAACTATTGATGTATATGTTGAACGTTATAAATTATTGATGAAGCATCTTATCAATATTTTTAACGCTCGAAGACACTCACTTTTTGTTCTAAATAAGGACATGAACCCTGCTGCCTGATCTACCGATGAATGATCTATGGCCGTTCGATTCAGTGTATGTTTGGTTATGTTCCTATATTTACACTTGTTAGTCCCTGTGTTGTAAGTTGTCCAAAAATTGTAAAATATTAATTATTAATAGGAGCCTGCCTGTGTGTATTGTATTTTCGTCTACGGTTTTTTTTGATAAGCAAAATAAACTGGAAGGTTTTTTTAGTTGAAGACGATACACTTAAATTTATGCGTCTACCGGGATCACGAATGAAACGGTCAGTTGAAGTATCAATGATCGATTTACGTACACCTTCGAGTTCACACAAGTTCAAGGTGAAATTAAAAACAAGGTTAATAAAAAAATTCAGCTAGCTTTACTCATTCTTTTTCAAGAAAGTCATATAATATATCCAGTGGCGTAAATAAGGGGGGGGCGGGAAATTCCCCCCCCCTGGGCAAAAATTTGAAAAGTTTTTGATTAATAACTAAATTAAATGGGTTAAAATATTATAGTTTAGTTACATCATAGACTTTAAGACAAACCTAGAAACATAGTATATACACTTAATTTTTTTGATTTAATTTTTGACAAAATGCATTGTAAAAATTCCGAATATGATTGTGAAAATTGCTATGAAAAAAAACTTGTTTGAACATTTATTTCCCATGAAAACACCAGACCGCCCCAGGAAGTAGATAATTAGGCGATTATTATAATGTTCCTCATTCTATATAATTTTAATACTTTTATCATTTATCTTATTTGTCTAAAATTTTCTGCTAGAACCCATCACGGTTTGATAACTAAATTGCCAGCCAGGCCGGCCAAAACCCTTTAATTGCCCAATTCACTAATTCTGTCCGAACCAGAGACCAGATTGCCCGGCCCGGCCTGCTGCCCGAATCCCGCCCGTGGGCCGGGCCGGATAACTGTCTTAAATTTTAAGTTTCGGGCGGGCCGGAGCGGCCACGCTAATAAGATTCGGGCAATTCAGGCCTAATTAAATTAAAAACATAGTATATTATTACTTTTTTATTAGAATATATATCGAGAATGCTTAAAATGCTAAAATAGCATAATTTTGCCACCCCTTCCCAAATTATTTTTATAATCTTTGCTCGACCCCATTTCTTTCAGATCCCTAGCTACGCTTATGAAAAGGATTGAAATATTTATGTAGCCCTTTTATTGTTCGCCTGTGCCGTCTAAACTTAAAACAAATAAGTGCTAAATTTAATTATTCTTCATTGAATTCTTTTAACAAATAAAATTTGATTTAACAAAGCTTCCCCATTTGGCAATTCGCCTTTTTGTTCCCTAATCTACGCTATTACTTATTTCTAATTTCTATGATAATTAATTTCCATATCACTCTTTTTTGCCACATTTCGCAATTGGCCCTTTTTATTCCCTTATCTACGCTATTACTTATTTTTATAATACATAATTAATTTCTATGCCATTTTTGTGCTTCAAATAAAAAATTTCCTCATTATATTCTTTAGCAAGAAGGTGATTTAATGATTAAATATAATTTTTTTATCAAAAAAACTAAGTATTACTAATTGAAATTATTTTTTATTAACCTAAATGCATTAGAATTTGTTCTGTTAAAATTTTGTGACCTATTAATCGGGCTAGGCAGTTCGGGCAGCTCTAATGGTTCGGGCATCACACAAATCTAACCTCTGTTTAGGATCGCATAAATTCGGGCTTAACAAGCAAATTGTAAATTTCGGGCCGGGCAATTCAGGCAGCTTTAACGATTCGGGCGGGCCCGGGCGGATACTTAAAAAAGTTTGGGCGGGCCCGGGCGGGCAAGGAAGTTAAAAAATTGAATCGGGCCGGGTTTGGGCAGAAAATTTTAAACAAATCTGACCTCTGATCCGAACAGCCGGGCCTAAAATGTTAATTTTAAATTTCATGAATTAATTTTGTCTTATTTTCAAAAAAATTTGATCTAGTTCTAGAATTTTTCTAAATAGAAAGGTGACAAAAAAATAGTAAACTATATAAAAAATCTCATTATGGTGCCCGCCCAGTCCTACTTGAAAATCTCAATTTAGAAGGGTAGCCTTTTGGATTTAAGACATTTTTAATTTATAGTTTCAAAATTAAACTAACATATTAATTTTTAAGATTTATCTAATCTACAGAGACATTAATGGCATCATTAGTATTTTCAATGCATAATCTTGGTCATTGAAAAGATTTAGCAGGGAATTTATAATAGTTTTGAGTTATATAGTGTTTTTTGCTTAAAATTTTTTGTCACGGTTTTAACTTGATTTAATCAATATCGAATTTGCCAATACAATTAAACATGGAATGAGAATGTCAATTTAGGAGTTGACATTCCACCATCATATGACCAAAAAGATTTGGATGCAAGTTTGGTGTCGCGGTCCGTTGCTTACCTTCTCTCGACACGCGACGCCAAACAGCATTGCAATCTTAGGTCATTGGCTCTCGACCAATCTGGTCATGAATGGCTTGAAGCTTACCCTAGTAAGTTTTCGGGAATGTTTTTAGAGAATCCTACCCTGTCCTTCAACATAGCCCTCCGCTTGGGCTGTAAATAAACGTCCCCATACCCCTGCCGGCTTTGTAATTCACTTGTAGATGAGGAAGCGCGTCACCCTCTGCATTGTAAATTTAACAAAAGCCGGTATAGTAGGCACCAAAAAATAAATACACTGCTTCAAGCTGCCCTCAAACGGGCAAAAGTTCCTTCCATCCTTGAACCGTCAGATCCCTCTCTCGAAGGGCGGATGCGTCCTGATTCATCACTTATCCCATGGGACAAAGGCCTTTTCTTAAAATGGGACTACACCTGTATTGACCTGTTTGCCCCCTCCAACGATACTCACGACCCCCTAGGATCGGCAGAGCATCGCAAATCCTTAAAATACTCAGCTTTATCGGGAACCTCCGTTTTAATTCCTATCGTCTCGTCGTGCTCAGGGACGTTCGGAAAGAGCGCATTAAATTTTTTTAAAGAACTCAATAAACGCTCGCCCCCTTTTAAAATATCGAATAGTTTCTTACTAAGACAATCAATTGCCATTGCGATTGCTAAATCCAATTTTTATTCTTTGATGGATTCAATGTCAATGCCCATTCTTAAAGATGAAGAAACGGATAATGTTTAATCATTTTTTTTATAAATATTTTCGTTCTTGTATCTTTGTATTAATTCCATTTTATATTTAATACTTTTTTTTAATAAAGCATGTCAATTCAAAAAAAAAAAATTTAACTCGATTTTAAATGCATGGTTTTTAATTGATTTTGTCCCGCACCACTCGTAGTTTAGCTAAACTACCCAGGTCCGGCTTGGAGTAAAATTCCTCATGTCTTTAATTCTCCGCCGACCTAAAATAAAAAAAATCGTGAAATTATATTTTTCTAATATAAAGGCATAGACCTGAAGAAGTAATAACCCAAGATATGAGGAGCAATTGGTACGCTACAAATAAAATTTCGATCTTGAAAAAAAAATTGATATAAATAAAATATTAAATGAGTTAAAAATATATAGTTAGATAAAAGACTCACTTATAAATATCTTAAAGATTTATATTCATTTTTAAATTAAATTTTTGGCAAAAAGCTTTAACCACATTTTTTGTCTTCTTAACACCACCTCATTCTAAAAAATTAATACCTTTCTCATTTACATATTTGTCTAAATTTTCTGCTAGAACACATCACGGTTTGATAAAATTGCCTGCCAAGGCCAGTCCAATCTTTAATGCCCAATTCACTTATGATGTCTAAACTGCGGGACCCAAAATGACTTTTTTCAAATTTCAGGCATTAATTTTGTCTTAGGGCTTGTCTTAATATCGGATTTTGCTGCGCAGCAAAAATCGTTGTACGGGTTATAATATAGCCGTGTCTTAACTTCGAATTCATAGCAGATTTACATTTCAGATGCATAACATAACAGCGATTAATCTCAAGAGTTGAAATAACCAAAAAAACGTTTTTACTATCAAAAAACAAAATATTAATAATTACAACCGACTTTGACACAAGAAATTGAATCGGATATTTGATAAAAATTAATTCGCGCCATTTGAATCTGAATCCGATATTAAGATAAAGCTTTTATTTTTGAAAATGTTTGATTCTATTCTAGAATTTTTATAAAAAAAGGTGACAAAAAAATAGTAAACTATATAAAAAAATCTCACTGTTATGGTGCCCGCCCAGGCCTAGTTGATAATCTTAATTTACGATGGT
Organism: Gordius sp. MW1; assembly: GCA_964036665.1. NCBI lineage: Eukaryota > Metazoa > Nematomorpha > Gordioida > Gordea > Gordiidae > Gordius > Gordius sp. MW1. The sequence goes on along the minus strand of OZ038529.1, from coordinate 7,540,260 downwards.
TGCCTGCCAGGCGTCTTGGCCGAATGGGTCCCGCAGCGGACCCGACTTTTTGGGTGTCTACTTTTTAATTTTAATTAAAAATAAAATGGGCGAAAAAATTTTGGCAGATTTCCTCCCCCTTGAGAAAATCCTGGTTACGCGTCTGGGGTCGGGCTATAGGCTAGGTAATTCAGGATTGACCAAATCCATTCGTATAATTTTGACATCTCCAAATTTTTTCAATACAAGCAAGGAGGCATGTTTTTTAAGTTAAATAAAGTGCACAAAGCCAAAGAATGATAAAGACGTATACATAGTTCCTACCTGTCGTTCATATTCGCGTTCACCTAATCGTATTTTTAATGCTTAATTTCTCTTAAATTATAATTCTTAAAGGGAAAACAATATATAAAATAAAATATTTAAACAGCGCATTAAAAGCTATGATTAAATGATTATAAAGTTTTACCTATTACCTATTTTAACCCTGTACTAACTAAAAATTAAAAAAAATATAAAAATAAAAAACAGTAACGCCAGTGTTTAAGCTATTAAAAGGAGGGTGTTTCATAGGGGAGAATAGGGATATCTATGGGTTAAGGATAAAGGCTATATTTTGTGAATTAGATTTTTTTAGGAAGCGAGTTTTTGTATAATAAAATAATAAAAAGGCAGTAAACGCTTACTGCGAAGCTAAAGATGTCATTCATGTGACAGCGACAGACTGATAAATTTTATTAATTTTAATTTTTAATTGTTTCCTATGCTTTTAGCTTGTAGATTTACAGTAATGAGAGGAAAAGCGCCAATGTACTGCTTATGTTATCAAAAGATATGCACGTTTATTGGAGCAAAATATAAAAAAAACTACACGTGACGTTATGAATTAAAACAATTAATTAATATGAGCATAATAGTTCAATTTCTTCTTTCTTCTGCTGTCAAAGCATCGGGGCCGCTCCTAGGCTCTTGGGGCAGAAGACTGCTGGTGGTAGATGAGTTGATGTTTCATGATATTTAAAACACATGATCGACTAGTGTAAAATGTTTATTTTAATCATCTATAACAATATATTCAAAGTAATTAGTTGGGGGATGAATAAAAGTATTGTATCAGAGCCTACAGCAATCTTTCCTCCTTTGGGTTTAGTGAAAACGTCATATTTGACAATATGGCAAATAGCATTCTACACAATATCGAATATCATCTAATGTTATTAAAGAATACGGTTTAAGCAAAAGGTTGAATAATTAAAATGGATCATAACCTTGAATTCTTTTGAACATGGAAATTTACTTAAACACCTCATTATCTTGCCATTATAAAATCATAAATTGCATAGCCATTAAAAATAATTTAAACAAAAACAAAGTTTGCCTAATGACATTAACGTATCCAATGAAAGACAAAGAGGGTCTGATATTGAACACTAGGTATATTATATTAAACTAAATTATAATAAAGTTTCAAAAAATTTCTTTAGGCTCCCTCCTTAACAAATTTTCGCTCTACTCTAAAATACTAGCTACTTGACCTTTAAATTACAAGATTTTATTTTAGGGTCCCTTTAAATTTAAAACGGGTGTTATTACAAAAGGCATAAAAACCAAAAAGTTGCTAATTTTATTTGAAATTATAGTTTAAACAAATTAACAATAACGCCTGACTTATTTTCTAGGGATGAATATCAATAATTGCAATGTTTATTTTAGAAGTGTGCATGGCAGCCCACAGCAACTTGGAAAAAGTGGGTGACGGACTTGAGCTTAGGAAAGTTAAATTAGAGATCTGCACGGGCAGGCCCGGCCCGCGGACGGGCCTAAAAGCCCGTCCCGCGGCCGGGTACGGACGGGCTTTGTATCAAAAAAATTTCAACGGGCAGAGCCCGGACGGGCCTAACAATTATGGAACGGGCTCGGGCGGGCCTGAGATTTTTTAACGGCTTGAACGGGCCTGACGTTTTATAAACGGGTTGAACGGGCCAGAGATTATATAAACGTACATGGATTACAAAGGTTCATAAAAGTCAGACAATTATTTAAATGTATCATTTTTATTAAGTATTTAGATTATTAATTGCTCTATTTTTTTAACCTCTAATTTTTGTATATCCTGTAGCTTTCATCCCTTTTTTAAGCGCTAAATTTGACTCTAAATCAATTTTATTCGATTTGCTATAAATTTTGATTTTCATAATTTAAAATTATAGGTTCGTATATTCTTTTATAAGTAAGTTCAAACCTAGTTACAATGCACCAAAATTAAAATTTTTGTTTTTAATTTAATACAAATTTTAGTGGTATATTATGGCCATATAATTTAATAAATATTTTTGTACTAATCTAAAACTTAGGTGTATTAACTGATGTAATTAATTAAATTAATGTAAATTGCTTATTGAAAGTTGAATATTCTCGTGTAATATTATTAAAGTACTTTAATTTAATGGTAACATTTTAAATTCTTAGGTGTATTAACTTAAATTAATCAAATAAAAGTAAATTGCTGAAAGTGAAATATTCTCATGTAATTTTTTAAAGTGATTTAATGGTAGTACTATATTGAAATTTTTTAGGTTTATTAACTGCCTAAATAATTAATGATTTATTATTTTTACATGATAATTATTAAAAGTTTTTTATGAATATGTCAAAAAATTAAATAAAATTTGGTAAAACTTTTGATAGGACCCGGCACGGAGCTCTTTAAAAAAATTTGAACGGGTTTTGGCGGCCCTGACGTTTTTCAAAACGGGTACGAACGGGCCTGAAAAATTTACGGACGGACTCGGACGGGCCTAAAAAATTTACGGACGGGCTCGGACGGGCCTGAAGTGTTGAAAAAAATTACGGGCGGGATCGGACGGGCCTAGAAGTTTTGAAAACGGGTACGGGCGGGCCGACCTTCCAAAAACGGCCCGTTGCAGATCTCTAAGTTAAATTATCCGAGTTTAGCCCTCATTAAAGCTCTGAGTATAAGAACGGAAGAACGCGCATTACATTGTAGTTAGGTAAATGATATTTATTATAATAAAAGTTTACGTGTTTCTATTAATAAAAAGGAGATAATTCATTGAAAAAATTATGATGTTTTAATTTTTTATACCACAAACTAAATTTAAAGATTGAGGATGTCTAGATGTGCTTTAATGGTGGATCAACCTTGCTGCCAAACTCGTCCAAATTAGCTATAAATTTTTTTCACTTCCTCCAATCGCCACTCGTCACTCTCAGTAGTAGTGTTGTAAAATTGCTAACTTGCTTCAAACTCCAGACGCGAGCACGCACACTGAGTTGCTTAATATGCGCGTTAGCACAATATGTGCTCGCTGTTCAGTGCACCACTAGGCAGAACAGTAGCATATAAAAATGCTCGAGGGCCGAGCAGAAACTCGAGCAGTGGTAGCCGGAGTTTAGAAAGTTAGCAATTTAACAACTCTCCTTAGTGGGCAAGCCGTCTTATAAAAGAGAGAAGGACCAGAATTAAGCCATATAAGTCATTTTTGGGCGCAAATTTCAATTTTGAAAGTAGATCACTTTTTTGTAATAACATCATCACAATAAATAACTGTTTAACAGTGTGGACTATTTGTGGGCTTGTCAGTGCGGACCTGGTGCGGTGCAATTTTAAGGTATACGTGGGCTAGGGGCGGGCAGAAAAATATATATTTTGGTTATGGGTCTGGTCGCAACATACTATTTTGGTTTATGCGATCTCTTAAAAAAAGTTTAGTGGAGGGAGCCTGATTTTTTAGAATAAAATTTAGCATGATAGCAGAAGGAGGAGGAGTTTTTGAAGCTAAAAAATATTAAGATTGAATCAAAAAAATTCACATAAGTTTGGGTTGATTTTTATATTCTCCTGTTTAAATGTGTTTTGTCTCATAAGAATGTTTCCTATTCTCTTATCCAGTAAAAATGTTCAATTATTCATAAAAATCATTATTTATGCTACCTGCTTTGATAATAATTATAATAAATGCAATATATTCTTAGAACCTCGCCACTTCAAATTATTACGTTATTGAATTCAAACATTTAGTCATTCATATCTAGATTATCCATTGATAACTGTACAAAAAGGTAATGAGCAATAGTAATAAAGACGCCAAATTTCAAATTATATGTAACATTATAAATAACGTGTCAAAATTGGTTGATAAAATCTACCCCTCTTCAAAACGAAAATATATTTAAATAAAATACATGACAGATATCGAACTATTATCGATCGGTATTTAACGAGAATTCATAAATATACAATGGCAACTATATGCATGTTTTCTGTTTTACAATAATAATTATTGTGATGTCAAGATATCGGCTAATATCAGACATGTGGCGAAGACCAGAGATTAGGGAATTGGAATATATTGTCCAACCCTCCAGTATATATTTTTTCAAGTGTCGGGCTGAAAGTGGATATATGATTTTTTGACAGCAACCCAAGGGCGACAAATGACAATGAAATTGACCATTAGCTTTTCACATTTTTGGCAGTGTTACTCAGTATCCATAAAATCTCATGGCACAACATTGTATTATGAGCTGCTCAGTGAAACTAAGATTGCATTTATGTAATGGATTGTCTTTTACTTGAGAGTTTCCGTTTCCCCCTCTTCCCCCCCCACCCCAATCTACTAGGCACATTGCTTGTTATTCGGCTTAGATTTTTATGACATTTTTGGAAAAATAAAACATTTAATGTGTATTATTTATTTATATGACGTATCAGGAAGCATAAAAAACTCCCAGCATTATAGAGTATTTCATTCAGCTTAGCCAGAATCAGAATTAGCGGGGTCGCAATTATGATTTAATTATTTTTTAATATTTTTTAACATGATTTCATTAAATTTTCTTGTTCCTGGTTATCCCCTTGGATATTTTTAAAAAGACACTTTTATTTTCTCTATAAATTTTATTTAAAAACACTCAACTAGTAAACTATTTAAAAGGATTGTGCAATTGCATAATAGGTTCCTCGTTGATTTTCTATATAAAGGCATCATGCCAAATTGAAGAGGGTATTAATTAATCATTAAATTAAGAATAAAAATTCTTTTATCATCATACCGCCGACAAAGTGAAAGCTAACAATTGATTTTGGGTGACATTATCTAATCTAACTCTTGTCGAACCAACAGATCTCTCAGACGCTTAGGCAAAACTAAGCGACCGCTCCTCATAAAAGGTTAGGGGGCGGGCGCCTTCTTAAAGGTAAAGCTGTTTAAGTTGATTTTTAGAGATGAAGATAAGCCACGACCACACAGCATTGCACCACGTTTAGACATTCATTTGTGGGAATCAGTTTAGGGGTATATCAAGCAAGGTATCATGTACAATTTTTTTTGTGACCGCTGTACAAAAATGGACAGGGGGGGATTACAGGTTTGAAACAAAAAGACTCGACGGTATGTTTTTGTGTGTGTGCGTTGAGGAAGTAGAGTAAGGTATTGCGGTTTGTGTCATTTGATCTTTGTCTTTTTGTCTTCCTTTTAATGTCACCCTGGGCTGTCATAAGACCATAAGCACACCCCCCCTCCTATACCTTTGTAGTCGCGAACAGCCGCCCCCGAAAATGTCCAGGTAGTGGAGATGCATGATGGCTGTCATTGTAGCTTACACTTGCAAGCGGACCAGAACAGAACCCACCCACAACAATTCATAAATAAAGCCTCTCTCTTTAAGCGTTGCAAATAGATAGATTTATATAGAAGATGAAAGGGAAATTTACAAAACGTAGTGTATCCTCCTCCCGTCAGGCTCATCCCTTCTCTCCTACTAAATGACATTAAATACTTAGAGCGGAGCGCCTAAGTGTACAAAAGGGTAGTTTTAATCCTGCGATCGCGGTCTGTCTTCTTTGATGCTTTTGTTTGCTGTTTCAAAATGCGGTGGAAGGATGGGGCGAGCCTAGGAATTGAAAGTGATTTTTTAAAATGCCTCGGAATCTGTTAATTGCGGACAAAGTATCGAATAGAATTAACTGAACAGAAAACATTTCCAACTATTATTACACATACACACTTTATAAGATTATGAAAACGCGAATTTATACATACCTTCTCAGGGTTAATTAATAAATCAACTTTTATCAATATATCTCGTAATTGACTGATGATTACATTATTTTTATAGGTTTTAAATAAATGATGAGCGATAAACTGTATTAAGATTAATAAAAATATATATCTATTAAAAAGAACTTATTTATATATTTATTTACTAAATACTCGAAGAGGGATAGAGGGGATTAAAAAGCAATTTTGATATGACAACCACTTACTCACCTCGCGGTTAGAATATATTGATTTTAGAAAAGATTTATCCACTTTTAGCAATTAAAGAATGATTACGGGTCCCATTGGGACAAGTTAAATGACAAAAATTGAATTATACGCCAAACCGGGTTTACAACCTGTGATTGGTCTTGTCTGTGGCACGCTTTAAAGTCGTTTAAACATAGCCATTTTACGCGACTTTTCACTTTCATTAATTACGAATCGGTCCGCTATGTGACCACTCTAGATTCTTTAAGTGCTAATAAAAATTATTATTACAGACAGTTTCTAGGTTATCTTATTTTTTTATAAAAATTACAAGTAGCTTCTATTTAATTTTTATTAACTACAAAAGTTTATTAAATCTTATTCTTTATTTACTAGATTGATATCACAAAGATTTTCAGGAAGTCAGTTTTATGATGCTCAAAGGAAAAGCTAACTCCCTTTTTTAAATATATGATTTTAAAAAAGGTTTATAAGAATTTAAAAGGCTGGGAGCACTTCTTAAATGCTTGATATGGTAAAAGGGAGTTCTGGAGAATATCAAACATCTAAGCCACAAAAGTGAACATAGCCAACTTTCGCTTTAAAGAAGGTTTCAGTGGGCACGTGGCAATCAATTCCCCTTCTTTGATCATTAGGCTAAATTAGACGTTTTAGAAACTAATTTTTCACTAATATTTAGTTGGGCCATGATAATCAATCATGACAGATGACTTGAATTTCCTGTATAAATTTGGTTAATAGAAGGGGAAGGGGAGTGGTGGTAAAACGTTCAAAGAATTTGATAACACAAAGAATGGGGGGAAAGGATGTAAGGCTCTCTTTACTTTACTGACTTTACTAAAGTTTCAATGAAATCACTGACAAGATGTGGCTGAAGAAAGAGCACTGTTGATTATGAATATCCTGTTCACCTAACTGACGCCATTATTTCCTTTATTTTTCTTAAACTTTGATAGAAACGAGAGGCATAAAGTCAAATGAATTGACCGTTGTTATCATTTATTAATGCAACGGTTACAAGCAAAGGTTTTGCTAATTCGCATTTTATAATGTTTTTAAAAATATTACCGTTATAAATTAGAGTCTCAAATTAAGCCTTAGATGTAAGGATCATGGGAATAGCCAGGGAGGGGAGCGGCCCCCCCCCTAAATGACAAAACAATTTCAATACAAAAACTATTTAAAATTAATAAAAAATATGTTTTGCCCCCCCCCCCTAATTGAACTAAAAACTTTTACCCCCCCCCCCCCCCCCCTTAATCCAAAACCTGGCTACGCCCATGGTACGGAGGCTTTACTCTAAGTTTGTTTATAAACCGAAACTCTAAATCTCTTTATTAAAACTCTTAAATGTTCTAAAAAGCTCTTATATAAAAGTTTTACAAATCATATTATTAAATTTTATGGGGAGCCCCCAGAATTTAAATAAACTTAAGGGCAGCCTAGATGGGTAATAAATTTAAAACAAAATAATGATAATTTAGACGCATGTGAATTTTTAATTAAAATAAGAGGGGGAAGCAAAAAGCTTAAACTATATAAAGGATGAAAAAAATAAAGATTTATTTGATTTTAACCATAATTTGTTTAAATATATATAAAAAAATAAGATTGGGAGTAAGTCAGTTGTCCCTTCTTCCTCTAGAAAGACCCATGTCGATCCCAATGTTAATTCAAACTAAACTCGTTGCTTAAAAAAGCAAAGGGATAAATAAATATTATGCCATAGTCTTTAAGAGAAAAAAATAATGTTTTTGTCTTTCTTGGTACAAACATGATTACTTATTAGGTGTGTGGAAAGAATATTTTTGTCATGCCCCTCTAGTCCCTCAAACAACTTTTCTGTTTTATTTATTAGAGCCCGTCTTAATATACGCTTCAACTTCACGGCGCCATATTTTTGTTTGTCTAAATACGCGATATACATGTCGTGGAATCAACAATTTTAGTTTAGTTACCATATGAATATGCATTAATAAGCGTAATTAAAGGATAAATATTTGTTTTACGAGCAAAAACACAAAAATAGAACAAAAATGAAGGGACGCTCGTATTAAGACGCGGCTCTGTTTTAACCAGGGGTTTGAACCCGCCCAAAATAAAATCGGGTTCGTGTTCGGGTTTGGCATAAATTTTGAAATCGGGTTCGTGTTCGGGTTTAAATTCATTTCGGGTACAGGTTCGGGTTCAAGAAATTATATTATATCAATTATATATATAATACTTACAAATAATTCTTGAGATAATTAGTATCGATTAATGAATAAAAATGCCGGAAACATAAAAATATTGAAATTACAATCAATGGTTTCGTTACATTGTCATGATAGAGAAAACTGAGATATTCAATTCACAATATATTTTTGAATTAAAAATCGAACCCTTATTTGTATTCATCGGGTTCGGGTTTTAAGGGTATTTTTAAAAATGGGTTCGGGTTTGGGTTCGGGTTCTGTAAAACATCGGGTTTTACCCGGTTCGGGTTCAGGAGTTCGGGACAAACCCCTGGTTTTAACATGCATTCGCTTTTTGAATCTGGATTCAAAATCGCGTATTAAGACGCACCCTTAAGCAAAGCATGATGATACTAATGTCATACATAAAAACTAGAAAAAACCTCGAATTTTCTGGCTAAAATTTTGCCGGATTAATATTATTTTTTCTTATAAGATAAGATTGTTGTTAGTGAACAGAAATTGTATTAGTTGAAATGTTTTCCGAAGCAGGTCGTGATGGGTATATGCAGGCCATAAGTTACCTTTGAAATTCACTAAGTTAATAATTTAACAAATTTGAGTGCCCTTTAATATAATGATTGCATTTTTTATATATTCAATTCATTGATTCGGCAATTTTTAAATTTTTAGCCAATTCGATAAATAGTATTTCACCGGGAATGATAGGGTAGAAACAATAACAATTTAATTTGGTAAAAATGAATAAAAATGGTTCTTAACCCTAAAATTAAGGATCTTTATTTACCATGTCGGTTAATTCATGAGACTAAATTGCTGTATAAATTTAATAACTTATTTAAAAAAAAACATTGTAATATAATCTAAGGAAAGAAAGTAATCAATCATATTTCTCAATTAAATAATTCTTTAAGAAAAATATTAAAGCATACAAACTGACCACCGGTCGTCTAAGCATTAAGCTCGGCATCAGGTGTATCTGGTATTATCTTAACTTGACTTACATTTACACATGGCTGAAAAATATGCATAATAATTAAAAGTTTTCCGCTCCACTTTACTAAAATTAACTTTGTTTATACTAATAGTTTGAAAAACGAAAATGCAATTATGGGCATAGCCAAATCGCCAGAAGGGCAAATGATCCCACATATAAACCGTTATTTTCTATATTATTTAATAAAATTATGGTTAAGATTTTAAAATAATAATCATTTTGTGCGTCTCTAAATTATTGTGGACCTTCCCCCCCCCCCTAGTAACACGGGCTGCGCCCTACAACTCAAATATGAACATATATTTTACCCCCTACTCATTTGTTTTTTAATTTTTTACTCGTTCAGAATATGTTGTTTCCCTACCTTTAAATATATTTTGCGTGGTTAGTTATAATAAACATAAGTTATGCCATAGTTTCTCTAACTGTGAAAGAATCGGGGAAATTTTAGAAATATAACTTACACGATTTAAATATTTTTATACAATTGAAAGTTTAATTACCAGGATATTACGAAACTTGACTTAATAAATATTAATGATATACATGTAGTGTTGATTATTTTTTTATAAGTTGTAAGACTAGGAGCCAATTTCTATAGGGGATTTTTAATTTGAAAGGTTTTATAAATATGCATTTTGAGGGCGACGTATTTTATTTTCAAATCTGTTAAAATAATAAAATTATCCAAATTCTTAAGAGCGAAGAATATTAATTTTCATTTTATAAATGCCATGGGCGTAGCCAGCATTGGGATTTAAGGGGGGTAATAATGATAAAGGGAGGGACAAAATGATCTTTTTCCGAAATTTTAGCCATAATTTAAATAAATTTTTGGATTTAAAGGAGGGCAGCCGCCCCTCCCTTGACTACGCCCACGATAAATGCTAATAATGGCAATGGATATTTTGTCACACCCATGGGCGTACCCAGGTTTTAAATTGGGGGGGGGGCAAAACGTTAAAAAGTTCATTTAGAGGGGGGCAAAACATAAATTTTTTTAATTTTCAATGTTTTTGCAATGAAAATTTTTTTTTCGTAAATTAGGGGGCGGCAGCCCCCCCCCCCCCCCGGGTACGCCCATGGTCACAACGCTCTATAAAATATATCTATTTTAAAAAGAAGAGATACAATTTAAAAGGCAGTTAACCAAATATAGATTTCCCTCACAAAAATTGCCGCAATTTTTCAAGAAAATGATATAAAATATTAATTTATTAAATTGAAGTATATAAAATCGTCTACTATAGGTAGTTTTCCATTAAAATAACCCTCAATACAATATGATACACTAAATAAATACATGCATGTATCTGTCTGTCTATGTATTAGTGGTATTAGTATGTTTATATCTATCTATATCTATCTAGTAGTCGATGTGTAGTTAAGTTAGTGTTGTATACACATAGTATATAAATTCCGTCTTTAACCCACTCTCGCCCACATTCTCCCTTTTTCATCTCGCTACGATCAAAGGTTAACATAAGATAGAGAGAGAAACATTAGTCTTATTAATTTTACCAATCACTCCCACATCCACATAGGTCCATAAAATCGCGGCAATTTATACTTTAATTTGGGAATATATTATCGCCTTTGCGCAAAAAAGATTGATACACCATTATACTCCCTTTCCAGGTAAATTATGAAAGGCAATTAGGTTTACTTTAAGCACATGGAACCATCAAACTTATTAGATCATCCGGCCTCATTCCTTCACCCCTACCCCTCACCACCCCCACCTCCGCCCGTATGGAAGGGCACGCCTAATGCCCATTATCCTTATTCATTATATCAAAAGCCCGCCTTAGATGAAGATCTTAAAGAAGAGGGTGTAAATTATAGGGAACTACCCGGGCCAGATGCCAGGCATTCTTCGGGCCATCGATATTTGGTGGAAACTGGTGCAACTTATTATAACCACCCGCACGGCCCATTATTTGGTCCTAAACAATTTTTCTTTCCCGAACACTTTCGCGAGATGGTAACTCCGCAAGGCTATCAAAGCACTAGTCCCGAACCACCGCTTAACTATGTCGACCATGATGGTGGCCGTTCTTCGCATCACAATTCGCCTCTCGATTTTGACTTCGGGCCTTCTTACAACCACGGTCGTCATCCTTTCGTTAATCCCATTGCCTCCGCCACTGTAAAGAAAGAATTTGAGAGTGGACTTCAGGCAGCGACCGGCCGCAGTCATAAATCGTACAATCACCAACCTACTTACATGCCGTCACTGTCTTACGAAACAGGCCATACCTACCCCATGACCGCTGATGATGTTCGTTACGTTAAGCTAGAAACTGGGGCTCCCAGGCAGGATTTAGAATGCGATGCTGATTACGGAAGATCTATCAACAAGCTGGGCGATAGCAAAGTAAACTCACCGCAAAATCCATCTATTAAACGGTTTCGAAGCGATTCCTTCGAGACACCCGATGTCAAACTCCAAGGATCGGAGCATGATTCGTTGGAATCTTCAGAGGACATGAGCCGAAGCTATCATCAAAATGGCAACAACGTTGATCCTCCTGGTAAACAAGGCGGTTTGGTTAAGAAAAGGAAAGGTCGTCCGCTAACAGCTTTAGTACCTGAGAGAAATGATTGCAACCAAGCTCAACCCGGCATACAACATACCTCGCCAGTTTGCTATAAATGGATGCAAATTAAAAGAAACCCTACGACCGTTAGTTTCCAAGGATCTGGGCTTACGCCGCAGTACATATCCCCGGAGTCGCAAAATTATAACGTTAGGGAGGTTCCGGGACTTAAAGGCCATGGTCAGAGCCAACCCCCATCTGATTATAAAGGTAACTATATCGCGTCTTCTTAGCTAAGTCTTAAATTCTTACTATTTTCTCTTTTCAATCAAGTGAATTCGTTTCATCCGTTCAAATTAAAAGTTTAATTTAATTTTTAATTGCGGAACGGTTAACTAATAACTTTTGATTGTTGTTAAATGTTAAAACATAAGTCAAAACTAGCTATAGATGTGAAAATTCTAGCTGCATAAATCCATACTTATCCTTATAAAGACCATGTTCAATGCGGTTTAAATTAAAGTGCCCAGCCAGATTAAAGTAAAATTTAAGACCCCCAAATTTTACTTTAAAGATGAAATTTTTAAGCAATTTGAAAAATTTAATTTAATTAAGAAAATTTCTTGCAACGAATTTTAATTATATAGTGTGCTGATGGCAAAAAGACGTTTTTTATTTTAAATATTAAATTAATAATTTGTCTTCTAATTCGTGACTCAGGCTTAGAGATTTACAACGGACCTATTTAGGTGAATCGGCCCGCTTGTTAAAAATTTAAAACCCCGAGCCTGGCCGTAAAAATCTAAAATTCTAGGCTTGGACCGGCCCGAGCCCGTATAAAAAAATTTCATTGCTTTTTTTCATTTTAGATTATAATTTTTTACCGAAACTTTAAAAAAAGCATATTTGTCAGACTGACAAATATGCTTTTAATCATCATAATTCAAATCTTCAAGTTATGGCTTTATTTTGTAACGATTATTTACTTGGCAAATTTTTTTACAAACATCTCGACATCTACACTTTGTTAAAAAATAAGTGATATAATAACTTAATTCTCGTCCGAAAGAAACATATCAAAATGCTAATGGGCATAGCTAGGGTTGGAACTTGGAACTAGAGGGGGGTAATTGGGAAAAATGATATTTTTTTAAATTTAAGCCATAATTATATTAAATATGTAGAAATTTCTGGATTTAAAAGGGGCAGCCGCCTCCCTGGCTACGCCCATGAAAATGAATTTTCCAAAAAACTAACGATTCCGATTAAAACAAACATCAGAATTGTTGAATGAATCTGACGTGTGCGTAGCCCGGATTTAAATCAGGGAGGGCAAAAAAATACAATTAGAATTTCGGGTCTGTCAAAATAACTATTTATTAAAAAGTTTGCCCATAATTATATAGAAAAAATTTTGCAATAAGAGAGGAGGAGGGGAAGTTTGCCTGTCTTTAACTACGCCCATGACTTGATTTGAAAAGTATTTTGCCAAATTAATTCAACATTTTCATACACACTACCACTAGATCCTATAAGTTCCAGATTTGCCTCCTGCTAGCATAGCAGTACATGAAACTTGATGAAGTGTGAAAAATGTTGTTAGGAAAAAAATAGTTAGAAAAATAACTTTGATAGCCAGCCTAGTTTTGTGCTTAGAAGAGAAACTGTTGCGCTGTAACTAGCTAGCACCAGACACCCTTGCATCACCGCATTGACAGAATCAATGCTCGTCAAACCTGACCAAAATTTTTTGGTAAGGGAAACCAGTTTTTGGCCCACTTTTTGAAAGTTGTTGATTGAAAGATTTCTTGATTTTTTTACGCTTGAGCGTTTTTTCCTATTAAATTTTGCAGAAGAAGTCAATGGGTCTTGTCTACCCCAAATAAATTTTTCTATCATCGACAATACACTTTAACCCCTAAACAGCTGTACAGCTTTCTCCGCCCATCGGAATATTATTATCAACTTTTAGATATTCTTTCAAGCTCCTTCACTTCACCTAAAATATTATTGTTTGTGCTGCATGTTTAGCTTGAAATGTTACCATTAAGAGGTTTATTCTTTATAAAAATAGAATATTTTTAATGTTTTACCTGATGCCCTCTTAAGATCTCGTCGATCACAAAGTGGAGGTGGAGAGAACACAATAAATTAATTGGTATTAAAATTATTTGCAGATTTAAATTAAAGTATATATTTTTTCTTGTTAATAAGCTTTGGTATGAAATTAACCATTACACCGCCTTTATAATATTTTATTTCATTATTGGATTAATGCAAAATACTGTATAGGTTATCGTTATTTTAATGATTTTAATATAGATGTTTTATTAAAGTGATTTTAATTGATCACACTATTATCCTCCGAAAATGGGAAGAAAACAAAAGGCTTCGATGAATTATATATAGGTGTGGCTAAATACGTTTGAGATTAATGGTCAAAATAAAATGAATTAAGCAATTTATACTTTATGTAGATCGTATCAGTCAATATGAAATAATTATTCCATTCCTTGACTCAAAATAGATTAAATAATTCTTTTTATCACTGGGAAAATTTAGTAAAAAAAAATATTTTTAGCTGTGTGGTTTCACTTTCGAATAATTAATTTATTAATTAAGCTTCGCATTAATTAATTATTTTAATAAATCCTATATATCATGTAATTTACAGGCTTGTTGATGGTGTTAGCTAAGCTTTTAAATACATATCGCTTTAAAAATGAAGTGTTAGACGATTGAATTGAAAGCAAAATATTTTATCTTGATACGTGGATTTTAAAATAGGCTCAAAACAACACACATTTTGGGGTTTAAAATAATTTTTTTAACTTAGGAGGGATTACTAAATTTTGGTAAAATGACGGGACTGGCTTAATTTGTTACAAATTGTTGAGGTATTAAATGTTTTTTTTTCGATGACTTAAAATTTAGTCTTCGTTCAAATGGTTGACAAAACAAGTGTAGCTAAGAAGGAGAGACAGTAGTAGGGTATTAAAATGGGATTTGTAAAGTGGCTTGGCGTTTATTAAATAAATTATTTGTAGGAAAGTTTATAATCGGATTAGGAAAAGTGTCAATTAAATTTATGTTAAATTTATAGAACCACGCTTTAACAAATATAAATTAAATTTCATATTTTTTTAAATAAAGGTTAATTAAACAATATCATACAGAATCACATTAAGCTCGATTAATTTTAAGTATAAGTAAATATTTAAATTGAGTGAAGTGACTTATTTATATTAACTTTCCGCTTTGTTATTTATTAACAAGCAATGAAAAAAGGCGAGCAATTAAAACTTAACTTATTTTGAAAAGCTCCAAACCACAACTATTAATTAAGTGTGTTAAATTTTTATTTAAACAGTCGCTATTTAGTTTTACCAATGATTTCACTTTATGAAATCCAACATTTTCGTTCCATTTTGGGCATTGATTGATTTGTACAAACTCACTATAACCATATAATTTTATGTAGCCTTAATATAATCTTCTTGTTATTCAACTAGATATTTATTTCAATATAAATAAAATATTTTATTGCGGGTATTTTCGCGCACGGCCTGCGAGCATTTGCTTTAAAGGAAATAACGGGCAGTAATAAAAAATAGCGGGCTCGGGCCATGCATAGATTTAGCTAAGGCCCGCTGAGTTCATTACAAAATCATACAGATTTTTTTATGTATAAACTTAAACAAAGGTTTGTTTTTATATTACTTTATAATTATTTAATGTTTATTAAATTAATAATGAGAAATAATTATATTTTCCCCTTTACTCAATAATTCATCAATATATTAACGCGCATTTTAAATTGAGTGTTAATTAGAGACTATATATATATAGAGGGTTCACTCCAATCATGCCCTTAAAAAATTTAAAACTCTAGATTAGGCTAATTAATGTTTAGATTAAAAAATTTTACATAGTTATTATTAGCATTTGTAACATATATATTATCGTTTATTTAATAAAAAAAATGAAATCGAATATTAAAGGATGCAAATAAAAATTTTTCGGAATCAGGCTCGGGCTTTATAAAAAAAAATTAGCGGGCCGGATTTTTCGTGTATTATTTTGTTATATATATGTAACGGGCGGGCTGATCGCATGCTCATGTGAAGATCAAAGGTAAATGAAGGAGGGAATATTTAAGAATTGATTATCTAATATTGATATGGATTTACATTTAATAGGTACGAGTTCAAGTGAATTTTGAAAATAAAATTACACTAAGGAGCTGATTTAGTTTGACTCTATTTGAATATTTTTTTAAATCAACTTTACCCCTAAATCAACTTTACCCCTCCCCTTTGGTGTAAAATTGAAGGCTTAACACCCCACCCAAGGGAAAAATGCTAGCTACGTCACTGCCTTTTAAATCTAAATTTAGGTTTAAACAAAAATACCAATAATAATAATTAATGGCACGTATAATATCATTCATACTTAAATGGATTAGTGGATTGGGTCGCGAAAGTTTTCTTTAATAATTATAACTTTACACAAGAATTTTAAAGAAATGCTGGCTATAAACAAGTTAAGCTTTTATAGCTTATTATTGAATGTTTGCGTACTTTAATAAGAAGGTTTGTAACTTTTTTCCCCGGGCATTAGTAGGGTTTCTTTTCAATTCCTTAAATAAAGTATTGTCTTTTAAAATATGAAACATTTTTTTGTTATAATCATCTGTGTTCAGAACTACTAGTTGACCACCTTTGTCTGATTTACAAATTCTAATATTAACATTGGATTTCAATGACTTAACAACTGAAAAAACTTTCTTATCTTTAATTAATTTCGATTTGTTAACTTTCAAAGGGCAGTCATTATTTAAGGTGTTAGATAAAAAAGATTCTAATGAGTTTTTTAAATGTAAATTGTTATTGTTTGATAAATTTCAAAAGGCATAGCAAACTTTAAAGAAATATCATAATTAGTTGTACTTAATAGTTTTCTATATTTTGCCGACATCCATTTATGTAAACGGCTCCTGTTGCTGTTTTTATACCGCGTCCATCACCGCTAAAAAGTTTTGTTTGTATTGATTAGGATTAGGAGTAAACACTTTATAAATTTAGTAAAAAAAACAGACTAATACCAAAACACGATAAGCCTTTTGAATGGTCTTCTGATTAGTGTACGCTACCTAATCTAATAAAAAACCACTATCTCGTGCATACACTACGTTACATTCACCTGTCCTGTTTAGCCCCCTCCCCCTTCCTTATCACATCTCGCGATTCAAGCTTAACGCCAGCTCGTCGATATGTCCACGGTGGTTTTGTTTAGTCAATTTATGGCATGTTCTTGGGTGAATAGGAAGTTGCTTTTGGTAATGGCGATACACCTCTGCGTTGGTTGGAGTGAGGTGTTGTGGAATATTAAAAATATGTGTGTATGTCTCCCTTCTCTATCTAATACTCACACAGACGAACACGCATGGTGTATGTGTCTTCTTAGTATATTGAGACACAAAATGGCATGCTGGGTCCATGAGGGGTAGATCAGTCCTAGGAGCGGTTTTGTGTTGTTTAACATGTATAATATAGTATGGAAATAGAGTAAGGAAAAGGATGTTTGGGTCAAGACCGAGTTAAGTGCTACTACGCGTTGCAGACTACTCTGGTATTTAATATATTCAGTCTCAGGTTTGAGTTGTCGCGCGGACGAGGAGAGAAAGCCTTTTTTTAAAGGTGAAAATATCGAACGCGCACCATAAAGTGGTTGTGCCAAGGGCAGATAAATCACTCTTGACTTGCCTGTTTTCGCACACCATTATTTGCACGAGCGAGACCAGACAGCTCTAACATTGTAGCTATCAATTATCTATAAACCGGGTGGTTACGATTCTTAAAACGACTTGATTGGTTACATCCAATTTTGCAATTTAATAAAAGTCTTTTTTACCCTAATTAATATTTTATAATTTTGATTTTTGAGTGGGATTAACTCTGTTAAATTTTACATTCTGTTCGCATGAATCTTCAAAAATTCCTTAAGCTATTAAATAATTATGAAATTTGTGATGCAATTTCATTCCTATTACGAATTCTATAAGTGTCTCCAAATCGGGAAGGTATTTCTCAAAGTTGTTGTTTACGCCAACAACTAAGCGCCGAAGAAAGAAATTATGTTAATTACCAAAACATGCGATATGTCATCTTCGCATCCCGTAAAAAAAGTAAAGATCTTCTCCTATCACTTAAACATAAAAGAGACGATTTGTTACGATACAGGCACGCGGCTCATCGATCTATCATAAAAAAACAGTGCCTCCCCTCATTTGTAAATTAAACGTGAATCAGTCAATGGAAAAGATCATCTTTTCCCCTTCTTATAAATCTAGTATGTACCTGAAAATCTTAATTTTATCAACCTTTGAGACCCCACGTCATGACACTACCCCTTTCTCTATCTCCTTCTTTCTTACACAGGATAATATTATAACTACAACATTAGCTTAAGATAGAGCAATTTGTGAGAGTTGAAAGATGTGGTGGGGGGGGGGGCAGGGCAGGGGGTACCGGGTTAAGATTTAGGAACCCCCGAGGCAATAAAGAGTGTATTTTTGCATAAATTAGCATTTTTAATTGTGACATCGTCGTTTGTATCGACATTACTTCGGGTGCAAGAAATTGAGGCATAAATAAGAAGCAGGGTAAAGTCGCTTTTAAAACGAGCTAAGGTTTCAAAGGTTAAAGCGAGCCTTAATTAAAATTAAAGGAGCGGATAAGGAGGAAGGGGGCTAAGGTTTGTGATTAGAGGAAAAATACTATGATAGCCCCTAGGTAAAATTTCGTCTTTTCAAATCTCCATCACAACGTGAGGCGTATATCTTAAAACTAGGGTACGAGAGGTGAAAATTTAAACAAATATAATTACAATGTAATCATGTTATTAGCTGGTAATTAAAAGAAATAAATTTTCTTATGTATAATTAATATTTTTTAAGGTTAATTTATTAAGTTATAATGCATTTAAGGCAACACATACTTCATCCAAATTTATCACATCAGGAAACGTAGACCTAACCAAGCCATTATTTTTATTTATGAAAATAAATGAGAATTTCAAACTTTATAATGTATAATTCATACTTTATTGTTATAAAAGAATCGTATATTAATGGCCGCACCGATAAAAGAATCCATAATTACAATATATTTAACTGTATTTGCTAACAATCATCTTTGATAACTCTATTTAATAATAATTTTTATTTTCAATCATTTAGCCGATTACAATAACGTTGAGCCTCACCGAAACATGTACGATTGTTCCAAGGAAACGTTCTTAACATCACAGGATCCCGAAAGAGTAGCTTTTAATTCGGGGGGTGGGAGCAAGGCTAGCAATTATTCCGAGGGTCAAACTAGCCCCAGAGAACCTCTAGCATACGATCACTCAATGAACAATGGCCACAACCCTAAGCTCAATCAGACATCCAATTATTATCCTACGGTCACCCCTCACACACCATTAAATTCGCAATCAAGTGGGGATGGTATGAGAGTTATAATGAGCGAAAGACCCCGCTCTACGCAGTATGCTTGTCAAGGTAGTGGGTTGCCTAATAATGATGGAACTTGCTACAAAGTTCCATCGGCTCCATCCGCCCATCACTCAACCAGTAATGGGCGCACCAATTTCACGAACAAACAGTTGACGGAATTGGAGAAAGAGTTTCACTTCAACAATTATTTAACGCGCTCGCGTCGACTGGAAATAGCTTCTGCCCTGGAACTTAACGAGAACCAAGTCAAAATATGGTTTCAAAATCGGAGGATGAAACAGAAAAAGCGCATTAAAGAGGGCAGTGTAACGGTCAGTACTGCACCACTTAGTAATAACTCACACGGCTTAGGAGTTGAACCTATGTTTTATCACCCCATCGAATCTAAATTATCAGGCCCTGTCTATAACGACTCGCTGCCCTATGGCTCGAGACGACAATTATTATCACAAGGTAGCGCCTTTCAAAGAGACCAATATGAGAGACCATCGCTGACTGTGGATAATTTACAACAGCACCAGCAAAGCTGTAATTCGCTCTCTAAACTATCCCGATTTTCGGACGGGGTTAAAAATTCGGTTTATTTTTACACTGGCGAGGAGCACGAAAGGCAGCATCAGTTTTACCTATACGAGCACAACCGTAGCAATAATAGTAATTCGATCGACGACGTAATTAACCACGTTTTAAGTGCTCAAGGATCCGAAACCGAATCTGATCTCCAGTGTTCTCACGTCAATCATTTTCAACGTCGCGATCACCAAGGGGCTACCATCTTATTGCACGGCTCCGGTCCACCACACCCTTCCTCCATATTTAATTCTCCACCCTCCATAACCCCACCCTCTGAATGTTGTTAAAAAAAACGATCCTCTTCTAACGTTATGCTGATAATATTATATATTAATCTAAGAATCAGCAAAAAGGTCGTGATTATATTCCTCTTAAAATCATTAAATACCTCTCCCCCCGAGTAATATTCGATGTAATCAATACTCATCTTGATTTGAAATGGTTAGGACCGATGAAATGTGACGTGTGTTTCTATTCGATGATTAATCCCCTCCCCCCTTTTTGTGAATCGATTTGTTTTGTTTGGCGTATCCTTATTAACGATATATGTACCTATACACGCGTCAATCATACTCAAATTAATGATTATTTTTTTCGATATATCTATTTTAAAATGATTATAGTAATTAATTAAATAAATTCATTATCATATCTCTTATTTTCCGGGTTTAATTATTTTCTCCCAAAATTAAAATTAATTAATATATCAAAACTTGATCATACTGAAAAATATATCATCCTAATTAAGGTGAGTAAAAAGTTTTGAGTCGCAACTTTAATTACAATTAAAGATTTATGAAGAGTAACAATCTGAATAATTTTGACTAAAATTAGGAATAATTTTGAATAAAATTAGGAAGCGCAGTACAAAACTAATTTATAATACATTTTTGATTCCTGACCACAGCATATTTAAACAGTTCCGTTAGCGTTGTGAGTGCCAGTGGTAATACCTGTTTTATGTCAATTTTGGCCATTATAAATATTGATTGACATCTTCCTCCCGCGTCAACTATAATTACACCACTCGTCGTCGTGATATTTATGGTGTAATTATTTTTTGCATTTATTCGATCATCATTTTTACAAGAACAACAACCATTTGTTTTGCTTTAGTATAATTAAAGCATAATACCGTCTCAGTAATTGGCCCCTTTGCATATGTTTAAAATACTTATTTCATATCGATTTGTTTGAGAATATTTTTAATTGCTTTATTTGAAATATAGCTATTAAAAGTACATTAAACTTTGTATTAAATGTGTTATGATTAAAATGTCCAAAATTTGCGAAAAATTGTTAGATGTGTTCAACTTCAAACACTGGGTATTCCTGCCTATTTTGCTCTTTTGCATACATATTGTCATATATTATATACATATGTTTAAAAAAGAATATTTAAATATTATTAGTATTAAAATTATTTGAAAAAATAAAATCACAACTTGGCAAACATTTTATTAAAAATATAAGATTTGTAATAGTCGTATAAGTAAATTAAAACTAATGATTATAATTTGTTAGTTTACATTAGATTTTGCCTTTATAATGGATTTAAAAACCATCAATAAAGCCATTAACATTATAACCTTATAAAAAATGTACAAGACCAGCAGCGGTACCATCTAATAAGTGGCGCAGCTAAGGGGGGGGGGGGGTAGAGCTCTGTAAAATGAAAGTTTTTCTGCCCGAGCCCTGCCCGAGCCCGACGCCTCAGTTTTTATTTTGCCCGGCCCGAGCCCGAAACGACTTTTTATTTTGGGGCCCGACCCGAGCCCGAGCCCGACCCGATTTTTCAAATAGAAAATTTAAAAAAATATTTTAAAATTTTTGAAAATTATTTTATCATATAAATGCATAAAGCATTAAATTGTTATTACTCGTAATTTACAACTAGGATAAGTTTAAAATAAAATTTTCATTTTCACTCGCTACAATTTATTCAACTAAATGGATATCTAACTATTTAAAATATATTTACCTAAGAGTTCTAGAAAAAACACTTTTTAAAATATTTCTTTATTTTAATTCTAATGTAACGGCTACTAGGAATATATTTAAATACCAGAATAAGATTTGCAATTTAGGCCAAAATATTTTAATAGACAGGGGAAAAAAGCTGACGTGGAAATATTATTTATGGTGTACAAAGATAATTTTTTAATATCTAGTTGAGTTTGCTTAGATCATATTTTATAAAAGATTAGTTTGCCTAAGTCAATTCGAGCCGCCTCATCAGGCCCGACCCGAGGCCGATTGTTTTATTAAATTCTGCCCGAGCCCGGCCCGAAGCCCGATCGGGCTCGGGCCGGGCTTGGGGCGGCTCGTGCAGGGCTCTAGGGGGGGGCCCAAGGCACTCCCAAGCAATAACCTGGTCCCTATCGTTGGCCCCTTGAGCTATTTTTCTTATTTATCTTAATTAAGAAACAATATGATGATTATAATTATTTGTTTCTAAATCTTCTTTTTTATCAGTTATTTGGTCCCACATTCGTGGGGTTTGTTTAATAAGTTTCTTCCATCTTGACCGGGTGAGTGCCAAATCTTAACTAATCTCTTTTGTTTTCATAATTTTATCGACTTGCACACGGGGTCGTCCATTCCTATCTTACCCGGTTCCTCCATGACCAGTTTCGATCTAGGTCATTCGCCTTAGCAGTTTTCTTTAATCATGCCCGCCATAGGTTGAATACCCATTCTTGTCAAAGTCATTAGGCATAAGGTCGAGCTTAGTATACCCCAAGCTCCACCTTATCATTCTCATCTCTGTGGCTTGTAATAGCTTTCCTTCCTTCCGTGGTGTTTAATGCCCATGTTTAACTTCCATAAAGTAACACCTGTCTTACGATGGATTTGTAAGCTTTGCTCTTCAACCATATTGGCATTTCCTTGTCGCACATTACACCGGATATACTTCGCCATCTTTTTGGATCCGGGCATTGACTTCTGTTGCGCAACCTCCCTCTTGATGTAGCATCGAGCCGAAGTATGATAACCTGTCTACTTTCGAGTACTTTGGATGGTCATCCAGTTATGGGCTGCCTTTAACGTTCATTTCCATGTATATAGCTTTCCGATCGTTGACCTTTAAACCATATCGAACTAGGCGCTTTGTCCACTTTTTAGCTACTTCGAATACTTAATCCTTTGTTTCTTCGCATAATACTATATCATCGGCATATAGCATACACCATGGCGATGGCTTTTGAATATCTCTCATTATCGTGTTTAAAATTATATTAAATAAAAATAGACTTAAAGCAGACCCTTGATGTAATTTAATTTCAACCCGAAATGGTTTAGAGTCTCCAACTGTCGTCCTAACCTAATAGTTAGAGGCTTCATAAATAAAAATCATAAGTCGTATATATGCTTCAGGGATATTTCGTTTTCTCAGGCGACATCATATTAAATCGCGAGGGACCGTGTCATAAGCTTTGTCCAAGTCAATAAATTCCATATGTAGGTTTCTTCTCTTTTTATTATATTTATCCGTCATTTGTCTTATTGCGGAGATTGGGTCGATTGTAGAATTGCCTGCCACAAATCAGAATTTGTTAGACATTTCCACCTCGTTTTTCAGCCTTGTTACTAAGATCTTTTCCATAAGCTTCAAGGAGTGGCAAGTTAGCTTGATACCTTTGTAATTGCCATAGTCTTGAGGGTCTTCTTTGCCTTAAATAAGGGTATAATCGTGCTTGCTCTTCATTGATTAGGAATTCGCTCTTCTACCAATTACCAATATCTTGTTAAGAGGGTTCGTCATGGTGGTGACTCCTTCTTCACGACATCCGAGCATTGCTTCCATAGGTATTCTATCTGGACCATTTGCTTTTCCTTTTTGCATCTTGTTCATTTGTGTCCTAACTTCATTCTCCTAAAAGAGTTCGACCATACTTATATTTGGTTCAATTTTGGGAAGGAAATCTTTGTCATTTGCAATATTCATAAGGTTCTTATAAAATCTTTTCCACCACTCCATCACTCCCTTCGGCTTGAATAAGGTTTGACCCTTCTCGTTTTTGACTATTTTAAGAACTCCGACATCGCGACTTTTACTCTCTCTTATTTTGGCCAATTTGTACATAGGCCTATCGCCCCCTTTATAGTCCAGTTTGTTTTCCATCTCAGTGCCCGCGGCATTCTTCGATATTGCAACGACCTTTTTATCGGCTCTCTTTTTCTCCCTATACTCTTGATAATCGTCCGACGTTTTTGATTCATGCCACCGTCTATATAGATTTCTCTTTCTTTCGAAAAATTTCACCACCATAGTTCCCTATTCATAGCTTTGCCTCCTTTGGTCTCCTTTATGTTAGTTAGCGTCTCCCCATCGTCGTCTACGTTCCTTTGCAACTTCCTTGCACCCAAGAGTGAGGAAGCTTTTTGATGGTATTCTTCGTTCGTCGACGTATTCTTTAGCCTGTCGTATCGAATTCGAGGTTCATTGACCTTTCTTCTATCGGGAAATACTCTTCTGTCAAGATCCATACCAAGGGACGATGTTGCCTGGCGATTCTTCTTCCGGTATTACATTGCAATCCTTGATACTCCACAAGTCCTTTCGCCGTATGAGCAGAGAATCAATTTGACTAAAATGTCCCACTTCTATAAGTCACAATATGATCTTAGAGTTTTTGAAAATAGGTATTGACGATCGCCATGTCGTATGCTTGGGCTACTTGGAGAAGTTTTCCCCTTCATAGTTCTTCAGACCATGCCCAAGCCTCCATGATTGCTTTCATACCCGTGGCGATCTTTCTCTACGTGAGCATTGAATCCGCCCCAATAATTAGCCTTTCTTCCTGTCCTATTCCTTGTATTTCCTTTTCCAATAATCAATGAATATGTCTTTCTCTGATTCCATACACCAATTTGGGGAGCATACGCGCACATAACGATTAGCAGGCCCCCCTGATCTGCAATCTTCACCCACATTATCTGTCTGAACAACGCTTGACTTCCACCACCTTGTCCTTTAGCGATTCGCTTAGAACGATACCGACCCCGTTTCTAATATTTGGTAACTCACTGTAGAATAGTTTGAATCCTTCTCCTAACTCCCAAGCTTTTGTTCGTTCCACCTCGTCTGTTGTAGGCAGGCGATGTGTATCTTTCTTATTTTTAGCATTTGTGCGACCTCGATGCTCTTTCCCGTCAACGTTCCCACATTTCAGCAGTTATTCGCATTCTTTCCGTAACAAATATCCTTAACCGCCTTCGTTGTGAGAGTAACCCTAGTGTATTTTTCACAATGCACTGGCGGAATTTCAGTGCGCGTCGTAGAGGACGCCCTAGCTTTCTGTAGCAAAATTTTGTTTAAAACTATCATGATTTGAAGTTGGTTTTTATAGCCGGTTTCTGACCTGAAGCCAACCCTCCACTTTTTGCACACGGACTTGGGACCGTCGTACTTTCAATTATAATTTGTAAGATAATAAAGGATGCAAATAAAATAAATTTCTTGAGTCGACATAATTCCATAATTTAATATTATTATTTTTTTATTAAAATCTATGATGAGATTCTTGCGTAATTATTCCCCAATAATTAATTATTTTAAAAATTTAGAAGACGAAAGACATGGCTCAAGCCAAGTGATTTTACATAACCTTTTGTCTTTTGATACAATTCTAAATTTAATAATATTTCAGTTTATTTTTGAAATTGTTTAAAAAGTGTAGAACGAGTTGCAAAACCCAAATAATAAATGTAATTCAACGATAGTCTTATATAAACTTTAAGATATTAGAAATAATAATTTCTATCAAATTCTTTATAATAACGCAAAAGATTTAGCTTTCAAATTTAGATATTTCATTATTACCTTCTAAACGTATTAAAAAATCAAAAAATTATGACACTTTTTACTCTTTTGAATCCACCAATTCATTAATTGATTTCAAAATTGATATAAATTATCTTATCATCGATAGAATAATAGCAGAATTAAACATAAAATTTTCTCAAATTTATTGTAATTTATATAAGTCTTTAGAAGGTCTAAACCCTTCATCCCCTTTTTTGCGATAAATCTCTTTTATCACAAGCAATTAACCATTATGAGTTAGAATACAAGATGCCAAAATGATAATGGCAAAATAAAATGTAATTACATTTTTTCACTTATATAAATTTTACCCTCAACAGTGTTTTCCAATTTTATTGTTTTGTTTAAAATAATTTTAACTATCCCAATAACTTCGTGTTCACGCGAAAGATCGTTCTCATTGCTAAAACGGATTAAAACTTATCTTCGTTCCACAATTGGATAAGATAGATTATCATCATTAGTTTTAATGAGCTTATAACATTACTTTATAGACGTAATTCCCCGGATGATATTATAAGTTCATTTGCAACATCGAGTAATATTCTTAATGAACAGCTATTATCTAAGGACTAATTATAACACTCGTTTTAAACTTTAATTCACGAAATCCCATCCTGGTTTTAATTTATTTGTCCATCTCACATACTTTTTGTTTAGCATCCATATTTTTATGTACCACATGGACATATAACGCCAATGATTTTCGAAAAATGGCTTGCAAACCATTTTTCCCCCTGATACCCCATCATAAGTTTGAGCAGCGCATATTGCTTTTAAATTAATATTAATAAAAAATCCATTGACAATTGTTAATGCATTAAAACTTTCACGAGATAAACATCAACAAAAAATTCTTTATTAATTATAATTATCCTTATTTGAACTTTAGGTAAGATAAAAATGAGTTAAATTCTTGTTTAACTATTTAACGTAAATAATCTTTCTTCTTTTGTCGTTCTTTCTTTGATACGCGTGTCATTGGATTTAACAAAATGTATACAAACACAAACACTAAATTGTTTTGTGCACTTCTTTAATTTTTATTTGAAATTAATTAATAAGTTGCGGGTTTGTTCATAATTTTAAGAAGATAACAAATACCTCATTTAGGAGTGCCGCAATTAATTTAAAAGTGCACTTTAATTAGCGCCATCTATAGGCAATTTAATTAGAGACTAAAATAAGAGCGAAAATGTTATATGTCTCTTAAAAATTTAAAGTCACATAATAGTCAAAATAGTCACGAGAATGGTGCAATAGAGGTTTTTTCCAAATAATTGAGTATGTTACATGCTAAAATATATTAAATTAATGAGCTGGCATCTAGCCATGGATTGAGATTGTATAGGATTTCAAAATCTCCATGGTGATTTTATTCTTGATGTAAAAGAATTCTCTGCGATCGTGTGTAATGGAAGTAACTTTTCTTGATATTTATTTGAGGAATTGGCTGCCCTCGGGACCTAATTACCGCGTCGGGCCACTACTGGGACAAAAATGATAGTTCTGAGGTATTTGTATTTTTCCACTTTTTCTCTCAGTAGAAGAATTAAAATCTATAAATTGCGCTAATTTATCTTCATCAAATTTCTATTTTTATCAAAATCATTAAACAAATTTTGATTCATTAAGTTTATTTTTAAGGATCATTTTAGCCATTAAATTTTTTAGTTCCATTTAAATTTTTGATGGTGTAAAGGGGGTCTATATCATCGAGGACAATAACTTTTATAAACTCATTCTCTCATTTGCGAATTTCAATTTCACAATTTTTTTTATATACAATGTTATAATTTCGCCTTTTGGGGGGAATTTCAAATTTTTTCTTCATTAAATAAATTTTATAGGAAAAAAATAAAAATCTTTAATCTGTTTAAATATTTGTTTAAATAATGTAACATCCTTGTGAGTTAGTTCAGCCAAGATTTTACATTTATTGGGTCTGATGTAAAGAAGATGAGAATATAAAAAGATAATTTTTTTTATATAAGAATTTATTTATTTAAATTAGAAATAAAAGATGATATACAAAAAATTACATACACGACTAAAAAAAATATACAAACGCGCTATAACTAAACGGATGGCATTGATCCGTGTATGGAAATCGTGTTGGATTTTCCATTGTGATCTTTTGCCTGATATAAAAGTACTCTTTCAAATCTAAAGAGATGCTGGAGATCGCTTTTCCAATTTGTTTCAGGAGAGCGAGAGCGTCAGCGCCTAAATTTCCTATTGTGGTTGCCACCAAGGGAATGAATATTGTGTCCGCGAGGGAAGAATATTTGGTTGTCTTCCTATTCTCTGCACTGACTATAAGGTCGGGAGAGGAGTTGGATGGGGCAAATATGTCGACCGTGGTGAAGTCCCAAGTGAGATTCAGTCCACGGGACCATGGGATGAGTGTGACCCCGTCCGGTCTTTTCCCATCAGTGGTGCTAAAGCCGACGGGCTCCAAGGTGTTTGGGTAGCCAGCCTTCCTAAGGTACTGGCCGATGATTTTGTTAATAGCCGTGTGCCTGGGGTTGCGACCTTTGCTGTATTTGCAATGGAGGGGATGATGACCATTGGGTTGGACCTGCTGTTTGCAGAGATCGCATACGAAAGGGGATACTATGTCACATCCGAGACGGAGGCCTATTGCTATGCGTAACTCCTCCCCAGACATATGGAGTCTCAAATTCCTGCTCGGGATAGCTTCGAGCCATTTGTAACCGCTTTTGGAAGAGGCCCAATTGAAAAGGAGTTTTCCCTGAGATAGTTAGTTCGAAGAAAGAAAAGCTACGGAACGTGCTATTAGGGGAAGATCCCATTCCTTTTGGGTCACACCAAGTGGTCGTTCGGCTGACTCGAGGTTGTCCGCCTCCCACTTGTGTAGAGCCTCCTGGAGGTGCGGGTCTGGGAGAGATGTCATGGCAGAGATAAGGGGGTCGGTACTCATGCGCAAAGATATAAAACCCGCTAAAGCTATCTGTTGCCGAGATCGAATCCCAATTCCCTCACTCTTAGAAGGGAGAGATGCTTGGAGCCATTGGACTGGAGTAAACTTTATATTTAAGCAGTTTTCAAAAAGAGTCTGAATGTTTCGTTCGATTAAATTTAATTGCTCTGGGCAGCCAAAGATAGGTGAAGCACGCAAGGCGTGATTTATTTTCGGGATTAGCAGAAAATTTTTAGCCAAAAAAAATGCATGATGTGGGGTTAGTTTCTGCAAGGTGGGTTTGACAGCCTCTATGAAAGTTAAAAATTTGTCCAGAAAGCGTTGGGAAGATATGGGCCCACCCAGCGGTGCGCCTAGGTGGCTGAACTGGTCGAGAGTAAGGACGGGAAAGGGGAGTGTTGAGGGATCTATTGAAGGATCCCTGCTGTATACTTCACATTTTAAGTGGTTGAGTTCGAGGCCAATTGAATCTAAAAAGAATTCAATAATCGGCGGTATTTTACGTATTTCACTCGCGGGGCCCACCAAAAATCCGTCGTCCATGTACCATAGGTTGCAAGAAAAGCTTCCTGTGGTAGACAGTTTCTGGCTGATCCCCTGTATAGCTAGGCAAAATAAAGCTGGGCCCAAGGGGCTCGCCTTGCTGTATCCCACTAGAGGAGTGTATTATCTTGTCCCCAAACAGTAGAAAGGATGGGGCTCCATAGCTATTGAAGGCGTATGAGTAAAATTAGGGATAAGCTTTTTGAAAGGGTGCGAAAAACGCCGCCCTATTGACGCTGTTAAAGGCGATTTTAAAGTCTAGTTTTACTAACAGATCTGTCTGGGGTGATGCTTCGAAAAGAATTCGGGCCGTATGGGCGGCTGCTTCGCATCCTCCCTTGATTCCGAAGTCTAATTGGTTGGAGAGAAGGGAACACGCCAAAGAGGTGCGAATTTTTAATGTGATTAGTTTGAAAGCAATTCTCCGTAAAACTGTCCCAATAGCGATGGGACGAATTGAGCCGGCAGGTTTATTAAAGGCCAACAGTTTTCCTCCAAAAAAAATTTGGGATATTTCTGAAGGGAATTGGCCCCTTATTATAATGTTGCTGAGGTGTGTTAGATTCGTGAGCAAGCTTTGTGAGCCGCTTATGTAGGGCTTAATTAGGTCCTGCAGGAAAATGGGGCGGATCCATCTAGACCTGCTGCTGAATCTTTTTTAAAAGAATTTATAAAATTGTAACACAACACATTATTATGTTGACATAAAGTCTCATTTTTTAATTGTCCTACATATTAAAAAAAGCCAAATTATCTCGATAATAAATACCCACCCTTAAAACCAACATGAATTTCATTATTCAGATGTTTCCCCTTTTCAACTTTACAGCATTTAATGCCTGTGATGGTTGTAGAATAACATTTAAGTTTCTATATTTTTTTGTACATTAGAGGTTAATTTTATATGTTACATGCTAAAATATATTTAATTAAAAAGCTTGAATAGAGCCATGAATTGATATTGTTTTGAATTTTACAATTTCTTTGGTGATTTTTTGCTTATTCTTTGGGATCGTGTGTAAGGGAGGTAATATATATTTTGATATTGTTTTGAGGCATTGGCTGCCCTCGGGACCTAAATTACCGAGGGTGGTGGTGGCCACTACTGAGACAAAAATGAAATTGCTGTCTGAGGTTTTTGTATTTTTCCACTTTCTTTCACTCAGTAGAAGAGATGAGGTCAGGAGAGGTGTTAGATTTGGCAAATATATCCACCGTAGTGAAGGCCCAACAAGCGTTTAGGTCACGAGCCCACGAAATGATTGCTACGCCGTCGGGTCTTTTATTGTCAGTGGAGCCTAAGCCTGTGGGTTCCTGTGAGTTAGGAAAGCCGGCTTATATCAAATGTCCGATCATTTTATTTTTTGTGAAATGACGGGGATGCCGCCCCTAGCTGTACTGGCAGTAGAGAACTGCACGGGTGACCCGAGACCCGACCCGATATCGGGTCGGGTTCGGGTCAAAAATTTTGAAAGGTCTTCGGGTCTGGTCAAGTTCGGGCTGAAAATTTTGAAATGTTTTCAAGTCGGGTTCGGGTTAAACATTTTAATTTGCTTTCGGGTCGGGTCGGGTTGGATTTAAAGTGTCGGGTCAAGGGTTATGAATCTTATATTGCAGAATACACTGGACATATCTTTAAAAATAATGCTATTATTTATAATATTTTTTAACTAATATTGAAGTTTGTAATTGAAGATCATTCATTAAATTAATTTAAATTCCGTTTGTTTTTTTTTAACCTGATTGTTTTAATTTGGAGGTAAATTTAAATTTAACTCTTGAAAGGTAAAATATATCAACAAAATAATATGTTAAAATTGTAAGTAAATAGTGTGAAGTGGTAGTTCATTATTAATTTATACTACATAATTATATATTCATAAAACAAATAAGATTATGTTTAAATTTATTAAATGATTCATTTGCAAAACTCTATATTTTAAATTGAATGTGACCTGATACTGTACTGTATGCCATCATATATATATATATATATCTATAATAAATCATGAAAATAAATTTAGTAATCAAAATCTGTGGAATCAATTAGTTTCATAACTCGCACATTAATTTGTTGATTAAATTTTAAACACCCTCATGGAGTAGCCAGGAAATTGAAATAAGAGGGGGCAATAATGATTAAGAGAGGGGCAAAATGACCATTTTTTAATTTTAGGCATAATTTCATAAAATATTTAAGATTTTTAAATTTAGTGGGGGGCAGCCGCCCCTCCCTGCCACCCCTAGCTACACCGCAATTTTTCTTACTCTCGCGTTGGATACCAAAATTTGAAACACGTTCGGAAGGGTACCGGTTAAAATTTTTTTAACACTTTGGGGTCGGGTCGGGCTCGGGTTGAAAATTTTAAAAGGCTTTCGGGTCGGGTGGGTTCAGGTTAAATATTTTAAAATGCTTTCGGGTCGGGTCGGGTTCGGGCTAAAAAATTTGAAATGCTTTCGGGTCGGGTCGGGTCTGGGTTAAAAATTTAAAAAAAAATTTGGGTCGGGTCGGGTTCGGGTTGAAATAAAATGATTTGCAGTTCTCTAATTAGCAGTGTAAAGGATGAAATTTGTTATTAATTAATAACACCTGATTTAACAAATTTAGAGTCCTGCAAATTGTTTTTCATTAAGCTGAGCTCAATCCAAGCTTGGTGTTTTTGTTATGCCCGTCCAAAAAATAAAGTTTTTTTGCCTTAGTAATTTATAAACAAATTATAAATTCAGAATCTGAATTTATCTCGTAACATACAATAAATTTAATTGCTATTAATAAGTGAAAACCCATAAAAACTTCGATAAATGATTTGTTGAAAATTAAATTATTTTGCAACGATTGAATCATCATATTCAATTCGACAATAAAATTCTTTGTTTTGGGGTTGAAAAAAAATTATATAAAGTATAATTTGAGAAGCCCGATCATTTAGTAAATCCAAGATGCAGGAATCTTCTCGACTGATTGGGGCTCAAAGTAGATCAAAAATTGATATTTTATAATTCTTACTTAGTTGATGCAATTATTAATTTATTAATATCTTTATTTCTGAAGTTTTATCACCTTTTATAAAATCATTTTATTCGTAACATTCTTCTCACTAATAAAAAGATGTAGGAATTGAATGTTCTGTTACTTATCAACACAAATAAGTTTTTTAAGAAATTTACTTAGCAAACTAAAATTGATTTTACGCCGCTATTTTACTTATTAAATTTTGTATTGCTTTGCATAAGTTTTATAAATTTTTGTCCGCCCCCCTCCTCTTGTGTGCGCCTCTGATGCAAAATTACGATTTGTTATATATATGGCCAAGATTTGTGTGGGTTGTGGCAATACAAGATTTTTATGAAAATAATTAATTTTTTTTAAAGTTTTTTACTTTTGTATACTTTTTAAAAATAGTAAAGTTTTCTTGTCAATATCCCGCTAGTGAAATATTTTTTATATTGTCTTAAATTTTTTTATTTTATGCCCTATAAACTTATGAAGGATCTGAGACATGGACATAATTATATATACTTTTAAGCGAGTGTGATGTTAAAATAAAAAAATACACAAAATAGTAACGAAATTCTAAGTTTGACGAACATTTATGGAGGAAAAAATTGTCAATTGCGTTTGACATAGGCGTACGCAGGTTTTGAATTTGGGGGGGGGGGCAGATTAAAAAAAAAGGTCTCGACATTTTCCTGAGAGCAAAAAAAAAAATATCTCCACTATCCAAAAATTTTCCTGAGAGCAAAAAAAAGCAACTGCTCTAAATTAGGCAGTGTGGGCAGCCAGACCCCCTGCCCCCCCGGCAAATTAGGGGGAGGGGGGGCAGGGAGTCCGGCTGCCCCCTCCGGCTAATTAGGGGGGGGGGCAAAACATATTTTTTTTTTAATTTGTTAAAGTTTTTGTATTGAAATTTTTTTTTTACAATTAGGGGAGGGGCAGCCGCCCCCCCCCCTGCGTACGCCTATGGCGTTGACCCTTTCCCACTTGTGTAAAATCAAAGCTCGGCTCCCCCAAGGCAAAAAAGCAGCTACACCACTGCATCTATAGTTATAAATAAAAACGGCTGGGTTTTGTTTGGGGGCCGGCCTTTTGTTCAACTAAGACTAACGGTCGACTCTGGTTTGTTTTTCAAATTTCGACTAAGCATAGGGGTCGACTAAAAAAACATACCAAAAACCTTTGGTTTGTTCATGTTTAGTCGACTAAAACCAAAGGTCGGCCAAAGAAAACCCAGACGTTTTTACAACACAAGTACCAGCCATAAATTTTGCTTTAGCTATCTGAAATTCTCACCGTATAAATTCCATACCCTAATTTAAATTTAATGACAAACTTTAAAAACGCCATTTTTAGTGTTTACATGGGTTTATAAGATAAATTAAAGGGCAGCTAAAAAGTTGGCAATGATTTATCGAGGGCTATTTCGAAGTTTTAACCATCATTTGGTTACAAGAATTTTTGAATTTGGCTATTGGCTTCCCTTCCTTCATATGTGTTTCCTCTTAGTGTTTGTATTCCTATTGATAAACAGATTTAGTAAAAAATTAGACAAATAATTACTTATATGTTCACAATATTTATTTATTTGTTTTTTGTTGTTGTTAACCGGGTAATGATTAAAACTAAAAAACTAAAACACTGCTTCAAAGTTCAACAATAACAATGCATAGGCAACCGATTAGTTTTCTAAAAAGTGTATTTACTTATTGTCCCAATACGAAACAAGGTTATTTGAAATTGAAATTCTGTGATAGATAACATTTCATATTTGCCCTTGTTTTTGCAAACTAGAATTCTAGTCAAAACAATTTTCACTTGGAAATAAGGGGAGTAATATATTTTATATAAATGATTGATTTACATTTACAATGCCCTTGAATGACAACTTAAATGTGGCTTGTTATAAATTGTTTTACACAGAAGTGTGCTTTCTTAGGAGGAAGAACTATTAGGATAGGACTAGTATTAGCTTATTAACGCTGTATTTATATAAAGAATATATTATATTATGGCTAAATTCATAAATTCATATAATCGAGGGAAAAGAATGTAATTTGAACCTCCCCAAATGTATAGGCACCGAGATATAAACCGTGGTAAGGCAGCTTGTTCTAATGAATAATTTTAATAAGTATAGCCAAACGAATTTATTTCTGAATCAAATATTTATGTTATTACAAATTATAGGTAAAAAATATTGCATAGGATAAATTTAAATACCTCCAAAAATGTGTTCAATGGGTAAAAGAGTATTATAATTTGGGTTATTTATTTTACATTAATTTATATTCTTCTTGCATCTTGATTTATCTTTTATCTAAATAATTGTATAAAATTATCGTTTAAAATAAAATCCTTTCTTTTATCAATTTTAGTTATTAAATACATGACACATAACAAAAGGATAACACG
Source organism: Gordius sp. MW1 (assembly GCA_964036665.1). Classification (NCBI taxonomy): domain Eukaryota; kingdom Metazoa; phylum Nematomorpha; class Gordioida; order Gordea; family Gordiidae; genus Gordius; species Gordius sp. MW1. The sequence continues at coordinate 7,505,437 of OZ038529.1, read as the reverse complement.
AAAGAGAACTTTCCTCTGCACTTAGTCCAAAACAACTAAGGTTAGGTTTTAATATAAACATTTAGACTTTAAAGATACAGTCTAGGCTCCTTTATAACAAAGATTTTTCTATAGTATTTCATTTATTGAAGAGAATACATTAAAAAAATATTCCCATGAGCCATACGTGAAAAATAAAAATCGCAGATTAATTGGTATAATCCTTAATTGTTAAATAAATAAAACTTGTGCTGAGTTATGCGTTTATGGGGCAACCTTTTGTAAGAGTTGTGGAGTGAAGCCGCATTGCAAAACCTAGAATGAGTTCGGAGAGGTAGGAATAGCAATATTATGGGAATTTAAGGTCAATATTTAAAAATCGCAATTTCGCCCTTTCAATAGATATTTTTGTCCTGCCTCTATCCAAAATTATTACTATGCCCATATTACTGACCTGATATTTTAGGTAACATTGCAATAATCGTTGATTGACCAATCATAATAATGCAGCTTTTAATAAATAATAAAACAATTTCTTAAGTTTACTTTATGTTCATGTAATATGTAAGGACGCTTGATAAATCACAACCACATCGATCAAAACCAAGCGTGCTTGAATATTTAATTTTCGAGGAGCTATGGGTTACCATATGAGGCTAAAAATTATAAATGTCAAATATTGCCGCAGCTAAGGGCAAATTAATTGCTGTTATTGGAGATGAAGTATTAATTAATATTAAATGATTATGTTACATTCAGGACACCTGTGTGGGTTTTTTATTGGGAGGAATTGGAGAGATCAATAAGAGCAGGCAATCTAACTTTCTTGTTATGACTAAAAGTTATTTATACCCATCATTACCTTTATTAATATTAGATACTCAATTATCAGAACTTGAAGATGCATTCAGGTCTTTTACAACTCGAGATGATATATCAATACTTTTGATCAGTCAAAATGTAAAATACACTTTAAATTAAATTAAAGATTAGTTTAGATTGCAGAAATGATTAGGCATTTAGTAGATAAATATGACAAAAAGACACCTGCAGTTTTGGAAATACCTTCAAAAGATCATCCCTATGATCCTAATAAAGATTCAATCTTGAAGAGAGCTAGGGTAATAATCATATAAAATGCCTTAAATTTTTTAGGGATTTCTTGGTGGAGATTATAAATAACTCAATGTGTAATATGCAGTATACCATCTCAAAACATTATTTAATATATTTTGAATATATTGATGTATCTGGCAAAAAAGATATACATCTAGAATCATATCTTAAGCTGATGTTATTTTTTGAATACTATTTTTAATATAAACTTATAGGCTTTAATTTTTTGTATAAAATTGGTGGGGTTGGATTCAAATAGGTAGAGGGAAAAGGAATAGATATTTTGGACAATTATAGCTTATAAACAAGGAAAAAGTAATCACAAAAAACGACATACCCATTTTTACATTTGGTACAAATTACTTCTTTGTGTTGTTTTAATATATATGTTTAAGATACAACAGCTCAACAAATTATATATTTAGCCATTATTAAAATTAAGTCAAAATAAAACCCTTTTTTGAAATCCTTGTTTAAACATAATAATGGCTTAACCTTGGCTCTTTTGGCTTAATTTTTTTAAAATGAATTGCACCCAGGAAATTTAGTTGACTTTATATAAAATTAAAATCAGGTTAAAGTAATTGAATTTGAAAAGTATTTAGATTGAATTTTTTTTCATTTTTTACTAAATGTATAATTTATTCACTTATCTATAATATTTAGAGGCAATGCAGGAATGCCAACTATATTCTTAATTCTTTTAATATATAAGATCAATATAATTTTACAGGAAGTGAATTAGCTAGCAGTATGTATTTTGATATAACAAAATGCCTCTATATATTTTTCCTGGTCATTTTAAATATACATGTTACATTTTTAAATAATTTGTGTAACTATGGTCTCATACATTTTCTATTTAAAAAGCATCTAATCTTACAATAAAATTTAAAATAAAATTGAATAAATGGTAAATCCTTTATTTTGTTGTTAAAAGGCATCATTTAAGTTTTATGTGTTTTTAATTAGTTATGTTTAACTAGCATTATAGTAACTTCAATTAAAAATACACTAAAACAATCAATAAATCAAACAAAAAACACTTAACTTGATAAAAAGGGACAAAAAAATTTGTTGACAACACAAGTTTTTTTGTATTAGCAAATGAATGCATTGTGCTTTACAACTATTATTGGTAAAGAGTTATATTTAAGGAAGGAGGCCATCAAATGAATTAAATGCTATGCAATTTATGGTTTTGTTATATTTCAATTAAAATTTTGGTATATATAGGTGGAGAAGCAGGTAGCTGATTATTATTAAATTCTAACTTTATTGATATTGAATTGTGAGTGCTTTAAAATTAAGGTGATTTTTAAATCAATATATAACTGCATTATTTAAATTTGATTCACTTATATATAATTCAATTAAATATGTTTGAATGTGATTAGATAATTCTTATGTTTTGTTTATTTGAGTATTGTCATATTAACACCGGTCAAAAAATAATCGACTTATAAAATCAACTGGCAAACTGTTTCTTTACGGTAAACACAAATATATTTTTAGTTTTTCAACTATAAATCAAGTTTTATAAATATTTGCTGTCAAAATTGATAAAAAGAGCGGATTCAGCGTTTTTCAAACGTCAATAACTTGCAAGTTAATCTGTAAAATTTTAGTCAAATAAATTTAGTATATAAACAAACGGGGAAGGAATCCATTAAATTTTTTTTACCCTAGCCTAATAATTTTGATTCAAAATTACATGGACAAATTGCTCCAGACTTAAGCACTCTCCCTTCCCTTTAACACTAGGAAATAAGTGCGTGCTATTGTTTACCTCTAGTACTACTGGAGACCTGCACAACCTGGCCCGCGGACGAGCTTAAAAGCTTGACCCACAGGCCGGCTCTGCTTTAAAATCAAACAACGGGTTGGGCCTTAATGTAACCGAATGGGGACGGGCCGGGCCTAGATATAAATGTAAGGCTTAAATTAGATTTTTACTTGTTTTATAAAGTACTAGCTGTGCCCGGCCAAGCGTTGCTTTGGCTCAGTCCTTAAGTGGTTAAATAAGTATAAGCTATTAATAAGACTTATCTAAAATGGGGTCATATATGAAATAATTTATAATGTGAAAGGTCCGAATGATTTTATGAACCCACTATTTTTAGTATATATTTATATAATAAGACAAACCAAATGCAAATTCTGTTTTAGTCATCAAATCCGACTAAAATTAAATGTTTTTGAAAAAATTGCTTATTAATGCTGTTACTTATTTATACAATAATACCATTATTTTATTTTTCTAGTTAGCTGATTTATTCGAAATACAATTTTCTTTAATATAATAAAATAATTTATTGAAGGATGGATAATTATTAAAAATATGCTTCGATCGACCACGTGATAATAATGACAAAAACTGCATAATTTAAATTTTATTTATTTAAAAAGTCTGTTAAACCCCAATAATTTTAACCGTATACTGTAACATTATGATTATACTTTTAAATATCTAATTCGAGAAAACTTCAGCTTTGTATGTATGACGTCCTTATTGTATATGCTGCTATAAAAGAAACTGGACGGGAAATGTTAGATATTTTTAAAACAAAAAGGTATTTTAGGAATCTGAAAAAGATATTTTACCCCTGGCCTATCTGGGCATTTACGGCTAAATTTTCGCTCGAATCGGATCTGAAGTTTCAGAATTTAGCCCTTTTTTAAAACCAAAAGGCCGAGAAATGTCCGATATTTTTAAAACTAAAAGGAATTTTAGCAATCTGAAAAAGCTATTTTACACCTGGCCGCCCTGAGAACCTACGGGTAAAGTTTCGCGCGAATCGGGCCGGTAGTTTCAGAATTTATTCTCATTTAAAAATCTCATTTAATAAAAATTAATGATAGATAAATAATGACATTTATATATAAATAGCATTTACTCAGAATAATCAACGTTGGACTATTTTATATTACATTTAAATTATATATACTTTCATCTTTCTCATTTAAAATATCTCATTTAATGATAATGAGAAAAATTCATCTTCTTCACCTATTTATTTTCTCAAATAATCTATAATTTTATTTATTTCAGGTTAATTCATAAATTTTATGTTGTCACCGTTAAGAAAAGATGACGTTTAAGATATTTAATTCATAAATTTTCTGTTGTCTTGTCACCGTTAAGGAAAGATGACGTTTAAGAAATTTAATTCATAAATTTTATATTGTCACCGTTAAGAAAAGATGACGTTTAAGAAATTTAATTCATAAATTTTATGTTGTCACCGTTAAGAAAAGATGACGTTTAAGATATTTAATTCATAAATTTTCTGTTGTCTTGTCACCGTTAAGAAAAGATGACGTTTAAGAAATTTAATTCATAAATTTTATATTGTCACCGTTAAGAAAAGATGACGTTTAAGAAATTTAATTCATAAATTTTATGTTGTCACCGTTAAGAAAAGATTACGTTTTACTACAAACTACTATAAGTGATACACTTTTACTACAGAACTGTCTGTATATTCAAATTTTCGACGAACGCGAGGAGGTGCGTTTGATTGACATTTTATTGAACGTCAAAACGTATAAAACCCAATATCTCGAAAATTAAAAGGAATTTTAGAAATCTGAAAAAGCTATTTTACCCCTGGCCGCCCTGGGAACCTAGGGGTAAATTTTCGCGCGAATCGGACCGGTAGTTTCAGAGATTAGCCCTTACATACATATATACAAACACTTTACTTTATATATATAGATAAACAAAGGTTTATTTTTATAACAATCCAGTTTATAATTATATTTGTTGTTTTAACAAGGATTTAATGAATTCCTCTCCCCTTTATTTATCTTTATTTATAAACCAAATTTATTAAATAAAAATTTACCAATTAATTTGCAAGTTATTGACGTGTGAAAAAAGGCAAAATCGTATTTCAAACAACTTAGATAACAAATATTTCAAAAAATTGATGTAGAAAAACTTTACCAAAATTTGAAAACAGTTTGCCAGTTGATTTTTCTTGTTGAAACGTGTAATTAAGCTTAACTTGTAGATTACACATTAAAATACAAAAATGTTTATTCATTTAGGTTACATCTTAACGTGTTATATAATAATTATTATAAAATATAAATATGTATTTTGACAAATTAATCATCAAAAATTTTGTAACAGATTCACTGACCTTTAGCTATTATAAGGTACCTTGATAAGTTTCCCAGCTAGATAATTTCCTAAAAAAATATGAGGTTTCAATCACCACAATTTGTTATCATTTAGAAAAAAATTTTTACAGATACTGAAAAGAAAATCTATAATTAATCAACCTTTATCATAAGCATAATCATCAAAGGAGTTGACTCCCATGGATTTTAATATTTCTTCATCTATGCAAAATTTCCCAGAAAATAATTTAGGGTCTTTGTTTAGAATAGCAGCACATGCATCAGCCATAATTTCAGGTTTACGACAAAGTGCCTTACTATTTTTCCCAGCAACACTTGCCAAAGAATCAGTAAAAATTGCTGAATATGAAAACATTGTATGTATTAATAAAGCCATAAAGTTTCTAATGTGTCTTAAAATTATATTAAAATATCTTGTGCTTAAAATACCATATTTGGGCCATAAAGCATTTACAGAAACATTGTCATCTTTAAGTTCTTCAGATAATCCTATAACTAACATAGATTCCAAATACTTTGTAATTGTGTACCCTAAAAAGAGTTAGATAATTGATTAAAAAAATTAGTTTACCAATTTTATTTATAAAAACACCAGGTGAAAGATTAATAGGTGGGCTTATATTTATAATGTGACCACCTTTGTTGTTTTTAATTAAATATGGTATACAATATTTGCTCCTAAAATATAAATAGCAATATAATTTTATGCAATTACATCATGAAAGAGCCTCTAGAATTTAGTTGATGTAGTTTTTTGATTTCATCAAGTGGTGTGTCTAGCATACTTTTGAACTTAATATAGCCAGCATTATTAATTAATATATCAATGCCTTGATTAAACTTAAATTATTTATAATATGGTTTACCCCCAAATTCTTTAGCTGTCATTTCCACAGCAGATTTAATTTGATCAATTTTAGATATGTCTGCTGGAAAAGGTATGCATTTTACACCCAAACTTTTAACTAAAAGATATAAAAGATTGCAATATTTATTACTTTCTTCACATGCTTTATATATTGAGCTATCATGATTATCAGATCTTTTCGTTGTCCTTCCAACAATGCTAACATTGCATCCTTCTTTAGCTAATTTAAAAACAATGGCTCTTCCAATTCCTTTGTTTCCTCCGGTAATAAGGGCAGATTTTCCACAAAAAGCCCTAAAATTTATAGCCTTATTATAATGCCCTACTTCATGAATCACATAACAGCTGATGATACTTAAAACTCTGTGGCCTATCATCGAATCCCATTCATAATGCCAATTATTCACAATGCCAATGACTGTATTATTTTTAAGTAATAGCTCATTATACAGTTAATTCTATTATAATGATTATATTATATCTATGTGTACTTATTGTACTTACAATATTCCCTAACCCTTAATTTTGATTGGTTAAGCCATTGGCGGTCTAAAGCATTGACATTATGGAAGATTGGCATTTTGAACAAAAGCGCTATCATCTCGCCGAATTCACACTCGGACATTAACGAACATTTCTCCATTATAATAAAGAAGGCCTTAAATTGAGTACCTTTTATAATGTTGTTAATCCGTAATTGAATGATAGGTTTACTTGTTAGGGGACATTTTTTAACTTTGGGACATTCAATTCGGCAAGATGGTTTTCAACAAGTTGACGGGCCACCTTATAACTCATTGTACCAGCTTATATCTCAGTTATCATTGTTGACCTTAAAAAGTGTTTTATTATTCTTTCCATTCCATATACCTACGTTATTTTTGTTAAATTATATGCATCTATATATTAACACCCTCTAATAGAAGTCTTGCTGAACCTTACAACATATGCATTGTTTAATCTTGAAATTGTAGATATTTTAAGGGTGGTTAAAAACTTGATGATAGCTTATGGTTAACCAACTCTGTTGGAATGGTGAAGTCACACTGCGTTGATACTATAAAATACCCGTTACAATGGCGATAAGTTACTCAGTTACCGCAAGGCAACTAAAGTGAAAGTGTACTTTGGGGACGCTGTCCATTCTTAGTCATTGCTTAAACTTTGTTGAATAGGAATTGGTTTATTTAAATGAAATATGAACACGAATAATATAGAGATGATAAAAAATGGTTATTGGTGTGGTGATAAAGGCGAAAGAAGTAAAAATGATGATAATTGGTGAATTGACGAATTGGTGAATATTTGAATTGGTGAATATTGGCGAAGGAAGTAAGTAATGAAATTAACCTGGTTTTGCACCAGGAATATAGAAGTTACATAATAAACGACGCGAATATACATATATGAACGATGCAGCTCGCCACAGTACAGTAATGAATTATATTTCCGTGCTGTTGAACATTTATATTTTCATACGAAAGTGTATAGCGCTAGTTTTATAATAAATGCCTAAAAAGAGATCTACACCCCTTACCATGGGCGTAGCCAGGGAAGGGGCTGGGGGGCTAGTGATGCGGAAAAACGGAGAAAAATCTCGGTCTCGTCTCGAAAAACCGAGACGAGAATTTTGATGACGAGACGATACGAGATTTTTTCGGCGAGATTTCGACTTTTTATTGATCGTTAGATTTAGTAAATTATTGTGTATTTTAATTTACATGACTTACATTAAAGGTATTAAGTGGAAATCAATGGAATATATTTAACGTTTCAATTCAAAAGGTAAAGTTTCAAAATAGAAACTTCACCAATTGCCACCAAACCTTCACCATTTCTCACCATTTCAAATTTGTCCGTTTTAATGCGCATGCGTATGCATTTAACAGACCAATCAGATAGCTGCGCTTTTTAATAATGCGCATGCATATGCATTTAACATTATTGCTGCACTCTAAAACTTTAAGGGACAGGGTTAAGGATCAGGGTAGTGTTTTAGGTCAGCGTTTTAGGTTAGGGTTAGGGTTAGATGCACATCAAATTCCCTCCCCATTTGAGATTTAATTTCCCGTGACGTGATATTCAGTGTGGCATTTTGGACTGTGGCATTTTGAACCCAATTCGTTTATCTTTTGCAACTTTATCTTATGTACCGGAATCTATATTTAATATTAAAAAAATTCCAAAATGTAGTAAATATTATAGCTTCCGTTCAAAATAACGACAGTTCATAATAATGACAACCAATCAAATTCATAGACAATTTCGCAACTAAAATTTATATGATATGTCATATATCTTAAGTAAACAACCAATCATTTTATCGTTTATTTTAAAACTTTACCATATCATATTCATGCATACAAGTGCAATATTTTCATTTATTTTCATATTTACATTATCTAGACCTAGGCCAGAATGGGCACCCATCTATCTCTGCATCTAATCAACTGCTGCTTCGAGTCTTAATTGTGCAGGGACAGCCACAAAGTATTATATTCCTGAATTTTTGTAATTTTTTTAGACCAGCAAAGTGTGGCCACTCCTAATACACTAAGAAGCCAGTCAATAGGTGTTTCTACCAACTGTCCTAGAATGCTGCCTACAATTTTTATTATGCAGGGACAGCCACAAAGTACTGTAGTCCTGAATTTTTGTAATCTTTTTTAGACCAGTAAAGTGTGGTCCCTACTAACAACCTAGACACCCTTAATATGTGTCCCTACTAATACTTCACTTACTGCCTGGAGTTGTAATTAGACAGGGACAGCCAGAAAGTAATATAGTCCTGGATTTTTATATCTCTTTCAGCAAAGTATGGTCTATACTAACAACCATAGACATCCTTTAATACGTGTCCCTACTAATACTCCACAAACACTGGATTTTACTAATAAATGGACACAAGCCAAAGAGGTACTTTTTATACTATTTAGTTTTTTTATGTATTGCATTGATCCTCCCAAAATATGTATTTTTAACTAATAATAAACTTATTTATATTTGTTAATCTAGTGGCATCCCCAGAATATCTTAAGTTCAGAAAGGAGGAGTAATCTTGTGTTACTCTTCATACTTATATATGACAAGCCAAAATAGGCCCACCAAAATTTATAACAAACATACCACCTCTTTCAGAGTCTGAAGGGCATATCATTCATTACCTTATTAATAATTTGCTTAGTGTTTCTAATATTTTACATGAACGAGACACACGATGATAGTGGTACCAAATAAAAGTCTACAATATATGATGTTAAGTTGTAATATAGTTGGCATAGACGATTGGGGTTTGTAAGAGTACTATTTTTTAAATATGAAATTTCTCATTTAAAATCTCTGGCAAAAAATTGCACAAAACTCTGAAATGAGATTATTGAATTTAAATTTTAAAATGCTATAAAATCTAATTTTATTATTCATATCCCTTGAAATTTAGTTTGGTAAATAAAATTTTTCACATTCTTGAAAAGGTTATTGATAGCTACCGGATTTTCATGACCTGCCATATCATTTTCTAATTAGATCTTTTTTAAACAAGATTTTAAAGCTTTCTTTTGCTAGGCTCTTTGGTAAATATTAAATGAAAAAATTGGGGTCAGAGTTTCTTATTTTGAATCCATCAATCATCGTATATATCAATATAACGGTACATTAATAAGTAAACATTAATAGAAATTGTAGAGAGGTAATTGGAGTGCGAAGCGCCTCAGGTGATATGTTATTTACCGATGTGTTGTCAATCAAATTATCGTTAATTGGTTGTAACCTATATATGCGTTTGATATACACGTTTGACTCACTTTTCTTTTCTAATATTGTATCGCTTCGAAATCTGTAGTAAATAAAAGTTCCCAGTCTTGACAGTGGCGTCGAGAGTAGGCCACCATATATACTGCCGAAGGATACTAAGTCCGCGATCCGGCACGTGATGAAGCAATGGGATGGCCAGCTAAACGAATTCCCAAAAACAGTCAAGGGAATAACGGTGGAAGTACCGTTAAAAGAGGGCATAGATCCTGTGTTTATCCCTGAACTAAGGGTGCCGATGGCGTGGAAGAAAGAAGTAGAAGAAGAGCTGGATAAATGGGTCAGAGACGGGATAATAGAGCCGATCGATTTCTCAAGATGGGCCAGTGCAGTGGTACCCGTGAAAAAAAGCGATGGGACTCTGCGATTATGTATTGATTACCGGTTTACTATAAACAAATACGCACAAGGTTTGTTGTCTCCCTTACCCAAAATCGACGATTTGTTAAATAAACTCGATAACGCGTGTTATTTTACTAACCTGGACCTAACGAAAGCGTACCTACAGCTTGAACTAGGTTCAGAGACGAGCCAAAGATTGACTATCTCCACCCACAAGGGTTTATTTAAAGTCAACCGGATGCCTTTTGGCTTAAATTGTGCCGCGGCGATTTTCCAAAAAACAATGGTTCAGATATTAGGAGGCATGGAGGGGGTAGCGGTATACATCGATGATATACTAATCGCAGGGGAAACAGAAGAAATCCACAACGAGCGGTTACTCAAAGTACTAGAAACGTTACAAAAGTGGGGTTTCGTGCCAAACATTTCCAAGAGCATCTTGTGGGCCAAGGAAGTAACATTTTTGGGATACGTAATAAGTAACAAGGGGATTAAAATCAACGACAATAAAGCCGAGCTGGTCAAGCAGTGGAAAAATTTAACTAACAAAAATGAAATAAAATCGTTCCTTGGATTAACAGCATATTTTGCAAAGTTTATTAAGGACTACGCCAAAATCGTGCACCTGATTCAGAAACTCATGAAAAAAACGTGTTGTACCATTGGGTTGGAGAACAACAAGGCGCATTTGAAGCCATCAAGTCCCTAAAGACCCCGTACTGGCATACTTTAATGGAGATTGGGAGACTGGCCTGGTCGTAGACGCCTCTGGTACAGGGTTAGGGGCCATCTTACAGCAACGAGCACCAGGGGAGAATTGGAGAGTGGTGGCCTATGCTTCAAGAGCATTAAACGATAGCGAAAGCTGGTATTCAACGATCGAACGAGAGGCCCTTGCAGTGGTTTATGGTCCAAAAAGTTCAAGGAATATATACAAGGACGAAGCGTTACTATCATGACGGATCATAGACCCCTGGTTTATATTTTTGATCAGAGCAAAAGGGGCAAGGAACAATGGTCACCACGTCTAACTAGGTGGGTGCTCATGGTATCAGGCTACACGACCAAATTTGTGTACAACAAGGGATCCGAAAACGCGGCAGATTTCTTGTCCAGAAAATCGAACGAAAACGCGTATCAGGTTAGCGAGGAAATGCCAGAAGACTCGACAAATCCATTTATATCATTGGACGTAGTAAGTCAACACACCTTGGATGATCCCGGGCTACGTCAGTTAAAAGAGTGGATGAAAGGTAGACAAAACACAATGGTCACGGATGGTCTAAAGCGCTCCTACGAAAAACACCTGCCAAAGTTACACGAAGCCAAAAACATAATATTTTACAAAGGACGACGAATATTAATCCCGGCTAAGTTACGAGGAGCGGTACTCCAAAGATTACATAGGGGCCACGTGGGTATGGCGGGGCAGTATATATGGTGGCCTACTCTCGACGACTTATTGAGCGTAGCGAAAGGGTGCTCAAAATTGCAATTACACTGCTGCGGCGGCGAAGAAGGCACCGTTGATAGAGTGTCAACCTAGCCATAAACCGTGGGTTCAAGTACATATCGATATCATGGGTCCCCTCAAGGGTAAGTCATACCTGGTGATGGTGGACAATAGCTCGAAATGGGTAGAAGTGTTCATATTAGAAGACACCACAGCGACCACCATTATAAAAAACTTGCCGAAACGTTTGCTAGATTTGGAAATCCGCCATGGTTAATATCAGATAACGGCCCGCAATTCAAAGGATAGGAATTACAGAATATTTGCAAGATGAGAGGGATTAATCAGCGATGGACAGCTCCTTACCATCCTTCGTCTAACGGTCTGGCAGATAGATATGTACGATTAATTAAAGAAGCCATTATTAGAAACGAGTCGGAAGTAGGGCTAAGTAGATTTTTGGAAAACTACAGATCGACAAAACACCTCACAATCAATAAAAGCCCAGCAGAGGTGATGCTAAAAAGGCGTATGCGAACCGAATGGGAGGTATTGAGGGAAACCGTACCACAACAATGGTTAGAGACCGGGAACTTGAGGATGTTCAACGTAGGAGACTTGGTTTGGGTACGTATGTTTTTAGGACCAAGCAAATGGGTAGAAGGCACGATAAAAGCCAAGCACGGTAGTCGGTCCTACGATGTAGGGGCACAGGGAAGAAAACACCACCGACACGTGGATAAAGTAAGGAAACGGAAAATCCTGGATTGGACCACACTGGGGCAAGAGAACGGGTGGCCGCCAAGTATATCATCAGAAAGGGAAGTGGGAACAAGTGCTTTAAGGGAACAAATGCAAAACCGGGGAACAAATGCTACAAGGGAACAAATTCAAAACCAGTCAGGAGCGCCCAGAGAAGAACCTAGAAGGGAACAAATTCAAAACCAGTCAGGAACGCCCAGAGAAGAACCTAGATACCCGCAACGTAGTCGGAAACCGCCAGCATTCCTTAAAGATTTTGTCTGTGAAAAGGGGGGAACTGTTGAGAGGTAATTGGAGTGCGAAGCGCCTCAGGTGATATGTTATTTACCGATGTGTTGTCAATCAAATTATCGTTAATTGGTTGTAACTTATATATGCGTTTGATATACACGTTTGACACACTTTTCTTTTCTATTATTGTATCGCTTCGAAATCTGTAGTAAATAAAGGTTCCCAGTCCTGACAGAAATAGATAAAAATAGAAGTAGATATAGTTAGTAATTCAAGTTTGTATAAATATGCTTTAAAATATTAGCAAAAACTTAATACAAAAGCTTATCTAATCACATGCACATTGATACTAATCATATTCCCTTTACAATCTCTAGGGATCTAAATTAAGTTATATAGCATCATAAATTGTATGAATAATTGGCCTTTTAAAATTTAATATGTTCTTTATTAAAGTACAAAGAACATTAGCAATATATTTACTTGCCTTGATTATACTCTCTAACTATGTCCATTAACGTTCTAAATATTCCATTATCAACTTGTAAACAAGAATCTTGAGGCATGAGATAGCACTCGGATGATATCTATTATATAATACTTGAATTCATTATATATTGCTTGTTTATAAACTACTCATTACCAAACTAACTTGTATTAGTTAATTATATAATTTGGTGTTTAATGTATTATAAAAAATATGTATAAATTGCTTATATATAATTCTGTATTTTTTATACATATATATGTGTAGACATATGTTCATATATTTTTTGCGGTGCCCTATCAACTCGCCGAAAACAATCTCGCCGAAAAATAATGTCCCCCAGCTAAAAAAAGGTCCCCAAGCTTATTAACCCTAACCCATCAACCAATCACAAATTTGGGGACATTTTTTAGCTGGGGGACATTATTTTCGGCGAGATTGTTTTCGGCGAGTTGACGGGCCACCATTTTTTGCTAGGTTTGATTTTAGATTTAATGACTAATTTGTTATCCTGTCAGTATTATGAACCGCTACTGTCCAAAATAACGACAGTTTATAATACTGACAACCTAACAAATTCATAGACAATTTCGCAACTAAAATTTATAGGATATGTCATATATCTTAAGTAAACAACCAATCATTTTAACGTTCATTTTACCGTTTATTTTAAAATTTTACCATATCACAAAGTGCAATATTTTCAATTATTATTCATGCCTACAAGTGTAATTTAATTAATTGCTATGCAATTTATGGGCTCGTTTTTTGTTGTCCGTCCGTCCGTCCGTCCGTTGTCCGTCCGTCCCTCTCTATTTGCATTGGGTATAATAGGTTATCGATTTTTTAAATTAATGCATGAGAAAGAGGTGCCCCACCCCTCATCTCTATCTCCCTCGCTGTGTTATTTTTAAAATTAATGCATAAGAGGTGCCCCACCCCTCATCTCTATCTCCCTCGCTTTCGGGCGGGGTCGGGTTTTAATTGCTACGTTAAATTAATGCATAAGTATATCTATTCGTTTTTGAATTGGGTAACATTGATATTAATTGCTATAATTACCCTATGCCCTCCACTACAAGGGCCTATGCCTCTACTGATATGGGTCCCTGTGCCCCTACAAAAGTCTATGCCTCTATTAATGTGGGTTCGAACCCCAGCGAACGTTCTGAATTGCTGGTTCGATTCCCGGAAAGGGCAAAATTTTTTTTATTTTTTAAATTAAACTAATATATTTTTCCTGTTACTACCATTGATAATATGACTTTTTGGCTGTCCGCTTGTTCTATTATTGTTTCATTTTATTATATAATAAACATAAATAAAAATTGTTACTTTTAATTGCTATGCAATTTAACTAGTTTTTGGGTTAGAATCCCGGAGTTTTTTTTAACTCTTATGATTGTTCTTGTTACTATCATTGATAATAAGACTTTTTGGCCGTCCGCTGGCTGCTGACCAATGAAAAAAATGACCATTGGCCAAAATGTGAATCCGAGTTTATTTTATCGTTTTTTTGACTATTATGATTGTTCCTGTTACTACCATTGCTATTATGACTTTTTGGCCGTCCGCTGGCTCCTGACCGATGGAAAAAATGACCATTGGCCAAAATGTGAATCGAAATTATTTTTTTCGTTTTTTGTGACTATTATGATTTTTCCTGTTCCTACCATTGCTATTATGACTTTTTGGTCGTCCGCTGGCTGCTGACCAATGGAATAAAATGACCATTGGCCAAAATGTGATTCGAAAATTTTTTTTTCGTTTTTTTTGACTATTATTAATATGGAATCATAGAATCGAATTACGAAGCTTTATTCAAATTTGTGACACGAATCAAAATACAACATATGATCAAAAAGAAGTCCACACGGCATATAGAAAATAAACGATATTAATAAAAACGTGTATATCAATATTATAAAACATAACATAAGTACAAACATAACATTTCCCCTCACCGTCTATTTGAACTAAATTTCTTCTATCAACCGTCTCGGGGGTTTCCTATTCCTGGTTGATTTCCTTTGACTGATCTGCCATTCTGGATCTTCCACGTTAGAGGTCGGAGTTGATGTGCCGCCGTCCGAACTATCTTCAGTGTCCTCGGGCCTGTGTGTATCCATGGCACTCGAACGATCTCTCAACTGGTCGCTATGTTTCCGCATGTTTTTACTTAGTGTTTCCACTAAATACGAACATGGGCCGTTGCGTTTTATTATCTTCCCCGTTCTCCAACCTTTATTAACTTCATTTTTCACCCATACTAATTGGCCAGGAATGAATTCTCTATTCTCCGTCTGCGCTCATGTCTCGTTTCCTGTTCATCGATTTTTTGTTCCATAAATTTGTTTTGAGTTGGACGTATCCAGTCCAACGAAGTTTTGAGATTTCTTCCAATTAACACTTTTGACGGTGATCTTCCTGTAGAAGAGTGTTCGCTGATGCGGTAGCTGATGAGAACATCAATCATGCAATCTTCCGGATCCGAGTTGTAATCGCGTGCAGCTGCATACCGTGATTTCAGAGTCCTAATGGCTCTTTCGGCGAGGCCATTGGTTTTGGGATGATATGGTGTTGCGTAAATGTGTTTGATCTGGTATTTATCGCAAAAACCCTTCATTTCCCAGCTTCGAAACTGCGGCCCGTTGTCTGTCACTATTTGCTTAGGAACTCCCCACCTAGCAAACCAATCTCGCAGTTTCTTCAACGTAACTTCAATTGTCGAACTTCGCAGTAACGCCGCTTCGATCCATTTGGAATAAGAATCTATTGTCACCAGCCAATAATAACCATCCACTGGCCCCGCATAATCTATGTGTATCCTTTCCCACGGATATTCTGTTACGTTCCAAGAATAAAGGGGAACTTCAGGTCGATTACATCTATTCTTCTGACACCCAACACATGTCCGAACGTGTGTTTCGATATCTTTATCCAAGTGTGGCCAATACACGTATAACCTGGCGATGGATTTCATGGAGTTAATCCCCGGATGACCCCTATGAATAATAGTCAAAACTTGTTGCCTAAGCCGCGATGAGACAACTATCAATCCGTTAATGTAAATGACTCCCTTGTCTTGTTCCATCTCATTCTTTCTATCGAAAAATACCTGCAATTCTTTGCTAACCGCATTTTTGTCCGTTGGCCAACCTTTGTCTATAAATCTTTTTAATATTCTTAAATTCGAATCATTGTGTGACTCCCTAATTAACACTTCTTCCGTCAGGTGCAAATCTTGCAAATTAAGAAGACGGATATGATAAGTTGAATTACTTTTATAAAAATTGACTTTATCCGCATCAGACGCTGGTACCGGTAAGCGTGATAATGCATCAGCACATACATTCTCCTTGCCTGGAATGTATTCAATAGTATAGTCATAAGCAGACATCTTTCATGCCCATCTGACTAACCGATTGTTGCTTATCTTCGGTAAATCTCGTGTGGCTCCAAATATCCTTTCCAGAGGTTTATGATCGATCCTTAGAATAAATCTACGGCCTAGGAAGTATGTATGAAATTTTTCCATACCAAAAACTAAGGCTTTTGCTTCTCTGTCAATTGGTGAAAATTGTTTCTCTCCATGAATTAGCGTTCTTAACGCATATGCGATTGGTCTTTTATTATTTTTAATTAAATGATAGAGTACAGCTCCAAACCCCATTTCTGAAGCATCGCATTCAAGAATTAATGGAAGTTCATTCGAGTACGGTACTAAGGTCGATTGGTCTGATAACAAAGCTTTGACCTTTTGAAAAACTGATATTTCCGTTTGAGACCAAACCCATTTGGCTTTGACGCTCGTCAGTTTGTGTAATGGTGCCATTATACTATGTAAATGTGGAATAAATTTTTCGTGGTAGTTGATTAAGCCTAAAAACGATCGCAATTCTTTAATATTCTTTGGAGAGGGGCTATTTTTAATAGCTCGCACTTTATCCGTAGAAGGATGAATACCGTTACAATCAAAAGTATGCCCAAGAAAGGTTATAGATTCTTTTAAAAATTCGACCTTAGAAAATTGCGCCTTCATACCCACCGATTGTAATTTATTAAGTACCTTTTTTACATTGTATACATGATCCTGGTAGTTTTTGCCCGTGATAATGATATCATCTAAATAAATTCCCGTTTGATTGCAATCACTCAATATACTTTCCATGTATCTTTGAAAGATCAAAGGCGCACATGATAACCCAAATGGCATCCGTTTATATCTAAAAAAACCGATGTGTGTTGAAATAGTTAGTAATTCCTGACATTCTTCAGCTATAGGTAGCTGCAAATATGCATCTCGCATGTCGATTTTGGTATATAAGTATCCATCTCGAATTTTTGCTGCGATATCGTCAAAAGTTGGATTGATATGATAATCGTTATGAATGAAAGGATTTAAAGTTACTTTGAAATCCGCGCAAATTCTTATTTCACCATTTTTCTTCCTTACATTTACTATAGGAGTGCTCCATGTAATTTTGCTACCCACAGGATCTACCTTTTCTATAATACCTGCATGCATTAACCTGCTAAGTTCCAGCTCGACCGGCTTGCGTAAAGGAAAGGGAACCCTTCTTGCCGGAATCGCAATTGGTTTTGCATCATCTAGTAAATGATTTTTACGGAAAATCCCTTTACTTGAGTCGGAGTATCGTTAAACACCAATGGAAATTCGTTGTCAAGGTTAATTAAGGCTCTGTTTAGCCCGATTTTTTCGCCGATTTTATGTATTTTGACTTCCCTCGGTATTTGTAATCCGAATTTTACTATCCACAACAACCCAAATATTGGTACATCCTCCGATTTTGCAACAACAGCCGATAGATAATGTGAAATGTTTCCCATTTCGACTACCATATGTGTTTTTCCCAATATTTCTACTGGTTGATTACCATAAGCCTTTGGAATCGCACAACCGTATAGCTTCAATTTTCCTAACAGTTGCCATACTCTAGCATTAATTACTGAGGTTTGGGCCCCAGTATCATAATCCATTAGAACGGAATGTCCATTCAACTTAACCGTAATTGTGGCTCGTTGCCCATTGTCCAATATGTTTTATAGAATCAGCAGATTCATAATCGAGGACTCGATTTAGGGTGCTACGGCAGCATACAGCGTAGTGCCCTTTCTTGTTGCACTTGTAGCACACAGCATTGAATGCTGGGCAACGATTTTTTGGATGCTCTTTTTGGCATCTATAGCAATTTGAGGCTTTACCGTATACTTTCTTTGTATGATCGGGCTGTCGAGTATGCGTGGGGGTTTGATTTTTTATTTTATGGAGCATTTCGTCTCTTCCTTCGGGTGTTTCCATTTCCATCATTTCTCATCTTTTCCTTCCTGTGTTTCCATCTCCGCCCTCTCCATTGTTATTGCCATGTTAATCACTCGATCCAGAGATAAGGGATTTCCATTCTCGTCCAATGTATCAATATATTTGCTCCTTAGTTCCAATTCCAACCTTTTCAACTTGCAAGCATACACAAAATGATCCCGGCAACGTTCGTCAATATCCGACTTGTAGTTGCACTTGCTAATACATGTCTTTATTCTTTTTAACAATTCTAATATTGTTTCCCCGTTCTGTCTTGTAATATTCAACAGTTCATATCTGGAAGCGAACACTGTTTGGGGGGGGGTTGAAATTTTTGATATAGTATCTTCTCAATATCCTTCCACTTGGCATCTTTCAGTGTAGTTGGATATAATAATTGCCTGAGTTCTTTAATAGTTCCTAGCCCTATAAAGGCAAGCAAAACCTTTTTCTTGTTTGTGTGGGTCGGCTCGATTCCTTTGATTTCAAACATAGCTTCCAAGTTGAATAAGTAATCCTCTATGGAACGTAAATCTGGATTAAATTCAGATAAATGGATTTTAGATAGTTTGGGTTCCTCCATATTCGAATGTTTCCTAAAAACAATTTATTTATACTTGTTCTTTTATCTTCGTCGCCACTGATATGGAATCATAGGATCGAATTACGAAGCTTTATTCAAATTTATGACACGAATCAAAATACAACATATGATCAAAAAGAAGTCCCAATATAGAAAATAAACGATATTAATAAAAACGTGTATATCAATATTATAAAACATAACATAAGTACAAACATAACAATTATGAATTTATATCCACTTTTACCGTGTCCTGGCTGCTGACCAATGGAAAAAAATGACCATTGGCCATAATGTGATTCGAAAATTTTTTTTTCGTTTTTTTTACTCTTATAAATTTATATCCATTTTTACCGTGTGCTGGCTGCTGACCAATGGAAAAAAATGACCATTGGCCAAAGTGAGCATCAAATTTTTTTTTCCGTTTTTTTTGGCTATCATTGACTTATAGAGTATCTGTTGGTACTGACCAATGGAGAAAAAATGTCCATTCGCCAAATTTTTGATTTTTTTAATTAAAAATTGTTCAAATTCAACAAAAAATTTCTCCCAACAATTCTGCAAATTCTTAACATTGTGATGTTTTATAATATAATGTTTGTTAGACCCATAATCACTAAAGGCCATAAAAACTAATGTAATACGCAACTAGATGCAAAAACTAAATCTAACCCTAACCCTTGCCTATATTACATTTTGCCTATATTACATTTTGCCTATAAATGGAAAATTTGTATAAATAATTAATTAATCATTAGGCATTTAATACCGCCCTATAGGCATTCTCGCCCCTTCCCACCTTTCTCGCCCAATAAATTGCAAAGCAAATATGATACATTTATACGAAGTATAGATGAGTCTTCCCCCCTTCCTCCCCCCTTCCCTTCTCCCCTCCCCCTTCCCACGAGGGCCGAAGGCCCGAGTTTTATTTTCAAATTTATATTATCTAGGCCAGAATAATCTCTCATCTATCTCTGCATCTAATCAACTGCTGCTTCGAGCCTTAATTGTGCAGGGACAGCCACAAAGTATTGCATTGCTTAATTTTTTTGTAATCTTTTAGACCAGCAAAGTGTGGCCACTCCTAATACACAAAGAAAGAAGCCAGTCAATAGGTGTTTCTACCAACTATCCGAGAATACTGCCTAGAGTTTTAGAGGCAAGAACAGCCACAAAGTATTGTATTGTTCAATTTTTGTAATTTTTTTTCAGCAAAGTGTGGCCACTCCTAATACACAAATAAGCCATTTCATACCTACTGATAATCCACAAATTATGGATGTTACCAATCAAATGGACAGAGGTATTTTTTGATATTTATACACCTCGTTTTTTTATTTATTTCATTATCTTCACAAAATATGTATTTATATCTAAGATTCAACTAATTTATATTTACTAACCTAGTGGCTTCCCCAGAATATCTTAGGCCCCAAAAAGGAGGATTAATCTTGTATTACTCCTCATACCTATATATGACAAGTCAAAATACCAAATAAAGGCTACAATGTATGTTGTTAGGTAGCAATATAGAGCATAGAAATATGAAAGTTTTAAAGGATTTGCAAAAGTACAACTTGTTAAATGTGAAACTTTTAATTTAAAATCTGTGGCAAAAGATTGCACAAAATACTGAGCTGAGATAAGAGTTAAAAGTTTGAAATGCTATAAAGTCTAAGCTTATTGATATTTCTTGAAATTAAGTTTGGTAAAAAATAAAATTATTCACATTCTTAAAAAGTTATTGATAGTTACCAGATTTCACAACCAGCTATAACATTTTCTAATTAGATCTTTTTAAAACAAGAACAAGATTTTAAAGCATTTTTTTCTGGGCTCTTTTGTAAGCATTAAATGTAAAAATTGGGGTAAGAGTTTCATCCATCAATCATCTTATCTATCAATATAACAGTACATCAATAAGTAAACATTAGTTGAGGTGGATAAAAATAAAATGGATATATAGTTAGTGATTCAGGTATAAATAAATTTGCTTTAAAATAATAGCAAAAACTAGATACAAAAGCTTATCTAATCACATGCACATTGATACTAATCATATTTAGTAATGATCCCTTTACAATTTTTAAGGATCTAATTAAGTTATATAGCATCATAAATTGTATGTATAATTTCTATTTAATCTAATGGCTAAAGAGATTGCCCTTTTAAAATTTAATATGTTTTCTATTAAAGTACAAAAAAAACTTTAGCAAATCTCTTATATGTTTAAGCTGAGATCATCCATTCAAATATCAATTATCATTCTAAATATTCCATTAATCAACTTGTAAACAAGAATCTAAAGGCATGAGATAGCACTCGGATGATATCCTTTATATAATAAATTTATTATATATTGCTTAATTATACACCACCCTATACCAAACTACGTGTATTAGTTAATTATATAATTTAGTATTTAATATATTGAGTATGTATAAATTGCTTTTATATTACTACATATATTTTATTATATACACTTAATTCTATACCACCCTTTACCAGACTAACTTGTATTTATTAATTATATAATCTAGTATTGAATATATTAAGTATGTATAAATTGCTTTTATATAATTACATATATTTTATTATATTAACTATATACTACCCTATAACAAACTAATTTGTATTTTCTAATTATATAATTTAGTATTTAATATATTGAGTATGTATAAATTGCTTTTATATTACTACATATATTATATTATATACCACCCTTTATAAGACTAACTGGTATTTATTAATTATATAATTATAGTATTATCGTCATGATTTGAATATCACTTTATTTACACTCCTTCTTACTCTATTTGAATACACCCTATTCATATTCTTCCTTATTTTATTCACACTCATTATAATTTGAATAGCCCCCAACTATCTTACGAGTTATTCATATTAACCTTTGAAAAAGGCTATATAAGCCAATATGTAACGATAGATGAGGATCTTGTGGTTGTTTATTAATAAACTTACTTTATTGTAGGCTGAAACCCCTACATAATCTAGTATTGAATATATTAAGTGTGTATAAATTGCTTTTATATAATTACATATATTTTATTATATTAACTATATACTACCCTATAACAAACTAATTTGTATTTTCTAATTATATAATTTAGTATTTAATATATTAAGTATGTATGAATTGCTTTTAAATAATTACATATTTTTTATTATATACACTTAATTATATACCACCCTATACCAAATAATTTGTATTTATTAATTATATAATTTAGTGTATAATATATTATATTAAATATGTAGTAATTGCTTATATATAATTCTATATATAGTATTATATACAATTATTTGTTTAAACATATGTTTATATATTTTTTGCTAATTTTAATTTTAGATTTAATGTCTAATTTGTTAGGCTGTCAGTCGCTTCTGTACAGTGGACGACTGACCTGTTAGGCGACAACCAATTAGGTTACAGATTTATGTGCGACTAGAATGAGCTTAACTGGAGAAAAATACAAGTGATAACCAAGTAATGAAAACCAATAAGGTTATTTGACACATTTGCACATACGTTCAGTTCATATATATTCTACTTATTTTGTACCAAAAAGCTTTAAGATGCACCACATAAAAGTAACATATAATAATTATGCCTTTTTTAAAACTAAATAATCATAAACAATATTCTACTTATTTTGTACCAAAAAGTTTTAAGATGCACCACATAAAAGTAAGATTTTTGGCCCTAAGTGAATTTATATGTATTTTAGCTACCTTAGAAGTAATCTCAATTCATTGATCTTCCAACTCAATCTGTTCAATGTTCAACGTATTTTATGTGCATATTTTTTGAATCTTTAGATTAGTCAATGTTAAAACAATGAATTCATAGTGATGAAAACCAATAAGGTTATTTGCACATATGTTTATATTATAATTATGCCTTTTTTAAAACTTGCAGTTCTTCCAACTCAATCTGTTCAATGTTCAACGTATTTTATGTGCATATTTTTTAAATCTTTAGATTAGTCAATGTTAAAACAATGAATTCATAGTGATGAAAACCAATAAGGTTATTTGACACATTTGCACATATGTTTATATTATAATTATGCCTTTTTTAAAACTTGCAGTTGATAAACAATATTCTACTTATTTTGTACCAAAAAGCTTTTAGATACACCACATATTTTGGGCCTAAGTGAATTTATATGTATATTAGCTACCTTAGCACAAGTAATCTCAATTCATTGATCTTCCAACTGGAGCTGTTCAATGTTCAACTTATTTTATGTGCATATTTTTTAAATCTTTAGATTAGTCAATGTTAAAAATATGAATTCATTGCATTAAATATGTACTATTTTTTAACATTATATCAAATAAATTTGTATACTTAGAGCTTGTCTTTGATTTGTATATAACTTAAATTAAATTGTTATTTGAAGTAGTGCATGATGATCCTAAAGATATTAAGATTGAAAATTAATAACATACCTTAAGACATTATGTTATTCAGATTGTTTGAAGTATTGCAAGGTATAATATTTAAACTTAAAAGATAATGTGGAAGTGATTCACATACAATTATATAACAAACAGTTATAACTTTATCTCAATTCATCAGTAAATATAAGTTTACATTCTAATATACAATAAGTAATAACTTTTTCTATACATAGAGGATTAGCTAATACATTGGCTTAATATAAATTTTAACTTAATTTATACTTTGCATATTATAAACTCGTCCCTGCTTTTACTGAACTAAACAAATTATTATCTACAAATGTACGTAAAATGTTCAATATATAATATTTAAATTAAAACTTTTATAACATATATCATTTATGCATTTTTGGACTTACAATCAATATGAGATGTCTGAACTTATTGAATTTTGGCCCTATGTTTTTAATGTTAAAAAGTTACTACTGTTCTTAACCATTATTTTTTATTTTTGGCCTTCAATTAAATTTTTTTCAATATAAATACATGATAGAAGGTTAGAATTAAAGATATGAAAAAAATTTAAATGTAAATTCTTAAAAAAAAATTATATGAGGCTCAATAGTAAATTTTGTAAAAAATGAGATTTCCTACAAGTTTTCCTAAATTATTTTAGATGAAAGGGTAAAGTTTAAAATACTCAGTTTATAAATATTTGTTGGTATAAGTTCATAAATTTTTAAATTTGGCATAAAAAGTATCATAAAAAAGAGTTTTGTCCAAACTCAAGAAAGTCTTGACCCTTTGTTTTTTGAGACATAAAATTTTTTTCTTAAATACAAAAACCGTTAAAATAAAAAAAAATTGTATTTGCCCCTCCTTAAATGAACTTAAACAACTATCGCCCCCTCCCCTATTCTAAAACCTGGCTACGCCTATGTTTCCACACCTCCTTCGGCTGGTATAATGGTGACCTATGTTTTTGACTTATATGGTATTCTTAATATTTAATGCATTGTATTATTATTATTGTATTGTACTATATAATAATTAATAAATTGTATTATATTTATAATATTGTATTATATTTATTGTATTGCATTACATATATCTTATTGTATTATATTAAATAAATTATATTATTATTGTTTTGCATTATATTATATGTTTTATTTATTATAAATATTTGTTTATTGTATTATATAGATTATATAATATTTATTGTATTATATTTATTGCATTATATTTATTATATAACTTTTATTTTATTTATTGTTCTGTGTTACCTTATTTTATTGTATTACATTGTCTATTATATAAATCTATTTTATTATATAATATTTATTATAATGTATTGCATTATATTTATTGTATTATATCTTATATAAGCTATATATTATTTTAATTTTTAATTTTCATAATGATTTAGAGTCTAATATGTTGCAGTCACGTGTTCAAGAATCGCGAAGTGAAAAATCGCCTAATGTACCAGATTCCTGTCAGTATTATGAACGCTTCTGTACAGTGGACGACTGACCTGTTAGGCGGCAACCAATTAGGTTACAGATTTATGTGCGACTAGAATGAGCTTAACTGGAGAAAAATACAAGTGATAACCAAGTAATGAAAACCAATAAGGTTATTTGACACATTTGCACATACGTTCAGTTCATATATATTCTACTTATTTTGTACCAAAAAGCTTGATGCACCACATAAAAGTAACATATAATAATTATGCCTTTTTTAAAACTAAATAATCATAAACAATATTCTACTTATTTTGTACCAAAAAGCTTTAAGATGCACCACATAAAAGTAAGATTTTTGGGCCTAAGTGAATTTATATGTATTTTAGCTACCTTAGAAGTAATCTCAATTCATTGATCTTCCAACTCATTCTGTTCAATGTTCAACGTATTTTATGTGCATATTTTTTAAATCTTTAGATTAGTCAATGTTAAAACAATGAATTCATAGTGATGAAAACCAATAAGGTTATTTGACACATTTGCACATATGTTTATATTATAATTATGCCTTTTTTAAAACTTGCAGTTGATAAACAATATTCTACTTATTTTGTACCAAAAAGCTTTTAGATACACCACATATTTTGGGCCTAAGTGAATTTATATGTATATTAGCTACCTTAGCACAAGTAATCTCAGTTCATTGATCTTCCAACTGGAGCTGTTCAATGTTCAACTTATTTTATGTGCATATTTTTTAAATCTTTAGATTAGTCAATGTTAAAAATATGAATTCATTGCATTAAATATGTACTATTTTTTAACATTATATCAAATAAATTTGTATACTTAGAGCTTGTCTTTGATTTGTATATAACTTAAATTAAATTGTTATTTGAAGTAGTGCATGATGATCCTAAAGATATTAAGATTGAAAATTAATAACATACCTTAAGACATTATGTTATTCAGATTGTTTGAAGTATTGCAAGGTATAA
Organism: Gordius sp. MW1; assembly: GCA_964036665.1. NCBI lineage: Eukaryota > Metazoa > Nematomorpha > Gordioida > Gordea > Gordiidae > Gordius > Gordius sp. MW1. The sequence goes on along the minus strand of OZ038529.1, from coordinate 7,479,436 downwards.
TATTTAAACTTAAAAGATAATGTGGAAGAGATTCACTTCACATACAATTATATAACAAACAGTTATAACTTTATCTCAATTCATCAGTAAATATAAGTTTACATTCTAATATACAATAAGTAATAACTTTTTCTATACATAGAGGATTAGCTAATACATTGGCTTAATATAAATTTTAACTTAATTTATACTTTGCATATTATAAACTCATCCCTGCTTTTACTGAACTAAACAAATTATTATCTACAAATGTACTTAAAATGTTCAATATATAATATTTAAATTAAAACTTTTATAACATATATCATTTATGCATTTTTGGACTTACAATCAATATGAGATGTCTGAACTTATTGAATTTTGGCCCTATGTTTTTAATGTTAAAAAGTTACTACTGTTCTTAACCATTATTTTTTATTTTTGGCCTTCAATTAAATTTTTTTCAATATAAATACATGATAGAAGGTTAGAATTAAAGATATGAAAAAAATTTAAATGTAAATTCTTAAAAAAAAAATTTATGAGGCTCAATAGTAAATTTTGTAAAAAATGAGATTTCCTACAAGTTTTCCTAAATTATTTTAGATGAAAGGGTAAAGTTTAAAATACTCAGTTTATAAATATTTGTTGGTATAAGTTCATAAATTTTTAAATTTGGCATAAAAAGTATCATAAAAAAGAGTTTTGTCCAAACTCAAGAAAGTCTTGACCCTTTGTTTTTTGAGACATAAAATCCTTTTCTTTAATAGAAGGTTAGAATTAAAGATATGAAAAAAATTTAAATGTAAATTCTTAAAAAAAATTTTATGAGGCTCAATAGTAAATTTTATAAAAAATGAGATCCTACAAGTTTTCCTAAATTATTTTAGATGAAAGGGTAAAGTTTAAAATACTCAGTTTATAAATATTTGTTGGTTTAAGTTCATAAATTTTTAAATTTAGCATAAAAAGTATCATAAAAAAGAGTTTTGTCCAAACTCAAGAAAGTCTTGACCCTTTGTTTTTTGAGACATAAAATCCTTTTCTTTAATACAAAAACCGTTAAAATAAAAAAAAAATTGTATTTGCCCCTCCTTAAATGAACTTAAACAACTATCGCCCCCTCCCCTATTCTAAAACCTGGCTACGCCTATGTTTCCACACCTCCTTCGGCTGGTATAATGGTGACCTATGTTTTTGACTTATATGGTACTCTTAATATTTAATGCATTGTATTATTATTATTGTATTGTATATAATAATTAATAAATTGTTTTATATTTATAATATTGTATTATATTTATTGTATTGCATTACATATATCTTATTGTATTATATTAAATAAATTATATTATTATTGTTTTGCATTATATTATATGTTTTATTTATTATAAATATTTGTTTATTGTATTATATAGATTATATAATATTTATTGTATTATATTTATTGCATTATATTTATTATATAACTTATATTTTATTTATTGTTCTGTGTTACCTTATTTTATTGTATTACATTTAGTCTATTATATTAAATCTATTTTATTATATAATATTTATTATAATGTATTGCATTATATATTGTATTATATCTTATATAAGCTATATTATTATTTTAATTTTCATAATGATTTAGAGTCTAATATGTTGCAGTCACGTGTTCAAGAATCGCGAAGTGAAAAATCGCCTAATGTACCAGATTCTATTATGAACAGTCGTTATTTTGAACATCATTCATTATGAACTGTTGTTATTTTGAACACGATTCGAATAATTTTATAATATATTTTCACTTATTAGTATCCATAGCATTATTAAATATTACAAAATTTTAAACTTAGAATGAGTTCTGATGGAATAGTAAATATTACTAAAGCATATTTGTATTTCGCAGTTACTCATCCTGCATGATGCGGTAATTATAAATTGGTGTTCATCAGTTTGAATAATTATACAAGTTAAGCTAAGGTGGCTCGAGATTTTTGAGCAACCCCTAAAGATTTCAAAAGTACAATAGAATATTTAATGACACCGTAATCTTAAATCATGAGTTTCTTCGAAGTTTTTATGCTTCAACTAACTGCATTCAAATTTACTATAATTTTTATAATTGTGCAATACAAAATAAATACATGAGCCTATACTGTATTCAATAAATAACTATTTAATGGTAGATTAGTACTGTACCGTAATTTAGTTGGAATATAAATTTGATTATAATGAGTTTTGGCATACATTTAAATACGTGCACTTTAATTTAAAGTTTAAAACTTTATGTTCTTCATCCTATAATAATGCTGCTTTTATTGTTGTTTTTACAACGTTTGAATTTGTGCAACTAGTTATCAATTCTGTAAATAATAATAATATCATTAAAAGTCACTCGCACTTTGTGGTTTATAGCGCTATATTAAACATGCAATAAACACTATGGGCTATAATTGCTGATGGTAATATTAACTTTCATGGGCGTACGCAGGTTTTGAATTAGAGGGGGGCAGATTAAAAAAAAAATTTTTCTAAAATTTTCCTGAGAGCAAAAAAAAAAAAAAAAAGGTCTCGACTATCCAAATCCAAAATTTTTCCTTACCAAAAATTTTACTGAGAGCAAAAAAAAAAAAAAAAAAAAAGGTCTCGACTATCCAAATCCAAAATTTTTCCTTACCAAAAATTTTACTGAGAGCAAAAAAAAAAAAAAAAAAAAAGGTCTCGACTATTTGGAGGGGGGGAGCCACATTAGGGTGGGGCAGAGCCTAATGAGGGTGGGGCAGAGCAAAATTAGGGGGGGGGCAGAGCAAATTTTTTTTTTTATTCTTGAGGGTTTTGTATTGAAAAAATCTTATTTTTAAAATTAGGGGGGGGGGCAGCCGCCCCCCCCTGCGTACGCCCATGTCAACTTTGAGCAAAGGGTTAATAAAAGGTCTCAAATTGCTCAATTATGCAACTAAGTCAACTATAAGCGAACTTATAATTTTCTAAGTCTATTTATAATGACAGACACAGGGAATTTGGTACAAATGTTATAATTTGCTAGAACGTCTGCACTTTTTATAGATAATGTTATCTTTATAAATTAATTCATACCTTTATACTGTCAGTGAGATGTCGTGTCCCGCTAAATATTTAAAAAGTTTGTGGATTAAAGTTTTTCAAAAAATATAAAAGTTTGCTGTTTGAATTTTTAAACACTTAATATTTTAATAAGATAGGAGAAATTTGTATTCCGTATTTTAAAAAAGTCGAAACGAGACGAGAATTAGACCGAGATTTTTCTAGACCAAGGCGAGATTTTCATAATCGCTCCCGAGACGAGATTTTGTTTTCGAGACCGAGACGAGATACCACTATGGGGGGCCTAAATGACAAAAAAAAATTTCAATACAAAAACCCTTAAATATTCAAAAAATTCATGTTTTGCTTACCCCCTCCCTAAACTTTTAAACATTTTCGCCCCGCCTCCTTATCCAAAACCTAGCTACGCCCATGCCCCATACTTAATATTAGTGTTAGCCAACTATTGTGTTATTTTTATTAGCCTATGGTAATAACCGCATACTGTAGGTCAGAAAAGATATCTTTGAGTGTGAAGTAAATGGTACAGATTTAAATTTTCTGCATGAGCATTTTGGAAGGTGATTAAGCTGGTTAAAAAAGGACATGGCCTTTCCCGTAAGTTTTTAAAATATTAATAAGTAATTATTTTTCGTAAAGACCACAATTAAGTGTCGCCATACATTAATTCATTATTTAGGTTTCAACTTTCAATGATGGAAATCTCTTGGAATAAAAATCATTTATTTGTCTAATCCTTTTTGATATCAAGTTTTACCAACATGTAAATTGGTTGTATAGATTTTAGACTTTAAAAACCTCATGTGAAAACCATCGAGACTGTCGCTTGCAAAGTTCTATGTGCAATTAACCATTATGTTCTCAACTTTGACACCTAACTTAACGAGATTGCCAGTTCGAATTAAACGACTGACTTTGTAAAATAATTTGTAATACATACATTAAATCCAACATGATTTCTACACACAAACCAATGCTATTTTTGTTTAAATGTGTTTTATAATGGTAGTTTTATTTTTAATATTTATTAACAAACACTACTTAGAAAGTATAAAAACAATTTGACTCGTTAAAAATTAACCTAAACAATTTAATAAAACTTAGCCATTCGGATCTTGTAAAAACCTAGGCTTTTATTTACTATGCAATTCGGAAGGAATATAAATATAAAACGCTATTTATCCCAAACAGTCATGCAAGAAATTTATTTTTAAGACACTAGTCTAAATTTTTTAATACAAAATACATAATTTAAGGAGTGTATTAATTTTTTTCAAATACCCAGGGCTCCAAGAAATCTAGATATCTTATTATTACCTACCTATTTTATCGTCAGCATGGGGTCTATACGAGTTGAAATAAACTTACCACTACCTACCTAAGTGTATATTAGGAGCTACACCTACCTAGCTCATCCTATCTATACATTAACAAAAACATAAAAAAAACTTTGTTCATACTAAATTAGTAAGGCATTTTTTAAACAGAATAAATCAGGATCCTTTCCGATTAAAGAAGGAACTTATTTTTAATTCTTTTGAAACATAAATGTCGACGAAGGAATTAATATTAAATATATTTAGTGAATTAAAAAAATTGATATTACTTTTACGAAATAAAACATTTTAATAAATCGTTGACAGTTTTATGAGCATCATATATTTTAGGTTTGAAAATATTGACTACTTTTAAAATTTGTAACCTTCCAATTTTTCAGACTTGAAATCCGTCCGGGCTTAGGTCGGCCTCAAGTTAGAAACAATTTATACTATAATATGGTTTTATTGTAGGATTTTAAAATAGGTAATCAGGATCTTCAAAATTTTTTTTCCCCACTATATAACATATACTTTGTTATTAATATCTAAAATTATGTGATGCTAGAGTTCACTTCATAGTTTAAGCTGGATCAAAATCATAACACATTTGATATTACATATGGTGGTAATAAGATCATTGAGGAGCGTATTGTTACTTTGATACATGTATAGCGAATGCGGTCAGATTAGTGGCAACGTATATATAAGGATATAAATATAATAAAACACACACACACCCCGCCACTATTTCATATTACATATATATATATATTGGAAGGGTGAAATGCTCTTTTATAAAGATTTTTCCTGGCGCCTATTAGGGCCCAAACACAAAAACGATGAGTCGCTCCTACCCCAGGCTCATACCACATATTGATACGTATTGTTATCCCCGTCCATTCGAGCTATATAATCTTTTTCGATCAGGATGCTTATACAATTCTATAATAAAATTATACAATTCTTGCAATATCCTAATGCTTTTCAATTATTTACAAATTTAACTTTTTTTGAAATTAGTTCATTCATCTTCATAAAATACGTATTTTTTGTAACAAATAATAAATTTATTTATGATAGAAATAAAAAAGTTAAAAAAAGTTTATTTAATACTTTGATGGTTGTGACACTAGGTTTAAAACGGGCGGATAGTTGATTAAATAATTCGGCGATTAGTTGTTGGTGTTTAAGGACCCGTCTCATTTTCATGATCCGTACTATGGCCGCTTGAATTACCATTTTTCGATCCTCCTCTATATCTTTGTGGGCGCTGTCTTGTTCCATCTTTAGTTCCGTCTTCATCGGGAGGTTCAAATTCACTCTTAATTTTTTGCTGAGCGCGTAAAAAGGAAAACAATAAGTAAAGCAAGGCATCTAAGATTCGGGAAAATGCACTTAAAATCTAAAAATTTTCTCTGCCTTAGTCTTAAAAAATAAACAAGATCAGTGATGCGTTAAAACAGAATAAATTTGTTACATTCATATCACTTAATGTTTTTTAGCTTGTAGCGAAACGAATTCATTTACATTGAAAGAGAGATAAAAAAACTCGGGCCTTCGGCCCTCGTGGGAAGGGGGAGAAGGGAAGGGGAAGAGGAGGAGGGGAAGGGGGGACGACTCATCTATACTCCGTATAAATGTATCATATTTGCTATGCAATTTATGGGCGAGAAAGGTGGGAAGGGGCGAGAATGCCTAATGATTAATTAATTATTTATCCATCACTTTGGCCAGTGGTGATATTTTCTAATGGATAGCAGACAGTCTGGTATTAACAAGAATAAGAATTTGCAGAATTGTTGGGAGAAATTTTTTGTTGAATTTGAACAATTTTTAATTAAAAAAATCAAAAATTTGGCCAATGGTCATTTTTTCTCCATTGGTCAGTACCAACAGATACTCTATAAGTCAATGATAGCCAAAAAAACGGAAAAAAAATTTTGATGCTCACTTTGGCCAATGGTCATTTTTTTCCATTGGTCAGCAGCCAGCACACGGTAAAAGTGGATATAAATTCATAAGAGTAAAAAAAACGAAAAAAAAATTTTCGAATCACATTTTGGACAATGGTCATTTTTTTCCATTGGTCAGCAGCCAGGACACGGTAAAAGTGGATATAAATTCATAATAGTCAAAAAAAAAACGAAAAAAAATGTTCGAATAACATTTTGGCCAATGGTAATTTTATTCCATTGGTCAGCAGCCAGCGGACGGCCGAAAAGTCATAATAGCAATGGTAGGAACAGGAACAATCATAATAGTCAAAAAAAAACGAAAAAAATAATTTCGATTCACATTTTGACCAATGGTCATTTTTTCCATCGGTCAGCAGCCAACGGACGGCCAAAAAGTCTTATTATCAATGATAGTAACAAGAACAATCATAAGAGTCAAAAAAAACTCCGGGATTCTAACCCAAAAACTAGTTAAATTGCATAGCAATTAAAAGTAAACAACTTTTATTTATGTTTATTATATAATAGATAATTCAACAAATCTTATATATAACACACCGAGGGAGATAGAGATGAGGGGTGGGGCACCTCTTATGCATTAATTTAAAAAATAACACAGCGAGGGAGATAGAGATGAGGGGTGGGGCACCTCTTTCTCATGCATTAATTTAAAAAAGCGATAACCTAATATACCCAATGCAAATAGATAGGGACGGACGGACGGACACCAAAAAACGAGCCCATAAATTGCATAGCAATTAATATGCACAAGGTGAAAAGAGAAGGAATACACGAAGAGAATTAACACTAATTTGAATGTTTATCGTTATCTACTGATATATAAAGACGCAATTTATATATTCGTTATCACTGTTATAATTTTGATTAAATAAAATATATTCCAACCCCTTTTACTATAAGCTCATGCAAGATAATAGTGCAACTTAAAGAGGAAAACATTTGGATAATACCTAGAAGGTAAGAGAAAAAATAACCAAATTTTAAAAATAAAAGGGGGAAAACGTAAGGAATTATTCAATACTATTTGTAGCCTTTGTAAAGCATTATTTGTGTCGATGGGTCGAGACGAGATTCAATATTATTTTCGGAGCCATCAATACCGTCCGCTAGGAGAAGTTTGGATTTCAACAGAATAGCGATTATTTGTATTAGAACGTCCTAAAAACATATCAAGATTTAGCTAATAGCTCTGCTTACATAGCCAGTCTTCTATGACGTGAAAAAATATGTATTACTTAATTTTTACTTAATAAAAGCATTTAAGGATTATATATAATGGAATTTTACACCTAAACAATTTATAAATCTATCTTTTACATATTTTTTATAGCCGTGATAAGGCTTATGTAACCCGATCTCTCCCCCTTCCTAAACAATCTGAAGAGTGATTGAACTTATATGAGTTTAACCTTCTTCATAAAATATATTGATGAATTTAAAGCCAGAAAGATAGGTGTGAAGTCAAAATATATTTAAGCGGGTACTACAAGTCAACGTTGAATTTGAACTTAAATCCTTGACACACGTCTTAATCATACAATTCTCATGGACATTATTAATAATAAATTCGGTAAAAACCATTTTAATTTGCGTATTTTCGTGCAGTTGTTGAACGATAAACTTTTCCGCGTTATTGAATTGCAGGATAACGGCCATTTGATAGGTGGAAACCTTATAAAAATATAAAACGCCAATGTAGATTTCATTTAAAATGGCCAAAAATTTAAAGGATCAAAAATAGATGTTAAAATCGAACTTGAAGAGTGTATTTATTTTTGAAGCAATTTGTGACGATCTCGCCTTTGGATAAATGATACAACCAAGTCAATTTTCTACCGGTGTGTTGGCTGGAATAGAAGGTCGAAAAACGTTGATAACTCTTTTCCAGCTAAAACAGCAATGTATTTACGTAATAATTTAACTTCTAAGTAATATAAAATATTTTTTCAATCGATGGATCAAAACGTGTTTAGTAATATTATAATTTCAGTACAGTAATTATCAATTTAAGACAAAAATACTAAAGACCCATAAAATCCCCATATAGATGTTAAGTGAAACAAAAGCCTTAAATTTAAGGGCTTCTAAAAATTAATTACAATTTTAAAAAAATTGTAATCTAGATTCTTCTCATAAGATATTATAATTAAATCTCATTAATATTGACTAAAATCCAAAAAAATCTCGAATAAGTAAAACAAATTATTGATTTTATTTTTGTTTCAATTATTAACAACACAAACTAAATGCACATATTTTTTCCCTAAATCTCTGCAATTTACCTCGGTAGGTAGTAAGAAGGCGAACGAATTTTGGAAAGGCCAAGAACCAGAGCTAACCACTTGGATGCTAAAATCCACTAAAATAATTCATGGTATAGTTAATGAAACATTTCAAAATATTTATTATTTTCCGCTGAATGTTTTCTCATATTTTATAAGATTATTACCCTCATAATCAATGTTCTTTGTAGATTTATTATCAAGAATGTTAGAGGGTCCGAACATTCTCTTTAGTTTATACTCTATTTTATTTACATTTATTTTGTTTTTTATTTTTCAGATGATGTCCTTTATAAGGACGAAATATTATAATAATTAAAATTTGTTTTTAACACCCTCTAACATTCCCGATAATAAATCCATGAAGAATATCTCATATTATAATAATAGTTAATATATAAAAAGTGGCTGTACGGCCTAATGGTTCTCCCGATTTCTCGACTTCTTTACGAAAGCGTTCGTTGAGACCTTTGCTGACGCCTATGTCTTGAAACATGCGCTGCAATTTGGACGTATACTCGAAACCGCAAGTTTGCTATGCAAAAAAAAATTATACCATCGGATTGTAATTTTCTCGAAGGCGAATCAATAATTTAAAAGGTATTTACTCACAAGTTAAGCTCATTAATTTTTTTCAAAGTCCAAAATAAATCAGCTTATAAACTGCCAAAAACTTAAAACAAGAAGTGCAGCACAATCGTCCACTTACCGCGTTGTTAAAACACATACAAAAGCAGAAAATTACTAGGTAGATGATTGTTATCCATAGAAATTTAATGTATATTAACATAGTCATTTGTACAACTTTTATATACAGTATCTCTCAATCTTAACGTTTTCAACCGACCATCTCAGAGTTGAGTAATTTTTGTTGAGGGTTTAGGCCTCATACATTTAGTAATTACTGAAATTTTAGCCATTATGGACCAATCCTATTAAGATTATGGAGGCTCAAAGGACCAAAATCATCGGATCGAATTAAATATATTTATCATATCCGAATTTCGATGATGTATTTCGTTCCTAAAAAATCTCTCTACCAAAAAAAACTTAACAAAAAAACCCCAAACATTTGCGGGAAAGTAATTGCCTCGACTTAATACGAAATTACCAATTTCACAAAAGTACACTCCTTCATGACCCGTTATCACATTTCAATGGTCAAAAATTTGGGGCGGGCTAGGAGATAATCAAGAAATCGCAAATTTACATTCACCCCCAAAAATATATAAATGGTTACTTTAAATACACTGCGAATACACACTGTTTTTCAAGATTTCAAAATTATACCTTGAGTTTGGAAATCATGCTCGCTTCTGCATCGTCACTAGCAGATATTTGAAAGATCAGGCGTTTGGCCAGCATTCGGCCGTAATAATTTTGGAAGACGTCTTTATCCTCGATGTACTTGAAGACTATCATCTACGATACAATTAATTCATAAAGTGTTAATACATATAACAACGTTACAATCTCAATCTGCTTAAAAGTAATATAGTAACTAAACATTTTCAATGGGAAATCAAAATTGAAAATAAGATTACTATTTGGTTTAGGATCTCTTCCAATTCCGATTCTTCCGGATTTTTGGAACTATATTTTACAATTAAGACGTTAGTTGATTTCAACAAAAATTTAGAGCTCACCTCTTTTTGAGTTGCAAATCACAGTATCGAGCCAAAAGTTCGGGACTTTTGCTGGTGTTGGATAACGAAGTTACAGCATTTTTATTGATAAAAGCACCGCAAGCCTATATCAACAAAACTATTTTTAAAGTAACTCAAAATAAAAATTATCGGAGGCTTAATAGCGAGATAACTTTTCATAACGGACCGGCCTTAAATTTTTATACTTATCACTTATCATACAAGTGAAAACTTGAAATTTACATAAAAAATAATATATTAAAGAACGAATAATAAAATTATAACCCATCAAAAATAGTAAAAGCAATCGGAAAATACGTTCGACAAATTCTATGCAGCCTGAATATTACCTATATTTTTTTGGCTATTAGCACCAATTTGATTTCCACAAATCTTTTAAAAATTCTTAATATTGTAGGGCACAGCTTAATGAATGAAGCCACTCTAGATTATAACGATATAAATAATTATTGACATAACAGTTACTTTCTAAACATAAAATGACTATTTGCTGCTTTATTCAAACATTCGTTACAATTGCTCAGAGAAGCAAGCACATTTGAACTAAAAAAGGCGAATATAAATTGTTTATTAATCCAAGACATTATTAACAAAGGATATCACTCATTTGTAAAAAAAGGTATCAAAAGGGTCTACTTTAAAAATAAAATAGAAACGTTCATGGGTGAAGCAGCATTGGGATTAGAGGGGGGGGCAGTAATGATTTAGGGAGGGACGAAATAATCATTTTTTGCAATTTTAGCCATAATTTTGATAAATTTCACCAAATTTTTGGATTTAGAGGGGGGCAGCCGCCCCTCCCTGCTCCCCCCCCCCCCGGCTACGCCCATGAAATCTTTGCAATATATATTTTAACCTTATCCAAGGCAGCCACGAACCCTGGATCGTTGTTGAATGCGCTGGCCACCAGGGCAAAGTATTTGTTGTGCACTTGAAGGATTAGATTAACGTACGTTTTTGGGTCCTGTTAATATGACAATTAATTTACATTTATTTTGAAAATCAAGGAAAAATACGTTTAATTTGAATGCGGAGGCAAAAAATTGAATAGGATTTCCCAGAGGTAGACGTACTTTAATCGAAAAGAAAATTATGGGAAGACAAGATTAAAGCTTTTGCCATACCAACAATACCATATAAATTAATGATCACACTCTCAAGTTGTTAATAAATGAATAAAAAACGCTATAAACACACGAGCACTCCTCATATCAATTTAAAGTCATTTAATTACTAAACATTGACCTAAAAGATGCAAAAACTCTTATTTAGAGTGCACAACTGGCGAAATTTTATGATATTCTTGGGCACATATCTAACAAATATGTAGAGTGATGCGTCAAATAATTTAAAGATAAGCAACAAACATATAATATATATCGCTAAATCCTTGCTTTTTTCAGTATAATATTATTCTTGCACAATTAAAACGAGCTCGCCAATTTTGAACTGTTATGACAAACGATATCCTTCTGCTTCTTATATGATAACATTGATGAGCGGCGGCACATTCATAATAGTATACAATGAATATTATTTTAATTCGTCCTTAAACTTCTAAGTTAGGATTTTAAATAAAGTTGATATTTAGTGTGTGTGATAAATTACTGTCATAGCCGTATCCCCGCTGTTAGCGAGCGACGTGAGGCCTTGGTTAACGATGTGTTGTTCTAGGAGAGTTTTCAATTCGCCCAAAGCATCAGGGACCCTGGCTATGAGGCAATACATGCGTCCCAAGTCTGAGTTTTCCATTAGTAAATATGATGGAAAAAGAAATCGTATTCAACCTAAACGCCTCAAACGTGATTCAATTTAAATCGAGTAATCTTGCTTGATCGTAAAAGCATAAATTTAGGTTATGGGTACAGCTATGTTGAAGTGGAGAGTAAGCTTAATTGTCGGAATTCGATTAATACCAAATATTTTATAGATATCTTATTAAATTTAGTGCCATATAAAATTAAATTATAAAAACAAATTTAGCAACAGAATCCCTCAGTACCTATTACCTGACTCTCCATTTTTATGCATAAAAGCAACGAATGCGATCAATCTAGACCTATTTAAAAATTCTGATTTTTTACCAACCTAATAGCCTTAACATTTCCAACTCGCAATATGATTTTTACAAATCTACCTAAAACACTTGTATATAAACTTAATAAATTTGCTATAAAAATCACGTCAGCACAAATCTTTGAATTGTTAAAGCAAACTTTCAGAACTGCTCATTAATAAAAAAAGTCACCTTCATTTTTGTCGGTGTTGAGTAAGCTTTGAAATTCCGCGTAAAAAGTGTCCATGTGTTCTTGTATAAGCACTTGTTCGCACTTCTTAAGCAAAACCTCCATGGTAGAGGGGTGCAAGTACAGGTTAACCCTTTTCTGCTCTTCGTGCAACCGAGATTCCGCCTAACCACGATGCAGTACAAAATGAAATTTATATGAATATTTCTTGCACGCACTTTTAGCAGCGAAATCCGTGAAATTTATAACGGCAAATGAGTAAATTAGTTATTAGGCTGAAAATGCAGGGATTTAAAAAGGATGACTTAAATGGCGAAGTATATTCGGTGTAATGTGCGACAAGAAAATGCCAATATGGTTGAAGAGCAAAGATCACAAATCCATCGTAAAACCGGTGTTACACTAGGGCAGTGGAACAGGGGCATTAAACACCACGGAAGGAAAGCTATTTCAAGCCACGACGAAGATGAGAATGATACGGTGGAGTTTGCGGTACACTAAGCTTGACCATATGAAGAATGCTTTCTCATGACAAAAATGGGTATTCAACCTATGGCGGACATGATTAAGGAAAATCGGCTAAGGTGGTAAGGGCATATACTAAGAAGGGACACGAATGACGTAAATCGAAAAGTAATGGACATGGAGGTACCGGGGAAGGGAGGAAGAGGACGACCTCGTGTCACGTGGAAAGGGCAAGTCGAAAAAGTTATGAAAACTAAGAATATTACTCAAGACATGGCACTTACCCGATCAAGATGGAAGAAACTCATTAAAACAAACCGCACTACTGTACGACCAAATACTTAATAAAGAAGAGAAGAGTTATTAGGCTGAAAAGAGTAATTCTATTTATCGGGTCACAGTGGCCCATCTTCAGAAACGAAATTTTCATCAATTCAACTTACCACTCATTAACAACGAATTCACTTACAAAGGGTTGATAGCAAATTAGTATAAACAAGTCAGAAAGAAGGCTGCTGATTTTTATAATTATTATAATACACGTGGAAACGACTTAATAGTACGTTTTAAAAAACGGTTTTTGCAATAAATCGAACGGTAAATTTACAAATGTAAGGCATGTCACGCAGCAGTCTCTAGGTTTGAACGCTGACTTAAAAATTAAACAAAAAAACATTTAAACGACTATAAGTCCTCAAATTCAAACTAGTCGTGTGTCACACTCATCCAAATTGAATTTAAGCAATTGCGTAAAAAGTGTGAGGAGCTTCACAAGTGCTGCCAAAATTTAGAGTGCGATCGTAGATAAAAAATAGCTATACAAAAATATATGATTCTCAGACGGCAAATTTTAAATCGGACGTCATCGGACGTCTTTGTATTGCTAAAAAAAGCTGTGTCTCTTGGATAACAGGTTGGAAAGCACGTCATAAAGTTCATTGCAGAGAGAAATTTAACTAGTTCAAAAAAGGCTTATCCTTAATTTTTCGTGTAAATTTATGATTTTAGTTACTTAAGACAAATAAATGTAATGAGACGCTTCAAAACTACATTAAATTTCACGAATCCTTTTTTCAGTAATAAAAAGGCAAATTACAAAATGAAGGGCAGGCACAACAATTTTTAAACGCAAAAATATCATTTAGCAAAAACTTCGAGAAGCTACACTAAAACATAATTAAAAAAACAACATTATAAAACACATATACATTTAGTGGCAAAAAATACAGCTTTAACCAAACCCAAGGACAACCAGATTTAACCATATATGATATAGATCTTTGTATTTAACCAATATGTCTTTATTTTTGTATTTCGCTTATTTATGTAAATTTGTTTTGTGAAAATAAACTTTTTAACCAAAAAAAAAAAAAATAAATCCCGTACTAAAACATTTCTCATATAATTCACACATAAATTTTGACACAAAACAACTTTCTTACAGTCAACAAATTTATGTGAACCAACATCAATATACTAAATAATAAACGCGAAAACATTTTATGATATATCAACAAAAATAATAATTATTGATACATTATAGATTTGCGGCTTGTCTTAATATCGGATTTTGCTGCGCAGCAGAAATCGTCTTACGGGCTATAACATAGCCGTGTCTTAACTTCAAATTCACAGCAGATTTGCATTTCAGACGAATAACATAACAGCGATTTTGTAAGATGCAAAATTTTTCCTAAGCTTAATTGTATGTTTTTAAATTTTTAGTATCAGCAAAGTTTAGATTTAATCTAAAGAGTTGAAATAAACAAAACGTTTTTAATTATCAAAAAACAAAATAATAATAATTGCAACCGAGTTTGACCCATGAAATTGAATCGGATATTTAAAAAAAGTAAATTCGCGCGATTTGAATTTGAATCCGATATTAAGACAAGCCCTTAGACGCAAAAAACAATTACCAATATAAAAACCAAGCGAACCAAGCACAGCACATCACACCGCACACGCAAAGAATAAATAAATAATTTTAAAAAAGCAAAACAATAAATAAACAAAACTAAACAAACTAAAAGTAAACAAAATAATGATAGAATAATGAGATAAATAACAAAAGGTAAACAAGACCACAACACCTTTTTCATGTATTCGGTGATGGGATTTTTTTGCAGGAATTCCCCGCTCTCCCGTTTGTAGTAGCGTTCGGTGTCCTCCACAAACCGCGTCTCGAAGTAATCCTTATATACCGACAGGAACCCCCCAGACGATGCCCCACCCCCCGGGCCAAGAGTACGTGGGGGTGAGGGAGTGGCAACGCCGGTAACGGGCGGGGTCGGGGCGGCGTAGAATTGAGGGTCATCAATGGCGGCCAAGACGGAGGCCTGTCCGGGACCTGGAGGGGCGGTTGCTGTGGGGGAAAGGACCAGGTCGGGGGACACGTCGTTACCCCCTATCTCCACTAGGAAAGTAAAATAGGTGAGTGTTGAGGGGAAGAGTTTTGTTTGGGTTCAAAGAGACCCCAAATAGGCAATTTAAAACCCAATATTTCATACAAAATTTACAATTTACTGAATCGTCATAGACTACGTGCTTAGGCACAACTAATTAACGAACAACTTGAGTCCTCAAATTTGATTGCTATAAGGCTGAGCCCGTTTCTATTTAAAACTGTCAGAGCCCGACCCAGATATAACAATATTTCAATAGAAAAATGACATTTTAAAAATTAACGATATAAAGAAGGTTCATGAATATATTTTTTGTCGAAACTTGTGTCAGTCAACTGGGGTCAAATTGACCCCAAACACGTCTCTTAAAACCAGTGTTAGTAAAGGGCCTGATAATTTTTTAGCAAATCAAACGGCGAGGGGTTAGCATTAACTTAAACACACATTTTAAGTTCAATATCAAAATTTATTGGCAAAAAGGAAGAAGAGCCCAAGGACAAACTAAAGCAGATTCATATTTATGATAAATACGAGCATGGTTGTGGGGATGTAAGGGGGGGGGGGGGAATTAGCAAGCAGCTGTCCCACCAACAACTCTTAAATATTTAACAATTTAATTACAATTAATTATCTATCTGCAAAGGGTGTAATTTATATAGAGTTAAGACAACTTTGATGCAAAAGGCATGAAGAGACAAGCATATTTATTTTGTATCTAGAGCTTATGATTCATTTTAGCCTTATATTGCATCATTAAAAATGTGAACAAAAAAATGTTTAAGATTTTTCCCCTCAATCTATTACTTTATTCTCACTTTTCCCCCACACCTATAGCCATGCATGGACAGGCTCTAAAATAATTGTGCCTCAGACACAGGTTGCCCCTGATTGGACTGCCCCATAAGGGCTTGGGCCTGACCCAAATTAAAACTAAGGCACTAACCATTTATAAATTATGATTTAAATAAACCCAACTTGAAATAAAATAAAAAAATTAATTCAGATAGCATACATATTATAGCTTTCAAACTCCAGCCCCCACCTGTCTATAATTTTTTACATAAAATTATATAAATTTGTCTAGTATTTATGTATTCTTAATAATAACCATTAGAACTTGAATAATAATAAAAAAATATTTAAAATTTATCCTTTTGAAGTTGTATTATTACGTTAAAACTAGTAAATTAATATGTAACAAGAAAAGTTGGATTTCTTATTGCAACCATATTGTTTTAAATTCCAAGTAATAACAATTAAATCCAATATTCAAAAAATATATTTATACTTTAAAAATAGCCAGGTTTATGTAGTCCGAAATTAAAAAATATAATTTGGGTTTAGGTAAAAATATCCAATTGCAAGGCACTACCAATACGCAAATAAATTAGCCTATAAGAGTAATATCTCATTTTTTTAAGATTATTTACACTTCATTAAATTTCAAATATTAATTTGTTAAAAACTAAACTAATATATATTTAAAAAAACAACAGATAAATACATTGTGTCATACCATAGCTTTTTAAAACACCATTTATTAGTGAAGTGTTTATTGTTTCCCCATTTCTTTCACGTTCAATAAGTTTAAGAACTGCATTGGTAACCTATAGTGTTAAGGCAAAAGATTAAATGATTTTAAAATAAATTACCTGAGTATTTATAGGCTTGAAAAGGCATTCACGCCACATAACAAGTGCAAGGTAATACACTTCATAAATTCCTTTTCTGCCTTCATCACATTCTCTTTTTACCCAATGACGATTGATATATGCACATATACCATTCAAAACATCACTTGAAAAATAATATTCTTCCCATTGTTTAACGTAAAATGACAAAAAACTCTCATCTATAACATCTTGAGTTTTCTTTGATTAAAAAATATAGTTTTAAATTAATAAACTAATAAGATCATTATAAAGTACCAACAAAAACATATATTATTGAAAACATACATCTAAAAGGGTCATTAAATGATTTTTCAAAAAATCTTTAAGCCTCCTATATAATTCAAGCCCAACAAACTGGGCACCAGTAGGAGTTGCAATCATAGCTTTCTTGGTCGATTTTGAAGATTTTCCTGATAGTGCAGAGCTTACAGAATTCATTCCTAGGATATTACTAGTATGATTGCTAACTGTACTGTGTTGAACACTTGTGCAATAATTATACACATGACTAAAAATAATGTTAATGAAAAAAATCACTTATTACGTGTATAATTCTATATATCGCTGCTTGCTCATGGTTTTTTGTGAATATATATGTCTCAATCCTTCTTTTAAATCGCCCCAAATATAATCCAAATCAGTATGCTTTGTGCTAGACGTCTCGGTTTTGGATGAATTCAATAGTGACATCTTAAAGACTTGATAAAAATGTGCCAAATGGTTGATTAAATCAATAATATTTATAGAGAAAAGTCATATTAGGGATTATCAATGTCAAAAGTGAATTTCTATTATATAATATTCACGCCTCTTCTTGTCAAAACATTATATTATCGAAACGTTAAATTAGGCAATCCAAAACTCAGTTTTATTTAATTAATCTCTATTTTACGGAAACTATGAATCCATATGTATTAAATGCGTAAAATTCATATTAGCGATAAGCTGTGGCAATATGCCTGTTTATGCTATGTCAGAGTATCTATTTTCAATGCAGGGAGCAACAAATAATGTTACTTTATTCTTCCCTTTTCTCATTGATAATCTCCACAAAACCTCATAAGTTTCCATATCCTGCTGAGTTAAGACGCTATAATGAGAGTTGCCGCACCCTAGCTTCGAGCTGGGTGACGGGGTTTTATCATTGGTCTCCAACCTACCCATTGTTTCCAAGCCTCTAATAATGAGTACTGGTGACATATCCTATAATTTAAACATTTATGCAAATTTTAAACGTAGTCCACTATTGACAGATACCACCTGTTGCACCGGGCAGGTATATTCACATGTAATTTTATGATTTTAAAATTCTTTCAGATTTTATAAAACGCCCCTCTAGCTCCCTTAGCCATGTATATCTTATGCAGTTTTAGCACGATTTTATACCCAGCTCAAGTTTTCGTCATTTTAAATATTGAGACGCTACTTGGCCCACTTAACCCTTGTATACCGGCTGGAGAATGACTTCCAAACATAATAGAATTAATACCTATCATGTTAATTAACAATTAATAAATTTTAATCGATTCAACCTTTAGGCGTAATTCTCATGATGTTTAAGGCCTATGAATTTTGACGCCCCCATGCCTTAAAAAGCTTGAAGGTATTCTTAATAAAAAAAATAAGTAAAATTAACAAATTGATGGTGTCTCCTATAGTTCGCGATAATCTGGTAGTCTGCTTTGCCCCCTAGTATATATTCCATTACTTTATTTATAGGTGAGTAATCTAATAACATAGTATAGGTTCATTCCATTAAAAGCAATGACACCTCTCTTTGTTTTGTAATCTGATCGAATTTAGATGGTCTGGAATCAGTAATTAAATTACCTTGTAATTATTCAATTTGTCAACCTAAATTGCAAGATGCTACTTCGCTAATAGCCTACATTCTTGACCTAGAGGTCAATGTGCGGTATTACCCTGGTCTCTAACGCTGATTGAGATCTGCCTGCCAATGTCCGTATCGTGTTCCTGAGAAAAGGAATATGATTTGCGAATTTTGAAGGAAGAATTATTAGGAATTAATTGGGGAATTTAAAGGAATTAAAATAAATCTACAGAATGAATTAAGTGATGTCCCGGCCGGCGGTGGACAACAAGATTACACGTCTCCACTGCCTCAATATAAAGTACTTTTATCAATTCTAGTACATACTTTATTCAAACTAAGACGGAAAAAGTATAAATAATTATAATAATGTACGATATCAAAATTATCAACATCAATCACACGCATATATCAAAATCACTGATGCGTATTGATACAAATCAAACACGTATAATCAGGGGGGGGGGGGATAACATACGCGTACTAGAAATTAAATGTAAAAGAATAATGGTCTACGCTATGAGTGTACAACGTGTAAGATCAAAAGAGTTGTACCGCGTGTTGAACTCTTAACTTTTGAATAAGATGAGATGGGGGGGGGGAAGATATCTTCATCCTCGTATCTCCGGATATGATACCTTTCCCTTTTATTGAAAAGTCGAAGACTTAATGTATTTTCGATAGAGCTCTAAGAGTTCAGTGTTGTTGAATGCAACTATCAAGGCGGCGTTATTAACATTATAAGTCTCAAACATCTGGCATCGAATACCGACTCTGGCCTTTGCTCACACGACTGATATATGTAAAAATCAGTAATAAAAAGGCAACGTCATGGCTAACGGATTTTTTTTCCAGCTCTGTGACTCATCGAGGAACAGCCTCAACAAAACTTATAATTAATATAGATTGTAAACTGCCATTTTGAAAATTATTCTTTCTTGCGCCGCGCAGACTCTCAAATAATAGTCAAAGAAACAGCGAGGGGGGGGGTTTAAATATTGGTTAACAGTATAATTTTCATATAATTAATATATGTAAATAAATCAAGTGTATAATTCTGTCTCACAATAATATTTTAGCGGCACATCAAGAATTTAGGCCTTGAGAATTAGTTAGGGATGATTCTGCATAATTGATATTTTGATTTAAATCAGTTTGGGATTTTCATTCGTTCAAAGAATTGTGCCATCTGTTCTCAGACATATTGGAATATCCACTGAATTATGTTTGCGGTTTAAATTTGGTAGCCAAATGTTCGAAGGAATTGTTTTCTTCCTCCGTCTCCCAATATTTCCAAATCATGGATTGGTTCGATTGTTTTAAAATCCCGGCAAAGTGGTTTAATTGTTTTACTGGAATAATTTTATCCAATATCCCTGCGCTGTGACGGTTGTTCATGGCAAACGGGATGTTCCTGGAATAATTTTATCCGAATAATTTTATCCATTCTATTCAGAAGAAGGGTGGGGGGGGCCATTTTAATTCCAAATTAATTTTTCTGTATAAATTATTTCTTTTTTCGTTTTGTACAATAATTCTTGGTTTCCTCCTTCGGGCGAGAGTAGAATATCTGACACCAAATATCGTGTTCCTGAGAAAAGATATATGATTTGCGAATTTGGAAGGAAGAATTATTAGGAATTAATTGGGGGAATTTAAAGGAATTAAAATAAATCTACAGAATGAATTGGGTGATGCCCCGGCCGGCGGTGGACAACAAGATTACACGTCTCCACCGCCTCAATATAAAGTACTTTAATCAACTCTAGTACATACTTTATTCAAACTAAGACGGAAAAAGTATAAATAATTATAATAATGTACGATATCAAAATTATCAATATCGATCACACGCGTGTTTTAAAATCACTGATGCGTATTGATACAAATAACAAACACGTATAATCAGGGGGGGATAACGTACGCGTACTAGAAACTAAATGTAAAAGAATAATGGTCTACGCTATGAGTGTACAACGTGTAAGATCAAAAGAGTTGTACCGTGTGTTGAACTCTTAACTTTTGAATAAGATGAGATGGGGGGGGGGGGGGGGGTGTGGGAAGATATCTTCATCTTCGTATGTCCGGATACGATAGTCCGATTAAGTAAGCACACATTGGGGCAATTTACGAGTTGTGGATAACTTTGGAAGCTGGCCATTGTTAATCCTTACAGTGGAAGTTTGTGTTTGCTTTTGAATTTTATCACATCAATCATATAAGCATGATTATATATTTATAAAGTATGCCCAAAGAATATCATGACAATATTGCCGTTAACCTGTACCGCTTGTTAGAGATTATATTCCTGTCGCTCCCGTTCTGACACAGACTACGCCTTGGCAAGGTTTGGTATTTTGAAAGCACATTTGATATCCGATTGGTTCGAATATTTTATACCTTTCCATGCACATGTGATCAAAAAATACTTATTTGGGTTAAATATGGCTAATCGCTTATTTAAACTCACTAGCCCTTTAATATTCGCCCGTTTATAGTTACAGAACGGCCTCTTGTCCTTTTCTTTATTTATTTATTACTAGCCCTGCCAATCTCTATTAAAATAGGTTATTTTGACCGCCTCATAAGTTTATGGTGCTACTCGTCCACTAGAAAGACGGTGCTCATCCTTGTCAGATTTTAAATAGAGGTTATTTTTGTTTGTCATTACTCCATTATTTAAAACTAATCTAATTTCTTTTTTATTTTATTATACAAAAGTTGCCCTCATGGTAACTCCCTCTTTTTTAAGCATTAATGACAGATAATTTGTGTAACCTGCGTTTTTCATACTTGTAAAATCTAACACGTTTGTGGGCTAAAGTTCTAAAATGTTATCCATATAAAGAATTCAGCAAGGCCTCATTGCAATAACCCCAGATGATTTTTTTAAAGGGGGCGCGTATGATTAAAGTAACTGCAGATGGTAAAAAAGATTGTTTCCTTATCTAAAACGCCCCGTCCCGTTGGTTAAGTCGTAAAACAATCTTATCTCATTCTTAAAGCTTTTAGGATCAAAATCATTTATCAAAAAGGATATATTTAGTTTTATTGTTGATATCTAAAATTACAAATACTATGCTCACTTTCTTACTAATGAAATTAGAGATGTATAAACGTTGAGAGCAGGGAATGGTTTATTGAAGCAGTGTTATATTTGAGTTTCCTAGTAAAAAATTTTTTAAATATATATTGAAATATTATATTAAGGTTAAATATTCAATGATGGAGTAATGTAATATAGAGCATTTAATTAATTTATCAAATCATTTTACTACTAATTATAATTCATTACACACATATGTAGAATTTAAAAGGGGTGGTTGTGATATATTATACTTGCATGGCAGACGGCTTTAAATATATTTAATTTGTTGGCGTCACTAGTAATTCAATCTCATCTCGTCTAGATCTCTACTAAAAAGTCAAAACAAGAAATAAATATAGGAAATTATTATCAATAACAAATTTAACTATTATATTTATTTACTTACACTTTTATTTAAGATAAATAATGATAATGGCAATATCCCACTATATAAAATTTTAACTGCATAGGAACATAATCGCAATGAGGGCAAAGTAAAAGTTGCGAAGGAAGTAAAGTTATTAGTGAGTAATACGGGGGAGACAGGATGTTAAAATGGGAAAATCCTGGATACTTAATCCGGTTTTATCGCCATCAGGTTTTTTCAGGTTATCAAACTCACAATGCGATGGTAATTAACGGGGATATGAAAGTGTTGTAAATGACATCGATGACTAACAATTGACCACGTACATCTGAGCATTGTTGGGTTCAAAATACTCTGCCCAATAGTTTAGTCTCACACAACCCCGCCGCTCCCTTTCACCCGCTAAGACAGCGATATCTCAGCTTAGAGTAGACAGAAACATCTACGCCATTCTACGTTGCGCAGCGCAGGCCGCTCCTTAATGAGAATGGCTAGCCCCTCGACCATACGGTAACGGGTATTTCTGTTTGATTATCAGTGGCGTCGCCATACCACACATTGGCGCCGACACAGGCACCCGCGACATAACTAGCCAGGCGTTCCTTGCAGATAATTCAACAGCGCCTACCATAATCACCTGGGAGCTATTAACTCCATGACCGGTCACCTTGGACCGTGACTACAATGGTGTAACCTCTCATCGTATCACATGCGACGTTTCGGTAACCAGCCAAGCATTTAAATCAAATCATGCGCAATTACAAAATTATTTGCTTACCCGGGAAATTGGACCTAATCGAATTTATTTAGAAGTGATACGGCCTATATTCAAAGTTCATTACGAGCATTAAGCATCCGAGTATAAATTCGCCAGCATGGGTCTAACGTGCGTGCATGGGTAATAATCATACCCGGATGATTCGTCCACACATTATTTACAGACAGAAATCCTTCGGGCTTGGCCCTACCGTCCCTATGCACCTACGTACCACCACGGCGTCTTTCGTCCATCAGTCACATTTCCATCGTCAAGCTAACTACAGGCAGAAATTTTCCGTAGCCGCTATAGAGTCCCATAGTACCGAAATTTTATACCTTTGCCATCCAATTATCGCACTTCTCGGTACCGTCAAAGACAGTGACGGGGGACAATTGACAGTCACGTTAGCGTCAAATTTATCAAATATATATGATGGTAATTTCATGCGAAAAAACGACGAAATAACATGCATTATAATAAAGTACGTTAAAATTCGCGCGATAGTTATTTTAGGGAGCTAACTAAAACGCATCTTATTTAAAAATATTGCCATACCCTAACTGTGCCCACTTTAATATATTAAGAGACACTTTCCTAGGATTTTTAAACCGCCATTACAATCACTAGTAATTTGTGTGATACCCATATATAGAATTATTAACTGTAAAGCTAAGCGAGTATTTTTATATAACACCATTATTAATAAGTTACCAAAAGGGCAAATAAAAAGGGCCAATCAAAAGCCAAAAAAATAATTAAAATAGGGAAAATAGTACCATTTATAAATCTACATTGAAATATATATTAATATATTATTTACCTATCGCAATAAAAATTAATATCGGCAATATCTCATTAGATATAATTCTCTAACTGCGGCGGGACTTAATCGCGCTATAGGGGATAAATTAAAAGTCACGAAAAAGTAAAAAAATCAAAAATCAAACACGATTTTTAAAAAAACGATTCTCTTTGAATCATAAAATGGTAATGTGATATATACACAAGAAAATGGTAATCTGCGCTAACAAGTGGCATATAACAAACGCATCAAATTTATTTAGCGAGCGAGAAAGATAGGGGATGGGGCTTAATTGTGGTGTAGTGTATTGAACCCACAACAATATCGAAAGCAAGATCTACTCTCGCCGCGGTGCGATTAAGAATATCTCTATCTCGTCTTGCCCCGACCTAGAAAATTGTTATTCATGTCTCGACAAAAATTTTCGATATGTCTCATCCTAAACAAAAACATTTTATGCTACATACATTTTCCCTGGTTTATTTAAAATATTATGTAAATAATAAATTACATAATATCAAACTCGGGCCTTCGGCCCTCGTGGGAAGGGGGAGAAGGGAAGGGAAGAGGGGAAGGGAAGGGGGGACGACTCATCTGTACTTCGTATAAATGTATCATATTTGCTATGCAATTTATGGGTGAGAAAGGTGGGAAGGGGCGAGAATGCCTACAGGGGGGTATTAAATGCCTAATGATTAATTAATTATTTACACAAATTTTCCATTATAGGCAAAATGTAAGGCAAGGGTTAGGGTTAGATTTAGTGTTTGCATCTAGTTGCGTATTACATTAGTTTTTATGGCCTTTAGTGATTATGGGTCTAACAAACATTATATTATAAAACAACACAATGTTAAGAATTTGCAGAATTGTTGGGAGAAATTTTTTGTTGAATTTGAACAATTTTTAATTAAAAAAATCAAAAATTTGGCCAATGGTCACTTTTTCTCTATTGGTCAGTACCAACAGATACTCTATAAGTCAATGATAGCCAAAAAAAACGGAAAAAAAATTTTGATGCTCACTTTGGCCAATGGTCATTTTTTTCCATTGGTCAGCAGCCAGCACACGGTAAAAGTGGATATACATTCATAAGAGTAAAAAAAACGAAAAAAAATTTTCGAATCACATTTTGGCCAATGGTCATTTTTTTTCATTGGTCAGCAGCCAGGACACGGTAAAAGCGGATATAAATTCATAATAGTCAAAAAAAAAACGAAAAAAAAGTTTTCGAATCACATTTTGGCCAATGGTCATTTTATTCCATTGGTCAGCAGCCAGCGGACGGCCAAAAAGTCATAATAGCAATGGTAGGAACAGGAACAATCATAATAGTCAAAAAAACGAAAAAAATAATTTCGATTCACATTTTGGCCAATGGTCATTTTTTCCATCGGTCAGGAGCCAGCGGACGGCCAAAAAGTCATAATAGCAATGGTAGTAACAGGAACAATCATAATAGTAAAAAAAAACGAAAAAATAAACTCGGATTCACATTTTGGCCAATGGTCATTTTTTTCATTGGTCAGCAGCCAACGGACGGCCAAAAAGTCTTATTATCAATGATAGTAACAAGAACAATCATAAGAGTCAAAAAAACTCCGGGATTCTAACCCAAAAACTAGTTAAATTGCATAGCAATTAGAAGTAAACAACTTTTATTTATGTTTATTATATAACATTGGTCAGCAGCCAGCGGACGGCCAAAAAGTCATAATAGCAATGGTAGAAACAGGAACAATCATAATAGTAAAAAAAAACGAAAAAAATAATTTCGATTCACATTTTGGCCAATGGTCATTTTTTTCATTGGTCAGCAGCCAGCGGACGGCCAAAAATTCTTATTATCAATGATAGTAACAAGAACAATCAAGAGTCAAAAAAAACTCCGGGATTCTAACCCCAAAACTAGTTAAATTGCATAGCAATTAAAAGTAAACAACTTTTATTTATGTTTATTATATAACTAATTAAATTGCATAGCATTAAAAGTAAACAACTTTTATCTATGTTTATTATATAACAAAAACTAGTTAAATTGCATAAACTTTTATTTATGTTTATTATATAACTAGTTAAATTGCATAGCAATTAAAAGTAACCAACTTTTATTTATGTTTATATAATAGATAATTTAACAAATCTTATATATAACACACCGAGGGAGATAGAGATGAGGGGTGGGGCACCTCTTATGCATAGCAATTAAAAATAACACAGCCAGGGAGATAGAGATGAGGGGTGGGGCACCTCTTTCTCATGCATTAATTTAAAAAAGCGATAACCTAATATACCCAATGCAAATAGATAGGGAGGGTAACGGACGGACAGACAACGGACAGACAACGGACGGACGGACAACAAAAAACGAGCCCATAAATTGCATAGCAATTAAAAATGACATATCCGATTTGAAAACCTTCCTATCCCAAGCTTAATGTGCAGCATGCCATTAATATCCCTTATACATTATTTCAGTCGACATTCTAAATAGAGTTACCAATTAATATATAATAATCTATATAAAAAGGGCAAAATTTTATAGTAAATGTTTAGTTATTACATGTGTGTTATAACTATTTGGTGTGCCAGATATACATTTATATACTAATTTATGTTTACCTATATTTAACTAGTTTATAAACAAACTGGGACCCTAATTAATTACTGGCTAAAATGAATGCATTGGGTTATATAATTTAAGCCAAAAATTTAGCAATCTTATTTCATTAAAACGTTTAAAATCACTAATACAAATAGCATTGTTACTGGAATAGGAACATAAAAGTTTGAGGTTTTCAGTAATTGAATAAAATAAATTTACAAATACTTCACACTCCAAAAGTAAATAATTCTTTTATAGTTATCAGAACATAATTCAGACAAATCTTTTGCTAATATTCTTTATTTTACTATATCGCAAAATTTGCACTTTGTTGGAAATTCACAAGATTAGAACGCACCTGTCAACCCCATCTTTATGAAAGTTATGTAAATGACAAAACAAATGCGTAATGTGATTTGTGGTTCAATAATTTCAGCGTTGTACCACCAGTTCAAGCATAACAAAGCTTTAGTATCCTCATGTTTGATCGATTACGACTTTTATCAAGTAGTATAAGATATCTTCAAAGAAAATCGTACACAAGAACAGTAGTTGCTAGGGTTCTTAAAAATCTATGGCCTTATTAGACAAATTTAAATAATCAACCGATTTAAAATATCATCACATCAGACAAGATGATGTAAATTAAAGAACTGTAAATCACTTTTTTTTCCACCCGAACCCGACCAACCTGAAAATTTTTTTAAAATTTTCAACCCGAGCCCCACCCGACCCAAAAGCATTTTAAATTTTTCAACCAGATTCCGACCCGACCCAAAAGTATTTTAAAATTTTTAACCCGAAGCCGACTCGGCCCGAAAACTTTAAATTTTTAACCTAATCCCTCCAAACGCGTTTTAAATTTTGGTATCCAACCGGAAAAAAAATTGCTGAGTGCCTGGGCGTAGCCGGATTGGCAGAGATGGGCGGCTACCCCATTCTAAATCCAAAAGTCAAAATTTTAATTATGGCTAAAGTTACAAAAATGGTTATTTTACGCCTCCCTTAATCATTATTTTTGCAGTGCAAAATACCATTTGCCCATTGTATTAATCAAGCGTTCAATTTTAAAAGCATATATGAATATGAAAATTTAGCTAATGTTATATAAATTATTAATTTATATCAACTTATAGGTAAATTTCAATAGATTAAGAAAATAGCATATATAATTGGTAATTGTTTATTATGTAAAAAATTTTAACATGTAGTTACAGAGAGTCCTGTTTTTCTCGATTTCAAAAGTATTACTACTTTAAAGTATGGAAGTAATTTAATAAGGAATATATTAAAATGATTTATTAGTAAGGTTAATCACATAACTATATTAAAAATTATATTTGTGTTGAGGCTGAATGTTGGGACTGAAAGTATTTCGTTTATTGACGGTTTAACTGCATCGCGTGGGCGTCTAACGGTATATGCCGTAGTCCAAGTAAATGTTGATAAAGGGAGGGTAAAGTGGATAGGGGGACCGTTTATTTCGTAGGGGGCGATTTTAGATATATCAGACGTTTTATAGATCAGGATTAGAGATTTTATTATGTATATCCGAATGAATGAATCACTACAATTGTGTATATATCTCACTATTCGTTACAAAAAATGCATCAACGTACATATTACAATTTGTTACAAAAAGCGTAAACGTACATTTTATATAAACAAAAAGTAATTATCATAATAAATAACGCATGGAGTGGTTACGGATCCCTACAATTGGTTAATATCAAAAGTTAAGTGTGTAAATTTACTAATTAAAAATGGTACACTTTGCGTATGATATATGCGACGGTAGGCTTTAATGGGTATAGGATACATGTGACGGGCTGACGCAATTTTGAATTGCAATAAGCCAATGACTAAATCAGTCATCGGTAGTGAGAGTGTCGCTTTATCCAGTTACTCATGGTAAGGTCATTTTCTATGGCAATCGTCTCTTGAATATGGCACGTTTGATCTTTTATCATTAAATGAATTGTTTTGCTAAAACATCACAGGTTATTGCTCATTACAGGTGACGATGTCGATGTTAAATTGGTACCTTCTGATAGTGTTAAATTGTTAAGATTACGACTTAACGAGCAGTAGACAAATTGGTTGTCGGGAAGCTGTTTAAATTGTTAAGTGTGGTAAGAATGTAGCAGGGCGTCTAGATTATCATCGTAGTAGCACCTAGGCAGATAGGTATTGTTGGTTTTTTTGCAAAATTCGTACATGAGTTTGAGGGGTAGGTTGTCGCACCTAAATCATGTTTTGCCCAAATTAGTGCCAAAAAATAGTCGGATGCACTTAATCACGAAAAACATGGGCGGGGACTAAAAGAAGTTGCTGGGGGTAAAAACAAAAAAAGCTTCTACAAGGAGGTGCTGTTGTTTAAAATTACGTAGAGAGGAGGCCAATATATTTTTTAATGTATTTTAGGTTATAAATATATAGAGGAATAGACATGTAATTATAATAATTTGAATATATTGAACTATATTTGAATAACAAAGATAAAACTATATAAAGTAAATTTAGGTTAAGTTCAATTAAACTAGCTAGTTATGAGAGGAAAGAAATTTAAATAATTTATTTAAGTTAGGATGCTGCAGTGCATTACATAAGAATTGATTACAGTCATATATAACTCGAGGTATATCGACGCAGAGAATCGGGGTCAATCGTTATAAAGACACTAATTATAAAACACCTAAAACACCAACCTCAACCATAACCCTATTATAGAGTATCCTAATTATGAATTGATACCTTCAGATCTACCTAAATTAAAAGCTTATATCATAATTTAAAAGTTTATATCATAATTTTTATAAAATTTTTTAGGTATTTTTAGGTTTTATAATTAGTGTCATTATAACGTTTGACTTGGTACGGACGCGCAGATCGCTGTAACCAGTTGAGGAATCATACAAATTTATGCTTTCTGTTGACCACTATACAAGTTAAGTTGTTTGAACTTTATTTAATGCTCAATCCTAATAAATATACCACTGGGCATGATTTTAAACACAGGGAGAGAGTATCAGAAAAATACATTAGCAGGTAATTATGCAATAGTAACCACTCATGTTTATAGTGCCATTAATAAATCTCGCTTGAAAATTTGCCTCGTATTGCAATTGGTTTTATGGGTTCTTTTGTTACTTAAAAATCTAGAATCACTTTTGGATTTATTAAACATCGATTTACCACCTTTTATTGAAATATATGCAAATCGAATCCCTGATACAAGCCTTTGGGAATATGCATGGATGATGTCATTCATATCAATATTTGTAGGCTATTTGTCTTTAGAAAGAAACAATATTATTTTGATATGGACATTTATTTTGACTCAACTGGCGTTTGGTATATTGCCTTTAATAGGCACTGCAATTGTAAATTATCCCCATTTAAAACAATTTATTATGTTTCGTGTAAGTGCAAATAGATTTTACAAATTTCCTAATATTATTTTATTATATATGTTTGTTGTTTTTGCTTCCCAAATTACACTCATTTCATTGTATTTTGCATTTATGTTATTACAATCATGGAAAAGCAACACCAAAAAAAGAAAATAACCATTAGAATTAAGTTTATGTATAGACATTTAGTAAGCCATTATTTGGCCATAGTATTTGTTGAGATTCTATAAATATTTAGGTTAAATTATTGTTAATTACAATATCAAATTTATTAAAATATTGATATCTAAAATCTAGGCGCGTAGCCAGGATTTTCACCCGGGGGGGGGGGGAATTTTCAAAAAATTTTTATAACATTTTTATTTCAACATCAAAATTATAAAATCTGTAAAACATAAAGAAAGTCATTATAAAATAATTTCATATTTTCTTTTTCCGGGTGTCATCTGGAGTAGGTGCTAATTCCCCATGAATCTCAATAAAGGTGTCAATCCATTTAATCTATTCAAACGTCATGAAGTTTTAATTGAAATGTTGTCAGAAATGGAAGAGAAACCAAATTAGGAGAAATTGAAGCAAGCTGGTATGATCACGATGTTGCAACAAAAGCTGCAACTTTGCTCACTTCTCTACCACAATCTAAACATATTATGCAAGCAATTGCAAAAAAAGGACCTAGATCTTCAGAAAGTCAGACAGTTAGCAGAAACTTTAGTAATAGTAGTCAAACCTAAGGCTAAGTTGTATGATTTTGAACTTAAGAAACCTCGATATGCAAAGAAAATGAATGGTTTTTGGACAAGAAACAAGTTTTGGCAAATTTCCAAAAAATATTTCCTCCAAATGCTTTGATGGGTTTTCCAGAAACGCAAATGAAAATAAATATAAAACGATTTTGTCCAAAGAATCCCTTGGACGCCCTTTAAGATTATAAAATATTGTAATCTTTGCCCAACATCACAACTCTTACCTATTAGCTTTTATATAAGTACTATGTCAAAAAATAGATTAAATGGATTGGCTGTTTTTTATAACATTTTTATTCAACATTAAAATTAAAAAAAGAAAGTCATTATAAAATAATTTTATATTTTCTTTTTCCCAGCAATAATATCTCAAGAACTTCTGGAGTGGGAGCTAAATAGCAATTAATAAATGTCTTACTTGGTCGGTTACGTTGCACAAAAATATAAACTTTAGATCTAAAATAATTTTTTTTATATCTGGCTCCCCTCCCGCATTTACGCCACTGCTAAAATCATATGGGTAATATATTAACAAATAAGCGTATCGGTGCATTCGACCAAAGTTTAACTGACCAAATATCTATGAATGTCTACGAATGTCTATGAATATTTAACGAAAATGCTCCTTGAGAGGGGTTTACAGAGACGAAAACGTTAAGGTTAGTGTTTTAGGTCGGGGTTTTAGGTTAGGGTTTGGGTTAGGATTAGATGCACACATTTTAATCGACAAATGCATTTTCTTAGACATTTATTTGTTATTTGCTCTTTGGTCAATTGCAGCATTTGGTCTCAGGCGCGTAGCCAGGATTTTCTCAAGTGGGGAGAGGAAGCTGGTAACATTTTTTTGCCATTTTATTTGTAATTAAAAATAAAAATGAAACAACCAAAAAGTTGGGCTCGCTGCAGGGCCCACTTGGCCAAGGGTAGGGTAGGCTATCGTTGTAAATTGAGAATTTCATAATAATGAGATTTTTAATTGCTATGCATGGGCTCGTTTTTTGTTGTCCGTCCGTCCGTCTGTCCGTCTGTCTGTCCGTTACCCTCCTATCTATTTGCATTGGGTATATTAGGTTATCGCTTTTTTAAATTAATGCATGAGAAAGAGGTGCCCCACCCCTCATCTCTATCTCCCTCGCTGTGTTATTTTTAAAATTAATGCATAAGAGGTGCCCCACCCCTCATCTCTATCTCCCTCGGTGTGTTATATATAAGATTTGTTAAATTATCTATTATATAATAAACATAGATAAAAGTTGTTTACTTTTAATGCTATGCAATTTAACTAGTTATATAATAAACATAAATAAAAGTTGTTTACTTTTTAATTGCTATGCAATTTAACTAGTTTTGGGGTTAGAATTATATAATAAACATAGATAAAAGTTGTTTACTTTTAATGCTATGCAATTTAACTAGTTATATAATAAACATAAATAAAAGTTGTTTACTTTTTAATTGCTATGCAATTTAACTAGTTTTGGGGTTAGAATCCCGGAGTTTTTTTGACTCTTATGATTGTTCTTGTTACTATCATTGATAATAAGAATTTTTGGCCGTCCGCTGGCTGCTGACCTATGAAAAAAATGACCATTGGCCAAAATGTGAATCGAAATTATTTTTTTCGTTTTTTTTGACTATTATGATTGTTCCTGTTTCTACCATTGCTATTATGACTTTTTGGCCGACCGCTGGCTGCTGACCAATGTTATATAATAAACATAAATAAAAGTTGTTTACTTTTAATTGCTATGCAATTTAACTAGTTTTTGGGTTAGAATCCCGGAGTTTTTTTGACTCTTATGATTGTTCTTGTTACTATCATTGATAATAAGACTTTTTGGCCGTCCGTTGGCTGCTGACCAATGAAAAAAATGACCATTGGCCAAAATGTGAATTTGAGTTTATTTTTTCGTTTTTTTTGACTATTATGATTGTTCCTGTTACTACCATTGCTATTATGACTTTTTGGCCGTCCGCTGGCTCCTGACCGATGGAAAAAATGACCATTGGCCAAAATTTGAATTGAAATTATTTTTTTCGTTTTTTTTTGACTATTATGATTGTTCCTGTTCCTACCATTGCTATTATGACTTTTTGGCCGTCCGCTGGCTGCTGACCAATGGAATAAAATGACCATTGGCCAAAATGTGATTCGAAAACTTTTTTTTCGTTTTTTTTGACTATTATGAATTTATATCCACTTTTACCGTGTCCTGGCTGCTGACCAATGGAAAAAAATGACCATTGGCCAAAATGTGATTCGAAATTTTTTTTTTTTTTTTTTTTTTACTCTTATGAATTTATATCCACTTTTACCGTGTGCTGGCTGCTGACCAATGGAAAAAAATGACCATTGGCCAAAGTGAGCATCAAAATTTTTTTTCCGTTTTTTTGGCTATCATTGACTTATAGAGTATCTGTTGGTACTGACCAATACAGAAAAAGTGACCATTGGCCAAATTTTTGATTTTTTTAATTAAAAATTGTTCAAATTCAACAAAAAATTTCTCCCAACAATTCTGCAAATTCTTAACATTGTGTTGTTTTATAATATAATGTTTGTTAGACCCATAATCACTAAAGGCCATAAAAACTAATGTAATACGCAACTAGATGCAAACACTAAATCTAACCCTAACCCTTGCCTATATTACATTTTGCCTATAATGGAAAATTTGTATAAATAATTAATTAATCATTAGGCATTTAATACCCCCCTATAGGCATTCTCGCCCCTTCCCACCTTTCTCGCCCATAAATTGCATAGCAAATATGATACATTTATACGAAGTACAGATGAGTCGTCCCCCCTTCCCTTCCCCTCTTCCCTTCCCTTCTCCCCCTTCCCACGAGGGCCGAAGGCCCGAGTTTTTTTATATAGTTTACTATTTTTTTGTCACCTTTTTATTTATAAAAATTCTAGAATTAGATCAAAAATTTCGAAATAAGACAAAATTTCTTGAAATTTAAAATCGTCATTTTGGGCCCAGCTGTTTGGATAGCATTAGTAAATTAACAATTAAAGGGTTTGGGCTGGCCTTGGCGGGCAATTTAGTTATAAAAGCGTGATGGGTTCTAGCAGAATATTTTAGACAAATATTATAAATGATAAAGGTATTAATATATTATAGAATGAGGAACAT
Organism: Gordius sp. MW1; assembly: GCA_964036665.1. Taxonomy (NCBI): domain Eukaryota; kingdom Metazoa; phylum Nematomorpha; class Gordioida; order Gordea; family Gordiidae; genus Gordius; species Gordius sp. MW1. The sequence continues at coordinate 7,445,597 of OZ038529.1, read as the reverse complement.
TATAATAGTCATTTGATCTTTTATTTGCCCAGTGATTGTCAGTTAGAGATTTCACCTGAATTAGGGGAATTACCTATTATTATTAGTTAATATTGCCAATTCAATCGTTGTCTTGACTAGAGATCTGCACGAGCAGGCCCGGCCCGCAGGCGGGTACGGACGGGCTTTGTATCATAAAAATTTTAACGGGCCGGGCCCTGACGGGCTTACAATTAATGGAACGGGCTCGGGCGGGCCTGAGATTTTTTTAACGGGCTTGAACGGGGGTGACTTTTTAGAAACGGGCTTGAACGGGCCAGAGATTATATAGACGGTCATGGAATTACAAAAGCCCTTAAAAGTCAGGCAATTATATAAATAATAAGTTTTATTAAATATATAGATTATTAATTGCTTATTTTGTAAACCTCTAGTTTTTGCATATCTTGTAAAATTCATTCCTTTTTCAAACGCTAAATTTTACTTTAAAACATTTTTATTCTATTAGTTATAAATTTTCGTTATAATTTAAGATTATAGCTTCGTATATTCTTTTATAAGTATGTTCAATTACTTAGTCGAAATGCACCAAAATTTTTTTGTTTAATTTTATCGCAAATTTTAATGGTATAATTATTATTAGGCCATATAATTTAATTAATATTTTTGTTATAATCTTAAACTTAGGTGTATTAACTTATATAAATTAATCAAATCAATGTAAAATGCATAATGAAAGTTGAATATTCATGTAATTACATTAAAGTATTTTAAATGGTAATACTGATTTCTAACTTCTTAGATGTATTCTTAAATTAATCAAATAAAAGTAAATTGTTGAAAGTCGAATATTCTCATCTAATTTTTTTAATTAATTTAATGGTAGTACTTATATTGAAATATTTTAAGTGTATTAACGGCAGATATAATTGATGATTTATTAATTTAACATGATAATTATTGATGTTTTTTTATAAATATGTCAAAAATATAAAAAAAAATTGTGAAATTTTTGATAAATTGGGTCGGGCGCGGAGTTTTTTTTAAATTATAACGGGCTTGTGCGGGCCTGACGTTTTTTTAAACGAGCATCAACGGGCCTAAAAAAATTACGGACGGGTTCGGATGGGCCTGAAGTGTTAAAAAAAAATTACGGGCGGGCTCGGACGGGCTTTGAAGTTTTGAAAACGGGTACGGGCGGGCCGATCTTCTAAAAACGGCCCGTTGCAGATCTCTAGTCTTGACATCCTATATTTTGAATAAGCTTTTAATCTCTTGATTATGGAAAAAACTACCATCATTGATGCACGTGGTGTTTAGAAGACAAAAAATGTGGTTAAAGCTGTTTTTTAAAAAATTAATTTAAAAATAAATATAAATCTTTTAAGGTATTTATAAATAAGTTTTTTAGCTGACTAAATATTTTTAACTCATTTAATATTTTATTTATATCAATTTTTTTAACTTTTGCTAGGGGGGGCACTTGGCTACGCCATTCATTGTTTATAACTATAGGTATCTATATCTTTGAAGAAATAAAGGATTATATATAGTAGTGTTGTAAAAAACCAAGGTTTTAGATTAATCGCCTGCAAGGGTTAGCGTTTTTTCCCACCAAACCCTTTCAGTGTTAGGTGAATTTTTTTGGTTCGCCCTTGGTGTTTGGCGCTTTTGTAAAAAACACCCAAAGGGTGTTTGGGTCAAATTTTTTGGTCGACTTTTGGCGTTTTTGTTTAACAACACTCAAAGGGTGTTGGGTGAATTATTTTGGTCGACCTTTGGCGTTTTTACAAAAAAAAACACTCTTAGCGTTTAGGTGAATTATTTTGGTAACCTTTTGGTTTGGTTTTGGTCGTTTTGGGTTTTATCATTCCTACGACGGTCCCAAGTCCGTGTGCAAAAAGTGGAGGGTTGGCGTCAGGTCGGAAATCGGCTATAAAAACCAACTCCAAAATTATGATAATTTCAAACAAGATTTTACAAGAAAAGGATAGGGCGTCCTCCACAAACGACGCGCACTGCATACCCCGCCCGTGCAATGTGAAAATACACTAGGGTTACTGCCCAACTCACAACGAAGGCGTTTAAGAAAATTAGTTGTTGAAAGTATGCGAATAACGTGATGGAATGTGGAAACGCTGACGGGAAAGAGCATCGAGGTCGCACAAATGCTAAAAAGAAGAAAGGTACACATCGCCTGCCTACAAGAGACGAGGTGGAACGGAACGAAAGCTCAGGAATTAGGAGGATACAAGCTTTTCTACAGTGAGTCATCAAATCGTAGAAACGGGGTCGGTACTGTTCTAAGTAGTGTTTCGATCTCGTCTCGTCTCGGTCTCGAAAACAAAATCTCGTCTCGTCTCGGGAGCGATTATGAAAATCTCGATCTCGTCTCGTCTCGGTCTAAAAAATCTCGGTCTCGTTTCGTCTCGACGAGAAATCTCGTCTCGTCTCGACATTTAATAAAAATATATACGAAATAAAAATTTCTCCTCTTTTATTAAAAATATTAAATAAGTGTTCAAAAATCCAAATGGCAAACTTTAATATGTTTGGAAAAACTCTAATACACAAACTTTTTAAAGATTTAGCGGGACACGACATCTTATTGACAATATAAAAATAAGAATTAACTTATAAAAATAACATTTTCTATAAAAAGTGCAGACTAAAAAAACTATAAATAAATTTGAAATATAGAAAATTAAATTTAATCGTTCTAGCAAATTATAAGATTTGTATCAAAACTGTGTCTGTCAACTATAAATGGACTTCGAAAATTATAAGTTCGCTATAGTTAACTTAGTTGCATAATTGAGCAAATTGAGACTCTTTATTTACCCTTGCCAAAGATTCAAAGTAGACCTTAACATATTTAAGGCAAACGTTTAAGTCCATTGATATAACCAACATCAATTATAGCCCATAGTGTTTATTGCGTGTTTACTATAGCGTTTTAACCAAAAAGTTCGAGTGACATTTAAAGATGTTATTATTATTTACAGAATTGATAACTAGTTGCACAAATTAAAACGTTGTAAAAACAACAATAAAAACAGCATTATTATAGGATTAAGAACATAAAGTTTTAAACTTTAAATTAAAGAGTAAGTATTAAAATGTATGACAAAAATCAACCATACTTAGGTAAATGATTGCCGAATTTTAATTTTTTTGCAAAATATATAATATTTACTACACTTAGGAATTTTTTTAATTACACATATATTCCATACATATTGATTTACACTTAATATACCTTAAATGTAAATCATGTAAATTAAAATACACAATAATTTACTAAAATCTAACGATCAATAAAAAGTCGAGATCTCGCCGAGAAAATCTCGTATCGTCTCGTCTCGACATCAAAATTCTCGTCTCGATCTCGACTCCATTTTTCAATTTCTCGTCTCGTCTCGTCTCGGCTTTTCGAGACGAGACAAGACGAGACCGAGATTTTTCTCGGTTTTTCCGCATCATAGTTCTAAGCGAATCGTACAAGGACAAGGTCGTGGAAGTCAAGCGTAGTTTCGACAGGCTAATGTGGGTGAAGATTGCAGATCAAGGGGGCCTCCTAACCATTATGTGCGCATATGCTCCCCAAACTGGGTGTATGGAATCAGAGAAAGACATATTCTTCGATTCATTGGAAAAGAAAATACAAGGAATCCGACTGGAATAAAGGCTAATGATTGGGGCCGATTTCAATGCTCACGTAGGAAAAGATCGCCTCGGGTATGAACGCAATCATGGAGGCTATGGGCATGGTCTGAAGAACAAAGAAGGGGAAAAATTTCTCTAAGTATCTCAAGCATGTGACATGGCGATCGTTAACACCTATTTTCAAAAACGTGAAGATCATATTGTGACCTATAGAAGTGGGAAGAATTTTAGTCAAATTGACTATTTGCTTATACGGCGAAAGGACTTATGGAGCATCAATACTGGGAGAAAAAAATCGCCAGGCAACATCGTCCCTTTGTTATGGATCTTGACAGAAGAGTATTTCCCGAAAGAAGAAATGAGCCTCGAATTCGATACGAAAGGCTAAAGGATACGTCGACAAACGAAAAATACCATCAAAAAGCCTCCTCACTCTTGGGTGCAAGGAAGTTGCAAAGGGACGTAGACCATGATTGGGAGACGCTATCTAAGGACATAAAGGAAACAGCGATTCGTGTTCTAAAACAGACCAAAGGAGGCAAAGCTATAAATAGGGAACTATGGTGGTGGGATCAATCGGTTAGGGATTTCATCGAAAGAAAAAAAAATCTATATAGACGGTGGCATAAATTCAAGAAGTCGGAGGATTATCAATAGTATAGAGTCGCAAAGAGGGCCGCAAAAAAGGCCGTTGCAATAGCGAAGAATGCCGCCTACACCGAGATGGCAAACAAACTATATCATAAAGGGGGCGATAGGCTTATGTAAAAATTGGCCAAGATAAGGGAGAAGAAAAGCCGCGATGTAGGAGTTCTTAAAATAGTCAAAGACAAGAAGGGTCAAACCTTATTCAAGCCGAAGGAAGTGATGGAAAGGTGGAAAGGATATTTTAAGAACCTTATGAATATTGCATATGACAAGGATTCCTTCCCGAAATTGAGCCAAATATAAGTATGGTCGAACTCTTTCAGGAGGATGAAGTTAGGGCACAAATGAACAAGATGCAAAAAGGAAAAGCAAATGGCCCAGATGGAATACCTATGGAAGCATTGCTCGGATGTCGTGAAGAAGAAGTCACGACCATGACGAACCTTCTTAACAAGATATTGGTAGAAGAGCGAATTCCTAATCAATGGGGAGCAAGCACGATTATACCCTTATTTAAAGGCAAAGGAGACCCTCAAGACTGTGGCAATTACAGAGGTATCAAGCTAACTTGCCACTCCTTGAAACTTATGGAAAGGATCTTAGTAACAAGGTTGAAAAACAAGGTGGAAATATCGGCTAACCATTTCGGATTTGTTGCCGGCAAATCCACAATCGACCCAATCTTCGCACTAAGGCAAATGATGGATAAGTATGGTGAAAAAAGGAAAGACCTACATATGGTCTTTATCGACTTGGAGAAAGTTTATGACACGGTCCCCCGCGATTTAATATGGTAGTGCCTGAGAAAACAAAATATCCCTGACGCATATCTACCGGCTTGTGAAAAATATTTATGAAGACTCAAACTCTTGCGTTAGGACGACAGTTGGAGTCTGAATCTTTTCGGGTTAAAATTGAATTACATCAAGGATCTGCTTTAAGTCCCCTTTTATATTGAATATAATTATAGACACGATAAGGAGGGACATTCAAAAGCCATCGCCATGGTGCATGCTATATGGCGATGATATAGTACTATGCGAGGAAACAAGGGAGAAAGTATTCGAAGAAACCGAAAAGTTATCAAAGCGCTTAGCTGGATATGGGTAAAAGGTCAACGATCGAAAAACGGTATACATGGAAATGAACGGTACAAGCAGCCCATCGCTGGATGACCCTCTAAAGTACACAAAAGTAGACAGGTTTACATACCTCGGCTCGATGCTACATCAAGAGGGAGGTTGCGCAACGGAGGTCAATGGCCGCATCCAAAAAGGATAGCTTAAATGGCGAAGTATATCCGGTGTAACGTGCGACAAGAAAATGTCAATATGGTTGATGAGCAAAGCTTACAAATCCATCGTAAGACCGGTGTTACTCTATGGAAGTGAAACATGGGCATTAAACATCACGGAAGGAAAGCTATTACAAGCATAGAGATAAGAATAATACGGTGGAGCTTGGGGTATACTAATCTTGACCATATGACGAATGACTTTCTCATGACAAAAATGGGTATTCAACCTATGGCGGACATGATTAACGAAAATCGGCTAAGGTGGTATGGGCATATACTAAGAAGAGACACGAATGACGTAAATCGAAAAGTACTGGACATGGAGGTACCGGGCAAGAGAGGAAGAGGACGACCCCGTGTCACGTGGAAAGGGCAAGTCGATAAAGTAATGAAAACAAAAGAGATTAGTCAAGACATGGCACTCACCCGGTCAAGGAAGAAACTCATCAAAACAAACCCCACGACTGTGGGACCAAATAACTTATAAAGAAGAAGAAGAAGAATTAAAAAAAAAAATTAAGAACGTTGCCCCCCTCCCTTTTTTGCCCCCCCCCCCTGTTTTTTACCCTCTTTCTCACCAGAGGGGAGGGGGTGTTTTGCCCCCCCCCCCCCCTATTTTTTACCCTCTAGAGAAGAGCCCCTTCCCCTCTGTGTAATAATTCATGATTTATGTAATTAAAATTTGTCATGATTTAATGATCTCATTCCTGATCTATAATAGGATGTACAAAGAATAAAAATATATCAAAAATTTTTCTCAATCTTTCTAAAAAAAGTCTAAGGATTTTTTAAAAGTTTATTTTATAAGTATCAAAATAAATATAAATTACAATACACTTCATGTATATAATGGTATAAAAATATACATATACAGGTTTTTTAATTGGCTGGCTTTACAAATCCCAATATGCCTTGGCAGATTGGTCTGTGTATAGGCTATGCACTCATTGCCCCTGGCAGCAGTTTATATATAATTACTTTGCCCTCATTGACACACCTTTGAAATATTATATAAAAAAGAATTAATTACCTTTCAAAAACATCGTAAAATCAAGATGAGGCCTTATAGCAATGTTGTAAGTAGAAAGCATATTAAAATAACATAAATGAAAACTTAAGGTTTAAACTAGTTACCATTTTAAAATTACAGATAATTAAACTTCTGATTGATAAAGACTTGTGAAACCCATCAAAATAGAAATGTAAGGCTGACTAACAAATAAAATTGGATTAATTATTTAAATAATGATTAAATCAAAGCAAAACTCTAAAATAAAAAAAAATTGTAAATTTTATTAATTTATGATCAATAAAATATCATTTTATGTCTAGAAAATTTTATATGTAAATATCATAAATGTTTTTAAAACCATAACATTTAAAGTTAATGTACTACCAAATACATGTCATGGACCAATTCTATTAGATCATTACCATCATCAAAAATTAATTGATTATCTATGAAAAACAAGATCTACAATCATTACCATCATCAAAAATTAAATTTAAAGGTTAATTAAGCTCAATACAACATTATTCTTTGTTTGTTTCTCCTTTCCAGGCATATACAGTCTAATATACTCAATATGCAAATAGTTTATTATTTTAAAATAACATCTGGTAATGATAATTTATATACTCCAGGTATATAGAACTAAACGATATTATAAATAACGTGTATAAACACAAATTGTATAACATTACATTTCTTCCCACTTTCAAAAGCTAAAACTCTTCATGATAACGTAACGGAGGATTTCGCTTTCTGGTCGATCGCCTTAACGGAATCGGACTTGCAACTTTTTCAACATTCGTTTCCAGACTAGTATTCGAACTTGCAACTTTTTCAACATTCGGTTCCAGACTAGTATGGTTAGTTTCGACGAACTGGGATTGCATCCTGAATTTTAACTGATCCGCGTGTTTCCGTTTAATTCCTTTATCAGTGCGAACATTATATGAATATGGACCTTTACGTTCTATGATAAATCCTTGGTACCAACCCGCTTTAATATCATTCCGGATCCATACTGGATCTCCAAGATTAAATTCCCTATAACATGCTTTTCGGTCATGATAGCTCTTTTGTTTAGCTAATCTCTCCTTCCACTTTTCTTTCGGATCTGGTCGAATAAGGTCCAACGCTGTCCTTACTCTTCTTCCCAACAACAATTCCGCCGGAGCTTTACACGTGGTTGCCTGAGATGTATTCCTGTATGTCATAATTATTTGTTGAAGGCATAATTCTTTCTCTCCCCCTGATTTTCTTGCTGCCCAGTATCTTGATTTTAGCGTTCGGATCATTCTCTCAGCTAATCCATTTGTTTTGGGGTGATATGGAGTGGATGTTACGTGCTTAATGTTGTTGTTGTTACAAAATTTTGTGAATTCTTCACCGACAAATTGTGGTCCATTGTCCGATACTATTTGCAAGGGAATACCGAACCTGCAAAACCAATTTCGTAACTGCCTCACAATTTGTGGTCCTTTAATCGACGATAGTGTGGCTACCTCCACCCATTTCGATAATGCATCAATTAAAACCAACCAATAATTTCCTTCGACAGGTCCGGCAATATCTATATGAACTCGATTCCAAGGACGGTCAGGTACGGACCAAGAATAAAAGGGAACTTCTTGTTCGGCTTGTCGGCCTTCTTGACAACCGTCACATTCCTTTACAAACAAATCAATACTCTTGTCCATTCCGGGCCACCAAACATAATATCGGGCTAAATTAAGCATTCCTGTAATACCGGGGTGTCCTTGGTGTAATATTTTTAAAACTAAATTTTGTAGGTTCCTCGGTATTATTAACCGATTTCCACACAATAATAATCCATCTTCAAATGACAGTTCCTCCCTTCGATTGTAGTACGTTTTCATGTCAAAACGGCATTTTTTTAAATCAAACCGCCATTCACGGTTAATCGCTGAAATTAATTCACGACAAAAAGGATCTTGTTTAATAGATGTTTTTAGCATTTCATAATCTAACTTTAATTCATCTAACATAAGTAATCCTACGTGATTGATCTGATCCGTTTCAAGGTATTTTGGATCTGGCAGTCTTGACAATGCATCAGCGCATTGATTGTTTTTTCCTGATCGGTATTTTATGTCGTATTGATATCCATTTAAAAATAAAGCCCATCGAATTAATCGATTATTGATCACTTTCGGTAAATCCCGATGATTCCCGAATAATCTCTCTAGAGGTTTGTGATCCGTCATCAATACAAATTTTCGACCCCGTACGTATTGATTGAATTTCTGAACACCGAACACAATAGCTCGCGCTTCCCGATCAATTGTAGAGTATCGTTTTTCGGACTCGCTTAACGTCCTGGACGCGTACGCAATAGCTCTTTCGGACCCGTCTGCATATAAGTGTGATAGTACAGAACCTACACCAGTTTCAGAAGCATCTACCGTTAGATATAACGGCAATGAGGTTGAATACGGTACCAAAGTATTTGACGTTGAAAGCATCAGTTTAACATCGTTAAAAATCTTCTGCTCTTTAGCCGTCCATTTCCAACCTATTGATGAGCCCGTCAATGCATGCAAGGGTGCGCATTTTTTGTGTAACATTGGAATGAACCTTTCCTGATAATTAACTAGTCCTAAAAAGGAACGTAGTTCTTTTTTGTTTTGTGGTTGTTGAAAATTAACAATGGCTTCCACTCGCTCTTGAGTTGGGTGGATCCCTGTTGCATCGATCACATGTCCCAAATATTTAACGGAATTTTGGAAAAATTTAACCTTTTCCTTCTTTGCTTTTAGACCAGCGTCCTGTACTCTTTTTAGTACCTCGTTGAGATTTTTCAGGTGATCCTTTTCATTTACTCCTGTAACTATGATATCGTCTAGAAGTACCCCAGTATGGGGAATCCCCTCTAATAATTCTTCCATATAACGTTGGAATAAATTTGGCGCTATTGAAAGTCCAAATGGAAGACGTTTATATCGATAATAACCTAAATGTGTTGCAATAGTGAGATAATGTCGCGACTTTTCTTCGACCTTCATCTGAAGATAGGCATCCCGTAAATCAATTATTGTAAATTTTTGCCCTCCTGCGATCTTCAGAATCAAATCGTCAAATGTCGGAAGTAGATAGTTGTTTAAAGTTAGGAAGGGGTTAATAGTCACTCTAAAATCTCCGCAGATTCTAATGGACTTATTTGATTTTAATACATGTACAATAGGAGTTGCCCATGTTATTGGTGTTGTTGCAGGATCAACATGTTCAATTATCTCTTCGTCCAATAATCTTCTGATTTCCTCTTCAACTTTATTCCTTAAAGGAAAAGGAACCCTTCGTGCAGGCACTGCTATGGCTCTGGCTTCTTCCTTTACAAAAAGACTCACCTCATAATCTTTAATACACCCAGTGCCATCACTGAACACATTCGTATACTTTTCAACCAATTCCTCTTCTATGTTTTGAGGTTTTTCTTCTATAGCATTAATTTTAACTAGATGAGGAAGTTGTAGGTGAAAGGCTTCCATCCAGTTTAACCCAAATATGGCATCATCTTCTACCGTAGTTACAATAGCTGTTAACTTTAAAGTTTTATTGTTTAAATTTACATAGACCTGTGTTTCTCCACATATAGGAACTGGACTATTCCCAAAAGCTTTTATCTTGGGGCATGTTGTTAATTTAGGTGAATTTAACATGTTGTAGATACTCTTGTTGATTAATGATACTGATGAGCCAGTATCATATAACATCTTGAAATTTTTCAGATTTATCCTTACATGGATGTATGGTTTAAGGTGATTAAAGTCATAAAGTTTGCCAATTGTTTTAATAATCTGGTTCACTTTGTTTGAGGTCCTGCACATTTTTGCAAAATGTCCTTTATGATGACAAATGGAACATTCTTTTAAAAATGCTGGACATTGCTTTATTGCATGTGACTTACCACATCTATAGCAATTCCTTTTGGATGATTGTTGATGATCATCCTTCTTTGTAGCAAATTGTTTTATTGATTGTCTATTCTTTTGATTGGAGTACATTGGATTTGGTTTTTTATAATTTTGAATTTTGTTTAATTCATTTGAGGAAGAATTGACTTCATCATTTGCAAGATGCATGGATTCCGCTAAGTTAAAAATGTCATTGAAGGTCACATCTAGTCCTGTAGGCTTTACTGCATCCGGCCATCTAGCTCTAACGTCTATCTCCAATTGTGTATTATGCAGTCCGTGCAAAAATTGATCTCGCAATCTTTCATCCAACAATTTAAAATGACAACATTCTGCAGAAGCTTTCAATCTAGTGACATATTCAATCAATGATTCATATACTTGTTTTACACAACGAATAAAATTTAGTCTTGATTGGAATATGGTTGATTTCGTTAGGAATACCTTCTTAATTAATTTGATTAAATCTTCATATTCCAATGAGGATATATTATCTGGATAAACAAAGTTGATAAGTAATTCCACATGTTTCTGGCCCATATATCCCAATAAAGTTTTTGTTCTAGTTTCTTTTGGGACATGTTTAGACTCAAAAATATTATCTAGGGTGAACAAATATGTATTAATGTTATCACATGCCTTATATTGAGGTATTCCTTCCATTTTTGTTTATCGTCCGCGCCACTGTAATACACTCAATATGCAAATAGTTTATTATTTTAAAATAACATCTGTAATGATAATTTATATACTCCAGGTATATAGAACTAATCGATATTATAAATAACGTGTATAAACACAAATTGTATAACATTACATACAGGGATACTAGCTTTGAATATTGCAGTAGATCTTGTGTAGAAACACTAATATTTAATCTAATTTTATATTATAATCATTTAACCTCATGTGAGGATCTTAACAAATATATGTATTATAGTTTGTTAATATTATTCAAATCTAATTTAAAATAAAACTGAATGTAAATGTATAATGTAATCATTAAGCCTGATGTGAGGATCTTAAAAATTATATGAATTAAAGTTTGTTAAAATTATTCAAATAGTAATTTAAAATAAAACTCAATCTAAATTTATAATATATAATCATTAAACCTGATGTGAGGGCCAGTGGCGGAAATGATGGGGGGGGGGGGGGGGGGGGAGGAATGGGAAATTCCCCCCCCCCCCCACAGTTTTTTTTATTAATAACTAAATTAAATGGGTTAAAATATAATAGTTTAGTTACATCAAAGACATAAAGACACTTATAAAAACCTAGAAACATAATATATACATCTAATTTAATTTGATTTAAATTTTGACAAAATGCGTTGTAAATTTTTTTTTGTCAGATTACTTCCCCCCCCCCCCCCCGTGAAAATCCTGGCTACGCGCCTAATGAGGGCACATTGACATTTGTAATATCTTTCACCATCTTAACAATTATATGTGTTATAGTTTGTTGAAATTATTCTGAATTTAAAATAAAACTTAATCGAAATTTATAAAATAATCATTAAACCTGTTTTGAGGGCACATTGACATTTATAAGTAATGGCGGCCTGAGTTGCTCAATAAATTTCAATGCAAAAATCAGCTGTTCGGCATGACGGCGATCTAAAAGCTTTTCAGAATGTATTTGTAGCAAATTGTTCATATGCTCTATGAAATTTGGGATACAAAATTTTTATTTTATAAGAACTTTTTCTTCAAGTTCTGTTCGTTTAAAGTTGTTTAGATTTGTAAAGCCAGATAGTCCGCAATGGAAGAGAATAGGTAATTTGATAACTGATATACCATTGAAATTTAAGATGAGGCTAAATTGGAGATGGATCAAATAGACTCAAAAGAAATTAGGCGCCCTTTTAATTATTGCAAATCTTTAGAAGGGTAAATTATCTAAGTGTAAATGCATATATTTTTTTACTTATATATTTATTCCACTATGCTCCTATATATAATCCCCCTTCCCTCAAACTATCAGTTTTTAACTTGTATACCGTTTTTTGCATAAACATTTCAACCTGAGCTTATTCAGAGGTGTAAAATTACTAAAAATATTTCAACCTTTAACTAAATTACCGTTATACATTAAATTATTCCATATTTGTAAATGTCTTTGTTTTAAGCCTGAAATTTTTTTTTGGCCTTAATTCAGCCAAGTTTAATTTGCTTGAGCCCAATTGAAGCTGAATTCCTATTTTTATTTAAGTAAGTTTTGCTCTTTAAATTTATGATGAAAAAAGAAACAATTTCCCTTGCTACTATAAATTCAGTCCTATTAAAATTTCACAAGAAATTTTTTGCTTTTAAAATATTTTATTATGTAAATTTGCTTATATCCTAGGTTAGATGAAAATGTAAAAAAATTGTTAACACTTGAATATGGAAAAAAGGTAATATAATTTTTCATACTTAAGATTTATAAATCTAGGTTGATGCATTTGAAATATTTAAAGATCAAACCCTCTCTAAAGTACAAAACCATGTAAATGATTATACTTCCATGGAAGCCCAGAGTATGCTAATAAAATATAAGAAATCTTAAATCTCTATTTATTATATTACGACACTCATACTTAAATAATCTTAATAGCATAAAATAAGTCATAAAAACTATTTTGAAGGTTTTAATCAAGATATTTAATCATGATTTTTTTATATAATTTTTTTCTTTTTAAAATTAGTTGGTTTACTGACTGCAAGGATTAGAAAAGGCATGGAGCATTTAAAGACAAACCCACACGTATAATATTTGTTGTGCACTATACTATTTCACTTACAAAGGGTGTTCTGTAAGTATATAATTTGATCATAGTAACTGTCTTTGTCAGATCTTGTATGTGCCCCCAAATGCATGGTTTTTGAGTTGCTTGGGATTTCTTAGAACCCAATATCTTTTTGCTTTTTTGATTATTAACCCTTTAAAAATAAGGACCTTTTTGAATGCAGTTACTCTCACCAAAGTTTACATGAAAACTATTACATGCCAATCCAAATGCTTTCAAATAAACTTTATATAGAATTTAGTTAATAATGGCCGCACATACTAAAAATGTGAGTAATTTAATATTAAAAACATTTTTATGGCCGTAACTGACATTTCTGTAAAACGCAGTAACACATGAAATTCATGTTTAATTTTATCATATTTTTCTCCTTTTAAATACATCTTTAGGACAAATTTTGCCGATTCACCTTGCACAAAAAGATAGACGCCCGTAGACGATTGTTGAATCACTTGCGATGTTACAACGAGGAAAGTTATGACAGAGTTTGTCAAGCCCTAGGCATAACATGGCAAGAATACCCGTACCCTCCGTTGGAAACGCACTTTAATAAAGCAATTCGAGAGGCTAGAGAAAAAGCGGAAGATTTGATGGAAATTAAGTTGCGAGAATACAAAGAGGGCTTAACGCTTAAAAAGGAAGAGTTTTACGAACGCAAAGAACGCATTTTAGCCGAGTTGGACGAGATGGAGCGAGGCGTAGTACTTGCCTAGTCTTGTCTCTTGTTCCTCAATTTCCCTTACTATATGTTAATAGAATGCTCGATCGAATGTGAATTTATTAGGCGTTGTACTGGTTCTTTAGAAAATGGTAAATTTAACGGACAGTTGTTGGTAATTAAAGTTTTTTTTTAAAGATAAAATTTGTTTATTGATATATATTTAAACATAATATTAAATGGTACAAATATATAATAATGATATTAAAAAAACATTATATTAGTAATATGTTTTCATCTTCCTCTTTTAGAAGAGGCCAGGAATCCAAAAAAGATTTGAAATTAAATTTTGCAATTAAGATGGCTATTGATTGTTTTAATAAAAATGCGGGGGAATATTTGGAGGGAGGGGATCGCCTGCCTATTTCTTTGAATAAAGCCAACGCCATTTTTCCATAGGATCCTGAACAGGAGGAAACTATTGGGATAAAAATACTAGAGTCCAAAAGGGCCTTGTATTTTTGGAGCTTGCGTTCTTCGGCGAGGGCCATGGGGTCATAATTAAGAATAGAGGGGGCAAATAGGTCTATGCATGTAAAATCCCACTTTAAAGGAGACCATTTTCCCATGGGACTAGCGATGAACCGTCAGGACGCATTCGACCTTCAAGGGCAGGATCTGAAGGTTCAAGTATGGATGGAATTTGGGCCTTTCTAAGGGCTGACTGGATAATAGAATTAATTTTAGAGTGTCGCAAGTGTCTAAACTTATTAAGTCTGCAGTGTAACGGGTGGCGTGCTTCTTCATCCACAGGCAGGTTGCAATTTTTACAGGCATATGCCTTTGTGTATTTTATTCCAAGGCGTAGTGCTACATTGTAGGATAGCTCGCAATCCTCTAACATCATATTGGAAAACCTAGGAAAAGCCTCTAGCCATTCATGTCCAGATTTATCAAACACCAAAGATCTAAGGTTGTAATGTTGTTTGGTATCGCAGCTCGAAAGGAGATAAGCAACGGAGCGCGAAACCAAACGGTGAGCTTTCTGGTAGAACATTTAAATTCCAAAGGGATAGGGCCTGTATAAATGTTTCATCAAGAGGGTATGAGATTAGTTTGGCGACGATGGATTTTGAGGATAAGTGGGATGATATAAATGAGGCCAAGGATAAGGAGCTTGGTGAACGAATTCCCAGACCCCCAGATTTTGTTGGTAATGTGGCTTGTAGCCAGGTGTAGTATCGAATGATAAGTTCAGGGTGGATTCGATGACAGATTTTATGTGGGTTTCGAAATTATGTAAAATATGTGTATGCAAAAATGCGCTTGTTGATCGGAAGCAAAATATTATTTTGGCTATATTAAAGTAGTTTTTCAATATGTAAAATGCGTGATGGGCGGGCATAAGCTTAAAAATGTCATTTTTATATTTTAAATTTTTAAGGTTATTGTCGAGATAACTTCTTAAGCATTCAGGACCGCCTATTGGAGAACCTAGTAAAAATACCTCGTCCTTCTCGAGGCCTAGAAAAGATGCAAAGGATGGGTGGATGTCAGTTGAGCTGTCAGAATAAATTTCGCATTTTGTCGCGTTTAATGATAGGTTAAGTTTTATGTAGTATTCATTAATGATGTTAAGAGCTTTGATTAGCTCTTCCGTGGTGCCTGATAGGGTGGCATCGTCGAGATACCATACGTTTAACCTCAAATTGCATTTGTCGTTGATTTCATCTATTTATGGTTTGATGGCCATACAAAATAAGGGGGGGGGGGGCCAAGGGGGTCCCCCTGTTGAATGCCCTCAGCTTAATCAAGGAAAAATTGTCCAAATTTTAAAATAGACGGGGTGCCATAACTTAAAAGAATATAGTTGGCATATTGGGGAAAAGCATCGATGAAAGTGTTAATAAAGGAATTTCTATTTAGGTTGTTAAAGGCATTTTGAAAGTCTAATTTTATAAAAGATTCGCTAGGCGGTAAATTTTCAAGGGTCAATCTAGCAGCATGCGTAGCTATTTCACAACCCCCTTTAACACCGAATCCTAGCTGGTGAGGCATTAGAGATGGGGATAAATTATGCTTGATTGATTTGCATATAACTTTAGATATGATTCTCCGGAAGACTCCGCCGATGGCGATCGGTCTTAGAGTTTTGTTCTGTTTTTGAATAGCAAGTAACTTGGCCCCGAAAATTATTGGTCGTACTTCTTGAGGAATGTTGCCATTAATAATTAAATTTCAAATTTTAGTTAGTGAAACGAGCAGAATTGAAGAATTGATATTTTCAATTTTAAGATCTTGAAGATAAATTGGTTTGATACCATCCAAACCTGCAGCAGAGTCAATTGGAAAGGAATGGATAGCTTCACTAATTTCTGAGGATTCTAGGGTTAAGTTGGATGGCACAAGGGGGAAGCAATACTGAGACAAATGTTTTGGGTCTTTGGCAAGGAGATGTTCATATGATTCCTGACTAGGGGTTACAATTGGATTGTTCTCCTCTAAAAGTCTCATGGCTCCTTTTATATTAAAAAGAGTGAATTTTCCTGGATATCCTAGTTGCTGTTTTGGAGTTGATGATATTAATTTTCGTTCATCAGGTGTATAATCTGCAAGTGTATTATTGTCAAAATTCAAAATTTCATTTTTAATTTTTTGTGATAGGTTTGTTTCCTTGTGGGTCACTTATGATAGTATTTAGCAAGTTTATTAAAAATTGTTGCAACAAGGTCGTGCTCCTCTTGGAATTCTTGAAATTGTGGGGGTGAAGCCATGTGCCAAAAGGACTTTACTCCATGTTGAATCAGGAGGCTGATCACTGTAATAAACATTATTAGGGGTAGCTGAGAATGTACTAGAGTTAGGTATAATGTCAATATTATTATTAGATTCAATTTCTAGTGCTGTAGGAGGACATATTATATTTGGAGGGGCCAGCTTACCAGATGAAGGGCATTTAGCTGATTATGGGCCATGGGGGACAAAAAATTTTTTTGTTTAAACAAATTTTCCTCTTACATGTAGGGCATAGAGATTTAAGTGCTACCATGGGTGTAAGGTGACAAATAAAGATTAATAAGAACTTCAAACGTGCAAGGTTGAAAGTCACAGAGTATGTGTTATATTGTTATTATGCCTTTATGTAATAACATAAGTCTGTTTATTCTCATATTTAAGTGGTATACAGCAAAAGTAGGTTGTTATGCAATATAAATTTAACCCTTTAAGGTGAGATCAGGGAGTACATAAATGAGCACAGTAAAATTTTATATTGCATAAATGAAAGATAATATGAAACATAAAATTGTATTTATCTCAAATTTTGATAATCTGTTTTAAAAAGATTAAACCATTTATCCAGGGAAGATCAGGGTTTATTGGTATGAATATATAATTGGGTATTGCCCGAATAGTAGATGTTTTCCTATAAGTTTTATTGGGGTTTCATGAGATATAATTGGTATAGAAATATTGTAATTAAATATACTACTATAATAGTCTCGCTAAGGAATAAGGATGAAGAAATACATGTGATGTAAATCAATTGGGAAATATTGAAAAGTTATTTAAAGCATATTATTCTTTTAAATTAATGCAAAAATAAAGTAATTTTAGTTGTACAATGGCTAAATTGTGCAGAGCCTTTTAAGTATACATAATTTAGTTTATATTATCAACATCATTTGATGAAAAATAAACTTGTATTGGTTATATAGGATTGAATAAATCTTGAAGTTTTTTGAAGCTGGCTATATATGTTGAATATTAATGGAGAGATGTGTTGAAGTGCAAATCTTCATGTTTAAAATGAAAGGTATCGAGTATTATGCAACTGATAATTGATTGGCGAAAGTCAAATAGTTATCGTTTTTTACTAAGTGGAATTAAATTTTTTGGCCTTCTAGCCGTAAATAACTATAAAAATTAGTGTTGTTATTTTTAAGATTCACGTATTACACAAACAAATATAGTTGGGCTTAAATAACGTAACAATAGAACGTTCTCCAAAAAAACATACGATTTTATTTCTCAATTCAAGAATGCAAAACTTTTTGATCCCAAATGATATTCCAAAAACTCATTAAAGGTAATAAAATCATTGAGCGTAGTGAAGGAGGTAATAAAAGTGTAATCATTATGATCGTTGTGCCCGTGGACGATGGCGGAATGTGTTTTATAAAAATTTGGACAAATTAGAAGCTGCTTGATGAACGTTCCCTCCACACCTTTCCAATTCTTCTGTTGCCAACTCTCGACTAAAACCCATTTCTACCAAAGCTTGTACATCTGTACAGGGTGAAAAATTTTAAATTGGTTATATAAAATTTGTTAAGGGTGACACGAACGCCAAAACATTTTTGTAGGACAATCGCGAGGCGCTAAATATTATTTCTTAATGGTAGATTTAACACTACAAATGGTTATAAATTTCGTTTTAAAGAGCATTTTCTGAGCTTTACTCATTTTTTTTGATAATCTTAAATTTTTTTATATTGAGACAGGTCTCACCTGTCACTATAACAAGATTTTATGATTAAGGGGTGTATAAATAAAAAAAAAATTAACGAATTTAGCGTCATGACCAAAAAAACCGATTTTTGACATATGAGCCCCCACAACTCGAAAAGTAGTGGTCACAATGAGCCAACATTCTCTGTATTCCATAATATTAATAGGCACTACATTTTCACTAAATTTCATAGAAATCTGTTTTATAAAATTCAGCCACTAAATCCAAGCCACTACCACTTGCGTTTTGCCATTAAATATATTTTAAAACTATTTTTGCATGTTTCGTGACATAAAACAGTAATTGAATCATTAAAACGCCCTTATTAGGGAACCCGGTTAAAACAACCGTGAGCCAGGCTAGGCTGCCTTAAACAGTTTTTAAACCAGGTTAATACCATCCCCTATAATAATTACCAAGATCTGACTGAATGTTGGGTTAAACCTAACCGAGGCTTTTACATAAAAAACGGTGGGATGGATCCAGATGAAAAGGCAAAGACCATGACTTATTTACCAAATCTAATCGAATGAATATCATGGAAAATGACCAGATATCTTGCAATTACCTCTCCTTTTCCCGGAACCTTTATAAATCTACACGTGAGTTTAAATTGGGGGCGAAACAAATTTTAAGCGAGGACCATAACATGGAAGTACTAAAAAGTTTCCAGATTGGTTCCTATTTTTATAAAAAAAAGACCTTGTACGAATGGAGGACAGGTTTTATTTAAGCTCTAAAATAGCACGATGCCGGACTTATTGTGTTCCCTAAATATCAAGTTGTTTAGTCATGCATAATATATTAAGACTTTTACGAAAACGCTTTCGATATACTCAACTCCCTTTAAATCTATACGCGCTCCATTATTTCAATGCCACATTTTTGATTCGCGGCCGCTACAAGTTCAAGTTAAAGCCAGAGAGAGGATTCATTACCATCGGAATGCTTAGAAATAAGACCATCGGTTCCCATCAAATCTCCGGATTGTGCCTCTAGTTCATTGCCTCCTGCCCCTGCGTTGTGGTGAGCTTGTCTAGCACACTCGGGCAATTCGCTTTCGGGTAGGAATGGGGTAGTTAGGGCGTGAGGAGAAGTGAAGTGCAGGGTGTTATGAGCTAAATCCACGACGCATTGATGTCGTCTCAATATGTCCAAGCCAAGAAGGACATCCATCGGTTGGTCTGCCAGGATGGAGAAGGAACAGGTTATGAAAGCGTTCTCTATCGCTACTTGAGTCAAGTGTATTCGACCGATTATCGATTGAGTGCCTACGCCTTTAGCGATACCGGCCCATCTAAATGTGGGTGTTGATAAAGAACACTGTAAAAGGTGAATTAAGGCGTCCCATTTGTCAAATACTGGCCATACAAAAAACAGAGGCTACCTTTTTAATTTAATGAATTAGGATACCCCAGTTGTTACAGAGTCCATAACATATAGAAACAACCTTCAAGATTCAATACGACACAATCACAAAATACCTTCTCCCTATAGCCCTGAACAGGCCGCCCGAAGCCCAGTTCGGCCCAAAGTAATTGGACAAAATTTAGTCAAATAATCGGGCCTCGGGTTTGGTAGGGCCTAACTAACCTTTCACAAAATGTGTTTTTAAAAAACCCAACTAGATATGTAATAATCTGCGTAGAGCGTACCTAAAATAGCTTTCAAGCTCCAACCCATAATAAATTTTTGATCAATGTTGCAAATTTTATTTAAGTATTTATATATATCTATAATAGCCATTGCAACTTTAAAAATAAAATATATAAATATTCCAAATAGCTTGTATATTTTAAAGAGTTAATTAAAAATAAGTTATCAAAGCAAGGGAAATCGGGATCTTTATATCAAACTTATTGTTTTATTTTATAATTTAAAAAAATTTAAATGCCAAATTTGTCCAAAAGTTTGTATTAAAAAATCTGACAGAGCAAGTCCAAAAAATCAATTTGGGCTAGAAATTCCATGGTGCAGAGATTACTTCTTCCTTAATTTGACTAATGTTGTAAACGCGAAAGTTTGCATTTTAAATTATTGTAACAAGCCGTGGGTTATAGTTTTATTAATTTTTAGCTTTACTTCACTTTCATGTTTGCCTAGCACAGACAAATTTATATGAGAAGAAGAGACCTATCCTATTAAACTTTGCAATGTCTCAACCCAGCCGTTTGCAACTACTATTGTCTACTAACCTAATATGTATTGAAGCAACGCCACAATTATCATAATATCTCAGTGTTACTGCAAACGCTTATATTTCAAATTAATACTACCTAACTACTCCTAGTTATATCAAGATTCAAGAGCGTTAAATTTTAAAAATTGGCAACCTCTTATCAGCAAGGCGTAATAGATTGCAGCGTTCTGCACAAGCTTTTGACATGAGAGTAGCTTGGGCGCCCGTGTCGACAAATGCTTTAATTGGATGCCCGTTCACTTTGATGTTGATGTACAGCATAGTTACCTAGAAGCAAAGTTATACAATTTATTGATTAATTAGATATATATGAGATTATCGAAAGATTTTATTAAGTATTTTAAATTTAATATTGAACACAAACTAATATGCATTAATCAAAAAAAATTAGCTTTTAAATAGAAATCATTTCGAAATCGGGTTATTAATTAATAGTGATTGGTGATTTCTGTAAAAAAACAGATTGTAAAACCTGACTAATATTTGGATTAATAAATTAAAGTAGATACAAAACTATGAATGAAATATGACATTAATGTTGGACTAATTAAAAGCAATTTATAATTAAACTGACTCGAAAAATAATATATATTTTTAACTAGTTGTTTGTAAGACTCTGCATTAGTAAGGTAATAAAAATTTACACATAAACCGGTTATAAAATGCGCAAAATTTGTCTCCAACTCGCAGAATATTATAAAGATACAGACTACAGGCAATTTTAGGCTTAATTTCAAAAATTATCATTTAAAAGACGACATGGTTGATTAAATAAATGAGTTTATGATTAAATGATAGCATTTTACAATTCCAAAACTTTCAGGCGTGTGTTCTAAGGCTGTTTCCATGTTTGCATCAATATTTTTTTGGTGAATCAGATTGGCTATCTGTTCTTGAGCTTTAGGATTTAGAGGATCATCATTAACCAGTTTAAAAATTTCATAATCTTTAGATGAGTATTGACCCATAAATTTCTAAAGGGAAAAATTTGAAAATACGACAAAATAAAAAATTTGTATACCTACTTAAAAAAATTAAAGCTCAATGATGTCAATAAAACAAAATAATCCAATTGATTAATAAACACAATGAGAACAAATTAATGGGCCCAGTAAAAAATTAAATTTTCGCGCAGTAGAAAATTCAAATGCATAGTAAAATAATCAAATGCACAGTAAAATAATCAAATGCACAGTATAATAATTAAATGCTCAGTAAAAAATAATATTCAGTAAATTAATTTTTTGTACGGTATTAAATTCCTTTGTTCAGTTATTTATTACGATGCTGTTCATTAAATATGATTTTTGCACAGTCATTTAAAATTACTTTCAAAATAATATATAGGAATAAGCGAGTCTCGAACTCGCAACCTAAGTTAGAGAAGCCTACATAGTAGGGCGTGTATTACCAGTGGTCTCCTTATAAGTTAATTTTTTTGTTAATATATTAATGGCAAAAAGCTTTTTTCCCTAAATCTCAGAAAATACTGACAAACTTAAAATAAATATTGAATAAAGATGAGATAAAAAAAACTGTTTGATTTAGGCCTCAAGCCTAAATCTATTATGCATAATCTCAACAAAATGAATCATAATATTTCATTGGCTCAGCTAAGAAATACATTAACTGCATTGAGAAGAAATAAATATGGTGTGTCAACAATTAGTTTAGGAGAGTTGGAGCAGTGGCTAATTGCTCATTCTCAAATACCCTTTGATGATGATGAATTCTATATTGTATCTTACATGGTGTCATACAAAGATTCCAATTTCAAGTTTTTTGTCAACAAAAAGGTATTTAGTTATTTATAATCTGTTAGTTTTAGGCTTATATTAAAATGTAAAAATGTCCAGTGTTTTTCAAACAGTATATTTGCAAGCATACAGTGGGTTTGGCAATTAAATTGAAACTTTGCATACCACCCAAAGAAGCTAAGTGTTTGCCTTTAGGGCAAAAAAGAAAGAGGGGCAGACCCTCAAAAGCCAAATCAGCCTTCATTGTTAAATAATGGTAAATTTAAATTATGTGCCTTGACTAACAAATTTTAGGCTTGAATTAAAGGTTGCTCCAGCAAAAGGTGTTCACTATGTATATCTATTTAAAACTATTTATGTTTATACTCTAATAAAAATTTCAAAAATTCATTAGATTTAAATTTATGACATATGCATAGTAACATTAAGAGGAAGGGCAATGTATATTATCAAGCCTCCAAACTATTTATTTTAGCTAAAATAAATAAGTGCTTAATTTTATTCACAAACTAAATTTTTATATAAAAAACTTAAAATCAATGATAATTTAATTATTAGTTATTGAATTATAAACGGAATATTTATTTAATTTAGCATCAAAATATTATTGAACAATCTGTAAAGATTATTAGGCATCAATTCTATTGAAAACTAAGTTGTGTTTTGATTACTGAGCAATACTCAAAAACAACTTATCAATTCAAATTATTAAGCAATTTTATTAAATTATTGAGGTACTGAGCAATGTTATTAAGTTACTGAGCAATGCTCAAAATTCACTTATCAATTCAAATTATAAAGCAATTTTATTAAATTATTGAGGTACTGAGCTATGTTATTAAATTACTGAGCAATGCTCATTGCTACAAAATTACTGAGAAATATTATAAAATTATTAGGCAAGGCTATATAATTATTGGGCAATTTTACTAAATTACTGAGCAATTTTACTAAATTACTGAGCAATTTTATTAAATTACTGAGCAATTGATTGTTGATTAACTGTGCAATTTTATTTAATTACTGAGCAATTTATTATTAATTATCTGTGCAATTTTTAATAATTTACTGCGCACTTAAATATATTACTGAGCATATTTTACTGCGCATTTTTTAATTTCTTACTGTGCACTTAAATAACATCCATAAACAATATTATTTCACGTTGTTATAATTTACCACCTTAATTGCCTATTCTAAATTTAATACAAATAGATCAGCTAAACCATTTTTTTAATATAAAACTTGACTTTTAAAGGAAAAAAGAATTAACAAATTTTAAAAATTATGATAAACAGATTTTGAATCTGTAATATTTTATCAAAAGACCTAATCAACAATTTAAATAATTATTGCAGGAATTAATAATTGCTGAATACAAACTAATTTAGCATTAGATTATCAAAATCATTTAAACTGCAGGTATTGAAAAATTAAATGGGATCATAAAATATTATATGATAATAGTAATTTAAATTAATTTGTGCTTCTTATAAATTTCATATTCAAAACAAGCCCATAATAAAAAATGCCAATTTATTTAAAGTCAAAAATAAAGTATCCATTATCTAAAAAAATTGTATATAGAAAATATAGTGGACCTAGATATTTATATAAAGCTCCCATTTTATAAAAAAAAGCAGTGGGCTCGTGGCCTAAACGCCTGCTGGGACTTCACTGCAGTGGACGTATTCGCCAAATCTAACGCCTCTCCCGACCTCATCTCTTCTACTGAGAGAAAGAAGGAGGATAAATACAAATACCTAAACAATATTATTTTCATACCAGTAGTAGCTACGACCCTCGGTAACTTAGGTCCCGAGGGCAGCCAATTCCTAAAACAAATTTCAAAATATATAACCTCCACTACTCACGATCCCAAAGAATACTTTTTTATCAGGCAAAAGATCACAATGGAAATCGTTAAATCCAACACGATTTCCATACACGGATCAATGCCATCCGTTTAGTTATAGCGCGTTTTTATATTTTTTATTCGTGTATATCATAATTATAATTATTTGTTTCAAAAAAAAAAAAAAAAAAAAAAAAAAAATTATTTAACTAAATCTTTTACTTTAAATGATCAAAAAATTTAAAAAATGATATAAATAAAAACCTCTAGCAAGGATGAAAACTGAGATGCATCTTTATTCATAAGTGCTTGATATAAAGTTGGATTTTTCTGCCTAAATATTTCTTTTTCTCTTGGATGGTTATTAAAATGTGTTATTAGTGAGTTTAATATAGATGGGTCAATGCTGGAGGTAGACTTTTTAACCTCATTTGCTTTAGATTGCCCCATTGAAGATCGAGGAATGTTAATGCTTGAAAAATCAATTTGTGATAAGCTTGCTAAAATAATATTGTCCAAACATGTGATTAATAGTAACTCATATTTAAATTAATTTGATTACGCTGATTAGCTAATTTCTTTGTGCTTGTAATGATTAGCAAATCACCATCTTTAATGTTAACTTCATGCAAAGTCTTGTTTTTAGATAGGTCCACTACTTTTCCCTCATTTAGCAGTATAATATTTTCTTTTTGAATGCCTACATTAAATTTATGTAACAAATTTTCGAGTAATTACCTGTCTCAACAGCACATAAACTTTTAAATTCATCACAAGAAAGTTCTGGGAAAATTTCTAAGCTTACAATATTTCCCGCTTCTGTAGTCAAAGTAACTTTCATTTGGAAAAAACCTTCTTATGTCGTATCAGCTGTGCTTATAACCAATAGGTGAATTCATACCAGCTTTTCGAAAAACAACATTTTTGTAAACTCTCAAGGTATATCTCAAACAACCATTGTAATTTATCATTATCGACTAACAAACATGCAGAATTTTTGGAGGTAAGGTCTGTAAGAAATATAAGCTATTATAAATAATTTTCTAATAGACTAGCGATTGGCTTACAAGCCACTACCTTGCGTTTTACAGAATCAAGATGTGGGGTGGATGGGGGGAACTGGAGAAAAGTTATTACTAATTCTATGGAAAGTATAATAATTTTGCAACCTAAGTTTTGCTAAATAAACTAAAAAAAATTGAAGGCAATTATCCTTTCGTCTTACCTTGGATACGCCCATGTGTTTTAGGTTAGAATCTTTCGAGTCCATTAGTGGCGTAGCAAGGGTGTGGCCAAGAGGGCCAAGATCCCCCCCCTCAAAAAAACACTTATTTCAAAGTCACGAGTTCTATGATTAAATAACGAACAAAAATTAATATTTATTTCTTTTGTTGTGAAGTTAAATAATAACAAACTATAATATACATCATTAAAAAAACACTTTTTATATTTTAAAATGAAAAATAAAAAGATTATTAAAGTAATTCTGGTAGCCGAAACTGGCCCTATTTTAAGCTAGGCCCGTCCCGACCTTATTTTATAAATATTACACTTGTCTAAGCCCGGCTTGCTAATTTTTTAACAAAAAGCCCAGCCATGCCTTGTTTGGCGATGTCAGCTATATTGGCTTTACTAAAATTAGCTATATCATGAACATCAAAAAGAGACTTAAAAAAATTAACTTAATAAACCATGAATAATATTAATTTTTAGTTGAATTCTCACATCAATTCCTAATATAGAAGAGGCACTCTCAATTTCTAAAGAAAATAGATTTTAAAGTATGTTAAAAATGAAGCATGCTTGAATGAAATGTGTAAAAACGCCTTGTAAAATTCTCATATATAATGATTATTATTAAACATTTTTATTAATATACTCTTCTCTTGTATGATACCCGCAAATTCTAAAAACATGAAATCTAGATAACCATGTTAAATATTTAGAAAAATAAAATTATTAATTACATTTATTACTAAAATTTGGCTTATATTATGATCTTCTTAGTCTATTTTAGAGAATGAGATAGTTTTTTAGATTAAGAATTACATCTCATAGAAATCAAGCACAGAAATTTTTTGTATAAACAGTGTTAGAAAAAATAGATTTTCATCTAAAATTGCATCACAAATTAATTAAGATAATTTATTATATATGTATGCGCATCGCTAACAAGTCTCTTATTAATACCATTGAGTTTTTTCAATTTGAGAAAAATTTATTTTTTGCAATTGGGGTGGGGGGGGGAAGATCTAACTCAAAACACCTCCCCCATTTCTTACGCTATTGGAGCTAATTCTTAATCAATTGTTAATCATGCAATCCATTCAATCAATTATTTGACATACAGTTTTTTAACAAATTTTTAATTTATCGATTATGAAATAAGTTCGCTCATTGGTGCATGCGGTTGGGGAGACGAAATGGTCTGGCTTTCTAAATTTTAAACGCTGTTAGGGTGTCTAGAAATATTGGGACGAGAGATCTTTTTGGGTGGGGACTAAGTTATTTACCATAAATCAAATTCTGCTTTAGGTTGATGTTTCATATAAGTCATTACTTTAAAATTAGATTTTCTGGCACAATAATTGATGGATCTGCGGAAACGAGATTCCAAAGTTAGTTGGAACTGGTTATTTAATAGTTGTATAAAGATATTAAGTAGGGGATATATATTATTTTAAAACTTCTCCTTCCCAAAATCTTTTTATGATAAATTTGAATCTTATTTCTATTTAATTCTATATATTTCGTAAAACTAGTGCGTGCTCTATTCAAATAAGAGTATTTATTTTTTCTAAAAAGTTTGAAATCAATCAATAGTATTCTTATTCATCTATGTTTTATAAATAAACTAGCTGACCCGGCAAACGTTATTTTGCTAAAAATACAATTTTCTTTAATATAATAAAATTCGAGAAAACTTCAGCCTTGTATGTATGACGTCATTATTGTATATGATGCTATAAATAAAACTGACCGGGAAATGTCCGATATTTTTAAAGCGAAAAGGTATTTTAGGAATCTGAATAAACTATTTTGCCCCTGGCCGCCCTGGGCATCTACGGCTAAATTTTCGCGCGAATCGGGCCGGTAGTTTCAGAATTTAGCCCTTTTTAAAACTAAAAGGAATTTTAGGATTCTGCAAAAGCTATTTTACCCCTGGCCGCCCTAGGAACCTACGGGTAAAGTTTCGCGCGAATCGGGCCGGTAGTTTCAGAATCTAGCTCTTACATACATACATACATACATACATACATACATACATACATACATACATACATACATACATACATACATACATACATACATACATACATACATACATACATACATACATACATACATACATACATACATACATACATACATACATACATACATACATACATACATACATACATACATACATACATACATACATACATACATACATACATACATACATACATACATACATACATACATACATACATACATACATACATACATACATACATACATACATACATACATACATACATACATACATACATACATACATACATACATACATACATACATACATACATACATACATACATACATACATACATACATACATACATACATACATACATACATACATACATACATACATACATACATACATACATACATACATACATACATACATACATACATACATACATACATACATACATACATACATACATACATACATACATACATACATACATACATACATACATACATACATACATACATACATACATACATACATACATACATACATACATACATACATACATACATACATACATACATACATACATACATACATACACACATACATACATACATACATACATACATACATACATACATACATACATACATACATACATACATACATACATACATACACTTTACTTTATATATATAGATATGCTTATATAGTATAAAATTCCCTTTCTGGCATATTATGTCATAAAAGATAATTTAAAGTCCTTAATTTTAGGTATAAACGATAATTTCATATAAAACAAGGGACATTTATTAATGGATAGCCAAGAAATAATAAAATAATTGGTAAAATCTTAATTTTATGAATAGATGCTACTTACGCAATCGTCATTTTTGAGTTGAAACAGGTTGTGGAAGTACGATGTTATCCATTTTCGACTATACATATTGTTGGCCGTTTTAATACTTGTTTATTAGCGAGAATTCAGGGCTAGGGGAAGGAATAGGTATAGTCTCACAGGGCGAGCTTGATAATTATTGTTTCAACTTTTATCTCACCCTTTATTCTTTCATTGTTTCTTCCTCCCTGTTAATATTTAACACAAACAAATTATTTGCTAAGTATTTAATTCGTTTGCTAAGTATTTAAATTAATGCTAAGTATTAAATTCAAATGCTAAGTATTTTATTCATTTGCTAAGTATTTAAATAAATTTTGCTAAGTATTTAATTGTTTTGCTAAGTATTTTATTTGTTTGCTAAGTATTTTAGTGTTTTGCTAAGTATCTAAATTGTATGCTAAGTATTTAAATATATTATGCTAAGTATTTAAATTATTGCTAAGTATTTAAATATATTATGCTAAGTAATTAAATTATTGCTGAGTTTTTAAATATATTATGCTAAGCATTTAAATTATTGCTAAGTATTTAAATAAATTATGCTAAGTATATTATCTAGGTTTATAAATAAATTATACTAAGTAAAGATTTTATAAATTTAATCAAATAAAGCAGTCTGTTGATTTTAAATTCTTGTTTCAAATTTTGACTAATGAGGTCATGAAATTAAGTAATAAAAATGCAGTTTTTGAAGTTCTTGTCATTGATGCAGCCAGTGCAATTCATAATGCATATAAAGCTGTTTTTGGGGATAAAATGGTTGTGGTATAGGGTTAGGGTTTACTGTAGTTGAGTAAAATCTCTATCAATTATCCTGGCTATTTAGATTTTTATATATGAAGTCATTATAGAACATGAAGGGTATTTCTTCACCTACAAATAAATAATCATAATTTTTTTATTCAAATCTAAAATAATTTATTTTTATATTATAACAATATAAAATTGAAATATTATATTTTTCAACTATAAATTTTGGTAATTCATTAAAATAATTCCCATTAAAACTTAACTTCAAATTTCAACACTTTTTTGTGTCATAAATAAAACTTTGAATTAAAAAACTTTAATAACTTAGCACTTCAAAATAGAAAACCTAGCATTTTTAAAAATTAAACATTTTCTTTGAAATTATTACCATTAAAACATTGTCCTTTTTAGCTTTAAAACCTTATTATCTTATATTTTTTTAATACTCAGCATTTTGATTAAAACTCATAATTTAGATTTTTTTAATAAAATACTTAGCATTTGAATAAAAAAAACTTAGTATATCAAAATAATAACTCTGCAATTTAATAATAAAAACTTAGCATTTAAAATAAAAAACTTAGCATTTAAAAATAAAATACTTAGCATTTCCTTTAAAATACTTAGCATTTAAAAATAAAATACTTAGCATTTAGATTAAAATACTTAGCATTTAATAATTAAATACTTAGCATTTTTAGATTAAAATACTTAGCATAAAATACTTAGCGTTTTTTAATAAAATACTTAGCACTTTAATTAAAATACTTAGCATAAATTACTTAGCAATTTGTAATTATTTACTTAGCAGTTAAATAACACCCAATATTTAATAGCATCTGATGTGGGCCAAGGATTGGCATAAACCTCGGATAATCTGCCGAATTACTTTTTATGTATGAGCAAGACTATTTGCACCTTTATTTTCTTTTTCAGGACCTTTTATATCTACTATGTTATCCCTCTTGGCGTTACCATCAATTAAATGTTTTGAAGTGGTGTCAACGATTAGTTCTTTCCCGAATCGGTTTCTGAGAGCAGAATTTAACTTCACCAAATCGCTAACTCTATGAGAAGACTTCATCTAACTTTCCTTTTCGTTCTCCTGATCCTTCCACTTCACCAATTTTGTTCCGGGTTTCCTACCGGCATAATTTCTTTTTAAAATGCTAGTTATACCAACATTATCACTCTTAACAGCAATTTGATAGAGTGTAGTATCTTTCTTAATATCCTCATTTGGCTTTAAATTATCATCATTTGAAGTAATGTCACATTCGTCATAATTGTCTGCCATTTGATTGTAGTCACGCTCCCGATTCTCATCCGCAACTAGAGCTGTGTAACTTGCTATATTTTCTATAATGTTTCTTCTTAGTTTTAGATTGTCTAGATCCATAGCTTTATCGACTATTATTTCTTCTCTATCATCTTTCCTAGGTATCGTATTTAACGAGTAATCCTCCTCGCATTCATCAGCTGGCGATTGTTGCCCTTCGTAATTTTTTAGAATAACCTTATCTTTTAACATCATACTGTTATGAATATTGCCATTTGTATTATCCTTTCCACAGTATTTATTAGAGTTACTCGGTCCAGACTCTTCTTTGTCTAGAGTTGTTAAATTGCTAACTTTAGCAATGCTAACTATGTGCTATGCTCGAGCACGAACACTAGCTGGGTAATATGCTAGTTTGGTGTTTGCCCCCCCCCTAATTTTCACCCTCTTTCTTAAGGGGGGGGGGGGGGGTTTTGCCCCCCACCCCATTATTTTTTACTCTCTTTCTACGAGGGGAGGGGGGTGTTTTGCCCCCCCCCCTTATTTTTTATCCTCTCTCTCACCAGAGGGGAGAGAAGGGGGGGGGCAAAACACACCCCCCCCCCCCTTCATCTCGTAAGAAAGAGGGTAAAAAATAGGGGGGGGGGCAAAGTTCTTAATTTATTTATGATATATAATATGATTTTAATTGTAATTTTAACAAATAGCAATTTAATCTACTATCTGCTCGAATTTACTGCTCGAGCTCCTGCTAAATTTTTTAATAGAATTGGCTGCTTCGACTAACCTCTCGAGCATTTTTACGTGCTACTGTTAAAACTATTTCACCGAACAGCTAGCTAGCCATTGTGTTAAACTAGCATATTACCCAGCTAGTGTTCGTGCTCGCGTTTTTAGTTGAAGCTACTTAGCAATTTAACAACTATATCTTTGTCGGAAATTTACTTGTGTTTATAAAAATTCTGCCCTTAAACAACTTTCTTATCTTGCTCAATCTTCCAATCTTTTTATTTTCCTCTTGACCATTACTCCTAATTCCCCAAAGTTCATTTCTTTCAGTCAAATTTTTTTTCAAGTTAATAATCAATTCTTCATACACATTGGCTTTCGCGCTAGCATAAGAAGACCAATCTTCAACTTTTTCAACACATTTACAATTAAGGATTTTAAATATGTCGAACATCACAAACAAATTGTTTTACAATGAAGTTAGCAACAATTATATAGCTTACATTGAATTTGCCGTTTAATTTACTAAAGTCATTGTTGTTAATTTACGAAATTTCTAAGCGGGAATAAATGTCTTTTTTTAGTTATTTTACAAAGGATTACAAACTTCTGTATTTTATATCCCACCAGGCGCGTAGCCAGGATTTTCTCTTCGGGGGGGGGGGGGGGGGGGTGAAATTTCCAAAAATTTTTTATAACATTTTTATTTCAACATTAAAATTATAAATTTTGGTATAAAACATAAAGAAAGTCATTATAAATAATTTAATATTTTCTTTTTCCCAGCGTCATCTGGTGATGGCAATTTTAGAACTATTTTAAGGTACCGTGCTACTACTTAAGTCCTCACTTTCAAAAGGAGGTTATATCAATTTGTAATGACCTAATTGGTG
The DNA here is from genome assembly GCA_964036665.1 of Gordius sp. MW1. Lineage (NCBI taxonomy): Eukaryota > Metazoa > Nematomorpha > Gordioida > Gordea > Gordiidae > Gordius > Gordius sp. MW1. The sequence continues at coordinate 7,413,496 of OZ038529.1, read as the reverse complement.
TGCTCGATATATTGACTCTTCTACTTCTACATTAACAATAAAAGAGGGCTAGACTTAATTATAAAGAGCATAAAAGATCTCAATATAAATATAAATTTGTTAAGAGGCCAGGGATATGATGGAGCCAGAAATATGAGTTGAAATGTTGTCAGAAATGGAAGATATACCAAATAAGGGGAAATTGAAGCAAGCTGGTATGATCACGATGTTGCAACAGAACTGCAACTTTAAAGCACCTAGATCTTCAGCAAGTTAGACAGTTAGCAGAAACTTTAGTGTTAGTAGTCGAACCTAAGGCTAAGTTGTATGATTTTGAACTTAAGAAACAAGTTTTGGCAAATTTTGAAATATTATTACCTCTGAATCTTTGATTGTTTTGCCAGAAACGCGAATGAAAATAAATTATAGAAGGATTTCGTCCAACTCTTCTTTACCTATTAGCTTTTATATAAGAAATACTATGTCAAAAAATAGATGAAATAGATTGGCCCTTTTTTATAGCATTTTCCTTTCAACATTAAAATTAAATAAAGAAATTCATTATTAAGTAATTTTATATTTTCTTTTTCCCAGCGAAAATATCTCAAGAACTTCATCTGGAGTAGGACCTAATTCCCGATGAATCGCTAAAAGGGCCAATCCATTTAATCTATTTTTCGACATAGTATTTCTTATATACGTTTTAAGCCTTATCAACGTTGAGAAACTTCTTTCATCGGTGCATGTAATGATAGGAAGACAAGCTAATAGGTAAAGAAGAGTTGTGATGTTGGGTAAAGATTCCAATATTTTATAACCTGATAGGGCGTCCAAAGGATTCTTTGGACGAAATTCTTCTGACGTTTGAGACAACTTCAGATTTAAGGTCTTCGTTTGTCCCCTTAAGATAACTGGAATAAAAATCCCATAGAAAGTTTATTTTCATCCGCGTTTTTGGCGAAACAATCAAAGAATTCGAAGGAAATAATATTGGGAAATTTGCCAAAACTTGTTTCTTGTCCACGAACCGTTTATTGAGTTGTAGAATGAACATATCGAGCAAAGGTATAAAAATAGTGATTTTGTATTAATCCTCAATGGATTCAGTTAAAATATTACTTCGACAAGTTTGCCTCTTTGCATATCGAGGTTTCTTAAGGTCAAAATCATACAACTTAGCCTTAGCGGCTACTAAAAAATTTCCCGAAACTCTTCATCAACGTTGTTTCTAATTAATTTCATTTGATTTACTAAAGCTTCGGCTAACTGTGTGACGTGCAGAAGATCTAGGTCCTTTTTTTGCAATTGCTTGCATAATATGGACGTATAGCCAAAGAGTTTATTTAGGCATTGAAGGGAAATAATATATTCACATTGGTAATGCAGTGAGGAAAGTTGCAGCTTCTGTTGCAACATCGTGATCATACCATGTAGATATCTTTTCCAATGCTGGATATATGGCATCTTGAAGCAAAATGTGTGTGGAAACAGCTTTGTGCCGTGATTCCCAACGGGTGACACACATTGCTTCAATTTCTCCTTATTTGGTTTATCTTCCATTTCTAACAACATTTCAATCAAAACTTCATGATGTTTAGAATATTTAAACAGATCATATACTTTTGAAACAATACCCATGCAATTCCGTATAGTAGGAAGGGTACAGGCATCTGAAAGTGCCAAATTTAATGAATGTGAAGCGCAATGTACATACAATGCCGTTGGGTATGTTTTCAAAATATAGGCCTCAATAATGGTTAATAGTCTTTTTGTCGAAATTTGATTCAAAAATAAAAAAAAGTTTATATCGGTATATATTTAATAAATTGCATTGCATAGCAATTAATAAGTGTCTTACTTGGTCAGTTACGTTGCACAACTGTAAAATATAAACTTTAAATATTTTTTTCAAAAAAATTCTGCGGGGGGGAATTTCCCGTTTCCCCCCCCCCCCTTATTTACGCAACTGTATCCCACGTTTAAAGAAATTTTTCAGATATTTATGGAAAATTTGTATAACCAATGAGGCAGCCACAATTTTCGTGCGTATATGATATTTAAATCAATGTAATAAGGGCGCAATATATCAGTAATGTTAAAATAAATTTTGGAAGGCGTGCTTTGACTTGGCGTTGTGAATCATTCATCGTTTTAGATATCAGCAAGAAAAAAGGTGGCCAACGTGTTTAAAATTAAGGTTTTTATTATGAGAAATTATTTGATTTATAATAAAACTTAATGGATTCAGTTAAATATTACTTAGAAAACGGCATCTAAAAATACGAGGTTGTAGGATCTATACTATATGAATTAACATTAGTGTCCGCTGATTAAAAAACTTAATCAAAATTCACGTGAACACTGTATCTTCTAGATTCTTGAGTTGCAATGTTATCTACTAGTCGAATCACCTCTAGAATATAAGGATCTTTTTTTGCGAATGAATGCTGAGTAGGGATGTGTAGCTCAAAAGATCCAAAAGACATGAAAGGGAATAAAGTATTTATATTGCCGAAGAGACAATGATTTATAAAATTGCAATTTATTAGATGCGGGACGGCCGGGTAATTTTATACGGGGCTTAATCAGATTTTTTCTCTTGACAGGAAAACAAGTGAACTCAAAAAAAGATAAAAAGGGCTAAAGCCTTTTTGTCTACACATTAATTAAAACAAAAAAGGGTAAACTTACAAAAAAAATTAAAAGTGTCTTCTCTAACAACCTTCAGCCCCAAGCCTTAAAAATTATTTTTAAAAAATATGGAAACAAATATTTTTGTTATCTTATGATAATTGCGTCTCTTGTATGAGACAAGAAATAGTCATTACTATTCGTATAATTCAATAGCAATACTTCATCTTCACAAAATATGTATTTTCATATTAATCCGACAGTTACCACTAACGATTTGGCCTAAACAATTTATAAAAATTATTTTGTGGCATTTCAATATGTTCTAGGTGATTAAACAATTTAAAAATTCTGGAAAAACAGCCTTGTTACGGAAATAAAGAGGTGTCACTAGGTTACACTAGGAGACATAGAAAAGCTAATTTTAAAATGTTATTAAATGACTAAGATAAGTGAAAAAATTTGTGGATTATATTGGAACGATGATCAACAATGAATGTAATGTCAGACATTGCAGTATGAGCATAAAGTTATGGTTAGCTGCATGCATACAGAGCAGCGCCGTTGAGTGCATTTTTTTCGTCGATGAACGTCGCGGTAATGATCTTGGATAATCTAAAATTCTTGGTTCATTTAAGAAGTCAACCTTGATTTCAACAATAATTTGGATAATTTATTTTTTAAAACTGCCGAGTTGAATGATTTATTGATAAGACAATAGAGCTGGCAGGCATTGTGGTAAGCGACGTCCAATCCATATAATGGGAAGCACCAATTTCTGCCGCGAAAATATACTTTTGTGGAATCAGCATTTAATCAGAGCATTCTACGCCGCTTATATTACCTATCTACAGGCATTGAACCAATATATTTTCTGAAATTTAAGAGGTGTGATTCTACTATATGTAATAGGTTTAACAATTGAAAAGCCTCCTTATGATTATCGTGTCAAGGTAATGCATGGACTTAAAAATATTCCTTTGCGAAATAAATCCTTTTTTTTGGGTATTTCGTATCAATCAATATTGAGACGATTTAAACGCATTGTTTTCGTATCTCCGATATTCACTTCTGAAAGAAATTTTAATAGTTAAGCGACTGTAAAGATATTATTGAAATATAAATTAAAAGAGACAAAATTGAAAGATAGCTGATTATATATGACAGCTCCTTCTAATCCTATTTGATTTTACTTTAAAAAATTCAAATCCGCTAGCTATCGATTTTAATTTAGAGCTTAAAAGTAGTTTGCATAAAAAAAGTTGAGAGTGTAAATATATCTCTGTAAAAAATAATTTAAAATGTGAACATTCAATTAAAAACGTAATATTTGATAAAAAAAAACTTGGCAAATTGAAAAAAAACTCGAAAATTAACAAAGAAAACTCGGGCCTTCGGCCCTCGTGGGAAGGGGGAGGGGGGAAGAAAAGGGGGAAAGGGAAGGGAGAACGAAACTCATCTATACTCCGTATAAACGTGGCATATTTGCTATGCAAGAAGGGTGGAAAGGGGCGAGAAAGGTGGAAAGGGGCGAGAATGCCTATAGGGGGGTATTTAATGCAAATTAATTAGACTGACGGGCATAGGGTAAATATCAATGGTAACCAATTTAAAAACGAAACAAAAATTAAAATTTCGAATCACATTTTGGCCAATGGTCATTTTTTCCATTGATCAGTAGCCTGCGGACTGTCAAAAAGTCATATTATCGATGGTATTAACAAAAACAATATGTTAATTTAATTCAAAAAATTTTTTTTGCCCTCTCCGGGATTCGAACCCACATTAGTAGAGGCATAGGCTTTTGTAGGGGGGGGGGCACAGGGACCCATATAAGTAGAGGCATAGGCCCTTGTAGGGGAGGGCATAGGGTAATTATCAATGTTAACCTAATATACCAATTCAAAAACCAGCAAGTCAGAACGTTGGAGGACGGACGGACAACGAACAATAAAATGCGAGCCCATATATTGCATACCAATTAAAAGAGACGATTTTTGCATCACCATCTTAGATCAGGATAATTTTTGGCGAGGGTCTCATTTATTAGATCTATTTTGGGCCATTACTTTTTAACTTATGGAGGTTTTAAGGGACGAAATCACGTTCGCGAGCGTTTTATGGATTTAACTATTCACTCAAATTTGGTGAATTTTGTTCCTAAAAAATTCTCTATCGAAATAATTTAAACCTCAAACATTTGCGGTCATTTTTACCCTTTAAATGAATGAAAATTTCATTCCCCTAAAAATATTTATAGATGGTGGTATAAACAAAATTAATTATCACTAGAACATATTATTATGTTTGTTTATTATCAAATTGCAAATTTCTAAGGTAAATATATAATAATGGACTAAAAATAAAGCTAAATTTTCAACTTTTTTTCTGCGCAATGGGCAATTATCAGAATTTATTAGCATATAGAAGAATAGATAAGTAAATAAAGGATTCATATAATAAGGTTCATCTATTTATTGGCCTTAAAGCATAAATTTATAATTTTTTCCTAACCCAATGGCAAATCCTATGCAAGAAAGGATAAAATCTATTTTCCAGTCCAATTTCCTCTTTCAGAAACTTTATCCAAGCTCATTTTAGACATTTTATATAAATTATTTTGACCTAGTTTGTAAATAATTTATGTGGAATGTTGAATAATTCTGAATAGCAATTATAATTTAATCTAAAAGGCAAATAATAAGTGATAGAATGTAGAGACAGTGCACCTTCTATATAGGGAGTCCGCTAGTGAATTAAAATTAATATTATTGTCGATATGGAGCGCGTGCTATCTATATTATTATTATTAATTTTAGTTTACTCTTCTATTCCCCCTCACTTCAGGCATATACACTTAGAGCGCCAAGTCAGCGGTGGGCGGATAAGAGGGTAAGATAGGGGGAGGGTAATAAAATGTAGTTTAACCTTGGCATATAAAAATAACAGTAATAATGATAAATATCAATATTTGTTAAACAAACTACGTCTCCACCCCTCAATCGATTACGTCACATGGGTAAGGAAAACGAATACCCCCACGAAGTATATAACTTAAATTATTGATTTTATTTGATAGATTGGGGAGGGAAACAAAATAATTTAGTTGTAAATGAATTTTTGATCATTTTTCAAAATCTTCATTTCACCCACTCATATTAAATCATATCTAAACTTGTTAGGGGATAAAAACACAAATTGTAAAAGATATCATCAAACAAAATTTGTTTCTAGAGCATGACATTAGAAAAGCAACATTGTTAGAGTTTCTTTATCGGGCGGAGGGAAGGATTTTCGAAGCAAACCTCACTCTCACAAATTTTTTATAATATTTGGATAGTTAATAAATATATTAAAAATTGAAATATATTATTTAAAATTGTAAGCATTATAATATACTTACGTGATGATTTTAATGAATTATAATATATAAGTTTATATTATTGCAGGACGAAGTTTGGAATATTTAAAAAATTTTGATGCGTGATAATAATAAAAAGTTAATTGTATAGCGGGGTTAGAAAGCGTATGGATGGACAAAAAAGGGAAGATAAATTTTATTTTCCACACTGACTTTAAATCGAAAAGTTCCTAGATGGAAGAATTTAAATTATTTTTTAAACTTATAGACGTTTTTTGATTATCAAATATTCAAGAATTTGTTTCAGTATTTTATAATGATTTTGGGAGGAGCATTTTAAAATTTTCGCCTTTACTTAAAAACAATATGGCCAATGGTCATTTTTTTCCATTGGTCAGTACCCAGAGACGGTCTATAAATACATACTAGTCAAAAAAAACGAAAAAAAATTTCGATATATACTTTAGCCAATGGTCAATTTTTTTAGCAGCGGACGGCCAAAAAGCCATATTATCAATGGTATTAACAAAAACAATATATTAATTTGAAAAAAAACGAAAAATAAATTTCGATTTATGCTTTGGCCAATGGTCATGTTTTTCATTGGTCAGTAGCCAGCGGACGGCCAAAAAGTCACATTATCAATGGTATTAACAAAAACATTATATTAATTTAATTTACATAAAAAAAATTTTGCCCTCACCAGGATTCGAACCCACATTAGTAGAGGCATATACTTTTGTAGGGGAAGCAGCCAGCGGACGACCAAAAAGTCATATTATCAATGGTATTAACATAAACAATATATTAATTTTATTTAAATAAAAATAAAAATTTTGCCCTCTCCGGGATTCGAACCCACATTAGTAGAGGCATAGGCTTTTGTAGGGGCAGCAGCCAGCGGACGACCAAAAAGTCATATTATCAATGGTATTAACATAAACAATATATTAATATGAAAAAAAACGAGAAAAAAAATTCCGATTCACAATTTGGCAAAGGGTCATTTTTATCCAATGGTCAGTAGTCAGGGCACGGTTAAAAAGTCATTATATCAAGGATATTAACAAGAACAATATTTTAATTTAATTTAAAAAATAAATAAAAATTTTGCCCTCTCCGGGATTCGAACCCACATTAGTAGAGGCATATGCTTTTGTAGGGGCAAAGGTACCCACATCAGTAGAGGCATAGGCTTTTGTAGGGGCACAGGGACCCATATCAGTAGAGGCATAGGCCCTTGTAGGGAAGGGCATAGGGTAATTATCAATGTTAACCAATTCAAAATCGAAAAAAAATTTCGATTTATTTGGCCAATGGTCATTTTTTTCATTGGTCAGTAGCCTGCGGACGGTCAAAAAGTCATATTATCCATGTTACAAGAACAATATATTAATTTAATTTAAAAAAAAATAAAAAAGTTTGTCCTCTCCTGGGATTGAACACGAACCTCCAGGTCACAAAGCTGGCGCCATAACTTGGTGGACAACGGACAACGGACGGACGGACAACAAAAAACGAGCCCATAAATTGCATAGCAATTAAAACTTTGCACTTTTAATTAAAAACTATGCAAAACAATTTGTTGCTCTCGTTTAATAGAAGAAATTTAGGCTTTTTATAATAAGAAGGGAAATTCTACGTTTATACTAATGTTTTTGTAGTAATACTATCATAAAAAATTAAGTATAATTGTAGCAACCCTCATGTTCGCTTTTAGGTCTTGGTTGCTTGCGATTGAGGTCTATGCAGTGTTGATTTAACCTGCACGAAACCACTAATTTTTGGCCGGTCAAATTTTGTTAGAAAATGATTATTTAGCATCCCTAGGGTCTAGTTAAGAACAGTCAGTTGAAATTTTCTTGAAAAATAATGCACTCGAGTAGATCGCCAAAAGGTGACAATGGGAACATCAAAAATACAACATTTAATTTTTTATTTAAATCAATTACAATTAAATTTATTATAAGCCATGATAGCCTAGCATTTTAAATGCAATCCGGCGTTACAATTATAACATTTAAGGCCTCTGGCCTTCTTAAACTTTACACCTTGAGATATTCGGTTTACAACTTGTTAAAGCAAAGTAAACACTTCCATTCGGTTGAAAACCATATCTTTTGAAATAAAACGTTACTATTGATCTTCTAAAATTGTATAATGAAATATACACATTGTTTAAATTGCATATTTGCCACACATTTTGACACGGGGGCTTCTATGCTAAATGCAATCTAAGGAAAATACCATTTTCCCTATAAGAAATCTTCGCCGAATGAAGGTTTTGGTTAAATCTATCCACCCGACTCATATTACTATTGCACATTTCAACCATAAAGGGGCAATCAACTTGTATTCTCGACGTTACTTTTTTGCTTGAACCCATTGAGCCGATTTTTCTTATAGTCTGGGTTCCATGACAATTCGATAACAAACTGACTATACAGTTGTCATTCCATTGTATTGCTACTAAATTTGAAGTAGCTTATTTCTCAAAATGACCTCGTTTGCAAAATCTTAGGATCACCCGCAATTTTAACAAAAAGCCCGTTGGCGATGCTAGTTGTATTTGCCGTAATAAAGTTAGCTATAAAATGATCATCAAAAAATGAACTTTAAAAAATCCTTATGCTAAATCATGAGGAATATATATTTTTAGTTGAATATTTTCATCAAATCCTGTAGAAGGAGCACTCTCATTTCTAAAGAAATGAGATTTTAAAGGATGTTAAAAATGAGCATGCATGAATGAAATACGCAAAAACGCTTTGTAAAATTATTATTTACAATGAGTAATAATTATTATTTGTATTATTATACTCTTCTCTAGTATGATACCCGCAAATTCTAAAAACAAGAAATCTTGATAACCGTGTTAAATATTTAGAAAAATAAAATTATTAATTACTTTTATTACTAAAATTTGGCTTGTATCTTCTTCGTCTATTTTAGAGAATGATATAGTTTTTAGAGAAAGAATTAAGAATTAAATCTCTTCTTAATAGAAATCAGGCACTCAGGACAGAAAATGTTTGTAAAATTAGTAGATTTTCTAAAATAGCATCTCAAAATAATTAAGATATTTTATTATTTATGTATTCGCAACACTAATAAGACTCTTATTAAAACCACTAAGTTTATAAATTGAAAAAAATCATTTTTTGCCAATGGGGGAGAGGGTGTAACCGTAGAGGCCTCCACGGGTCACCCGAACCCGACCTCGGGTCGGGTTTGAGTTAAAATTTTTTGGGTCGGGTCGGGTTCGGGTTAAAAATTTGGAATGCATTCGGGTCGGGTCGGGTTGGATTTATAGAGTCGGGCCAAAGGATATAAATCTTACATTACAAAATGAACGAAACGTATTTGTTAAATTAATGCTATTATCTATAATTTTTGTAAAACAATATCGAATTGTATAACTAATTATAATCATTCATTCATATAATCAATTTCCTTTTCTATTTTTTTAATTCGTTTAATTTGGAGGCAAATTTACATTTAAAGCTGAATCACGAAAGGTAAAATATTAACAAATGAGTATTTATTATTGTTTATAGTCTATAGAGTAAATTATAAATTTAACTACATAAAGATATGATTAAATATTCAATTTAAGAAGGTCAAATTTACGACCCGAAATTGTAGACGCCACAATATTTATACATATAATTATAGTAAATAAATTTAATAAATTTGTTAATCAAATTTTGTATGATCATTTCTGTCGAAAAAATTTTTCATCCTCAAATTTTTCTACTTGGTCGGGTTCGGGTTGAAATAAAAACGCTTTCGGGTCGGGCCGGGTTGAACAAAAGTGACTTTGCAGGCCTCTACTGTAACCCCACTCTAGTGTTGTAAAAACCTGGAGGTTTGTCCAAAAAACCTTTGATCTATATATGTGACTAAGAAAAACAGACCAAAAAACCTATGGTTTGTTCATGTTTAGTCGATTAAAATTAAAGGTGGACCAAACAAAACCCAGCCGTTTATACAACACTACCCCACTCCTTCCCTACGCGACTGCTTCTTGAACAAATAGGTTAATAATATGTCCAAAACATCTAATATAGAATATCTTTAAAAACTTTTGGTCAGAGAGATTAGCTATATCGCTTAACTATTTTTTTGTTTGTTCGCTAAATAAACTTATGCTTTTCATGAACGAAGGCAGAATTTTAATAAAGCAGGGGGGGGGGGCAGAAAGTCCAAATAGGTTCATATAAAATTACACTATTAAGAAATGTCTGAATGATTCAAAGGGTAATTATAGCCCCGGTATCAATAGCCTCATGGTTAAAATATTTTTTTAAGAATTGTTATGACAGAGTTATTTTCAACAAAACTGTTATTCCTACAATTTATTATATGAAAATTCACACTCAATCACAAAACTTGTTTGGGTTCCAAAAACTAATAGTTAAAATCTTATTAACGAAAAAATAAATTAGAAAGGAGTTTTTAGCTTCAAAAAACCTAATTCTCTATCTTTTTATTTTTTTGGTAACACTTTTGAATCTAACAAAGCAATCTAATTCCTAGAACTTATAAAATGTCAATTAATTACACACATATTATTGTTTCAAAATGATTTAAAATAAATTATTACTATATATAACGAGACAAAAAATATGAAAAAAATAAACAATTATAATGGTGCAATTATTCCATATAGCAAAGGTCACTAAAATAAGTGGACAATCAATTTTTTAAAATACCTTATAGCAACAATTTTATGACAACTTAATAGAGAACCGCAAAGTCACTTTTTTTCAACCGATCCGACCCAATTTTTTTTAATTTTTAACCCGAACTTGACCCGACCCTAATGAATTTTAAATTTTTCAACCCGAACCCGACCCGACGGGTTCGAGCCTGACCCGACCCGGAGTCGAGCCTGACCCGACCCAACATCATTTTAAAATTTTCAACCAGAACCCGACCCGACCCAAAAGCGTTTAATTTTAATCCCTCCCGAAAGCGTATCAAATTTTGGTATCCAACGCGAGAGTAAGAAAAACTGCGGTGTGCATTGCCCCCTCTAAACCCAAAAAATCTAGATATTATATCAAATTATGGCTAAGAAGATTAAAAAAAATGGTTATGCCCCTTCCATAATCATTATTACCCCTTTAATTCAATCCTGTCTACCCCCATGAGGGTGTTTAAAATTTAATCGACATATTAAAGTGCGATTTATGAAACTAATTGATACACAGATTTGATTACTAAATTTATTTGAATGATCTATTATAGAGATATATAAATATGATAGCATCTACAATATCGGGTCACATTTAATTTGAAATATATAGTTTTGCAAATGAATCATTTAATAAATTTAAACTTACTTTTATTTGTTTTATAAATATATAATTATGTAGTTTAAATTAATAATGAACTGCCACTTCACACTATTTACTTACAATTTAAACATATTATTTTGTTGATATATTTTATCTTTCAAGAGTTAAATTTGGATTTTCCTCCAAATTAAAACGATCAGATTTAAAAAAAACAAAAGGAATTAATTAATTGAATGAATGATCTTCAATTATACATTTTGATATTAATCAAAAATATTATACATAATAGAAATAATTTAAAAGGTGTATCCCGTGTTTTTTGCAATGTAAGATTTATAACCTTTGACCCGACACTTTAAATCCGACCCGACCAAATCCGAAACATATTATTCAGCCCGAACCCGAGGAATTTAAAAATTTTCAACCCCGACTCGACCCTAAGACATTTCGAAATTTTGAACCCAGGTCGGGTTTCGGGTTTCGGGTCACCCGTTATCAAAACGTAACCTACCAATTTTAAGTAAAGAAATTTATTTAACTCTCAAAATGACGCTTATGTCAGATGTCACCAATATAAAGTGACAAATTTAAATTTTATATTTGCATCATTATGACACCCTAACCTACCAACACTCGCTAAAAAAATCATTCTAGCTCTCAAAATGACGCTTATGTCAGATGTCACCAATATAAGGCGACAAATTAAAATTTTATTTGCAACAATTTTATGACACCCTAATCCACCAATATACATTAAAACAATTTACTTTGCTTTACTAACGACAGTTATGACAATTCCCACTAAATTCGGTTGACAAATGATTTATATCTACAATTATATTTTACAGCTGGGTAAACTATTAAAAATCACGCTCAACCATTTTTATAATCAAATCAGTGCAACTAATTGCTTAATTTTAACGTCACTCATTAAATTATATATAATTTTTCCCTCACCCCAAAACATATTAACCAAACTAAGGGTCGAATTGTAAAAAATAGATGAAAACTTTGGTCTATCAATAAAATTATGACTAAGCCTAATGGTTAGCAAAATACTCTAACAACATTTGGTTTGGTTAGAATGGAAATGTACAATTTCATGATGTTAAATGCTGCCCTCAAAAATCCACTCTGTAAAGAACTAAACATGCAGATCAATTAAAAACATTTAATTAATGATAACGCTAAGAGAGATGATTTAGAGGATAAAAATAGTCTTGAAAGAGAGAAGAAAGGTGCAAATAGTTTTGCTCATACAGTCATTCTAAAAAGAAATTCGGCAGATTATCCGAGGTTTATGCCAATTCTTGGCGCACTTATGAAAGACGCATGGTCATTATAATCTACCCAGAGGATAGGAGCCGATAGGTAAACTAAGTTATGACTCCGAAAAATATGAAAAAGTAGCAGTAGGTAGTCGAAGTAAGGAAAAATTAGTAACTAGACAACAGATGCGATTAAATTTTAACAGAGACGATGATGACAATAATAATGTAATTATAAACGGTGAAATACAGCTAAATAACAATGATTCAATTATGTTTTTTTAAGCTCTCTGTGCCAGCCCATTCCTACCCCTCCACCTAGCCATGAATTCTCGCTAATAAACAAGGGTGTCAAATGGGTCAACATTATGCAAAATCGAAAGAGGATAACATCCTTCTTCCACAACGTGTTCCATCTCAAATACTACGATTGCGTAGGTAGCATCGATTTATAAAATTAAGATTTTATCTAATTTTATTATTTTTGGCTATTCATTTTTTATAAATATCACTTGTTAATATTAAATTATCGTTTATACCTATATTTAGTAACTTTACATTCTCTTCAATGATATATTAATAGAAAAGGGATTTTCTATCATAATATAAGCATATTTTATAAATCTATACAAAGATAGTTATAACGTGAATTTTCAATATTCGTTAGAATTCTTTTCGTATATTAGGACCAGTCTTTTTTAAACGATTCTACGTTATTTACTTTATGCCATTTGATAAATTCTTTGTTTAGCCTTAACTTCCATTCTTAACATTTCACCCTGGAACTATCTCGAAATTGTTACAGCCTAGTTTAAATAGCCGTCTTTGGGGAGCATATTTTGCTTAGTCGCAATAGTTAAAATTTATACCAAAATAATGAACACTTATGCTTTGTATAGATAATATTTAAGATATACTTAAATGGTTTAACATCCCATTCTGTCATAATATGTCATTAAATAGAATGTAAAGTTACTAATTTAGGTAAGAACGATAATTTTGTTTAAGCCAAGGGATAATTATAAATAAATGAGTAGAAAAAGTAAAAAAAATTGGTAAAATCTTAATTTCATTAAATGCTACTTGGGCAATCGTCATGTTCGATATGAAACAAGTTGTGGAAAGGATGTAATGCTTTTTAGATTTTGCTATATTGACCGATTGGATATCCTTATATATACACGAAAATTCAGAGCTAAATGAAGGAATAGGTATGGTCCCTCTTGAAAACATAAATAAATAGATTGTTTTCAAGCTGTATTTATTCTTTTATATTATTGTCATCATCGTTTCTGTCTAATTTAATCGCGTTGGTTGTCTATTAACTAACTTTTCTTTACTTATACTACTAACTGCTGTTTTTAATTTACATTCTTAGGAGGGATAACTTAGTTCACATATCGGCTCCTTCCTGTGGGTAGATTCTGATGACCATGCGTCGTTCTAATGTGCGCCAAGGATAGGCATAAACCTCGGATAATCTGCCGAATATCTTTTTAAATAAGTGTATCAGCAAGACTAGTTGCACATTTATTCGTTTTTTCAGATTTATCGACTATTCATCTCTCTTGGTGTTATAATTAATAAGATATTTTGAATTAGGCTCAGTAACTAGTTCTTTACCGGATGCGTTTCTAAGAGCAGCATTTAACTTCATTAAATCGTCGTACATTTCCATTCGAAATTTGTTAAGTCCCCGAACTCTATCATAATACTTCTTTCTACTTTCCTTTCCGCTTTTTACATTCTCCTGTTACTTCCATATACCAGAAATTTTCTTCCTGGTTTCCTACATTCGGAATTACTTATCAGAATGGTTAACAACTTTATCACTCTTATTGGCATTTTGATAGAGTGTGGCAACTTTCTTATTATATTCATCTGGTTCAAAATTATTATATCCGAAGTAATGTCATATTCGTCATAATTGTCTTCCATTTGATTGTAGCCGCGCTCCCTATTCTCATTCGCGACTAGAGCTGTGTAGCTTGCGATATCTTGAATAATGTTTCTTCTTATTTCTAGGTAATCTAGTTGCATAACTTTATCGAGTATTGTTTCTTCTCTGTCATCTTTCTAAAGCATGATATATAATTATTCCTCCTTGAATTCATCTGATCACTTCTATTGTCGTCATTCCTCATTTTTAAAATAATCTCATCTTTAAACATTGTATTTCCATGAATTTTTATATTGGTATTATCATTATCCATTCCATAGTATTTATTAGACTTACTCGGTCCAGTCTCTTATACACTAGAAATTTTGCTTGTGTTTGGAAATCACCTTTAACATTTTTCTTAGCTTGCTCAATCTTTGACTCCTATAATTTATTTAACCAACCTCTTGGCCATTACTGCTAAATCCCAAATGATTTTTTTCTTTATTCAAATCCCTTTTCAAGCAGATAATCATTTTTATGCTCCTTGGCTTTTGCATTAGAATAAGATGGCCCATCTTCCACTTGTTTATCACATTTACAAAGCATTTTACATATATCGAACATCACAAACATTCTATTTTATAATGAAATTAGCAACGATTAAATAACTTGCATATAGTATGACGTTTAATTTACTAAAGTCATTGTCGTTAATCTACGTCAAATTTCTTAGCAATACATTTTAAAGGTAAATTTACAGGCATAAACGTCTTTTCTCAGTTATTTTACAAAACGTTTTAAACTTCTATCTTCAGTATCCCCTTTCTAAACATTACAAATATGTATAGGAAAATCCTAAAGCCAATGAGACAGTCACAATTTTTATGCGTCTATGTTATTTAAAGCAATGTAATAGGGGCTTAATATAGCAATAATGTTAATATAAACTTCGTGCTAGGTTTTGGTGCTATGAATCTAACAGAGTTCTAAATAGTATAATAAATATTTTATAAGAAAGAAAAGGAAGATGCCCTACGTCGTTAGAAAAGTTTGAGAAAATATTTTATATTCAATACTACTACCTAGTGATGATCAAAACCTTGGTTACCTGGGGTATACAACCTGAGGTCGATTTAAAGTTGAGGTTGTAAGAACCGTATAAGGTTTTTTCATTTCCCAAACCTTAATCTTATTTATAAATTTTAAAGTCGCTCATTAAAGTGTATATCATTTTCCCCTTCCATAAAACACCAAAATCAAACCTAAAGTCGACTGATAAAAAATCTTTGGTCTGTTAACAAAATTATGACCAAACCTAAGGTTGGCTAACAAAATACACTAACAACCTTTGGTCTGCTTTTTAAATATAAACCAAACTAAAGGTCGACTAAGAAACACAGCCCATAAGACCTTGTGTTTTTTTGAAATAATAGACTAAGACCCTACCTTTAATCTTCTTCTTCTTTATTAATTATTTGGTTCCACAGTCGTGGGGTTTGTTTTGATTAGTTTTTTCCATCTTGACCGGGTGAGTGCCATATCTGGACTAATCTCTTTTGTTTTCATTATTTTACCGACTTGCCCTTTCCACGTGGCACGGGGTTGTCCTCTTCCTCCCTTCCCCGGTACCTCCATGTCGAGTACTGTTCAATTTAGGTCATTCGTGTCCCTTCTTATAGTATATGCCTATACCACCTTAGCCTATTTTTGTTAATCATGTCCGCCATAGGTTGAATATTTTGTCAAGAGCAGGTCATTCATAATACTGTCGATCTTGGTATACCCCAAGCTCCACCGTGTCATTCATATCTCTGTGGCTTGTAATAGCTTTCCTTCCGTGGTGTAATGCCCATGTTTCACTCCCATAAAGTAACACCGGTCTTACGATGGATTTGTAAGCTTTGCTCTTCAATCATATTGGCATTTTCTTGTCGCACATTACACCGGATATACTTCGCCATTTAAGCCCTCCTTTTTGAATATGGGCATTGACTTCCGTTGCGCAACCTCCCTCTTGATGTAGCAGCGAGCCGAGGTATGTAAACCTGTCTTCTTTTGGGTACATTAGATGGTTATCCAGCGATGGGCTGCCTGTACCGTTCATCGCCATGTATACCGTTTTACGATCGTTGACGTTTAAACCATATCCAGCTAAGCGCTTTGATCACTTTTCGGCTTCTTCGAATACTTTCTCCCTTTCCTCGCATAGTACTATATCATCGGCACATAGCATTCACCATGGCCAGGGCTTTTGAATGTCCCTCGTTAGCGTGTCTATAATTATCTTAAAAAGGGACTTAAAGCAGATCCTTGATGTAATCCAATTTAAACCCGAAAGGTTTAGAGTCTCCACCTGCTAACGCAATAAATATTTTTCATAGGCCGTATATATGCGTCAGGGATATTTTGTTTTCTCAGACACCACCATATTAAATCGCGGGGGACCGTGTATGCTTTCTCCAAGTCGATGAAGACCATATGTATTTCCTCTTTTCACCGTACTTATCCATCATTTGTCTTAGTGCGAAAATTGGGTTGATTGTGGATTTGCCGGCCACAAATCCGAATTGGTTAACCGACATTTCCACCTCGTTTTTCAGCCTTGTTACTAAGATCCTTTCCATAAGCTTCAAGAAGTGGCAAGTTAGCTTGATACCTCTGTAATTGCCACAGTCTTGAGGGTCTCCTTTGCCTTTAAATAAGGGTATAATCATGCTTGCTCTCCATTCATTAGGAATTCGCCCTTCTACCAATATCTTGTTAAAGAAGGTTCGTCATGGTGGTGAATCCTTCTTCACGACATCCGAGCAATGCTTCCATAGATATTCCATCTGGGCCATTTGCTTTTCCTTTTTGCATCTTGTTCATTTGTGTCCTAACTTTAGCCTCCTGAAAGAGTTCGACCACACTTATATTTGGCTCAATTTTGGGATGGGAATCCTTGTCATTCGCAATATTCGTAAGGTTCTTAAAATATCCTTTCCACCTTTCCATCACATCCTTCAGTTCGAATAAGGTATGACCCTTCTTGTTTTTGACTATTTTAAGCTCCGACATTGCGACTTTTCTTCTCTCTTATCTTGGCCAATTTGTATATAAGCCTATCGCCCCCTTTATGATCCAGTTTGTTTGCCATCTCGGTGTACGCGGCATTCTTCGCTATTGCGACGGCCTTTTTTGCGGCCCTCTTTGCCTCCCTATATTGTTGATAATCCTCCGACTTTTTTGATTAATGCCACCGTCTATATAAATTTTTCTTTCTTTCGATGAAATCCCTAACCGATTGATCCCACCACAGTAGTTCCCTATTCATAGCTCTGCCTCCTTTGGTGTGTCCTAAAACACGAATCGCTGTTTACTCTATTCCCTTAGATAGCGTCTCCCAATCGTCGTCTACGACCCTTTGCAATGTCCTTGCACCCATGAGTGAGGAGGCTTCTTAATGGTATTTTTCGTTTGTCGACGTATCCTTTAGCCATTCCTATCGAATTCGAAGTTCATAGACCTTTCTTCTTCTGGGAAATACTCTTCAGTCAAGATCCATAACAAAGGGACGATGTTGCCTACTGCCTAGCGATTTCTTCTCCCGGTATTACTTTGCACTCCTTGATACTCCATAAGTCCTTTCGCCGTACAAGCAAATAGTCAATTTGACTAAAATGCTTGCCACTTTTATAGGTCACAATATGATATTCGCGTTTCTACCTTTAATCCGGTCTAAAACCCTTTGGTTATTTTTACAACACTTATAGGTAGGCAGCTTGTTCTGCTCTCAGCATTGGGACACGTAGTGCTCAAGATTATGTTTGTTGAACTGGATGAGTTGCACTTCGACCATGTCTTTTTTAGTTTTGTATTGGATGCTGATTTGATAAATTATTGTGCGAAATCATAGTTGAATTATTTTAACTAAGTTAATCATGACGCGTTAATAAAGTGAGTGTTCTGGGGGAGGAATACAAAAAAAGAGTTGTAGAGTTTTGATATTATGTACTTTTTATTAACTCGGCTGATGAGAGAGGATAGTTGTTTTGGTCAGTTGGCTCTAAAACATCGGTACAAAGTCCTTTTTTTGAAGGTGATAGAGTTTGATCATCTGGTATTTTTCTATTTTCACCTATGGCCTGTGGGTTAGAGAAGGAAAGATAAACCAACGCTTTAGAGTAATAATGGATAAATGTTTAAACGCTGCATAGCCAAATTTAGGGTACAATAGGGACCATGATGGCAATTAGGTTAGACATCAATAAGTTAATAATTTTTATGTTTTAACCCTTTCTTGTATTAAAGGTCAAATGACATAAAACTTATATGTATCATAAGAAAAGTCAATAGGTATGGAGATGTGAATTAAATAGCTGGAAAAATATCACTGAAACGTTCCAAATTTGTGCATTTTGGATATAATCTTTTTTTTGCTAAATTTAATATATTTTGACCTTAAGACTATATTAAGATACATCTTGTTCGCATCATAACAAGGAGATAGGTCAAAATCATAAAAAAAATTAGGACATCTGGCACGATTAAGTTATAATGACAAAAAATGTTTGGCCCACATATAAACAACATATATAAATGGAAATTAAATTAACGTTCCAATAGATATAATCGCAAAGGTGGATGCGGTTTTAAAATCAAAAATACACATCTTATAATATGGGGCTTTAATTTTTTTTGCATACGACTTTTTCATGTATCTTTTTATTAAATAAATAGTAGTAACTTTATATTAACAAATGTTATAAAAAATCAAACAAATTTTTTTGATCAATTGTTTCGACAGATTAAAAGGGTCATAGGTAGTGTGGGGTTGAGAGGCCAAATAGACATTTTGAAACTAGTAGGGGAGACCGAGGTTGAAATATAAAATATTAAATCGCGTTTAAAAAAAATAAATTATTTTTTAAATTTTTGAATGCAATCTATTATTAAGGTCTATTTTTACTGCATGAAAAAATAAGAGGGGAAATAATTAATAGATTTCTCACAAATTAAGTTTAATGAAACAAAAATTCTTACGATTTTAAAAATGCTAGTGATTGGTGGTAACGATTCCACTTTTTAAGTATATGCCAAATCAAATCAATAAAAAAGATTGTTTGGTACAAAAAACATAGAGAATGCAAATGAATATGTTATATTTCAATTAAATTAGAAAAAGGATCAAAATGACAACCTGATTTAAGCACCCATAAAAGACAGATTAAAACTCGTATAATAGTTTATTAATGTACAATTATAATCTATTTCTTCCACTCTATTTTTTTAATTTAATTTTTGACAAAATGCGTTGCAAAATTTCCAAACATGGTTGTGAAAATTGATATGAAAAAAAATTTGTTGGAACATTATTTCTTGTGAAAACACCAGACCGCCCCAGGAAGTGGATAACTAAGCGATTCTTAAAATGTACCTCATTCTATATAATATCAATACTTTTATTATTTATCATATTTGTCTAAAATTTTCTGCCAAAACCAATCACAGTTTGATAACTAATTTGCCTGCCAAGGCCAGCCAAAACCCTTTAATTGCCCAATTCACTAATGCTGTCCGAACAGCCGGGCTGACGATTTTAAATTCCATGACTTATTTTCAAAAAATTTTGATCTAATTCTAGAATTTTTATAAAGAAAAAGGTGCCCAAAATATAGTAAACTATATAAAAAATCTCATTATGGTGCTCGCCCAGTCCTATAAAAATCTCAATTTAGAACGGTAGCTTGCCCGACCCTTTAGCCGAGTGGGCTTAGCAGCGAGCCCGACTTTTTGGTTGTTTTAATTGCTATGCAATTTATGGGCTCGTTTTTTGTTGTCCGTCCATCCGTCGTCCACCAAGTTATTTGCCCCAGACTTGTGACCTGGAGGTTCGAGTTCAAGCCCAGGAGAGGACAAATTTTTTTTTTTAAATTAAATTAATATATTGTTCTTGTTAATACCATTGATAATATGACTTTTTGACCGTCCGCTGGCTCCTGACCAATGAAAAAATGACCAATGGCCAAATTGTGAATTTAATTTTATTATTTCGTTTTTGAATTGGAATATTAGGTTAACATTGATAATTACCCTACTCCCCTACAAGAGCGTATGCCTCTACTGATATGGGTACCTGTGCCCCTACAAAGGCTTATGCCTCTACTGATGTGAATTTGAATCCCGGAGAGGGCAAATTTTTTTTTAATTAAATGGAAAATTTGTATAAATAATTAACTAATCATTTTGCATTTAATACTCCCCTATAGGCATTCTCGCCCCTTCCCACCTTTCTCGCCCATAAATTGCATAGCAAATATGCTACGTTTATACGGAGTATAGATGAGTTTCGTT
This sequence comes from Gordius sp. MW1, assembly GCA_964036665.1. Classification (NCBI taxonomy): domain Eukaryota; kingdom Metazoa; phylum Nematomorpha; class Gordioida; order Gordea; family Gordiidae; genus Gordius; species Gordius sp. MW1. The sequence continues at coordinate 7,392,739 of OZ038529.1, read as the reverse complement.
CCCCCTTCCCTTCCCCCCTCCCCCTTCCCACGAGGGCCGAAGGCCCGAGTTAATTTTTACTTTTAATTACAAATAAAATGGGAGGAAAAATTTTGCCAGATTTCCCCCCCCCCCCTCGTTAAAATCCTGGCTACTCGCCTGGACGCGCTAGATAACAACTCCACTACTACTAGCACCGGTCTCGTAATTTCATAGAAGAGAATTCATCTTTACTATAAAGTTTTAAATCCAATTTAATTTTAATATTATCAATCTAAGTTTATATATAAAATGCGGCTTTCATAAACTCATGTATCTCAAATGAAAAAAATTAAAAATTAAACATTTATTTAAATTCTTTAATCCTGTATAAAGAAATACGTTTAAAAACTTGTGTAAATTTTAAAATACTATGTGAAGTAAATAGGCGTATTTAATTTGAACGATTTATAAGAATAAAGATTTTGTTTATAAATAAACATTAACTAACAACTTTTAAGCACTATATCCGATTAAATCAAAGATGGGTCTGGGCTGGGAGGGTGATGCACCAATTTATGCTATTTACTGGAAATAAATCTCCATCGACTCTATCGTAAAAGCAGCGTGTCATCGATGGTAAACAATTACAACACAACGTTGTAATGTTATTCAATATTGCATATTTTCCCACTATATAATGTCATCGCTGGCTTGATGCTTCGATCACATAAGCTCGGAATGGTGATACGAGTTTTAAATGACTGTAGTGCCATTTAACACAATATAAACCTCCTCCTCATAGGTTCTCCACCCCCAGCCTATCCTCCCATAAGTTTCATACCAAATGTACTTACAAAGTGCGGACAAGTTTTGTAAGAACAGTACCTAAGAACTATGCGCAAGTGGGAACGACAAATCATGGGCTCCAGCGCCATGGTGCACCTGAGAAATGTTTGATGGAACAATCTTAGCTTGCCGATTTAGCTATGCTTTTAAATGTCATCACCAAGGCAAGTATTTACATTTACATACATACAAATAAAGCACATGTCTAAGGTAAAATAAAAGACAGAAAAGCTAATCGTTAGCCTATTTTAATTGCTATGCAATTTATGGGCTCGTTTTTTGTTGTCCGTCCGTTGTCCGTCCATCCGTTGTCCGTTACCCTCCCTATCTATTTGCATTGGGTATATTAGGTTATCGATTTTTTAAATTAATGCATGAGAAAGAGGTGCCCCACCCCTCATCTCTATTTCCCTCGCTGTGTTATTTTTTAAATTAATGCATAAGAGGTGCCCCACCCCTCATCTCTATCTCCCTCGGTGTGTTATATATAAGATTTGTTAAATTATCTATTATATAATAAACATAGATAAAAGTTGTTTACTTTTAAATGCTATGCAATTTAACTAGTTATATAATAAACATAAATAAAAGTTGTTTACTTTATAATTGCTATGCAATTTAACTAGTTTTGGGGTTAGAATCCCGGAGTTTTTTTGACTCTTATGATTGTTCTTGTTACTATCATTGATAATAAGAATTTTTGGCCGTCCGCTGGCTGCTGACCAATGAGAAAAATGACCATTGGCCAAAATGTGAATCGAAATTATTTTTTTCTTTTTTTTTGACTATTATGATTGTTCCTGTTTCTACCATTGCTATTATGACTTTTTGGCCGTCCGCTGGCTGCTGACCAATGTTATACAATAAACATAAATAAAAGTTGTTTACTTTTAATTGCTATGCAATTTAACTAGTTTTTGGAATCCCGGAGTTTTTTTTGACTCATATGATTGTTCTTGTTACTATCATTGATAATAAGACTTTTTGGCCGTCCGTTGGCTGCTGACCAATGAAAAAAATGACCATTGGCCAAAATGTGAATCCGAGTTTATTTTTTCGTTTTTTTTTACTATTATGATTGTTCCTGTTACTAAACCTATTTTTTAACTTTTCATTTTGAATGTTGGTTTTTAATTAAAAAATTAATCATAGTGTTGCTAAATAATGACGAAAACGAAAAACTATTGATTTCTATTAAAGATTTATGACAAAACATTAATGGGTTATTTCTTTGGAAAATATTTTCCATCCCACGATCCAATGGAATCCTAGCTAAAGTTAATAATTATCTTTCAAAATGAACTACTACCCGAACCTAAAAATTTGCAACGATAATGGATTTATAATCGTTCTTATTAAAAAATTATTTTATATGTCACTTTAAAACCCTTTTAAAATTGAATTTTACTCTGCATTTTTAGGGGCAATATATCTTTTTCGCAAAATTTTTTGCTGGTTTGCACAAAATAAATCCATAATTTAATGTTAAAAAAACATACGTACATGGGCGTAGCTAGGATTGATTGGAATTAGAAGCCCGATATGGTATTGTACGGCGGACATGTTTTAGTTTGGGAGTTCGAACCTATCAAAAAATGAAATAATTGCTAAGTATGTGGCATATAAAATTTTGTATTTTGATCTTTAATAGCAAGCAATTAAGAAAGGTGTTCTTACTTGAGGAGATTAAATGAAGTAGTGTGGCCGGCCAATATATTTAAATCGAATCAAATTCATTCTGATGCTATAATCTTTATGATAAAAAGCCATGTAAATGTAATCTAATCACGTGTCTTAGTGGTATATTTTAAGCTTCAGGGCAATTAAGTTTAATACTGGACAAAAGTTGGCGATAAAAAGTTATTTTTAAACAGTTTTTTGGTATAACTTGATTTATGAATCCTTTTCCTTACTTTATATGACTCTAAATAAATTTGGTTTCTCATCAGAATATTTTTTTAATTCGTTGAGAATTTTGAGAAATTTAAGAATATATAATAAATCGTATAGTAAGCACAGATTACACATAATTTAATTTACATTTCATGATAATCACGAATCGTTTTTTATAAAAATCGGCATTACTACTATATGTAAATATAATTCATTATTATAAATATAGGAATGTTTTCCAAATCTTTATGATTCTTAACTTTATTTATTTCATTTTCATTGCTAGAATTTAAAATAACGCTATGGTGTCAGATAATCTCAAAATAGATATAAAATAAGCCAGAAGTTGAAATTTTTTTGTTTATTATGTGTAAAAATGGATTTTAAATTTTGTGAAACATCCAAATTGTTGCAAATTTGTTGTAATATTTCATGTGAATTTGTATATCTCAGATTAGTTGATAAATCAAAGCATTAATTTGCTTAAGGTTAGATTGTCCCAAAACACAATGAAATTTTTTAGTTAGGTCATCAAATGATTAAATAAAAAATCTTGGAACCCTTCAATGCATGAAATTTATCATCTTGGTTTTTGCTGACACGCTCCAACATGAATTTTGCTAATCTGATATTCGTAACTATTAGCTTACGTTAAGTGTAAGGCAGCCAACTCGATTGGGTTTTGATAAAGGCTCAAATGTTATATTTTCTAATGAACTAAGTTAATACCGTTTCCTATTAAAAATGTGAATATCAGCTTTATGAAGTCGATTTTATTTAATCGGATGACAAATTATGCTGCAACCTGTTTCCCTCTCCCTTATAAATAAACACACTTTTTGACGTTTTAACATTTGTTGCACCTTTATGCATAAATCTTTATTTAGTCAATATAGATTTTCAATCATTCAATTATAATATGGGAAAATGAAAAAATGATGGTTTATTGATGCAACGTAAGTAGACTAAAAGCCATGTTCATTTTACTTTAAAAGTAACGAGTCATCTACTTCTTTAATTATAGAAGGTAGCATGGGCGTAGCCAGGTTTTGGATTAGGGGGGGGGCAAAACGTTTAAAAGTTCAATTAGAGGGGGGCAAAACATATTTTTATTAATTTTTCAATGTTTATGCATTGAAAATTTTTTTGCTTAATTTAGGGGGGGCAGTCCCCCCCCCCCGGCTACGCCCATGGAAGGTAGCGCGCTATGACCACCACCCAAAAAGTAATGGGCCACTTCTACTTAACCTTTATATTACGCAGCTTGAAGAAATGAAGTATAAAGAGTTAGTTGAAATATGATTATCCAACTCAGTTAAAATGTGAATTAAATATTTTTTCTGTGCCTGCTATGCATAGGGATATCAATTATCAACGTTTAAAATTTAAAAAGTAATTTAAAGTAAATAATAGCGATTAAACCATGGATTAAACACAAATTACCTAGGCTATTGTGGACAATCAATCAATAATATTTTTATTTAAATTATAGCCATAATTGTGTTAAATTAAAAAAGGATGAATTTAGAGGGGGGCTGTTGACCCTGCATTTCATTTAAAATGGCGGTTTAAGTCGAATCTTCAATGCAAAAAACAGCTCTTTGTCAGTCTATAGTATAATTCGATTACTAGAATAAATAAATTATTGTATGGTGTGGTTTCTTTAAACTGACCCCTAACGTTTAATGAAGTATTCAGAATGGACTACCTTAAGAATTATTTAACCATATTTTGCTAATTATGTGTTTCTTCTCTCAACTAACTTATTAAAAGGTTTTCGTGCTTTTATCTTAGTTAATTTTTATGCCTATAACAAATTAATAAACTACAAGAAGCCTTAATATAATAGAATGAAACTAATAAATATTATTTTGATACATGGGCGTACGCAGGTTTTGAATTAGGTGGGGGCAAAATTAAAAATTTTTTTTTATTATTCAGAATTTTCCTGAGAGCAAAAAAAAGGTCTCGACATCCAAAAATTTTCCTGCGACCAAAAAAATGACTATCTATCAGTGGCGTACGCAAGGGGGTTGTTTTGGGGTTCAAACCCCCCCCCCCCGGCGGATTTCGGAAAAACTATTTTTTTTATTTTATAATATCGCATTATATAATATATATTATAAAATGAGTGTTGCTTAATTAACTATGAGCACTTATATTTAATGGCGTACGCAAGGGGAGGGTTTTGGGGTTAAACCCCCCCCCCCCGCGAAATTTTAAATTTTTTTTTAAATTTATGTAATTGAATACAAAATTCTATAAGTACGATAGCGGCGTAATACTTAATTATACTTAAATAAATCATGGGCGTAGCCAAGGGGGAGGGCAGGGAGGGGTGGCTGTCCTCTTCAAAATCCAAAAATTTCTTGAAATAAATTTAAATTATGGCTAAAAATGTTAACAAAGTTTATTATGCCTTCCCTAAATCATTATTGCTGCCTTCTAATTCTAATGCTGGCTACCCCCATGAAATAAATGAATTTCTTATTAAAAAATTATTGTTGACAAGCAACACAATATTCAATTACTATTATATTATTAAGAATAATGTTGCGAATAAAAAGATTTTACATAAGGTGACAGAACGTCAGAAATAATGCTATTAATAAATTAATAATTGTTTCAACTAAGAATTTAAAAAAATCAATTTTGGATCTATTTTGAGCCTCAATCAGGCGTCAGAAAATTGCTGCATCTTGAATTCTACTAAAATGATCGGGCTTCTCAGATTTTGGAATATTTTATTTTTTTAAACGCTAATTTATGAAAATAAAAATTATATGCGAGCTCTACAGAAGACATTCAATAAGGCGGGCTTTCCCTCCCAATTGGAGCCTAATGGTCTTTGCCTTAGCGACAAGAAGAGACCCGATGGACAGACCCTCATCCCATGGGCAAAAGGGCTATGCCTAGCATGGGACTACACTTGTCCGGATGCCTTTGCACCCTCAAACCAAAAACCCCCTTGTCGATTCTGAAAGAATAAAGTCAGCTAAATACGCAGAACTTAATTCCTCACTCCTTTTCTGCCCTATAGTGACCACTACCCTTACAACAATAGGTCCTAAAACCCAAGCCCTCCTGAAAGAATTGGGACGCCGTATAGCTGCCAATACCCTTGACAAAAGGGAAAATTTTTTAAAACAGAAAATCGGAATTATAATTTGTCATTTCAACGCGATCGCAATTTTTGAATGTTTACCTCGCTTCTCAGATTAGATTTTAAATAATTTTTTAAGGGAAAATATTATTTGGTGATTTAGCTTGGGCGAAAAATGCCAATACAAAATATTTACTTTGGGGTAACTGTTCACTGGACAAATTATTATATTTATATCAGGACTGGTAAAGATAGCATACCACGCGAATACTACACAGTTGAATGCATTCTATTCCTTCTTAAATGTTAAAAAGGGCCATTGTTACACGATCCAAATTCTTGTACTGTAAAAGCGATTTGACATTCCATTTTCTATTCGATCCAAAAAATAACGAAGCGCCGATTCGTGTTTTTCCGATCGTAAGAAATAAACAAAATTTCTTACTCACGTTTTCATATTGTGATTTCGGTCTCGTGTATCCACCATTTTTTATTCTTTGAAGAATTTTCATTTTAGTAATTTTTTGAGAGGAACTCTTACATGAAACCAATTTATTGAAGCTAAGGAAAAATAGGAATTGACTGGTATTTGTTTAATTTTTTTTATATTTGATTTATTTTGGTAATTTTTGTATGTAATTCATGAAGATACATTTTGAAAACATCATAGTGGAATCAACCAAATGAAGCTATAAACAAATTCAAATATTATTGAAAATAAAGCCAAAATAAATTATAATATACACACATACCATTGTGTTAATAAAATTGTAAACAATGTTTTTTTAGGATATTTTCTTAATAACTCACTTGTAAATTCACTTGTAGTGTGTAATTTTAATTGTTCAAGTATTAATCTAAATGCAAAATTAGAATTTTTTGATAGTGGGCCTCTTAGTTTTCAGATTTTAATATAAAGACAAGCAATAATATTAATAAGACTATCATTATCCATAATAATAAATAAGAATAAAGGGAAATGATAGGACTTTAATTTATAAGTAGCATCAATGAATAATACTTCAGGATATTTAGAATATTTTTGATGCTGTTCCTGTGTTTGGGAGAACAAGCCACAGAACACATTCACAATATGTACGTCTTCATAATTCTCATTAACATCTAAGACATTGATGAGGGAAAGCAACTCCATTGATTCTTCTTGCTTTTTATTAGACTTATTAATCTTTATAATATAGAGATCTCTTAAAAATGTTTTGAAGCTTAAGGACATTGGCATCAATGTCATATATATATACCAAAATCCCTATTTCCTCAATATCTAATTTTCTTTGCTTAGGAAGATGATGAAAATAGTCCTCATCTAAAATATACAAACTAATACATTGGTGTTGCTTCCCTCCCAGCATATTTTTGCTCTAAGGCAGATGCAAGGGTTAAGCCTTTAATAAGTTTCATTATGTTCTACAAGGTGGCACAAACATGAAGTTCAAAAAACTTTAGTTTAAATTACACTTGTTCCATTACAACAGAGAATATCAAAAGAAATGCCTTGGACCCAAATGTAAAATATAATAAAATTAAGAATTTGCGAGAGCAGCTAGCAACTATTTCAGCCAACATCAATAATAGAATATTATGCACTTTGGAAGATCATCTTCTCTCTTTGATTGATCTTGTGGGAATGCAAACCACACCAGATATGGCAACTACAATGTCACAAATAAAGGGTAATTATCTACCAGACATTTGTAAACCTTGTGAGAAGGTGAAACTTAGAAAATGAAATATAAAAAAATTCTATTTCACTTAATGAAAACATTAGATCAAGTATTTTAATTTTAACTTAATTTGTTTTAAATAAGTAATAATCATGTGTCAATTAGTGAATTTACAAGTGAGGTATTGTCATAATACAACATTGTCTTTTAGACCTTAGCAATGTACTAATGTCATCAAAACATTGCCTTGAATATGGCAAGGCCCATCACCTAAAAAGCAAGTTTTAGTTAGGCTAATAATACATGAATTTAGATATCAAAAGTCCTAAAGGCACTTAGAAAATATCTTATGAAGAAAACAGTGTTTAGAATTTTATTAACACAATGGTATGTATATTATAATTTATTTTGGCTTTATTTTCAATAATATTTGAATTTGTTTATAGCTTCATTTGGTTGATTCCACTATGTTTTCAAAATGTATCTTCATGAATTACATACAAAAATTACCTAAATAAATTAAAAATATATAAAAAAAAAAATTAAACAAATACCAGTCAATTCCTATTTTTTCTTAGCTTCAATAAATTGGTTTCATGTAAAAGTTCATCTCAAAAAATTACGAAAATGAAAATTCTTGAAAGAATAAAAAATGGTGGATACACGAGACCGAAATCACAATATGAAAACGTGAGGAAACAATTTTGTTTATTTCTTACGATTCGTGTTGTTCCGATTGCGAAAAACACGAATCGGCACTTCGTTATTTTTTGGATCGAATAAGAAAATTGAATGTCAGATCGCTTATACAGTACAAGAATTTGGATCGTGTAACAATGGCCGTTAAAAAGCCACATCCAAAATATGTTAAAGACGCGGCTGTAATTTATTAACTTTTATATTAATATATTATTTTAGAAAGAAAACATCCCTGTTGTCTAAAGACCAGATAGAAGAGTAATTATATTTGGCATGATCTAACTTTTTTGTAAATGGGAAAATTGATTTTAATATATTAGAATAAATTTTATAAACTAGGAATTATTGGCCTATTTATTTAAATGCTGAAACATCATCATCAACTAGTATTGACAGGAGTGCACCACTTGAGTTACCTAGACAAAGTACTTAATAAAACAATTACATATCTAACTAATTATAAGTCAAAAGGACAATAGAGGAGGTCACAGAAAATGTTAAGAAAACAAAATTTGAGGTAATTGATATTTAACTTTCTTATGGAATTCATCAGGAAGAAAAATTATTGAAAGATAAAGAAAGGTTGGCAGCTTGGCTAGATGCCCCTAAAGAGGCTCAAATTTCTACAGAAAATATAAGGTTTTTATAATTCATACATCTTAACAATTTGATAAAGGGTCATTATCTGATGCAATGTCCATTGAAAAAATAGCTCAAATCAAGGCAAAAAGATTGGCTAAAAAGAGGTCAACAATCAAAGGAAGCTTAGTGGACTTAGGTGGTGGTTCAACTAGTGAAAGGGAGAGGATTTTTAACCAAATACTCAGTCTTCACTTGATCAACACAATGGTACATCAGAAGCAAACAAGTCTCAAAATCAACATATGATACAGGATGAAAATTCTAGGGATAATAATGCAAATTTGATTGATGGTGAAGGGAAAAATTTGAGTGGTATCGTTGGTTCTAATTTGCTAAGCAAAAGTGGTACTTTTGTGGACTCTGAAGTTGACCTGACCAGAGATATTATGAGTAGAGAAAGGTTATGGAGAAATCGAGATAACACCCTACAAAGCACTGGCAAAGTAAAGCCTCTCCCCCTCACTTTTTGTAAAATACATATTGTAGTATTGTTATAGCTCAACAATTTGTATTGAATTGTAAATTAAAGTTTTTTTTGTAAAATTTAGCATAAATTTTGCTTACTCTTTAAATAAAGTAACTAATACAAATATTGAGCACTAAATTAATATACCATTATGACTTGTGAAAATCAATTGAAAAATTGATTATAACCTTTTGTGTATGTAATTAAAAATAAAATTTGTGCTTATTCTCAAATTTTCATTTTATTCAACCTTTTTTAATCTGCTAGTTTGTAATTTATTAAATGAAATTTGGGCTACGTTTTAACTGTAGAACTAATATTCAATTAAAGAGTATATTAATTTAATTTAGCTTTTTGCCCAAAATATATTTGCCATCTTGCAAAGTATAAAGATTAGAGAAGAGGGTGGCCCACCAAGACCACAGATTGATTTAACAACATCTTCTGCAAAGGTAACTTGACTTACAACTATATGATATTTGTATGTAATTTCAGATTTCTGATTATGTATTCGATACTTTTTTGCAAATATTATTTTATGGTAATATATTGTGACTAAAAAAACAGTTTTTGATGTTTGCAAAGCATTGTAAATTTCTACATTATATATAATATAAAGAGCATAAAAATAATGGATTTATAAAAACTCAAAGGTAATTATTAGATGTCTTTACAAAATATAATAATTTACAATTTGTTTAAAATATATGTTTTATCAATAAATTTATGCTAGAATCAAATTTCCAAAAATGGTACATTGTCTACTCATACTTCATCAAACCAACCTCAAACAACTAATTTAAACACTGCTATTCAGCAACAATACAGCTTATACGATCAAGAGAGATTCAAAGCCAACAAGGGTTAACATAATTTTCCTTGTATCTGCAAACTAGACTTTATCAATTTTTTCCGCTATTTGTATGCTTTAGGTATTAAGTTTTTTATTATTTATATTCAACCTTAAATATATGGCTTAAATTATGATTGATTTTTTGGGGGGTTTTTAAAAATTGTGCTTTCATTAACTGTTAAAAGCAAGTATATTTAAATTGTTTAGCAATTCATTTAATTTTTAAAAGTAAATTTGTCTCAGAATTCTAACATCTAATCAGGTAATCATCAGGTTGTATCCTATAAAATTTAATATTAAATATAACTATTATTTCCAAAAACAAACAAATATTAATTAAGCAATAACTTAATCTTTAGAATTTTTAGAGCTTTTAGAAATAAAGCTATTTTTGCTGTTTAATTTTCAAATTAAGTTTCCTTTTTGCCAAAGAATGTCTTCAACTTTGAATATCTTTTTTTACATACAATGTAAAAATCTTTGCCGTTTTTACAAAACATAATGCACATATTAACTTTAACACAAATATCGTTTGGTTATTATTTTCTAAATACGTTTTCGCCCAAATAAGCTACAACGTCTCGTTTTTGTTTCAGAGGTGTCCGATTTCAAAATCGATACCACGGGAACCTACCACGGTATGACGCTAAAGTCCGTTGCCCGAGCGGCTACAAAACAAAATAATTCCCTGACTCCCACAGGCCAAGTGGGCGTGGCGCCTCACCCCTCGGGCCCAGACCCGCCCACTTTTAGAGGTGGAGGAGTGTTGAAGAATGTGGTATCCATCCCCACACTACAATCCTCGGGGAGTAAAAGAGGTTAGCAGAAGAAAATTAATTAATTGATTTTTCATTTTACAGTTATATCATCGAAGAGTAAGAGAGTTGGTTAGTTAATTTATCCACATATTTTCGCAATTTATACTATCTCAAAATTTAATTTAATTGTATTTAAATGCCTGGATTTTCATATTTTTGAGTTTATGGTCCCATTAAATGATTATCTGCTCTTTATAACTAAAAATTTGTGAATTAGTTGAATTGTTTGGATATGTGTTTATTATAAAAATATTTTGAGGGTCGATTTGGAAACTTAAATGCCATATTATTACAACTGTAAGTTATCATGAGATTATTACAAAAAATTATTGATAATCATTATTATTTTGTCTATGGGTAAGAGATTTTTTTCTTTCAACCATGTTTAACTAAATATTAAAAAGGGTATTTAAGGTTTTTCTAATGTTTGTATTAAACATTTTTTTGCTACTATGACATCCAAAATTTGTAGTTTCCAAGGCGCCCATCATTATAATACCAGCAACATCATCGTCTCTCATAACCATGATGAACGCGAAAGAAATCTTGCAAGATCTCAAGTTAGCCATTAAAGTTATGTTTAAAACTATCATGATTTTGGAGTTGCTTTTATAGCCGGTTTACGACTTGACGCCAACCCACAACTTTTTGCAAGGATTCTGCTTACCCGTTGAAATTTTAGCTCTAATCTCTCTTTCCGATAATTTTTGTCTTTTATGCCAAAAATTGCTTAGAAAACTGGATGCTACTTTAAACCGAATCAAATTTAAAAAAACGTATATTTCGACATACTTTTAAAGCAATGTTCTCACATTGGAATTTATTTGTTTTTATATAAATACGCGGTACTTTTACTTAATTTCGGGGGTATGTTATAACTAAGGCAAATGTATTGATTTTTTGCTAACATTGATGACTAATTTTGAATTTTGAAAAATTTATTATGCTAGTATTCTTCCTTTTCTACCATAAAATGAAATCCGCCTAGATATTGCAGCGAAGAAGAAAAGAAGGCTCAAGGTGCCCCGAGGGACAACGAAGTTTTAATTTAAAGATTTAAAGAAGGGGGACTCTCAGTTCCCTACATAATCGTAGATAATCCCCTCAAGTTGACTAATCAAGATTGGTAATTCATATATTCATATTTAATAATTTTTAATTTTTTTCTTTTCATTTTAGTTGAATTATTTGTGGATTAAAATTATAAGTGTCATATTATTATTATCGTGATTTGCTGTTGAATATCATTTTAATTACATATTTTATGTTATTGTGTGTCAACCAAGTGTATATATATAACAATCCGTCAAACATATTTAGATTTAAATGGCTTCAATAAGTCAAGTTTGAGTTAAATATATTATTTTTTGGGTTTTATTTTTATAAAGCCTTTATTTTTGTAAAAATGATATTTTTCACTTTATTTTTTAATTGCGTTACTTTTAATATTTATTTAATGCATTTTATGATTAATTTTTGCATTTTTTTTTGGTGTCAAATATAGGGATAGGGTTGTAGCCGTTTTCGTTCAAGGTCCGGCTTGGCAATTCAAAAGATGGCCCTGGGACGGAAATCCAGTTGAAATATTTTCTTGAAGTATGTGTTTAATTTAGTGTTGTACAACGTTCCTGCATTAGTTTTCTTAAAAACATTTTATAATTTATTAATAATCACTTAAATTCTTCTTGGAATAAATCAAATTAATCGAAAAGTGGGATATAAATAGTTTTAACATTCAATTGTATAACACATTTTTATTTCGCTCATTATACAACACAAAATTTTGTTCAAACGTATTTTTGTCATTTTTCTGCTATTAACTCTGAATATTTCATTTGACACGATTGAAGCTTCTTTTCGAGCGAATAAATTATTCCTCTAATGGGTAGAATAGAGTTGTAAAAATGGCTGGGCTTCGTTTGGTCGATCTTTGGTTTTAGTCGACTAAACATAACCAGATCAAAGTAAACCGCAAGTCTTAGTTTAACAAAAGGAGTTGTTGACCACATGAAACCGAGCCATTTTTACAACACTGTGATATAAAATAACTTTTGTGGCAAAAAAACACACGATTTTTCTCTAAACATTTTTTAAGCTTGTTTTTTGTCATTTTTACTCATTCCTTCTCGTCAAGTCAAAGCCTTTCACCTTAAATGGGACGAAATTAAACTCGATTCTAACGTGGCTAAATGGGACGTTCACGTCATTCCACTGAGCAGGACTAAGCGGCATTTAGATCGGGCATCAATCCTCAAATTTTGGGAAGTTTTACATAGGTAATTTTGCTCGAAGATTTTCAGAATATAATCTTTCAAAACATAATTTTTACAAGTTTTTTCAATATTGGTTGCTTTCAAATAATTTTAATGGTTTTCAGAATGATAAATTCTCAAGTACTTTGGTTGGCATACGCCTTTTAGCTTAATTAAACTATCTTTTAAAGGAAAATCTAAATTAACTCATGTCATAGCCAGATTTTATTTTCAGCTCGATATGAGAATAAGTTTTTTTAACACATTTTGTATATACACAAATATCAACATATTAATAACATGAAAATTTTTAAATATATGATGAGTTTAATAAATTTAAATAAAAATTCATTTTTTTATTATCTCATTTATTTGTCCGACAGGTATACGGCCAAGTTTAAGCCACATCTTAGGACTTAATCTAGGCTACGACATTCAGAAAGATCTATTGAGGATAAATAAATTTTGTATGCAGCGTTAATTACTTATGTGTAATAACTTTTCTACGTCCTTGTATTCTATATTAAATGTATTTTTACGTTATTATATGAATTACATGCATTGGTGTACTATACTACCTAAAAATAAATAAATGTTACCGTAATTTTTGAAATTCTTTTAAGATTTATGAAAGGTTTTTTATACCACCAACTTAGCTATTTTATGACAAATAAAAATATTTTTTGTAGTTTTAGACTATTTATGTAATATATATTGTAGTTTTAAGGAAGATATTAATGATCTTGAAGAGGTTTTTGCTTTGTTTAACGTTTTTTGCTCTGAAAATTATTGATAAATAGTTTTAGATATATTTTGATAAAATTGTGCAATGCTTTAATAAATCTACCCGACAATAATATTTGTTTGGTTAATATTTGTAAACAAAAGTAAGTATTTAGCATCGCTTGGGTTAAGACTAGTCGATTAAAAAATGTTGGAAAAATTAGGAACCAAGGTGGAAGATGTTACCTAAAAGTGACAGGAAAGGCCAAAAATTCAATATCTTAAAAATTGAATCACAAAAAGGAAAATTAAGAACTATCTAACTCTAAGAGTATTGACAGGTAACATTGACAACAATAACACATGTAAATGATTTATTGTCAAAATTTGCCCTTTCGCACACTTTCTGGGTTTAAAAATGAGGGGAAAATTTAATTTAGATTAAAATAATTTGTGAAAATCATATATTTTAATAAAAAAAATTCAATTGGCTTTGCTTTTTTATTCCATCAAATTAAAAAGTATGGTAGGGCTAGCTAGGGGTATAAATATTGGTAACATTACAAATTTTTAAAGGGAATATCTTGCAACCTATATAAAGAGAAGAAAAACTTCATATTAGCTTATTTAAAAAACAGCTAATTTTTTACATTTAAAATTAGAAATAATTTTTTTAATATTGTGAAATTAACATCATTTTCTACGAAATAATAAAATAGTTTGATAAAACGAAAATTGGTTTTAACAGGGAAATCGAGAACGAACTAGTCTGAGCTAGTAAGGACTTGTGAAAACCAAAATTAAACACTATTAAATTTCCTTGTCAACCATATTCTTAAAATCAAATCTTTTATCGTTTAAAATAATTGAAATTTAGTTAAATTCGAATTTTTTACTTGTTTTTTAGAATTATTTCAAAAAACTTAATATAAATTTATGTCAGCTGGCGGTGTTAAATTGCTTCAACAAAAAATATTTCATCATTATCTATGGCTCGACAAAAAAAAATCAAAACGCCGCCTTAGGCGTTTAAATGTAATCAAGTTTAAATTTAATTAAAATGTGCCAATAAATTTTTGATAACCATATCGACTTGATAAATCAATTTGTAAATCAAGGCAATCATTTTGGGGTGCACAAAAAGTACAAAAGGTAATAGAGGAAAATTTTATATAGGCCTGGCGGGCAAAAAATCTTTTTTTGATAGTGAAAAGTAACTTTGAATGTAATTATTTTCTTGTACTTTTTATATATTGTCCGTCGTTCAATTAACTTATTTATGTCAACACATTCTAAATTATTATAATTATGGAAGAAGGTATGAAGATTAAATTTCATTGTATAAATACGGTGGATTTGGATTGATAGCGTAGGTAGAGGGAAATGGAACGCAATATTTCGGACACTTATAGTCCATCTTCAGGGGGGAAAAAAAGGAGAAGATGAAGTCTCAAAAATGAAGTAAAGTGATTATAACAACGATGATATAGATACAAAAAAAAAATTACAAAAACTGGTTATAGCGAGAAATTAACAATAGCGATTGTAGGGATGGATGTTTTTTATAAGAATAGAGTAGATACATATGGAGATAGGAAAAAGGTGCGAAAAAAGTAAATAGCTAAATAATAATAGAAAAGGGGGGAACAGAGTTATTTAATATATAAATATAATAACTGTGCTTAACAAATTATAGTTTTGAGTATTGAACGGGTAGGTAGACATAGTGAATAAGATAAAAATATGTGTGGATGTATGGGCTTGTGGTAATGAAATTGGATGGTCGTTGATTTTGTTTGTTTGTTTTTTGGGCTTGACGCGGTCGATTAAAACGCTTTCTACGAAATTCCTTTGTTGTATCACGCTATGTGAATGGCAGTCGAGTTATCCAATCTGCCATGTTAAATCTTTAACGATAGTTATAGGCTTAGGGTAAGGCGGAGTAGGTCGCGCATTTTTGGAGCTCTGTGTCAGTGTTCTTTTTTTTTGTTGTTGTTGTCTCTCCAAGTCTAAAAATTGATGGTAATCGACACAGGAGAATATATTAATTAAAATTAGAGTATTATCTGTTATGATATTATAAAGGTAGGTGAGGATGGGTGTGCTTGTAGCTTCGAAATTGGCCGGGTTGGTCGTTGATTTTCGGCTTGAGGCGATCGGTCAGGACGCTTTCTACGAATTTCCTTTCTTGGTTGAATCGTGCTTTGTAAAGAACGGTCGGGTTGTCCCAATCAATGCTATGTTGATTGGTTAGCGAGTGTTCGGCCACGGCGGAGTGTGTTGCGCATCTTGTTAACGGGGCCTTGTGTTCTTGGATTCTTTGTGCTAAGGTTCTTTTAGTTTCTCCAACGTAAAATTGGTCGCAATCGGCGCAGGAGATTTTATAAATTAAATTAGAAACAAGATTTTTTATCTGTAATGTTATTAATGGGCTTAATTAATGAGAATAGGCTGGATGTGGTTTTCTGAGAAAACTTGAAATTGTCTATTTTGTGAACATGTAAAATCTTTTTGATTTCTTTTAGGAAATTATTACTAAGATTAGTGTGAAATGGAATAGAGATATAATGATCTGTATTAGGAGTGGAGTCTACATTAGTTGACATTTTAGGGAATTTTAAAAATTTATTTTTAATGTTTGTGAGCAAATCAAGGGGATAATTTAGCTCTAAAAATCTTTGTGTTATATTATCCATTTCAATGTCTCTATCAGATTCTAGAGAGCAATGAGTTATAGCTCTTTTAACCATCATCCTAAAAGTGTTGATTTTAAAAGATGAGGGGGAGTGGCTGTGCCATGGTATAAATTGAGAAGAGTCAGTTGGTTTACGATAAACTGTTGTGATAATTTTGTCATTTAGATTGTGGAGGGTTACATCTAAAAATGGTAACTGTTTGTTGGTTTCTATTTCCACTGTAAAGATTATCTTTTTATGAAATGAATTCAACACATTTAAGAAGTCGTTTAAGTCAGTGGTTAGGTTATGAGGCCAAATACATAAAATATCATCAACATATCTGGCATAAAAAGGGGGGAATAAACTGGAAGTTTGTATGTAGGATTCTAGTTCATTAAGGAATATGTTAGAAATAATTGGAGCAAGGGGATTACCCATAGCAGTACCATCAATTTGATCATAATTAATGTTATTAAACTGAATGTTATTTGTTGCGCAAAAATTTAATAAATCTTTAAAGATAGTTTTGGTAAAGGGGGGTTGTTGAATTTTGTCATAAAGTTTCAAGCAATAATTTATGGCAGGTCTAGAAGAATGTTTGTAAATAGTGATTGGATGTCAAAACTTACAAGTGAAAATGAATCTGGTAAAGGGAAGCTTTTCAAGCGATTAATCAAATCTAAAGAGTTTTTAAGAATTAAGGGTGAATCAACATATGGTTGTAAAATTGATATTAGGTACTGACTAACATTAAAGTTGTAGGAATTATATGAAAATACTATTGGTCTTAATGGAATTGAAGGTTTATGAATTTTGGGTAACCCATAAATTTGAGGAGTGCGGGAAGTGGAGGGTCTTAACTTCCAATATAAAGAAGAACTTATTATATTATTTTTAGATAACTTTAATAAAAAGCTTTGTAACTTTTTTTCCCGGACATTAGTAGGATTCTTTTTTAACTCCTTGAACAAACTATTATCTTTTAAAATATCAAGCATTTTTTTGTTATAATCTTCTGTATTCATTACTACTAGCTGTCCTCCTTTATCTGCTTTGCATATTCTTATATTACTATTAGACTTTATTGATTTGACAATTAAAAAGGCTTCTTTTTCTTTTTTTAATTTACATTTGTCAACTTTTGAAGGACAGTCATTGTTTAAAGTATTAGAGAGAAAAGATTCTAATGAATTTTTTGAATGTGTGTTGTCAGGATATTTATAGTTTATTTCTCTAATACTTTGTTTTTAATCGTTTAAAAACTGTTGCGAGGTGTAATTTGTGTAATCTGTGGAACTGGCGATAAGTATATGATGAATGTAGGCGTACACAAAATCCAAACCATTAAAAATGTCATCTATGAGGCGCTGAAATGTTTGTGCTGCGTTCCGAACTCCGAAAGGCATTCTTAAAAATTCAAACAGCCCAAAAGGTGTTGTGATTGCGGTCTTCGGGATGTCCTCTGGTGCCACCGGAATTTGATGGTTAGCTTTTACCAAATCCAACTTTAAAAAAATGAATTTGTCTGTTAGATTTAAAGTAAAATCATGTAAATGTGGTATCGAGTATCTATCAGGTCTTGTTGCGTAATTAAGCATTCTAAAATCTCCACATGGACGCCATGTCCCTGGGGCCTCTTTTGGGACCATGTGTAAGGGGGATGACCATTTACTATGTGAAGGTCGTATTATTCCTAATCTCCTCATTTCTTCAAATTCTTTTTTTGCTATTTGAAATTTTTCGGGGTTTAAACGTCGTGGAGAACAATGGATCGCTGGTCCTTTTGTTATTATATGGTGTTTGGTATTATGTTTCACCTTGTCATTAAAATCCGGTGGCTTGGTAATATCCGGAAATTGTTTTAATATGGAGTAAAAATCATTATTTTGTGAAATTGGGCTGCTAATGGGATTAGTTATATTTGATACTTTTAGAGAAAAATTTTGTGGATTAATTAGGCGTTTATTTTTAATATCAATTATTAAGCCAAAACATGATATAAAATCAGAACCTAATATAGGTGAATGTACATAAAATGTCCATTTGAATTCTCGTTTTAAACCTATATCTAATGATAACGATATTTTCCCAAAAGTATTTATATCGCTAGAATTTGCTGCTTTTAAACATATATCGTTTAGTGTTACCTTCATTTTAGTGGTAGGTGGTATTACACTGATTTGCGCTCCAGTGTCAATCAAATAGCGGAGCCCTGATATTTTGTCAAATACGTAGAAAAGGCGATTATTGTTGTTATGGCCGGATCCAGCTATCGCCTTCATGGGCGTACGCAGGGGGGGGGCGGCTGCCCCCCCCCCTAATTTTAAAAATAAGATTTTTTCAATACAAAAACCCTCAAGAATTAAAAAAAAATTTGTTTTGCCCCCCCCTAATTTTGCTCTGCCCCACCCTCATTAGGCTCTGCCCCACCCTAATGTGGCTCCCCCCCCCTCCGAATAGTCGAGACCTTTTTTTTTTTTTTTGCTCTCAGTAAAATTTTTGGCAGGAAAATTTTAGAAAAAAATTTTTTTTTTAATCTGCCCCCCTCTAATTCAAAACCTGCGTACGCCCATGATCGCCTTTACTGGTAGGCCTGCCTTTTTAAACCTTTTCCAAAATAACATGGTTGAACACATTTCCTGGCGTTTGATCCCCAGGTGTTATGGTACCAGCACCAGGGTCTGTCGCTCGAAATCCCAGGTGGGCGAAAAGGGGTCTGGGTTTGACCTATCTTTTCTAATGTCCTATTTAGAGCAGATAAAACATCTGTTAGTTCTTTAGGGTATGCATCGGTGGAGTGTTTTTTTTGGTTGTGAATGTTATTAACATAATTAGTTTTTTTGGCCAGTACGATGCGGTCGGCTGTTTCCGCCAATTTCTCCAGTGCAGTATCTTCAGTAAACGAGACTAAAATGGAAATTAGTTCACAAGGTAATTTATTGAGCCAGGGTTCCTTTAGATCTTTTGGTCAAGAACGTATGTTCCCACTAAACTCTTCATGTATCGCAAAAGCTGAGATGGGGATCTATCCCCTAAATCCACTGCCGTTAGGAATTCCATCAATCTTGATTCATCGGAGTCGCCTACCCTCTTGATAAGTGCTTGTTTGAGTTTCTGAAATGGTTGATCAAGTGGGACATCAATGATTAAATCGTCCACTTCCTTAGCGATTTCGGGAGGTAATGTCTCAAGAATATAACCAAATTTTGATTTCTCAGAGGTAATTCTTCTTGCCTGAAATACGGCTTCTGCCTGAGCTAGCCAAATTCTAACATTTCTGCGGTAAAATGTGGGTATTTTCAGTTGGATAGTTGCTTCACATCCCTCTTTCTCTGTAGAATTTTCCATTTTGAAAAGAGATGATTGTTTGAGAGCAATAACTAATTAATTCGTGAGATTGTTGGAGGGAAAAAAGAACGGGGTCACCATATTATAGCGATAAAGAAAGGAACATATGGTTTATTCACGGAAAACATTAATGATAACCGAAAACAAAAAACTATTTATCGCGAGTCTAAATAATGGGATGGGTTGGTTAATATTCAAATGAGGGTCGACTCTGCGTGCGTATATTTCTCTCCGTATCACGATCACTACAAGTGCAATAGCATTATTGAAGAAGTTTTGGTGCCATAGTTAAGGTCAATTCACATCATTGTGCAGTGTCAGATTGGATTAGAGTATAATAATTTATATTATAGTATTTCCATTTAGATTTATAAAGTGTCAAAAAGCTGAGAAGAGGAGCATTCCTACACAATATACATATAGGCAAGTAGCAGATAGGTTGCACTCCTTTACAAGAGGCAAGATCACTTTCAAACACCTATTAAAAATTCCAAGCCAAGAAATTTATATTCAAATTATTTTAATTTGCCTTGATGTTTGTTATTTTTATGATTTGAATAAAATTTATGTTGTCTACTATTAATTTAAATGTGCAACAAGATGGACTTAATAAATTTTAATAGATTATTAAAATATTGGCTAATAATATATATGTACAAACAAAGTATAAACATAACAAATTCTTTACATTGTTTTTTGTCATTACATCAAGATAATGAAAATCTGGCAAAATAGATTTAAATAATAATAAACAGGATCTTCTTCTTTTAAACATTTAGCCTCTTCTATATCAATCAGTCTATTAAGTTGATTAACAAACAGATTTCTTTTGTTACAAGGTCTATTTTCTTTATCAAGGTCATCTAAGGTACTTGTGGTGGGAGTTTCATCAAAAACCTTTTCCACAAACATGATGTCATTCATTTCAAAAGTTTTCCCCCTGTACTCCCTAATTTTAGTGTTTTCCACCTTGATTTGCAACTAATAAACAGCTATATATAATTTAATGTTTGCATATTACAATCTTTGGCTAAATTATCACAACATTTTTTCATCTCAAACTCAATCATACCGTCACACCATTTAATTTTATCTTGATTTGCAACTAATAAACAGCTATATATAATTTAATGTTTGCATATTACAATCTTTGGCTAAATTATCACAACATTTTTTCATCTCAAACTCAATCATACCGTCACACCATTTAATTTTATTCTTTTCAACGCTTTTGATTAAATATAACTTTGCTGATACCTAAAAACTCAAAATTCATATAATATTTAAGCTTACGAAAATGTTGCATCCTACAAAATCGCTGTTATGTTATGCGTCTGAAATCGAAATCTGCTGTAAATCGGATATTAAGACACGGCTATGTCAAAACACGTATGACGATTTTTTCTGCGCGTTAAAATCCGATATTAAGACAAGCCCCTAGTGAGGAAGGTAAATTGATTATTATTGACCAAAATATTTTTATTCACTTTATTTCCTAATTACTTCTTAATTTTTGATTTATATTAAGGGAATGATTATGAAAAAAAATTTAAATGTGTAAAATTTTGATTAATAAGGTGATTGTTAAATGTATTAAAAATATTAGAACTGATTAGATGGGAAAATATTTTATTCAATACTATTAAATTTATCTCTTTTTTAATTTAATAAATTTCCATAAAGTTATTAAAGATAAGGTACGTAGTTTTAGATAATAAAATTACCAAGATTATTTTTTATATTAATTAAATGATAATTATTATTTAAACAATTATTAGGAAAAGATGATAAAAAATAAATGCATTCAATATAAGTCAGTTTACCTTTCCCTATTTGCAGAAAGCTTATCACACACCAAAGCCTTTACAATAACTCCAGTTGGCTGAATGAAATGTAAAGCCTCTGACACTATATTTTGTAGGAGTTCTGGTGTTACACCTGACACAATCAAGAACCATTGATACCGTTGCCATCAAAAACAAAACCCTAGAGGCATATGGAATCAAATGTCATATGATGGCTTAAATCAATAAAACTATTAAAAAATAAAGTTTCAATTCTATAACAATTACCCATGATACTGATTACCATCCCAGTGGATATTTTTGCGTATAGCTATTTCATCAATAGAAATAGCTATATAAAGGCTTACATCTGATTTGTCCTGCATTTCTTTTATCTAGTCAAAAGAGCATTTTAAAAAACCAATGAAATAAAATATATATATATAATTATAAGATTTATCTGATTGATCTTTTTCTGACAGAGCAATTTGTTTCCTTTTTCTTAATAGGTGAATTAGAATCCTTTAAAGGAGTGGCCTTTTGTAAGTCTGTTTACTTCCTATTTTTTCTATAGTAAAAAATACAATATTTAGTGTTGTAAATAATAATCTTAATAATAGCATTAAATAAAGGTTTATAGGTTTACCTGTGCTGGAAAATAAAAAATTGTTGGAATGGCATCTTCGCTCAATTGTTGATAGTTTGTTGAAGTTGGATATTTCTGGGATAAAATGATAAGAGCATAATATGAAATAATACATACTTATGGAAGGAATATTGTTTATCCCGACTTCTTCTGTTGAAACAAAATGGCATAGCGCAAAATGCCATAGTTGAGATACACTAGTTGTAGTCTTCAAAATGGCGGAAAATTTGATACACAATTTACCATATGGAATATATGGCATGAGCAGTCTATCTAGTCTATGGTCAAATCTAACATTTGCAAAACGTACGAATTTATTAATGTCTCAACTAGTGATGCGGAAAAACCGAGAAAAATCTCGGTCTAGTCTCGTCTCGTCTCGAAAAACCGAGACGAGACGAGACGAGAATTTGAAAAATGGAGTCGAGATCGAGACGAGAATTTTGATGTCGAGACGAGACGATACGAGATTTTTTCGGCGAGATCTCGACTTTTTATTGATTGTTAGATTTTAGTAAATTGTTGTGTATTTTAAATTGCATGATTTAAGGTATTAAGTGTAAATCAATATGTATGGTATGGAATATATTTGATATTAAAAAAATTCCTAAGTGTAGTAAATATTATATATTTTTGCAAAAAATTTAAAATTTGGCAATCATTTACCCAAGCATGGTTGATCCTTAGCGTATGTGAATAATTTTATAATATATTTATCACATATTTGTATCCATAGCATTATTGAATATTACAAAATGTTAGGCTTAGAATGAGTTCTGATGGAATAGTAAATACTACTAAAGCATATTGAAATTTCGCAGTTACTCATCCTGCATGATGCGGTAATAATAAATTGGTCGTCACTCAGTTCAGTTTGAATAGTTAAACAAGTTAAGCTAAGGTGTTCGAGATTTTTGAGCACCCGCCCAACGATTTCAAAAGTACAATAGAATATTTAATGACACCGTAATAGATTAAATCTTAAATCAAGAGCTTCCTAGAAGTTTTTATGCTTCAACTAATAGTAAACCTTCCAAAATTTTGAACCTTAATAAGACATTATGTGAATACATAGTTTTGTCATATGCATTACTTTTCACATTATAAGCTGGGTTGGCAGGTGCATTCAAATTTACTAAAGTAAATAATTGTGCAATATAAAATGAATACAAGAACCCCTACTGTATTCGATAAATAACTATTTAATGGCAAAGTTAGTTAGAAATTTAAAGGTAATTATTTGGAATATATAAATTAAAATACGTGCACTTTAATCCTATAATAATGGTGCTTTTACTGTTATTTTTATAACGTTTTAATATGGGCAACTAGTTACCAATTCTGTAAATAATAAAATTATCATTAAAAGACACTCACTCTTTGTGGTTTATAACGCTATAGTAAACATGCAATAAACACTATGGGCTATAATTGATGATGGTAATATCAATGGACTTAAAAGTTTGCCTTAAATATGTTAAGGTCTACTTTGAAGCTTTAGCCAGGGTTAACGGGTCTCAATTTGGTCAATTGTGCACTAAGTCAACTATAATCGAACTTATAATTTTCTCAGTCTATTTTGAGTTGACAAACACAATGAATTTAATACAAATGTTATAATTTGCTAGAACAATAAAATTTAATTTTCTATACTTCGAAATTATTTACAGTTTTTTAATCTGCAGTTTCCATAGAAAATGTTATCCTTATGAATTAATTCATATCTTTATATTGTCAATGAGATGTCGTGTGCCGCTGAATCAATAAAAAGTTTGTGTATTAAAGTTTTTCAAAAAATATAAAATTTTGCCATTTGGATTTTTTAACATTTAATTAATATTTTTAAAAAAACAGGTGAAATTTGTATTCCGTATATATTTTTTACAAAAAATCGAGACGAGACGGAGACGAGACCGAGATTTTTCTAGACCGAGACGAGACGAGATCGAGATTTTAATAATCGCGCCCGAGACGAGACGAGATTTTGTTTTCGAGACCGAGACGAGACGAGATCGAAACACTAGTCTCCATCACAATCTATTGAAACTTTAACAGTTGATTTTATCACATCTAACTATTGAAACAGTTATTTTCATGCTAAATAAAAACTTCAAAGACATTATCCACATTTTAGACTAATCTTAACTAAAATGTGTTAATTGTTCCCATTTTTAATTTTTATATGTTTAAATTTTAATTATCTCATTTTTTAACTTTTGATTTGATGCAAGGATAAAGCCTTCAAACTTTTGTCCCTGCAGCAAATAAAGTTTTGATTTTTTATCACAAACCTTCAGGCCAAACTATCAACACATCCCAATTGTACCACAAACTACTCAACATAATTCTCATGCCCTTAACAATAGGGCAGCAATTAAAATTAAATTTTGTTTTTTAAATTTTTAAGGCCAACTCCCAGTTTTTGTACCAATTATTCAATCTTAAATATAAATCATTCAGTAACATATAATGACTCAACTAATATAATTTTAGTGCTCATTATTTCCACATATTGCCAAGGTAGGGGCGTACGCAGGATTTTATTTGGAGGGGGGGGGTTTCAAATCTTTTTTCAAGATATCTTTTGCGAATTGATTAAAGATCTATATACATAATGTAGCATCCACGTGAGTTTGTCTAGGACAAATTTAGATTTTAAATTCTATTGTGGCTGGTGTAAAAAAGGTTAGAACATAAAAAGCTAATTTGGTATTAAAAATTTGTAACACAACACATCACTAGGTTGATGTGAAGTCTCACTTTGTAAGTCCTTTATCTTTTCTAAAAATTAAAAAAAAAATTATCTCGATAATAAATACTCGCTTTTAAAACTAACATGAAATTCCTTAATAAAATTCTTTTTCATTTGTTGCTCCTTTTCAACTTGACAGCATTTAATGCCTATGATAGGTGTTGATTAATTAAGGCTCTAAATTTGTTATTAATAACACCTGCTTAGGCGAATATAGAGCCCTGCAAATCGTTTTTCATTGGGCTGAGCTCAATCCAAGCTTGGTGTTTTTATAGATTCGGAATCTGAAATTATCTCTTAGCAGCATACAATAAATTTAATTGCTAATAAGTGAGAAAACCGATAAATGATTTGTTGCAAAATAATTATCATCATATATTCAATATTAAAATTCTGGGCTTTTCAGATAAAAAATAATTATTTAAAATATAGTTTGAGAAGCCCAATCTTCTTTGTAGAATTCAAGATGCAGGATCTTCTGAAGCCCGATTGGGGCTCAAAATAGATCCAAAATGGATTTTTTTAAATTCTTAGCTGATACAATTATTAATTTATTAAAAGCGTTATTTCTGACGTTCTGTCACCTTATGTAAAATCTTTTTATTTGCAACATTATTCCCAATAATAAAGATATAGGAATTGAATCTTCTGTTACTTGTTAACACAATTTTAATAAGAAATTCATTTATTTAGTGGGCGTAGCCAGCACTGGAATTAGAGGGGGGCAATAATGATTTAAGAAGGGGCAAAATGAACATTCTTTGAAATTTTAACCATAATTTTAATATATTTCAACAAATTTTTGGATTTAAAGGGGGGGGGAGCCGCCCCTCCCTGCCCCCCCCTCCCCATTGGCTACGCCCACGATTTATTTAGTAAAGTAAAATTGAGTTTTAAGCCGCTATCGTACTTATTAAATTTTGTATCGCATTATATAAGTTTTATAAAATTTTGTCCGCGGGGGGGGGGGGGGTTCAACCTCAAAACCCTCCCCTTGCGTACGCCACTGTGCCAAGGCCCAAGGGTAATTATGAAAGTGTGCATTTGATAGCCAGTTAGAAAACATTGGAAATTAAGAACTAAAAAAATAACATACATATGATTTATATATTAATTTAATTACCAATATTCAACTATATATAGAATAATAACGATTAGATCTTGTAATAAATATACTTTATTGAATAAATATTATTCAATATGAAGTTATTCTCTTATAAATAACTTGTTCTTCATATTATATGTTGTTTCTGATATTTATATTATATTAATGCATACATAATTGTAGAGTATAAGACAACAAAAATTTAAATCCAATTAATTACATCGAATTGGAATCTTCGGTATTCATCTATCCATCTCAATTTTGATACGCAACATCCGCAATCGTCGTTATTTTAATCGTCGCTTTTAATATTCGCTTCTATCCAACCTCGTTAATTATAAATTATAATTGTTTATAATATTGTTTGTGTCATTGGAATAAAGGAAAGAAAAACATATCCTTACATTCTTTACACACATCACATACACTACAGGAGTGCCGCAATTAAATTAAAAGTATTCTCTAATTAGCGCCATTTATCGGCAATTTTAATTACAGACTAATTTGACTATATATATCTTTATCTTTTTTTATTAAAGGGATTATTATTATCTTCTTAAAAATATTATTAAACCCGCAATTTATTAATTAATTTCAAATATAATACAAAATTATTATTATCTACCATTATTATGAGGGTTATTCCTTAACCACAATAAGAATAGGTAAATCTAATTTGAGCTTTATATATACCTATCTAGCTTAGAATGTGGCTAGAAAATTAACTATGGCATACTGATGAGCTCTAATAAGAGCGAAGACGTTATATGACTGTTATCATTTTATAAGTCACATGCTAAAAAAGATAGGGATATATAAATACCTAAGGAATAAGCTAATATGTGATGATATGTAGGGAATTAATAATTAGCAAGAGCTAGATGTGATCAGAATTGATATGATTAATGATATATTATAGATTAGGAGAATTATATATTTTTAACTAAACTTTATTAATAACTAGCTAGGGCCGGGGTGGGGAAACTACAGACCAAAAGATGAATTAAAAATGATAATCACAAAAACATATGGTTATTTATTACCAACTCGTATTTCGTTTACAATATTAAAATACATAATTATAGCAATAATATAATAAGTAGAAAATATTATACTAATAAAAGTTATATTAAATTTAATTATTCGTACACATATACGACAGGGATATATATTTATATAGTCAAATTAGTCTCTAATTAAAATTGCTGATAGGTGGCGCTAATTAGAGAATTTTATTAATTTAATTGCGGCTCTCCTAAAAGGGTTATTATTATCTTATCACATCAGTTTAAGTTACGGTTGCATATCAAAACAAAGTTTGGCTTTTTAATTGAATCGGCACAAGGTACTCAACAGGGTGACCCTTTAGGTCCATCTTTGTTTTTTTAAGGGATCAAAAATTTAACCGAATCTCTCTCAAACCAATGCTCTTTATCATAAAGTCTAGTACTTAGATGATGCTACCTTATGCGGCCCTCCGGAAGAAACTCCAAGGTCATTCTTTTAATCCGAGATTATGGCCGTCCTAAACCTGAAATTGAATATCTATAAATGCGAGATATATCAGTGCCCGGATACAGACATATTTCCCATTTTTAAACCCTTTTTAAAAGTTGAAATGAAGAGTTTAACTCATCTAGGCTCTCCAATAGGTGGGCAAATCGCCTTTATAGGATTACCTAAATGATTTGGATATCACTCTATTCACACTCCTCCTTACTCTATTCACATTCATTATAATATGAATACACAAACCTTACGAGTTATTCATATTAACCGCGATAGCATGGTATATAAACTAATGCTTAGCGATCGACCACATTATATTATATCTTTTGGTTTGATATTAATAAAGTTCTTTTAGTTAGAATAAGGTAGGCTTAAATTCCTACACCTTAATAGAGTTTTTACATAGTCACTTATCAACTCTTTCCTCGAAGATGGAAATTCTCAATACCCTCCCAAAACATCACGCATTTTATGTCATCAAAAATTATTTTAATATCTCGAAAATTCAACACTGCTTCCGGTCCTCATCAGATTTTTTATTACCCGCGATTTTACGATAGCTTTATAAAAAGCACGCTAGAAGCTATCCTTAGTATCAAATTCAGCACTTCTTCGTGGCTTCAAGGCTCATTACCTACTAAAGCTGGAAGCTTAGGCATACGCCCAGCTACTTCAATTTCTTTAGCAGCTTTTATCTCTTCGTATAAATCCGCCCAAGGTTTGATCGACCGATTAATCACAACAAGCGAGGATCCATCGTTTGTGCAAGCTCTAGATGTCTGGTCTGCCAACGTCAACCCACGGACCCCCTTCCCCATAACCTCAAGACAAAAGGATTGGGATGCTGGCCTCGTATCGCGCTCAGTTGATTTCCATCTTATCGTGTTGCGACGCCCGCCAGCCCTTCAACCTTAAATATTTGGTTTTTGACGGATCGGGTCATGAGTGGCTAGAAGCTTATCCTAGTTTACTTTCTGGATTGATGTTGGAAGACCCAGAGGTAGCATACTCCATCGCCCTCAGACTAGGAATTCCCTATTCAAAGGAATATTCCTGCCGAAAATGCTCCCAGAATATAGACATTTATGCAAGGCACCCCCTGCACTGCCTTTACAATAAATTTAAATACATAAGGCACAAAAAGGTGAATAGCCTTATCCAAGCCGCTTTAAAAAAACAATATCCCATCCGTTTTAGAGCCATCAGGCCCTTCGTTGGAGGAGAGTATGCGACCAGACGGCTCTACCCTCATCTCTTGGCAAAATGGTCTACCCCTTAAATAAGATTTCACCTGCATAGACATTTTCACCCCCTCTAACCAGAACTACAACACTCTGACCCTCGCCGAACACCGCAAAACGGTAAAATACCAACCCTTTCTACCCTCTAATATCTTTACACCTATCGTTGCCTCGTGTTCTGGGACTTTTGGTCCTGCCGCCATCAAGCTTTTTAAAGATATCAGCTGTCGCTGCCCGCCTTCTAAATATGCCACAATTTTTTTACTTAAACAAAAAATTGGTATATAGCAAAGTACAATTTTAAATCCCTGGCCGACAGCTGGCCACTTTTAATAGATGACACATGCGACGCTTTTGAATTATAATTTATTTGTTTTATACCCGCTCTTATATTTTTAGAATTTTAATACTCCGTTTGTATAATGTTCTTACGTTCAAATAAACAATATATTTATATTTAAAAAAAAATTAGTCTCTAATTAAAATTGCCGATAGATGGCGCTAATTAGAGAACACTTTTAATTTAATTGAGGCACTCCTAAAAGGGGTTATTATTATCTTATCTTCTTAAAAATGTTTTATTATATTTGAAATTAATTAATAAATTGCGGGTTTGTGAATATTTTGATAAATTGCGGCACTCCTAAACGGGGTTATTATTATCTCGTAAAATAAAATCGCCTATAGATGGCGCTAATTAGAGTAAACTTTTAAGTTAATTGTGGCAGTCCTTAATAGGGTTATTATTATCTTCTTCAAAATTTATACATGTTTCTTGACTTTTAACAATAGTCAATAGCCATTGCAACAGTCAATATTCAACTATATAAAGCACCTAATTATGTGTTTGCTATAAGTTTCTTTATATTGATATGCTTTCCATAATCATTGTCCTTAGGAACAAAATAATGTACACATGCATGTATAAGACAAATATCAATCTAATATAATTTTTATATCTTCTATATATAAAAAAGTACAATGCTTTTATATAAGATAACAATCATTTTTATATTACCCAATTGCAACTGTATATAAAATATTAGCTCACTTATGCATTTCGATACCTGCATTAAATATCCCAGCAATCTAAATTACTACCTTACATATGTTTATTAATTGCTATGCAATTTATGGGCTCGTTTTTGGTTGTCCGTCGTCCGTCGTCGTCCGTCGTCCACCAAGTTATTGGCGCCAGCTTTGTGACCTGGATATCCCGGGTTCAAGCCAGGGAGAGGACGAATTTTTTTTTAATTTTTTTAAATTAAATTAATATTTTGTTCTTGTTAATACCATTGAGAATATGAAGTTTTGACCGTCCGCTGGCTACTGACCAATGAAAAAAATGACGGCCAAAGTATAAATCGAAATTTATTTTTCGTTTTTGAATTGGTTAACATTGATAATTACCCTATGCCCTCCCCTACAAGGGTCTATGTTTCATTATCTATATATTGTCACGCTCTTCGGTGTCTTGCACCGAATGTCTTGTCACGCATTGAATGTCTTCTCACGCTGTTTACTTTTAATTTTAATTAATTTAACTAGTTTGTGGGTTCGAATCCCGGAGTTTTTTTGACTCTTATGATTGTTCTTGTTACTACCATTGATAATAAGACTTTTTGGCCGTCCGCTGACTGCTGACCAATGGAAAAAAATGACCATTGGCCAAAATGTGTATCGAAATTATTCTTTTCGTTTTTTTTGACTATTATGATTGTTCCTGTTACTACCATTGCTATTGTGACTTTTTGGCCGTCCGTTGGCTGCTGACCAATGGAAAAAAATGACCATTGGCCAAAATGTGATTCGAAAATCTTTTTTTCGTTTTTTTTTTGACTATTATGAATTTATATCCACTTTTACCGTGTCCTGGCTGCTGACCATTGGAAAAAAATGACCATTGGCCAGATTGTGAATAGAATTTTTTTTCCGTTTTTTTTGACTCTTATGATTATTCCTTTTAATACCATTGATAATATGACTTTTTGGCCGTCCGCTGGCTGCTGACCAATGGAAAAAAATGACCATTGGCCAAAGTGAGCATCAAAATTTTTTTTTCCGTTTTTTTTGGCTATCATTGATTTATAGAGTATCTGTTGGTACTGACCAATGGAAAAAAATGATCATTGGCCAAATTTTATATATAACCTAAAAATTGATTATAGATGGTCTAAACAGACAGCCATATTTTTTTATTGGGTTAATATATTTCATTTAATTAAATTGTGATTTCATAGAAAACCTAAAAAGTAATAGTTAAAAAAATATAGGTATTAGATTCTAATTTACAATACAATATATTGATAGAAACTAACACAAAATGGAAAGTAGTATAAATGTGATACCGTCGTCAACTGGGGTGTAAAATGTCCCACCTTGACCCTGAACCTAACCCTAACCTAACCCTAACCTAACCCTAAGCTACCCCTAACCCTAACCTAACCCTAACCTACCCCTAACCCTAACCTAACCCTAACCTAACCCTAACCTAACCCTAACCTAACCCTAACCTAACCCTAACCTAACCTAACCTAACCCTAACCCTAACCTAACCTAACCCTAACCTAACCCTAACCCTAACCTAACCCTAACCTAACCCTAACCCTAACCCTAACCTAACCTAACCCTAACCTAACCCTAACCCTAACCCTAACCTAACCCTAACCTAACCCTAACCTAACCCTAACCTAACCCTAACCTAACCCTAACCTAACCCTAACCTAACCCTAACCTAACCCTAACCTAACCCTAACCCTAACCCTAACCCTAACCTAACCCTAACCTAACCCTAACCTAACCCTAACCCTAACCTAACCCTAACCTAACCCTAACCTAACCCTAACCCTAACCTAACCCTAACCTAACCCTAACCTAACCCTAACCTAACCCTAACCTAACCCTAACCTAACCCTAACCCTAACCTAACCCTAACCTAACCCTAACCCTAACCTAACCCTAACCTAACCCTAACCTAACCCTAACCTAACCCTAACCTAACCCTAACCTAACCCTAACCCTAACCCTAACCCTAACCTAACCCTAACCTAACCCTAACCTAACCCTAACCTAACCCTAACCCTAACCCTAACCTAACCCTAACCCTAACCCTAACCTAACCCTAACCCTAACCTAACCCTAACCCTAACCCTAACCTAACCCTAACCTAACCCTAACCCTAACCCTAACCTAACCCTAACCTAACCCTAACCTAACCCTAACCCTAACCTAACCTAACCCTAAACCTAACCCTAACCTAACCCTAACCTAACCCTAACCCTAACCTAACCCTAACCCTAACCTAACCCTAACCTAACCCTAACCCTAACCCTAACCTAACCCTAACCTAACCCTAACCTAACCCTAACCCTAACCTAACCTAACCCTAACCCTAACCTAACCCTAACCTAACCCTAACCCTAACCCGAACCCTGACCGGACGCAAGCCCGAGGGATAAAAAAATGGAAAGTAGTATAAATGTGAAAAAAGAATCTAACAGGTTTATTTACCGTCGTCAACTGGGGTGTAAAATGTCCCTCACTGACCCTAACCCTAACCCGAAATTCTATTCACAATCATTATAATTTGAATAACCCCCAACTACCGTACGAGTTATGCATATTAACCTCGATAGCATGGTATATAAACTGCGTAGTGATCGATTATATTATTAGATAGATTATATCTTTTGGTTTGATATTAATAAATTTCCTTTAGTTAGAATAAAGTAGGTTAAACCCCTACAGACCAAAGAACAGCAAGAAATATTTTCAAATTTTCTAGAGGTAAGGTAATATTTAAAATTCTGATTTTTAAACTTTTTCTATAGGTGGTATTCATTGATGTGTGTCATTGGTATGAACATTTCAAAGCTAATATGTTAGAGCGTAGAGTCCCTGAAATTTTCAGAATGGCTGCAAGTAACATAAATTTTATTGTTTTAAATTCATAATTAAGATGTATGCAATCCAACATAGATACTAATAGTTATGATAGTGATTCTCAACATCCCTTTCTAAAAAGTAATTCATTTGAACTGCTGACTTTTAAGTTATTAAAAATAGATTAGAGTCTATTAAAATGCCTTTAAAATTTAGGAAAGGCAATGGTAGATTTAAAAAGGACACTAGTAAATTAATATATATTATTTTACAATTTTTTCAGGTTTAACCTTTAAGCAGAAAAGTAAACCTATTGAAGAGCAAAAATGTCTCCCACCTGTGTTTAAATTTACTAAAATGATATGTTTATCCTATACATTTTTTAAATTATAATTTATGGTTAATAAAAGATGCATTTTATACTAAATTGTTTATTACAGTCTTTTATTGATTTATTAGTTATTTACAATTCTCATATTTATATTATCAAAAATATGACATTAAACTAAGTTATATAAAAAAGTCATTTAACTTTAATTGTTTTGATATTCGCTTAACTTGAAACTAAAAAAAATGCATAAAATATTTTGCAAAAATTACTTACATAATACTTTGATTTGAATTCCAATATTAAGATGATTACTCTATAAATTTGACATCAAACTAAATTATATAAAAAAGTCATTTAAATTTGATTGTTAGTTATCTTTAATGCTTCATAATAATTGATCGCTTTTGTTCAAAAACGACATTTAATAATAATGACAACCAATCAAATTCATAGACAATATCGCACTGAAATTTATATATGTCATATATCTTAAGTAAACAACCAATCGGCGGACAGTAGTCAAATCGAATTGACTGAAGTCTAGACGGTTACACTTAATAATGAGCGATTACTTCTATGGAACGATCATAAGGACTTATTGATATTTGGGACGCCCTCGCTATTAAAGTTACTGTGTGAGGTAGACAGTATATATATATGGACGGCACTTTCAAAGTTTGCCCTACTCTTTATTATCAAGTAAATAATATTTAGGCATCAATACATATAAATATGATTTTAGTTGTATACAATCCACGGTTTTTATAAAGGACACATTTCATGCCTAATAGAAAACGTTCATGCCTAATAGAAAACGTGAAACGTACTGCAGGGTATTCAATAAATTGAAGGATGTCTGTTCAGACTAAAATTTGACACTAGCCAATCTTCATACAGATTGATTTTGAGCGAGCTGCGAAGAGTGCTCTAAGATCACGCTTTCCAGACTCTGTGATAAAAGGTAATTATTTATTTATCGTCTTAATTTTTTAAGGGTGCCTTTTCCATTTCTCCAAGGCCATGCTCAGGAAAACGGAACGTTTAGAATCCAAGCGAGATTATAATAATAACCCCTTGATATGTAAAATGGTGAGGAGAGTGTCGGGACTGCCATTTCAACGGATTTAAGATGTCGATACCGTTTACAACGCATGTTGGGAAGACCCTATTGTCTCCCAACATGCTAAATTGCGTCTTTTTTTACATATGATTTTAATACATAGGTGGGCCCTTCTGCCACATTTCCTTATGAAATGTGGCAGATGTACGAGACTGTTGGTCCTAGGACCAATAATCACCTCAAAGGGTACGACAATGCCCTTAAGTCCCTTATTGGACAGGCTGACCCTGACTTATATTAATGCATATCTTTTTTTCAAGAAAACAAAAGACTGATGTCAATCTTATACAGATTGACCACGGTCGAGTATTATATTCTATAAATAAAGGCGTTTCACGAGAAAAATTTACAAATATATACTTTATTCGCACTATACTTACATCACTCGCGGGATTTTGACATTTTTAATTACGTTGATAATATTGCAAAACTTTTATCTTATAATTTTGATACGCGTAATTGGAATTTTACTCATACTCCTTCGCCGAACTCGCTTTTTAATAATTTGCCTCGAGTGATTATACCGACGATAGTGATACTGAATAAATGTCTACAATATATGTTGTTAAGTAGCAATATGGTCGGTATATAAAGTTAAAGTTTTAAGATTAATTGAGATTTGTAAAAGTTACTTTTAAAATATGAAACTTTTCATTTAAAATTTTAAAATCTTCGGCAAAAAATCGCACAAAATTCCGAGGTAATAAGTTTGGTAAAAAATAAAATTTTCACATTCTTAAAAAAGTTATTGATAGCTACCGGATTCTCACGACCTGCCATAACATTTTCTAATTAGATCTTTTTTAAACAAGAACAAGATTTAAAGCATTCTTTAGTTAGGCTCTTTGGTAAGCATTAAATGAAAAAATTGGGGTATCAGTTTCTTATTTTGTATCCATCAATCATTGTATATATCAATATAACGGTACATCAATAAGTAAAAATTATTAGAGGTATATAAAAATAAAATAGAAGTAGATAATAAAGTTATTGATTCAAGTATAAATAAATTTCATTTAGCAAAAACTTAATACAAAAGCTTATCTAATCACATGCACATTGCTAGTAATCATATTTAATAATGATCCATTTACAATCTCTAAGGATCTAAATTAAGTTATATAGCATCCTAAATTGTATAAATAATTTCTATTTAATTTAATGTCTAGAGAGATTGGCTATTTAAAATTTAATATGTTCTCTATTAAAGTACAAAAAACATTAGCAAATATATTATATGTTTACGCTGAGTTTTGTTATAACTTTGTACGAAGTTACAAGTTACTTTATTTCTCGGCGTAAATATAAATTGGGGAACATACAGGACTATCTTTACATCTGCGAATATTGGGTTATATAGCTATTACAAAATACGTAATTATTATTCTTAGAAATATCCATAATCTTGGAATGAATGGAATGCTGTTACTGCAGCTGTCCTTGAAAGCTTTTAGATCGCAATGAATGGGATGCTGATACTGCAGCTGTCCTTGAATTTTAGATTGGCATGAATGGAATGCTGTTACTGCAGCTGTCCTTGAAAGCTTTTAGATCGGAATAAATGGAATGCTGTTACTGCAGCTGTCCTTGAAAGCTTTTAGATTGGCATGAATGGAATGCTGTTATTGCAGCTGTCACTACAGATACTCCCTTCCCAGATACATTGGTTAATGTGTTAAGGGGGGGGGAGGGGATATGTAAAATATGTTAAATATTCGAGAAGTTTTCTCGGCCAATAAACCTATCTGCACTTACGTGTTACTTTCTGTGGATTTTTAACCTCTATAGTTGTTTCTGCTGATTGATTTGTGTTTGCTCGGCCAGGAAAAAGAAATTTTGTTTTTGTGCAGTCGGAAAGTGAGGAAAGTGTTTTTTGTGTAGGGTCATTTAATTTGAGGAGAAGTGTTTCCCAATATGTCGTGTCTAATTTGTTATTTCGTTGTAATAATCTCGTCTTAGTTTTTCAACAAAAATGATGTATTTTCATTTTTGATTGTTGTAGTAACTCCGGTTGTTGTAAAAAATATTCACCTAGAATTTGTAGATTGGTCACTCCGTTAAAATATGATGGCGTATGTCGTGTTTGCGTAATTGGCAAATGAAATCAGCCGGTGCCATTAGTGGTAAATTTTTTTTTATTTGGATGCATCCTAGCTCCGGAATCACGATTTGTGTTAATGAAGTGTTAATATGTTCGCCCACCAGGTGAGAAAGTTGGTTAGGTTAAGGATATGGACGTTTTTTTAGTACTACAGCAAAGTGCAATCGAGTAAAAGGTCCATGTGCGCTACTTTTAGTTACGCTAATATGTAATTTGTTAGGCCTGGTAAAGTTGTTGAGGTTGCCATTGTATGCAGGTAACTGAATTTAGTGGTGATTAATTTGTAAAATGTGGCAAAATAAAATATCGCTTTTGTTTACGAACCATCTAATAAAAGTGTGTCAATGTTGTATGTTGTAGGGAAGCTCGTCTGTCGAAAAGTTACATTGTATACTGTCATGAAAGTAGATGTAACGGTTGTTTTTCGGTGGCGCAATGCCTATGATGATAACCCAGATTGTTTGACATCAGTAATTGATTCGGTGGTAGTAGTAGCGATGCATTGTTGTGTTTCTGTATTTTCTTCGGCCACATCCGCGGAGAGGGATTCCAATAAATACGCATAATTTACTTTTTTGGGAAATTATCCATCTTGTTGTAAAAAGAGCGTCTATTTGGGATATCCCTATATGAATATTCCTCGAGTGGAATTCAGGAAGTTTTATGTATACTGATGATTCCTGTTTTAAAGTTTCCACATGTGGGATATTGTTGTCCGAAATGGATGTCCGGGGTGAGATATAGCAAGTCTTTTGTTTTAATTTTATTGATAGAAGTAGCGGGGGTTGCTGAATATGTATAAAATATATATAGTTTCCCCTGATAGATCAGTTACTTGTCCTGAATATGTTCCTTGATGGCGATAATTCCACTTGATGTACGGCATAGTTGTGTGAATAGGGATTTAAACGAATAATTGGTTAATCCTTTGAATGCCGAAAATAATACCAAAAGGTACAACTCCAGGAGGTAAGTGGTGGATGTTTAAAACAAATTTGCCCCCCCCCCCGTTAACCGGGGTCACCAGTGTTATAACTTTGTACGAAGTTACAAGTTACTTTTTTTCTCGGCGAAAATATAAATTGAGGGACAAAAATTACAGGACTATCTTTACATCTGCGAATATTGGGTTTATATAGCTATTACAAAGTACGTAATTATTATTCTTAGAAAAATCCATAATCTTGGAATGAATGGAATGCTGTTACTGCAGCTGTCCTTGAAAGCTTTTAGATCGGAATGAATGGAATGCTGTTACTGCAGCTGTCTTTGAAAGCTTTTAGATTGGCATCACTGTTACTGCAGCTGTCCTTGAAAGCTTTTAGATCGGAATGAATGGAATGCTGTTACTGCAGCTGTCCTTGAAAGCTTTTAGATTGGCATGAATGGAATGCTGTTATTGCAGCTGTCACTGCAGATTATACTCTCTAACTATATCAATTAACGTTCTAAGTATTCCATTAATCAACTTGAAAACAAGAATCTAGAGGCATGAGATAGCACTCGGATGATATCCTTTATATAATACTTAAATTTACTATATATTGCTTATTTATACACCACCCTATACCAAACTAACGTGTATTAGTTTATTATATAATTTTAATATATGTAAAAAATTCAGAATCTTTCATATACAGCGAATTGATATTTTATATAAAAATCTAAGGCAGTTACTTCATTAAAATGATTTAAAATATTTTCCATTCTAAAGTATTATTATAAATTACAAAATAATTTGCCAATACGTTTAGCTTCAAGAGTGGAATTTTTCAAATTATGGGTGAAAGAATCATTGATCTTTTTTCTTTTGATCCATTAAAAGATCCCAGGACACATAAAGATTTTCTTTACCAATAATCAAGCTGTGTAAAATCACACATGTTTTTATTTTTAAAACAGTTGTGTAGGTTTTAGTATCCATTGGTCTACTAGGCATCATCTGATTAGGAACTATGATATTTGAGTTTGGCAACTTCTTGGGGGAAGAATAGGTAATACACCATTTATTTTTTAAAAAAATTAGAGTTGCCTCCATCTGATTTACTGCCTCTACTACCAACATCAACAACTATAAATCTTTACCTGGCATCAACTAAATAAAAACATATAAATACCTTGCTCATCCTAAAATAATTAAAAAATATCATTAGATAAATCACTAATTTAGAAAATTGTTAGAAAGATAAAATAAGATAGAATTATTATTTAGATTATTATTACATTATGGTTACGTTATTTGTATTTATTCTTCGTTACTCAATTATTATGGTCTTTAAGTCTTACCTTATATTTTAGGATTATAATCATCTTTAGAAATCCAATTTATTTCATTTTATTCAAATTATTACGCGACTTACATATATGTTGCCCACCAGAATATCACGTGCGATGGTAAGCGATTGAATATATTCATTATTAAAATATATATATATAAGAACAAAGGAACGCGGAGGGAGATATATGTGTGTAGACACGTGATCACAACATGGCCACACGCGTATGTATTACTACGCGTCTAACAAATCAATACGAGAGAGATAATGAGGGCTCGTGTTAGCATATAACTATAATAAATCGCGGAGAGAGCGATGGGGGGAGAGGTACTACGCCTAAACATTAAGATGCGTCTAACTAATCAATAAGAGAGATGATGATGCTGAGGGAGGGGGTTTTGTGTGTGTGTGTGGAAATACATATAATTCTGTACATCCGTGGTACAACATTCGAAACAAAGAGCATAAATTTCCCGTACGTTCCCGTACAAGCATAACTGCCTTGCCAGCGCAGCTGGTTTTACTACGCGTAATTAATCGAGATAGATGAGGGGGGAGGGGAAACATGTATAATAGACTACACAACAATATGAGTCACTGTAGCGTTGCGCCTGCGCGCAACCACAACACCATACCCTTCAAGATAACCTCCACCGACCTGATTGTTGACTTCTAAGCACGGTTGTCAGACTTGAGTTTTATGACCGCTGTCCATTGTTCGGACGTACGAATCGAACTGTATTGTTGAACGTCTTCAGGATCGTTTTCTGCTTCGGCCTTCCAATTGGTCTTCTCGATCTGATTTCATCGTTAAAAATTGAATCGTACCATACCCTTTAAGCTTGCTGGGGGGGACTTTTGTCAGTGTATCCGGGCGTCGTTAGGTTCGGGATAGGATACTTCACCCAATTGTTTCCGTTAACGCAACCCAAAATAGTTTTTTGATGATTTTCCCCCAAAAGAGCAAGACAGAAACATCTTCGTCACTCTAAGTCGTTTAGGCCGCTTCTCCATAAGAGCTGCTAGCCTCTCGACACAAAGCGTACGATATTTCCGTATGGTGACGTCGCTATACCACACATCAGCTATCGGCGCCAACATAGGCACCAGCAACATCACTAAGTGTAAAAAGTGCCACAAGCGTATCTCGCATAAAATGCAACTCCGCCTACCATAATCACGTAGGAGCTATGAACTCCATAACGGTAATCTTGAACCTGACAACAATGGTTTTAACTTCCCTTCGTACATGCGAGGTAATTAACTCCAACAAATCAATCAGACATGCGCACGGGCGATTTGCCCACCCAGGAAACTCGACCTCATCAAACCTAATTAAAGGTGATAGGGCATATAGACAAAAAAACAGGTCATAACTGGCACTAAGCCTCCGAATTAATTAAATAAACGCGTCAGAGACGCCGCACCCGTAGGCGCCACTCCCGAAAGTGTACCGACGATTAACGTCGTAAATGATCCAATTAATTCGCTTCCAGGTTACACGTGCGCTCATGCAAAATACATTAATATCCGAAACCTCGTCGTACACGTATTGCTCTGTACCGGCAGAATTCATTCGGGCTTGGCCCTACCGTCCCTAAGCACTGGAATTTTTCATGAGCACAAATTGACCACACTGCCCTGTAAATGCAACTTTAACGCATAGCGTTAAATACCACCGCGTCATCGCACCGTTCGATTTCGATATCAGCTGATCAATCAAGGACAATGACGGATAGCGATTGACGGTCACATGCGCGTCAATCATATTCATAAATATTAAATGAATTCCATGCGAAAAAAGCAAAAAGCGAAAAAAATTGAAGGAATAAAACATGCATTATGAAAATGTTTACCTTCGCGCGATTCTATTTGGACTTAAGCAGTAATTTATTAAATTTCTACCAAACTGATCTTATTAGATCAAATATCACCCCAAAATTTACGATACAATAACTAACAAAACATTTTAGTCTAAATTTAAAGTTCAAAATAATACTTTTAACCCTAACCCAAAAATATAAATTCCAAAAAATTCTCATCTTTCTAATAAAACTTTAAAGCCATACATTATTTGAGTATCGTTTGGTTCTGACACCACTGTTAGAAAGATAAAATAAGGATAGGATTATTATTTAGAATATTATTACATTATGGTTACGTTATTTGTATTTATTCTTCGTTACTCAATTATTATGGTCTTTAAGTCTTAGAAATGTAGGGTAATAATCATTTTTTTTCACCATATTTAGATTAATCTTGTTAACATTTTTTTTTCTTAGCATAATATAAGTATAATAACGTTAGGTGTTAAACCATGTTATAAAAGCGAATTAAATCGCACGCATTATGAACAACGATCGCCTGCGAATTGCTTAAACATTTTCGCGAATCAAAATTCGCTTCGCTTTTTTTCGCTTGGCGCGTCACCACGAACGCGGGGTAAGCAACGCGTTTTTACAATATTAAATATGTCACCAGGAATGGAGAATGTTTAGCTTAGGCCACCTTGCTCTTAGCGATCATCTGGGCAAGTTTAAAAGTAAAGTTTGAATGGACTCCTATAAGCTTCCAATCAAATTTTCTCGGGATTTCATTATTATTGATTACCCAGGAGTTGCTGAAAATGTTGAGACATCATTTAAATCTTTAGGTGGAAAAGAAAAACTTTTAAAAGTTACATTAATTACTTGATATAATTAATAATAATAGGCATTAGCTAAGGATCCTGGATCGTATGTTGCATTGCGTTTTAATTCGCAGGATGAATACTCATCAGCAGTATATGCTACTCCAGAAAAAGCTGCTAAGTATTTGATAAAAATTAAACGGCTGAAACGAAAATCCTCAAAGGGGATTGAATATAAATTGAAAGTTGAAATTTTAGGAAAAATGCCATGTCTTTATGAATTTACAAGTACAAATTTGTTACTATTTTAGAATGATTCTTTTATAGAAATTTATTAATTTAGCAAAGTATATATATTTTGGCATTAACTTTTTGTATATAGCCTTAATGTATAATATTGATTATATATTTTTAACAAGGTATGGCAGACTTTTCCTATTTGCCTTATACAAAAGATCCTGTAGAGCAAAACATATATATAGATTTATCCCAGAATCTTCTTCCACCAGATATTATGGATAAAAACTGGTTTACTCATTGCTTAAATCATCCATTAATGTCCTCAAATTCAGAAATATTAAAAAATCCCCAAGAAAATCCTGCACCTTTTTTCTTTACACCATGTCCATTTTCTTATACACAAAAGCCAGTAAAAAATATATTTATAGACAATTCATTTTCTGCCTTGGCCTATTCATCAAGACCAGATTCAAAGCCTGCAAAAAATCTTGACAATGAAATGGATATTCATACTACTAACCTATCATGTAAATTTTAGAATCTTTATTAAGGATTGTTTCAGAATGCTTATATATATTGAGAATGTCGATTGGCATTGGTTTATACATAAGTTTTTTTATATGTATAAATTTGGTTCTGATATTTTAAATTTTGGACTTTATTATGCTCTACCCCTCATTAGCATTTAGTTAGATTTATAAAAAGATTTTATGTGTATTCTTTTTATATTTAGCCAGTAACCTATTAAAACAGCTTGTACCTGCCATGTCCATAACCTTTTATTAACCTTCACCTAAAGGACTTGAACCAGAACTGAGGTCAAAATTATTGTCTCTTGCCAAACAAGAATATGTATCAAAAATTCAACAGGTCACTACTTTTAAAAATAACATGTCATTTTTTGTATTTGTGCCATTTGTTAAGACCATTCATACCAAAACCAAGAAATGGGTATTTGCAAACTGTCCAGTCAAGGCCCACATCCAAAGGCTCTACCTCAGCCTCATCTCATACTACTTTGCTACTGGCCCCTGGAAAAATTTATATGTTCGATATGGGTTTGACCCTAGGCAAGACCCTTCGGCTAGAAAATATCAG
Organism: Gordius sp. MW1; assembly: GCA_964036665.1. Classification (NCBI taxonomy): domain Eukaryota; kingdom Metazoa; phylum Nematomorpha; class Gordioida; order Gordea; family Gordiidae; genus Gordius; species Gordius sp. MW1. Next base: position 7,350,061 of record OZ038529.1, on the reverse strand, counting down.
AGGGTGATCGTTAGCAATATCAAATCTCATTGTGGTAATGCTTTGATTTCAAAAATTATGTGAAGAAATAAGAGGCTACAGTCTTACTATTTTAAGCTTTCAAGCCCATCCCTACAATTAAATCTAAAGTTTTAACTGTCCCTGAAACTATTAATTGCTATGCAATTTATGGGCTCGTTTTTTGTTGTCCGTCCGTCTGTCTGTCTGTCCGTTACCCTCCCTATCTATTTGCATTGGGTATATTAGGTTATCGATTTTTTAAATTAATGCATGAGAAAGAGGTGCCCCACCCCTCATCTCTATCTCCCTCGCTGTGTTATTTTTAAAATTAATGCATAAGAGGTGCCCCACCCCTCATCTCTATCTCCCTCGGTGTGTTATATATAAGATTTGTTAAATTATCTATTATATAATAAACATAAATAAAAGTTGTTTACTTTTAATTGCTATGCAAAACTTGTTATATAATAAACATAAATAAAAGTTGTTTACTTTTAATTGCTATGCAATTTAACTAGTTTTTTAGTTAGAATCCCGGAGTTTTTTTTGACTCTTATGATTGTTCTTGTTACTAACATTGATAATAAGAATTTTTGGCCGTCCGCTGGCTGCTGACCAATGAAAAAAATGACCATTGGCCAAAATGTGAATCGAAATTATTTTTTTCGTTTTTTTTTGACTATTATGATTGTTCCTGTTCCTACCATTGCTATTATGACTTTTTAACCGTCCGCTGGCTGCTGACCAATGAAAATAACGACCATTGGCCAAAATGTGAATCCGAGTTTATTTTTTCGTTTTTTTTGACTATTATGATTGTTCCTGTTACTATTATTGCTATTATGACTTTTTGGCCGTCCGCTGGCTCCTGACCGATGGAAAAAATGACCATTGGCCAAAATGTGAATCGAAATTATTTTTTTCGTTTTTTTTGACTATTATGATTGTTCCTGTTCCTACCATTGCTATTATGACTTTTTGGCCGTCCGCTGGCTGCTGACCAATGGAATAAAATGACCATTGGCCAAAATGTGATTCGAAATTTTTTTTCTCGTTTTTTTTTGACTATTATGAATTTATATCCACTTTTACCGTGTCCTGGCTGCTGACCAATGGAAAAAAATGACCATTGGCCAAAATGTGACTCGAAAATTTTTTTTTCGTTTTTTTACTCTTATGAATTTATATCCACTTTTACCGTGTGCTGGCTGCTGACCAATGGAAAAAATGACCATTGGCCAAAGTGAGCATCAAATTTTTTCTTTCCGTTTTTTTTTGGCTATCATTGACTTATAGAGTATCTGTTGGTACTGACCAATGGAGAAAAAATGACCATTGGCCAAATTTTTGATTTTTTTAATTAAAAATTGTTCAAATTCAACAAAAAATTTCTCCCAACAATTCTGCAAATTCTTAACATTGTGATGTTTTATAATATAATGTTTGTTAGACCCATAATCACTAAAGGCCGTAAAAACTAATGTAATACGCAACTAGATGCAAACACTAAATCTAATCCTAACCCTTGCCTATATTACATTTTACCTATATTACATTTTGCCTATAAATGGAAAATTTGTATAAATAATTAATTAATCATTAGGCATTTAATACCCCCCTATATTTTTATAGCTATAGAATTTATAACAATTAGTTAACTCCATGATTTACTACGCTACAGATTGTGTGGTAAATTAGTGATTCTGCTGCCAAAAAAAGAGACAACCCTCCTAACCTAAAATGTTTAACCTAATTTCATATAAAAATAAAATAAAGATGCCCTATCTTACCCTCTTATCCTTCCTCCGCTGAGTTGGTATTATTAGGGGGCGGGAGTGGAGGAGATCATCCCTCAACCCCTTTTTATTATTATTGATTATTATATGCGTTTAGTTTTAACGGAGGGAAGGGGGGGGGGTAGTGTGAGCGTTTAGTTTTGGGCGGGAGTGGAGGAGATCATCCCTCAACCCCTTTTTATTATTATTGATTATTATATGCGTTTAGTTTTAACGGAGGGAAGGGGGGGGGTAGTGTGAGCGTTTAGTTTTAACGGAATAAGTATTTAAAATAAAATACTAATTTATTAAAACCACTTTTTCACCAATACCCACATATGCTATAGTATGAACGTTGAAGCTCAATAAATAATAATAACTTTCTGATGGAATCGTTCTTTCTAAATCTCGCACAATAACTCGAGGCCGGTTAATTGAAAGATAGAAATTAATATAATTGGGTCTAGAAATAGTATGGTAGTTCTATGCATTCGTCAAATCATTAATAGGACTAGGATTTAACTTGATTAAAAGAAGGAAAACTTTTATATAATCTAGTCGTTAAATGCTTTAAACTGCTGATACTTTTTTTTCTAATCCTTTAATTTAAATGTGCGCGTTGGAAATCTAAGTATTAAATTCGCCACTTTTTTATACTCTATATAAATCTTAAATCAAATTGTTATAAATTAAAGAGAATATTATTAATTACAAAGAAACCCGAAGGCGTTAGCGCTTCACCTTATGTGTGGTTATGTTCCGCCCCCAAAAAGCTTAAATTCTACATACCTATACTGGGGCAACCAAAAATTTGTGTGTTTTATATTGACTTTTTTTATTATTTTAAACTTGCTATGTAGAATTGCGTTTTGTGACCATATAAATGTAACATTTTTATGTTATATTATTTTTTAGATACATTAGAAAATCAAATGTGGAAGGCAGCCACGAAAAATTTAATACAATAATAACTATTATTTAATTTATATACGTACGATAAAAATTGTTATTGCAAATTGAAATTTTAATTAAAAATTTAACGTTTTCCGGTTATGGAATAAATTATGCCCAGAATGTTTTAGTATGTGAAAGTCTATATATCTAATCTTAGAAATCAACAAGTTGTGCAAGATTAAAATTAATTTTAGAATGATGTTTAACCTAATTTCATTTATTAAAAAATAATAAAGATGATATTTATATACTTTATCCAGCCGACATTTATACACTTAACTCATTTATATTTTCCCGCTTCGTCAAATTGTAAATCATAATAAAATTTTACGTTTTTTTTGGCTAACATTGATAATTACCCTATGCCCGTCAGTCCAATTCTTTTGCATTTAATACCCCCCTATAGGCATTCTCGCCCCTTCTCACCTTTCTCGCCCATAAATTGCATAGCAAATAAGCTACATTTATACGTAGAATAGATGAGTCGTCCCCTCTTCCCTTCCCCCCCCCCCTTCCCTTCCCCCCTTCCCTTCCCCCCTTCCCTTCCCCCCTTCCCACGAGGGCCGAAGGCCCGAGTTTTTTTTTAATTGCTATGCAATTTATGGGCTCGTTTTTTGGTGTCCGTCCGTCCGTCCGTTACCCTATCTATTTGCATTGGGTATATTAGTTAGGTTATCGCTTTTTTAAATTAATGCATGAGAAAGAGGTGCCCCACCCCTCTTCTCTATCTCCCTCGCTGTGTTATTTTTTAAATTAATGCATAAGAGGTGCCCCACCCCTCATCTCTATCTCCCTCGGTGTGTTATATATAAGATTTTTTAAATTATCTATTATATAATAAACATAAATAAAAGTTGTTTACTTTTAATGCTATGCAATTTAACTAGTTATATAATAAACATAAATAAAAGTTGTTTACTTTTTAATTGCTATGCAATTTAACTAGTTTTGGGGTTAGAATCCCGGAGTTTTTTTGACTCTTATGATTGTTCTTGTTACTATCATTGATAATAAGAATTTTTGGCCGTCCGCTGGCTGCTGACCAATGAAAAAAATGACCATTGGCCAAAATGTGAATCGAAATTATTTTTTTCGTTTTTTTTTACTATTATGATTGTTCCTGTTCCTACGATTGCTATTATGACTTTTTGGCCGTCCGCTGGCTGCTGACCAATGTTATATAATAAACATAAATAAAAGTTGTTTACTTTTAATTGCTATGCAATTTAACTAGTTTTTGGGTTAGCCCGCAGTTTTTTTGACTCTTATGATTGTTCTTGTTACTATCATTGATAATAAGACTTTTTGGCCGTCCGTTGGCTGCTGACCAATGAAAAAAATGACCATTGGCCAAAATGTGAATCCGAGTTTATTTTTTCGTTTTTTTTTGACTATTATAATTGTTCCTGTTACTACCATTGCTATTATGACTCTTTGGCCGTCCGCTGGCTCCTGACCGATGGAAAAAATGACCATTGGCCAAAATGTGAATCGAAATTATTTTTTTCGTTTTTTTTTGACTATTATGATTGTTCCTGTTCCTACCATTGCTATTATGACTTTTTGACCGTCCGCTGGCTGCTGACCAATGGAATAAAATGACCATTGGCCAAAATGTGATTCGAAAACTTTTTTTTCGTTTTTTTTGACTATTATGAATTTATATCCACTTTTACCGTGTCCTGGCTGCTGACCAATGGAAAAAAATGACCATTGGCCAAAATGTGATTCGAAAATTTTTTTTTTCGTTTTTTTTACTCTTATGAATTTATATCGACTTTTACCGTGTGCTGGCTGCTGACCAATGGAAAAAAATGACCATTGGCCAAAGTGAGCATCAAAATTTTTTTTTCCGTTTTTTTGGCTATCATTGACTTATAGAGTATGTGTTGCTACTGACCAATAGAGAAAAAATGACCACTGGCCAAATTTTTGATTTTTTTAATTAAAAATTGTTTAAATTCAACAAAAAATTTCTCCCATAAATTCTGCAAATTCTTAACATTGTGTTGTTTTATAATATAATGTTTGTTAGACCCATAATCACTAAGGCCATAAAAACTAATGTAATATGCAACTAGATGCAAACACTAACAAACCCTAACCCTTGCCTATATTACATTTTGCCTATAAATGGAAAATTTGTATAAATAATTAATTAATCATTAGGCATTTAATACCCCCCTATAGGCATTCTCGCCCCTTCCCACCTTTCTCGCCCATAAATTGCATAGCAAATATGATACATTTATACGAAGTACAGATGAGTCGTCCCCCCTTCCCTTCCCCTCTTCCCTTCCCTTCTCCCCCTTCCCACGAGGGCTGAAGGCCCGAGTTTTATATTCATATTTTCGAAGTTCATGCTCTTATAGGGTAAGAATCGCCTTAGCCCTTAAAGCGATTGATTATGATTATAAATCGGTGAATTTGATAAAGGATGGAGGGGAGCAAGTACTTATTTTATATAATGAAATTCTTAAAACAATCATTATAACCTGATAAAATTGTAAATAATAATGTGTGCCATATAAAATTAATAAAAATTAGTTGAAACTTAATTATTGATCAATTTTTCTATTTATAACTATAGATTTTTTAGCCTATAATCCATTTTAAAAGTTTTCAGATGAATATCAAAAAATTAATCCTGAGGGGTTGGTGCCTACATTTGTAATTGATTCCAATATTATAACCCAATCAATGGCTATATTAGAGTTTTTGGAAAAAAAATATCCTCAACCTCCAAACTTGTTGCCTAAAAATATATTTGAACGCAGCAAGGTAATAGATTATCTATATTATACCTAGATTTAAAATTTAGGTTAGAGCCATAGCCCAAACAATAGCAAGTGATATTCAGCCTGTACAAACTCTAAGAATTCTCAAATTTGTTAATGAATTCAAACCGGATTGGGCAAAGTACTGGATTGAAATTGGATTTAAGGGTAAAAAATTTCATTATATAATTAGTTTATTATTAAATGACTCACACCATTCCCTACTTAAAATGTAATTCTTTTGAAAAAAGCCCTGATCTATAAGATTCAATGAAAATTGTTGATAAACATATTTAAGGCCTAAAAAGGCAATTTTTTATCACTTTGACCCCATAAAAGTGCAACTTAAATATGTTTAATTAATTAGACTCTAAGTATTTTAGAACTTGAACCCAATTCAATTTTTTTCAAAATTGACTTTACTCACAATTAATAAGAATGTTATATAAAAGTGGCTTAATATAAATATAACTTATTAGATGTAATTACCTCTACACAATAATCTTAGGTAAATGCATTTGGTGTTTGTTTAATACTGAATTAATATAAAATATAACCCCAAATTAAAGTAACTTTTAATCTAAGTTAAAGTCGTCCTGTCAACCGTGCTAACGTTTTAGGTACAATCCAAAGCATATATTCTATTCGTGTTTTCTGCTATATTTGGTAGCTTTGGAAAAACTGCTCGTCGATTTAAATATTGTGTAGGCCATCAAGTGAGCATTGCAGATATCCTATTGGCTCCTCAAGTGTATAACGCTCTGAGATACAACGTAGACTTAGAGCTTTTCCCCAAAATAAACGCCATCTACAAAAATTTAATGGAATTGGATGCCTTCAAAAAGGCACACCCCTCAGCTCAACCAGATTGTCCACCCGTACTAAAATAACGAAAGCTCTTTCCTTTGCATTAATACATCGTTATTCTCATGCAGTATTATTACTCACTCTTTGATACATTTATTAACTTTTACTCACGAATGAAGGGATTTTATATATATTTTACCCATATATGGGTGGTTAAAATTAACGCGCATTAAATGCCACACTGTTTTGTAATAAAATGGTTAAAATATAATACAAAATTTGGTATTTCAAGTACGTCAATCGATTAGTATTAAATTAACTATGAGAGATAATCGCGTGAGATATTTTTCAAAATAGTGATAACACTTTGTCAATAAGTGGGGTAGGTTAAAATATCGAAAAGATAGGCGATGTTGTATTGAGGGGAGAATATATATTAATAAATAGGTAGTAATGAAAGGAGAGAGAGTAAAAAACGATTATAAAAAATGGTAAAGTTGCTAAAGGGGTACATCCGGGGGGCCTTGATCTTTGGTGTAAAAATGAGAGATTTTGAGGCATTAAATGCTATATCGCTGGAAGATTCTTCATACACAAAGACAAGTAGGTTGTAAGGTTGCATACGACACACTAACAACGCCTTTTGCTGAGTTCAGCCAGTATAACTAAAAAAAGGAACATAAAATTGTTTAAAGATTTGAATAAAACAAGTTAATATTTTACTAATGAATAACCGAAAAACTTCATTACTTAGAGTTTTCCAAATCAAAATAATTCCAATTGGAATTATTTTGATTTGGAAAACTCTAAGTATTTAAAGACCTCAAACATTAAAAACAAACTAACGTCCAACGTATATATAATAATTAAAGATAGTTTCTTCATAAAAAGAGGTTAAAAAACGACCCTTTGTACTAAGCTATAAATATATTTAAAATTTTAAAACACCAAATAAAATTAAGTTAAAATTTTTAAGGAATCAGCAGAGTCTATTACCGTTTATGATATCTTGTTTGACGGTTTGCAGCTCTTTTCGCATCTCGGTCAACAGTTCTTGCTTCAAACAATCCCACCCATTCATTTCCAACCCGGTTTGGGTGGAGCATTTAACTTCATTTTTCCTGACGATCATTAAAAAAGTAAATTTTTACAAAATAAAACTATGATTTTATTCACTTTTTAAGCATGGGTGATGAGTTTGATGCGGAGCTTGACATAGCCGCTTGGCTGAGTGAAGCGTTTGTGATGGGCCCGTTCATCGTTAGGGTTCCTACGATTGAAGTTTTTGCTTTTAACAATTATTCATAAATAGCAACAAGGTGTACAACAACTAGTGTTGTTAAAACGGCTGCTGGGTTTTGTTTGGTCTACCTTTGGTTTTACTAAGCCTAACGGTCGACTAAGAAAAACAGATCAAAAATCCTTTGGATTGTTAATGTTTAGTCGACTAAAACCGTAGGTCGACCGAACGAAACCCAACCGTTTTTACAACACTAGACAACCGAGTTCCTAAATTATTCAACTAAAATAGGCAGCTAAAACACCCCTTTGCTGCTTATTGAACAGAGGTTTTGAGAAGAACTAGGTGGCTCACCTAAATGTAATATTTGGTTTCATATATTTTGACGGGACAAATGTAAAACTAGGGAAAGCCAATCTTCTAAACGATGTATAAAATAATTTCCTATCTTCAGACATTACAATGTATCATTAATGGCTTAATTTATCGTAAAAGATTAGGCTGATTTAAATTTATTTCAATATATAATCTGCTTTAGAGGCCGAGTCTCAACTCGATCTAGATTCCTATTAAAGCTTTGGATTTATGCATGAGCGTCCTTGAAGGCCTTAGGGCTTGTCTTAATATCGGATTCAGATACAAATCGCGCGAATTTATCTTTATCTCAATATCCGATTCATTCAATTTCATGGGTCAAACTCGGTTAATTATTAATATTTTGTTTTTTGATAGTTAAAAACGTTTTCTTTTGTTATTTCCCCCCCTGGGGATTAATTCGAAACTTTGCTGGTACCCAAAAATTTTAAAACATACAACATTTAAGCTTAGGAAAAGTTAATCGCTGTCATGTTATTCGTCTAAAATGTGAATCTGCTGTGAATTCGAAGTTAAGACAGGGCTGTGTTACAACCCGTACGATGATTTTTGCTGCGCAGCAAAATCCGATATTAAGACACCCTTACAAGTTATTTTCCAAAAACTATATACTTTATCAAATTTCTGTTATAATAATGAATACACCTAAATTTAAAAATAATGCAAAAATCCCATTTAGATACTCTCACATTCGACATTCCCAACCCAACAAAAGAGATGTACCGTTATTAATGTGGCCGCTAGCATTAAGGACGGGTTCGGGGCCTGGGCCCTGGCTCAAGGCGAAGCCCGCGGCCCCACTATCGGCCGACTGAATCGAAGAAAAGGAAGAGGAAGATGCCGCAGATGACATGGAAGAGCTATTCTGAAGTGCAACCACCGAGGAGCAACTTTGCTTGCTCATGCTTGTGGTTGTAACTGACAATTTATTATAATTACTAATCTCTGCGGGGGGAGTGTTAGAGTTAAGGGCTTCGGGCTGAGAGATTTCCGAGGCGGCATTTGGGGCTGGGGCTCTTAGCCGAGCCTTGCGCCGGGCGAGGGTAGCCATCATTTCTTGCATCATTTGAGAGTTGGTAGAGGTGGGCGGTAGGACTGGCCCAGGCGCGCCCGAAGTTGGAGGTAGTGTGGGCGCTGGCGGGGTTGCATTAACTTGAGTTGTTTGCCCGGATCCAACCTAATTATAAGAGATGCGAATAAAGGTTAAAAACGAAAACTCATAAATACGCCAGGAACATAATGAAGGGTTTTGTCTTCGGTGAACGAATTCTAATGCATCCTAAGGATATGAAATATAATTACTTTTTGTTACGACTTACCTCAGTTACTTATGTATATTTATATAAGCTTTCAGAAACAAATTAAACCCTTTAAAAAATGAATAATAAAACTTAGGCCTGATTATAAATATAAACAATCAATTTCGAAAAATACGTAAAACTAACCAGTTAATTAGGCATTTATAAAGTGACCCACTCAATAATTCCACGTGGTTCTGGCTAATTGAAATTTGATCGCTAAGCTCGAACTTTTACAAGGCTTATTAAAAACCACAAAGAATCTAAAATTTGAGCTTATATTAATTTCAGTGATTTGGGGAAAATAACCTAATTTTGATAAAATTAGGGAGTGGCATAGGAAGGAAGGAGCATAAACCTTTTTAAGCTTTATGTTAGCTATGCCCGTGCCCAAGGAATTGTAGGTATCTCCATGAAAGGAGGGCAATGGAGGTGGGGGAGGTATGCGATTGCCATTGACGCTACTACCATTAGCGTTTTGTACGGTAGCGGGCGTTTCGACGTAATAGGAAGGTGAAGTGCAAACAGCGGTAGTACCTCCTGGCGCTCTAGCGTTTTCTTGACGCGGCGATAGGTAATTTAAGGGGTATTGAGGTGACGCCGATTGACTATTGACGATGACGACGCCAGGGGGCTGCGCTGAGGCTTGGAGCGTAGAAGTTTGATAAGGTGAGAGGTTGTATGCACCTCCTTGGCCAGGGTGCGAGTTTGGATTGGGTGAAAGGGTGTTGTTGTATTGGAGAGCTGAATTGTTCGGGTTGTATTGCTGCTGCTGCCCGTTGTCAATTGGTACACAGGGACCGTTTGCTGTATCGGGTGCACAAAGAAAAATTTAAAATAAATGCTAAGTATAACAGCTTAATAATTTTAAGGGAATTGATATATATATATTTATTAATATAGTTCGTTAGGTGGCATATGTTAGTAGGAATCAGAGACCAGAAAAACCCGGCCCGCTGCACCAAACTGCCCGCGGGCACTTATCAAAAATTTAGATTTTTGGGCGGGCACTATAACAGATTCGGGCTTAATATAGTTTTTTTGGTATTTATCATTTTGTATTATGAACTTTTTTATTTTGTATTAATATTTATTAATCAAAGTTCGAATCCAAAAAAAGCTAATCAAATTCAAAAATTTTGGAAGATATAACAAAATTTTTGCTAGAAATTAAAAAAATATCATTTCGGGCCGAGCAGTAGGGGCAGCTCTTATGATTCGGGCCCGGTCGGACGGACACTTAGAAGGGTTCAAGGGCCCTGGCGGGTGAATAAGCCATAAAATCAGACGGGGACCGGTTTTGTGCAGAAAAATCTAAACAAATCCGACATCTGGTAGGAATGGACACAAAGATCCTACAAATTTATAGCATACAGGGTTGACGCAAAACCCGAGGGTCGAGTTAAAAATTTCAAAATGACTGGTCGGTCTCAGGTCAAAAAATTAAGAACGCTTCGAAACGGGTCGTGTTCAGGTTAAAACATATTTGAAAAGCTTTCGGGTGGGGTTCGGATTGAAAAAGCGACTTTGCGGGCCTACAATATAGGACGCGGCAGGATAGTTTTGCTCAAAAGTGACCATAAAGTGCATGGCAATTAATATGCGAGTACAGCGCTTTAAAACGTAAAATAAATAAAGTGCGATTCATTTAAACAAACATTAATTTAATCATGTAATAAGTTATGAAAACGTACGTATAACTACGTTGGTGTTTTCGCTGATCCCTGCACCGTCTGAGGCGTACTTTTTGTTTGATTCGCACCATCCATTAACTTCTCGCGGGTTACTACTATAGAGAAATCAGATAAAAAGATCTCCCCTTTTTAATGGCATGTATTAGCGTACAGCATTAAGCAATTTACTTTAGTCGTACGCAATTATCAAACAATTTCAAGCCCTTAGCCTTCAGAGCGCTAGTGCTAAAAGAACTATTTCAAGATCTGTATGTCTCTTTAACGGCTCGCTAGATGTTGAATAAATAATAATGTAATCCATCTTAAATTGCACATTCCAAAAAATGTAGCTCTAAAAACCTAAAATATCGGGCACTCTAAATCTAAGGATAAAACTTCGATAAAATGAACTGAACATTTTTGAGTTTATTGATCATGTGATTCCTTATATTTTTTGAAAACTGTTGGTGGGCGATAAAAACCCTACTTTTAAATCAAATCATTACACGGGCGTAGCCAAGGGGGGGGGGGAGTAGGGAAGGGCGGCTGCCCTCCTCAAATCCAAAAAATTTGTTGAAATATATTAAAATTATGACTAAAATTTCAAAAAATGATAATTTTTTCTAATTCCACTGCTGGCTACGCCCACGAATAATTCCCATTGTCAAATAGTTTGCTACATCTCGGTGTGAATTAATAACACAGGCACACTCACCATTACAAAATCATCAAAATTAGATTAAATGTACAAAAATGAAATAAAGGGTGCGGGATAATTGTACTAAAATCGTTGCTGGTATTCGATCTTTTGATAAGTGGTCGGGTCGTGTCCGTTGTTGTAAGAAACTTCCGAGCATGGGGCAGCATACTGAGGAGCCGACCCCGTCGATTGGTTCCTGTAATGACCTGACCCAGCATTATGGTAGCCATTTTCGGTGATCGCGTTAGCGTTAGCTATATCACAAATATTGAGGATAAATTCAAAAGTGATTTACAAATTAGACAAGTTGCCCAAAAGAAATATATATAAAGGTAATCATCAGTCGAGCAGCAAAACAACAATGGAATTTGGGCCCGGGCGGGTTGAAAAAAGTAAAGCGAACCAGCGGTCATTAGACCGATTGCCACCAAATTTGGCCAGATCATTGCCTTCGCATTGTAGATAGTTTATTATACATATATTTTATACACCTAGGATAGCGGGAACGACGTTTTGAGAAATAAAACTGCCGACTAGCGGACCCTAAACAATAACGTTTCACCTAATTATTATTTCTCGTTACAGTATTACTCATTGCCCTAAAAGTTTTGCCATTCATGCCTCGATTTTTCAATCACTTACTCGCAATTATCCCCATTTTATAAGTCTGTGACAAATAAAAAGTCTTAACTCGAAAACCATCACCTGTTAATATAAAAACAACGCGCGCGACGCGAGGACCATGCCAAAGCAACGCTTGGCCGGGCACAGCTAGTATTAGTGTTGTAAAAACGGCTGGGTTTCCGTTGGTCGACGTTTGGTTTTAGTCGACTAAGCATAAAGAGACCAGTTTTTTTGTCGGTTTTTCTTAATCGCATGAACAGACCAAAGATTTTTTGGTCAAACCTTGGTCTGCGTATGTTTTATCGACTAAAACCGAGGGTCGACCAAACAAAACCCAGCCGTTTTTACAACACTAGCTAGTTTAGAATAAAAAAGCGAAATTAAACCCAACATGCCCCTTAATGTTAATGATATAAGCATCGCTAACTAAGCCTGGTCAAGAAGTGGCTATTTTACTCATAAGAGGATTTGGGACTCCGGCGGCTAAGGCGTTGAGTGCCGAAAAGATTATGGCAGAAAAGTTTTCGGCCTCTTCGAGATTGGCGAAGTTGAGGCCGTACACCTGGCGATTATCTCGCCACTGGTGGAACGTGGGGGTGGCCACGTTGTATTTCATGTTTTTCGGTATGCTGCAATTCAGCACGACCTATGTTGAAACGGGAGAAATGCTTTAAGGCGTTGTGGACTCTTAAACAAGGATAACCACATAAAAATAGTCCGAGACTTTTTGGTCAATTACAAAATAATAGGAAATACTAGACAAGTTGTCCAAAGAAATACATTAATTTAAGGGCGAGGTCGAAAAAAGTAAAACCAATCAGCGGTCATTAGCTAGTGTATTTGCGAAAACATAAGTCCACAGCCATTAAAAATCCGTATAAGATTTCACGGCAATTATTCAATAATTACAAGTTGGACAGGACAAGAGAGGACAACCAAAAGCGTGCCCATAAATTGCGTAACAATTAATATAATTGTTGTACCGAGGTGATGGGTATTATAAAATTGCGATAAAAGTTTGGATAGCCTACTAGGGTATTAAATGACCCCAAATAAAACTATCAACTTAGTCAAAATTCTAACTAATTATAAATACATGATGGTAGTACCGAGGTGATCGGTATTGGGAAATAATAATGAAAACCTGTGAAAACACAATTTTGTGTTTTCATAAAAATGTCGCTAGCGTCAGTCAAAAATTACACTATCGGTCGTAGAAATTTATTATACACAATCATTTGGAAATAACCCTCTCTTAGTTTATAAAAAAATAGACTAACTAAATTCAATAAATGATTATAGGAGTATGATGCCGTTTAGTGAAATAACAAGGACGACACTTAGTTCAACCAAGCTTATTTGTAACAGGCGAATTCATATACAAATTGGTTGTTTTTTATAAAAAGTTTATTGTGGAAAACGTTATTTTATTTTAATAGTTTTTTTGTTCAAGTTTAATTATTAATTATTTTTTACGCTGCTTCATACAGGTTTTTACGAAACACTTTAAAGATATACGTGCTAAAATATATTGAAACAAGCCGCGACATAAAACTATGGATCGGAACTATATTGAATTTCCCAATTTCCATAATTATTTCCTAGTAAAACTTCGACGACAAGTATGTGACATACACTAGTGTTGTATTGCAAACGGCTGGGTTTTGTTTGGTCGACTTATGGTTTTAGTCGACTAATCATAAACAGACCAAGGGATTTTTGGTCTCTCTTTCTTAGTCGACCACTAGGCTTGGTCGAAATTTAAAAAACAGACCCGAGTCGACCGTTAGTCATAGTTAAGCCAAAGGTGACCAAACAAAACCCCCCAGCCCTTTTTACAACACTAACATGCACTTTATGTTACTTTTCAACGAGTCCAAAGGGGGTATAATTAAGTGCAAAAATATTAATGATCAGATTAATACCTCATGGCCCTGTATCTTGCGCCCGACAATGCGAAAGGTGTTGTGTACGGTGTGATGGTATATTTGAACGCGAGAAATGCCGGGAGAAGTGCCGCAATGCATCCACTTCTTGTTGCAATCGTCGTACAGCATGACGCTAGAATTGACCGCCACTATGGATTGCTCGCTACATCGTGCAAATATACAATTAATGTGACGACATCTTTGTTAAAATTTTTGTTTTAAATTTTGTTAGTCAAAAAATAAAAAAGCAATGGAATTTATTAATATAAGTTTAGGTTTTATAATGATCGAAATGGACATTTAAATTTAAATACCAAGATAAGGCGACAATTCCAATTTTTAAAAAAGTTTCAATTTTGCAAATAACGTATAGTGTCGATGAAAGAAGTGGCTAAAAGTGCGGATCTAAAAGTTAAGTTTATTATTTGTATAGAATTCATTTAAAATTTCAACGTAATAAGTATAATATTTGAAGGAATTCCTATAAAAAGTAGTTTGTCCCCATTTATCCGTTCATCATCACACTTAGGGCCCTTCAAAGTGGATTTTTTAGGTCCTAGCCCGGCCCCACTCCTATTTTATTTTTCTCGAGCCCAGCCCGACTTTAAATGTATAAAAATTTTATTCAGAATACCCATCCGCACCTTTCATATAACATAATATTTTGTCTCCTCTAAATAGCCTACTCAACAAAGGAATTGGCAAAATGTTTAAAAAATCTTTTAGCTTGGGCAGGGCCGGCTCAGGCCTCGGATCGGGTTGACCCAAGGCCCAATCCAGATTAAATTTCAATTTTTAGCCCGAGCCCGGCTCGGGCTTTGGGCGGCCAGTACAGGGCTCTAATCACACTATTTAAATCCCGTTTTAACGCATTAAACGATCGGCAAATGGCATAACAAACACGCATCAAATCAAATAAAACAATGAGAGGATTGGAAGCTGCTTCATAGGAGCGAGCTAACATTACTAATCCACACCAACCCAATGCCCCTAATAACCGAAATCACTACAAAAAAACACAATCGGGAGCAGGCAGGGGAGGGGGAATAAAAAGCTAGATATTTTAAAAGTTAAACTTAACGGCTTTGCCAGCACAATAAGAGAGAGAGCATTGGTGTTATTGATCCCTCCAAAAACTGCATTGGCCGAGGGGAAAAGGGTACTTGAAGCTGAAAAGACCATTTGGACGCGGGCTCACATTACTAATTTTAATTAAGATAGAGCCATGATTTCCAAGAGCTCAAACTAGAGAACAGCAAAGTCGCTTTTTTCAACCCAAACCCGACTCGAAAGCATTTTAAAATGTTCAACCCGAATCCGGAAGCATTTTAAAAATTTGACGCGTGTCGGTCTCTAGCTCTAACCTAAACCCCTCTCCCATATATTAGGGCTTGTCCTAATTTTCTAAGCTTAAATGTTGTATGTTTTTAAATTATTAGGTATCTGCAAAGTTTAGATTTAATCTCACGAGTTGAAATAAACAAAAAAAAACGTTTTAACTATCAAAAAACAAAATATTAATAAAATTACAACCGAGTTTGGCCCATGAAATTGAATCGGATATTTAGACAAAGATAAAATTCGCGCGATTCGAATCTGAATCCGATATTAAGACAAGCCCTTACAACAAATACTATATGGTGTGTGGGTGTAGGTAGAGTAACAGGCGCGTGGTGGGGTCCTAGCTGATTCTAGCCGAATTAGGTCATTGCATTCGAAATTTTCCTCTCTCTGTTGCTCCCTCGCTTCATTTTTCACTTGGTATGAATAGAGTTGTTAATTGCCGCGTTACACAGTTATTCATCGCGGCGCGTATTAGTTACAACAATTTACTAAGCGAGCACAATAATATGTAATAACACAACTAGGACGATTGTGGCGTATTATAAGATAGATATACATTTGTTTTGTCGCAAATGTCGCACACGAGGCGCGCGTTAGTGTGAGAGATTGGGGCGAGCTGATAAGAAGCTCTCCGCCGGAAAACCTCAATTATCATACGAAAGCAAGCTGGTACATCAGGTAGCTACTAGTAGTTTAGTTCAGATGATACCAATCTCGTACAAAACTGTAGAAAATTAGGGACATTTTTTGCCTTAACGAAACCTATAAAAAGTCGGTGTAAAAATATTACTCGCATTTTTAGGGTGAGTAAAGCCATCGATTGTGCTAATCGTATCAGGCCATTAGGTACAAGTTAAAATTAAGGTATGTTCTAGTGTTGTAAAAACGGCTGGGTTTTGTTCGGTCGCCTTTGGTTCACTAAAAGTAATGGTCGACTGTGGTCTGTTTCCAAATTTCGACTAAGCCTAGAGGTTGGCCAAGAAAAACAGACCAAAAAAGCGTCGGTCTACTTACGTTTAGTCGACTTGCACCAAAGGTCGACCAAACAAAAAACCCAGCCGTTTTTACAACACATGTTCAGTTTTTGTGGAAAATTAAACGGACCACGACTCTTTAGTTCTGATGGGACAGGTGGGTCAGCAGGACAGGGCTTAAGAGAAAGAGACAATGCCCGAGGTCGTAGGGTTGGTTAGGAAAGAAATGCATATGTCTAGCAAACAAAGATGTGCTGTGTCCAGCCACTGTAAACAACATACGAATGAAAACGAAACTTGTGTGCTACGAAAACCTTTAATTTAAAATTGATAAAAAGGTAATTAAGCAAGAAATACACCCAAAAAAGCGAAAGTACATTAAAAAATACGATTAAAAGTTATGTAATAATTGCCAAGCTATTTTTTTTATACACGAGTAAATTTTTAGAATTCTACCCATATAAATGCCCATGTATTCATCGCGCCCCACACTAAATTAACGAACGAACGATCCTTAACCAGGTTGAGCTGGGGTCCAAAATGACCCCACTGCATAATCCACGCTTCTAGAAAGGATTTCTAAATAATAGAATCTACACACACACACACATGGGATCAATACCACACTCCAACGCAACGGATGTGTGGAATGGTGAGAAAAGCAGGTCAGGCAGGCAAAGGTGGTGGCTAAGGCCTGTCAGTCACCCAGTGGCCTGGAGATTATGAAAAGTGTATATAAGGGGATCCTCTTTCTTTCGATTTACGAGGTTGTTGATAATGAAAGAGGATCACTGAATTCGAGGTCATTCAGCTAGGGGAAAAAATACCTCTTGCGATGCCAGCACATGGTGGCATTAATTTATGTGCCAACAACGACCACTGGGAGTGGGAGTAAGTGAATTAGGGCGTTTGTACAATAAGTTGCGGATAATTGACTTATTAAATTACATTCCCCATAACTGCGATAAGTTGTCAAAAGGTCATAAAATAATTTAGACTGAGCCTCTGGGAGTAGCCAGGGGAGGCAGGGAGGGGCGGCCGTCCGCCTCTAAATCTAAAAAATTGTTGAAATTATGGCTAAAATTCCAAAAAATAATCATTTTGCCCCCCCCCCCCCTAATTCCAATGCTGGCTACGCCCATGCTGATCCTCACATTGCTAGATGACTAATTCTAACACGAGGTAACGCGGTCGCCTGCCCACCACCGCCCATTTATAAATATTCAGTTGTTTTGTTCGTTTACCAGAGTCCTCTACATGAGTTACTTAACCGAAAGTGTCAAGTTCAAATTGAAAAAAAATTCGGATGTGTCGCATTCAACCTATAGTCTCATACAAATTTTATTAATAAATTGTTATCTATGGAAAACCTGATTTTATTACCTGCCATGCTCGAAATTAAACTAATTTTTTGACATTATAAATCAGAGAACAGAGAAGCCCGGCCTGACCTTCGGGCAATTGGAGCTAAATGAGATATACTTTTTATTTTATTGCATAACATTTATTAATCGAGTTCTTATACAAAAAAAAATCGAGAATAAAATAAAAAAATGTTGAAAATTTCTAAAAATAAAAAATCATCATTTCGGGCAGAGCAGCTCTAATAATAATTCGGGCATTTTAGTTATAAAATAGGATCGGGCCGGGTTGGGGGAGGAAAATTCAAACAAATCTGACATTATTATCCTAAATATTTTTGTCAAAACTTATCAAACAAAAAGCAAAGGCGGCACTAGGGTATTTAAGACAAAGAGGCAGATGCGTTAATCTTAATCCCCCCTATGGGTTCCACGTGTTTCCAATAAGCGTTTACATAAATGCTGATAATAATTGAAGGAAACAAAAAAAAACAAAGAAATCATACATTTAGATAGCTAATATTGATAACACGTGCGTAGTTCCGGGCTCGAAATTATAGACCGGAAAAGATATCGAAACTAATGTACATTTATTTAACTTAAATTAACAATTAACCAACTTATGTTATAAAAATACATTTTAAATCAAAAAATTGGAAAAAACTCGTGGCATATAGAAATACCGAGCGGGAAAAAACCTGAAAAAGTCGCTCAATTTTAGAAATTGAAAGGGTCTTTCATAAAAAATAATTTAAAGGCAAAACTAAACTCAACCTTAATATTATTGCTACTATTTCAAATTTTCTTTCAAATCTGATCTCTGATCCTCACTTCGGTATAAAGGGACAATTTAAAAGCCCAGTTACAAAAAACATGAAAAATGCTGTTATATCCTCGATTGTTATTTAAAGGCATTTAAGGGCTTCCATGACAGATGCGATAACTATATAGATTAAGATTATCATGAAATGTCGCATGGGCGTAGCCAACATTAAGATTAGAGAGGGGGGGGGCAATAATGATTTAGGGAGGGGCAAAATGATCATTGTTTCAAAATTTTAGCCATAATTTAAATAAATTTCAACAAAATTTTGGATTTAGAAGGGGGAGGCAGCTGCCCATTCCTGCCCCCCCCTCCTTGGCTAAGCCCATAAAATGGCGTCATAACCATTTCAAACCTACTACCAATACATACATAACACGGCCACTAGTTAGGGGGGCGGGGACGTGTCCATTCTAATATAAAAATCAATAAGTCTCCCTTTTCTCTCTTTCTCTCTCTCGTAATAAGAGTAGGAGGGGCAGGGCAGGACAAGTGATGATTGAAAGATAATAAATTTGAAGCTTTAAGCAAATTCCTCCAGCGGAAATAACGAGAATAGAATAGGTTTACGAGAGGAGAACTGAAAAACGGTGTAATGGGGGGGGGTCAATGCTTACCGCCTTTTGAAGAAAAGGTCCATGACGGGATTGCTCGGGGTGAAGAGATATTTACTTAAACGCTTAATGATCACCATGCCAGGGCAAAAAGGAACGTGAATAATAAAGCTATTTGCTGCGATACAAATTGATGATAAAAAATCAAAATATTTTTTCTTTCTTCTAGGGTTATATTTATTTTACTTATTTATGTTTTATAAGGTCCTAATAAATACATATATTTTGTGAAGATGAGTAGAATAAATAAAAAAGTTAAGAAGAATTTCATAAATATTGGGAAATCATTCCGCTATGGCTAATGAATTTATATTTACAGATAGTTTGGCCGATTTTTTGTCTTCTAAAAAAGGATTCGCGATTATCATGGGATAGTAAAGAGATTTGTCGTGCCCTGTTATTATCTTAAAGAATAGTCGACGATTTTATTATTGAAAACAATCTGAAGTGTGTTTTTGTGTCACAAAAATTCATGTTGAGCTTAATGGGCAATTTGAGGGGGCTAATTGACGATATAAAGTTGAGGTTAAGATGGGGTGGGGGGGGGGAGGATCAATTATAAAAAGAGTTACACCTGGCTTTCCACGCTCCTCCTCCTCATAAGTAATGTCTGTTTATGTGATACCCTAAAATTACTATATATATATCTCATAAAGTATAAATTCCGGGTATTTTATGGGGGGCAGCAATTAAAGGTAACAGCGTGGGCTTATTAAATAAATTTGATAAATGTATGTAACGCAAATAGGGTTGTAAAAACGGCTGGGTTTTGTTCGGTCGACCTTTGCTTTTGGTCGACTAAACATAAACAGACCAAACCTTTTTGGTCTGGTTTTCTTGGTCGACCTCTAATCTAGGCTTAGTTGAAATGAGAAAGTTAGTATTAGGTGAACCAAAAAGCAACCAAACAAACCCCGCCTCCCGCATTAATCGTAAAAAGTCAATTATATATTGACCAATTTAAAAAATTTTTACACCGAACGAAGTCTTAAATAAAGCAACGATTCTAAGCAAACATAATTAATTTTAATTTATCATAGATATAAAGATTTTACGGTCTTATTAAAGTTACATTTTGTGGAACTTAATTAACATGTTTAAGGTTGTTGCATAAAATATTAAATTACTCAAAATTCGAGTTCTGGACTTACTATACAAATATATCATTAATCAATATGCAATCGATCAATGCAAATGATTTAGAATAGGGAGGAGGGGCAAAAGGGGCACACTAAGGGTTCGTAAATTTTTATTTTTTACTAGACAAAATCCATTTTTTTCGCAATTTATAAATTAAAGCCCATTTTATTGTTTTATCTTTTCTCGTTATCTTGGAAGGATTAAGAGACTTATAAGCCCCCCCCGCCCACTATAAGAAGATAATGTCCAATCAATCCTTATTAATCTAGTGGGTTGAAATGAAGATTAACTTTAAAGCACATCAATACACCTTTTGCATAAGCATTGGGGAGGGAATTAATTATACAGGGGGGGGGCACCGGGGGCATATTACACCCCCCCCCCTTGTTAAAAACCAGGGCACACGTGTTGTTAATTGATATGAATATGATACATAAAAGATTTACCCTTTTCTCTAGATGCAACTTTAATGTCTGTCTAGTGCTACTGCGTAAAGGGGGACATAATAAGTAAGCCTGAAAGTGGAAAGAGTTATTGTTTTGTCACGTCTGTCATATGAACTTTTTTATTCCAAACATAAATATTAATTTTTATAGTAAGCTAGACTCTTTATAATTAATCTTTGTATAACAAAATCCGTCGTTTAGTCGTATTAGAGATTCTTTCGAAAAATAGGTATGTGGTGAGAGGGTAATAGAAGAAAAATTCTAATCAAATTTAAAGTAAATAACGGCAGTTTTTAAGTACATATAATGTACAGAGAGAGACGAGAAAAGTCCGGCCCGCTGCCCGACCTTGACCGGCCCGTAATTTGGATTTTTAGGCGGGCCTGCGGGCAATTGGGGCTTAACGAGATTTTCCCTTCCTTATAATATATTAATTTGTATTCGTCTATTATTTTCTCATCGTAATTCTTAACAAAAAAAAGATCGAGAATTTAATAAGGAATTTTTGGAAAATATGACAAAATACTACCAAAAATTATCATTTCAGGCCTTACAGTTTAGGAAGTGCTAATGATTCGGGCATGGTCGGGCGGACACTTAGAAGGGTTCGGTCGGGCCCGGATGAGCAATTTAATCCTAATATCTGGCCGGGGTTCGGGCAAAACTTTTTTAAACATGTCTGACCTCTGATAATGTAGATGGCTCAATCGCGATTTAGATGAATTACTATATATCAATGTAATCGCAAGGCATGGTTAGCATTAGCAGTCGATTGCTGATGATATTATAAAGAAAGGGCCAGATGGCCGAGTTTGATGGACCTTTAAATGTCGGTTTCAAGAAAGGTACTCTATTTTGACAAATGACATCCTTGCAAAACGTTTCTAAATTTTTGAAAAATAGTTTAGTTTACTATTTTAAACTGACTTTCCCGTGGACCGGCCACCAAATATAAAGAAGCAAAATTATTAATTTCAAAAAAATGCAACTTCAAATTGATGCCTAAAAACTTGAGGTGTTAGAGCCCTGCACGGGCCGTCCGAGGCCCGGCCCGGCCCGAGTTCGGCCCGGCCCGACGGGCTTTCGGGCCGAACTCAGGCAGAATTGTATAAAACAATCGGGCCTCGGGTCGGGCCTGATGCGGCGGCCCGACCTGAGGCCCGAGCCCGGCCCGAATTGAATTAAAGCAAATTAATCTTTTATAAAATAGGATTTAAATCAACTCAACTCAATATTAATAATTATCTTCGCGCAGCCTACATTATATAGCTTTCTAAACTTCAGCTTATTTCCCTTGTCTAATATAATATAACTGACCTAAATTGCAAATCTTATTATATTTTATAGAATCATAGTAGCTGTTACAACTTTAGAAATAGGAAAAGTTACTATTTCAAAAAGTTTTTTATTTGAAACTGTTAAAAATTTATTTTATAAAGTTAAATTTTTAGCTTTAAATGATTAGCTGAATAAACTCTAACGAGTGGAAACGGATTTTTTATTTCAAATTCATTCTAGTTGTAAATTAGGAGTAATAACAATGTAATGCATTTTATATCTAGATGGTGAAAAAAATTTCGGTAATATATTTTTTAAAAAATTTTATTTAGAGGCGTACGACCAATTAAAACATATATTGGACCATGGGCGTAGCCAGCATTGGAATTAGAGGGGGGGGCACTAATGATTTAGGGAGGGGCAAAATGAACATTATTTCAAATTTTAGCCATCATTTTCATAAATTTCAACAAATTTTTGGATTTAGAGGGGAGCAGTCGCCTCTCCCTGACCCCCTTTACGCCCATTCGAGGTAAATATATTTCTAAATATATTTAAGCTTAATAAGCACCATTTCAAAAAAAAGAAAAAAGTTAAGAATTTTGTAAATTGCCTTCGTTAAATCAATTGTCCGCGAAAGTAATTTCCCATAAACTAAATCAGGAATGTAATTGAAGCCGATGCAGCATTAAGAAAACAATTCATCTTTAAAAATTTAATTGTGGTGCCGCACAAAATTTAAGGAATGTCAAAAATTTACACTCTAACGACTAAGACGTCATCACTAAGCCACGCAAATCATTCGAAAATTTTGCGAAAAACATGTCAATAATAGGGATTACGAATTTGAAAAAATATATTTAACACGATTTAATAAAATAAACTTTTCCGAATAATCATTTTTAAAGTGTTTGGGGAAGGTCGAATTTAAATCATTTATGATTGTTATTATTAAAAAACTTTGTAAGGCCGTTGACTTCTAAAACTTTTTTTTCTCTGGGGGGGGGACAATAATTGTCAAAAAGTGCAGCCATAATTTTGAATATGTTAAAAAATTTGAGTTTAGGCAGGGATGTGTAGCATCAAGAAATTGCTGGCAAGTAAAAATGGACTGATTTAAGGGCTGGTCTCTTAATATCGGAGTTTGCTGCGCAAATCGTCGTACGGGTTATCACATAGCCGTGTTTTAGCTTCGAATTGACAGCAGATTTACATTTCAGACGCATAACATTACAGATTTTGTACGATGCAAAATTTTTCCTAAGCTTTAATGTTGTATGTTTTTAAATTTTTAGGTATTAGCAGAGTTTAGATTTGATCTCAAGAGTTGAAATAAACAAAACAAAAAACGTTTAATTAACTATTAAAAAACAAAATATTAATAATTACAACAGAGTTTGAACCACGAAAATCGGTTATTTAGACAAAGATAAATTCGCGCGATTTAAATCTGAAGCCGATATTAAGAAGACAAGAAATTGCAGCCATTCGGTCTAGTTCTGCTAGAATTTTGGTAAAATGCTACTCTACCCTCTTTTATCTTTAAAAGCTTTTTCATAAATGAAATCAGCGAAGCAAAAAAACCAATTAAGATTAAACAATTTAGCGAGGGAAAAAGGGTGACGTCGAACCTTTGTCTAAATTATTAATGCGGCCCAGGCCTAGCGCATTAACTAATTTACCGAAGCATCATTAATATCTTCCGCGAGCCAATGTCCGGCAAACTAATGAATTAAAAATCTCTCGACACAAGCAAAAATCACCCCCCCCCCCCCCCCCTATACCCCTTTATAATACATGATAAATAATTCCGTTTACCGAGGAAGAGCTACGTAATTTTTCATTATAAGAGGAAGTGGGGATGAAAAATATTAATTACGGTGTAACGAGAAATAATTCTAGCAAATGTAAAAAAAATTACGGGTTTTTCAGGCGGTGGGGTTATGGGCCTTCGCGCAGGCAAAAAGTTTGTGAGAAATGGAGGCGCTTGAAAATCAATACAAAAAAATCGGCAAATACTTTGTAGTGGGGGAATGGGGAAGGGGTTAGAGTAATAACTTAAGCTTAGTGTTGTAAAAACGGCAGAACAAGCGAGAGGATAAAATTCTTTTACTTGATTTTGAAATATATTAATTTTACTAAGGTTCGGACAAAGTCACAAGGGTTACGAACATTTTTTAAATCGAATTTCGAGCATTTGCCGAAAATCCGGAAATTTGACAGATGTATAAAGCACAAAAAATTGACTTAAATGGGAAAAGGAACAATCCCCATTAAGAAAAATTTGAAAGTATTAAATGCATTTAATGATAGTAAAAACTTCACTAAGGTGTGTGGAAAAATGCTTTTTTTACCATAAAAGTTTGTCAGGAGTTCGAGTATGGCGAATGCCTATAATAAAAATTAAAATTTTCTTAATTTTTAAAGTAGCTCCAGGATAGAAACAATTGGGGAGTGGGTTAAAAAGTTCAGAAGCTATAATTATATGGACAATTGTATTTTTATAATATCATAGCATATTTCAACCCAGAGATAATTTATAGATTATACAAACTAAATTAAAAATTATATTTAATCTTGCATAACATATCCACCATGAAGAGACGGAGTGTCAGAATTTAGGAATGCCATATCACTTAGGGATTATTACATACCCCTGGATGCATTTAGAATTACAGCCGTTAAATGTTCTAGTTTATTTAAGCATTGTTCCATGTTTTGTCTACACAGGAGGGCATAATTACTTAGGCAAAAATGACTAAGGTTTATTTTTCCATTTATTAAAAATACTTTTATACAAATAATCTAATTAAAAAAGCAAATATTCATGCGGTAGAAAGTACTATATTAAAAAATTTGACAAAGTTTGAGAAAACAAAAGAGCCATAAGTCATAAATTGTGGTCATCTTTTATAGGCACAAAAATAATTAATTGTATCATAGAGTGTCAATATAACGAAGAATTTGGTTATTTAAATAGAGATATATTTATTTTATAAGCTTGGAATATAAACTAAAGTTCTATAAAAATTAGGTAAAGGGCATATGTATAAACAAAAATTTAAATTTTAATGAATCATAATATTTTTGCTTAAATTATTAAGGAAATGTAATGATAATAAATATCAATAATTTTAGCATTAACCTTAAATATTTAAATTAAAATTTAACCAATCAAAAATTACAAAAATATTCAATTCTACTATAAATAAATATAAAAGTTTATTCTAATTATCTCCAAATACAACATTATATATATAAACTAAAAAACTAACCTCATTTCACGCACGCAAGCAGCGAACCGAATAAAATTTTAAAAATTTAAGGATAAATGCCATTTGATCGAAACACAAATGTGTAAGCAAGTTTCGTCTGACGAGTTTAAAACGAGGAAATCTCATATAACTAATGGTATAATAATTTAATAATTTTGCAAATATTAACAATGGTATAGTTTTTGGGCTTATGAAGAGAAAGGTATCAAAAGTGTATTATATGTATTATTAATAATAATGTTGACAAAATAGTAAAAGAGCCGATCTTTATAATCTAAAATTCAAACAAGTTCTTGGCGTGATAATAAAATTATGGATATTGTTTTGTGTAATATGAATTCCAGACACCGTGAATCATTTTGTCTAGGATATATATTGATGACAGTTTGCAGGGATATTTGACCTGGCAAATTTTTATATTTAACAGAAATCATATAATTACCTAACTATATAATATCTCCCCTGTGCATAATATCGATCATTTTACAAGTCTTTTAACCCATTCAATACTTAATGAGCATTAAGTTTAAACGTGAAATACTATTTACTAAAAGGCTAGGAAGATTATTAAAAATAAACAATGATTTAGCTGATTGGGGTCTATCCCAAATATTCAGATAAACTTTTACTATTTAATATTACCAAACACCAGTTACTCATATTTCTTACTTGAACTAATACAAAGCTTAATGTTAATTGTAAAGATATCTAATGTCTCATTCCCTCAGCTTAATACAAAAACTTGACGAGTTCAAAAAAGACTATTCTAAACCTAATAATTACCCTACCCATTGGCGTAGGTAGGGAGTGGTTTTCGGGTTAAAACCTCCCCCCCCCCCCTTGATAAATTTTTATATTTGCACACAAATATTACGGATAATTATAAATTATTTTGGAAGTGTTATTAAGTTTTGCGTTGCGTAGCGTTTATTTTTATTTTTTTTTTATTTTCAAAATTTATAAATTCTAATTTTATTCGAATTTCGAATTAAAATTTTAGATAAATAGCTCTTATATCATCCCATTCCATTTCCGAAATTTCAATATGAGACGATTTTCCATTTATAACTACCACCCAAAATAAATCAACTTTGCAAAGCAGAAGGATACTAATACAAGTCAAATAATTAGTAGCCAGGGTAATTTATAAATTATTTTAAATCACTCTAGATTTTCGAGAATTTAAAGTCTCTAAAATAACTATAAGAAAAAGATAAACCAACACTAACAATCAGTGATTAGGGTAATTTACTATTTGTTCAAACTCACTCGAGATTCTAGAATTTAGTTTCTTAGAAAATGATAGTACTAATTCAGTAAAAGAAGAAGAGGAGGTTAATCAAACACTAACGATTAGGGGTTATGGTCACTTTAAATTTTTAGGAAAAAACATTTTAAAAAATTTTGTAACCCCCCCCCCCCCTTGAGGAAATCCTAATTATGACTATGAGCCTACCTAACTTTCGTCTAGAAGAAATTTCATATACCGAGCTGAAATTTAAGAAAATCTTAATTTAAATCAACATTGAAAACTTATAAGCAGCGATACAAGAACTCAATTTATAACCAATTATTATAGGTATTTTGGATTAAAATTTAATAGAGTTAGCACACTTTAAGCTATTTGAGCATCAAAATCTCGTTCCTCATTTGAACCGCACGATTCCAACTACAATTATATGAGATAAATGTGAAGTTTGGAAGAAGCTTTCCTTCTTTATTATTGTCATGTACATGAATTATATTTAACATTACTATACTCTTCTTTCCTTCCCCCACCTCTTTGCGCCGACAAGTTTTAATTTTGGCGGTGGATTTTTATTTTTTATTGCCGTACACTCAAGAATGTAAGCTCACTTAAATGGCAGAAATCCACACGTGGGGGCAGTAAATATTTTTAAATTTATTCTTTAAGTAGACGTTAAATTTTAATTGCTATGTACTCTATGGCCTCGCTTTTAGTTGTCCGTTCGTCCTGTCCTTTCCGTCCTGTCTGTCCGTTCGTGTTGTCCAACTTGTATTTTTGGGTAATTGCTGTGGAGACTTATACAGGTTTTTAATGGCTCTGGACTTATGCTTCTGCAAAAGGCTTTTATTTTGTTCGCAAATATAAATGGTTTTACTTTTTTCGAAGTCGCTCAAGCTCAAATTTATTATTGTTTTTGTGTCGGACTGATTACCTTTATTAATGAATTTTTTTGGCAACTTGCCTAGGTTTTTGCTATATATCGGATGATTGCGAAACTGGCTAAAGAATTCCCTGCAAATTAATGATGACTGTTGCTCACTTCTACTTTATCTGACCCCGGCCAAACGCCAAAATCCATTTTTATTTTTATGCCTGCAGGCCCCTCCCTTTACCTTTTTACCCACCTCCTTTTTACCCTCCCCCTCACGCAGGCCTCTTTTAACACTCTCTTTGACCCTTACCCCTCCCCCTTTTTGACACCATGCCCCTCAGAGGCCAGCGTGTGCCGGGTCGGGTAACTGTCTTAAAATTTTAATTTTCGGGCGGGCCCGGGCGGGCATTCTGATGGGATTCGGGTATAATTAAATAAAAATCATTGTATTATCTTGTTAGATTGTATATCGCGAATGCCCCCACCCAGAAGTTAAATCTTTGCCCGACTCCACTTCTTAGCTACGTTTATAAAAAAGATTGAAATATTTATTTTTATTTAGCCATTTCTTTGTTCGCAATACACATGGGTGCCGTCTAGACTAAAAACAAAGGCGTCATGCCATTTTAACACAATGTATGCACATATAAGTGTTTAATTCTAATTCATTTAATTTTTATAACAAATAAAATTTGGTTTAATTCGCCTTATTTATTGTCTAATCTACTCTAACTTATTTCTAATTTCTATAATAATTAATTTCCATATCATTTTTTTATTGCCCCATTTCATTCGCCCTTTATATTCCCTTATCTTCGCAATTACTTATTTTTATAATACTTAATTAGTTTTCAACCTTTCTTTTTTTGCTTCAAATAAAAATTTTCTCCCTTATATTCTATAGCAAAGTAAGTATTGCTAATTGAAATAATTTTTTATTAACCTAAATGCATTAGCAATTGATCTAATATAATTGTGTGATCATTTTTTAGTGGTTGAAGGATTTTGGGATTGCATAAATTCGGGTATAATTGGCAAATTTAATTAATCAGGCCGGGCATTTAATGGTTTGGGCATGGCCGAGCGGACACATAGAAGGGTTCAGGCAGGCAATTTAGTTTAAAAATTGGACCAGGCAGGGACAGAAAAATTTAAACAAATCTGACCTCTGTTTGGGATCGCATAAATTTGGGACTAACGGGCAAATTTAATATTTCTGACCGGGCAATTTGGGCAGCTTTAACAATTCGGGCGGGCCCGGGCGGACACTTAGATGAGTTCGGGCGGGCCCGAGTGGGCAATAATGTCAGAAAATTGAATCGGACAGGGTTCGGGTAGAAAATTTCAAACAAATTTGTCTGCTGCCCCTTCCCCTTTTGCCTCCTTTGCTCTTTTCTTCCCCTCTTTAACAACGCATGCCTCTAGCGGTAAGTGATGAAGCACCACTAGAGACCTGCACGGGCGGCCCGAACCCCGGCCCAAAGCCCGGGCCCGAACAGACCCGGGTCGGGCTCGTGCTTTAAATTTTGAGGTTTTAAAATTCCAGGCCGGGGGGGGGGGTCTAATTTATAAAAAGTTGGCCCGAAATAGTTGAGAAGTAGTAGTCTAAGTAGTCTTGGATTTTATTTAAAACTAGCTGTGCCCGGCCAAGCGTTGCTTTGGCTTAGTCCGTAATTGGCTAAATAATTAGTATGAATTAATAAAACATTTATGAAAAATTTTGGGTCAATCGTTTATGATGTAAAAAAAATATAGGAAAAGGCATACTTATTTATATTAAATAGATTTGTTATAGTTTAAAATACTTATAAGGTATTTGTTATTTCTATATGTTGAAAAGTGCGATTAACGATAATATGCATAGTTGGGTATCAAAAATTTATACCACTGCACTGGTGTATAAAAGTTAGTTATAATGTTAGACAATGTATAGAAAATATTTTAGTACAGCGTTTATAGTAGTGTAATGTCATAGCCTAAAATCTATGGTATCAAAATGAAGAGATATTAAAAGATCTTCTTCAAATTTGGTTAAATGAAGGCTTTTATAATATTTGGTTGAACTGAGAAATAATTAGAAATTATACAAATTTCCGCGAGTATAATGGAAGCGAAATATTTATGTATGAGAAAAAATGTTAGAAATATATTTATATCGTTATACCTAGTAAAACATTGATCAGGTGAAGGTGTTATAGGTGAGGCATGATTATAATAAAAACCAGTATAAAGATAATGACTTAAAAAGTATGAAGTAAAAAAAAATTGATATAATAAGTTTAGACCTTAGGCAGAAGTAAAATGATAATTTTTTTAAATGTTACCCATAATTTTAATAAATTAAAAAAATTGATTTGGATGGGGGGCAGCCACCCCTCCCTGCCTCCCTCTGGCTAAGCCCATGACGGTTTTCACTTAACCTGAGAGATGTTAAGATATGCCCGACCCTTCAGGGCAGCTTCGGGCCTGGCTTCGGACGACCGAAAAAAACTATGATTAAATTTACCTAAAAATAAGTTTGAATAAGAAAAAAACTGGGAGATTGATATGGTTGGTGGGGAAGAAACATATTGGTATTAGTAGATAGGCTAAAATGAAGATATATACAGCTATAACTGTTATGGAGTTATAAAATTTAAAAATGCACAGGTCCAGTCAAAATCGTGGCTTCTTCAACGTTGCACATCAAGCGTTTAACAGCGAGACGTAAACCATTGCAAAGTTTTGGCTGACTGAAATTGCACATCGCGATACTTGGAATGCCAATTTGCAAATGCAAAGTGTGAGGTGGCATCCCTGCCAGATCATTTGAATTGAAAGATTCGATTGGATAATTTGCGTCATCAATAAGTAAAGCAGTGTCAACCGATTTATAAGTAATTGGATTGCCTTGAATGTTAGACAGAATGAGATTGTTAAGCTCGTGGACGTCATTATTCTTGGGGGCGAGAATAGCCCGTTGGCGGAGCCAGAGTCAATCATGATAATGGGCGTTAATATTTAAAAACACTTTATTAACCAAGCAGTTTAGATGGAACAAAATTGCAAATGTTGGTAGGAAAAGGAATCCGTCCTGAGCATATATCAACGTGCACGTTTCCCTTCCGAATTTCAAGCAATTAATGGGAGAATATCTCACATGCAGGATGATTTTGAATTACTACACGCATATTAGTAGTTAGATTTAATGTTTTGACATAAGGCAGCAAAATAGAATATTTTATGCAGGCATTAATTTCGTCCGCAGGGGTGGATCGTAAGAGAACCGGTAAAGTTTGCCTGAAATCTCCTGCAAGCAATAACCTTGCGTTATTAACAGGTTTGAGGGTTCTTTGTAAATCTTGCGATTACCGATTAGAGCGATTTTTCATAAGTAATTGTGTCATCCCAAACGATAAGTTTGCACTTATGTAATACTCTACCCATTCCATATGTTTTGGAAATGTTGCACATTCGAGTTTCACAGTAATAAGCGTTTAAAGACAATTTTTATGCTGAATGAGCAGTTTTTCTACCGGGTAATTATGTGACAGCTCTTCCGAAAGACGCTAGAGCCACGGCTATATTAATTTGGGAACCAATAGTTGCCAGAGCATGTCAGTAGGAAAGTTTTACCAGTTTCTCCTCAAGCATTTAAGAAGAAGACTTCTCCTAACCTTTATTAACAGCAAGCAAAATCTTATTGTAAATGGCTTTTTGTTACGTCGCTATCTTTGGAACATTAGATCGCATTAAAGACAAAAGATCATCTTGGTTGTATATTTGTTTACGATGTAAGTCTATATAAAATGGAGCAGCAGCAGATCGACATAATGCAGGCATACCCAGTTGATCAAAGCTTTGTTTCGAATTTGTAGGCATAAATCTTATAATTTTGTAGCATTTGATCCATGTTTATATTGTGCGTTGTATACTTTTTGTAGCAAAAGACAGTCTAGGTTTTGGATTTGGGGGTGGGGGGGGGACGAAAACGTTTTAAGTTCAATTAGGGGGGGGGGGGCAAAATATAAATTTTTTAAAATTTTTAAGGGTTTCTGTATTTAAATTTTTTTTTGACATTTAAGGGGGGGGGGCATGAACCCAAGGGTTATCTACCTAGACTATTGCGTTCTGCAGTTGAATGTTTGCCACG
Source organism: Gordius sp. MW1 (assembly GCA_964036665.1). Classification (NCBI taxonomy): domain Eukaryota; kingdom Metazoa; phylum Nematomorpha; class Gordioida; order Gordea; family Gordiidae; genus Gordius; species Gordius sp. MW1. The sequence goes on along the minus strand of OZ038529.1, from coordinate 7,318,403 downwards.
CTACCACCATCCTTGTTGATCTTCTTTTTTATAAAGTATGTATGCCATCACTGTTCGTAATCTAACTAATGTAGAGCAGACGTTCCGATTCAATTTTGGCTAACATTTTACATTGATGGAATAATTGGCGGCATTTTAAATATGATTTTCTTCGTGCTCTCGAAGCATTATTCTGTATAAATAATAGCTCATATAACTGGATTTCAAGTTTGTCAGTTAACCATTGCCTGCATTTATCAACTTACAGTTAAAGTAATCTTCTTGCACTTTTAATATTATTAACCGAACTTCATAAAAATAGCAAAAAAGCACGAAACGTGGGAATGTTTCCAAAAGCGCGCGTTATACTTATTTAAGAAAATGGTGATGTTTTACGGTATCGAGAATATTTATTTGTTACAGCTTTATATATTGTAAAAAAACGGGCGTAGTTGAGTAAATGAGACACAAATGACAAAGCAATTGTGGAAAAAAGTTTAAGGCAAAAAGTAGCACCATAACGATAAATAAGTACAAAAAACGTAGTATCTCTCATCCGCTAGATGGCGGTATACACTACCAAAAAACAGGGTTACAGCTGTCGCAGGTCGAGAAAAAGTATATCTAAACCATCTAGGATGATAAGGTAATTATCTGGCCAAATTTGGTGGCATTCGGTCGAAAACTTTAGGAGTTATTAGAGGAGAAAACGGAGTTACATTTATATATATAGATTGTATTAATGATAATTGTAAAACAAAATAAAAGAACAAGGGGGTAGCGAGGATTTGAGGGATGATTTAAGGAGGGGCAAAATAATTAATTTTTTGAAAATAGTTACAATTATATAAAATTTAGATTTTGAGGCCCCTTCCCATCAAAGACCACAATGCCTGGCCCACCCGCTGTCTGAACCTGCCCGTCCAGCCCACGGGCCGGGCAACTGTCTTAAATTTTTATTTTCAGGTGGGCCCGGGCGAGTAATGATAAGATTCGGGCAATTCAGGATTAATGAGAGATTTTTAGATAGTGTATTATTTTGTTACTTTTTTATTTGATTGTATATGGAAAATTTTAAAAAGTCAATAAACTTTATATTACCACCCGTCAACACTTTGCTATGATCTTGTCCCAACCCCTCTATTTTCATCAAGTACCTAGCTGCGTCATAGAAAGGATTGGTATATTTATATTTTTGTAGTCCTTTCATTGTTCGTGATTCACATGTGCCGTCCAAACATATTACAAATGCGTAATGCCCAAATTCACACAATGCATGCAAGTGTTAAATCTTATTCTGATTTCATTTAATTTTTTTAACAAATCAAATTTGGTTTAACAAAGCTTCCCTAATTCGCAATTCGCCTTTTGTATCCTTAACACTCGTCGCTATCGCTCAGCTATTATTTATTTTTAATAATTAATTTTCATACCTTTCTTTTTTTGCCCTAAATTAAAAAATTTATTTATAAATTGCATCTAAATTCTATTGATAAATTATTGTTTATATCAAAAATGTAAGTACTAATACTAACAGAGCACAGAATTTGACCAATTAAACTAATTTTATTCATTAAGAAGTTTATTTATAGGGTTAAACGGGATTTCCAAAAGGGGAATCTAATTTTGTTTATTATAAGATTATTTATAAGATATGTATACTTTAAACTTAATTAAAAAAGGCGAGCTCCTAAATTGCATAAAAATTAAAAATTGTTACATAAATATTTTCATAGACATTGGCGGCATCTAATTTTTTTTGCTGAATGTTTAGTATAAACGTTCTAACATGTTTCTACCTAAATGAAGCATAAATTAATCTATTAAAGGTTTGTGACCTATGAGCCGTTTTGCCAGTGATGAGATAATATTTTAAAGAAACTTGTCGTATCCGGAGATACTCGTATATTTAAATTCTCCCACCCCCATGTCCTTATACAAATGTTAAGGATTTCCCCCCAATCCCTTGTAACTGCTTATCTCAGACATACTTATTCGATCCCCCCTTCCTTTCTTTATACTGCAAGTTCGTTGATTCTGAGATTCTTTTAATCTTACACGCGTTAAAACATCTGCTGTGTTTCCTGTACTGATTTTAATATATACAATCTTGATATAAACGTCTTTTCCTTTATTTAATTTTCCTTACGTGTGTGATACTTTCCCTCCCCCCCCCCCACGCGCTTAAACGTGTTTGTTATTTCTATCAATACACATCATAGAATTTTATACACAACATAGTGTATCGAGAGTTGTTTGATTTTTCATTCATAATTATTATATTTTTTCTTCTTAGATTTAACGGAATAAAATATGTAGCGAAAACTATTAATGTATATTGTCGTGCAGGCGGTGGAGTATGGTAACTTTTTGTCCACCGTCCGGCCGTCCTCATTCCTTTTCCTCATATCTTTTCAAATAACGAGACTAGTTTCTCATGGATGGAGGTAAAGGCATATAAAAATGCTGAGAATTCCTCATTTAAGATGGATCGTAGGACATGAGTTATCCGATAACAAATGGCAATACGATTGAATGAAAGAAAAATACTTAGGAAGAAAAGTGCGGGGAAGATAGGATTATTTCAGGATTATTCCCACGAGCCATAGATGAGGTATTTAATACATCCCGTTGCCCATGAACAACCTAATCCTTTAAATGAGAAGACCACATGATTTTATTGAAAGTTACACTTTGCTGATGAAGATGTCGTATGTCGTATATAATAATACGCGAGGTTAATTCTGAATAACTGTTAATAGTATAACATTTTCTTTATATTATATTATTAAAATAAAGATATGTTTTAATATTGTAAGCCACAGGCGAGTTTGTAAAACCATTTAATTTTAATTATATCAATTAATTTTTTTCTACATATATCCCTACCCCTGGCCCTATTCTTTTTGTTGAAAAAGGAAAGGTGTAGTATCCGGAGATACTCCTATATTTAAATTCTCCCACCCCCCATGTCCTCTTATACAAAAGTTAAGGATATCCTCCCAATCCCTTGTAAAACTGCCTATCTCAGACATACTTATTCGATTCCCCCTTTCCTTTCTTTATACTGCAAGTTCGTTGATTCTGAGATTCTTTTGGTCTTACAAGCGTTAAAACATCTGCTGTGTTTCCTGTACTGATTTTAATATATACAATCTGGATATACCATGGATATACACGTCTTTTCCTTTACATTAATTTTACTTACGTGGGTTATTCCCCCCCCCCCCCACGCGCTTATACGTGTTTGTTATTTATATCAATACGCATCATTGAATTTTATACACAACATAGTGTATCGAGAGTTGTTTGATTTTTCATTCATAATTATTATATTTTTTCTTCTTAGTTTTTAATTGAACAAAATAGGTAGCGAAAACAATTAAGGTATATTGTCGTGCAGGCGGTGGAGTATGGTAACTTTTGTCCACCGTTTCTAGCCGTCCTCATTCCTAATCCTCATATCTTAAATATCGCATCCTGCACAAATATAAATTTAATCTTGTTTAAAAAATAGAAAAAAACTCTTGCCAAATTTTTTAGAAAGACCAAATACTACCATTTTTGACCTCTTAGGATTAAAATTAAAGACTAAAAGTTTTATAAAAGGTATCTCATTCGACTTTTAAATAATAATGGAATTGATTTTGTTCATGATAATAAAATATTGCTATATTTGTTTTATCAAAATGCCATTAATTGAATGTTTATTTTTTAAAAGTGGTTGAAAAAATTTGGAATCGCATAAATTCGGGCCGGCCGAGCAGCTCTAGTAATTCGGGCGGTCCCGGGCGGACACTTAGAAGGGTTTGGGCCTGCCGGGGCGGGCAATGAAGTTAAAAAATTGTACCCGGCCGGGTTCGGGCAGAAAATTAAAAAATTTGACCTCTGCTTCCCATATCTGTAAGCATAACTATATTGTTTCCTGCAATTTTACACTGCCCTGCATTGCATGAGAGTTTTAAGGTATTGCCCACCCACCTCCTAATGATCTCTACTAGAGACCTGCACTCCCGGCCCCGCCCGCGGGCCGGGCTTCTGCTTTAAGATAAAACAACGCGCCGGGCCTGGACGGGCCGCAATATAACGTAGCGGACTCGGGCCGGGCCTTGATATATTTAAGGCCGGCAAAAAGCCCGTTACAAAATCAATTAGATTTTTATTTGTGTATTATAAATTATAAACAGTTTGTTTTTATAATGCTCTAGTTTATAGTTATTCTACGTTTATTAAAATAAAAAGGTGGATTTATTATTCCAGCTTATTCAATTCATTAATCAATATTCAACGCGCATTATCAATTTTAATTAGAGATTATATCTTTTCTATGAGTTTCCTTAATAAAATAGCACAGCATTTTCATATATAACAATAAAGTAAAAAATTTAATATAATGGAAAAACAAAGAAGCCAAGTAACTTTAAAACATTATAACCTTTAATGTTTTTAATAGTATTGGCATATATGTTTTGAATATGAGACCTAAACAGGCCCGTTGTAGGTCTCTAATACAGACAGACTCATTTTGATTTAGCAAAAGTGTAAGAATATCTGCATTTTATATGTGAAATAAATTAATAAATTACGGGTTTGTTAATATTTCAAAGAAGATAATAATAACCCCTTTCAGGAATGCCGCAATAAACTTAAAAGTAAATTAAAAAGCACTATCTATAGACAATTTTAATTATAGACTAATTTGACTATATATATCCCTATCTTCGAAAATGATAACAGACATATACGTTTTGAGCTCTTTTTTGGGAAGAAAATTTTTTGTTGCCATTTAAACCATTAAAATCAAAACTCGGGGCCTTCGGCCCTCGTGGGAAAGGGGAGGGGAGAAGGGGAGGGGAGAAGGGGAGGGGAGAAGGGAAGGGGGAAAGGGAAGGGAAGGGGGGACGACTCATCTTTACTTCGTATAAATGTATCATATTTGCTATGCAATTTATGGGCGAGAAAGGTGGGAAGGGGCGAGAATGCCTATGGGGGGGTATTAAATGCCTAATGATTAATTAATTATTTATACAAATTTTCCATTTATAGGCAAAATGTAATATAGGCAAAATGTAATATAGGCAAGGGTTAGGGTTAGATTTAGTGTTTGCATCTAGTTGCGTATTACATTAGTTTTTACGGCCTTTAGTGATTATGGGTCTAACAAACATTATATTATAAAACATCACAATGTTAAGAATTTGCAGAATTGTTGGGAGAAATTTTTGTTGAATTTTAACAATTTTTAATTAAAAAAATCAAAAATTTGGCGAATGGTCATTTTTTCTCCATTGGTCAGTACCAACAGATACTCTATAAGTCAATGATAACCAAAAAAAAAATTTGATGCTCACTTTGGCCAATGGTCATTTTTTTCCATCGGTCAGCAGCCAGCACACGGTAAAAATGGATATAAATTCATAAGAGTAAAAAAAAACGAAAAAAAATTTTCGAATCACATTTTGGCCAATGGTCATTTTATTCTATTGGTAAGCAGCCAGGACACGGTAAAAGTGGATATAAATTCATAATAGTCAAAAAAAACGAAAAAAAAATTTTCGAATCACATTTTGGCCAATGGTCATTTTATTCCATTGGTCAGCAGCCAACGGACGGCCAAAAAGTCATAATAGCAATGGTAGGAACAGGAACAATCATAATAGTCAAAAAAAAACGAAAAAAATAATTTCGATTCACATTTTGGCCAATGGTCATTTTTTCCATTGGTCAGGAGCCAGCGGACGGCCAAAAAGTCATAATAGCAATGGTAGTAGCAGGAATAATCATAATAGTCAAAAAAAAACGAAAAAATAAACTCGGATTCACATTTTGGCCAATGGTCATTTTTTTCATTGGTCAGCAGCCAGCGGACGGCCAAAAAGTCTTATTATCAATGATAGTAACAAGAACAATCGTAATAGTCAAAACTAAAACGAAAGAAAAACTTGGAATCATATTTTGGCCAATGGTCATTTTTTCCATCGGTCAGCAGCCAGCGGACGGATAAAAAGTCATAATAGCAATGGTAGAAACAGGAACAATCATAATAGTCAAAAAAAACGAAAAAATAAACTTGGATTCACATTTTGGCCAATGGTCATTTTTTTCATTGGTCAGCAGCCAGCAGACGGCCAAAAAGTCATAATAGCAATGGTAGTAACAGGAACAATCATAATAGTCAAAAAAAAAAAACGAAAAAATAAACTTGGATTCACATGGTCATTTTTTCTTTGGTCAGCAGCCAGTGGACGGCCGAAAAGTGGTATTAGCAATGGTAGTAACAGGAACAATCATAATAGTCAAAAAAAAAAGAAAAAATAAACTTGGATTCACATTTTGGCCAATGGTCATTTTTTTTCATTGGTCAGCAGCCAGCAGACGGCCAAAAAATCTTATTATCAATGGTAGTAACAAGAACAATAAGAGTCTAAAAAAACTCCGAGATTCTAACCCAAACCCTTGTAGTGGAGGGCATAGGGTAATTATAGCAATTAATATCAATGTTACCCAATTCATAAACGAATAGATATACTTATGCATTAATTTAACGTAGCAATTAAAACCCGACCCCGCCTGAAAGCGAGGGAGATAGAGATGAGGGGTGGGGCACCTCTTATGCATTAATTTTAAAAATAACACAGCGAGGGAGATAGAGATGAGGGGTGGGGTACCTCTTTCTCATGCATTAATTTAAAAAATCGATAACCTAATATACCCAATGCAAATAGATAGTAACGGACGGACGGACAACGGACGGACGGACGGACGGACGGACGGACAACAAAAAACGAGCCCATAAATTGCATAGCAATTTAATTGCTATGCAATTTATGGGCTCGCTTTTGCTTTTGTTTGTCACGCTGTTTGTCACGCTGTTTGTCACGCTGTTTGACACGCTGTTTGTTATTAGTTTGCATTGGGTATATTAGGTTTCGATTTTTTAAATTAATGCATAAGAAAGAGGTGCCCCACCCCTCATCTCTATCTCCCTCGCTGTGTTATTTTTTAAATTACTGCATAAGAGGTGCCCCATTGATAATATGACTTTTTGGTCGTCCGCTGGCTGCTGACCATCAATTTATTATATAATAAACATAAATAAAACTCGGGCCTTCGGCCCTCGTGGGAAGGGGGAGAAGGGAAGGGAAGAGGGGAAGGGAAGGGAAGGGGGGACGACTCATCTGTACTTCGTATAAATGTATCATATTTGCTATGCAATTTATGGGCGAGAAAGGTGGGAAGGGGCGAGAATGCCTACAGGGGGGTATTAAATGCCTAATGATTAATTAATTATTTACAAAAATTTTCCATTATAGGCAAAATGTAAGGCAAGGGTTAGGGTTAGATTTAGTGTTTGCATCTAGTTGGGTATTACATTAGTTTTTATGGCCTTTAGTGATTATGGGTTTAACAAACATTATATTATAAAACAACACAATGTTAAGAATTTGCAGAATTGTTGGGAGAAATTTTTTGTTGAATTTGAACAATTTTTAATTAAAAAAATCAAAAATTTGGCCAATGGTCACTTTTTCTCTATTGGTCAGTACCAACAGATACTCTATAAGTCAATGATAGCCAAAAAAAACGGAAAAAAAAATTTTGGTGCTCACTTTGGCCAATGGTCATTTTTTTCCATTGGTCAGCTGCCAGCACACGGTAAAAGTGGATATAAATTCATAAGAGTAAAAAAAACGAAAAAAAAATTTTCAAATCACATTTTGGCCAATGGTCATTTTTTTCCATTGGTCAGCAGCCAGGACACGGTAAAAGCGGATATAAATTCATAATAGTCAAAAAAAACGAAAAAAAGTTTTCGAATCACATTTTGGCCAATGGTCATTTTATTCCATTGGTCAGCAGCCAGCGGACGGCCAAAAAGTCATAATAGCAATGGTAGGAACAGGAACAATTATAATAGTCAAAAAAAACGAAAAAAATAATTTCGATTCACATTTTGGCCAATGGTCATTTTTTCCATCGGTCAGGAGTCAGCGGACGGCCAAAAAGTCATAATAGCAATGGTAGGAACAGGAACAATCATAATAGTCAAAAAAAATGAAAAAAATAATTTCGATTCACATTTTGGCCAATGGTCATTTTTTTCATCGGTCAGGAAATAGCGAACGGCCAAAAAGTCATAATAGCAATGGTAGTAACAGGAACAATCATAATAGTCAAAAAAAAAACGAAAAAATAAGATTCACATTTTGGCCAATGGTCATTTTTTTCATTGGTCAGCAGCCAGCGGACGGCCAAAAAGTCATAATAGCAATGGTAGGAACAGGAACAATCATAATAGTCAAAAAAAACTCCGGGATTCTAACCCAAAAACTAGCTAAATTGCATTGCAATTAAAAGTAAACAACTTTTATTATGTTTATTATATAACTAGTTAAATTGCATAGCAATTAAAAGTAAACAACTTTTAATTGCTATGCAATTTATGGGCTCGTTTTTTGTTGTCCGTCCGTCCGTCCGTCTGTCTGTCCGTCCGTCCGTCCGTCCGTCCGTTACCCTCCTATCTATTTGCATTGGGTACATTAGGTTATCGCTTTTTTAAATTAATGCATGAGAAAGAGGTGCCCCACCCCTCATCTCTATCTCCCTCGCTGTGTTATTTTTAATTGCTATGCATAAGAGGTGCCCCACCTCTCATCTCTATCTCCCTCGGTGTGTTATATATAAGATTTGTTAAATTATCTATTATATAAACATAAATAAAAGTTGTTTACTTTTAATTGCTATGCAATTTAACTAGTTATATAATAAACATAAATAAGAGTTGTTTACTTTTATTTGCTATGCAATTTAACTAGTTTTTGTTATATAATAAACATAGATAAAAGTTGTTTACTTTTAATGCTATGCAATTTAACTAGTTATATAATAAACATAAATAAAAGTTGTTTACTTTTAATTGCTATGCAATTTAACTAGTTATATAATAAACATAATAGATTAGTTAATTATTTATACAAATATAAATGAAATTTAATTGAATAATAATAATGGACTTGCGACGTAACAAGCAGCGAAGATCTACGCATGGGCGTAGCCAGGATAGGATTTAGAGGAGGGCAATAATGATTTAGGGAGGGGCAAAATAATATTTATTTGAAATTTTAATCATAATTATATGAAATTTTAAAGATTTTTTAGATTTAGAGGGGGCAGTCGCCCGTCCCTGCCACCCCCTGGCTACGCCCATAGATCTAAGCATAGTTCAAGATATAAAAACGAACCCAACGATATAGTTCCTAACGAAAAGTTATAGTTTATCATTTATTAAAATGTGTTATGATGACAAAAATAACATTTAGAAAACAGTAACACAGGATCCAGCCGCCATTAAGCTTTTTAAATGATCCCCTGGGAGGATGGTAAGTTCCTAGCATGGGACTTTACCTGCATCGATATCTTTGCGCCAACTAATAATAATTATAACCCACTTTCTTATGCCAAAGATCGTAAAACACTCAAATACCGAGCCAATGCTCATTCTAAGATTTTTATTCCAATAGTAGCTTCCGGTTCGGCTACTCTTGGCAAAAAAGCATTAGCACTTTTTAAATCGATAGGAAACAGATCCCCCTAAGCTAAATACTCACCCAGCTTAAATCGGCATTTTGATATCTAAATATAATTACAAATGTTTATCTGACACATGGCCCGTGTTGGCTATTGACGAATGTGATGAATAATTTTTTTTATTTATAATATTATTTTAAGCTCCTTTATTGTATCGTGTATCAATTTTAAAGAATAAAAGCATTTTAACATTAAATAAATTTATGAATAGATGTATGCAATTAAGGACCATCCATCGATACATATGTATGAACCATACATCTATACATACGTGTGATCCATCCATCCATACATATGTATGAACCATACATCTATACATACGTATGATCCATCCATCCATAGGTACGTATGATCCATACTCACATACATCTATTCCTAATTACATGTGTTCTGTAGATATGTTTATCTCCCCACGGAGAGCCACCTGCCGGACCATTTCAGGATATATCTCAACATTAGATGGCGTGGTAATTGTGGTTATATTTAAAGAATAAATCTTAAAATCAATTTTCTTCTTTTCGTGTTTTTTCTTCGGAATGCAGAGACAGCTTCCCACTATAAAAATAAATTTTATAAACAAGTTATCATATCATATTAATTTAATTTGCAAGAAACATTTATAAAATTTAAATTACTTGCTTTTGAATATGTATTAAATGTAATTTAAATTAACGATGAGGATTAGCTAAACTTCACGGTTAACCTTAAGAAATTTAAAATATAACTTTATTGAAATAATTTACCTTTTAATAGTCAAATTAAAAACAGGAGTAATTTATGTAGTTTGAATTAGTGATGAGAATCAGCTAGTATATTCTATTTTCAAGTTGATTGTTAAAAAAATGGAAAAATGCTAATGTCAATTAATAAAAATGAAACTATGTTTGTGTTTGTGTGTATGTGTGTTTGTTTGTTTGTTTGTATGCCACCACCAAATTTGGAAAACTACCAGACCTATTTGGCTCAAAATTTTACAGTTTATTCCCCATACTCCGGAGCATGTTTAAAGATTTGTTCGAGCCAAATCGGTCCAGTAGTTTTTTAGGGGTCAAGTTTTTTTGTTTTATACGTTGTTTTATACGTTTTGGCACTTAATAAAGACGTCATATGACGTATAATTAGTGATGGTAATTTGCTCCAGTGAGCATTGCTCACTGTAAGCTCTGTCCCCTCACAAGCACTGTGTATCCTACTCTACTCATGAGTAGGATACAGTATCAGATGAAAATGCTCGAGAGGCGAAAAGATAGTAGCAAAAAGTAACTCATGTATAGAGCTGTGTGCCTGAGCAGCATTATAAGTTAACTAACAGTTTAATATGAGCAAATGCTATGAGCAAGCACTGCTCATAGCATCTCATATCACATTATAATGAGTTGTTTTGTTTTAATACATTCTGTTGTTCAACAATAACATGGCTATTTGCATAGGCGTAAGTAGGATTTCCTCAAAGGGGGGAGGGGGGGTATAAAATTTGTAAGATCAAATTTTTTGTAACGATTTTTTTGAGTTCTAAATGTTTTGTTTCCTAAAAGTTTAAAGTGATATTGGCGTAAAAATAATAAAATACAAAATAAAATTCCAACAAATATTTTTTTATAAATATACAATGTAAAAATTATATAAATTAAAAATCATGGGAGGGGTTCTAATCGGAAAACCACCCCTCCCTATGCCAATGGCTATTTGTTATGGATTTATATTTTTTAAGGCTAATTTATTTTGCAATTTTATTTATATATGGCTAAAATATATTTTGAAATTAAAATTTATTTTTTATACATGTAAAATTTATTTAATTATAAATTTTTGAATTTTCTGTCTCACCCAGATGGTAATAATTTTTTGACAATTTTAATATGGTTTAACTTTATATTTTATCGTTTTTAAGAAAAGGTGTAAATGTTTTAATTATATTAAAGGTGCGAACTCATTTTTTTCTCGATTTTCATTATATATATCTAAAATGATTTTTAAGATTTATTTTTTATAAATGGCGAAATTATGTTTTATTGTATAAATAATTATTTTGACATTTTTAATATGACTTAATGTTTCTAAATTTATATTTAATAATGTTTTTAGTTCAGGTCACAATGCAAGGTTTTATAAAAGGTGAGAAATTTCGCATAAGACATAAGTAATTAACACATTTGCTGAGCAGATTAATTGCGATATGTCACATAATTAATTAATACATTCGTTGAGCAAAATGGACAAGCAACTTGCTATCAGCAATTGCTCCTACAAAACTACTTTTATTTAAAGTTGCAAACAAGCTAACATTTTTACTGCTTGAGCTTGTATTTGCTGTTACAACTTAACTCCTCAAGCATTTTACCCCTCTTGATGACAAAGCTTATGCGTCCGAGCACATATGCTAGATATGTGTTTACGTCCAAGTCAGAGCAAAACAGCAACTTTACAACTATACGTATAATATATGAAGCTTAAATGTTTTATTGCTGCATAAAAATTTTCTTTCATATTAAATCAGGCTAGACCCGTTACAATATGAATGAAACAGAGGAATATAAACATTAGATTCTACAAAGTATTTTATGTCATGGTTATGCGTTTATTTTGTAGAAGAAACTTAAATTACATTTAAAACTCAGTGACATTTCTTTAAGGCTTATGCTAAACTTTATCATAAATAAATTGCATAGCAATTAATAAGTATTAATATGCTCTTCCCCAATTAATTACTTATATGCTTTTTATTCCATATCATAAAAGAAGCTTTTCCGTGTAAATTATATTATTGGATAAACTTATTTGGGTAATAAAAAAAATTTTCAATACAAAAACCCTTAAAAATTAAAAAAATTATGTTTTGCCCCCCCCCCAATTAGTCACTGCCCTTTCCTAATTAGACACTGCCCCTCCCTAATTAGCCACTGCCCAAATTTTGGATAGTCGAGGACCTTTTTTTTTGCTCTCAGGAAAATTTTTGGTAGGGACAATTTTTGGATGTCGAGACCTTTTTTTTGCTCGCTGAAAAATTTTTAAATTATTTTTTTGGTGTCAGAAAAAATCTTATTTTAATTCTGCCCCCCCCCTAATTCAAAACCTGCGTACGCTCATGTTAAATCAAAGTCATTTTTTTGCTTATTTTTTACGTCAATTATTATTATAGGACGGTCGTGTCCCCTCCTGCGTGGCTAAATAAATTAAGTGGGCCTGGGCCTTGGACCCTCTTTAACTATTTGTTTAAAATTTTTTGCATAATAAACACTTACCAATTATATTTGATATATTCTTATCTATTGAAATTTATCTATAAAATGATATATATTCTGCTAATACACCCGGGTAAATGGCAAAACAACGTTTGCCGGTTCATCTAGTGCAAAATAAAATCTAAAGTTAATTTCTATCATAGCACCTTTCACAATATAGAACGCGAATGGCTTAAAAATATAAAAAAGCCACATATGTATGAAATATATTTTGACAAATATATGCAAAAGGAAGATTTTATGGATTCAAGATAATTTATATATAACTTTGCCCGTAGAACACAACGTTAAAACCTATTTGGACATGAAAGGTTCGCCCGTTTTAGTCAATTTCACATCTTGATCAAGTTGGACGTATTGCAATGTTTGTCGTGTTACTTTTACAAAACACAAGTATCCAAAGGCCAGTGTCCTAGGCAGGATTGCCTCAAGGGGGGGGGGCGTAGATTTTGTATCAAAAAGTTTCGATTAAACAAAAATAATTTAAATTATATACATTCAATATCTACAATGAGTTTTTGATAAAAAAACATCAATATTATCTACAATAATAAGTTTGTACATAAAAAAGCATTAACAATTAATTTGTTTAAATCGTGACCCAATTGCACCTGTGGTCTTTCTTCCATGAGCGCAATTTGCAAAGAGCTCCTTACAAATTCTCTGTAAACCCAAGCCGGAGCCATTGTTTGAATTTGAAATATGCCTTAGTTTTTTAGGCTTAATTGGTCCCCCAATACGAAAAAACCAATTGCCTGAGCTCGGTCCGCTAATTTTTTGATAAGCAAGAAACCAGCATGGATCTTTCACAGAGATATTCTTTTATATTTTGCAGCCTTTTAAATGCAATTTTTTTGTTAATTTTATTTAGAGGTTGAGTTGTTGGTCAAAGGAGGGTGCGAGATAGCTACCCACGCCGCACGCTTAGCCCTGGAACACCTCCCTCTGGGTGACTCCTTTCTAAAACTGGATTTTAAAAATGTTTTCAACAGCGTTCGCCGCACAGCTTTTATTAACGATTTTATCAAGCTATTTCCCCAATACACTAACAACATCATTTTAAGTTACGGGTGCCCTTCAATTTTGAAATTTGAAAAATTCTTCCTTAAATCCGCAGAAAGGATCCAACAAGGCGACTCCCTAGGCCCCCCTTTATTCTGTTTGGTCATAAATCACATAATTAATGAAATTAACAAACATTGTAAACTCAGGATTCAAGCTCGGGAGAGGACAAAAATTTTTATATATTTTTTTAAATTAAATTAATATTTTGTTCTTGTTAATATCATTGATAATATGAATTTATGACCGTCCGCTGGCTACTGACCAATGAAAAAAATGACCATTGGCCAAATAAGTCGAAATTTTTATGAAACTGGCCGGGATATGTCCGATATTTTTAAAATGAAAAAGTATTTTAGGAATCGGAAAAGGTTATTTTACCCCTGGCCGCCCTGGGCACCTACGGGTAAAGTTTCGAGCGAATCGGGCGGGTAGTTTTAGAATTTAGCTTTTATTTAAAACTAAAAGGAATTTTTATTTTAATTTTATTTTCTTTAAAATTTAATTAATATTATGTTCTTGTTAATACCATTAATCTCTCAAACAAATAATATAATTAACACACGAGGACAAAACTGTTTTTTGTGACTATGTTGGATGCTGCTGAAAACAATCTCTCGGCAGGGTTAGTCCCGACGGAGCTTCTTTGATCCCCTGGGAGGATGGCAAATTCCTAGCATGGGACTTTACCTGCATCGATATCTTTGCGCCAACTAATAATAATTATAACCCACTTTCTTGTGCCGAAGATCGTAAAACACTCAAATACCGAGCCAATGCTCATTCTAAGATTTTTATTTCAATAGTAGCTTCCGGTTCGGCTACTCTTGGCAAAAAAGCATTAGCACTTTTTAAATCGATAGGAAACAGATCTCCCTAAGCTAAATACTCACCCAGCTTTATTTTACGCCAAAAAATCGGCATTTTGATATCTAAATATAATTACAAATGTTTATCTGACACATGGCCCGTGTTGGCTATTGACGAATGTGATGAATAATTTTTTTTATTTATAATATTATTTTAAGCTCCTTTATTGTATCGTGTATCAATTTTAAAGAATAAAAGCATTTTAACATTAAATAAATTTATGAAATGCAATTAAGGACCATCCATCGATACATATGTATGAACCATACATCTATATATACGTATGATCCATCCATCCATACATATGTATGAACCATACATCTATACATACGTATGATCCATCCATCCATAGGTACGTATGATCCATACTCACATACATCTATTCATAATTACATGTGTTCTGTAGATATGTTTATCTCCCCACGGAGAGCCACCTGCCGGACCATTTCAGGATATATCTCAACATTAGATGGCGTGGTAATTGTGGTTATATTTAAAGAATAAATCTTAAAATCAATTTTCTTCTTTTCGTGTTTTTTCTTCGGAATGCAGAGACAGCTTCCCACTATAAAAATAAATTTTATAAACAAATTATCATATCATATTAATTTAATTTGCAAGAAACATTTATAAAATTTAAATTACTTGCTTTTGAATATGTATTAATCGTAATTTAAATTAACGATGAGGATTAGCTAAACTTCACGGTTAACCTTAAGAAATTTAAAATATAACTTTATTGAAATAATTTACCTTTTAATAGTCAAATTAAAAACAGGAGTAATTTATGTAGTTTGAATTAGTGATGAGAATCAGCTAGTATATTCTATTTACAAGTTGATTGTTAAAAAAATGGAAAAATGCTAATGTCAATTAATAAAAATGAAACTATGTTTGTGTTTGTGTGTATGTGTGTTTGTTTGTTTGTTTACATGCCACCACCAAATTTGGAAAACTACCAGACCTATTTGGCTCAAAATTTTACAGTTTATTCCCCATACTCAGGAGCATGTTTTAAGATTTGTTCGAGCCAAATCGGTCCAGTAGTTTTTTAGGGGTCAAGTTTTTTTGTTTTATACGTTGTTTTATACGTTTTGGCACTTAATAAAGACGTCATATGACGTATAATTAGTGATGGTAATTTGCTCCAGTGAGCATTGCTCACTGTAAGCTCTGTCCCCTCACAAGCACTGTGTATCCTACTCTACTCATGAGTAGGATACAGTATCAGATGAAAATGCTCGAGAGGCGAAAAGATAGTAGCAAAAAGTAACTCATGTATAGAGCTGTGTGCCGGAGCAGCATTATAAGTTAACTAACAGTTTAATATGAGCAAATGCTATGAGCAAGCACTGCTCATAGCATCTCATATCACATTATAATGAGTTGTTTTGTTTTAATACATTCTGTTGTTCAACAATAACATGGCTATTTGCATAGGCGTAAGTAGGATTTCCTCAAAGGGGGGGGGGTATAAAATTTGTAAGATCAAATTTTTTGTAACGATTTTTTTGAGTTCTAAATGTTTTGTTTCCTAAAAGTTTAAAGTGATATTGGCGTAAAAATAATAAAATACAAAATAAAATTCCAACAAATATTTTTTTATAAATATACAGTGTAAAAATTATATAAATTAAAAATCATGGGAGGGGTTCTAATCGGAAAACAACCCCTCCCTATGCCAATGGCTATTTGTTATGGATTTATATTTTTTAAGGCTAATTTTTTTTGCAATTTTATTTATATATGGCTAAAATATATTTTGAAATTAAAATTTATTTTTTATACATGTAAAATTTATTTAATTATAAATTTTTGAATTTTCTGTCTCACCCAGATGGTAATAACTTTTTTGACAATTTTAATATGGTTTAACTTTATATTTTATCGTTTTTAAGAAAAGGTGTAAATGTTTTAATTATATTAAAGGCTCGAACTCATTTTTTCTGGATTTTCATTATATATATCTAAAATGATTTTTAAGATTTATTTTTTATAAATGGCGAAATTATGTTTTATTGTATAAATAATTATTTTGACATTTTTAATATGACTTAATGTTTCTAAATTTATATTTAATAATATTTTTAGTTCAGGTCACAATGCAAGGTTTTATAAAAGGTGGGAAATTTCGCATAAGACATAAGTAATTAACACATTTGCTGAGCAGATTAATTGCGATATGTCACATAATTAATTAACACATTCGTTGAGCAAAATGGACAAGCAACTTGCTATCAGCAATTGCTCCTACAAAACTACTTTTATTTAAAGTTGCAAACAAGCTAACATTTTTACTGCTTGAGCTTGTATTTGCTGTTACAACTTAACTCCTCAAGCATTTTACCCTTCTTGATGACAAAGCTTATGCGTCCGAGCACATATGCTAGATATGTGTTTACGTCCAAGTCAGAGCAAAACGGCAACTTTACAACTATACGTATAATATATGAAGCTTAAATGTTTTATTGCTGCATAAAAATTTTCTTTCATATTAAATCAGGCTAGACCCGTTACAATATGAATGAAACAGAGGAATATAAACATTAGATTCTACAAAGTATTTTATGTCATGGTTATGCGTTTATTTTGTAGAAGAAACTTAAATTACATTTAAAACTCAGTGACATTTCTTTAAGGCTTATGCTAAACTTTATCATAAATAAATTGCATAGCAATTAATAAGTATTAATATGCTCTTCCCCAATTAATTACTTATATGCTTTTTATTCCATATCATAAAAGAAGCTTTTCCGTGTAAATTATATTATTGGATAAACTTATTTAAGTAATAAAAAAAATTTTCAATACAAAAACCCTTAAATATTAAAAAAAAAATTATGTTTTCCCCCCTCCCCAATTAGTCACTGCCCTTTCCTAATTAGACACTGCCCCTCCCTAATTAGCCACTGCCCAAATTTTGGATAGTCGAGGACCTTTTTTTTTGCTCTCAGGAAAATTTTTGGTAGGGACAATTTTTGGATGTCGAGACCTTTTTTTTGCTCGCTGAAAAATTTTTAAATTATTTTTTTGGTGTCAGAAAAAATCTTATTTTAATTCTGCCCCCCCCCTAATTCAAAACCTGCGTACGCTCATGTTAAATCAAAGTCATTTTTTTGCTTATTTTTTACGTCAATTATTATTATAGGACGGTCGTGTCCCCTCCTGCGTGGCTAAATAAATTAAGTGGGCCTGGGCCTTGGACCCTCTTTAACTATTTGTTTAAAATTTTTTGCATAATAAACACTTACCAATTATATTTGATATATTCTTATCTATTGAAATTTATCTATAAAATGATATATATTCTGCTAATACACCCGGGTAAATGGCAAAACAACGTTTGCCGGTTCATCTAGTGCAAAATAAAATCTAAAGTTAATTTCTATCATAGCACCTTTCACAATATAGAACGCGAATGGCTTAAAAATATAAAAAAGCCACATATGTATGAAATATATTTTGACAAATATATGCAAAAGGAAGATTTTATGGATTCAAGATAATTTATATATAACTTTGCCCGTAGAACACAACGTTAAAACCTATTTGGACATGAAAGGTTCGCCCGTTTTAGTCAATTTCACATCTTGATCAAGTTGGACGTATTGCAATGTTTGTCGTGTTACTTTTACAAAACACAAGTATCCAAAGGCCAGTGTCCTAGGCAGGATTGCCTCAAGGGGGGGGGGCGTAGATTTTGTATCAAAAAGTTTCGATTAAACAAAAATAATTTAAATTATATACATTCAATATCTACAATGAGTTTTTGATAAAAAAACATCAATATTATCTACAATAATAAGTTTGTACATAAAAAAGCATTAACAATTAATTTGTTTAAATCGTGACCCAATTGCACCTGTGGTCTTTCTTCCATGAGCGCAATTTGCAAAGAGCTCCTTACAAATTCTCTGTAAACCCAAGCCGGAGCCATTGTTTGAATTTGAAATATGCCTTAGTTTTTTAGGCTTAATTGGTCCCCCAATACGAAAAAACCAATTGCCTGAGCTCGGTCCGCTAATTTTTTGATAAGCAAGAAACCAGCATGGATCTTTCACAGAGATATTCTTTTATATTTTGCAGCCTTTTAAATGCAATTTTTTTGTTAATTTTATTTAGAGGTTGAGTTGTTGGTCAAAGGAGGGTGCGAGATAGCTACCCACGCCGCACGCTTAGCCCTGGAACACCTCCCTCTGGGTGACTCCTTTCTAAAACTGGATTTTAAAAATGTTTTCAACAGCGTTCGCCGCACAGCTTTTATTAACGATTTTATCAAGCTATTTCCCCAATACACTAACAACATCATTTTAAGTTACGGGTGCCCTTCAATTTTGAAATTTGAAAAATTCTTCCTTAAATCCGCAGAAAGGATCCAACAAGGCGACTCCCTAGGCCCCCCTTTATTCTGTTTGGTCATAAATCACATAATTAATGAAATTAACAAACATTGTAAACTCAGGATTCAAGCTCGGGAGAGGACAAAAATTTTTATATATTTTTTTAAATTAAATTAATATTTTGTTCTTGTTAATATCATTGATAATATGAATTTATGACCGTCCGCTGGCTACTGACCAATGAAAAAAATGACCATTGGCCAAATAAGTCGAAATTTTTATGAAACTGGCCGGGATATGTCCGATATTTTTAAAATGAAAAAGTATTTTAGGAATCGGAAAAGGTTATTTTACCCCTGGCCGCCCTGGGCACCTACGGGTAAAGTTTCGAGCGAATCGGGCGGGTAGTTTTAGAATTTAGCTTTTATTTAAAACTAAAAGGAATTTTTATTTTAATTTTATTTTCTTTAAAATTTAATTAATATTATGTTCTTGTTAATACCATTAATCTCTCAAACAAATAATATAATTAACACACGAGGACAAAACTGTTTTTTGTGACTATGTTGGATGCTGCTGAAAACAATCTCTCGGCAGGGTTAGTCCCGACGGAGCTTCTTTGATCCCCTGGGAGGATGGCAAATTCCTAGCATGGGACTTTACCTGCATCGATATCTTTGCGCCAACTAATAATAATTATAACCCACTTTCTTGTGCCGAAGATCGTAAAACACTCAAATACCGAGCCAATGCTCATTCTAAGATTTTTATTTCAATAGTAGCTTCCGGTTCGGCTACTCTTGGCAAAAAAGCATTAGCACTTTTTAAATCGATAGGAAACAGATCTCCCTAAGCTAAATACTCACCCAGCTTTATTTTACGCCAAAAAATCGGCATTTTGATATCTAAATATAATTACAAATGTTTATCTGACACATGGCCCGTGTTGGCTATTGACGAATGTGATGAATAATTTTTTTTATTTATAATATTATTTTAAGCTCCTTTATTGTATCGTGTATCAATTTTAAAGAATAAAAGCATTTTAACATTAAATAAATTTATGAAATGCAATTAAGGACCATCCATCGATACATATGTATGAACCATACATCTATATATACGTATGATCCATCCATCCATACATATGTATGAACCATACATCTATACATACGTATGATCCATCCATCCATAGGTACGTATGATCCATACTCACATACATCTATTCATAATTACATGTGTTCTGTAGATATGTTTATCTCCCCACGGAGAGCCACCTGCCGGACCATTTCAGGATATATCTCAACATTAGATGGCGTGGTAATTGTGGTTATATTTAAAGAATAAATCTTAAAATCAATTTTCTTCTTTTCGTGTTTTTTCTTCGGAATGCAGAGACAGCTTCCCACTATAAAAATAAATTTTATAAACAAATTATCATATCATATTAATTTAATTTGCAAGAAACATTTATAAAATTTAAATTACTTGCTTTTGAATATGTATTAATCGTAATTTAAATTAACGATGAGGATTAGCTAAACTTCACGGTTAACCTTAAGAAATTTAAAATATAACTTTATTGAAATAATTTACCTTTTAATAGTCAAATTAAAAACAGGAGTAATTTATGTAGTTTGAATTAGTGATGAGAATCAGCTAGTATATTCTATTTACAAGTTGATTGTTAAAAAAATGGAAAAATGCTAATGTCAATTAATAAAAATGAAACTATGTTTGTGTTTGTGTGTATGTGTGTTTGTTTGTTTGTTTACATGCCACCACCAAATTTGGAAAACTACCAGACCTATTTGGCTCAAAATTTTACAGTTTATTCCCCATACTCAGGAGCATGTTTTAAGATTTGTTCGAGCCAAATCGGTCCAGTAGTTTTTTAGGGGTCAAGTTTTTTTGTTTTATACGTTGTTTTATACGTTTTGGCACTTAATAAAGACGTCATATGACGTATAATTAGTGATGGTAATTTGCTCCAGTGAGCATTGCTCACTGTAAGCTCTGTCCCCTCACAAGCACTGTGTATCCTACTCTACTCATGAGTAGGATACAGTATCAGATGAAAATGCTCGAGAGGCGAAAAGATAGTAGCAAAAAGTAACTCATGTATAGAGCTGTGTGCCGGAGCAGCATTATAAGTTAACTAACAGTTTAATATGAGCAAATGCTATGAGCAAGCACTGCTCATAGCATCTCATATCACATTATAATGAGTTGTTTTGTTTTAATACATTCTGTTGTTCAACAATAACATGGCTATTTGCATAGGCGTAAGTAGGATTTCCTCAAAGGGGGGGGGGGTATAAAATTTGTAAGATCAAATTTTTTGTAACGATTTTTTTGAGTTCTAAATGTTTTGTTTCCTAAAAGTTTAAAGTGATATTGGCGTAAAAATAATAAAATACAAAATAAAATTCCAACAAATATTTTTTTATAAATATACAGTGTAAAAATTATATAAATTAAAAATCATGGGAGGGGTTCTAATCGGAAAACAACCCCTCCCTATGCCAATGGCTATTTGTTATGGATTTATATTTTTTAAGGCTAATTTTTTTTGCAATTTTATTTATATATGGCTAAAATATATTTTGAAATTAAAATTTATTTTTTATACATGTAAAATTTATTTAATTATAAATTTTTGAATTTTCTGTCTCACCCAGATGGTAATAACTTTTTTGACAATTTTAATATGGTTTAACTTTATATTTTATCGTTTTTAAGAAAAGGTGTAAATGTTTTAATTATATTAAAGGCTCGAACTCATTTTTTCTGGATTTTCATTATATATATCTAAAATGATTTTTAAGATTTATTTTTTATAAATGGCGAAATTATGTTTTATTGTATAAATAATTATTTTGACATTTTTAATATGACTTAATGTTTCTAAATTTATATTTAATAATATTTTTAGTTCAGGTCACAATGCAAGGTTTTATAAAAGGTGGGAAATTTCGCATAAGACATAAGTAATTAACACATTTGCTGAGCAGATTAATTGCGATATGTCACATAATTAATTAACACATTCGTTGAGCAAAATGGACAAGCAACTTGCTATCAGCAATTGCTCCTACAAAACTACTTTTATTTAAAGTTGCAAACAAGCTAACATTTTTACTGCTTGAGCTTGTATTTGCTGTTACAACTTAACTCCTCAAGCATTTTACCCTTCTTGATGACAAAGCTTATGCGTCCGAGCACATATGCTAGATATGTGTTTACGTCCAAGTCAGAGCAAAACGGCAACTTTACAACTATACGTATAATATATGAAGCTTAAATGTTTTATTGCTGCATAAAAATTTTCTTTCATATTAAAACCCGACAGGTACCAGTGTAACTTTTAGGTGACGCAACTTTAAAACCACATTTCTTAAAAACTACAGAAGATAAAAACATTTTTTAAATTAAATTTGAAAGAACGAAATGCGATAAATCAGCTGATATAATTTCATAACTCCTTCTTCCTTCATTCGTGAATTATTTTCATTCAAAAATCGCAAAATCTGCATTTTCTACCTCCCTTCTTAAATTCAATATTTATGGATACTCAACTGTAAGTTTTTGCAATTTAATTTGCATATTTATAATCTCTATAATTTTTCCAACATTTTGATAGTAATTTTGAATTTATTTGAGTACTTTAAAGCCTTTAAATTTTGCCTTAAAGTTGAACATAACCTAAAGGTTACACTGGGCAGAGCTAGTTTGCCGAGCATATCTTTTTAAGTGTTTTCATTTTAAAAGTATGGATCTTTTATATATATTTTTGTCTTTTTCTCGTAAACCTTAATGGTTTATAAGGGGTGGGGCTAGGAAAGTCAAGAATATCGCAAATTTTACACCTATAGGAAATAAAAATTAGTCTAGGTAAATTTTCATTTTCAAATTTTTGCTAATTTTTTAGTAGGAAATATGCAAAAAACAATATTTATATATATATTTACACATCCTATCACCACAAATAAGTATGAGAATAAGGAGGTCGAACTCAATTGATAAATTTCATGCGATTTTTGTTATTCATTCGGATTCTATCTGTCGTTTTAAAAAGTTAAAAGTGATTTATAATAGAATTTGAGACATAAGTCCCCTTTTTAAATATTATGTACTATTATTAGTTTTATTATTTTGCGTTAGAACTTTGATAGACATTATAGAGGAATTGGACACACCGAATGAAAATATTGACGAAGTACTGATTTTTCCGCCTCAAGACGAAGGGGACACGGATATGGAAAGTGGGGATGAAATGGACTTTGATCTGCAACATTTGCCACGATCTATGCTTAATTCTTGTATTGAGGTGGTTAGGTCAAATGAGCTCGATAACTTTCAAGATATAGACGGTAAATGGACCGATAATGACGTCATATTTAGGCCACGGGGTTGTGGGGACTCTGATGAAAATCGTATATTCAACCCCATCGTTTTAGAGCATCCTGAAGACTATTTAGAACAGTTTATCTCAAATGATGTTATTACACTTGTTGTAAATATGAGTAATTTATATGCAAGACAACACAACCATGATCTAAATTTAACGATTAGCGAATTCAAAATCTACATTTCAATCCTTTTTTTAACTGGTTACTTGTCCCCAAAAAATATCAAAATGTTTTGGGAACTTCAGGCCGATTCATTTAACAAAATGGTATCCAATGGTATGCGCAGAAATCGGTTTCAAGAGATAACTAAATATCTCCATCTGTCAGATAACTCGAAATTGTTCCCATCAGACAAATTTTCCAAGATACGCGGTTTTCTAGATATTTCGAATGATAGGTTTAAAACCAATTTTAAATATTGCAATTCCTCCCACATTGCTATGGATGAATCTATGGTCCCTTATTATGGACACCACATTGCAAAGCAATTTATAAAAGGGAAGCCTTTTAGATTTGGCTTTAAAATGTGGTGTGCGGCCACTAAAACCGGCTACCTAATTAATATGCAGCCTTACCAAGGAGCCTCATATTTGATGACCAAGCAAAAGGATTTTGGATTAGGAGGAGCTGTAATATTAGACCTTGTAGAAAAACTCCCTCCCGATTTCGCCCCGTATAATATATATTTCGATAATTATTTTACCAGCTCCAAGTTATTGAAATGTCTTTCACATATGAATATTGGAGCTACTGGGACAGTACGAGTAAATCGTATCAAATGTCCCTTGATTGATATAAAGACCATGAAAAAAAAGGAAAGAGGGTTTATTTCAAAGAAGAATACACCTAACATCATGGCACTACGTTGGAACGATAATAACATAGTGACAATGCTTTCTAATTGTCATGGTGTCACGCCCATAACTAATATAGCAAGAATTGCAACAGTTCAAAAATCAAGGAAAAAGATATCAGTTCAATGCCCATTTATGGTGAAAATGTATAATAAATTCATGGGCGGCGTTGATCGCTTGGATCAGAACGTCGATGCGACTATTCCATTATTTGCGTTTGGATTAGATACAGCGTGTCAAAATGCTTGGCAACTGTATTGCATGAACAAAGGAAACATGACACTTTGTAACTTCAAACGGGAAATCGTCCAAAATTATTTTAAAAAATAAGGCCAACTTCCAAAAAGAACGTTGAATCCTAGATTGACAAAAATTAGAAACGTCGTAGACAATCATCAACGACAGCATTGTACTCAACGGCGCTGCGTTGTTTGTAAAAAAGCGACTAGAATATTATGTTCTTATTGCAATGTTGGACTTCACATGCATTGTTGGTTATCGTTTCATAATAACTAAATGTTTTGCGCATATTTCGTTATATAATAAAATTTACAATTATGCTTATATATCTCTCGTTAACACACCTTTATTTCCGGAAGTAAGTTATTTTTCCAGAAAATTTTTTTGTTTATCTAATAAGAACATATCGAGGTGCCCCGAAAAAAAATTTCATAAAAATTGGTTCAGCCGAACCCTTAGTGGTAGCTATCCGGTTAAATTTCCCTATATTTGTGTCTACCGGTGTAACTTTTAGGTGACACCCCTTTATTTCCAAAAGTAAGCTATTTTTCCGAATTTTTTTTTTTGTTTATCTAATAAGAGCATATCGAGATGCCCCAAAAAAAATTTCATTGAAATTGGTTCGGCCGAACCGTTAGTGGTACCTGTCGGGTTAAATCAGGCTAGACCCGTTACCATATGAATGAAACAGAGGAATATAAACATTAGATTCTACAAAGTATTTTATGTGCGTTTATTTTGTAGAAGAAACTTAAATTACATTTAAAACTCAGTGACATTTCTTTAAGGCTTATGCTAAACTTTATCATAAATAAATTGCATAGCAATATAAGTATTAATATGCTCTTCCCCAATTAATTTATGCTTTTTATTCCATATCATAAAAGAAGCTTTTCGGTGTAAATTATATTATTGGATAAACTTATTTGGGTAATATAAAAAATTTTCAATACAAAAACCCTTAAATATTAAAAAAAAATTATGTTTTGCCCCCCCTCCCCAATTAGTCACTGCCCTTTCCTAATTAGACACTGCCCCTCCCTAATTAGCCACTGCCCAAATTTTGGATAGTCGAGGACCTTGTTTTTTGCTCTCAGGAAAATTTTTGGTAGGGACAATTTTTGGATGTCGAGACCTTTTTTTTGCTCGCTGAAAAATTTTTAAATTATTTTTTTGGTGTCAGAAAAAATCTTATTTTAATTCTGCCCCCCCCCCCTAATTCAAAACCTGCGTACGCCCATGTTAAATCAAAGTCATTTTTTTGCTTATTTTTCACGTCAATTATTATTATAGGACGGTCGTGTCCCCTCCTGCGTGGCTAAATAAATTAAGTGGGCCTGGGCCTTGGACCCTCTTTAACTATTTGTTTAAAATTTTTTGCATAATAAACACTTACCAATTATATTTGATATATTCTTAATCTATTGAAATTTATCTATAAAATGATATATATTCTGCTAATACACCCGGGTAAATGGCAAAACAACGTTTGCCGGTTCATCTAGTGCAAAATAAAATCTAAAGTTAATTTCTATCATAGCACCTTTCACAATATAGAACGCGAATGGCTTAAAAATATAAAAAAGCCACATATGTATGAAATATATTTTGACAAATATATGCAAAAGGAAGATTTTATGGATTTAAGATAATTTATATATAACTTTGCCCGTAGAACACAACGTTAAAACCTATTTGGACATGAAAGGTTCGCCCGTTTTAGTCAATTTCACATCTTGATCAAGTTGGACGTATTGCATTGGAAAACTACCAGACCTATTTGGCTCAAAATTTTACAGTTTATTCCCCATACTCAGGAGCATGTTTTAAGATTTGTTTGAGCCAAATCGGTCCAGTAGTTTTTTAGGGGTCAAGTTTTTTTTGTTTTATACGTTGTTTTATACGTTTTGGCACTTAATAAAGACGTCATATGACGTATAATTAGTGATGGTAATTTGCTCCAGTGAGCATTGCTCACTGTAAGCTCTGTCCCCTCACAAGCACTGTGTATCCTACTCTACTCATGGAGTAGGATACAGTATCAGATGAAAATGCTCGAGAGGCGAAAAGATAGTAGCAAAAAGTAACTCATGTATAGAGCTGTGTGCCGGAGCAGCATTATAAGTTAACTAACAGTTTAATATGAGCAAATGCTATGAGCAAGCACTGCTCATAGCATCTCATATCACATTATAATGAGTTGTTTTGTTTTAATACATTCTGTTGTTCAACAATAACATGGCTATTTGCATAGGCGTAAGTAGGATTTCCTCAAAGGGGGGGGGGGGGTATAAAATTTGTAAGATCAAATTTTTTGTAACGATTTTTTTGAGTTCTAAATGTTTTGTTTCCTAAAAGTTTAAAGTGATATTGGCGTAAAAATAATAAAATACAAAATAAAATTCCAACAAATATTTTTTTATAAATATACAATGTAAAAATTATATAAATTAAAAATCATGGGAGGGGTTCTAATCGGAAAACAACCCCTCCCTATGCCAATGGCTATTTGTTATGGATTTATATTTTTTAAGGCTAATTTTTTTTGCAATTTTATTTATATATGGCTGAAATATATTTTGAAATTAAAATTTATTTTTTATACATGTAAAATTTATTTAATTATAAATTTTTGAATTTTCTGTCTCACCCAGATGGTAATAACTTTTTTGACAATTTTAATATGGTTTAACTTTATATTTTATCGTTTTTAAGAAAAGCTGTAAATGTTTTAATTATATTAAAGGCTCGAACTCATTTTTTCTGGATTTTCATTATATATATCTAAAATTATGTTTAAGATTTATTTTTTATAAATGGCGAAATTATGTTTTATTGTATAAATAATTATTTTGACATTTTTAATATGACTTAATGTTTCTAAATTTATATTTAATAATATTTTTAGTTCAGGTCACAATGCAAGGTTTTATAAAAGGTGGGAAATTTCGCATAAGACATAAGTAATTAACACATTTGCTGAGCAGATTAATTGCGATATGTCACATAATTAATTAACACATTCGTTGAGCAAAATGGACAAGCAACTTGCTATCAGCAATTGCTCCTACAAAACTACTTTTATTTAAAGTTGCAAACAAGCTAACATTTTTACTGCTTGAGCTTGTATTTGCTGTTACAACTTAACTCCTCAAGCATTTTACCCTTCTTGATGACAAAGCTTATGCGTCCGAGCACATATGCTAGATATGTGTTTACGTCCAAGTCTGAGCAAAACAGCAACTTTACAACTATACGTATAATATATGAAGCTTAAATGTTTTATTGCTGCATAAAAATTTTCTTTCATATTAAATCAGGCTAGACCCGTTACAATATGAATGAAACAGAGGAATATAAACATTAGATTCTACAAAGTATTTTATGTCATGGTTATGCGTTTATTTTGTAGAAGAAACTTAAATTACATTTAAAACTCAGTGACATTTCTTTAAGGCTTATGCTAAACTTTATCATAAATAAATTGCATAGCAATTAATAAGTATTAATATGCTCTTCCCCAATTAATTACTTATATGCTTTTTATTCCATATCATAAAAGAAGCTTTTCCGTGTAAATTATATTATTGGATAAACTTATTTGGGTAATAAAAAAAATTTTCAATACAAAAACCCTTAAAAATTAAAAAAAAAATTATGTTTTGCCCCCCCCCCCCAATTAGTCACTGCCCTTTCCTAATTAGACACTGCCCCTCCCTAATTAGCCACTGCCCAAATTTTGGATAGTCGAGGACCTTTTTTTTTGCTCTCAGGAAAATTTTTGGTAGGGACAATTTTTGGATGTCGAGACCTTTTTTTTGCTCGCTGAAAAATTTTTAAATTATTTTTTTGGTGTCAGAAAAAATCTTATTTTAATTCTGCCCCCCCCCCTAATTCAAAACCTGCGTACGCCCATGTTAAATCAAAGTCATTTTTTTGCTTATTTTTCACGTCAATTATTATTATAGGACGGTCGTGTCCCCTCCTGCGTGGCTAAATAAATTAAGTGGGCCTGGGCCTTGGACCCTCTTTAACTATTTGTTTAAAAATTTTTGCATAATAAACACTTACCAATTATATTTGATATATTCTTAATCTATTGAAATTTATCTATAAGATGATATATATTCTGCTAATACACCCGGGTAAATGGCAAAACAACGTTTGCCGGGTTCATCTAGTGCAAAATAAAATCTAAAGTTAATTTCTATCATAGCACCTTTCACAATATAGAACGCAAATGGCTTAAAAATATAAAAAAGCCACATATGTATGAAATATATTTTGACAAATATATGCAAAAGAAAGATTTTATGGATTCAAGATAATTTATATATGACTTTACCCGTAGAACACAACGTTAAAACCTATTTGGACATGAAAGGTTCGCCCGTTTTAGTCAATTATACATCTTGATCAAGTTGGACGTATTGCAATGTTGGTCGTGTTACTTTTACAAAACACAAGTATCCAAAGGCCAGTGTCCTAGGCAGGATTGCCTCAAGGGGGTCGGGGGTGTAGACTTTGTATCAAAAAGTTTCGATTAAACAAAAATAATTTAAATTATATACATTCAATATCTACAATGAGTTTTTGATAAAAAAAACATCAATATTATCTACAGTAATAAGTTTGTACATAAAAAAGCATTAACAATTAATTTGTTTAAATCGTGACCCAATTGCACCTGTGGTCTTTCTTCCATGAGCGCAATTTGCAAAGAGCTCCTTACAAATTCTCTGTAAACCCAAGCCGGAGCCATTGTTTGAATTTGAAATATGCCTTAGTTTTTTAGGCTTAATTGGTCCCCCAATACGAAAAAACCAATTGCCCTAGCTCGGTCCGCTAATTTTTTGATAAGCAAGAAACCAGCATGGATCTTTCACAGAGATATTCTTTTATATTTTGCAGCCTTTTAAATGCAATTTTTTTGTTAATTTTATTTAGAGGTTGAGTTGTTGGTTAAAGGAGGGTGCGAGATAGCTACCCACGCCGCACGCTTAGCCCTGGAACACCTCCCTCTGGGTGACTCCTTTCTAAAACTGGATTTTAAAAATGTTTTAAACACCGTTCGCCGCACAGCTTTCATTAACGATTTTATCAAGCTATTTCCCCAATACACTAACTACATCATTTTAAGTTACGGGTGCCCTTCAATTTTGAAATTTGAAAAATTCTTCCTTGAATCCGTAGAAAGGATCCAACAAGGCGACTCCCTAGGCCCCCCTTTATTCTGTTTGGCCATAAATCACATAATTAATGAAATTAACAAACATTGTAAACTCAGGGTTCAAGCTCGGGAGAGGACAAAAATTTTTATACATTTTTTTAAATTAAATTAATATTTTGTTCTTGTTAATATCATTGATAATATGAATTTATGACCGTCCGCTGGCTACTGACCAATGAAAAAAATGACCATTGGCCAAATAAGTCGAAATTTTTATGAAACTGGCCGGGAAATGTCCGATATTTTTAAAATGAAAAGGTATTTTAGGAATCGGAAAATGTTATTTTACCCCTGGCCGCCCTGGGCACCTACGGGTAAAGTTTCAAGTGAATCGGGCGGGTAGTTTCAGAATTTAGCCCTTATTTAAAACTAAAAGGAATTTTTATTTTAATTTTTTTTTCTTTAAAATTTAATTAATATTATGTTCTTGTTAATACCATTAATCTCTCAAACATATAATATAATTAACACACGAGGACATAACTGTTTTTTGTGACTATGTTGGATGCTGCTGAAAACAATCTCTCGGCAGGAACTAACGTGCCTTGTTGGGCTAAAAATTTTTTTTGGCTATTTTCGATATCTTGGGATATTTTTTAGGTTTCTTGACCACCAATCCAAGATATTTTGGTAGGCTAAATAATACTAAAATGTAATATACACCAATAAAATTCATATCAATTTATATATTACCATCAAGTAAGGAATGATCCAAATATGTATTTAATTCTTCATTGTTCGGTTGGATATTACTTCTTAAAATATAATTAATAATAATTTTAAAAATGCTCTTCTAATAATTGAAATGCTAATGAAGATAATGGCTGAGATGATTCCGTTATTGACGTAGTCGTCAATGTTAACAGAACCTCTAATTCCAATTCATTTTTTGCCGTAATACAATCCTTTGACATTTTTTGCCTTTTCAAATCTATCAAGTTAAACCCCGACGTAAAAGTTAAAGGAATTATATAAACATTCATATTTATTTAATTTCTCTAATATTAATTTCGTAGATTTTTTATCTTGGGGCTCTCAGCTTTAAAACCAGTAATATATTTTCCAATTTTATCGACATAGTAGGGGCATAATACTAACGATGGAGTCGTTTGTGTGTAAATGGATTCGGTCATAACATCAAAAGCAGATATTAAAGATTCGATTTTTTTTGAAAAATCGAATTTCTTCTTCCGAGCATAAAGGGCCACTCAAAGCCCACCCATCACCAACATTCTAACCAATTATAATAAAAATTAATATATTAATTTACCTTATTGAACACCCTCAGCATATTAAAGGTGCTATTCCACCTAGTTACAATATCAAGGGGAATTTTAACTCCGGCAAATTCTGTAAATTTTTGCATGAGCTTAGGAGACGTATGTAACCTTCTCACCCATCTCGACACTTTGATTAAATCCTCTTCAAGAACTTTAATCCCCGCCTTTACCAATAGGTTAATGACGTGTCCAAGGCATCTGATGTGATAAATACCCGTCGTTTTTGTTTTAATACAATATGATTTAGGGCCAAAATCATGTTAGTGGCATTATCCGTTGTAATAGCCACTACCTTGTTGGAGATGTTGAATTTAGTCCGTATACCCAAAAAATTGTGCGATATTATAACCTGTATATGGGTATGGTAGGCATGATATCTCTATACAAAACTTTGTCATTTGAAATGTGCTTTAATAATGTGCGCAGTAATACCCAAGTAGGATTTACATTGGACGCTTGA
This sequence comes from Gordius sp. MW1, assembly GCA_964036665.1. Taxonomy (NCBI): domain Eukaryota; kingdom Metazoa; phylum Nematomorpha; class Gordioida; order Gordea; family Gordiidae; genus Gordius; species Gordius sp. MW1. Next base: position 7,286,846 of record OZ038529.1, on the reverse strand, counting down.
CCATACATCCAATGTTAAAGATATATCATCAGCTTGATTTAAAATCTCTTGTATAACGATAACTTTATCCTCATACAGACTTTTAATGTTGTTGACCAAGCTAGGTCTTGATATTACTTTTATTGAGGCGTTGATACGCTCAAATATATGTTTAAACTTTTTATTTTCAATAAGGCGAAATGAAAGGCCTTCTTCTATTTTTAACATGGTTATTAATTAATTAATTTCTGTATTTCCTCCGCAGACATATTTCCCTTTAATATTGATTTTTTCGATGGGTTTTGAATATTGGGATGGCATGTTGTATAGTGGTATTTCAAATTACCTAATATATCGTTTTAGATAGAAAAATATATCTAAAAAAATTAATAAATAAAAATGTCATTTTAAGGATATTTATGTCTGGCTAGAAAGGATCACCTAAAGGAGGGGCATAATTTTTTTTATTAATTACATATGGAAAAAACTATTCTTGTTGAGGTTTTTCCACTATATATCTTGTCCCAAACACGGCATTTTCACCTGCTTTTTGACGACGTCCAAATATACCTAGAGCGTAAATTAGAGGGAGTTACTATGGGGGAATCGGAACTGTTGATTTGCCAACTATATAAATAAAGGGTTTTATTTAAATGCTAAGTAGATTCAATTTTAATTTGCTAAGATTTAAAAATTTGAATTTAGAAGAGGGATAAAATTATTTAAATTTAACCCTCGAGGATTTGTGGGATATCACAGACCTCACGATAAATATAAACTTGAATAAAAAACGCAATTTTAAACGAACAGATCCGGCATTTCAGTAGTCTAAAATATTCTATCAAGAACTAAGTTTTTTTAATTATGAATTTTTTTTTTTAATTTTTCTTTATATAATTAAATAAATAAAAAGCTTATAACATTAATTTTACATTTTTTAATATTTTAGAATCATCAACTCTAAACCCAATTTCCTAGTAGGCATAAAGATTACCATATGTAAAGATGGGATAGGGAGTCGAAGGCTTTATGGATGTCGACAAATGTTAGGACCAAATGTGATTTACATTTAGAGGAGATAAGATAATAATTTTAGATGGTAAGGCTATGTTCGATCGTGGTTTTAGACTTACGAAAGCGGCTTGGTTATTCTTTAAATTGTCGTCAATGAACTCCTATTATATTATTTTTATATAAACCTTGGAAATATTATTTATGATTGTTATTACAGATAAACTAAACTGCAATACAAAGAAAACATAGCTCTAATTATTCTTTGGTCCAAATCGAGACTTGGTAGAACCACTTTCGATCCATACTGGATCACCATTCTTCAATCCCCTTATTTGACATATTCCTTGACTTCATTAACAACTTTAAAACACCGACCATCCCTTGCATCAGTATGGAACCACCATAAAAATATATACAGGAGGATATATCCATTCATTGATGACATTTTATAAACTAACCAAGCCGGCTTTTGTAAATCTAAAACCACAATCGAACACTACATCCATAAAGGCTTCGACTCCCTATCACATTTTTACATATGGGAATCTTTATGACTGCTAGGAATTCCCAAGAGGATTATCAGACTTATCTTTTTTCTCTGCAAGGACATGAAAGTGGTCATCAAACATCTACACCACCGCTCTAATCTAATCCAAGTAAATTCAGGAGTTAAACAGGGATGTCCACTTTCGCCTCTGCTATTTATTACAATCGAAATGTATAATTGAAAATCATTCATTCAGTTAATTAAATTCCTTTTGTTTTTTTAAATCTGATTGTTTTAATTTGGACGCAAATTTAAATTTGACTCTCGAAAGGTAAAATATATCAGCAAAATAAAATTTTTAAATTGTATTTAAATCATGTAAAGTGGTAGTTTATTACTAATTTAAACTACATAAATAGATATTCATAAAACCAATAAAAGTAAGTTTAAATTTATTAAATGGTTCATTTGCAAAACAATATATTTTAAATTAAACGTGACCCGATATTGTATTGTAGATGCTATCATATTTATACATCACAATAATGAATCATTCAAATAAATTTGATAGTCAAAATCTGCGGTATCAATTAGTTTTATAAATTGCACTTTAATTTATCGATTAAATTTTACACACTGCCATGGGGAGGAGGGTAATAATGATTAAAGGAAGGGCAAAATAACCATTTTTTTAATTTTAGCCATAATTTGGTAAAATTTCTAAGATTTTTTGGAGTTAGAGGGGGCAGCCGCCCGTCCCTGCCATCCTTTGGCTAAGCCCATCATGCACATCGTGATTTTTCACTCGCGTTGAAAACCAAAATTTGAAACGCGTTCGGGACGGATTTGGTATAAAAATTAAAACGCTTTCGGGTAGAGTCCGGGTTGAAAATTTTAAAATGTTTTCGGGTTGAAAATTTTAAAAAGCTTTCGTGTCGAGTTTGGGTTGAAAAAAAGTGACTTTGTAGTTCTCTAACCAGGAGTTTGTTAGGCCTAAACTTACGGCACACCTCTGAAATTTTCAAGTCATAACATAAATCACATTATGCATTTGTTTTTCCATTTAAACCTTTCATATTATGAAGTTTCTGTGCGATTATGCACTACACTAAAATAGAGAAGCATAAGCTTTAATAGTAAAATAATTATTGGTTGAATTATAAAAAATAAAATAAGTAAATCGTTTGGGACATACTATAGGACTTACACTATAATAGAATGAATAGTTCAAGTATTTAATGTAATAATACTTGCTATAAAATTATATATGCGCAATTTATTGAAAACCTCATAACAATCCTACTTTTAGTGTTACAACGTTGTAAGGTGTGCAACTAATCACTTGTTATGAATATTGATAAAAAGTATCCACTCGTACCTTTTAGGTTTCTATAACATTATAATAAACAAGCAACAAATTCTTAGGAGCTAACTGAGGAATTTTATTTCAGAGGTGAGAGGGCTACAACTATTTGCTTATAATATTTATCTAAAAACCAATGCCAACTAAGGGTTCCAGCGAGTTCAAAGATCCAAGTGACACGTTTATACAATTTTTTAAATAAAAAAATAGTGCGCCATTTTGATTTTCTTAATTATTTTTATCATTTATATAATAATTTAAATAAATTAGGGATAAAATAATGAAGTAGAATTTTTTTATAAAGGTCGATACATGTCGAGATTTCTCGCCGAGACGAGACCGAGATTTTCTATACCAAGACGAGATCGAGGTCTCATAATGGCACCCGAGACGAGACGAGATTTTGCTATCGAGACCGGGACGAAATTGAAACAAAAAAATTAGAAATTAATTATAATTTAACCATAACTAGATATTACTATCCACTTAGTGACGTGATAATCAATTTATTTTTATTTTCCTTCGGTTCGTTGCACAAAATATAAATACAGCAATTATGAACACTATAAAAAATTCATAAATTTCCGTGCCCCACCCAAAACGACTAAAACCAAAGCAAGAGTTTAATAAATATTATCCACCTAATAAGCTTTGGTTGCTTTTTCCAAAAACGTCAATCGCCAAAGATCTTCTAAGAAATTCCACCTAACAATAAATAGGCTTTGCGAAAATATAACCAATAACCAAGCTTAGCAACACGCTGTGAAAAATCAGCCAGCCTATTTTACAACACTTATATAAACCAATAGAATAAAGAAGAAAGGGAGATTAAAAGTCTCTCGCGATTTTACCCTATTAAATATAGGTAGTATTGTTAAAATGCTCGGGTGAGCACTGATCATTACGTGCTTTGCCTGGAAGTATATTTAAGGATGGAAAAATTTTGCTAATAACACAGGTCTATAAAAAACCATCCTCCAATCTCTTACCTATAGGTCTGATAGAGATGAGCAATAATCTTTTTGTTTTTTCCAAACTTCCAGTTTTTTAGATAAACGAGATTGAAGGTGCAAACCCGGTAAATAGAAATTTCATCTATAGGTCCATTATATTTTTGTTTCACCAGTTTTTATTCAACAACTATCGATTCAATCTATTTAATATATAAAAAATTACATTCACCACTAAAAAACTATAAAAATGCGTTAAAATTAAACGGATGGCATTGATCATTTATGGAATCGTGTTGGATTTAACGATTTCCATTGTGATCTTTTGCCTGATAGAAAAGTAATCTTTAAAATCTAATGGGACGTTAGATCCGCTTTTCCAATTTATTTCAAGAAAGCGAGAGCTTCAATGCCTAATCCGATTGTGGGTGCCTTTACGGGAATAAATACAATGTCCGCGTGATAATTTGTTTTCTTTCTTTTCTCTGCACTGACTACTGACTACAAGGTCAGAAGAGGTTGGATGGGGGAAATGTATCGACGGTGGTAAGTCATTGGGGAGATTTAGTCCATGGGACCATACAATGAGTGTGACGCCGTCTGGTCTTCTGGTAGGTCATGTTAAATTGTGTGGAATAAAATTTGATTTCTTAATTGATTCTATACAGCTCCAACAAGAACGCAACCCCCCCCCCCCACCCCCTGGTAAGGGCTGGTAGGGGAAGGACGTTACATCGCCCGCAGGAGGGAGTCAGACGAGAGTGAGGCAGATTACAGCTTTCTGTTGAGTATGTCATCGTTGTCACAAATTTGCAAAAGTACGCGTCCGTTGAGGCAAAATAGGACACCGGAACTTACGATGCCCACCAACGAGGTCGTGATCAGCCCTGAGGAGGCAGCTATTTGAAGATACTTCAGGACGGGACAGCAAGGAATTGGTGGGGTCAAAATTTGAAGCTATGAGGTGTGATACGCGATTAGAACCAGTTGAAACAATATGATAGGCAAGGTATTCGATATAATTGTATTTATGTAACTACTTGTACTCAACATATGATATACATACATACATGCATTTAATTATCTAGTTTTATGGGGAACCGGTCAGTAGCACGGAAAAAGGATTTTTGAATTTTAGCCATAATTTTAATAAATGTCAACAAATTTTTGGATTTCTCCTTTACCCCCCCCCCCCCCCCCCCCATTGGCTACGCTCTTGCCTCTCCTAAACAGTCTGTGGTTCCTTTAACGCTTGTGCTACTTTAAACACTATCCCTTGTAAAATTCATAAAATAAACAGCTAAAAAGTACTCTCGCGCGTTTTCATACCTTTAACTAGTTTTTTCCCATAAACAGCCTCTACTAATGTTAAACACTTATGTTACCTTCTTCTTCTATTTTTGAGGTTAAATATTCTTTATAGAAATAATTAAAAATTTAGTTTTTTTATTTTTAATTGACACTAGGACGATAAAATTCTGTCTTATTAATTAAAATTTAATCTAAAATCAAATCTAAAATTAATTAAGGAATCAATTCTTTTTATCGGTGGCCCGTCAACTTGCCGAAAACCATCTCGCCGAATTTACGGGGGACATTTTGTGATTGGTTGAGATTGGTTAATGGGGGACGATTTTAAATTAGGGGACCTTTTTTAACCGGGGGACATTAAATTCGGCGAGATGGTTTTCGGCGAGTTGATAGGGCACCCAGTCTATGTAGTCTATGCCCAGGTGGTAATAATTTTTTTGACAATTTTAATATGGTTAATTTATATTTTATCGTTTTTAAGAACAGGTGTCAATGTTATAATTTTATTAAAGATGCGAACTAATTTTTTTTTCGATTTTCATTATATATATCTAAAATGATTTTAAAAATTTATTTTTTATAAATGACGAAATTATTTTTTATTGTATAAATATTTTTTAGGACATTTTTAATATGACTTAATGTTTCTAAATTTATATTTAATAATATTTTTAGTCCAGGTCACAATGCAAAGTTTTATAAAAAGTGGGAAATTTCGCTTTATAGAATATTCTATATAGATGGCTAAAATCTGTTTAATGATTTAAAAATTTACGCCTTTATACATGCCAAAAATATGTTTTATGGTTTTAAATATAAATTTTTGAATATTCTGTCTCACCCAAATGCTAAACAATTTTTTGACATTTTTAATATGGTTTTTTAAGCCAGGTTACAATGTAATAGTTTTATTAAAGGTGTGAATTTAAATAACAACGTTTCGTGCTATGCCTATGAGAGATAGGAAAGAGGGGATAGGTGATATGTCTAATAAGACATAAGTAATTAACACAGTTGCTGAGCAGATTAATTGCTATATGTCACATAATAAATTAACACATTCGTTGAGCAAAATGGATGAGCAACTTGCTATCAGCAATTGCTCGTACAAAACTACTTTTATTTAGTTGTTAACAAGCTAATATTGCTATTGCTTGAGCTTGTATATGCTGTTACAACTTAACCTCTCAAGCATTTTACCCCTCTTGATGACAAAGCTTATGCGTCCGAGCACATATGCTAGCTATGTGTTTACGTCCAAGTCGGAGCTAAATAGCAACTTAAATATTATAGTTATTACATGTGGTGGCCCGTCAACTCGCCGAAAACAATCTCGCCGAATTTAATGTCCCCCAGCTAAAAAATGTCCCCTTATTTGTGATTGGTTGAATGGGGGACGATTTTAAGCTGGGGGACATTAAACAACTAATCAGAAAATGTCCCCTGGTGATTTTCGGCGAGATTGTTTTCGGCGAGTTGATAGGGCATCATTACATCTGTTAAACATTCATTTCGCGCTTTTTCTAATATACAAACAATTTATAATAGTATGAAACAAAAAAAATCTACTTCTAATAGCTGAAAATATTGAGAAAGAATTTTATGAAGTAAAAGAAAAGTTGAAACATACAAAAAGTTAAAGATCAACGATAAAAAAATAGAATTATTTGAATTAGTGGTCAATTTCCAGCGCTTAGCTCCCTTGTTTGTAAGTTTTTTTTCGACACTTGCTTCCTCGAGTGAAAGGGTTTTTCGTCAGCGGGCCGCATTTATGAAGAGCGGAGAACAAATTTAAAATGCCTGTGTTTTTTGCATCAAAATAGTTCCATATCGATTTATACTTTTATTATATACGTTTTATTTTGTAATAAAAATTTTTCCACAATTAAGTTTGATTAAATTTCTTCAATTATTAAAATTTCGGGTCCGGGCCCGGGCCTTGTTTATAAAGATGCTAAAATTCGGGGCCCGGCCGGGCCTGATTTTTTTTCATTTTAAATTCTGGGCCTTAAAAAAATCGATTTTGCAGGTCTCTATGTACATCTCACATCTCTAATAACATCTAAATTTATCAAATAAAGATTTGATTCATTTAATTTTGGCATAATATTTTTAAGGGTTATATAAGCCATTAAATTTATTCGTTTATTTTTAATTTTTGGTGGTCTAAAGGGGGTTTGTGCAAATAAAGCTATCAAAAGGGACAATAACTTTTAAATAGTCATTCTCGCATTTGTTAATTTTAATTTCACTCTTAAATTTAATTATATTTTATATTATAATTTTGCTTTTTGAGGATCTAACCTTAAAAAAGGCTTTTAAATGTTGTCATTGATTTCTTTATATGCTGCCTGAAAATGCTGCCAATATCGTATATAAAAAATTTATATTAGGGCAATTTTTGTGACAATACAAAATTTTTATAAAAAGTTTGTTGCATAGTTTTTTACTATTTGCATTATTTTTTAAAATATCAAGGTTTTCTTGTCAATATTTTGGTTCCACTTTGTGCTCTTACAATTCATTTGTACACAACTATACCTTGTAAAATTTTTAATATTGTCTTGGTATAATCGTTTCAACTACATTACTTTGTTTTATTTATAAATATTTTTATTATTATATGCCCTATCCAGTCTTGTTAAGTCAGGAGCGCCGCTCCTTTTTGTAAAAAAAAGCTGGAGCGCCCCTTCTTTTTAAAAATGAGGAGCGGGCGCGGGAGTAGCTCCTTTTAGGGCTGGAGCGGGAGCGGAGGAGCGTAAATATTAAAAAAATATATTATATTTAAAGAAGCGGAGGAGCGGCGCTTCTTTTCTCCCGTTCCAGCCCTAAAAGGAGCTACTCCCGTGCCCCTCCTTTATATTCGGAGGAGCGGCTTCCTCAGCTCCCGCTCCAGCCCTAAAAGAAGCTACTCCCGCGCCTGCTCCTCATTTTTAAAAAGGTGGGGCGCTCCAGCTTTTTTTACAATAAGGAGCGGCACCACTGACTTAACAAGACTGCCCTATACATATGAGGGATCTGAGACATAGACTTAATTTAAACTTTAAGCGAGTGTGATGTTAAAAAAAAAATTTGAAAATAAATTCAATTTTATTTGTCCATGGGGGAAGATGAGTTCTAACCCGAAACACCCCCCCCCCCCAAAAAAAAAAAGAATTGGATAATTATAATAAATATTAACCAAATATATATGAATTTCTCAATTACTTTGAAACCATAAACAAGTTATTAAAAATTTTATGTTTTGGGGGTATTATAGTGAAACCTAGCACTGCCGTTTTCAATGGTGTTTTGACAATTCATTCATTTGCTAAAAGTAGTAGCAGCAAATTTAAACTAGATTTAATTAATTAAACCTGAATCAAGACTAATAAGGACCAAATTATTCATATTTTGACGGAGTTTAATATTGTCAGATCCACAAGGTATTTAATGTATTTGGAACATGGGCGTAACCAGGTTTGGAATTAGATGGAGGTAATAATTTAGGGCAAAATGTTAATGTTTTGAAATTTTAGCCATAATTTTATCTCCCTAACACCCCTAGTTACGCTCATGTTTGCACTCTTTAAAAGGAGCAACATATAAGAAAAGATTCATTAAAACAAGAAAACTATATGTTCATCAGAACACAAAGTTTGTCAAATTAAATATAGCAAAGTGTTTGAGACGAAAACTGTATAAATTAGTGTGTAGAAAAATGGAAATAAATAGTCGCTTAATTTATAAAAATAAAGAGTTGAAAGCCATTATTTTTTGTTCAAAATTAATAATTCAACATGGGCGCCAGGGAAGGGGCAGGGGGGGGAGGGGAGTGGCCGCCCCCCCCCTAAATGGCGAGAAAAAAATTTTTTTAATGCATAAAGCCTTAAAAATTAAAAAAAATTATGTTTTGCCCCCCCCCTAATTGAACTTTTTAACGTTTCGCCCCCCCCCCCCCCCTTAATCCAAAACCTGGCTACGCCCATGTAATTAAAATATTTAGTTGCCCATCGAAATTGGTTTAAATATGAGTGGTCATTTGCATTTGACATAAGTATAGTCTTTCGTCGATCGGTTAGTGTGAATTTAGGAATATTAAATTAAAGATTGTTTTAATTGTACAGGCGTTTAGCAAAGGGGGAGGAAAGCGGGACTTTTCCTTCCCCTCGCCCAAAATGTGAAAATTTTTTTGATTAATAAATTAGAATGGATTAAAATTTTATAGTTTAGTTGCATAATTTTGAGACACTTATAAAAGCCTGGAAACATAATAAATACATTAATTTTTCGAATTTAATCCGAGTGGGGCCAGTGGGCCTAACTTTTTGGTTGTTTAATTTTTATTATTATCATAGAATAAAATATGTTAGATAAATAAAAAATAAAAGAAGCATGTTTTGCAAAATTTAATATGCATTAATATTAAAAAAGTCCTTTGACTCAGCCAGATGCTCTAACCCTTGGCTCTACGTAATTTGCTCCGCCCCTTGAACCCCCAGGTGCTCAGCCCCCGTATTGTCTTTGTTTAGTCTTAGCCCTACGCTCTTCTACATTTCAAATGGAAGCAGTTCATATGCTATGCAATTTAAGCAGGGGTCAAAAGAAACAAAGCGTAAATTGAGGGTAGAAGGCAGAGCTCAGATTTGTTAGAAATTTTATGCCCGAACTCGGCCCGGTTAAATTTTTTAACTTCATTTCCCGCCCAAAACATTAAAGCTGCCCGGCCCGAAATATTAAATTCGCCCGTTAGGCCCGAAATTATGACCACTATTAAAATATAAGCATTAAATTAATGGCATATTAAAAAAAATATGCAATATTTTATTATCACAACTAAAATCTACTTTCCTATATTATTTAAAAGTCGAATGATTTTTTCATTTTAATCCTATTAGGTCAAAAGTTAATATTTAATCTTTCAAAAAAATTTGGCCAGATAGCACTGGCTAAACATCTTTAGGTCATAATATTTTAATAAGTTAATTGCTAATGCACTTAGGGACAAACATGTTGGAACATTTAAAAAACATATAATAGCAAAATATTAATTGAATGCAGCCGATGTCCATGAAAATATTTATGTAGCAATTTTTTAATTAAGTTTTAAGTTTACATATTTAATAAATAATATTACAAAAAACAAAATTATACTCCCCTTTTGAGTTAACCCGTTTGCCCTACCCATAAATAAACTTTTTAATGAATAAAATTAGTTCAATTAGTCAATCTGTGCTCTGTAAAAACTTATTATCTTTGATAAAAAGACAATAATTTATCAATAGAATTTAAATGCAATTTATGGATAATTCTTTTAACTTAAAGCAAAAAAAGAAAGGTATATAGAAATATTTTATCATAGAAATAAGTAGTAACTTAGCGAAAGCGACGAATGATAAGGGAATAATAAAAGCTAATTGGAGAAACTTTGTGATGGCGAAATCAAGTTTCTTAAGTTTTGTAGCATTTTCATATGCAATTAAATAAAAAGTAACAAAATAATACACTCCTACACTATTTAAAAAATCTCATTAAGCCCGAATTGCCCGAACCCTATCTCTTCGTGCCCGCCCAAAAATAAAAATTTAGGACAATTGCCCGGCCCACGGGCCGGGCCTGTTCGGGCAGCGGGCCGGGCAATCTGGTCTCTGGTAGAAGGCCTGGCTACATCTATACTAGTTGTTGCTTTAAGTTACGAAATATATCTGCAAAAACTGGTTTCTATGAAAGCCTATTGCCCAAAGGTACGTTTATAAGGGACTAGTTGGGCCTGGCCTCGAACCAAAATACTTTTTTATTTTTTTTTATGGCTAGGGGCGGATGCAGAATGCCTATGAAGGGGGAAGATCATTTTTGTGTTAAATGGTCAAACTTTAAGCAGTAGGTCAGAACAATTATATTCAAACAGCGGTCATTATTTATTTTTTGGCAAAAATTTAGCCAACCACGAGTTCGTCATTATACCGAAATTAGAAAAACTTAAAAAAAGTCGGTTACAAATTTAATCACGTGGACGTGAGGCTACAAATGGCCGGGATTTGATCATCGTTTTTTTAGGAAATTTTACTTTTCCGCCAGAGTTCAGATGCAAACCAACTGTCATTAACTAAAATGTAAGCAGAGTTCATTATTCATTCGTAGGCAATTATTTTACAAGTTTCGCGATTATTCGCTTTAATGCAACAAGTTGACAAGCTGTAAAAAGAATCGGTTTAGATTTATAAAAGTGAAATATAAAGCGAATTTGGGCTCGGACATGGTCAGAAAATTTAAAACCAACCAGGTCATTAGCTAGACCTTATTTGGAGGCAAAAATCGTTTCCATAATCATTTTTGTACCATTGTAAACCCAAAGTATACACAACTGGACATTTTTAACATAAAGTGAGCCCAAAATTGCATTAAAATAAAAACTAGCCAACTGGGAGAGACAATGGCCCGCATCTGGTGCCACATATGCGCATAATAATGCAATTTAACCTATAAATTTTATAACAATGTTAGCGCCACGCTATAACTCTAGCGCCTTATGTGACAATGTGCTACACCTCTAGCGCCTCCAAGTGACTATGTGCTATAGCTTTAGCGCCTCTAAGTGACTATGTGCTATAGCTTTAGCGCCTCCAAGTGACTATGTGCTATAACTTTAGCGCATCCAAGCGACTATGCTATGTAGATGGGAGGCGCTACACGTGCTGGTGCTAAGCGTTTCACCACCACTAGTTTTAAGCGAGTTGATAAGGGCCATGTACTTAACATGGATGGCCCGTCAACTTGCCGAAAACCATCTCGCCAAATTCACGGGGGATATTTCGTGATTGGTTGAGATTGGTTAATGGGGGACGATTTTAAATTAGGGGATCTTTTTTAACCGGGGGACATCAAATTCGGCGAGTTGATAGGGCACCCTTAACATGCGACTAGAGACCTGCGCGGGCGGCCCGAGGCCCGGATTTTTAGGTTTTAAAATTCCGGGCCGGGCCTAATTTATAAATTATAGGCCCGGCCCGGAATAATTTAAAAGAGTCTAAGTAGTCTTTTTTTCTGTTTAAAACAATCTATAATATTTCAAAAAATTAATTACAAGTTATTGAATCGGTTAAACACTCATTTATTCATTTCGCGCTTATTCTAATAAGCAAACAATTAAGTATGGAACAAAAAAAATCTACTGCTAATGGCTGAAAATATTCAGAAAGAATTTTATAAAGTAAAAGAAAATCTTAGAGAAAAGAGTGAAGTATAGAAAAGATTATAAGAAAATAAATTTTGTTTTTTGTAAGATTTCCAGGAATGTGTTATCCTATAATTCCTGCTCATCAGGCAATATTTATGTTAGTTTTGATAATGCTTAATATGGAACACCCATCTCCAAAAACATAAATGCTGTAAAGAAGTCCAGGAAAATAAAAATTGGACAATTACCTATGCAGGCCACTTTTAACAAAACTTACAAATTCTGCAAAAATAAAAAATGATCTCATATTCTCAATAGCCTAATTTTGTAGAATGGATATGGCATGAAACATCTTCTATGAAGAAAGAGGTAGAGGAAAATGAAGTTGACACCAACACAAAGTTAAAGATCAACGAGAAAAAAAAAAAATTATCGGATTGGTCGAAAGACCACAGTGGTCATTTCCAGCGCTTAGCCCTCTGGTGTGTAAGATTTTTTCGACACCTAATTTGGCCTCAAGTGAGAGGTGTTTTTCGTCAGCCCGCATTTATGAAGAGCGGAGAACAAATCTAAAACACGGAAATTTTTGATGCCTGTGTTTTTTGCATCAAAATAGTTTTATTATCAATTTATAATTTTTTTATGTGCGTTTTATTATTTAATAAAAAATTGTAACAAAATTAAGTTTGATTAAGTTTCTGCAATTACTAAAATTCCGGGCCGGGCCCGGGCCTTGTTTTTAGGGATGCTAAAATACGGGCCCGGGCCAGGCCTATTTCCCCATTTTAATTCCGAGCCTTAAAAAATTGATTTTGCAGGTCTCTACTAGAGACCGGGTCAAAGTCGCAGAAAAAAGCCAAATTGGTCAGAACTGATCAAGATTGGTCAGGACTTAACATCTGTTTATTGATATGAGAATTTAAGTTTTAACCTATGATTATGCAGTAGTTTATTTTATTCATAATTTATATTATAATAATGAATTTATTAAGATAAATACCTTACAGGTGTGACTAGATTGATGTTGAATACTAATACCTCCATGGATATGATATTAAATTTATTAAAATGTTTTGCCTTTACACTCTACTCATTGAAGTTTTTTTTATTAATATTTACTAAATTATAACATACAAATAATCAAGTGGTAATATTTAACATTGCATCTCTTTCTCTATATTTTATCAAGATTGGTCAGGAGGGTTAGTGTTTTAGGTCGGGGTTTTAGGTTAGGGTTAGTGTTTTAGGTTAGGGTTAGGAGCACATCAAATTCCCTCCCCATTTGAGATTTAATACTAATATATTGATTATCTAAAAGTCATATTTTTCTGCTACTTTTTCATCATTCTGCTACTTTGACCCCGATTCTAGATAAGATATTGTTTTTAGAAATTGAGATGGGTCTATTTCACTGTTAGTATAATGTTCTTTTACCTTTTCTTTGTAAAATTCTTTCTTAGATTTTGGGTTTATTGTTTTTCCTTTATTTTATAGATATTTGAGTTAATTTCTTTCTGTGTCTTTTTGAGATAATCAATAAAATGATAAATATTGGGATGGGAAGCCTTTACAAGTTTCTTATTGTGGAATCCTTCTATGTGATTATTGGTTCTTGGGAGATTTGTCTCTTCATATCTTCCCCATAAAACATTTTTTGCAAAAAATACTGAGTTGCATGTCAAGATTTGGTAGGTCATGATTTATAGGAGGTTCCAACAATTCATTTGTAATGTTTGAACTACCTGTAGGATGTATATAATAACTACTAACTTACAAGCTTACTTGTGGATGGCATTGTTATTCTACATGTATGATCCTTAGTTATTGCAAAATTTACATTTGGTAGATTATGATTTATAAGAGGTTCCAAAAATTTATTTGTAATGTTTGAACTACCTGTAGGATGTATATAATAACTACTAACTTGCAAGCTTACTTGTGGATGGCATTGTTGTACTACATGTATGATCCTTAGTTATTGCAAAATTTTCATGCTTAAGGATTCCTTTCCCGCCACATTTAGTTTTTCTACATCTCCAATAGGTCTGATGATTTTTACCCATATTAGCTTTGATGTAAGAATATTGACTAATGGTCAGTACCTGCCCACTTCTTGTAGATTTTTTAAATTCTAATCAAATATGCATTAAAATCTATATTTTGTATACTTGTTCTCTTCTTGCTCAAAAATGAGACAAATTCTTTGAAATAAGACATGAAAATAACAATTAAATATGTGCTGTTTTGTCGTATAATTCTAACATGTCTACGCGCTTCGCATTTTCCCTCCCCCCGACTTTTTTTGCTACTTTTTCATGGGAACCGGCCAAAGGAGCACAGAAATAGCATCGAGACTCGTCATGACTGCTCAGGATGAATTTAACAAATTGTCTTAGCACAAAATATTTTGTATTAACATGTCCTAGTGATATCATAACAAGTAAATATATGGGTTAGGGTAAGTATTAGGGCTAGGGTTATAATAACAAAGTGTGCTCCTTTCCTGATGAGCTCCTTTGACGGGTATCCCTTTTTCATCATTCTGGATTCATGCGATGCGACTACTAAAGGCCCGTTTCAAGTCAATTCGCAAACGGTCAGCTCGTAAATCGTTAATAGGTCTTAACGATCATTAACTTTTTATAATGCGCATGCGTAGCATTTAACAGACTAATCAGACAACTGCGCATTTATCTAATGCGCATGCATTTAACAATTATTGCTCCACTATAAATTAAGGGACAGGGTTGAGGTTCGGGGTAGTGTTTTAGGTCAGCGTTTTAAATTAGGGTTAGGATTAGATGCACACAAATTTCCTCCCCATTCGAGATATAAATCTAATATATTGATTATCTAGTATAACAAATACGACATCTATCCATCGTTAATTCTTAATTTGCGAATTGACACGGATCCTAAAGACCATATGGATGAAATTTTTTTGACGAACCGTTGGGACGAAATCTTTCGGGATATCACAATAGAATGGTTTTATTAATAACTAGCCATTATAAAAAATATATGTAGCAAATTTATATCAATATGTAACAAGTTATTACATTTTTTAACTGAGGCCGACTTTAAACTACCTAATAATTTAAATGATTAGTCTCTTGAATAAAAAGGTATAGAACTTACCCATAATTAACAATTGTA
The DNA here is from genome assembly GCA_964036665.1 of Gordius sp. MW1. Lineage (NCBI taxonomy): Eukaryota > Metazoa > Nematomorpha > Gordioida > Gordea > Gordiidae > Gordius > Gordius sp. MW1. The sequence continues at coordinate 7,271,430 of OZ038529.1, read as the reverse complement.
GATTTTGAAAATAAGGGTAATGATGAAGAACCCATAGATCTCCCTGAGGGCGTCATAAAAGAAGCTATATCCACACTAGGTGGCATTGTATTCCCTAAAATTAATAATAAAGCACCAAGTGATGCAAAATGGATTAATCTGAATCATAGTTTAATGTGTTCATGCCTGGATGATATCTTGCTAATTTTAAAGGCTTCAAGTATTATACAAGATACACTAGATCCTTCCTACAATTATTTTTTTTATTCCAACTTGTATTAAATTATAAGTAATGTGTTAATACTGAAAATGTGGATTGATATTAACCTAGGATATGAATTTAGATGCTTTGTTAGAGATAACAAATTAGTTGGTAATAATATAACAGTTATCCTCTTACTAAATTTTTAGGAATTTTCCAAAAAGATACATCTCACCTTTATGAATATATTAAAAGTGATTTCAAGACTATTTGTACTGAAATTATAGGTTTTTATAAAAAGCATGTTGCAAAAAAATTTCCTTCCAACTTTTGTTAGATACCAATTTTTGTTCTTTTATTTATATTATAGATAGTTTTGATGTATATCGTGAAAAGAAAAATAATATCTTGATAATTGATTTCAATCAAATAATAGATAATTCAGTTTCAACATTACTTTTTGATTATGAAGAATTACGAAACTGTGGTTTGAAAGAAATTTTAGGTTCCTACAATCGCAGCTACAAACAAAAAAATGTAATATATTAAAATATTTAGTAATTTTGCAACACTACCAACGACGGTCCCAAGTCCGTGTGAAAAAAGTGGAGGGTTGGCGTCAGGTCGGAAGCCGGCTGTAAAAAGCAACTCCAAACAACATGGCAGCTTCAAATACGAAAATTTACCAGAATGCTAGGGCGTCCTCCCCAAACGACGCGCATTGCATCATCCGCCCGTGCAATGTGAAAAGTATACAAGGGTTACCGCCTCACTCACAACGAAGGCGGTTAAGGAATCTAGTTGTCAAACGGACAAGAGTGGCCAGCTGGAATGTGGGTACGCTGACGGGGAAGAGCATCGAGGTTGCGCAGATGCTAAAAAGGCGAAGGATACACATAGCGTGCCTACAAGAAACGCGATGGCATGGAACAAAAGCCAGGGAGCTAGGAGATGGTTACAAGCTATACTACTCGGGTTCCCCATCACGGAAGAACGGGGTCGGTATAGTGCTTAGCGATTCCTATAAGGACAAGGTAGTCAAAGTCAAACGATGCTCGGATAGATTGATGTGCATAAAGCTGGCGGATCAAGGCGGCCTTGTCAATGTTATCTGTGCGTATTTGCCCCAGGTTGGATGTTCCGAAATTGAGAAGGACGAATTCTATGAGAAGCTCGAAAACGAAATACGCTACGTGAAGCCTGACGAGAATCTCATCATCGGAGCAGACTTTAATGGGCACGTTGGGAAAGAAAGGGGCGTGTACGAACGAAATCACGGCGGGCATGGCTATGGGGTGAAGAACAAAGAGGGAGAGAAGTTACTACAGATGGCGCAAGCTTACGATATGGCCATTGTGAATACCTTCTTTCAGAAGCGTACCGAACATCTAGCAACGTACAGCAGTGGGGATCACCTTACACAGGTCGACTACATCCTAGTGAAGCGCAAAAATTTGTGGCAAGTCAAAGATTGCAAGGTTATACCGGGGGAAGAAATCGCCAAACAACATCGGCCAGTTGTCCTCGATATAGCACGAAAGATTTTTCCCGAGAGGAGAAAAGTCTACACACCAAGGACAAAGTACGAAAAGCTCAAGGATGATCGTGCAAATGAAATGTTTCACGCTCGAGCAACTCCGCTCTTGAAGGTTGCAGGCTTGGGGGGCGACATTAACAAAAGGTGGGACACCGTTGCAAATGTTCTAAAGGAAACGGCCTTTCAAATCCTGGGACGAACTAAGGGCGGCAGAGCGCACAAGCGTGAACTATGGTGGTGGAATGACTCGGTCAAAGGGGCTATAGAAGAAAAGAAGGCGTTGTACCTACGATGGTACAAAACGAAGATAGGAGAAGACTACGTGGCATATCGTGAAGCGAAACGCAAAGCTAAGACGGCGGTTGCGATAGCGAAGAACAAGGCTTACACCGAGATGGCAAACAAGCTCGATACGAAGGGCGGCGACATAGTCATGTATAAACTCGCAAAGATTAGGGAGAAAAAAAGTCGAGATGTCGGGACACTGAAAGTCATTAAAAGCGAAGAGGGACGAACGTTGTGCAAACCGAAGGAAGTCATCAAAAGATGGAAAGACTATTTCCAAAATATGATGAACAAAACGAATGATAGAAGACCGCTAGAGAGGGTGGAACCGAACTCCAACTTGGTTTTACCATTCCAGGCTTATGAAGTAGGAGCGCAACTAACGAAGATGCGGAAAGGGAAAGCGCTAGGTCCCGATGATTTACCGATCGAAGCTTGGCTTGGGTGCAAAGGAGAAGGAATCGACATAATGACAGGCCTATTTAACGCTATGCTGTATGAGAGTCGTATCCCTGACCAATGGAGGGAAAGTACTATCATACCCATATACAAAGGCAAAGGAGACGCGCAGGAATGTGGCAACTTTAGAGGTATCAAGTTGACCTGCCACTCACTAAAACTACTAGAAAGGGTGATAGTGAAAAGGCTCAATGACGAAGTTTGTCTCTCGCCCAATCAGTTTGGATTCGTGGCCGGTAAATCAACGATGGATCCAATCTTTGCGTTGAAGCAGACGATGGAAAAATATGGCGACATAAGAAAGAACTTACACATGGTCTTCATCGATTTGGAAAAGGCCTACGATACGGTTCCGAGAGACTTAATATGGTGGTCCCTTAGAGCCAGAAATATACCCGAAGGATATGTTCGACTTATCAAGGAAATGTATAATGGCGCGGTTGCATCTGTTAGGACTACCGTAGGAGAAACGAAACCCTTCCGAATAATGATTGGACTACATCAAGGGTCAGCGTTAAGCCCATTCTTGTTTAATCTAATTATGGATACAATAACAAAGGACTTGCACAAGCCAGCCCCTTGGACTATGCTATATGCCGATGATATTGTCCTATGCGATGAAACAAGAGAAGGGGTTTTTCATCAGGCGAAAAAATGGTCAGAACGTTTTTCGGAATTCGGGTTAAAGGTCAGCGAGAAGAAAACGGTTTACATGCAAACGATGGGCTGTAGTCCGCAAATGCAAAAAAATGGCGGTCTAATGTACACGGAGGTTGATAAGTTCACATATCTTGGCTCGCTATTACATCAAGAGGGAGGATGTACCGCCGAAGTCCATTCTCGGATCAAGAAAGCATGGCTCAAGTGGCGCAGCATCTCCGGTGTCATGTGTGACAAAAAGATACCAATTTGGTTGAAAAGCAAGGCGTACAAAACCATCGTGCGACCGGTCTTGCTTTACGGGAGCGAAACATGGGCTGTAACCACCGCGGAGGAGAAACTTTTGCAAGTCACGGAAATGAGAATGGTGCGATGGAGCTTAGGCTACACCAAGCTGGATCGCAAGACGAACGAATCCTTGATGACAAAGATGGGTATACAAGCGACGAAGGACTTCTTAAGAGAAAATCGACTGCGGTGGTACGGCCATGTATTACGAAGAGAAGAGGACGATGTCACACGGCGAACGCTGGAGATGGACGTGCCTGGAAGAAGAGGAAGGGGCAGACCACGTGCCACCTGGAAACGACTGGTCAAAAAGGATATGGACGTCAAACAAATGGAAATTGGCATGGCATTTACGCGACTCAGATGGAAGAGGCTGCTGAAAACTTACCCCACGTCTGTGGGATTTCCAACACGATAAAGAAGAAGATTTAGTAATTTTGCAAATATATTAGTTACCATTTCGATTTATTCAAGAATCATCAGGAATTCAACCATTTAAAATATGTCATCTTAATCAATACATGCAATTGTAATATTTACAAATTCCATTTGCTCAAAGTTATTTTATTATTACAATAACAACGATATATAAATTTGTTCAATGCCTTTTTTTAAGAATTAAGGATGTTACAGTATTTCCTTTAGATGAACTAAAAGTGAATGTTGGTGTGGCAATCTCATCAATAGTCTCAAAATCTAATTAATTAAAAGGTAGCTTATGAGAAGGTACACAAAATATTATTCAAAACAATAAGATTTTAAAATTTTAACCAGTTTTATATAATTAAAAATTCAGAAAATGCTCAAATGCCTATGTTAAATACATAAGGATTACCATTTTTAAAAATTGTTTGCAGCTCTGGCTTTGTCCAATTGCAAGATACAATTAGAGACCTGCAAAATCGATTTTTTTAAGGCCCGGGCCCGAATTTTAGCATCTTTAAAAACAAGGCTCGAGCCCGGCCCGGAATTTCAGTAATTGCAGAAACTTAATCAAACTTAATTTTGGTAAAAATTTTTATTAAATAATAAATCACACGTAATAAAATTATAAATCGATAATAAAAAACTATTTTGAAAAATAACACAGGCATCAAAAATTTCCGTATTTAAATTTGTCTCCGCTTTTTATAAATGCGGCTCGCTGACGAAAAACACCTCTCACTCGAGGTTAAAAGCAGATGTCGAAAAAATCTTACAAACAAGAGGGCTAAGCGCTGGAAGTGACCACTGTGGTCTTTCCATCAATCCGATAATTCTATTTTAACTTTGTGTTGGTGTCAACTTCATTTTCCTCTACATCTTTCTTCATAGAAGATGTTTCATGCCATATCCATTCCACAAAAATGGGCTATTGAGGATATGAGATCTTTTTTGATTTTTGCAGGGCTTGTAAGTTTTGTTGAAAGTGGCTTGCATAGATAATTGTCCAATTTTTCTTTTCCTGTACTTTTTTACAGCCTTTATGCCTTCGGAGATGAATGTTTCATATTATATTAAGCAGGAATTATAGGATACACATTCTTGCAAATCTTACAAAAAACAAGATCATTTTCTTATAATCTTTTCCATACTTCACTCTTTTCTCTAAGATTTTCTTTTACTTTACAAAATTATTGCAGTGGTTTTTTTTTGTTCCATACTTAATTTTTTGTATATTAATAAATGTTTAACAGAAAAAATTTTATCATAATTTTTATATAATTTTAAGATAAAATTTAATGAGTCTATCAGTCTATAAGCGCAACTCAAGGTGTAGAGGTAAAAAGAGTTAAAGCTGCTCAAATCGTTTACAATATTTATGCTCGTCCTAGATATGTGTCAACAGAGTAAAGATACCGGGAGTTTTCAAGATTCTTTCACCTACAGCGGTCCAGTTCAACTTCGAATTCTGTGTTGGGTCCCGCCTCTTCAAACGAATCCGTGAGTTCTAATGATATAGGCCAAGCCCCCTTCCACCCTTCATCCAAGTTCGAACCCCTTCCACCTGCAGCCAATTATTTAAAGGACCAAGATCTCAAACCGATTGCCGGCCAAAGGTAACTTGTTTTGAGCTTTACTAACTCCAACACAACTTGTGTTAGTGACTTTTATGTCATTTAGCATAAGCACTGTCACATGTGCCGAATTTTTTAACTTAATATAACTTAATCAGCTAGATAAGTTATCCTAGCATTATGAAATAATATTACTACTCAAAAATAATACAAATTATGTTTATATTGATATTATGAATAAAACGAAAGTTGTTTTAGGCAAGAAACGGGTGGAGTTACTGGACCTGATGTAGAGGAAAACCAATGTCCGCCCAGTACCTGTGGGCTTTATGATCCTAGACAAAGGGGAAATCAAGTTTCGGGCTCAAATCAAGGAGGATTCTCGTGATGCGGATCATAATACCACTTCACTTCACTACCCGTGCAATTGCCTCTCACTCTAGGCAAAATACATATATTATTACCTCCTTGTTGGCCACCTGGGCCTCCTTGATTTGAGCCCGAAACTTGATTTCCCCTTTGTCTAGGATCATAAGGCCCAGAGGTACGGGGCGGACCTTGGTTTTCCTCTACATCAGGTCCAGTAACTCCACCCGTTTCTTGCCTAAAACAACTTTCGTTTTATTCATAATATCAATATAAACATAATTTGTATTCTTTTTGAGTAGTAATATTATTTCATAATGCTAGGATAACTTATCTAGCTGATTAAGTTATATTAAGTTAAAAAATTCGGCACATGTGACAGTGCTTATGCTAAATGACATAAAAGTCACTAACACAAGTTGTGTTGGAGTTAGTAAAGCTCAAAACAAGTTACCTTTGGCCGGCAATCGGTTTGAGATCTTGGTCCTTTAAATAATTGGCTGCAGGTGGAAGGGGTTCGAACTTGGATGAAGGGTGGAAGGGGGCTTGGCCTATATCATTAGAACTCACGGATTCGTTTGAAGAGGCGGGACCCAACACAGAATTCGAAGTTGAACTGGACCGCTGTAGGTGAAAGAATCTTGAAAACTCCCGGTATCTTTACTCTGTTGACACATATCTAGGACGAGCATAAATATTGTAAACGATTTGAGCAGCTTTAACTCTTTTTACCTCTACACCTTGAGTTGCGCTTATAGACTGATAGACTCATTAAATTTTATCTTAAAATTATATAAAAATTATGATAAAATTTTTTCTGTTAAACATTTATTAATATACAAAAAATTAAGTATGGAACAAAAAAAAACCACTGCAATAATTTTGTAAAGTAAAAGAAAATCTTAGAGAAAAGAGTGAAGTATGGAAAAGATTATAAGAAAATGATCTTGTTTTTTGTAAGATTTGCAAGAATGTGTATCCTATAATTCCTGCTTAATATAATATGAAACATTCATCTCCGAAGGCATAAAGGCTGTAAAAAAGTACAGGAAAAGAAAAATTGGACAATTATCTATGCAAGCCACTTTCAACAAAACTTACAAGCCCTGCAAAAATCAAAAAAGATCTCATATCCTCAATAGCCCATTTTTGTGGAATGGATATGGCATGAAACATCTTCTATGAAGAAAGATGTAGAGGAAAATGAAGTTGACACCAACACAAAGTTAAAATAGAATTATCGGATTGATGGAAAGACCACAGTGGTCACTTCCAGCGCTTAGCCCTCTTGTTTGTAAGATTTTTTCGACATCTGCTTTTACCTCGAGTGAGAGGTGTTTTTCGTCAGCGAGCCGCATTTATAAAAAGCGGAGACAAATTTAAATACGGAAATTTTTGATGCCTGTGTTTTTTTTTCAAAATATTTTTTTATTATCGATTTATAATTTTATTACGCGTGATTTATTATTTAATAAAAATTTTTACCAAAATTAAGTTTGATTAAGTTTCTGCAATTACTGAAATTCCGGGCCGGGCTCGAGCCTTGTTTTAGAGATGCTAAAATTCGGGCCCGGGCCGGGCCTATGGCCCCATTTTAAATGTCGGGCCCGGGCCTTAATCGATTTTGCAGGTCTCTAAATAGAAAGGGGCACACTTCTCGTGATGCGGATCATAATACCACTTCACTTCACTACCCGTGCAATTGCCTTCCACTCTAGGCAAAATACATATAATACCACCTCCTTGTTGGCCACCTGGGCCTCCTTGATTTGAGCCCGAAACTTGATTTCCCCTTTGTCTAGGATCATAAAGCCCACAGGTACTGGGGGGACATTGGTTTTCCTCTACATCAGGTCCAGTAACTCCACCCGTTTCTTGCCTAAAACAACTTTCGTTTTATTCATAATATCAATATAAACATAATTTGTATTATTTTTGAGTAGTAATATTATTTCATAATGCTAGGATAACTTATCTAGCTGATTAAGTTATATTAAGTTAAAAAATTCGGCACATGTGACAGTGCTTATGCTAAATGACATAAAAGTCACTAACACAAGTTGTGTTGGAGTTAGTAAAGCTCAAAACAAGTTACCTTTGGCCGGCAATCGGTTTGAGATCTTGGTCCTTTAAATAATTGGCTGCAGGTGGAAGGGGTTCGAACTTGGATGAAGGGTGGAAGGGGGCTTGGCCTATATCATTAGAACTCACGGGTTCGTTTGAAGAGGCGGGACCCAACACAGAATTCGAACCGGGTTGAACTGGACCGCTGTAGGTGAAAGAATCTTGAAAACTCCCGGTATCTTTACTTTGTTGACACATATCTAGGACGAGCATAAATATTGCAAACGATTTGAGCAGCTTTAACTCTTTTTACCTCTACACCTTGAGTTGCGCTTATAGACTGATAGACTCATTAAATTTTATCTTAAAATTATATAAAAATTATGATGGCCTTATAAACAGATTTCCCGACCATTTTTTAATGCCCGCCAATTGATGGTGCGGCGGTAGAGTTAGTGGGTAAAGCCAGCGTAGAGGTGGCGGCTGGTGACGCGCGCTGGACATTGGTATTATATTTAACAGCTGCTAAAATCGATCCTTTAATGGGTTGGGATTGGCCAGAGTTGTTAAACGCACTTTAAAAACCGGTGCCGCACTCGCACATTGAGGGAAATCCGGTGCGCGCACTCGCACCAGTTTTAACAAAGGTGCGCGCACTCGCAACAGTATTAAAGGTGCGCGCACTCGCACCCGCACATAAGAATTAATTAACTAATTTAATATATATTAATGAAAATTGTAATTAGATCGATTTGGACCCATAATATATAATGGACATAAAAACTAATGTATTACGCAACTAGATGCAAACACTAAATCTAACCCTAACCCTTGCCTATATTACATTTTGCCTATATTACATTTCGCAAAAATCCGAATTTAAGGATTTAATAATCATATTTTTAATATATTGGACCACAAATATTAGTTATTTTGGGAACTATTTGAAACGGTGTATAAATACACGTTAACCGGCTATATTTTTAAATATCTATCAATTCAACGTTAAATAATCTAGATTATAAATTAATTAGCAATGTAAAATCATGGATAGATATTAAAATTAACATACCTTTGCCTATATATACTGTCTTATATTGGTTATGATTAGTTTAGATATTTTGGCCATTATATATTTTGACCCGAAGTGATTAGATCATTCATTATATGTCATTAAACTTACGATAGCAAAGATAGGTTTAAAAGTGTTTGAAATATTAAGATATTAACGGGAGATGATTATACTCCAAAAAACGCTGAATTAAATATATTATCATTATTTAAATATTTTATTGTAATTCTATAATCAAATTACCTGTCTGTGTTTTTAATCTTCTAATCTTATTAAACTTCAACTTCAATCGTTTTAGTGTTTTCCTATAGTTTATTTATTAAGCGACGAGTTCAAAAGTGTAAAGATTAATCGTTGATTGATAAAGTAAATACGTGAATAATGTGAAATATCGCGGTTAGATTATTTTTATTGTCTATCGATAGTAACCAATTTCCCGCCTTGTTATCTTCTCCACCAGGAACATAGATGTATGTTATATATAGTAAATCATTAGAAATTTAATTTGTGAAATATGCAATATAATACAATTTCGAATAAATTAATAAATTGTAAAACTTTTAATGTGCGCAAAACAGGAGCGCAATTGCGCACCCGCACCGACTTAATCAGGTGCGCGCACCCGCACTCGCTCTTTGTTATAAAAAAGTGCGCGCACCAGCACGTCGCACCGCAAATCCGGTGCGTGCACCCAGTGCGCGCTCTTGACGTGCGCGCACCTTAACAACTCTGGGATTGGCTGCAGGTGATAGGCCCGCATGTTAGATGGTTTGGTCTCTGTGACTCATTAATAGAAACGACCCCTAAATGTTTGGTAGCTCCTGGTGTGAATTCTAGCCCAGGTAGGGAGGCAATGATATGTAGTATTGAGCTCCCGAGTAGTGCCGAAAATACGACTTTGGTCGTGAAACCTTTTTCGACGCCAAGCGTCGGTACACCTTCTGGTGTGGCGCCTACGGGTGCGACGTCTACGGACGTGTTGATTTATTTCGGCGACCTGGGTAGATGGCAATTAAATTTGCGTAATTTTGTTGGGAGCTACGCTTCAGTGTTTGCTGAAGGACTAGGGTGTTTGAAGGGTTATGAATATGAGGTGAGACTCAAACGTGGGGCCTATCCCAAATTTTGTCTAAGTAGGCGCATCCCGTTCATATGGCGGGACGAAGTGAATGCGGTTCTGCGGGACTGGACGGAACAGGGGATTATTACGCCCGTCGATTATAGTGAGTGGGCGACCCCTCTGGTTCCAGTTAAGAAGGTCGATGGGTCTCTAAGGCTTTGTATTGATTTGAGGGTTACCCTTAATCCGTGGGTGGAAATTAAGTACCCAATGCCGCGGGTGGAGAAAATTTTGGCTAACCTAAATAATGCATGTTTCTTTACAAAGCTAGATCTAAGGTCGGCATATTTGCAAATTAAATTAAGCGCTCGTTCGGCGCGGTTGACGACGATAAATACTCTTTTGGGGTTGTTTTCGTTTAATCGCTTGCCGTTTGGGCTTAGTATTTCTGCGGCGGTGTTCCAGAAAACTATGGCCTCCGTTTTTCAGGGTTTGGACGGTGTATTCTTTTACCTGGATGATGTTCTGATTGTTGGCACTACAATGCAAGAACACGATTCGCGTTTAGAGTCAGTGCTGAAGCGCATCCAGGAAAGGGGATTACGTTTAACCATGAAAAAATGCATGATCGGAGTGACAGAAGTTACATTCTTAGGGATAGTGCATGTGGGAAGATTCGCCCTCTAGGTAGATGTGGCTGCGATTTTAAAGATACGAGCCCCAACTAACAAGAAAGAGGTTTTGGCTTTCATGGGGTCTGTTAATTATTATCGCAAGTTTATACCGCATTGCTCGGAGGTAGCAGCTCCCTTGCATAGATTAACTAAAGATAATGTGCGTTTTGTTTGGACTGATAAGGAACATTCAGCTTTCGAAAAGTTGAAATACTTGTTGGGAAGTGACCCGATTTTGGTGTGTTTTAATCGTGACCTTCCTATAGGGTTGGCGGTTGACGCGTCGAATAGCGGTATAGGTGGCATGCTTTTTCATATTATTAAAGGAATAGAGCGGCCGATACTATTTTTTCCGCGTAAATTGACGGCGGCAGAGCTTAATTATTCTGTAATAGAAAAAGAAGCTTTAGCTGTAGTGTTTGCGTTGAATAAATGTCGTGAGTATCTTATTGGTCGTGAGTTTAAAATCTTTACCGACCATAAACCACTGATTCCTCTTTTTGCGAAGTGTAATGGTAATTTATTGCTAAGCCCTAGGTTACAAAATGGTTGTTGTTCTTAGGTAACTTTGACGTAACCTTGGAGTATAAAAAGGGCGCAACGAACTATGTACCAGACACATTATCGCGCTTAGGTGAGAGCGATGAAGCGGTACCTAAGGAGGAACTAGAGGGTGAGAATTACTTAATTAATGTTGTAACTCAAGCTTTTCCGTCAGTTTACCTTAAGGAGGAGGTAGACAAAGACGAGGAGTTGCATGGGGTTAAATACTTAAATGGTCAGGCGACAATCGAGGAGGTCGCTAGGTGTTATCGCAGCGTGGTTAACGAACTCTATCTTGACAATGGAGTTGTACTACGAGGCGAGCGCATAGTGATTCCACGGGCGTTGCGACCACAAGTGTTGGAATTATTGCATGCTGGACATAGCGGCGCGTCTAAAATGAAAGCAATGGCGCGTAATTATGTTTGGTGGCCTAAAATGGGCGTTGATATTGGCATGTATGGGCGTAAATGTTCTGCGTGTAGTAAAAATGCGAGTATGCCCAAGCATGATAAACAAGCTAGTTGGCCGCGGGCTCGAAACGTTTGGGACCGGGTTCATCTAGACTTTTTCGATTCGAAACGATAACTTTTACTGGTGGACGCGGCTTCGATTTGGGTTAAATTCCGACGCGTCACGAAGCTGTCTACCGGAGTTGTTATGGATTTCTTTAAAAATTTAATGGGCGCTTATGGTATTCCACGGTATATAGTATCCGATAACGGTACTGCCGTTACTAGCGCCGAGTTTAAGGTGTTTTGCGGTAGATGGGGTATACTGCATTTATTAACACCTCCATATCACCCAAGTTCTAACGGGTTGGCGGAGCGACATGTTGCGATCGTTAAGAAATGGTTGATAAATGAGAAGGTAGAGAAGGACGTCGTATGGATGTATAGATTATTACATAATGCATCCGCTCGCTTTCCGTGTCGCGCTCCTGTTAGTAAAATATTTTTAAATAGGTTAACTCGCGTACCGATCGATGTGTGGGTGGACGCCGGTTTAACAACGGGCGAGTCCGCTCCCAGTCGGTATGAAGTGGGTAATTTAGTTTGGGCTCGCGTGTATTGTGGAACCGAGCGGTGGTTGGAAGCTGTGGTGAAATCCCACATGGGCTCAAAAGCCTACGAGGTTGAGTTTACGAGCTCTAATAACCGCACGGTTAGGCACGAGGAGCAATTACGGTTGCGGTGTTAATGAGTTATCTTTGATATGCGATAATATGTATATTTATTATTGTGCATTAGATGGACATCATCGCATCATGGTGCCGGTTCAGGGTGGAAGTGGAAATTATCAAGCCACTGTACGCCCTGACAGAATTATACGTATCGTGCGTGGTGGGCCAAGACGGTATCCCTCATATCGTGAGCTTCCACGAACGAAGGTATTCACAGGGCGGTGCCCCGCAGCCCGGGAATAGAGCACCAGGTGGTAGAATCAGTCGAGGAGGACGCGCTGGGGGTAGCGGTACCTCGACTGCTGGGGTTCAGAGGAATCCTAGGGAAGTCCTTCCGCCGGTTCGAAGGGGCACGGTGATTGCCCCGACGGCGGCGCGCGGCACAGGCTGCCCGAAGGTGGTGTCGCAGTTACCAACGTCGGCACCGAAGGTCCGCGTGTGGGGACACAAATGCGATACCACTGGGGGGGGCCTAGTGTCCCAGTGATGGAGTCTGTAAACGCCGGCGTGGTAGAGGGAGGCGTCAGTGTAGCGATACATCTCGACCCACCCGAGGCCGTTCCCGTACTATATACGGCCCGCTACATTTTTTGACTCCCCGTTCCCGTCCTCTTTGGGGTGTTTCTTAAAGGGGATGGTGTGGTAATCGCCGTCTATCTATTCATCGCCTTCTTATTCATTTGTTGTTGCGCGTTTACACGTCAATGGGGGAACTATCACTATGGATGTTGTGAAGTTGTGGTTTGTTGTTATTGTGGAGAAACGTGGTATATAAAGACAGAAGACAACACTCTCACTCATTATTATTATTATTCTCTCACACGCATCCACCTACACTCTCTCCCCTTAACATCCACCCATTTTAACTTGGCCATTTTTATCATTCGATACTCTCAGCCTTTACCGTTTAATTGTAAATTACATCCAAGTTATACTAACTTTTATCATACCATTATTGAAATTTATATGTAAGTGATTATATTAATAAATTGATTTGATACCCTTGAGAATTTTACATTTTGTCTTTTTATAGTTTACGGTGTAAAAACTAATTAATAAATTTTAAGTTTTTATAGTATTAAAGTAATATTTGTGTTTGAACCATTACTCTAAAAATAATTTTCATTTAGAAAGTAAAATCTATAAAAAAAACTAGAATGGGGGTGGGATCTAGTAAGTTACACTTATATGTTTAAGCTAGGTATATAGACTGAATGAAGGTGAATATTAAGTGACTAATTTGGTTGCTTAAGTTTAATAAAATAAAATATTTCTTATATTATTAGAAACAATCAATCCTTTGTATGTTTAATTAAAGATCGCGTCGAATTGACAATGAAAGCGGTAGGGAAAGGTTTACGATCTATTTTAAACCTATGAAATATATAAATAAATTTTTGTATAACATCTAGTTAAGGTTATGTTTTACGAAAAATAATTTTAATGGCAAATTAAACTTCAAAAACAGTTTTTTATCCTGACCAAAGGTCACTATATAATCAATAAATTTTAATCCATTGTATTGTAAATTTTGTTTATAAAAGATCTCATGGGATTAATAATGTTTCCCTCCCGCTCTCTTTATACCCTTAATAAAACAAATTTTATTGATATAATTATTATTTATTCGTAGAATATTCGTGATATTCATATCAACGGATCAAAGACAATGTCTATGCAAAATTCTTTGAAACATTTAGAGTTGGTAAGATATCTACTATAATCTTCTTATGTCATAATAATATCGACGATAGGCTGCCCTAACCTTACAATAGTTCCTTTAAAAGATTTATTAACATAATAAATCTCTTAAAAGTATTTTTAACGAGGTACAAAATTTAAATTCGTACAATAGTTTATTTGCAAAGGGTAAATCAATTGCGTCGTAGTAGTGTTGTAAAAAACCAAGGGTTTCTATTGGTTGCCTGCAAGCGTTGGCGTTTTTTTTCACCCAACCTTTTCAGTGTTAGGTGAATTTTCTTGGGAGGGCTTTGGCGTTTGGCGTTTTTGTAAAAAACACCCAAAGCGTTTTGGGTGTTTTTTTTGGGGCACCTTTGGCGTTTAGGTTTGGGTGTATTAAAGAGCTAAAGGGTTTGGGTGGATAATATTATTAACCTTTTGGTTTAGTTTTGGTCGTTTTGGGTTGGGCATGCAAATATATCGATTTGTTTATCATATTTGTGTATTTAGATTTAGGTATTGAACTTTTAATTTAAGAAAATAAAAATAAATGTATCATGACGTCACAATCTAGTAAATTCAGTAAATTATAATTAATTATTATGCATTATAGAAGTAGGTAGTAATTAATATGTTTTATTTATGAAAAAAATTTGTGAAGATTTGCCCCCCCCCCCTTATTTTTTACCCTCTTTCTCACCTGGGGAGGAACGGCGGGCAGGTGGGGTGTTTTGCCCCCCACCCTAATTTTTTACCCTCTTTCTGATGCGGGGGAGAGGGGGGTGTTTTGCCCCCCCCCTAATTTTTTACCCTCTTTCTGATGCGGGGGAGAGGGGGGGGCATGGGGGGTGTTTTGCCCCCCCCCTAATTTTTTACCCTCTTTCTGATGTGGGGGAGAGGGGGGCATGGGGGGTGTTTTGCCCCCCCCCCCTAATTTTTTACCCTCTTTCTGATGTGGGGGAGAGGGGGGGCATAGGGGGTGTTTTGCCCCCCCCTAATTTTTTATACTCTTTCTAATGCGGGGAGGGGGGGGGGGCATGGGGGGTGTTTTGCCCCCCCCCAATTTTTTACCCTCTTTCTGATGCGAGGGAGAGGGGGGGCAGGGGGTGTTTTGCCCCCCCCCCCTAATTTTTTATCCTCTTTCTAATGCGGGGGAGAGGGGGGCATGGGGGGGGGGGGTGTTTTGCCCCCCCCCTAGTTTTTTACCCTCTTTTTAATGCGGGGGAGAGGGAAGCATGGGGGTGTTCCGCCGCGGGGGAGAGGGGGGCATGGGGGGTGTTTTGCCCCCCCCCCCCATTTTTACCCTCTTTCTGATGCGAGGGAGAGAGGGGCAACGAGTGTTTTGCCCCCCCCCCTAATTTTTTATGCTCTTTCTAATGCGGGGAGGGGGGGGGGCATGGGGGGTGTTTTGCCCCCCCCCCCTAATTTTTTACCCTCTTTCTGATGTGGAGGAGAGGGGGGGGGGCATGGGGGGTGTTTTGCCCCCCCCCTAATTTTTTACCCTCTTTCTGATGTGGGGGAGAGGGGGGCATGGGGGGTGTTTTGCCCCCCCCCCCCCCAATTTTTTACCCTCTTTCTGATGCGAGGGAGAGGGGGGGGGCAAGGGGTGTTTTGCCCCCCCCCCTAATTTTTACCCTCTTTCTGATGCGAGGGAGAGAGGGGCAAGGAGTGTTTTGCCCCCCCCCCCCTAATTTTTTATACTCTTTCTAATGCGGGGAGGGGGGGGCATGGGGGGTGTTTTGCCCCCCCCCCCTAATTTTTTACCCTCTTTCTGATGTGGAGGAGAGGGGGGGGCATGGGGGGTGTTTTGCCCCCCCCCCCCTTTTTTACCCTTTTTCTAATGCGGGGGAGAGGGGGGGCATGGGGGATTATTTGCCCCCCCCCCAATTTTTTACCCTCTTTCTGATGCGAGGGAGAAGGGGGGCAGGGGTGTTTTGCCCCCTCCCCCCCCCCCCTAATTTTTTACCCTCTTTCTGATGCGGGGGAGAGGGGTGCAGGTGGGGTGTTTTCAATAAATAGAAAACGATTATAAAGTGAGATTTATCTGGCCATTCGAGAGCAGATTTTGAATTCAATCCTTCAATTAAAAATTAATATTTTAATTCATTCTAAATTAATGACAGCTAACAGACCCCCATTTAAATATTCCCGGCAATAGCAATTTTAATCACAAAATTTAATTTAAATATATTTTGAATTCCTCGCCTCTTGTAAAAGATAAAGACTTATTAATTATATAATATCCCTTTTATTTTATATTTAAACTATATTTTCAATATGAGAGAACGGCATCCCGCGCGACTCGAAATATCACCACTCCCATGTATCATGTACATGTTCATGTACTAATCCACCCTCTCTCTCCCTTTCTCGTTGCAATGCATGCGCAACCTATCAGATTTAAGATAAGTACTAAACTAAATATATAAAAAAATAAGGCACAACAAGGCATGGTGTGGCGTGGGCTGGCTAGGCTCTTTATTACATCATTTTACATTCATTTCTTTTTTAACGTAACATATCAAGGTATGTAGAAGTTGCAAATCATATTATTATAAATAAAATTAATGAAAATTAAACTTTTTTTTATTATGTCAACTACTAATTAAGTCATAAGCAATTAGAAAATTAAGTTTCTTATTAAATAATAAGCAACAATTTAAATTAAGATGCTTAACTCATTTTTGTTACTCAGAAAAGTCCGTTTTTTTATGATCCTTATAAGCATTGTAAACGCGAGGTCTAAGTCAACAGGACGTAGAGTGTTGGTGCCTTGTCTTGTGAAAGCATAGTAATTAATAGCATGATATGCTTTTTGGAAATACCTTAAGTTTTTCCATTAAATGCCCAGATAACTTAAATAGTAAAACTTACTTACCCATGATGGCAAATTTTTTTAAATTGGTAAAATTTCATATTAATATTATATTTAATAATACATCTTATTCTTAAATTAAGTTAAATTAAAAAATTTATTTTAATTGATATGGTATATTAAGACAATTGTTGACCGCAAATCTTCAAAAATATATTTTCGAATTTTAGAAAATCTTTGTCATATAATAAGTCAATTTTCAAAAAAAAAATAAATTTCAATAGAAAATGTTGATTAAGACATTTGTCTCCACTGTGACCGCAAATCTTCCCAAAAATATTTTTTATAATAGTAGAACATAAATATAAGAAGTCTATTTTCAAAAAAAAATACTAATTTCAATAGAAAATGTTGATTATGACATTTGTCACCACCGTAACCGCAAAAATTCACAAAAATATTTTGAAAGGGTTAAAAAGGGCTTTCCGGTCCCCCCCCCCGGGTGAGAAAGAGAGTCAAAAATAAGAAGAGGGGCGATTCACCCCCCCCCCCCTCTCCCCGGCATCAGAAAGAGGGTAAAAAATAAGGGGGTGGGGACAAAACACCTACCATGCCCCCCCCCCTCTCCCCCGCATCAGAAATAGGGTAAAAAATTAAAGGAGGTGTAAAACACCCCCCTGCCAGCCCCCTCTCCCTCGCATCAGAAAGAGGGTAAAAAATTAGGGGGGAGGGGGGCCAAACACCCCCCTGCCCCCCCCCCTCTCCCCCGCATCAGAAAGAGGGTAAAAAATTGGGGGGGGGGGGCAAAACACCCCCCATGCCCCCCTCTCCCCCGGATCAGAAAGAGGGTAAATAATTAGGGGGGGGGGCAAAACACCCCCTATGCCCCCCTCTCTTCCACATCAAAAAGAGGGTAAAAAATTAGGGGGGGCAAAACACCCCCCATGCCCCCCTCTCCCCCACATCAGAAAGAAAGTAAAAAAATTAGGGGGGAGGGGGGGGGGACAAAACACCCCCTGCCCCCTCTCCCCCACTTAAGAAAGAGGGTAAAAAATTAGGAAGGGGCAAAACACCCCCCTTCCACCCCCTCTCCCTCGCATCAGAAAGAGGGTAAAAAATTGGGGGGGGGGGCAAAAACCCCCCATGCCCCCCTCTCCCCCACTTAAGAAAGAGGGTAAAAAATTAGGGGGGAGGGGGGCAAAACACCCCCCTGCCCCCCCCCCCCGCCTTAGAAAGAGGGTAAAAAATTAGGGGGGGGGCAAAACACCCCCCATGCCCCCCCTCTCCTCCACATCAGAAAGAGGGTAAAAAATTAGGTGGCGGGGGGCAAAACACCCCCCTCTCCCTCGCATCAGAAAGAGGGTAAAAAAGTAGGGGGGACAGGGGGGCAATACACCCCCCATGCCCCCCGCCCTCTCCCCCACATCAGAAAGAGGGTAAAAAATTAGGTGGGGGGGGGGCAAAACACCCCCCATGCCCCCCTCTCCCCCACATCAGAAAGAGGGTAAAAGATTAGGGGGGGCAAAACACCCCCCTCTCCCCCGCATCAGAAAGAGGGTAAAAAATTGGGGGGGGGGGCAAAACGCCCCCCTCTCCCCCGCATCAGAAAGAGGGTAAAAAATTAGGGGGGGGGGCAAACACCCCACCTGCCCGCCGTTCCTCCCCAGGTGAGAAAGAGGGTAAAAAATAAGGGGGGGGGCAAATCTTCACAAATTTTTTTCATAAATAAAACATATTAATTTACTACCTACTTCTATAATGCATAATAATTAATTATAATTTACTGAATTTACTAGATTGTGACGTCATGATACATTTATTTTTATTTTCTTAAATTAAAAGTTCATTACCTAAATCTAAATACACAAATATGATAAACAAATTGATATATTTGCATGCCCAACCCAAAACGACCAAAACCAAACCAAAAGGTTAATAATATTATCCACCCAAACCCTTTAGCTCTTTAATACACCCAAACCTAAACGCCAAAGGTGCCCCAAAAAAAACACCCAAAACGCTTTGGGTGTTTTTTACGAAAACGCCAAACGCCAAAGCCCTCCCAAGAAAATTCACCTAACACTGAAAAGGTTGGGTGAAAAAAAACGCCAACAACTAAGCTTAGCAATACGCTGGGAAAAACCAGCCAGCCGTTTTTACAACACTACGTCGTAGTAATAACTTAAAGCATAAAATTTGGTATAGAATAAGGGTTTAACCGGCGAACGTTATTGTAATTTGTGATATGGCGTTTAATTTTATTTAAGACACGTGCGATGCATCTCGAAAATGATTTAAAGTATCACGAATGTTATAATCAGAAGATAATAATAAATAACCCCTTTCAGGAGTGCCGCAATTAAATTAAAAGTATCAATTAGCGCCATCTATAGGCAATTTTAATTAGAGACTAATTTGAAATATATATATCCCTATCTTTTTTTAGCATGTGACTCGAAAATGATAACAGACATATAACGTTTTCGCTCTTATTAGAGTTCTTCAGTATGTCATAGTTAATTTTCTAGTCACACACTAAGCGAGATAGGTATATATAATGCTCAAATTAGATTTAACCCATTCTTATGATGGCTAAAAAATAACCCTCATAAGTATGGTAGTAATAATTATTTCTTCTGATTATTATCCTAAACCCGCAATTTATTAACTAATTTCTAATATAATAAATGCTATAATATATTGTCTTTTTTATCATTCTAATTATTATACAAATATCTTTTAAACAATTCAACGTTATTTATCAACATTACAGTTGAATTTTTCGGACAATTTTTTCGTCAACCATTTCCGCGCACAGCAATTTTACAGTGATAATTTTGAAGGCAACACGTATATATTATTTGAACGATATATTTAAGTCAATAACATTATTTCTCTTTAATATAAACAAAGTATTGCATATAATGTTTTGTTTCATTAAGATTTATGTCGATGTGGGCAGGAACCTATGATTATGAACGTGATATAAGTAGTTAACTATTAATATTTTACCTCCACTAATTGTGATTAGGAGAAAACCAAAGTGATAATCAATCCATATAAAAATAGCAGCGTAGAGTATTCATATAAGGGAATATATATATATATATATAATTTTAGAATCAAGGATTTTATACTGGGCCTTGGTTTAGCATATAAACTGATCTTTTTGCATGGTATGTATTTTTCATTTTTATATTCATTATTGCTAATTTAACTTAGAAATCATCGACGGTGAAAATGTAAGTGAATAAATAGTAATGCTTCAAGACAATTTTAGAAATCAACAAATTTTGAAATGAATGGAATAGAAATAACTATATTGCATAAGGCGCTAATATTGCATTTTGAAGTAATTGTTTATGTATTTACTACAAGTTTTAAGGTTTTAAAGAAAAATTATCGAGGCGATATAAACAGCGATTATTACGTTTACTATATGCAAGAGCAAATAAAAATTGCGCATAAAGTAAGATAATGGTTATATTAATTGCTATGCAATGTATGTGCTCGCCTTTGGTTGTCTTGTCGTGTCCAACTTGTAATTTTTGCATAATTGTGGTAGAAACTTATAAGGTTTTTTAATGGCTGTGGACTTGTGCTTCTGTAAACGACTTTAATTTTGCCATTTACACTAGCTTATGACCGCTGGTTGGCTTTAAATACCATTATTATTTATAGACCCGACTAATTAACTTCCTACATAAATTTAGTAATATATAATTTAATATGTTTTGTAGGTGTTTAGTGAAATAGCTGGTAACACATGGATGGGAGAAACCGTTTTTGGCGAAATTTTTACCAAGTATCTATCACATAAACGATGAATTGTTTTGCCAATTATTATGATATAGTAAATATTTCGAGCCATAGTTTCATCACAACTTAACCCATTGAGACCGGACCATATGAACCTTCGACAGATTTTTGTAAAATGTGGAATTCTCGAGTGATTTTGCACCAAAAGAAAATATTGAGAAAAAAAATTGAAAAAAAAAATATATATTAATGCCATTTTTAAGGTGTCGTTTATTTCATACGATAGGAATCCGCTGTTTATATTACAATAAAAAATGCAAATTTTAAGCAATAGCTCAAGCAAAAATTATTTAATTATGAAATAAAACTGATTATAATATAAATTATTTATTGACAAGTTAATTTTAAGTCATATATTTAAAAATTTATTGCAAAATTTAAAATTACAAAAATATGAAAATATAGTGTTGTTAACAAGTTACGGAGTATGATATTGAATAAAACAATTAATATGTAGACCGATGTTGCATTTTGTGCATATGATTTTCGCGGATTTATGGCAAAGGCCACACCTCCTTTGTGTGGGGTTCTTTGCGGGCCAATGCTCCTGATTATCAAACAGCTCCTCGGCATAAACATTGCTTGTACGCCTTGGATATACGGTCCTCAATCGCGGAATGTTCGGAAGAGATAGCAAAGGGACTGTAATCTTCCGCAAAAAATTTAAAAGGGGAATCCCTTTATGAACTTCCCGGTATAACAGCCACGAATTAACGACTGCAGCGTTAAGACAAAAACGTATTAGGGGCCAATACCATTTATTTGATCGTATTCCGACACGATATGAGCCACGAAACTGGTCGAAAAGGTCAACACCCCCCATTCCCTTATTGTATTCGCTGATCAGGGTTGGTTGAGGAATGGTAATCCTACTCTTGGCTGATCTGCTATACCTAGTGCACTTCGTAAGTGTACTTGCTAGGCTATCTGTTCGATTTGTTGCCAGGGTCACCTGGCTATTATCATTCCATCTATACAATTGTATATTTGTATCCTTTGCCCTAAGAACTTGCTAGGCTCCCCTAGGCGCTCTTTTTAGATCTTGGAGAGGGGCCTTTTGAATCTCGGCTCGTATTGTTCCTGTTAATTGAATTGAATCTTTCGCCAACTCTTCCAATAATGGTAAAGAATTAAAAAAGTTATCAATAAATATGTGACTATTTGATGGGACAAACCCTGTAACCAGCTTTTTTACAACGGCGGAACCAAGGGGTACTCCTGGTTCTCGTTCCTCACGTCCTTCATATAATTTGAACGAACAACAATAACCATTGGGCTTGCTTAAGCACCAAAACTTATACCCAAATCTTATGGGCTTACCACGTATCAACTGCTTTAAATGAAACCTACCATAGTATGGTTCCATGGCTTCATCTAAAGAATATATTGTGGGATTAGGTTCAATATATTTTTCGAATTTTTTGTTCATATAATCCATCAAAACATTGACCTTTTTCAAGCTTCCATTTTCCAGGTTGCAAGTGTTATCCGAAAAATGAAGATATTTGAAGATCGCTTGAAAGCGATCTCTGGAAATACAATTAGCAATGGCTATGTTATTAACATCTGCTTGCGTTTCCCAATACAGACGTTTTTTAGGTAGTTTAGAGTAGCCTGATACTAGTATAACACCAAGCAATTTATACATTTCCTCACAAGTCACTTCAAAGGTTTCATCACTATATTTATATTTGGCATATTTTTCACTCTCTTTGCATATGAGCTCAATTAAGTCAGTATCCCAAAACAATTGAAAAACTTGTAAGGGTGTAAGAGAAGATTTTTGTATTTCAGTTAAAATGTTAGGAGCATTCTCTTGTAAATTCTGTAATTTAAGTTTTGCATGTTCCTTTGTTTCTGGCACAAGTTTAATTGATTTCCATGTTAAGAGTTTTTGCTTTTTATAAGGATTTTCTTTTTTAGATGTGGACACTTTGTTTATAGATGGTAACAGCATTTCAGTGTCAAGGTGATTTATTTCATTATCATTGTTTGTTATAAGCACCTCAGCTTTCTTTGATAATATACCAGGTCCTAATTTATGAGGATCATTAACCCTCGAGAGTATTCGTGGGGTATTTCCATACCCCACGCAAATTATAAATTAAAATATAAAACGCAATTTAAGTCTAATGAATTTGGTCTTTTCAGTAGCTTAATATTTTATCAAGAACTAGGTTAGGTGAAAATTTCATAGGTTTTGGCCTAATACTTTTTAAGATATAGACTCGTGGGGTATGATTATACCCCACGAATACTCTCGCGTAAGTTTTTTTCTATTGGAGAAAATGTATGTATTTTTTTTTAGTTTGATGATATCTTTTACAATTTGTGTTTTTAATACACTTTGAACATTCTTTTAATAAAAAATCACGTTTATTTTGATTTATTTTAAGGTATATGTTGTCAAGAGATAAAATGAGGGGAAGCTCTAAAATAACCAAAAAAAAAATGGGGGTCCAAAAAATTGTTAATAAGTTTTGTAATATTTATCAGATTTATATCAAAATTTATACCATCAATCTTAACACCTTTATAAACATATCTTTAAAATTTTAAAGGTTTTAAAGGAATACTTTTAAAATTATAAGAAGTTTAGAAGTGGGGTAGAGTTATACCCCACGAATACTCTCGCGTAAGTTTTTTTGACGAATACTCTCGAGGGTTTTAATAAAAACTTCAGTTTCATCTTCTGAAATTTCATCATAATCTGTATCATAACCATCAACAGGTGGAATAAGGGCTAAATCAATGGCTTGAACATTGCTCATTAAACTACTATTTGATTCTAAAAGTGTAAGCACTTCTTCTGTATTTAGGGGCCTATAGTATGATATATACGACACTAATATTTAAGACTATATATAAATATGAAAATACAATTAATATTATATAAAATATATATCATGTTAAAGAGCATTTCTTATAGAATAAGAATATGGTAAATTTACTAAGATTAATGTTAAATATAAGGAAGTTTATTAACAAATACTTACAGAGGGTCCTGTTTTTTCGGACTTTTAAAAATACTCTTTCTTTTACGGGATGTAGAAGGCATTTAAAATCGAAACACAATAAAAATGATCCACTAGGAGGGTAGAACACATTTTAAGCTTTAATTAAAACTATGTTTCGTAATATCAAATGGCCTTTAAGTATATAAATTTATAGACTAAAAATGGTCTATTTTGCGTATGATAAATACGACGATAGTCCTGAATGGGTACTGGTCTTTAATTCTTGGACCCCATTATAATTTTATAACTCATATAAAATTTGATTTTTAGATACAAATGTCATTAAGAAAATTCAATTCTTCCCACTAAATTATTATCTTTTATTAAAAGGAATACATCTCTAAGCGTATTGGCAGAGAGTTTACCAGCCAAAGCTGGCTTTGGATGCAAATTCAATGCTTCAAACTTTATTTTTAGTGATATTTGATATTTATATATAACGTTTGTTTGTTTTTCGATTCTAAAACTATTTTTTTGTGTATTTCCATACGTTATAATGTTTATTTTAGTTTAATTAATAAATCAGCATAACCAAATTTGACTTACACCCTAATCGATTTTACAGGTTCGAATTGGACTCAAACATTCTAATAAAATGTAGTAAAATCTTAAGTGTTAATATCTTGCTTTAAAACTACAACGTGTTTAACTTTTGGGTCATATCATCACTAGGTAACATGCGAGTAGGGATGCATAACTAAGGTTAAAAGATATTAAAGTCTGATCTTTAAGAGGAAGAGAATGTCATATCTGTGGATTAGTGTTGTCAAAACGGCTGGGTTTTGTTTGGTCGACCTTTGGTTTTACTAAGACTAATGGTCGCTTATGGTCTGATTTTTAAATTTCGACTAAGCTTAAAGGTCGGTCGACTAAGAAAAATAGACCAAAAAACCTTTGATCTGTTTATGTTAAGTCGACCAAACAAAACCCAGCCGTTTTAACAACACTACTCTGGATAAATAGATAAGACTCGTGAGATTCAGAAAAAAATTAATTTATTGACATCCCAGTCGCAAAAAATCAGCGGAAAGTTCCTGTTTAGACCTAGGATTTTTTGATCGAAATGCTGATACAAACGTATATAAAAACTAATGGAAATTTTGTCGATCCTAATGAAATGACAACATTAGTTTTATTCAAAACTTTATTTATATAGATAGATAAGATTTTATTTAATATCATGTTGTGCATCAATTAAATGATCTTCTCAAGTTTTTAAAAAGGGAGCAGGAATGGTATTAATCATTTATTATTTTTATAAAACACTAGCTAGATGAACCCGGCAAACGTTGTTTTGCCATTTACCCGGGTGTATTAGCAGAATATATATCATCTTATAGGCCCCCAGGCCCTTCAAATTTTTTTTTTATTTTTTTGTAATTAAGAAACTGTGGTACTCGCCGTATCAATTCTTCGACGTATATCAATTCACTTATTGGTGCGCGCTATACGTCAAGCACGTCAATGCACTTATGGATGCGCGTTATATGTTGATGGGGGAACACTATTGGTATTGATGTTGGAGGAACACTATTGGTATTGATGTTGTTGTGTTGTTGACGCCAGCGTGATATAAAAGATAGAAGACAACAAGCATATACACACTCTTCCTTTTTACCCGCATCACTTATCTTTTTCCCCATTTTGAAAGTGTAACTCTCTCTCCATACATTTCTATTTTGGATACTCATTCGCCACACTCATTTTGTAAACGTTTGAAAATTATATCCCTTTTAACTTTCTTGTATTATACTATATTCGGGATTTATATGTAAGTATATTATAGGGTAATAAGGTTTTTTTAAGTCATTGTTAGTATTATCACATATATATATTAAGTATTTTCAAGGCATTGTTAGTGGTGATCAGTATTATCGTATATATATTTAATTAAGGTATTTTTCAAATATTGATAGTGGTGATAGCGTAATCTTGCATGAATATTTATGAACAATTTTTCATTTTTAATATTCATATTCCTAATTGTGTATTTTATTTTTACGATCAAATATTTTAGAATATATATCATTAGAATTTTAATATTGTGTTTATTAGAACGATTGCTTAGAATTTGCGATATACTGATTAAGTTATTGATAAAATCTTTTGGTGAAATTAATTTTATAATTTTGGATTTTGCTTGGTTTGATGCGATATAATTTGTGTTGGGTGAATATTTTTACATTTATTTGTGTTGCGTAGAATTATTACATTTAATATATATAATTTTACGTTTATATTGGAGAGATTTATTGTGGATACTTCTTTGATTTAAACATTTTGGTTTATACGTTTACTTTACGGTTTTTTTTGCACGTAATGTATATTATATGGTAGATTTATAGTGTTTTTTCGCAAATTTAAATTAATTGGTTTTATTTTAGAGTGTATTTTTGCCGAAGATACTTGTGCATTTTAGTTGGTTTATTTGTTTATTATGATGTTTTTTTTTGAAGAGCCCAGGCAATTTATTGATATTAGTTTTTACTTAAATGTGTGTAAAACTAACTGGGTGGTTGTGTTATTGATAGTTAGTTTAATGTTTGTGTGGTATAAAATAATGCAACGGGGAGCTAAAGTTAACGTGGTAAGTAAGGGTATTAAATGTTTTAATTGTGGTGGTCCACATGTGGTAAGGTTTTGTAATAGAAGAGGAGGCGGTAGAAACTTTAGAGGCAAAGGGAATAGATTTAATTATGATAATAGGGATAGTGGTAATTCTGGTAATGCTGCGGTTAGATTTAATGAGTTTAACGAAGGAAACGTTAGAAGTAATAATTTTGGCAATGCGCCTTCTAGTAATGCTGCGGTTAGATTTAATGCGTTTAACGAAGGAAACGTTAGAAGTAATAATTTTGGCAATGCGCCATCTGGTAATGCTGCGGTTAGATTTAATGCGTTTAATGAAAGAAATTGTAGGGGTAATAATTTTGGCAATGTGCCATCAACGTTTAATGATTTTAATGAAGGAAATTATAGGGGTAATAATTTTAATACTCCTGTGGCGAATTGTGTGCATGCCGCGGAGACGGTGTTGAGGGAGGACGGTAGTAAAAATGACTGTTTGGCATGTGGAACTAGCTTGACACCGATGCAGGCTAGCTCAGGGGCTGTAGGGCGTTGACTATATGTTAGCGTTCCTAGCTCATACAACTCTAACGTAAATTTTAATTTGACAAGCTCCATTCCCCATTTATTGTTTGGTACTCGACTGCCCACGGCGAAAGTGTGGGTGGACGGTGCGTTAATTAATTTTTTCCTTGACTCTGGGGCTTGTGTAACTTTAATGTCCTTTTCACATTTTAATACCCGATGGCCTAATAAAAAAATTGCCCGACCTTTCTTTAATGCCCGCCAATTAGATGGCGCGGCGGTAGAGTTAGTGGGTAAAGCCAGCGTAGAGGTGGCGGCTGGTGACGCGCGCTGGACATTGGTATTATATTTAACAGCGGCTAGAATCGATCCTTTAATGGGTTGGGATTGGCTGCAGGTGATAGGCCCGCGTGTTAAATGGTTTGGTCTCTGTAACTCATTAATAGAAACGACCTCTAAATGTTTGGTAGCTCCTGGTAGGAAGTCTAGCCCAGGTAGGGAGGCAATGATATGTAATATTGAGCTCCCGAGTAGTGTCGAAAATACGACTTTAGTCGTGAAACCTTTTTCGACGCTAAGCGTCGGTACACCTTCTGATGTGGTGCCTACGGGTGCGACGTCTACGGACGTGTTGATTTATTTCGGCGACCTGGGTAGATGGCAATTAAATTTGCGTAATTTAGTCGGGAGCTACGCTTCAGTTTTTGCTGAAGGATTAGGGTGTTTGAAGGGTTATGAATATGAGGTGAGACTCAAACGTGGGGCTTATCCCAAATTTTGTCCAAGTAGGCGCATCCCGTTCATATGGCGGGACGAGGTAAATGCGGTTCTGCGGGACTGGACGGAACAGGGGATCGTTACGCCTGTTGATTATAGTGAGTGGGCGACTCCTCTGGTTCCAGTTAAGAAAGTCGACGGGTCTTTGCGGCTTTGTATTGATTTTAGGGTTACGCTTAATCCGTGGTTGGTGGAAATTAAGTACCCAATGCCGCGGGTGGAGGAAATTTTAGCGAACCTGAATAATGCATGTTTCTTTACAAAGCTTGATCTGAGGTCCGCATAATTACAAATTAAATTAAGAGCTCGTTCGGCGCGGTTGATGACGATAAATACTCCTTTGGGGTTGTTTGCATTTAATCGCTTGCCGTTTGGGCTTAGTATTTCTGCGGCGGTGTTCCAGAAAACTATGGCCTCCGTTTTTCAGGGTTTGGACGGTGTATTCTTTTACCTGGATGATGTGCTGATTGTTGGCACTACAATGCAAGAACACGATTCGCGTTTAGAGTCAGTTCTTAAGCGCATCCAGGAAAGGGGATTACGTCTAACTATGAAAAAATGCATGATCGGAGTGACAGAAGTGACATTCTTAGGGCACGTTATTGCATGTGGGAAAATACGCCCTCTGGGTAGTAATGTGGCTGCGATTTTAAAAATACGAGCTCCAACTAACAAGAAAGAGGTTTTGTCTTTCATGGGGTCTGTTAATTATTATCGCAAGTTTATACCGCATTGCTCGGAGGTAGCAGCTCCCTGTGTTTTAATCGTAACCTTCCCATAGGGTTGGCGGTTGACGCGTCGAATAGCGGTATAGGTGGCATGCTCTTTCATATTATTAAAGGAATAGAGCGGCCGATACTATTTTTTCCGCGTAAATTGACGGCGGCAGAGCTTAATTATTCTGTAACAGAAAAGGAAGCTTTGGCTGTAGTGTTTGCGTTGAATAAATGTCGTGAGTATCTTATTGGTCGTAAGTTTAAAATCTTTACCGACCATAAACCACTGGTTCCTCTTTTTGCGAAGTGTAATGGTAGTTTGTTGCTAAGCCCTAGGTTACAAAAATGGTTGTTGGTCTTAGGTAACTTTGACGTAACCTTGGAGTACAAAAAGGGTGCGACGAACTATGTACCAGACACATTATCGCGCTTAGGTGAGAGCGATGAAGCGGTACCTAAGGAGGAACTAGAGGGTGAGAATTATTTAATTAATGTTGTAACTCAAGCTTTTCCGTCAGTTAACCTTAAGGAGGAGGTAGACAAAGACGAGGAGTTGCATGGGGTTACAAAATACTTAAATGGTCAGGCGACAATCGAGGAGGTCGCTAGGTGTTATCGCAGCGTGGTTAACGAACTCTATCTTGACAATGGAGTTGTACTACGAGGCGAGCGCATAGTGATTCCACGGGCGTTGCGACCACAAGTGTTGGAATTATTGCATGCTGGACATAGCGGCGCGTCTAAAATGAAAGCAATGGCGCGTAATTATGTTTGGTGGCCTAAAATGGGCGCTGATATTGGCATGTATGGGCGTAGATGCACTGCGTGTAGTAAAAATGCGTGCATACCCAAGCATGATAAACAAGCTAGGTGGCTGCGGGCTCAAAATGTTTGGGACCGGGTACATCTAGACTTTTTCGATTTTGATTCAAAACAATATCTGTTACTGGTGGACGCGGCTTCAAGTTGGGTTGAATTTCAACGCGTCACGAAGTCTACCGGGGTGGTTATTGATTTTTTAAAGAATTTAATGGGCGCTTATGGTATCCCGAGGTATATAGTATCCGATAACGGTACTGCCTTTACTAGCGCCGAGTTTAAGGTGTTTTGCGGTAAATGGGGTATACTGCATTTATTAACACCTCCATATCACCCAAGTTCTAACGGGTTGGCGGAGCGACATGTTGCAATCGTTAAGAAATGGTTGAAAAATGAGAAGGTAGAGAAGGACGGCATATGGATGTATAGGTTATTACATAATGCGTCCGCTCGCTTTCCGTGTCGCGCTCCTGTTAGTAAGATATTTTTAAATAGATTACCTCGCGTACCGATCGATGTGTGGGTGGACGCCGGTTTAACAACTAGCGAGTCCGCTCACAGTCGGTATGAAGTTGGTAACTTAGTTTGGGCTCGCGTGTATCGTGGAACCGAACGGTGGTTGGAAGCTGTGGTGAAATCCCACGTGGGCTCAAAAGCCTACGAGGTTGAGTTTACAGGCTCTAATAACCGCACGGTTAGACACGAGGAGCAATTACGGTTGCGATTTTAATGGGTTATTTTTGATATGCGATAATATACATATTTATTATTGTGCATTAGATGGACATTATCGCATCATGGTGCCGGTTCAGGGTGGAGGTGGAAATTATCGAGCCACTGTACACTCCAACGGACCTTTATGTATCGTTCGTGGTGGGCCAGGACGGTATCCCTCATATGGTTAACTTCCACGAACGAAGGTATTCCCATGGCGGTGCCCCGCAGCCCGGGAATAGAGGACGAGGTGGTAGAATCAGTCGAGGAGGACGCGCTGGGGACAGCGGTATCTCGACTGCTGGGGTTCGGAGGAATCCCAGAGAAGTCCTTCCGCCGGTTCGTCCGGTCCGAGAGGGCACGGTGATTGCCCCGGCGGCGGCGAGCGGAGGGCGACGCAGGTTGGCCCGAAGGTGGTGTAGTTCGTGCCAACGCCGGCATCGAAGGGCGGGGTGTGTAGGTACAACGGTTACACCGCTGGGGGCACTTAGTGTCTTGACGATTGAGTCTGTAAACGCCGGCGTGGGTGAGGGTGGCGTCAATGTAGCGATGCAACTCGACCCACCCGAGGTCGTGAATACAGACGCGGTACTGGCGCCGAGGGCGACGGTATCGCTGTTAGAATATGATCAGGCGGTGCGAGAATCGAGGCGAGGGGGTCAGCCAGACGGCAATAATGGGTAGCAAGTGCAATCCCAATGACGTCTATCGGGGAGGCCGTTCCCGTACTTTACGGCCCGCTAGATTTTTTTTGACTCCCCGCTCCTGTCCTCTTTGGGGTCCTTCTTAAAGGGGATGGTGTGATACTCGCCGTATCAATTCTTCGACGTTTATCAATTCACTTATTGGTGCGCGCTATACGTCAAGCACGTCAATGCACTTATGGATGCGCGTTATATGTTGATGGGGGAACACTATTGGTATTGATGTTGGAGGAACACTATTGGTATTGATGTTGTTGTGTTGTTGACGCCAGCGTGATATAAAAGATAGAAGACAACAAGCATATACACACTCTTCCTTTTTACCCGCATCACTTATCTTTTTCCCCATTTTGAAAGTGTAACTCTCTCTCCATACATTTCTATTTTGGATACTCATTCGCCACACTCATTTTGTAAACGTTTGTAAATTATATCCCTTTTAACTTTCTTGTATTATACTATATTCGGGATT
Organism: Gordius sp. MW1; assembly: GCA_964036665.1. Lineage (NCBI taxonomy): Eukaryota > Metazoa > Nematomorpha > Gordioida > Gordea > Gordiidae > Gordius > Gordius sp. MW1. The sequence continues at coordinate 7,240,435 of OZ038529.1, read as the reverse complement.
TATATGTAAGTATATTATAGGGTAATAAAGTTTTTTTAAGTCATTGTTAGTATTATCGCATATATATATATTAAAGTATTTTCAAGGCATTGTTAGTGGTGATTAGTATTATCGTATATATATTTAATTAAGGTATTTTTCAGATATTGATAGAAACAATATAATAATTATAATTATTTGTTTCTGAATAAAACTTTTTATTCTGAACTTAATAATGTTTGAAGAACTGAGATATATCAACATTTATTTGCACTTTGTTAAAAGTATTTTCATTTATCTCCTTATTTAACACGCAAAAAATGACAAAATTAGATTTTTTTAATTTATTTAGCCACGCAGGAGGGGACGCGACCGTCCTATAATAATAATAATTGACATGAAAAATAAGCAAAAAAACATGAGCATGTGCTAATCCTCGCATTTACCACTCATTCGAATACATCCAGCAACGTGCGGGGCCAAATATTATTGCTGATATCTTAATAAATAGAATACTTCAGCCCTTTTTATATATGAAAGATATTTTTGCATTTTGCAGTATCACTGTATGTTGTTGAAATATATTAAAATTATGGCTAAAATTTCCAAAAATGATCCTTTTGCCCCTCCCTAAAATCATTATTGCCCCCCTCTAATTTCCAATCTTGGCTAATCCCATGAAAGCCAGAATTATCCTGAACTATAATTATTCATAGTAACATGGGCGTAGCCGGGGGGGGGGGAGGGAGTATAAAACCCAATATCTCAAAAACTACTGGACCGATTTGGCTCGAACATATCTTAAAACATGCTCCGGAGTGTGGAGAATAAACTGTGAAATTTTGAGCCAAATCGGTCTGGTTGTTCTCCAAAATTTGTGGCGGCATGCTTACATACACACATAGTCTCATTTTTATATATAAGATAAAGTTTTTCAAAAGGCACTTTTAGTAAAAAAGGTGACTTAATACTTGTAAAATTTGATATACAAACAATGGAAGTTCCTTCAAAGATTGAATAAATAAAGTCTTATGGTAATTTTAAAACTCATAAGATTTTGTACTAAGTAAAATGTAAATAAATTGGCGAATAAATTATTACCAGAGGCAACTGGTTGTTGGGGTTGTCTCCCTGCTGCTGCAGCTGCTGCCGCAGCGGCAGCTACAGCGGCTTGAGGAGATCCAGGTCTCCCATCTCCTTTATAACCTGGTGCCCCGGGTTGTTGCTGACCTGCGGCTTGTTGTTGCCTTTCCGCCGGTTCGTAAATTTGTTTTTGTCGATCATAGGCCTCTTGTGCTGGGCCCGGAGCTGAAGGTCTCGGTTGGCGTGGATCGAATTGTGCTTGTGGTGGGCGCTGAGCGGCCCCCAAATTTTCAATATAACGATATCCCGCCTCGCCTAGGCCTCGTTGAGAATAACCCCGTTGTTCTTGAGGAATTTGTTGGCCTAGTCGACCGGGTTGCTGCTGTTGAGTCGGGAAACCACCAAACGAATCAGGACTGTATGGCGGTAAGCGTTGTCCCAGCTGCTGTTGTTGTTATTGCCTCTGCCGTTCCACCTCTTGTCTCTGACGTTCTTGCTCCTGACGTTCTCTATCTTGTTCGTTTTGGTATTGGCGATAACATGGATCAGCGGCGACTGGGATTGTACCACCTGCCTGCGGTCCACCAGGACCCCCTGAACTACCAGGAGCACTTGGTCCACATCCTTGTCCGGATTGAAGTCCCGCCGGCCCACCAGGACCCCAAGCATACATTTGCCCTGGAGCTGGCTGTGGTAAGACAAAAAGTAACCGTTGGTAATTTCAATAACACGTTTACATTCAATTTAAGAACAATAAACAATCAATTAACATTGTATTGCAATTCAGACGCTCAAGGTCATTGCCAATTAGGTAGATAGTATTTGCATAAATTACATTACTCCCCCATAAAAATTTCCCTCCATCGTATCGATCAGGTGGTTTGGATACCCTTTTGTGTTCTAGAATGTTTCGCTCTGACACCGCACCTTGGTCGATCGTTGTTCTTTCCCGTAACTGATCTCCGTGTTTCCATCTTGTATTTCCGTCTATATTAACGTCATACGTAGTCGAACTTGTTCGTGCTTCTACAAGTCCTTCCCTCCATCCCGGACTTGTGTCATTATGTACCCACACCTGCTGCTCGGGTTCGAAGAATCTTTCTTGGGTCCATCGGTTTTTATAGTACTTTTGTTTCGAGAGCGATTCTTCAACCTTGTCACGAGTCGTTCTTCTGAGCTGGTCTAGCGTCGTACGAATCCTGCGATTGAACATCGCCTCAGCCGGGCTTATACCTGTAGTCACGTTTTGACTACTACGCATGCTCATTAATACTTGTAGTAAGTTTAACCACTTCTACGCAAAATGTGGAAAGCTGGAAATACGGAAAACTAATCAAATGCATTGGCAATTTCGCAGAATTGCGTGAAAAGAACTAAAACCAATATGTGGGTTTTGATCATTTAGTATTTTAGGTGTGATCACAAATAGTAATCATATGTATAATTATATTAAGGTATTATATATATTTAAACTCATCTATATATTAATAGGTATATAAGCATTAAATATATACATTTATACTTATGTAAGCACAATATATGATTATTATTATAGATTTATACCTATATACTTAGCTACTTATACAGACACTTTAATAAATAATGTTTTTAGTTGATTTGCAAATACAAATAAGTTGAAATGTGTTGCTTTATTACTTGTAAGAATCTAAATCAGAATTTGTTAGCACTTTAAATGCAAAACCATAATTATGTCAAGCTTATTAATTGAAGGTACCTATCAAAAATAAAATGTTTAGATTTTGAAAGCAAAAATTTAATTGTGTCAAGCAGCAATCATTTTCACATATTTATATGTTGTTTGTTACCTGAGGGGATCTATCTGAATACAAATTCTTAGCATTTTGAAAGCAAAAACCATATGTCAAGCAACAATAATTTTTCACAAACTTACAACCTTATGTTATATTACTTCAAGGGATCTATCTAAATCAAAAAATTTTGAAAGCAAAAACCTAATTATGTCACGCAACAATCATTTTCACAAACTTGTATGTTTTATACTACTTGAAGAAAAATATCTAAATCAAAATACTAAAAACAATTAAATGCTTTGACCATTTATCACCTTATGTGTGATCATATTCACATGTATAATTATATTAAGGTATTATATATATTTATACTCATGTATATATTCTTAGATATATAAGCATTAAATATATACATTTACACTTATATAAGCAAGTTATATGATTATAAATATAGATTTATATACTTACATCTATATAATGACACTTTAATAAATAAATAGTAATACATGTAATATGTACGTATTATATAAGATTTTTAATTGAAATGCACAAATAAGTTTGAAATATGTTGCTTGATTACTTGAAGAAATCTATCTAAATCAAAATTTGTTAGCATTTTAAAAACAAAAACTTAATTATGTCAAACTTATTAATTGAAGATAACTATCTAAATCAAAATAGCATTTTAAAAGCAAAAACCTAATTATGTCAAGCCAGAATCATTTTTCAGAAACTTATATGCTGTTTTATTACTTGAAGAGAACTATCTAAAACAAAATATTTAGCATTTTAAAAGCAAAAACCTAATTATGTCAAGCAACAACCATTTTTCACAAACTTATATGCTGTTTTATTACTTGAAGAGAACTATCTAAATCAAAATTTTTAGTATTTTAAAAGCAAAAACCTAATTATGTCAAGCAACAATCATTTTTCGCAAACTTATATGTTTCAATTACTTGAAGGGAACTATCAAATTTAAATTTTTAGCATTTTACAAGCAAAAGCCTAATGTCAAGCAACAATCATTTTTCACAGACTTATATGTTATTTTATTACTTAAAAAGAGACACCTTAAAAATTTTAGAATCTTGAAATTAAAAAAAAACTTAACAGATGGTAAGTTCTGCCTATTTATTATAAAATGCTGGGCAATAAGAGAGGGACTTTATTTGGGATGATGCATCTCCCAATAGTATTTGGGAGACCCAAAAACTTTAAAATCTAAACATGAAAAACTAATTTACTAGATAGGAAGTTCTATATATACATATAATGTATAGAGTACCTACATATATATAAGTAAATATGCATTGTACATAAATATTATTTAAAAGATTATAATTATGTGTATATATATATAAGCATAAATAAATTTGCATAGATTATATATAGTGCCTATATGTACATGTAAATATATAGAATGAATAGAAATATTTATAGTATTTCAATACACTATGGCTATTTTATAAAAAATACAAAAATAAATAGTACTTTTAAACTATCCTTAATATAAATGTATATATATATATAATACTCTAACATTATTATTCATATTTTTATATATGTATATCTAAAATTAAAATCATATTTTGTGCTTATATAATTGTAAATGTATATCTTTAGTGTTTATTACTTAGGAATATAAAGATGGGTTTAAATATATGTAATAACGATATAATTATGGTATATTATAATGTATGTAATATACAGCACATATTTATTTATGTAATGAACTCTTTTTAATTTGATATTTTAGATCATATATCTTGTTTGTAAGTACTTTCGTTATTATCGGTTTTCCACATTATGCGTCAGATTCAGTTTAACGAGTCATCAACCCCCGACTTTTGATTCGCATAGAACTTACTTTTAATAGTTCTAATATATCTCTCGGCTAAACTATTAGTTTTGGGGGTGGTAGGGCGGTCCCGTAAATTGAATTATGCCATTGTTTTTACGAAAAAATTTAAATTCCGTAGATTTAAATTGCGGGCCATTGTCACTGACAATATATCTAGGTAACCCAAAACGCGCAAAAATTGTCCTTAAATTTTGAATAATTTTTGTTGAGTTTATCTCGCCCAGCACCATTACTTCGGGCCATTTGGTAAAAGCATCAATGCAAACTAACCAATACTTCTTATTGATGGGTCCCGCTAAGTCTATGTGAACCCGTTCCCAAGGCTTGTTAGGAACGTTCCAAGCGTATAGACCTCTTTAATGTTTGGTCGTTCTTCTTGGCAATATGTACATGTATTAACGTATTTTTCTATGTCTAAGTCAATATTATTCCAGTACACATGATATCTCCCTAATGACTTCATAGCCACGATTCCCGGATGACCATCATGTAAAATTTTAAGAATATCTGGCCTTAATTTTTCCGGAATTATAAGTCGATCTTTATAAAATAAAACTCGGGCCTTCGGCCCTCGTGGGAAGGGGGAGGGGGAGGGGGGAAGGGAAGGGGGGACGACTCATCTATACTTCGTATAAATGTTTCATATTTGCTATGCATTATGGGCGAGAAAGGTGGGAAGGGGCGAGAATGCCTATAGGGGGGTATTAAATGCCTAATGATTAATTAATTATTTATACAAATTTTCCATTTATAGGCAAAATGTAATATAGGCAAAAGGTAATATAGGCAAGGGTTAGGGTTAGATTTAGTGTTTGCATCTAGTTGCGTATTACATTAATTTTTATGGCCTTTAGTGATTATGGGTCTAACAAACATTATATTATAAAACATCACAATGTTAAGAATTTGCAGAATTGTTGGGAGAAATTTTTTGTTGAATTTGAACAATTTTTAATTAAAAAAATCAAAAATTTGGCAAATGGTCATTTTTTCTCGATTGGTCAGTACCAACAGATACTCTATAAGTCAATGATAGCCAAAAAAACGGAAAAAAAATTTTTGATGCTCACTTTGGCCAATGGTCATTTTTTTCCATTGGTCAGTACCAACAGATACTCTATAAGTCAATGATAGCCAAAAAAACGGAAAAAAAATTTTTCGAATCACATTTTGGCCAATGGTCATTTTTTCCATTGGTCAGCAGCCAGGACAAGGTAAAAGTGGATATAAATTCATAATATTCAAAAAAAAAACGAAAAAAAAATTTTCGAATAACATTTTGGCCAATGGTCATTTTATTCCATTGGTCAGCAGCCAGCGGATGGCCAAAAAGTCATAATAGCAATGGTAGGAACAGGAACAATCATAATAGTCAAAAAAAAACGAAAAAAATAATTTCGATTCACATTTTGGCCAATGGTCATTTTTTCCATCGGTCAGGAGCCAGCGGACGGCCAAAAAGTCATAATAGCAATGGTAGGAACAGGAACAATCATAATCGTCAAAAAAAAACGAAAAAAATAATTTCGATTCACATTTTGGCCAATGGTCATTTTTTCCATCGGTCAGGAGCCAGCGGACGGCCAAAAAGTCATAATAGCAATGGTAGTAACAGGAACAATCATAAGAGTCAAAAAAAACTCCGGGATTCTAACCCAAAAACTAGTTAAATTGCATAGCAATTATATCAATGTTACCCAATTCAAAAACGAATAGATATACTTATGCATTAATTTAACGTAGCAATTAAAACCCGACCCCGCCCGAAAGCGAGGGAGATAGAGATGAGGGGTGGGGCACCTCTTATGCATTGATTTAAAAAATAACACAGCGAGGGAGATAGAGATGAGGGGTGGGGCGCTTCTTTCTCATGCATTAATTTAAAAAATCGATAACCTAATATACCCAATGCAAATAGATAGGGAGGACGGACATCAACGGACAACGGACATCAACGGACAACCAAAAACGAGCCCATAAATTGCATAGCAATTAAAAGATTATTTTCGAAAGAAATGTAATTTCTTAATTGCAGGTATTTTAGTACGTTATCGTTATTTGAAGAGCCTTGCCATCTATTTTTAAATTGCTCTATAACTTCTTTTAGTACATTATCTTTTATTGTTTCCTCTACAATATTTTTTGTATTCAAAGTCAAATCATCGATTAGTTGTAATTTAATTCTTCGTATATCATTATCTATGTTTAAATTATGAGGTGAATCCTTTAGGCATAAACGAGAAAGTGCGTCAGCACACTGATTAGATTTCCCAGGGATGTATTTTATATCATAATCATATTGAAGTAATTTAATTGCCCATCTTAGTAACCTATTATTCGTTATTTTACTAAGATCCCGGGTTGTCCCAAAAATATTTATAAGAGGGTGGTGGTCTGTCTGAATTGTAAATTTACGACCATAAATATACTTATGGAATTTGTTTATCGCATAAATTACTGCCGATGCCTCTCTGTCGATGACGGAATAATTTTTCTCAGCGGGATTTAGGGAACGAGAGGCGTAGGCAATTGGTTTTTCTTGGCCTGAGGAAAACTTATGCGCTATAACTGCTCCTAAACCTAAATCTGACGCGTCGATTGAAATTATGATAGGCAATTCTTTTTGATAAGGCACTATAATTTTTCTGTTAGAAATTATAGTTTTAACATTTTCAAAAGTTAATTTTTCTAAGTCGCCCCATACCCATTTTGTATCTATGGAAGTTAATTTGTATAAAGGAGCGCAATTTATCTGAAGTTTGGGGATAAAAGTTTCTAAATAGTTTACCAACCCAAGGAAAGAACGAAGTTCCTTTTTGTTTTCGGGTGTTTTAAAACTTTTAATCTTTAGAACCTTATCCTCACTCGCTGTTATACCTTCACTATTAGTTATATGTCCTAAGTATTTGACAGACTTTTTAAATAGTTGCATTTTTGTTTGAGATGTTGTTAAACCAACAGTTTGAAAGAGATTTAATACTGTTACTAATTTGTTTAAATGATCCTTTTCGTTTTTACCGCTAATTATAACATCGTCCATAAAGACGCTCACCCCGGGTATGTTATTAACCAATTGTCTCATAAACCTATGAAAGATAATCGGCGCTGTTGTGAGCCCAAACGGTAATCTCTTATAACGAAAATATCCTATATGCGTTGATATGTTTAAATATTTCCTAGATTTCTCATCAAGTTCAAGTTGTAAAAAGGCATCTTTTAGGTCGATGATAGAGAAAATTTTACCTCCGGCTATTCTTTCCGCCACGTCGCTGAAAGTCGGTAAAATATCCTGATCTTTAGCCAAGTGTTGATTTATGGTTAGACGAAAATCACCACATATACGCACCTGCCCTGTTTTCTTCTTAACATTTACAGTTGGCGTAGCCCATTTAATTGGCGTTAAAGTAGGATTAATTTTTTCAATGATGTCTTCGTTAAGTAAGCGTTGTAGTTCATCTTCTACAGCTTGTCGTAGTGGAAACGGTACTCTTCTTGCTGCAAACATTTTTGGCATCGCGTTATCATTGATTTCAAGTGTCACTTTGAAATCTTTTACTTTTCCTAATTTATCGGAAAAGACATGGGGAAATTGTTTAAGAATTGCATGTACATTTGAAGGTATTTCAATAATAGAATTTAGGCAAACCAGCTTTGGTAAAGTTAAGTTAAATTTGGAGATAAAAGGCAAACCAAATATTGCTGAACCTTTACCTTGGATGACATAAATATCTAAGTACTTTGTCACACCACCAACGTCCACCTTCACTTTGGTTTTACCGAGTGTTGAAATAGCCGTTCTACCATAGCCGTATATCTTCGGAGCTTGGTAAAGTTTAGGCTTGCCAATTCGAGACCACGTTATTTCATCAATGACGCTACATGCAGCACCCGTATCGAAGATCATTTCATAGGGTATATCGTTAATTCGTACGTTAATGTGAGCTTTGGTGTGTCGATCGGAGTCGTGGTTGATGGCTGATAACGTATTCATCACCATTCTACAATTTTTAGCTATATGGCCTGGTTTCCCACAACGATAACATTTAGGGGGTGGCTTTTTCCTAAAGGTGCTAAATTTAGGAAAATGTACATCTCTATTGTTGAAGTTATTAAACGACTGCTTAACCTTGTTTACTTCAACAGCCCTCGATGTTTCGTGTTCTACCGAATCTAACGCCAATGCTAGATTAACTGTTTCTTCGAAACTTATGTTACCACTCGGATACTTCGCTCTTAACTCAATGTTAAGCCTTGGTAAGTTACATCCTAGGACAAATATGTCCTTTAATACCTCGTCTAGATTATTTTACAGTTTTTCATAAGAAATTTCAACCGAATACTAAAGTCAATAATACTTTCGTTATTTCTAATTGCCTTATAAAATTGTTCTCTATGATGATAAATAGAAAACTTATTTGTGAATATACTTCTAAGGGCTATAATTATCTCATCGTAATTAGTTTAGTCTACTAATTTTGGGTTAAGTAGTCCCTTACTTTAGTTAAATTATTCAGTCCTACGTAAGTGAGTAACAAAGTTTTTCGCCTATCTCCAGAGATATCTCTTAACTTAAATAAGAGATCAATGTTGAATAAATAGTCATCAATCGAATTACCTGGATCATACAGAATTGAATCCTTCAATTCCTTTGAATAATCACAAGAAAAATTCATCTCCGATTTGATGGCCATTTGAAAATAATCTTTTTATTTCAGTTGAACGAGGTAGGGAGCGTCTTTTAAACGAGGTTGGGTTCAAGGTCTCCTCGTCGCCATTATAAGATATCCAGTAAGATAAACACTTTATTGGATAAGACAAAAAGTAACCGTTGGTAATTTCAATAACACGTTTAAATAGACATTCAATTTAAGAACAATAAACAATCAATTAACATTGTATTGCAATTCAAACGCTCAAGGTCATTGCCAATTAGGTAGATAGTATTTGCATACATTACAGGTGACAATTGTCATAATTGTCGTTTATGAAGCAAAATAAAATGTTTTTACGAAAATTGATGGGTGGGGGTGTCATAAAAATGTTGCAAACTTAAAATTGAAGTTTGTCACCTAAGCTTGGTGACAATTGTCATTTTAAAAGCTAGATAAATACTTTTAACGAAAATTGGTCGGTTAGGGTGTCATAAAAATGTTGCAAACTTAAAATTTAAGTTTGTCACCTTAGCTTGGTGACAATTGTCATATTTGTCATTTTTAAAGCTAGATAAATACTTTTAACGAAAATTGGTCGGTTAAGGTGTCATAAAAATGTTGCAAACTTAAAATTTAAGTTTGTCACCTTAGCTTGGTGACAATTAGTATATTTGTCATTTTTAAAGCTAGATAAATACTTTTAACGAAAATTGGTCGGTTAGGGTGTCATAAAAATGTTGAAACTTAAAATTTAAGTTTGTCACCTTAACTTGGTGACAATTGTCATATTTGTCATTTTTAAAGCTAGATAAATACTTTTAACGAAAATTGGTCGGTTAGGGTGTCATAAAAATGTTGCAAACTTAAAATTTAAGTTTGTCACCTTAGCTTGGTGACAATTGGTATATTTGTCATTTTTAAAGCTAGATAAATACTTTTAACGAAAATTGGTCGGTTAGGGTGTCATAAAAATGTTGCAAACTTAAAATTTAAGTTTGCCACCTTAGCTTGAGAAATGCAAATATTTGAAAATAGTCAGAAATCTATTTCTTGACATACAGTTTGAAATTTAAATATTAACATTAACATCAGCTTGTGTTTCTCAATAAAGCCTAACCAGATACCAATAATATTCCCAAAAACTTGTACAGTTCCTCCACATTGGTGGAAAATGTAATATTTGCATTTAGCATAGTCTTCACTTTCCTTGCATACATATGCCAAGAAAGGTTGGTCCCAAAATAATTGGAACACTTCTAAGGGTGTTAAATTTGATTCTATTATACTGTTTACTAAGGTAGGATGTTCATCTTTTCTGTTTTGAATTCTATACTGGCTATGTTTTACTTCTTCTGGCCCAAGATCAATTCTCTTCCATTTTGCCAATTTTTTTTGTTTTGTTATTAGTTAATGAATTTAGATCTAAAGATTATTTGTCTTTAAGAGGTTCTAAATCAATATCTTCATTTTCATTAGTTAGAACATGTACATTTAATTTTTTTGTCAAAATACCTTTTCCCAAAACTCTAGGATCATTCACATATATTTCATTTTCATCTTCTGCCTTATCATCACAGTTAGTATCATAGAAGTCATTAGGGGGAATGATTTCTAGATCTATACTTTGTATATTATTTAAAATTTCTTCATCTGTTTCCAACAACTGAATGATATCTTCTGTATTCAAAATTCCCACTTGCCCACTGTATGAAATATCATACGTTAAAATATATTAACATATATTTTTTAAAATAATTATAAAAAGGATTAATAAATATATTTTATAAAAGATCCAAGCCTTGGTTTATAAAAATTGTTCGTAAACGAATTCGATGAGGTAAGGCGAAACGTAAGGATAAGAATAGCACAATTCTGCTAGTAGTAAGAGAACGTTTGACTGAGCTTTGTAGTAGGCGAATTTATCCCGTGCAGAAACCTGCTGTTCTTCGGCTATCAAGCGAGAGGCCAGGGCTGTGAAAATTAAAAACAAAATACCATACAAACGCATAAAAATTAAAAATCATGTATTAGAAATGAAAGATACGCCCTTCGGGCGTAACTGGCTTCGCCCCCAAACCCCCATCTCCTGGGGGCTCCGCCCCCAGATCCCCGGGGAAGGGGGAGAAGGGAAGGGGGGGACTCATCTATTCTCCGTATAAATGTAGCATATTTGCTATGCAATTTATGGGCAAGAAAGGTGGGAAGGGGCGAGAATGCCTATAGGGGGTAGGATAATTGCTAGGGTTTCCCCCTTTTACATAGAGTTTATTGCCAAAAATTGCACTTTTAAATCTACATTTGCAGCAAAAAAACATTAAATAATATTTAAAAACTTAAATATGAAAATGAAATAATAAAGTTCTGTTTTATGTTAAGAAAATCAATATATTTCATCGGTCAGTAGCCAGCGGACGGTCAAAAAGTCATATTTTCAATGGTATTAACAAGAACAAAATATTAATTTAATTAAAAAAAATTAAATGAAAAAATTCCTTTTAGTTTTAAAAAAGGGCTAAATTCTGAAACTACCCCCTTCCCCCCGATTCGCTCGAAACTTTAACCGTAGGTGCCCAGGGCGGCCAGGGGTAAAATAGCCTTTTCAGATTCCTAAAATACCTTTTCGATTTAAAAACATCGGACATTTCCCGGCCACACGTGCGGTGTAATATCTATGACACGTAGAAAAATTTTACTAATTATATAAACTTACGCGCGCCATCTAATAAAGTATAATTCGTGTTTTAATTAGAAAGAACGGGCTATGATTATACCTTTGAAGGAGGTTTCTAATTTTGTGTTAGTTTCCATCAATATATTGTATCGTAAATTAGAATCTAATACCTATATTTTTTTAACTATTACTTTTTAGGTTTTCTATGAAATCTCAATCTAATTAAATGAAACCCCCTAATACAATAATGACGTATTGATTTTACAGGGAGGGAAGGGAGAGAGATTATTAATAGCTATCTAATTCTATTGATTCAAACGCGATAAATAGATATGCAAAATATCGTGCAACCCCCTCCCCTCCCCACCCATCCCTCTAGGCAAGGATATATTAATCCGGCGTGGAAAACTATTGATTTTATAGGGAGGGAGGGAGGGGAGATGTTAATTTATTGATTTTGCTAAGTATGAGGGCATTATTTAGATAGCGTCAAGAGTTGATGACTTAGCTCAGAAATTCTCCAATATACCCTTGAATTTATATATAAACGAAAATGAGCTTCTTTTATTCCCCACCCCATCCATGTAATCAGGATAAGTCTTTTAAGACAAAATAAGGAATATAAGAAGTTTAGCATTATACATGATAAATATAGCGTGCACCATTTTAAATATGACAAACCAATAAAAATGACAAAAGATGTTATTAACTTTGTATTTTTATAATTTCTTTCTTTGACCCTAATTCTATTAATGTCATTAAAGGAAGGAAGAATGAAGAGACCTTTAAAAAGTGTATAAAATATAAAAACTTGGCTTATAATAGATTATGAGGAAGTCCTCTTTAGCATTAGAATCGTTCGATAGATCTTGTTAACTAATTATAATGTTGACATCGAAATTTATAATATAATTTTAATGTAAAATTTCCCCCCGTCTATTTTCTCTCTCTCTCACCCGCTATATTAGTGAATATATTATTTTTTGCTATATTCTCATCGCCGTAATATGGGATATCTGTTTAAGTAAAGAAATTCCGTGTATGATTGGGATAACCGATAGTCCCTTATGCTGCAAGTATTTGACACGCTCCCCTTATTTTGCATCTGGGTAAAATAAATAAGTAGAATTACAATATTTTTTTTATGTCTAAATCAATTTTTTTAAGGTTCGGATTGATAATTAACAAGTAATGGGTGGAGCTAAGGCTAAAAAAATTTTGCAAATTTTGCCGGGCTTCCCATTTTGGTAATATAATATTGCTATGTTTATTATATAATAAAATGGAACAATAATAGAAAATCAATATATTATAGATAATTTAGCAAATATAAATTATTATGAAAAAAATGGGGGGCCGTAAAAAAATTATAAAATATTTGGGGGCGGGGGGGGGGGGGGTTAAGAATAGGTGTTTTTTGATCACCAAATATTCAAGAATTTGGTTCGGTATTTTATAATGATTTTGGGAGGAGCATTTTGAAAGTTTAGCATTTACTTAAAAACAATTTGGCCAATGGTCATTTTTTTTATTGGTCAGCACCAAGATACGGTCAATAAATACATACGAGTCAAAAAAAAACGAAAAAAAAAATTTCGAATCACATTTTGGCCAATGGTCATTTTTTCCATCGGTCAGCAGCCAGCGGACGGCCAAAAAGTCATAATAGCAATGGTAGTAACAGGAACAATTATAATAGTAAAAAAAACGAAAAAAATAATTTCGATTCACATTTTGGCGAATAGTCATTTTTTCCATCGGTCAGCAGCCAGCGGACGGCTAAAAAGTCATAATAGCAATGGTAGTAACAGGAACAATCATAATAGTCAAAAAAAAACGAAAAAAATAATTTCGATTCACATTTTGGCCAATGGTCATTTTTTCTATTGGTCAGGAGCCAGCGGACGGCCAAAAAGTCATACTAGCAATGGTAGTAACAGGAACAATCATAATAGTAAAAAAAAACGAAAAAATCAACTCGGATTCACATTTTGGCCAATGGTCATTTTTTCATTGGTCAGCAGCCAGCGGACGGCCAAAAAGTCTTATTATCAATGATAGTAACAAGAACAATCATAAGAGTCAAAAAAAATCCGGGATTCTAACCCAAAAACTAGTTAAATAACAAAAATTAAAAGTAAACAACAAGACAAGACATTCGGTGCGTGTCAAGACATTCGGTGCAAGACACCGAATAGCGGGACAAAACAAAATGGAAAGTGAGCCCATAAATTGCATAGCAATTAATAATATCAAATTAATTCACTTTGATCTTATCTTCTTTTGCACGTTATAGTATGTTAAAAGTATTTAGGAATTGGTAATAGGAAACAGGAAAATCAGCTGATTAAAAAATATAAGACTTTTTTGTTAAAAATTCGGATTAACATTAATTTTCAAATAAATAAAAATAAAAAAGGGTTTTTAAAAATTGAACGAACGTTAAATTCGAACGCGTTCATCAAAAAAAGGAACGCGTTCAAGTTCACCAAAAAACAAAAGAACCCCGTTCATGAACGCGTTCATAAAATTTGAACTGAACGCGTTCATTTACAGCACTATTTTTTGCTATCAACTATTCGTAAAAAATGTGATACCGATGTGAAAATTCGCATCTGCCTAACTTTATGATTACGCTATTTTTTATATAAATATAACTTTATGTACACTATAACCAAAAAATAAATTTTATATCTTATCCTTAGATTAGCTAGACAGTAATGCGGATTCCTAAATATTATCGTACCCCACAATATAAAACACGTTTTATCATCATTATAATGCCATGCCAAATAAGCGAAAAATGGTATTGTTTAGTGCTATGAATGTAACAGATGTTAATGGTTGTGGACTAAAGTTTTAAATCAATATTGAATTGAGATGTTTTTTTTAGTTTTTTTGGTCACTAACAAAAGATGTTGCAACCTCGATAGTGTAATTAGGATTTACAAGTTTTTTTTATCAAATCATTACATGTCCGAAAGATATAAAAATGATTAAATAGGTTGTTTAAACATTGGTTGTTATTTAATAGCGTTGTTAACTTTTTATCAGGATACTAAAAAATCTAATGTTAAATACAATTCTTAAAATTTAATTTTAAACAATGTGGCTACCTAAAATAATCATTGGATGCCTTTATTTAATGTAATTTTTAACTTACCTTCAATTTAAATTAAAAACTCTATAATTAGACAATTAGTAATGTAATTTTGAAAGGATTATCAGCGTTCAATAAATAGGAATAATAATAATTATTTCACATATAAAATGGTGATAATAAAGAGGTGTAATATTTAGGACCCCTAGGGCCACCCCATAGCCCAAATTAAACTTGTGATCTATATTTCCTGAGTGGCGAAAATTCATTTATATTCAAAAATTCCGCTTAATTAATAAATAGCTATATCAAATTATTCCACAACTCTCGTCTCTCTTTAATTAAAACATGTTTCGATCGTAAAGATTTCTTTACCACTGATGGCCTGCTGTGCTAGCTCGAATTTTAAATATTTTCTGGTTTATTCAAATTAATATAATTTTCTTGAAATTTATTGAATAAAAAAGGATTGTAATTGCTTTGGTAGCTCAACTGATCAATTAAATCTATTGTAGCATATCCAAAATTTCATTAATCTAATACCCAATCCCAACCTAATTGAAGAGTATAATAGATTTACAAAAGTCAATAGTATACCCAAACAAGCCAAAATCTCACCGTTTTTATTCAGTAATTCAACAAATAAATAAATAATCGCGAGGCGTATAATTTCGACGAAACAATAATAAAATAAATTTTGTGAATAGATTGTATAACCTGCTTTGTTGTCTATTTAAATATTTTGGTTATAGAATAGTAAAAAATAAGAAAAATATCAAATCGCAATTTACATTTTTTTACAAAACTGGTTGCTATCAAGCAATCATGTGACTTTAAAATTCAGCTTTATAATTAATGGTAGCTTTTTAATTGTACTGATTTGATTATAACAATGGTTGAGGGTGATTTTTAATATTGATACCTACCTGTAAAATATAATTTCCGGAATCAATTATTTGTCAACCTAATTTGGTGATATAAGATATCCAGTAAGATAAACACTTTATTGGCCAAACCAAAGTTATAATAACAAGTAAAAACCTTTGGTTTACTAACAACATTCTGACTAAACCTAAAGGTTGGCTAAACGAGAACCTTTAGGTCTTTTCTCCAAGTATCGGCTAAACCTTAAAGGTCGACTAAGAAAACAGACCAAAAGACCTCGAGGTCTTTATGAAAAATAGGCCAAGACTAAACCTTAGCCATAACCTGGTCAAAAACCCTTTGGTCTTTTTTACAACACTATTCAGTAGCAAATCCATTTTTGTAAATTTAATAAATAATATCATAAACATAGGTTATATCAGGACCTCTAATTTAATAAAATTTAAAGACTGAAATTAAATTTCATAAATTATTAATACCAGCTCCATCACAATCAGGACCTGTGGTTTGCATTTGTTGTTCAAAACCTGGACCACGTTGTTTCGTTTTTTTGCAACCTTTCCCTCTACAACCCAAACAAGTAAAATTGCACCCTGGTTTACCACCCCGACTTGAATATTTGAAAAATAAAAGTTAAAAAAAACTAAGTTTACCATTTATATGTAAATATATGCAAAATAATTGTTATATATACGATTATTATAAATAGTTAATATTTTGCACAAATTGATATGGCACAGGGTTTATATTTAAATTGACATAAAACATCAATCAAATAATTGACTGTGCTTATATTTATAGTTGTTAAATTGCTAAGCAGCTTCAACTAAAAACTCGAGCACGAACACTAGCTGGGTAATATGCTAGTTTAACACAATGAGTGCTAGCTGTTCGGTGCAATAGTTTAACCACTTTTAAAAAGTGTTCCAAATTTTGGCATCCATGAAAAGTGAATTGAATGGTTAGGTTTTTGCTTATAATGGTTTCGGTTATGCCTTATATATTTTTTTTGATATAAAAATGTAAATCATTTTGAGTTTTATCAACATAATCTTTTGAAAATTAAAATATTGGTATAAAAATTAATATTTATTTATAAATAATATTATATTTTATAGCGCCATCTACACTTAAACTTATTTTCTAACATGAATTTTGGCCAATTTATATGGTTTGATGAATTTATAAAATCGCTATAATGAATAAAATGGGTTGTTTTATATTATAAGATCAATGATTATTGACCAATACTATCCATCGCTATACAAATTCTACGTCACTTTTCAAAATGGCGGTCATTTTTGCAACACTTTTGATGCGTGAATATATAAGAGATGAGCAGTCTATTAGTCTAAGGTTTTAACAGTAGCACGTAAAAATGCTCGAGAGGTTAGTAGAAGCAGCCAAATCTGTTAAAAAATTTAGCAGGAGCTTGAGCAGTAAATTCGAGCAGATAGTAGATTGAATTGCTATTTGTTAAAATTTAGTAACTTACAATATTTGCTCATGGTATATTATAAAGTTATTATATTATAGTTTTATAAGAAATTAAGCATGTTGAGCATAAATGATGGATTGCACGTTAATAAGATGAGATGATTGTACATTTGATTTTTTACCTGACATGTAATTATATACATTTTGAGTTTTTAGGTATAAATATTTTGTACAGGTGGTTAAATAAACATATATGGGGTAAATGTCTTAATCTATGTTTGTGATGCGATTTAAATTTTTTTTTGAAATTGTGACTCACTAAAAGCTTAAAAAATGTTTTTTTTTAATATTTTTAAAAGTTTAGCGGTCGCCCAGGTGACAAATGTCATAATCTATGTTTATGATGCGATTTAAATTTTTTTTTTATTGTGACTCACTAAAAGCTTAAAAAATGTTTTTTTAATATTTTTAAAAGTTTAGCGGTCGCCCTGGTGACAAATGTCATAATCTATGTTTATGATGCGATTTAAATTTTTTTTTGAAATTGTGACTCACTAAAAGCTTAAAAAATGTTTTTTTAATATTTTTAAAAGTTTAGCGGTCGCCCAGGTGACAAATGTCATAATCTATGTTTATGATGCGATTTAAATTTTTTTTTGAAATTGTGACTCACTAAAAGCTTAAAAAATGTTTTTTTTTAATGTTTTTAAAAGTTTAGCGGTCGCCGAGGTGACAAATGTCATAATCTATGTTTATGATGCGATTTAAATTTTTTTTTCAAATTGTGACTCACTGAGAGCTTAAAAAATGTTTTTCACCTTTGAAATTAAGATTTTTAAAGGTTTAGCGGTCGCCCAGGGGACAAATGTCATAATCTATGTTTATGATGCGATTCAAATTTTTTTTCAAATTGTGACTCACTAAGAGATTAAAAAATGTTTTTAACCTTTGGAATTAAGATTTTTAAAAGTTTAGCGCAGGGGTTTGTCCCGAACCCCTGAACCCGAACCGGGTAAAACCCGATGTTTTACAGAACCCGAACCCTAACCCAAACCCATTTTTTAAAAATACCCTTAAAACCCGAACCTGAACCCTATCAATACAAAAAAGGGTTCGGGTTTTTAATTTAAAAATATGTTGTGAATTGAATATCTCAGTTTTCTCTATCATGACAATGTAATGAAAACCATACGATTTTAATTTCAATATTTTTAAGTTTCCGGCATTTTTCATTCATTAATCAATACTAATTATCTCAAGAATTATTTTGAAGTTAAAAATGGTGAATATGAAAAAGATGTTCCTTTAGCAGCGAATACAGTATTAGAATGGTGGAGGCTAAATGAATCACGGTTCGCGGGATTGGGAAAAATGGCCAGAGATTATTTGGCACAGTCTATCACCTCCGTTCCAGGTGAACGGATATTTTCCATAACGGAAATATTCTAACTGCGAGGCGTAATAGGTTATCACTACTACAATTCGTGATATGATGTGCCTGAAATCATGGCGAAGTATAAATTTTACAGCCTAAATATGTTATAATTTCATCTATTATATGTTTATCATTGATTTTATAAATTTATTATTAGACTTAATAAAATTTGTAAATATTATACCCATGACGAGATTTAGTATTATTTTTGCCATCTATAAGTAAAAATTAAAAAATTTTAAATATCATAAATAGATTAATATATTTGTTTTCTCTCGAGCATTTTTACGTGCTACTGTTAAAACTAGTGGTGGGAAAACGCTTAGCACTAGCGCGCTTAGCACCTCCCCGCTGATGGGAATAGCCTATTAAATACGCTATGTCTACTAGCACATAGTCACTTTAAGTGCTATAAGCTATAGGGGATGGGAGGTTTGAGGTGCTAGAGCTATGGGAGATGGGAGGTTTGAGGTGCTATGAGCTATAGGAGATGGGAGGTTTGAGGCGCTATGTGCTATAGGAGACGGGAGTTTGAGGTGCTATGTGCTATAGGAGATGGGAGTTTGAGGTGCTATGTGCTATAGGAGATGGGAGGTTTGAGGTGCTATAGGAGATGGGAGTTTGAGGTGCTATGTGCTATAGCCGATTGCACTTAAATGCACTACTCCTATAGCACCGGCGCTAACACTGGGAATAATTTTTTTAATTGTTTATTTTGTTTTTATTAAATATTAAAATACATCTGAATATAATTTTTTTGCCCTATCTTACCATCTAACTACGACTTATTTTAATATAAATTTAATTAAATGTATGACTTTAATTTAAATATTTTGCATTGCTTCTACATTTATTTTATCAATAAGTCGCCCCCCCCCTCTGAATGACGGGAAAAAAAAATTTCCAATGTAAAAAAAACCCTTACAAATTAATAAGTTTTTTTATTTAGCCCCTCCCTAATTCAACTTTTATTTTAACCGTTTGCCCCCCCCCCCTTAATTCAAAACCTAGTTATGCCCTACGCCCATGTTTTTGAGAATAAAAAAATTAAACTCCCCCTTTCCTTAAGTTAATCCATATCCCATCAGGGCGATTATGTTTCAATTAAAAGGAAAACAATACTATTGAGTGAACTTTTATGCGTTTGCGTACTCAGACTCAGACAGTCTGAGTCTGAGGTGAGTACGCAAACGCATAAAAGAACATGAGTGAGTCTGAGTCAGACTCACTCATTTTATTTTTATTCATTGTAAAAAGAAAATTAATTTTTCGCTCTCTTTTTTAATGTCTTTATCCACTACCTCTTCTTCAACTGACCACGATTTAAATACAACCAATATTATAATTTCTCCAAAATCTAAAAAGGCTTATACTTTAACACCCCAAAAGTCGAAAAAAAAATGTTTGGAGTGTTCAAGAACTTTTAGTATTAAAACGTCGGTTACTAATATACGTGCTCATTATATTAACGCCCATCCAGATAAATTAGTAACAGCAGAAAAAAGTCCTTGCATTTTTAAAGGCAATTTAACAAACGAACAAAATGAATTGTTGAATTCAAAATTTTTGGATTATGTGGTTGGAAATAACTTGCCCTTTTCCACTTATGATAGTCTTAGTTTAAAGAGCATGTTCGCTTGCGTCAATGAAAACATTAATTTATGGTCGAAAAAAACCGCCAAGGTGAGACTACAGGATTTATACGAGGCCACTAAACAGACGATAACCAACAATCTCAGGACGATCACAACCCACCTGGCACTAACGAAAGATTTGTGGAAAAGCACCAATGGTGTATATTACATAGGTATCACCCTTCATTATATTAACAAAGAATGGGTTATGGAAAACATTTTACTCCAAATTCTCCCAATGCCTTGACCCCATACAGGGAGGGAGATTTGCAATGTGCTGCACAAAGTGATAGCCGAATTCCAGATTGAGGAGAAAGTGGTGATATCATTCACCACTGATAATGCAAATAACGAACTAAATGCCATAAGCTTATTAAGAACTAAAATGCCGACAACCCGGATTTTTAATTTTAGGTGTGGTGCTCACGTTATGAACATCATAGCTAGTGAAGGATTACGGGTTATTACTCCATTTTTAGAAAAAATTAATCGTTTAGTTCATTACATACATTATAAACCAGCGATGAAGGCAGAATGGTACAACCATTCTAAGGCCCTTATTCCTTTGGCAAATAATACCCGTTGGAATAGTTCTTATATAATGTTACAACAAGCAAATAAGGTAAACTATATGGGAATATAATAATTAATTTTTCAAGGAAATGAGCACTCTTAATATTATTGTTCAAAAATTTTTCCCGGATGAAACGGATATGGCTTTTAGCCATGAAGATATCCGATTTCTGAAAGAGGCTGAACTTTTCTTCCTACCCTTCTATAAGGTATTTAAATATTCTCAAATATTTTTACCACCTAACTAGGTTACATTAGGTCTTTGTAAAGAATCAGTTCCTACAATGGGAATTGTGTTAAACCTTTTTAAGGAAATTATAGATGGTCTCGAAACGGCAACCACGACTCATGGTCCTTTAAAAGATGCTGGCGATAAGATGATAATTAAAGCAAAACATTATTTTAATATCATGTGCACACAGGAAGTCTTTAATTCCTCTATGTTAGATCGGAGGGTTAAAAGAAAAGCTATGCCGGATTACTTAAACACCCAAGACAAATTTGATAATTTTCGTAGAGAATTTTTAGAAAGTTATAGTGGGAGATTTTTAGTTGAGAGCTCTACGACAAGTGGATCTTTTACCGAATTAATATTACAGAAGAAACGAAGGTGAAAAAATTATTTTAAATTATTATAATTTAAATAGTTCTAGAATGTTTGTGGGCGATGAAGAGTTGAAAAACTATATTATGGAAACGGAATGTCATGGCGATGTGAATATTTTAGAATGGTGGAAATCCTCTTCATTGAGATTTCCTAATTTAGCTGCTATGGCAATTTAGCTGCTATGGCTCAAGACTATTTATGCCACCAAAGCACATCAGTCCCAAGTGAACGCCTTTTCTCTAAGGCAGGTAACATAATTACCAAGAAAAGGTCACGGTTATCTCCAACTTCCTTAAACCAAATGCTATGCATGAATAGCTGGAAAGGATTCTACGTCAATAATTAACAAAATATTTGCCTGTTTTATTATATTTATATATATAACTAATATATATAACTCGGGCCTTCGGCCCTCGTGGGAAGGGGGAGAAGGGAAAGGGAGTAGGGGAAGGGAAGAGGGGAAGGGAAGAGGGGAAGGGGGAACTCTTCTATACTCCGTATAAACGTAGCATATTTGCTATGCAATTTATGGGCGAGAAAGGTGGGAAGGGGCGAGAATGCCTATAGGGGGTATTAGATGCAAAATAATTAGTTAATTAGTTATAGGCCCTTGTAGGGGAGGACATGGGTAATTATCAATGTTAACCAATTCAAAAACGAAAAAAAAATTCGATTTATTTGGCCAATGGTCATTTTTTTATTGGTCAGTAGCCAGCGGACGGTCAAAAATTTATATTATCATTGGTATTAACATGAACAAATATTAATTTAATTTAAAAAAATTAAAAAAAAAATTTGTCCACTCCCTGACTTGAACCCCACACCTCCGGTTCACAAGCCGGCGCTATAACCACTATACCATGCTGGCTTTAAAATAGTAGAAGTTATTATGTTATTTATATAGATGATGAAATAATAAAGTTGTGTTTTATGTTTAGAAAATCAATATATTTCGTCGGTCAGTAGCCAGCGGACGGTCAAAAAGTCATATTATCAATGGTATTAACAAAAACAAAATATTAATTTAATGTAAAAAAAAAATTAAAAAAAAAGTTTTTTTTTAGTTTTAAAAAAGGGCTAAATTCTTAAACTACCAGCCCGATTCGCTCGAAACTTTACCCGTAGGTGCCCAGGGCGGCCGGGGGTAAAATAACCTTTTCAGATTCCTAAAATACCTTTTCATTTTAAAAATATCGGACATTTCCCTGCCACACGTGCGGTGTAATATCTATGACACGTAGAAAAATTTTACTAATTATATAAACTTACGCGCGCCATCTAATAAAGTACAATTCGTGTCTGAGTTTAATAGTAGATTCAATTTAATTAGAAATAACGGGCTATGCTTATACCTTTGAAGGAGGTTTCGAATTTTGTGTTAGTTTCTATCGATATATTTTATCGTAAATTAGAATCTAATACCTATATTATTTTTTTAAATATTACTTTTTAGGTTTTCTATGAAATCACAATCTAATTAAATGAAATATATTAACCCAATAAAAAAATATATATGCATTTATAAGGTTAAAAATATATATTACATAGTTGGCTGTCTGTTAGACCATCTATAATAAATTTTTAGGTTATATATAAAATTTGGCCAATGGTCATTTTTTTCATTGGTAAGCAGCCAGGACACGGTAAAAGTGGATATAAATTCATAAGTCAAAAAAAACGAAAAAAAAAAATTTCGAATCACATTTTGGCCAATGGTCATTTTTTCCATCGGTCAGGAGCCAGCGGACGGCCAAAAAGTCATAATATCAATGGTAGTAACAGGAACAATCATAATAGTCAAAAAAAAACGAAAAAATAAACTCGGATTCACATTTTGGCCAATGGTCATTTTTTTCCATTGGTCAGCAGCCAGCACACGGTAAAAGTGGATATAAATTCACAAGAGTAAAAAAAACGAAAAAACAATTTTCGAATCACATTTTGGCCAATGGTCATTTTTTTCCATTGGTCAGCAGCCAGGACACAATAAAAGTGGATATAAATTCATAATAGTCAAAAAAAACGAAATAAAAGTTTTCGAATCACATTTTGGCCAATGGTCATTTTATTCCATTGGTCAGCAGCCAGCGGACGGCCAAAAAGTCATAATAGCAATGGTAGGAACAGGAACAATCATAATAGTCAAAAAAAACGAAAAAAATAATTTCGATTCACATTTTGGCCAATGGTCATTTTTTCCATCGGTCAGGAGCCAGCGGACGGCCAAAAAGTCATAATAGCAATGGTAGTAACAGGAACAATCATAATAGTCAAAAAAAAACGAAAAAATAAACTCGGATTCACATTTTGGCCAATGGTCATTTTTTTCATTGGTCAGCAGCCAACGGACGGCCAAAAAGTCTTATTATCAATGATAGTAACAAGAACAATCATAAAAGTCAAAAAAAAACTCCGGGATTCTAACCCAAAAACTAGTTGAATTGCATAGCAATTAAAAGTAAACAACTTTTATTTATGTTTATTATATAACATTGGTCAGCAGCCAGCGGACGGCCAAAAAGTCATAATAGCAATGGTAGAAACAGGAACAATTATAGTAGTCAAAAAAAACGAAAAAAATAATTTCGATTCACATTTTGGCCAATGGTCATTTTTTTCATTGGTCAGCAGCCAGCGGACGGCCAAAAATTCTTATTATCAATGATAGTAACAAGAACAATCATAAGAGTCAAAAAAAACTCCGGGATTCCAACCCCAAAACTAGTTAAATTGCATAGCAATTAAAAAGTAAACAACTTTTATTTATGTTTATTTATAACTAGTTAAATTGCATAGCATTAAAAGTAAACAACTTTTATCTATATTTATTATATAACCAAAACTAGTTAAATTGCATAGCAATTAAAAGTAAACAACTTTTATTTATGTTTATTATATAACTAGTTAAATTGCATAGCACAACTTTTATCTATGTTTATTATATAATAGATAATTTAACAAATCTTATATATAACACACCGAGGGAGATAGAGATGAGGGGTGGGGCACCTCTTATGCATTAATTTAAAAAATAACACAGCGAGGGAGATAGAGATGAGGGGTGGGGCACCTCTTTCTCATCCATTAATTTAAAAAAGCGATAACCTAATATACCCAATGCAAATAGATAGGGTAACGGACGACGGACGACGGACGACGGACACCAAAAAACGATCCCATAAATTGCATAGCAATTAATAATGCGAAATGGTCGAAAATAAAGTTATCGTAGTTTGTGATTTTTAACGAGTGTGTTATCATATAGACGTTGATAAAGATATCTCACTTGGGAAATCTTTTATAATATTTACCAAATTTAATATAAAATAAGTACTTTAACCGGCTGAAATAAAACACATTGGAAATATTACACTTAAAGATTAAATTTGTTATTTAAGTCGGATTTATATTGGTTATTAATTAGTGACCAACCATAACCTTTTTTAAATATTCTTATCATAAGTTTTATGTTGAGGTGACCGGGGCTAGTCGTAGCCAGGTAAATAATTATTTTTCATAAAATTAATATTTTTTATGTTGAGTTGAAGAAAAGGATAAAGATATTAAAGAAGAGAGCGAAAAATTAATTTTCTTTTTCTTGAATAAAAATAACATGACATGAGTGAGTATGCGTACTCAGACTCTGAGATCTGAGTACGCATTAAAGTTCACTCTTCCTAGGTTTTCCTTTTCATTGAAACATAATCGCCCTGATGGGACATGGATTAACTTAAGGGAAGGGGGAGTTTAATTTTTTTATTCTCAAAAACATGGGGTAGGGTAGGGCATAACTAGGTTTTGAATTAACCCCCCCCCCCCCCCGATTGAAAAAGAGTATTTTTTTAAATATTAAACATTTTGTTTAAAATTCATAATTTAGATTTTTTAAATAAAATACTTAGCATTTTAATAAAAAAAACTTAGCATATCAAAATAAAAACTTAGCAATTTAATAATAAAATACTTAGCATATCCTTTAAAATACTTAGCATAAATTACTTAGCAATTTGTAATTATTTACTTAGCAGTTAAATAACACCCTTTTTCTAATTTTTTTTCGAACAATATATTTTTAATGGAAAATTGTTTATTAGATTACACACAAGTTCATATTATACTCTATTGTTTTCATTGAAATTATTCCCAGTGTTAGCGCCGGTGCTATAGGAGTAGCGCATTTAAGTGCTATCGGCTATAGCACATAGCACCTCAAACTCCCATCTCCTATACACATAGCACCTCAAACCTCCCATCTCCTAGGGAAAACGGGAAATTCCCCCCCCCCCCGGATTTATGAAAAAATGAAAAATTTTAGATCTAAAGTTTATATTTTATAGTTGTGCAACGTAACTGACCAAGTTGATTATTTATAATGACTTTCTTTATGTTTTATACCAGATTTTATAATTTTTATGTTGAAATAATAATGTTAGGAAAAATTTTTGGAGGATTTCCCCCCTTGGGAGAAAATCCTGGCTACGCGCCTGGCTTATAGCACTTAAAGTGACTATGTGCTATAGCTTTAGCTCCTTAAAAACGCTATTCACTAGTTAAAACTATTGCACCGAACAGCTAGCACTCATTGTGTGTTATATATGTGTTATATATATGATGTTGTTTATGTGTTGTTGTATATTGGTATATCATTGTATACAGATTATATGATTGAATATTGTAAGCCAAAATCCGAGTTGGCAAAAAGGAACATATGTTTTTAACTACTTAACTTATACATTTCTTTTGTTCATATATAGTTTTCTCTCCCCGCCCTTAGACAACAATAAATTCTATTATTTCCTATTCTTATGATTATTATTATAAATATTAGTAGATTATTAGAGATCTAATAAATGGTGATAGCGCAAGTAGAACTCAAGCCTCAAGTAAATAAAGGCTATTAGACAAAAAGTATAAGAAAAAGGAAATTCATATTGGAAAATAGAAATTCAGGATGTAAATTCATTATTCTAGGGAGATAATATCAGGATGTTGGAAAATAGGAATTCAGGATGTAAATTCATTATTCTAGGGAGATCATATCAGGATGTTAATTTATTATTCTATGGATATGGGAGGATAGTAGTAAACCCAACTTAAAATAGAAAACTACATATGAAATTAACCCTGCCACTAGCTTCCCCAAAACCCACATTTCCAAATCCACACCCTCAAAACCCCATATTTCCCCTTCTGACAATTTTCACCCTATCTCACCTTCCCAGCTAATCCATTCTCGGAAATAGCATCCCCAGAATCCACGTTGCCAAGTCCACACCCTTAAACCTACATATATCCCTACTGATAATTTCCATCCCATCTCACCCTTACAGCTAGCCCACTTCAAGAGTTTATGGAATATTACAGATTGGGAAGCAATTGGTCGAACAAGGAAGCCTTCATTCCTTAAGAGGAAAGATGTTATATATGTGTTATATATATGATGTTGTTTATGTGTTGTTGTATATTGGTATATCATTGTATACATATTATATGATTGAATATTGTAAGCCAAAATCCGAGTTGGCAAAAAGGAACATATGTTTTTAACTACGTAACTTATACATTTCTTTTGTTTATATCTAGTTTTCCCTCCTTGGCCTTAGACAACAATAAATTCTATTATTTCCTATTCTTATGATTCTTATTATAAATATTAGTAGATTATTAGAGATCTTATATTGTGTTAAACTAGCATATTACCCAGCTAGTGTTTGTGCTCAGGCATAGCACATTGTTAAAAGTTAGCATTTAACAATTTTAAAAAAATATAGTATACATTTTCAGATTTTGTATTCAATATATTGATATAAATTTACTTTAATGGGTGAATGGTATCTTCACCTATCCTACTAACATTTCTCCTTGGGCCACGACCAAATAAGCCACCTCCAAATGGAGATCCACCACCAAAAATAGTTAAGATGTCATCGCCTAAAGACACTATAAAAAACAATAATTTGACCTTAACAAATTTTATAAGGTTACATATCAATTATAAGGCTTCTACATATCAAATTTAGTTATAAGCAATATGCATATTTCAGTTAATTATTGGTAGCTATATATTTAACATTTATTTACATTCTGATGCAGACATCCGTTTTTTTAATCCTTGTACACCATGCATGTCATAAATTTTACGTTTACTAGGATCTCTTAAAACTTCATAGGCAAAAGATAATTCTTTGAACTAATAAATTTTTAATGTATAAAAAAAATATTTTACTATATCCCCATGGTCAGGATTTTTATCAGGATGATATTCTTTCGCCAGCGTCTATATTGCTATAAATCAATATTACATATAGTAAAGTTAACAACAAATTACTTTTTTTATTTCAGTTTCCGAGGCATTTTTTGATACACGAATCCAGCTCAACTCAATGAAAACGCAGCCCACCTAAGGGACACAAATAAGACATCCATCTTAGATATTTAAAGTAAAAAATATAATTGAATAAAGTAATGCATTATATAGTAAGGTTATAAGAAATAGATATTACAAAATATTTCTTAATTATAATAATAGGTGAAAATATTTAAATCATGTAAAATTATAATAAAGTAAGTTATAGGTGAAATTATTTAAATCATATAATAATTGGCATTTTTTTAATAACTAAATGTGCTAATGTTATTTCATTATATATTTATATCTTTATATAACATATATTATATAACATATATAAATATTAAATACATTTTAAATTGTCAATATAATACGATATAGATTAGCAAGCGAATGAATTAAATTTTATATAAGATTTGTTATTAGCAAAAAAATTACCAATTGTAATTCAGTTTTCATATTCATATATTTATATATAATATATGTACTATTACGAATATATAAAAAAGATATGAATATTAAAAAAAGGCTTATACTTTTTAATGTGTTTAGTTATTAAATATTACATACACTACATGGAACAAACTTACTACCTAATTGATATTCTTTAATTCATACAATGTGCAGTAATAGTTTTTTGAGGAGAGGGGAAGGTAATCTATATAAGAATTTATAGAGATGAGAGTAAAGAAAAGAAGAGTGTCGTAATAAATTAATATAAATGATTTTTTAAGCGTTAGTGCTTGTTTATATACTGTCTAAAAGAGGTGGGACATTAAAATCAATGTTAAATGAACGCATAAATATTTATTTATAGATCTTGTCATTTATAAATGACAGGATTTGAAAAGTTTTTATTTTTTAATAAAGAGGATCATGAAAAATTACCTAAAATAGGTATATTTAGTTATATAAAATTAACCTTGTATAGAGTTTTAATTATCATAAATGGTTTTATTCAGCTTCAAGTTATCATAAATGGTATTATTCAGTTTCAAGTGCTACTAGTGAAAACTTAACGGTGCGTTACTTGTTGGAAGAAATAAAATTCTGTTTAAGACTAACATATTTATGATTAATATTGAGCATTTTCAACATGTGAAAAATTGGAAGGAGCTCTTAGCAATTTGCGTCTCTGAAGATATTTTTCACCAAATACCCATCACATATATTAAATTTATATAATTTTAATTAGTTTTTGTTTAATCAAAATTCTTTGTCACAAAATTGACCCCCCCCCCCTTAATTAGTGAAAATCCCTCCCTTGAAGCAATCCTGGCTACGCCTATTCACAAGACTCTAGCTTTCCAAATATAATCATTGGCCTTATTACGCACAAGATTTTTATAAGTTGTTTAAATTATCATTAAGGTGAGTTATTAAATGTTGTAAAGTCACATTGTTCTTTTATTATATTATTATGTATATAGGCAAATGTAAATTTAAAATATTTTCTAAAGTGGTACTTTGCTTTCAAATAATTAAGGGACAAAGCACAAATAACAAATTACCTTTCAACCCTATATCTAGTCTCAACATTTTGAAGGGACAAAGCACAAATAATAAATTACCTTTCAACCCTATATCTAGTCTCAACATTTTGATTTATACTTCAATATTTTACATGATTACTAGGACACTAAATGATTATATCTAGCCTTAATAAACGGTTAATTATATTACTTAATATGATTTAAAAATCATTAAGGTAAAAAAATCAACAAATTACCATGTGACTTAACAATATGCATAGTTGTGTGCATTGTGATAACACAGCTCATAGTAATAGTAAAAAGCTTTAATTGCTTAATTATCCTTAAAAGCACTTTAACTTTTGTTAAAAGGGCACCTTTTACATATTTTAATATAATAATTTAATGTAAGGTTTGCATTATTGAAATTTAAACTGCTGCCCAAAAAAATATTATATATGAAATTATAAAACAGGCCATATCATAACAAAGTAATAAGGTTTAAACAAATAAGTAGCTAATGCAAAAATAATTACTTAATTTTTAACTTTATATTTTAAAACTGTAAAAAAAATATGGTTATTTTATTAGTATGACAACAAAAAAATAAAATTGTCTTATATAATTATAAAGGGATCATTCATTAATTAGTTAGATAATAAATAATTATTAAAAGAATTTAAAGCTAAATAAAATTCATAAAATATAAAACAGATCAAATAAATATATAAACCTTAAGCATAAAACACATTTTTTGGGATAAATTAAACAACTTTATTTGAAATATAGCAAATATGTACAAGGTACAGGAGTTGATTGACATGATTGCACCAGAAGTTTGACCTAAACAATCTATAACATCAAAAATAAGATATACTGTACTTGAAGGTAAGGGATTTCTGATTATGAAACCCCCAGAGACCCTAAAAGGTGGTTGAGTTAGAATGTTTGGTAGAGGGCTCGGCATCATAGCAGAAGATGTTTGACCTAAACATTCTATAACATCAAAAATAAGATATACTGTACTTGAAGGTAAGGGATTTCTGAATATGAAACCCCCAGAGACCCTAAAAGGTGGTTGAGTTAGAATGTTTGGTAGAGGGCTCGGCCTGATAGCAGAAGATGTTTGACCTAAACATTCTATAACATCAAAAATAAAAAATACAGTACTTGAAGGTCTCATATTAGCAAACGGCACCGGAAAAATGTGCGATAATATAATTCGTTTTATTACATGGCGCAGTATTGCATTGGCAATTTCATTTTAGATTATATGTCGCATAACCCTAGTTGAGCTGCGTTTTCATCGAGATGAGCAGGAGCGTTCGAATTTTGATGAATTGTACTCAACTCAATTAAAACTCAGCCCACCTAAAACACCAATCTTAGATATTTAAAGTATGAATGAATGTTTAACATTCAGTAACTGCTAATATTATTTTATTATATATATCTTTATATATTATATACACATATATTATATTCTATAACATATGTAGATATTAAATATATCCTAACCCTAACCCTAACCCAATTATAATACGATTAGTTGAGCTGCGTTTTAATCTTAGTTGAGCTGCGTTTTAGTCGAGATGAGCAGGAGCGAATTTTGATCCATTCGAATCCTTTAACAAATTAGACAATGAAATTAAAGCGTAAAATAATATTAAAAATTAAATGTATGTAAAACTTTAATTTATATTAAATAACTATATAGTAAAGGTTTTATATTAACAATGTATTGATATTAAAGAGTTGGCTGTCAAGACTATAGATATGAGCAGTTTATCATAAATAAATAAAAATATATTAGTTTGTTATATATAAATATATGATTTTATTTTTTATAATATACGATCATGTATAAAGTTTTATATCAAATAAACTGATATTTAAGCGATTGTATATAATGTATTAATTAATTTCGATGTATTATTTTGACACTTTTTAATTTGATAGTGTAAATTTAATTGTACTTAAATTTTATAAATAATTAGGTAGTAAAGGATAAAATATTGTAAATTAAATAATGTATAGTTATATATCAACAAATTAAAATGATTATTTTAACTAATATAATTTTTCTTAAACATGTGAACAAAATCCTTAATATCGTAGATAACCTTATATTATTTGTATAAGTATAGCAATGGCTTGTCTAAATTCGCACAAATCGTTTACTATCTTAATCTTATATATTTTTGTAATTATACGAGTAGTTTTTTTTATATAATATTTTATAATGTTCTATATTAGCACAAGATCAGTAGAAGGAAAAAATGGCAATTTTATAATTATATAATCTTTATGAAAAGAGTTTGTAAGGAAACAACACCCACAATAAGACATTAGATGATTCATGGATATTAAGAAATGTAAGTGCTTAAACGAGAAGGAACGTGACATTTTGTCTTTAAAAACTAGTTTGTACCCAATACTTTTGAAAAATGGAAGGCACCAATTTAAAGAGTGCATGATAAAAAATTGTTGTTTGTTAAGAAAGAATGTTACTTTAACATTGTAAATAAACTATTTGTTTGCATTCTATATGTATATAGCATACATTGATATTGTTCTCAAAGTTTTTAGTATTTACGACTTTTTGACCATTATATTTATATGTTGCATGAAATTTGAAATACATGATATCCAAAACGTAAATGTTTATTCCTCTCGTATATAACAATCATATCTATGTCAAAACAACCAAATTTAATTTTTTCTAACTCTTAAAATTTATTCATATGTCAATTTTATTCTTAGAGGATATACCCAAAAATTATCAAATAATTTAGATGATATAAGACAAATGGTATAAGTTATGCTATAAATTACAATTATCATATACTTTAAATTAATAAAGAGGTAAATAATAATTATAATTGTACAACAACTCAATTTAATTTCTTTTTCACTCTTAAAATTTCCCATCTTTTATACAAACGATTTTATTTATAATGTTTTAATAAAATCACACTAACACCCCTACAAATGGCTCTCAACTATACTAGCCATTTAGAGCGCCCCTTATATTTTTACACAATAGTTTCGCCAGAAACATAGAAAAAAATTGACATTACAAGCTGCCCGCAAACGGGCTAAAGTTCCCTCCATTCTTGAAGTCAGATTCCTATCTCAAAGGGCAGATGGGTCCTGACGATTCGTCACGTGTCCCATGGGACAAAGCCCTTTTTCTAGAAAAGGCCTACTCCTGTATTGACCTGTTTGCACTCTTCAACGATACTCTCGACTCCATAGGATCGGCAGAGCATCATATTTTTTTAAAAAACTTAATAAACGCTCCCCTACTTCAAAAATATCGAATAGTTTTCTACTAAACAATAAATCGCCATGCGATATATTTAATACTTATCAATAATAAAACATGTCAATTCTTAAAAAAAAAATCACAGAACCCAATTAGAATGTTGACACAACTTTACCACTCTATTTTACTTATTAGTTTGTCTCCCTATTACCACATGCACTAATGAGAGAAGCTCCTCAGCGTTGAGGAGACTTAAGGCTTATTAAGGGAACACGATGTCAAACGATTCATCAGGAGTTAGCTCCTATTGCGGTTGAAATCTTGTTGTGATCTTTAGGCAACCGTACGCCCTGCCCCTTCCTGTACGATAATTTTTATATTTATTTTTCCCAGGGAAACTGTTATTGTCATAGATTTATGACACTATAGACCGGCATGCAGGTGATAGTTTTTGGGTAAATAAAATGGCAGGCTTTTGAAATGACTTTATATATTCCTTAATTTTCACAGTAGTCGACCTCGCGATGTATCATATTTATGTATGACATTTTCAGGGAATATAATTTTATTATAGACTAAGGAAACAAAATGCAAAGTAAACTTTAAATATAATAGTGACTAATTTGTTTATTTAATCCCTTTAGCAATTATTTACACTACCACGTACCACGTGTGATTACTATAGTATGTTACTTTACAACAAAGATTTTATTCGGAGTCACTAGTATAATCACTAGTGTCTCTTTCACGCGAAATAGTATCAACATCATGTGAATTATTATCAAAATGCGTGTTCGAAGAAATATGAACAGGATTATAAACGCGCGATGTACCATTATATGATACAAGTTTAGCTATATTATCAACATAGTTAAAAATATTGTAATTACGCGATGTATCCATGTATAAATCACGTAAAATATTAATACGCGTATTTTTATCGCGTACATGTTTTTTTACAGAAAATAAAACTTGGCCTTGATCAATTTGAAAAATATTTATCTCTGCCTTAGTGTTCATTTGAATTAAAAATGAAATGCATGTGTAAATGTCGGGATGGGATACTCCAATAAGAGATTTAAGCGAATTGTGATACCCTTCGAGGTGATTGTTGGTCCTAGGACCAACAGCCTCGTATCTCTGCCACATTTCATAGGGAAATGTGGCAGAGTGTCTCACCCAAGTGTAAAATACATAAGAAAAAAAAGAACGTAATTTTGCATGCTGGGAGACAATAGGGTCATCCCAGCAGGCTCGAAAAACGGTTAAAACGTCCTGATATCGTAATAAAGAGAAAGCGGTCACCCTTCGGACCATTTTTCGAATGCTCATATCTCTCAAGTATTCCTTTTTGAATTCGAGTTTCTCAACTCGTCTCACCAAGGCTTTGGAAAAGTGAAATAAACAACCTGAAATATAACATAAATTAGCAATTAGAATGAGAACGACGGCTAAATTTTTACCTTTAATCACGGCGTTCGGGAAACACCTTTGAAGGGCACTCTTTGCAGAGCGTTCAAAGTCTATTTGTATATATGTAGGGTTTAATTCCAAATTAAACCCCAAACAAATCTCATTAAGTTTCTCAAATATTAGACAATATGTTAGAGATTTCCTATCAGGCATAAAAATATAAACTATCGGGATCATATGATCCTTATAGAAACCATGAATTGTGTAAAGCTAAAATATCATATATATTAATGCATAAATGTAATTACTTGATAAAATAAAGATGGACATACTTTGAAGGTCCCATCCATGTAGATGGAGGTTACCTCGCACAAGATTCTTAGCAGGGAAGGGGTGCCAAAGATCAACAAATTATTATCATCGTTCCATAAAAGGAACCTCTCATCAGAGGTCAGATTTGTTAGAATTTTTCAGCCCGAACCCGGCCCGGCCCGATTTTATAATTAATCTGCCCGCCCGAGCCCGCCCGAACCCATCTATGTGTCCGCCCGGGCCCGCCCGAATCGTTAAAGCTGCCCGAATTGCCCGGCCCGAAATACTAAATTTGCCCGTTAGTCCCGAATTTGTGAGGTCGCAAACAGAGGTCGGATTTGTTAAAATTTTTCTGCCCAAACCCGGCCCGGTCTAAATTTTTAACTAAATTCCCCGCCTGAACCCTTCTAAGTGTCCGCTCAGCCATGCCCAAACCATTAGAGCTGCCCGGCCTTATTAATAAAATTTGCCCGTTAGACTAGAAATTATCCAATCCCAAAATCTTTTAACCACTATTACAAAATAAGCATTAAATAATGGCATATTGATCAGAACAAAGATGACAATATTTTATTATTTATAATTATTATGTAAAAATAACAAATCGTCGACAATTTCCGGGGATAATCTTTTGATCTTGAGATAAACCAGTTAAACTAATTTATTCGAAATGAAATAAAATTTAATTCTGAAGAAGTTAAAATTAGGATTTAGGACATTATATAAACGTACGATAAGGATTTAAGTGATAGAAAAAAATCTAGTCAAATTTATTATGGCCCAAAATTGTTTATAAGCGAATTTTTCTTTTTTTGAGGAAAATCAATTTGATAAAATTTTTGGCATGCCCGAATTGCCCGAATCTTATCAGCGTGCCCGCCCGGGCCCGTCCGAAAAGTAAAACATAAGACAGTTGCCCGGCCCGGCCCGGCCCGGCCCGGCCCGTGGGCCGGGTCGGGCGGGCCGGGCAGCGGGCCGGGCATTTCTGACCTCTGCCTCTCATTCTTAGGTGTTAGCCTGTGGGCATCAGTCAGGTTAATTTGACTTCTGCCCACAGGTATAGGCAACCTATTAACGATGGTCCTTTTCATTGTAGACCTCACGGCTTTAAAAGATGGCATACCCATGGGAAATTCCGCAAGGTCTGGCACCTCAACAAGTCGTGAGCTAATGGTTTGATGGTATAATTTGCTGATCTTTACACCTGGATTTGAGGTAACAGCGTTTTTCAATTCCCTCCTTGTCACCAGACTCTCGTATTCCTCCCTTGGAGGTTCATGGTTGTGTTGACGTTTGACAACAATTTGACCATCAGCCTCCAAAGCTGTTGCGGGGCAGGACGAGTCCCTACATTTATAATAAGTTTTCTGCGATACCTTCTTATTTCTAACGTAGAGGTATGAGGAGTAATATAGTATTACTCCTCCATTTGATTCTATAAAATCCGGGGAAGATGCTAAATTAATTTAAAAAATTTATAAAAAAATACATACCTTCAGTCGATTCCATTTGATTTGTAACATCAACTAGGAGCATAGCTTCTTCAAGTGAAATATTACCTAGAAATAAATAATTTAGAACATTGTAAAATTACTGTATGTAAAAGTGCTAAAGTAAAAATAAATGCAATGCTAATATACTTGCTGGAGCAAATGTTTGGACTGGGAGTTGTATAGGCATCCGGGGCCTTATTGCAATAGAAGATCCCACAAAATTAGTTTGATCTATCAAGTATAAATAAATGCAATTATAATATACTTGCTGGAGCAAATGTTTGGACTGGGAGTTGTATAGGCATCCGAGGCCTTTTTGCAATAGAAGATCCCACAAAATTAGTTTGATCTATCATGTATAAATAAATGCAATTATAATATACTTGCAGGAGTAAATGTTTGGACTGGGAGTTGTATAGGCATCCGAGGCCTTATTGCACAAGAAGATCCCACAAAATTAGTATGATCTATCATGTATAAATAAATGCAATTATAATATACTTGCTGGAGCAAATGTTTGGACTGGGAGTTGTATAGGCATCCGAGGCCTTATTGCAATAGAAGATCCCACAAAATTAGTTTGATCTATCATGTATAAATAAATACAATTATAATATACTTGCTGGAGCAAATGTTTGGACTGGGAGTTGTATAGGCATCCGAGGCCTTATTGCACAAGAAGATCCCACAAAATCAGTATGATCTATCATGTATAAATAAATGCAATTATAATATACTTGCTGGAGCAAATGTTTGGACTGGGAGTTGTATAGGCATCAGAGGCCTTATTGCAATAGAAGATCCCACAAAATTAGTTTGATCTATCATGTATAAATAAATGCAATTTTAATATACTTGCTGGAGCAAATGTTTGGACTGAGAGTTGTATAGGCATCCGAGGCCTTATTGCAATAGAAGATCCCACAAAATTAGTTTGATCTATCATGTATAAATAAATACAATTATAATATACTTGCTGGAGCAAATGTTTGGACTGGGAGTTGTATAGGCATCCGAGGCCTTATTGCACAAAATGATCCCACAAAATTAGTAAGATCTATCATGTATAAATAAATGCAATTATAATATACTTGCTGGAGCAAATGTTTGGACTGGGAGTTGTATAGGCATCAGAGGCCTTATTGCAATAGAAGATCCCACAAAATTAGTATGATCTA
This sequence comes from Gordius sp. MW1, assembly GCA_964036665.1. Lineage (NCBI taxonomy): Eukaryota > Metazoa > Nematomorpha > Gordioida > Gordea > Gordiidae > Gordius > Gordius sp. MW1. The sequence continues at coordinate 7,203,258 of OZ038529.1, read as the reverse complement.
TCATGTATAAATAAATGTAATTATAATATACTTGCTGGAGCAAATGTTTGGACTGGGAGTTGTATAGGCATCCGAGGCCTTATTGCATTATTTTGACCTAAAAGGTATTACAATGCTTATATACATTTATACACAAAGTATTATTACTAATCAATTGCTGTTTTGATGTTTGCGGAATTGCAGAAAATTGACTCATATTGTTAAAATCCTATTAAATCGGAAAGATAGATTGCCAGGCATAATGTAAAAATGTAAACTTAAAATTGGTACACTTTAGCGATAATATGATTGGTTGCGCAAAGTTTATGTTATGACACTTAACGGTAGTGTTATGACCATGATGTTAGTGTTATGACATTACTTGGAGCAAATATTCGCGTGAATTTGATTGGTCTTCGAACCGATAAACATTCGAATGGCTGTGCAGAAGCGAAATTATTTCGAGGAGAATTCCTCAGACTAGACCAAATTTAAAATATCGAAATAATTCTATTTAGCAAATAAACGTTTCAATACTTTCAGCAAGAGGACAAATATTGTGGCAACAAATTAATTAATAAAATAAGCTATCACAAATATTATTAAATTATTGATTCTTCCTAAGCGATTCTCATACAATGCAATAAAATTTGTACTATAACTTGCAGCAGTGTAAATAAATTACAGACAAGGATACACTGACCTCACATTTATCAATTAAAATTCAAGAATTAATTTATAATAACGTCTTTAAAATATAGATAAACATCAAACGTGTATGTGCTTTATTACACTTGGAACTCATTAAAAAAAGTGTTTTAAAGAAGAAAACAAGGCACAATAGTTCCTGGATATTCAGGCGTACGTATGTCTGATGCTTTGGGTCGAATGTATACTGTTCATCCCAGGGGCGTAGACAAGGGGGTAGAAAAACGGATAGTTTACCCCCTTGGCCAAAAATTAATAATTTTTTTTATTATAAAATAACATAATTTTAGATTGAAAGTTTTTATTCTATAGTTGAGTAACTCACTCAAAATGACATTTATATATAAATACCGATATATACTTTTTTATTTTTGAATTGAATTTCGACAAAAAGCCAATTAACCATTATTCTCTTTTACCGATATCGTTTATTCGATTTGGACCCATAATATATCATTGGCATAATATAACATGTATTACGCAACTAGATGCAAACACTAAATCTAACTCTAACCCTTGCCTATTTTACATTTTGCCTATATTACATTACAAAAATACGAATTTAAGGATTTAATAATCATATTTTTAATATATTGGTACATATATTAGTTATTTTGGGAACTATTTGAAACGGTGTATAAATACACGTTAACCGGCTATATTTTTAAATATCTATCAATTCAACGTTAAATAATCTAGATTATAAATTAATTAGCAATGTAAAATCATGGATAGATATTAAAATTAACATATCTTTGCCTATATATACTGTCTTATATTAAACTCAAAGGTTATGATTAGTTTAAATATTTTGGAAATATTTTGGCCACTAAATATTTTGACCCGAAGTGGTTTATTCACTTGCATTACAATGAAAAAAAGAAATTTGGAGCATTATTTCCCTATAAAATTATCCGATCCTTTTACATCTAAAACTAGTAATTTCTTGATCTATTGATAAATATAAATGCAAAAGCGGTGTATAAAAATAGTCGCTATAAAACAATTTTTTATTTTTTTTTTGCCAAAAGATAAGACATCAAGAATTTTATCAGGAGTTGGGGCTGACTCCCGATGAATCGTTAAAAGCTTAAGCTACTAAAATAGATTTTAAAGATTTAATAAGCCTGCAACTCTATCAGTAGAAAATGAAAAGCATTATCTTATATATAAAAATGAAACTATGTGTGTATGCCGCCACCAATTTTGGAAAATACCAGACCGATTTGGCTCAAAATTTCACAGTTTATTCCTGACACTCCGGAGCATGTTGTATGATTTGTTCGAGCCAAATCGGTCGAGTAGTTTTCGAGAACGGTTTAGCGCCTGATTCTCAACTTTTTTGAAAAACTACCAATCCGATTTGGCTCAAAATTTCACAGTTTATTCCTGACACTCCGGAGCATGTTTTAAGATTGTTCGAGCCAAATCGGTCCAGTAGTTTTCGAGTATTCGTTTTCGTACGCCTTGCACTGTATACGGAAATAGAACAATAGAAGTAGAACATATAGACATCAAACTTTATTTTTACTTCAATAACCGCTTTATCATCATATATGCCCTAAAATTCCAACATAATTTAATACACCCGGGTAAATGGCAAAACAACTTTTGCCGGGTTCAACTAGTTAATAATATTAGTAAATAGAAAAATAAGCCCTTCGGGCGTAGCTGGGGGCTTCGCCCCCCGACCCCCATCTCTTCGGGGGCTCCGCCTTATAAATAATTTATTGAAATAAAAATGTTTTTAAAAAATTGGAAATTTTCTACCCCCTTGAGAAAATTCTGGCAACGCCCCTGTTTATAACGTATCTCCTTTGAATCAATTAAGATAAATTACAAATATGTTCCGTAAATGGTAAAAACTTAATTGAACCAAAGTATTAATATAGGTCTCTCGCTACATGTTTACTTGTTATGGCAATTGTCTATATAGGACGGTATTACCAAAATAAGATGTAAACACGCGAATCTATGCTAGGTTAGGAGTGAAAATAGAGATTTAGAAGTTTATGAATTGATTATGTTATCTCAGGCGAAACTAGTGTATTTAGTGACAACATGTTTTGATATTTTGGCACAAACTCGATATGCTATTTCATTTTATCAATAACATGCGGGCCGGGCCAGGCCTAAAATAGAGCAATAAAAAAGTGCGAGTCGGGCTTGGGCTTTGATAAGTGAACAAATTTAAATTTATTTAACTTCATACTATAATTATAATACAAAAACAGAAAAATGCACTTATTAGCTTGGTGAGATAAAAAAATTTATTTTTTCGAACAAAAATCTGGTGGAACTCAAAAGTTATTATGTTAAAAAGTTTGCATGAGATGTATGCTGAAATAATTAGTTTTTTATCTGGCAATGATTAAATGGAAAACTTGAAGACATTTCCAAAAATATCATGGTATTAATTTATATGCTTTCACCTTATGAAAAGTCAAGCATTGAGTTAGAGGCGAAGTATTATTAAAAAGAATCCCAAATTTGTTTCCATCTTCTACGTGTAATGATGATTCATATTTATCATAAAATATCAATCCTTCTTGTCCTTAAGTTTTGTACGTTAAAAATGCTACCCGAAGATAGAAGAAGCTTCCTAAAAACTACGGTAATAGAATTTTTAAAGAAATCCGTGCAAGAAGATCCTGGCTCTTCTTTCATAAGTTGTCCACCTATGAGCAATCCAGCTCAAGTGTGCAACACCCAGTAATTATCTATTGGTGAGGCAGATATGGATATCTCCATTTGGTAGGATGATGAAACGGAAAATATGGAAGATTTCAACAAAGTTGATACTTTTCTTAATAAAATCTAAAACCTGAAAATTCTCAGATAGATTTAATTTCATGGTGGAAAGAACTCCAAATTATTCTACAAACTTAGCAAAATTAGCTAGTCAGTTTTTGTCAATTCCAGCCACCAGTGCTACTAGTGAACACACCATCAGTAAGGCAAGTCGCCTTATAGAACAGAGAAGAACGAAATTATCACCCGATAGAATAGATAGTCTTTTGTTTTTAAATGACAATACTAAATTATAGATTTTATTCATAAAGATAACATTTTCTATCGAAAGTACAGGTTCGTGTATTTATTTTATATTGCATAATTATAGAAATTATAGTAAATTTGAATGCACCTGCCAACCCTGTTTAAAATATAAACAGTAATGCATATGTCAAAACTATGTATTTACATAATGTCTTATTAAGGTTCAAAAATTTGGAAGGTATACTATTAGTTGAAGCATAAAAACAGTTAAAAAGCTTATGACTCAATATTTAATCTATTAATGTGTCATTTAATATTATAACTTTTGAAATCGTTAGGCGGGTGCTCAAAAACCTCGAGCCACCTTAATTCAAGTTGTGTAAATGTTCTAAGATTGAACACCAATTTATTTAACGCATTATGCAGGATGAGTAACTGCGAAATTCAAATATGCTTTGGTAATATTTACTATCCCACCAGAACTTATTCTAAGCCTAACATTTTCATTATAAAATTATTCACATACCCTAAGGGTCAACCATACTTAGGTAATTATTGCCAAATTTTAATTTTTGCAAAGATGTATAAAATTTACTACACTTAAATATTTTTTGGATATCAAATATGTTTCACACATATTGATTTACACTTATTACCTTAAATGTAAATCATGCAAATTAACCCTCGAGAGTATTCCTCAAATCCCCGAACGCGAGAGTATACGTGGGGTATAACTCTACCCCACTTCTAAACTTCTTATAATTTTTAAAGTATTCCTTTAAAACCTTTAAAATTTTAAACATATGTTTATAAAGGTGTTAAGATTCATGGTATAAATTTTGATATAAATCTAATCAATATTACAAAACTTATTAACAATTTTCTGGACCCCCATTTTTTTTGGTTATTTTAGAGCTTCCCCTCATTTTATCTCTTGACAACATATACCTTAAAATAAATCAAAATAAACGTGATTTTTTATTAAAAGAAAGTTCAAAGTGTATTAAAAACACAAATTGTAAAAGATATCTTCAAACTAAAAAAAATACATACATTTTCTCCAATAGAAAAAAACTTACGCGAGAGCATTCGTGGGGTATAATCATACCCCACGAGTCTATATCTTAAAAAGTTTTAAGCCAAAACCTATGAAATTTTCACCTAACCTAGTTCTTGATAAAATATTAAGCTACTGAAAAGACCAAATTCATTAACCTTAAATTGCGTTTTATATTTTAATTTATAATTTGCGTGGGGTATAGAAATACCCCACGAATACTCTCGAGGGTTAAAATAATCAATAATTTACTAAAATTTACGATCAATAAAAAGTCGAGATCTCGCCGAAAAAATCTCGTCTCGTCTCGTCTCGACATCAAAATTCTCGTCTCGATCTCGACTCCATTTTCCGAATTCTCGTCTCGTCTCGTCTCGGTTTTTCGAGACGAGACGAGACCGAGATTTTTCTCGGTTTTTCCGCATCACTATCAAAAATATCGAATAATTTTTTACTAAGACAATCAATAGCCATTGCGATCGCTAAATCCAATTTTTATTCCCTGATGGATTCAATGCCCATTCTTAAAGAAGATGAAGAAACGGATAATGTCTTTTAATCATTTTTTTATATATATTTTCGTTCTTGTATCTTTTTAATCCCATTATATATTTAATACTTTTCTATAATAAAGATTTTCCCTAAAAAAAATTTAAGTAGGATTTCACGAAGGTTAAAATGTTTTTTATGTCTCATCACTGGTCAACAAATAATGGGCTTGTGAAATTAACCTGCAAACTATTTACAGATTCTGGTAGAGTTTTTTACGGTGAACACAAATATGTCTTTAATTTTTTCCCTATACGTCAAGTTTTTTAGATATTCGCTGTCAAAGTTGCCAAAAACGCGACTTCAGCGTTTTTTAAACGTCAATAACTTGCAAATTAGTCGGTAAAAATTTTATTTAATAGATTTAATTCGTAGATATAGGGGAGATGAATGTATTTACAAATTTTTTTATTTTAGCACTTTTGCTTTTTAAATTATATACAAAATTAAATATCCCTATCTTTTACATTGACAAATTACCCCAGACTTGACGGCGCCCTCCCTTCTCTTCAACACTAGGAATTAAGTGCGTGTTGTTGTTTATGTTGTTGTTTATCTACTCTACTACTACTATTACCAAAACAACAACCCGCACTTAATGCCTATGTTGAAGAAAGGGGAGGGCGCCGTCAAGTCTGGGGTAATTTGTCAATGTAAAAGATAGGGATATTTAATTTTGTATATAATTTAAAAAGTAAAAGTGCTAGGATAAAAAAAATTTGTAAATACATTCATCTCCCCTCTACGAATTAAATCTATTAAGTAAAATTTTTACCGACTAATTTGCAAGTTATTGACGTTTGAAAAACGCTAAAATCGCGTTTTTGGCAACTTTGACAGCGAATATTTAAAAAACTTGGCGTATAGGGAAAAAACCAAAAACATATTTGTGTTCACAGTGAAAAACTCTACCAGAATCTGCAAACAGTTTGCAGGTTAATTTTTCTTGTTGAACCGTGTTATTTCTTAAACCCATTTTTGGCTATTCCAATTTATAAATATTTAAAATTTCTTTAGTTTTCTGATAATTGACTTCCTCCCAAACCTCGGTAGGCAGCCTTGAAAGCAATGTTGTTATAATTATATAATATTACCTTACTTAATTCTATTTTCGGTCATTTTTGGTATAATATCAATTTTTAAATAGTTAAAAAGATTAAAAAAAAAAATTAAATTTTATTTTTAACAAAAAAGGAATTAAACGCCCTTTAAATGATAGTTTCTATCAGTTTGAATAAATGATTTGAAGCTTAAAGAATAAAAGACCTAGCCTAGTACAAATCTCGCAAAGTAGCTTATGAGGTTTATACTTTACATACAATCACACTCATTATAGTGATAATAATTAAAAATTAGATAACTCAATTAATATTAAAATACAACAACAAAAACATGTTTTGTAATGATTGTACCTTTAGCCCTTCGATTTCTCCTTGAAACCTTATTTGCAAATTAATTTCCGACAAGAAATTAGAAGTGTCGTATTTGACACAGGCCGGCCATCGATCGTATTGGTTTCCCTAATTAAAAAAACAGATTTTTCATTTTATTAAAGATGGGGTTTTATTTTATTATAGTGTTACGAGGCAGGTATGTTTAAAAAGGTGCTATGACTATTACCAAAAATTATTATTATTATAAAACTTATAAAAAGCTATTTAACCGCAAATGACTCAGGGGAAATTGAATTGTCCACTTATTAATATAAATTTTTAATTAATTTGAACATAAATTCCTAAAATTAAAATAAAAATTAAATCAACCACTTTGAATGATTTATAACTTTAATACAATTCGTACACATGTGACTTATTCTCCAAAGTTATTTTTAAGTATTTTATCGGCGCAAAATCCAACCTTAACCCCAACCATTATCATTCCAAAGGTCGACCAAAAATCGAGCCTTTATAACATCTAGCACATTTTGATTAATCCACTATTAAAACAAAAGAAGATGAAATTGAATAAAAGTTTCTTTTGGAGGGCAAACTTCTCAAAGAAAAGAGCGAATCTGACCTGATGCCTCACGTAATTAAAATTTTCAACGCATAAGCTGACCAACTAAACACAAACTCAACTTAAAATATCGACGAACTAATCAAAAATGTAGAACTAATAATAAACAATACCCTTTTCCCCCTTAATCTCTTAACCCGTATAAAAGATATATTAGAATTAATTTGAAAATTTTATATCATTTTTAAAATCAAGATTTTCTTCGTCAGGGTCGAATATACCTAAAAATTCAAACCCCTTCTCAAAATTTCAAAATATTCTATCAAAGACTTTAAATTTAAATAAAAACTATAAAGACACTTTTTCAGCCATTTACATACGTATTTTAGCAATCAACCAAAGAAAACATACGAAATAGGACGTTCTGGCACAAAACTTGCATTTTAGAATACGAGACGCCTTAAAGGTACTAACCATTAATTGGCTAACGTTAGCGTTGAGGCCAGAATATTTCATGATCGTTTCCAAAGCTAAACTAAGACCAGCGTGTTGGTGGTAATCAAAAGCATTACCCTCGAAAGAAATAACCGAACTGGTGTCGTTGATGTATTTTTTCAGGCAAGATTTGGTGGCGATGGGTGCCCACCTTAGTCCTTCCTGGATTATGCCTTTAGTCAACGCAAAAAAATTAAATGGATTAAATCTAAAAAAAATTTAAAAAATAAATGCAATTTTACAATGATGCCCAATTGTATGGTGAATTTTCTGTGAGGACCATTTATAAAAATTGTCAATACAAGTCGAAAGAGTGTGGGAATGCTAGTTGTATTAAAATAGTATATTTCATTATTTAGAAGTTCGTTTTAAATTTTTATGTGTATTTTTATCGTCAATTTTCTGGATTATCAAATAACATTCGTTGTAAATTGCTTAGCTTTCCACCATTAAGATGCATTGTAAAGTTGTAATTTCAATAATAACAGCCACAATCACAGACCCTCCGAGTGAAAATGGCTTGACTATTAAAGAGTCTAAGTCAAAATTGTACACCAATGGGTTAGGGGCGGTTTGGTTTTTCGGAGATGGTTGCAGCAGGACAAACGAGTTCTAAGTAAACATCCATCTATTTAAACCCTGTCGATGTACTGCACTTCTCAATTTGCATGAGGGATGCCCTTAACATATTCGTCTGCTTCTAATTAGTGCAATTACTTTAAACATTATTCCCACCACTAATTAGATTACTCAAAATTAATTGACAACATACAACAGTAGCTTTAATTATTTAACCACCTTTACTTGTTTAATCATATTAATTTAACCTGGAATGAAGATAATTTGATAAATATAAATTTATTAATCAACAAAGAGTTTTTCCCGAAATATAGTTAATTTCGATTAATAAATAAGGAAACGAGTATCTACTATAATTATAATGAGATAATATGATATTGTGATGATTAAGATATGAGGGAATATTAAGCAATATCTATTTGTAGAGTTTTTAAAATAAGGAATAAATATAATGGAATATAATGGGGCTTTGGTTATTATAAACATATAATTATAGCAATAGTATAATCTGTAGATAGTGATATATAAATAAAAGTTATAATAAATTGAACTATTCGTTTTTCATGTATTTACATATATGACTTTGATTACAAAAATAATGTAAAAATTACTTGTCTTTCAAATCTTAAACACTTGCTTATGGTGGTTTATTAAAATTGGCATTAAAATTTTTTTGAATTCTTTGTTTTTTTAGAGTCCGGAAGAAAACATTGAAGAACATTACATAGTGCCCGAAACGACTTACAAGATTAAGTTTATGGATGACATGGAGGGCAAGGAAAAGATATTGCAAGATTTTACGGACAGATGCAGCAGTAAAATAACTTAGACTGTGTTACTGTTTTTTGTTTTTTTTATTTTTATTTATTTTTGTTTCTTTAACGTAAGAAGATTATAAAAAGGAAGTGTTAAAATTGGAAAAATATAAGAGCGGGTATAAAACAAATTAAAAAATTATAATTCAAAAGCGTCGCATGTGTCATCTATTAAAAGTGGCCAGCTGTCGGCCAAGGATTTTAAATTGTACTTTGCTATAAAAATACCAATTTTTTATTTAATAAAAAAATTTGTAGAATATCAAGAGGGCGGGGAGCGACGGCTGATTTCTTTGAAAAGCTTAATGGCGGCTGGACCCTGTGTTACTGTTTTCTAAATGTTATTTTTGTCATCATAACACATTTTAATAAATGATAAACTATAACTTTTCGTTAGGAACTATATCGTTGGGTTCGTTTTTATATCTTGAACTATGCTTAGATCTATGGGCGTAGCCAGGGAGTGGCAGGGACGGGCGACTGCCCCCTCTAAATCTAAAAAATCTTTAAAATTTCATATAATTATGATTAAAATTTCAAATAAATATTATTTTGCCCCTCCCTAAATCATTATTGCCCTCCTCTAAATCCCATCCTGGCTACGCCCATGCGTAGATCTTCGCTGCTTGTTACGTCGCAAGTCCATTATTATTATTCAATTAAATTTCATTATTCTCCATTATGTATATTTGTATAAATAATTAACTAATCATTTTGCATTTAATACCCGCCCTATAGGCATTCTCGCCCCTTCCCACCTTTCTCGCCCATAAATTGCAAAATATGCTACTTTTATACAGAGTATAGAAGAGTTCGCCCTTCCCTTCCCTTCCCCTCTTCCCTTCCCCCCTCCCCCTTCCCACGAGGGCCAAAAGCCCGAGTTTTTACTATACCGAGTCTTAAGGATTTTATGACAACGGTGTTTTTAAAAATGAATTTTAATGAATGGAGAACTTTAGATAATACACAAAAATGTGCAACTTTTTTTTGTTCATTTTTATTAAAAGGGCGGGTATTAAATGCAAAATGATTAGTTAATTATTTATACAAATATACATAATGGAGAATAATGAAATTTAATTGAATAATAATAATGGACTTGCGACGTAACAAGCAGCGAAAATCTACGCATGGGTGTAGCCAGGATAGGATTTAGAGGAGGGCAATAATAATGGGAGGGGCAAAATAATATTTATTTGAAATTTTAATCATAATTATATGAAATTTTAAAGATTTTTTAGATTTAAAGGGGGCAGTCGCCCGTCCCTGCCACCCCCTGGCTACGCCCATAGATCTAAGCATAGTTCAAGATATAAAAACGAACCCAACGATATAGTTCCTAACGAAAAGTTATAGTTTATCATTTATTAAAATGTGTTATGATGACAAAAATAACATTTAGAAAACAGTAACACAGGGTCCAGCCGCCATTAAGCTTTTCAAATGATCCCCTGGGAAGATGGTAAGTTCCTAGCATGGGACTTTACCTGCATCGATATCTTTGCGCCAACTAATAATAATTATAACCCACTTTCTTGTGCCAAAGATCGTAAAACACTCAAATACCGAGCCAATGCTCATTCTAAGATTTTTATTCCAATAGTAGCTTCCGGTTCGGCTACTCTTGGCAAAAAAGCATTAGCACTTTTTAAATCGATAGGAAACAGATCCCCCTAAGCTAAATACTCACCCAGCTTAAATCGGCATTTTGATATCTAAATATAATTACAAATGTTTATCTGACACATGGCCCGTGTTGGCTATTGACGAATGTGATGAATAATTTTTTTTATTTAAAATATTATTTTAAGCTCCTTTATTGTATCGTGTATCAATTTTAAAGAATAAAAGCATTTTAACATTAAATAAATTTATTTAAGGACCATCCATCGATACATATGTATGAACCATACATCTATACATACGTGTGATCCATCCATCCATACATATGTATGAACCATACATCTATACATACGTATGATCCATCCATCCATCCATAGGTACGTATGATCCATACTCACATACATCTATTCATAATTACATGTGTTCTGTAGATATGTTTATCTCCCCACGGAGAGCCACCTGCCGGACCATTTCAGGATATATCTCAACATTAGATGGCGTGGTAATTGTGGTTATATTTAAAGAATAAATCTTAAAATCAATTTTCTTCTTTTCGTGTTTTTTCTTCGGAATGCAGAGACAGCTTCCCACTATAAAAATAAATTTTATAAACAAGTTATCATATCATATTAATTTAATTTGCAAGAAACATTTATAAAATTTAAATTACTTGCTTTTGAATATGTATTAAATGTAATTTAAATTAACGATGAGGATTAGCTAAACTTCACGGTTAACCTTAAGAAATTTAAAATATAACTTTATTGAAATAATTTACCTTTTAATAGTCAAATTAAAAACAGGAGTAATTTATGTAGTTTGAATTAGTGATGAGAATCAGCTAGTATATTCTATTTTCAAGTTGATTGTTAAAAAAATGGAAAAATGCTAATGTCAATTAATAAAAATGAAACTATGTTTGTGTTTGTGGGTATGTGTGTTTGTTTGTTTGTATGCCACCACCAAATTTGTAAAAAAAATTACCAGACCTATTTGGCTCAAAATTTTACAGTTTATTCCCCATACTCCGGAGCATGTTTTAAGATATGTTCGAGCCAAATCGGTCCAGTAGTTTTTTAAGGGTCAAGTTTTTTTGTTTTATACGTTGTTTTATACGTTTTGGCACTCAATAAAGACGTCATATGACGTATAATTAGTGATGGTAATTTGCTCCAGTGAGTATTGCTCACTGTAAGCTCTGTCCCCTCACAAGCACTGTGTATCCTACTCTACGCATGGGTAGGATACAGTATAAGATGAAAATGCTCGAGAGGCGAAAAGATAGTAGCAAAAAGTAACTCATGTATAGAGCTGTGTGCCTGAGCAGCATTATAAGTTAACTAACAGTTTAATATGAGCAAATGCTATGAGCAAGCACTGCTCATAGCATCTCATATCACATTATAATGAGTTTTTTTGTTTTAATACATTCTGTTGTTCAACAATAATATGGCTATTTGCATAGGCGTAAAGGGGGGGGGGGGGGGGGGGGTATAAAATTTGTAAGATCAAATTTTTTGTAACGATTTTTTTGGGTTCTAAATGTTTTGTTTCCTAAAAGTTTAAAGTGATATTGGCCTAAAAATAATAAAATACAAAATAAAATTCCAACAAATATTTTTTTATAAATATACAAAGTAAAAATTATATAAATTAAAAATCATGGGAGGGGTTCTAATCGGAAAACCACCCCTCCCTACGCCAATGGCTATTTGTTATGGATTTATATTTTTTAAGGCTAATTTTTTTTGCAATTTTATTTATATATGGCTAAAATATATTTTGAAATTAAAATTTATTTTTTATACATGTAAAATTTATTTCATTATAAATTTTTGAATTTTCTGTCTCACCCAGATGGTAATAACTTTTTTGACAATTTTAATATGGTTTAACTTTATATTTTATCGTTTTTAAGAAAAGGTGTAAATGTTTTAATTATATTAAAGGCTCGAACTCATTTTTTCTGGATTTTCATTATATATATCTAAAATGATTTTTAAGATTCATTTTTTATAAATGGCGAAATTATGTTTTATTGTATAAATAATTATTTTGACATTTTTAATATTACTTAATGTTTCTAAATTTATATTTAATAATATTTTTAGTTCAGGTCACAATGCAAGGTTTTATAAAAGGTGGGAAATTTCGCATAAGACATAAGTAATTAACACATTTGCTGAGCAGATTAATTGCGATATGTCACATAAATAATTAACACATTCGTTGAGCAAAATGGACAAGCAACTTGCTATCAGCAATTGCTCCTACAAAACTACTTTTATTTAAAGTTGCAAACAAGCTAACATTTTTACTGCTTGAGCTTGTATTTGCTGTTACAACTTAACTCCTCAAGCATTTTACCCCTCTTGATGACAAAGCTTATGCGTCCGAGCACATATGCTAGATATGTGTTTACGTCCAAGTCAGAGCAAAACAGCAACTTTACAACTATACGTATAATATATGAAGCTTAAATGTTTTATTGCTGCATAAAAATTTTCTTTCATATTAAATCAGGCCAGACCCGTTACAATATGAATGAACCAGAGGAATATAAACATTAGATTGTACAAAGTATTTTATGTCATGGTTATGCGTTTATTTTGTAGAAGAAACTTAAATTACATTTAAAACTCAGTGACATTTCTTTAAGGCTTATGCTAAACTTTATCATAAATAAATTGCATAGCAATTAATAAGTATTAATATGCTCTTCCCCAATTAATTACTTATATGCTTTTTATTCCATATCATAAAAGAAGCTTTTCCGTGTAAATTATATTATTGGATAAACTTATTTGGGTAATAAAAAAAATTTTCAATACAAAAACCCTTAAAAATTAAAAAAAAAATTATGTTTTGCCCCCCCCCCCAATTAGTCACTGCCCTTTCCTAATTAGACACTGCCCCTCCCTAATTAGCCACTGCCCAAATTTTGGATAGTCGAGGACCTTTTTTTTTGCTCTCAGGAAAATTTTTGGTAGGGACAATTTTTGGATGTCGAGACCTTTTTTTTGCTCGCTGAAAAATTTTTAAATTATTTTTTTGGTGTCAGAAAAAATCTTTTTTTAATTCTGCCCCCCCCCCTAATTTAAAACCTGCGTACGCCCATGTTAAATCAAAGTCATTTTTTTGCTTATTTTTCACGCCAATTATTATTATAGGACGGTCGTGTCCCCTCCTGCGTGGCTAAATAAATTAAGTGGGCCTGGGCCTTGGACCCTCTTTAACTATTTGTTTAAAAATTTTTGCATAATAAACACTTACCAATTATATTTGATATATTCTTAATCTATTGAAATTTATCTATAAGATGATATATATTCTGCTAATACACCCGGGTAAATGGCAAAACAACGTTTGCCGGGTTCATCTAGTGCAAAATAAAATCTAAAGTTAATTTCTATCATAGCACCTTTCACAATATAGAACGCAAATGGCTTAAAAATATAAAAAAGCCACATATGTATGAAATATATTTTGACAAATATATGCAAAAGAAAGATTTTATGGATTCAAGATAATTTATATATAACTTTACCCGTAGAACACAACGTTAAAACCTATTTGGACATGAAAGGTTCGCCCGTTTTAGTCAATTACACATCTTGATCAAGTTGGACGTATTGCAATGTTGGTCGTGTTACTTTTACAAAACACAAGTATCCAAAGGCCAGTGTCCTAGGCAGGATTGCCTCAAGGGGGGTCGGGGGTGTAGACTTTGTATCAAAAAGTTTCGATTAATCAAAAATAATTTAAATTATATACATTCAATATCTACAATGAGTTTTTGATAAAAAAAACATCAATATTATCTACAGTAATAAGTTTGTACATAAAAAAGCATTAACAATTAATTTGTTTAAATCGTGACCCAATTGCACCTGTGGTCTTTCTTCCATGAGCGCAATTTGCAAAGAGCTCCTTACAAATTCTCTGTAAACCCAAGCCGGAGCCATTGTTTGAATTTGAAATATGCCTTAGTTTTTTAGGCTTAATTGGTCCCCCAATACGAAAAAACCAATTGCCCGAGCTCGGTCCGCTAATTTTTTGATAAGCAAGAAACCAGCATGGATCTTTCACAGAGATATTCTTTTATATTTTGCTGCCTTTTAAATGCAATTTTTTTGTTAATTTTATTTAGAGGTTGAGTTGTTGGTTAAAGGAGGGTGCGAGATAGCTACCCACGCCGCACGCTTAGCCCTGGAACACCTCCCTCTGGGTGACTCCTTTCTAAAACTGGATTTTAAAAATGTTTTCAACACCGTTCGCCGCACAGCTTTCATTAACGATTTTATCAAGCTATTTCCCCAATACACTAACTACATCATTTTAAGTTACGGGTGCCCTTCAATTTTGAAATTTGAAAAATTCTTCCTTGAATCCGTAGAAAGGATCCAACAAGGCGACTCCCTAGGCCCCCCTTTATTCTGTTTGGCCATAAATCACATAATTAATGAAATTAACAAACATTGTAAACTCAGGGTTCAAGCTCGGGAGAGGACAAAAATTTTTATATATTTTTTTAAATTAAATTAATATTTTGTTCTTGTTAATATCATTGATAATATGAATTTATGACCGTCCGCTGGCTACTGACCAATGAAAAAAATGACCATTGGCCAAATAAGTCGAAATTTTTATGAAACTGGCCGGGAAATGTCCGATATTTTTAAAATGAAAAGGTATTTTAGGAATCGGAAAATGTTATTTTACCCCTGGCCGCCCTGGGCACCTACGGGTAAAGTTTCAAGTGAATCGGGCGGGTAGTTTCAGAATTTAGCCCTTATTTAAAACTAAAAGGAATTTTTATTTTAATTTTTTTTTCTTTAAAATTTAATTAATATTATGTTCTTGTTAATACCATTAATCTCTCAAACATATAATATAATTAACACACGAGGACAAAACTGTTTTTTGTGACTATGTTGGATGCTGCTGAAAACAATCTCTCGGCAGGAACTAACGTGCCTTGTTGGGCTAAAAAATTTTTTTGGCTATTTTCGATATCTTGGGATATTTTTTAGGTTTCTTGACCACCAATCCAAGATATTTTGGTAGGCTAAATAATACTAAAATGTAATATACACCAATAAAATTCATATCAATTTATATATTACCATCAAGTAAGGAATGATCCAAATATGTATTTAATTCTTCATTGTTCGGTTGGATATTACTTCTTAAAATATAATTAATAATAATTTTAAAAATGCTCTTCTAATAATTGAAATGCTAATGAAGATAATGGCTGAGATGATTCCGTTATTGACGTAGTCGTCAATGTTAACAGAACCTCTAATTCCAATTCATTTTTTGCCGTAATACAATCCTTTGACATTTTTTGCCTTTTCAAATCTATCAAGTTAAACCCCGACGTAAAAGTTAAAGGAATTATATAAACATTCATATTTATTTAATTTCTCTAATATTAATTTCGTAGATTTTTTATCTTGGGGCTCTCAGCTTTAAAACCAGTAATATATTTTCCAATTTTATCGACATAGTAGGGGCATAATACTAACGATGGAGTCGTTTGTGTGTAAATGGATTCGGTCATAACATCAAAAGCAGATATTAAAGATTCGATTTTTTTTGAAAAATCGAATTTCTTCTTCCGAGCATAAAGGGCCACTCAAAGCCCACCCATCACCAACATTCTAAACAATTATAATAAAAATTAATATATTAATTTACCTTATTGAACACCCTCAGCATATTAAAGGTGCTATTCCACCTAGTTACAATATCAAGGGGAATTTTAACTCCGGCAAATTCTGTAAATTTTTGCATGAGCTTAGGAGACGTATGTAACCTTCTCACCCATCTCGACACTTTGATTAAATCCTCTTCAAGAACTTTAATCCCCGCCTTTACCAATAGGTTAATGACGTGTCCAAGGCATCTGATGTGATAAATACCCGTCGTTTTTGTTTTAATACAATATGATTTAGGGCCAAAATCATGTTAGTGGCATTATCCGTTGTAATAGCCACTACCTTGTTGGAGATGTTGAATTTAGTCCGTATCCCCAAAAAATTGTGCGATATTATAACCTGTATATGGGTATGGTAGGCATGATATCTCTATACAAAACTTTGTCATTTGAAATGTGCTTTAATAATGTGCGCAATAATACCCAAGTAGGATTTACATTGGACGCTTGACCATACATCCAATGTTAAAGATATATCATCAGCTTGATTTAAAATCTCTTGTATAACGATAACTTTATCCTCATACAGACTTTTAATGTTGTTGACCAAGCTAGGTCTTGATATTACTTTTATTGAGGCGTTGATACGCTTAAATATATGTTTAAACTTTTTATTTTCAATAAGGCGAAATGAAAGGCCTTTTTCTATTTTTAACATGGTTATTAATTAATTAATTTCTGTATTTCCTCCGCAGACATATTTCCCTTTAATATTGATTTTTTCGATGGGTTTTGAATATTGGGATGGCATGTTGTATAGTGGTATTTCAAATTACCTAATATATCGTTCTAGATAGAAAAATATATCTAAAAAAATTAATAAATAAAAATGTCATTTTAAGGATATTTATGTCTGGCTAGAAAGGATTACCTAAAGGAGGGGCATAATTTTTTTTATTAATTACATATGGAAAAAACTATTCTTGTTGAGGTTTTTCCACTATATATCTTGTCCCAAACACGGCATTTTCACCTGCTTTTTGACGACGTCCAAATATACCTAGAGCGTAAATTAGAGGGAGTTACTAGGCCAATGTTACACGATCCAAATTCTTGTACTGTATAAGCGTTCTGACATTCCATTTCCTTATTCAATCCAAAAAATAACGAAGACCGATTCGTGTTTTTTGCATTCGGAAAAACACGAATCGTAGGAAATAAACAAATTTCTTACTCACGTTTTCATTTTGTGATTTCGGTCTCGTGTATCCACCATTTTTCATTCTTTCAAGAATTTTCATTTTATTACATGGAATCAATTAATTGAAGCAAAGGAAAAATAGGAACTGATTATGGTATTTGTTTAATTTATATAGTGGATATATTATTTAGGTAATTTTTGTAAGTATAATTCATGAAGATACTTTTTGAAAACAACATCATGGAATCAAAATGAAGCTAGAAACAAATTCAAATATTATTGCAAAATGGAATATTTTCTTAAAATAAATTATAATATGCATAAACACTGTTTTCCACATAAGATATTTTCTTAATAACTCACTTGTAAATTTACTTGTAGTGTGTAATTTTAATTGTTCAAGTATTAATCTAAATGCAAAATTAGAATTTTTTGATAGTGGGCCTCTTAGTTTTCAGATTTTAATATAAAAACAAGCAATAATATTAATAAGACCATGATTATCCATAATCTTAAAAAGAATAAAGGGAAATGATAGGACTTTAATTTATAAGTAGCATCAATCAATAATACTTCAGGATATTTAGAATATTTGTGATGCTGTTCTTGTGTTTGGGATAACAAGCCACAGAACACATTCCCAATATGTACGTCTACATAATTCCCATTAACATCTAAGATATTGATGAGAGAAAGCAACTCACTTGATTCTTGCTTTTTATTGGACTTCTTAATCCTTATATTATAGAGATCTCTTAAAATTTTTTTGAAGCTTAAGGACATTGGCATCAATGTCATTTATATATACCACAATCCCTGTTTCCTCAAAATCTAATTTTCTTTGCTTAGGAAGATGATGAAAATAGTTTTCATCTAAAATATACAATGATTATATACAAACTAATACATTGGTTTTGCTTCCCTCCCAGCATATTTTTGTTCTAAGGCAGATGCAAGGGTTAAGCCTGTGGGGCTAAAGAAGGAATATTGTGTTTATTCGAGGGAAAAATACTAATGACTACAAAAATAGCGAAACTGGTATAATCGCGTGTCTATATGCAAAACATGAATGATTTTTGGTATTCAAATGAGAGTTGGCTCCGCGTATTGGTAACGCTAATATTCAAATGAGGGTTAATTCTGCGTGCGTATATTTCTCTCCGTATCACGACCACTACACTACCTAGTGTTGTAAAAAAGACCAAAGGGTTTTCGACCAGGTTATGGCTAAGGTTTAGTCTTGGTCTATTTTTCAAAAAGACCTCGAGGTCTTTTGGTCTGTTTTCTTAGTCGACCTTTAAGGTTTAGCCGATACTTGGAGAAAAGACCTAAAGGTTCTCAAGGTCTTTTGGCCTATTTTGTTTAGCCAACCTTTAGGTTTAGTCAGAATTTTGTTAGTAAACCAAAGGTTTTTACTTGTTATTATAAGTCGACCTTTGGTTTGGCTTAGCTGTTTTAGTGTGGGGGAAAAATAATATAATTTAATGAGTAATTCAAAATTAAGCTATATTATATATAATATAGTTACGGGTAGATTTTTAATTGTACTGATATGATTTAATAATGATTGAGGGTGATTTTTGATATTGATACCTAGTTTAAAATATAATTTTAAGAATCAATCATTTGTCAAGCTAATTTGGTGACAATTGTCATAATGGTCGTTTATGAAGCAAAATAAATTGTTTTGACGGAAATTGGTGGGGTATGGTGTCATAAAAATGTTTCAAACTTAAAATTTAAGTTTGTCACCTAAGCTTGGTGACAATTGTCATAATTGTCATTTTTAAAGCTAGATAAATACTTTTAACGAAAATTGGTCGGTTAGAGTGTCATAAAAATGTTGCAAACTTAAAATTTAAGTTTGTCACCTTAGCTTGGTGACAATTGTCATAATTGTCATTTTAAAAGCTAGATAAATACTTTTAACGAAAATTGGTCGGTTAGGGTGTCATAAAAATGTTGCAAACTTAAAATTTAAGTTTGTCACCTTAGCTTGGTGACAATTGTCATAATTGTCATTTTAAAAGCTAGATAAATACTTTTAACGAAAATTGGTCGGTTAGAGTGTCATAAAAATGTTGCAAACTTAAAATTTAAGTTTGTCACCTTAGCTTGGTCAATTGTCATAATTGTCATTTTAAAAGCTAGATAAATACTTTTAACCAAAATTGGTCGGTTAAAGTGTCATAAAAATATTGCAAACTTAAAATTTAAGTTTGTCACCTTAGCTTGGTGACAATTGTCATTTTAAAAGCTAGATAAATACTCTTAACGAAAATTGGTCGGTTAGGGTGTCATAAAAATGTTACGTAATCTGTCAAATCCTAAACTTATGTTGTTTATGTGGTATACTTTGATCTTACTTAGATTGTATACCACGTGTTGGTATATCGCGTTTTAATGTCCGCGGTATACTTTGATCATATTTTGTTTTATTTAATATAATGTTAATGTAAAAGGGTTAACGAATGGTTCCGCAATCCTTATAATTAAAAAAAGGAATTGGTCAAAGGAAGGCACTTTTACCGCGGGTTAATCTAGACGCGGAAGTGGCTAATTTTCTTTGACGCTTTCTTTTTTTAATTATTTTTACTTTTTATTTTTAACTCAGCCACATCTGTTACTAATCTCTGCAGCCCCGTCTGAAGATTTCCCGTACTTTGCTCGTTCAATCAAGCCCACCACCCTGGGAAGATTCAACAGCTATAAAAGCGAAATCCCATGTCAATAATGCAGTCCTTGAATATTTTTTCCAAAACTTTGTACTCTTCTTAAATCCTTGTAATTGTCCCCAATCCCTACATCTTTCCCCTTTTATTGTAATTTTACGAAACGTTATAATTTTATCTTCGCGAACCTTTTTTGTAAATATAAAGTCGATTTCGCGTGAATAAACCATCTTTTAATTTTGTAAAATCTCTTTTTACTTACATCGCTACTTTCGCCTTAGACCGCCAGCCATTACATTTGGTATGGTGTTGTAGTTGCGCGCATTCGCAACCACATATATATTGAAGTACAGTGAACTCATACACACACCAAAACCCCCCCCTCTTCCCTCTCTTATTATTAGCGTCTGTATACGCATCTTATTGTATACGCGTAGTCCCTCTCCCCCTATTGATCGCTATGCGATATATTATAGTTAACAAGATCTATTTGTCGACGCGCAACAATATAGAGGTACATATCAATCCGCGTGTGCGGATTGGTGCAGATATTTAACTCACGCCCGAAGGAGGAAACCAGGAATTATTCTACAAAACGAAAAAGGAAATATTTTATACGGAAAAATTAATTTGAAATTCAAATTGCCCCCCCCCCCCCCCTTTTCCTGAATAGAATGGATAAAATTATTCCCGTTTGCCATGAACAACCGTCACAGCGCAGGGATATTGGATAAAATTATTCCAGGAACATCCCGTTAGCCATGAACAAAATTCACAGCGCAGGGATATTGGATAAAATTATTCCAGGAACATCCCGTTTGCCATGAACAACCTAATCTGTCAAAGGAAAAAACCACACAATTTTATTGGAGGTTACACATGTATATACTAAATTTTGCTTAATTGGTATATAGTTTTGATATAGTGGATTATTAAATTAAATGTTTTTAATATTGTAAACCCATAATCAAACGTTTGTGATAAAAACTATCCGATTGCATTATATCAATTATTATTTTGGTCTACATATATCCCTCCCCCTGACCCTAATTTTCAATGAAAGGGAAAAGTATCGTATCTCTCGATACGAGGATACTTACCCCCCCCCCTTCTATACAAAGAAATAGACGCCGCTAATTAATTCCGGTACGTGAATGTAAATTGATGTCTACCACTTCAAACGCGGTACATCCCCCCCCCCCGCCATGCACATATATTTCTTTACATTTAATTTCTAATACGCATATGTTATTTCCCCCCCCCCCCCGACGCGCTTATATTATTTATTTTATCCCCATATATGATTGTGTATCACTGATAATATGCCTGAGTCATTATGATAGTACGGGGATATCTTTTAGATATTCATTAATTTTTTCCTGGTTGTATTTGTGTAATAGAAATAAAGTTTATTCACAAGAGAGATTTTAGTTTAATAATACGACATTTTTACCGGGGAGAAGGTTGGTTTTCCCCGGCCCCCTATCATCCAATAAAATCTCCCCAATATATCTCTAAAATCTCCCCAATATATCCTAAATGACCTATCCCCCTTTTCATCAATTTAATCCTGTCACGAATATTCTTCCCAAGTTATTCTGGGTTTTACTAGTTTTTTAATCATATCACATAATAATTCTGTGGATATGAAAGTTTATTATAAAAAATTAATCAATTGGAAATGAATAATCGTATATATAAGTTACTTATAATGCAATTCCTTGATACCCTAGCGAAATTTGTTGATATATATGTATATTTAAATTTATTTAATAGTAATAGTTGACAAAATATAAGTTATAAATTTATAAAGATGCTTATCTATAGCAAAATTTGTTCCATAATTTTTTTAAATGATTAATAAATTGTTTGTAAATTCTTCTTTATTTGAGTTTGTCAATTATAACTTTAAAGTAGTAGGAAAATATTTAGTGTTATACATACATAGATATTTTTATTAAAGATTATTCCAATCGCGCAAACACAACACTTCGTTTTCATCTTATATAAATAAATAACACACAACCCTTTGGATGGATAAGTCTGTGTTGACATACTGTCTGTCATAACGATATCATTAAAAAAATTTCAATTTCTTTTAAATTAGCAATTTCTTCCTCACTGCACAGTGGCCCATCTGATAGCCAACCATCTTCAACTTTTAAATTGTTTATCGTAGTTATATGCTAGGAAAAATATATAATTATAAATAAAAAAACATACTTCATTAAACACTTTTAACATCTTAAATGTACTATTCCACCGGGTTACTATATCCAAGGAAATAGTGATTTCGGCAACCTCCTTAAATCGTTGCATCAATTTCGGTAATGTATGCAGCTTTCTAACCCAGCGAGAAACCTTTACGATATCATTTTTCAAAATAGATAACCCTTCTTTAACAAATAGGTTTATAATATGTCCAAAACATCTTATATGGAATATCTTTGAAATTCTTATTTGATTTATTATATTCATTACAGCGACCATATTTACTGCGTTATCGGTGTTTATAGATAAAACTTTGTCTTCATGTTATATTTTTTCATAATGTCTGTAATTTTTTCGGCTATTTGTCCCGTATGTGGGTATGAAATTTCCAAAACGTAACTTTTTAGTTCAAAAATTTCGTTTATAAAATGCCCAGTTACGCCAATATAAGATAAACGTTGTATACTAGACCACTAGTCTATGGTCAACGATATTGAATCGCTCTTCTCAATAATTTGTTGAACGATTATAAACTTTTCCTCGTAAAGTTTTTTAATATTTTGCGTATAAGTGGGCCTTGTATTTATTTTTATTGAACTATTAATTCGGGTAAACATTCTCCTAAAACTTTCACATTCGATAAGTCTAAAGGAGAGTTTCTAATTATTAACTTTTAATCATATCATTAATTTCTTTATTATTTTCTTCCAGCCAATCTCCCTTTAATATACATTTTTTTTAATGAAAAAAATAGTATACCTAAAAATGATTAATTGCTTTTTGTAACTGGCTTACTAATGTGTAGCCTAGAGTTGTAAAATTGCTAACTTTCTTCAACTCCAGCTACCATCTGCTCGAGTTTCTGCTCGGCCCTCGAGCATTTTTATATGCTACCATTCTGCCTAGTGCACCGAATAGCGAGCACATATTGTGCTACGCGCATATTAAGCAACTCAGTGTGCGTGCTCGCGTCTCGAGTTTGAAGAAAGTTAGCAATTTAACAACTCTAGTGTAGCCAGACAGCATCACACACACTCACTCCCTCCCTAGCCGTACCATATTTTACAAGTTATTTTCATTGTTTCGCTAAGGCACACGCACAGCACATGCAATCCCATTTTTTCCCCCATTTTAACTAGCTAATACCCACCCCACCCATATTTATGGATCTGGCACGTAGCCAAGAATTGCTCAAACGCTTTTTTGGTAAAATTATTTATTAAAAAATAAAACGCACATAATAAAATTATAGATTGATATTAGAATTATTTTGATGTAAAAAAATACAAGCATCAAAAATCTCCAAGTTGAAATTTTATTTGAAAAAATATTCGATTTGAGAGTCGGCGAATATTAAAATAATGATTCGATTCGAACATTCGATTATTTTTCAAGTTTTTTAATTATGAATTTATTGATAAAAATGCAAAGATTGAATATAAAAATATAAAATGTTAGCAAACATTTTGAATTTTTTTTAAGTTGAACCTCATATAGTATGTAAAAAGATATTTTTATATTTTGTGTATGCTTATAAAATTTAAATGTAGTGATCGGAGAAAATAATTAATTTGCGGAAATATAAAAACAGCTTAATTATTTTTTGTCATGTATATTTAAATAACTATCAACCAAGTATAAATAATTTTTCGAATCCCTTTTTAAAGATTCAATTCGGATTTTCGAATCTCACCAGTTAAATATTAGAGTCGAAATTCAGACATAAGGATTTGATCCGAATCTAATCTCGAATCGAATATTTCCCAGAGGTGTACTTTCCACCATCTATTTTTTCTCGTTGATCTTTAACCTTATGTAGGTGTCAATTTCTTTACTTTATAAAATTATTTTTGAATATTTTCAGCTATTAGGAGTAGATTTTTTGTTCCATACTCAATTGTTTGTCTTTGTACATTAAAATAGCGCTAAATGAATGTATCAATAACTTTTAATTAATAAATCGTTAAATCCAACAAGATTTCCATACACGGATCAATGCCATCCGTTTAGTTATAGCGCGTTTTTATATTTTTTTAGTCGTGTGTGTAATTTTTTGTATACCATTTAATAAAAATATTGTTTTAAACATAACAAAGAACTACTTAGGCTACTACTAAATTATTCCGGGCCGGGCCTATATTTTATGAATTAGGCCCGGCCCGTCGCGGAATTCCAAAGCTTCAAAATTTAGGACCCGAGCCCGGCCCGGGCCTCAGGCTGCCCGTGCAGGTCTCTAGTTATGACACAGTTATTTTCAACAAAATTGTTAATTCCAAGCAATTTATTATATAAAAATTGACACTCTATCATAAAACTTGTTGGGGTTCTAAAAAACTGATAGAAAAAAAGTTATTAACGAGAAAGATATTAAATTAAAAGGGAGATTTTAGCTTCGATTTTCTATCTTTTTTTCTCTAGTCTCTTTTAAATTTGACAAAGCAATATAACCAACCCCTATGACTGATAAATGTTAATGTTACTGGTTGAAACCCATATATTAATTTAAAATCGTTTAAACTGAGTTATTACTATAAATAACGAAGATAAAAAATATGATATAAACTTAACAAGTATTATGGTACAATTATTCGATTTTACCAACGTCACTATAATAAATTGACAACTAATTTTTAAAAATACATTGTTGGAACATTTTTATGACACCCTAACCGACCAATTTTTGTTAAAAGTATTTATCTAGCTTTTAAAATGACAATTATGACAATTGTCACCAAGCTAAGGTGACAAACTTAAATTTTAAGTATGCAACATTATTATGACACCCTAACCAACCAATTTTTGTTTAAAAGTATTTATCTAGCTTTTAAAATGACAATTATGACAATTGTCACCAAGCTAAGGTGACAAACTTAAATTTTAAGTTTGCAACATTTTTATGACACTCTTACCGCCCAATTTTCGTTAAAAGTTTTTATCTAGCTTTAAAAATGACAAATATGACAATTGTCACCAAGCTAAGGTGACAAACTTAAATTTTAAGTTTGCAACATTTTTATGACAGCCTAACCGACAAATTTTCGTTAAAAGTATTTATCTAGCTTTTAAAATGACAATTATGACAATTGTCACCAAGCTTAGGTGACAAACTTAAATTTTAAGTTTGAAACATATTTATGACACCATACCCCACCAATTTCCGTCAAAACAATTTATTTTGCTTTATAAACGACCATTATGACAATTGTCACCAAATTAGCTTGACAAATGATTGATTCTTAAAATTATATTTTACAACCAGGTATCAATATCAAAAATCACCCTCAACCATTATTAAATCATATCAGTACAATTAAAAATCTACCCGTAACTATATATAGCTTAATTTTAAATTCACTCATTAAATTATATATTATTTTCCTACCACCCCGCCAGACCTAAGCCAAGCCAAAGGTCGACTAATAATAACAAGTAAAAACCTTTGGGGTATTAACAAAATTATGACTAAACCTAAAGGTTGGCTAAACAAAATAGCCTAACAACCTTTAAGGTCTTTTCTCCATGTATTAGCTCAACTAAAGGTCGACTAAGAAAACAGACCAAAAGACCTCGAGGTCTTTTTGGTTTAGTCGACTAAGACCAAAGGTCGGCTAAAAAAACCCAGGTCTTTTTACAACACTGAAGTAGTATAGGGCGTGAAGGTATATGGAGGTATTGTATGTGTTGGGTTAGTGGATGGAGTAGAAGTATATAGAGATTTATTGAGTGTAGTTGTGGTGTATGGAAAAGGAGGTGTTGATGGGCTTGATTTACATGGATGAATAGTATCTAGAGTTGAGGTATATGGAGGTGAAATGGACGAAAATTTTATATACAGAGTAGAAGTAATTGGAGGTGTATTTGATGTTGATGAATTATACGGAAGATTAGAATAAGGGGTTGAAGGAAATAAAAGTGTTGTTGTAGTGTTTGAAAATGTATATTGAGATGTACTAGGAGGTGGTGTATACGGAGGATTGCTATCTAGCGTAGAAGAAGTATATGGAGGTGTAGTAGATAAAGATGAGGTATACAGAATTTTAGTATAGGGATTAGTATATGAATCTGATGTATATGTAGGTGCTGGAGTAAAACTATTTGGAAGTGTAAGAGACAGAGTTGTAGTATATAGAGGTGTAGTTGATGAAATTGATAATTGCGGAGGAGCGATATACAGTAGTATTTTGAGTAGAAGTATATAAAGGAATAGGAGTTAGGGGTGTATCATATGAAGGAGTATAGGGTAGCTTAGAGCTGTACCCAACCCCCGATTCCATCCAAATGGCTACTGGTAAGATAAACGTGGTAAGCAACATTTTTACGCAATATTTGTTATTACAAAATAAGCTATATATACATTTTTAGAACCCGATAAAAATGCCAAAAAATTACCTAAGCTTAACACCTTTCGATTATATGATTAAAATTTGTCCTCAGGCCATTTTCACCATAACTTAACTTAGAATCAAAGTCATTCATAACACGCTCTAATTTATAATGAAGCCAAATATGATCTGTTTTTTAAGAAGGAATTGTAAAACCAAGGTCAATTAATTGCAAATTATCATTTGTTATTTCTTTATTAAATGAGATTGTTGCTACGAATTTCTACAATAACATTAACTTAGCGCTTTTATTAAATTAATAAGGTTAAATGCAAAGTAGAAACTAAATATACATGCCATTTAGCAAAGATTTGAAATATTTTTTGTCTTTAAAAAGCATAGATATATGGCAATAACCGTGATCTTTGTCGATCCTAATAAATATAACGCAAACCTTTAAATGCACAAAATAAAATCTGTTTAATGCAGTGGCGTATGCAGGATAGCCTCAAGGGGGGAGAAATTTTTTGATGAATAATATTATTAAAAAATTGTTAAAATTATATATACAGTCATAGGCAGGATTGCCCAAGGGGGAGGAGATGTTGGTTATAATTTTGTATCAACAAATTTTGATCAGACAAAAATTAATGAAACTATATACATTTGATTTTTAAAATATTTTTTTGATAAAAAATTCATTAGTTATATCAAATGTTTATGTTTGTACTAAGAAAAAATATTAACAGTTAAATAATTTAAATTTTGTAACCAAATTCCACCCGTAGTCGTTCTTCTAAAGACGCAATTTTCAAAGAGCTCCTTCTAATTTCTGAAAAGGCCAACCTGGGTCAATGTTTGAACTAGAAATTTGCAGGGGTCTTTTGGGCTTAATTGGCCCACTAATCCGAAACATTTGCACGGGTCCGTTAAAATTATAGGCCCGCATTTTTTTTGCAAAGAACAGGCCTAGCCTGGATCCTTCTGATTTTTTTATAATTTGCTACTTTTAAATGCCATATGTTGAATGTTCAATTTTAATCATGTTAAATATTCAGTCTCAAACAGGCTTTTGTTTCTTCCAACCGGCAACCGCCGTTAAATTTTCAATAGTAACATTTGAAGCTGCGTAAAATCATTTATGACAATTGAAACTCAAAGCAAAGTTAATTTTATTTAACTAAAATTACCTAGTTTTGTTAATTTTTTACCATTCCCTAATTAAAAAATAGAAAACTATTGGGGTCAACTTAAAATTACAAATTCTATGCAAAAATGACGAACATAAATTAATATTTATTAAATCATATTGTAAAATTAAAAATAATAGAAATTGAAAAACACCATAAAAAACACCATTTCTTATATATTAAAATACAAGAATAAAAAGATTATTAAAAATTCTAGTGCGGAGCCGGGCCTTTTTATAGCTAGACCCGTCCTGAGCCCGTTTTATTACCATAAAGCTCGTCCAAGCCCGGCCTGAAATAACAAAAATCACATCCGTGTCCCGGATATGCCATTCTCATGCCAGAATTTTAATTTTGGTGATGCTAGCTATATTTGCTTTAATAAAGCTCGCTATGTCATGATCATATAAAAGTATTTTTTAAAAATCGCTTTATTAAACCATGAGGATGATTTAAATTTGATCGTCAATTTCTATTTAGAATTAAATACTCATTAAAGAAAATATATTTTAAAGTAAGTTTAAAAATGAAGCGTGCAAAACGCTTTATAAAATTATCATTTAATTTGAATACTAATTACACTGGTCTACAAAAAAAAATAACTGGGAAACGGTCAACATATTCCGATAGAGTTTTTTGTGGTGATCACAAATATGTTTTCCATTTTTTTCCTATACGTCAAGTTTTTTAGATATTTCGATTCAAAGTTGCGAAAATGACTGTTTTTGACCCTTTTTGACGCTCAATAGAGCGATATTGAATAGCTAAAAAAAAAATTTTAAACCTCTAAGTGGTAGAACCAACTTAGTGTAAAACATTGAAAAATGATTTTTTCCCCTATTGTTTTTACTTTTTCCAATATATTAAATTTCAATTAGTCCCTATGCGAAGCGGCATCTTTTGAGCCTCCCTCCCTCCCTCTCTATCTAATTGGGTTTATAACACTATACTCTTGGTGCATGTGAGTGATTGATGGATGATGTGGGGGTGGGGGTATGTAAAAGTAGTGGCGTAATACGAGCTATTCCTCTAGTAGAGAGGGAGGATGACAGGCGTAGTAGTAGGAATAGTTCGTATTAACCCACTAATCTTGCACCCACCACACTCATCAATCACTTACATGCACTAAGGGTATAGTGTTATATAAGCATATAAGCCAATTAGATAGAGAGGGAGGGAGGCTCAAAGGAAGCCGCGATTTCGCATAGGGACTAATTGCATTTTTGATATATATTAAAAAGTAAAAACAATAGGGGAAAAAATCATTTTATAATGTTTTACCCTAAGTTGGTTCTACCACTTAGAGGTTTAAAAATTTTTTTTTAGCCATTCAATATCGCTCTATTAAAGCGTCGAAAAGGGTCGAAAACGGTCATTTTCGCAACTTTGAATCGAAATATCTAAAAAACTTGACGTATAGGAAAGCAACGAAAAACATATTTGTGTTCACCACAAAAAACTTTATCGGAATATGTTGACCGTTTCCCGGTTATTTACACAAGACCTTATTTGTTGTCCAGTGTTATTTGGTTTTTTTAATTATATTCTTTTTTAGTATTATTAACGCTCGCAACTTTAAAAAAAGGAATAAAGTTAGTATAGATAAGTATGTCAAACGCTTAGAAAAATTAATTATCAATTCTTTGTTACAAAAATTAGGCTTGGATTACATTTTCCTCTTTTATTTTAGAGGTTAAGATAGTTTTAAAACAAAATAATTAAGGTAATTATTTTTTCTTTATAAAATACACAAAAGATTCGAAATTAGTGGAATTTATCTAAAATTAAATCTTAAACTAACTAATATTCTTAATTATTTATATATGCGCAACACTAATCAGAATCCTATTGATATTGATATCATTGAGTTTTTCCAGATAATTTGGAAATAAATTAAAATTGAGTTGAATTATAAAACTTGGCAGACTCATGATTAAATATTGTCTTTTTAAACAGTGAGAGATGCTCTCGAAAAAGTCGTTCGGCAGGCACAGAAATCCCTGGGGTGCTCTAATAATCTTTAGACATTTTAGTCAAATTCATATGAGTAGTTTGTTTGATTCACTATTCAAAATGTTATGTCATCAGACAGGATGGTCTTGTTGCGAAATTTGAAGATGTTTTAGTATTCCTTACTACTTAATCAGTCAGAGCTCATTTGTTCATATTATGTTAATGCTCATAAATAATTATTTACAAGCCCTAAGGGCCACTCATATTTTATTGAACAAGCTAATTCTAAAATTCAAATTATGTTTAAATATACCCAATATTTAAGGAATTCCAATCATACTTATTTACATTTAACACTTTATATAAATCCAATATCTATATAATTTTATATATAAAATAATATTTTACCAACTGCTTCATTCAACAAATATGAAATAACTTTAATATGAGATATGATGTTGTATTCTATTTTTGCAATATTATAGATATGTAAACTTTGGTTGCTCAGTTACCTAAAGGTATACCTCATATGGTTTTCACTAATCCTTTTGTTCTACATGTAAAAAACTTGTTGGCCTCAAAAAAAACTGTTTTATAATACATGGTCACCCTTCTGCTCGTTGTATCTCCTCTGAGAAAATCCCACCTGCTAGCCCTCTTATTTCACCTCTTGCCTTCATAAAAGAGAATGCTCCTCATGATCCCTTGCACGTCCAACTTAGATCCTCAATCCTTATGCAGCCCCATTAGTACCACCCCTTTGGATTATTCTTGGAGTGATTTATTCTTAGCCTTAACCTTTCCCAACACCATTTCAAGAATCCCTAGGGGTGCTCGGCCGGCTACTCAACAGTTTCTAATCAATATTATAACCTCCATAACAAAATCTCCCACATATCTCACTAACTCGGATAAATTTTTCAGACTAACCTTTCACACTTTATATGTAAGAAGACCCAAGGTACTGTCCAAACATATTAAAGATTCTTTTCTAAATTTCAATATTGATAATATTTTTAAAAATCCCCCCAGCATAAACAATCCACAACCCCCCCCCCCTTATAGCCAAGCAAACTGCTAAACAAATTTCTAAAAAAATTGATAACTTTACCCCAAAAGTGCCCTAAGAATATTTTATGACAAGGACTCAATTGCTCCTTACTCCCTTGATTCACACCAACAACTCAAATCTAAACATCTCCCATCCTCATCGGCGGATCGACTCCCTACCTCAGCCTCTTCCATAAAACTAGACTCTTCCGACATTCGGGAAGCCATCAATTCCTTCCCCATTGACTCTGCAGCAGGGGTTGACGGTTTCCGCCCCGTTTATTTACAAGACTTGATTAACCTCCAAAACGTGAACGCTAAAATTTTACTCAACTCTAAAATGTCCCTATGAAATTTATTTGTCAACGGAAATATTCCTACCAAAATACTCCCTATATTGTTCGGCGCTAAACTTATCGCTATCAAAAACCCTGATAATTCGGTAAGAATCATTGCTATTGGCAGTGTTTTCCGACGTATTATATCAAAACTCATTTGTAAGACAATCAAATCTAGTTTAAGCGACAAGTTAATTCCTCACTGTCGTATATGTGAATACGTATATTTGTATATAATTTTCTACAGATTATATTATTGCTATAATTATATATTTTAATATTGTAAGCCAAATCCGAGTTGGTAAAAAACATATGTTTTTATTCTTATCTTTATAATTTATCTTTTGTTCTTTAGTTTCCACACCCCGGACTTAGTCAACAATAAATTTAGCTGCCTTAGTCAACAATAAATTTAGCTTATTTTTAGTTTATTCTAATTCATATTACTCAGCAATTAGGATTTGGGGTTAAAGGGGGCTGTGAGGCTGCCAGGCACGCTGCGCGGATAAGTCTACAGCAATTTCCCTCCAATCACTGCCTGGTTAAACTGGACCTTGACAATGCTTTCAATGCCGAGAAACGATAATAAATTCCTTCGTTGATGAGTTCCCAAAGTTTTTAAATTACATCAGTTTAAGTTACGGTTGTATATTAAAACTAAAGTTTGGGGACTTTTTAATTGAATCGGAAGAAGGTGTTCAACAGGGTGATACTCTAGGTTTTGTTTTGCCTAGGGATCAAAAATTTAATCGAATCGCTCTCTAACCAATGATTTTAATCACTAAACGTCTGCTACCTAGACGATGCCACCTTATGCGACCCTCCAGAAGAAATTTTTAAGGCCATACTTTTAATCCGAGATTATGAAGGAAGCCGTCCTAAACCTGAAATTGAATTTTTCTATGCGATATATATCAGTGTCTGGATACCGACTTATTTCTCATTTTTAAACCCTTTTTAAAAGTTGAAATGAAGAGTTTTACTCATCTAGCTCGAGTTTCTGCATAGTCACTTATCAACCCTAACCTCGAAGATGGAAATCAATACCCTCGTAAAACATTACGCATTTATCATCAAAAATTATTTTAATATCTCCAAAATTCAACACTGCTTCCGTTCCTTATCAGCTTTTTTAATGCCCGAGATTTTATAAAGCTACGATAGCTGCATGAAAAACACCCAAGAAGCAATCCTTAACATTAAATGCACTTCTTCGTGGCTCAAACAAAGCCTCATTACCTACTAAAACTGCGGTTTAGGCATACGTCCAGCTACCTCAATCTCATTAGCAGCCTTTATCTCTCAATATAAATCCGCCCATGTTTTAATCGACCGATTAATTACACCAAGTCAGGATACATCGTTTGTACAAGCTCTAGATGAGTTCTGCCAACGTCAACCCAGGGACTCCCTTCCCCATAACATCAAGACAAAAGGATTGAGACTTTGGCCTCGTTTCGCGCTTCGTTGATTACCTCTTATCGAGTTCTTAAATCTTTAGTTTTTGACGGATTGGGTCACCAGTGGCTAGAAGCATATCCTAGTTCACTTTCTGTGTTGAGGTTGGGGGACCCTGAGCTAGCATATTCTCGCCCTTAGACTAGGAAACGGAATATTTCTGCCACAACTGCTCCCAGAAGGTAGACATTTATGTAAGGCACCCCCTACACTACCTTTATAATAAATTTAAATATATAAGGCACTAAAAGGTGAATAGCCTTATCCCAGCCGCTCTTAAAAAAGCCAATATTTCGTCCGTTTGAGAGCCGTCAGACCCTTTGCTGAAAGGAAGGATGCGATAAAACCCTGATTCCTTGACAAAATGGCCTACCCCTTAAATGAGATTTCACTTGCATAGACATTTTCGCCCCCTCTAACCAGAACTACAACGCTCTGACCCTTGCTGAAGACCGTAAAACGGTAAAATGCCAGGCCTTCCTACCCTCTAATATCTTTACCCCTATCGTTGCTTCGTGCTCTGGGACTTTTGGTTCGGCCGTCATTAAATTTTTCAAATAAATCAGCTGTCGCTGCCCGCCCTCTAAATATTCTACAAATAGATATTTTTATAGCAAAGTACAATTTTAAATCCCTGGCCGACAGCTGACCACCTTTAATACGTCCATATAATGCGAATTAATTAATTGTCAGCAAGTTTTTCTCAAGGGCCAACTCAACCTTAAGTAGGTACTTTAGAAAAATCATATATTTTCTTAAATAGACAATTAAGTATAAAAAATAATATAAGATGTCCCATGAGCATGTTTGAAATATGTGCAAGGCCGACTTTTAAAAATATGAAATTATCTGCAAGATTGTATTCGAATATTGAAACCCAAAAATTTATATTGTTTATTATTGTTAGAGCTGTTAAGTAACGAGTTACATATAACTAGCTCCTGGAACGAGTTCTTTTTCTTCAGGAATTTTAATTGCCAAATACAATTATAAGGCATTTTCTGACAACTGGCCTCTGGCCCTCGATGAAGATGAAGAGTAGTCACGCTTTTTATTTATTTATTGATCGTGTTTTATATTTTTCATATATATAGATTTTACCTAATAAAGATTTTTAACTAAAAAAAAAATTTTCTTCAGTAAAGTAATTGTAACCAGTTACTTTTACTTCAGGTAACTGTAACTGTAATTAGTTATATTATTTCAGTAACTGTTTAATTAAAGTTACAGTTACTTTTTATATATTTAAATTTTTCTTAATAAAATAATAAAATTACACGTTTAGTTAGTATTTGTAACTTTAAATTTCCTTCGCGGATAAAATTTGAATTTCGAATATATAATCCATTCTATCAGTAGATTACAAATATTATATAAACTATTTTTAGTACAAATTTGTATTCATATCTGCTAAGTTTAAAACCAAAAATATAAAAAATTGGCATAAATTCAAAATTTTAATTTAAGAATTATATATTATCTATTTGAAGGTAAAAAAGTAATGTTTTGTAATTATTTCAGCCGTTTAAATTAACATTTAATGAACTTTAATTGATTATCCCTCTCAATTGTTTTGAAAAATAGCCCTTTTTATATATATGTGCAAAACAGATTTTATCAACTTAAAATACTGGTCTACAAAAAAAAATAACCGGGAAACGGTCAACATATTCTGATAGAGTTTTTTGTGGTGAACACAAATATGTTTTTTGTTTTTTTCCTATACGTCAAGTTTTTTAGATATTTCGATTCAAAGTTGCGAAAATGACCGTTTTTGACCCTTTTCGATGCTCAATAGAGCGATATTGAATGGCTAAAAAAAATTTTTAAACCTCTAAGTGGTAGAACCAACTTAGGGTAAAACATTGAATAATGATTTTTTCCCCTATTAGGAGTAGGATTGGAAGGAGTAGAAGATTGAGTAGTCAACGATGTAGTAATTTGGGGTGTAGTATCTGAAGGTGTAGTAGGAGGTGTTGTATATGAAGTAGTAGGATCGGAAGGAGTAGAAGATTGTGTAGTCAACGGAGGTGTCGTAAATGTTATAATTTGGGGTGTAGTATCTGAAGGTGTAGTAGGAGGTGTTGTATATGAGGGATTAGGATTGGAAGGAGTAGAAGATTGAGTAGTCAACGGAGGTGTCGTAGATGTAGTAATTTGAGGTGTAGTATCTGAAGGTGTAGTAGGAGGTGTTGTATATGAAGTAGTAGGATTGGAAGGAGTAGAAGATTGAGTAGTCAACGGAGGTGTCGTAATGTTATAATTTGGGGTGTAGTATCTGAAGGTGTAGTAGGAGGTGTTGTATATGAAGGAGTAGGATTGGAAGGAGTAGAAGATTGAGTAGTCAACGATGTAGTAATTTGGGGTGTAGTATCTGAAGGTGTAGTAGGAGGTGTTGTATATGAAGTAGTAGGATCGGAAGGAGTAGAAGATTGTGTAGTCAACGGAGGTGTCGTAGATGTAATAATTTGAGGTGTAGTATCTGAAGGTGTAGTAGGAGGTGTTGTATATGAAGGAGTAGAAGATTGTGTAGTCAACGGAGGTGTCGTAGATGTTATAATTTGGGGTGTAGTATCTGAAGTAGTAGGAGGTGTTGTATATGAAGTAGTAGGATTGGAAGGAGTAGAAGATTGAGTAGTCAACGGAGGTGTCGTAGATGTTATAATTTGGGGTGTAGTATCTGAAGGTGTAGTAGGAGGTGTTGTATATGAAGGAGTAGGATTGGAAGGAGTAGAAGATTGAGTAGTCAACGGAGGTGTCGTAGATGTAGTAATTTGAGGTGGTATCTGAAGGTGTAGTAGGAGGTGTTGTATATGAAGGAGTAGGATCGGAAGGAGTAGAAGATTGTGTAGTCAACGGAGGTGTCGTAGATGTTATAATTTGGGGTGTAGTATCTGAAGGTGTTGTATATGAAGTAGTAGGATCGGAAGGAGTAGAAGATTGAGTAGTCAACGGAGGTGTCGTAGATGTTATAATTTGGGGTGTAGTATCTGAAGGTGTAGTAGGAGGTGTTGTATATGAAGTAGTAGGATTGGAAGGAGTAGAAGATTGAGTAGTCAACGGAGGTGTCGTAGATGTTATAATTTGGGGTGTAGTATCTGAAGGTGTAGTAGGAGGTGTTGTATATGAAGTAGTAGGATTGGAAGGAGTAGAAGATTGAGTAGTCAATGGAGGTGTCGTAGATGTTATAATTTGGGGTGTAGTATCTGAAGGTGTAGTAGGAGGTGTTGTATATGAAGGAGTAGGATTGGAAGGAGTAGAAGATTGAGTAGTCAACGGAGATGTCGTAGATGTAGTAATTTGAGGTGTAGTATCTGAAGGTGTAGTAGGAGGTGTTGTATATGAAGGAGTAGAAGATTGAGTAGTCAACGGAGGTGTCGTAGATGTTATAATTTGGGGTGTAGTATCTGAAGGTGTAGTAGGAGGTGTTGTATATGAAGGAGTAGGATCGGAAGGAGTAGAAGATTGAGTAGTCAAAGGAGGTGTCGTAGATGTAGTAATTTGAGGTGTAGTATCTGAAGGTGTAGTAGGAGGTGTTGTATATGAAGGAGTAGAAGATTGTGTAGTCAACGGAGGTGTCGTAGATGTTGTAATTTGGGGTGTAGTATCTGAAGGTGTAGTAGGAGGTGTTGTATATGAAGGAGTAGGATCGGAAGGAGTAGAAGATTGAGTAGTCAACGGAGGTGTCGTAGATGTTATAATTTGGGGTGTAGTATCTGAAGTTGTAGTAGGAGGTGTTGTATATGAAGGAGTAGGATCGGAAGGAGTAGAAGATTGAGTAGTCAACGGAGGTGTCGTAGATGTTATAATTTGGGGTGTAGTATCTGAAGGTGTAGTAGGAGGTGTTGTATATGAAGGAGTAGGATTGGAAGGAGTAGAAGATTGAGTAGTCAACGGAGGTGTCGTAGATGTTATAATTTGGGGTGTAGTATCTGAAGGTGTAGTAGGAGGTGTTGTATATGAAGGAGTAGGATTGGAAGGAGTAGAAGATTGAGTAGTCAACGGAGGTGTCGTAGATGTTATAATTTGGGGTGTAGTATCTGAAGGTGTAGTAGGAGGTGTTGTATATGAAGGAGTAGGATTGGAAGGAGTAGAAGATTGAGTAGTCAACGGAGGTGTCGTAGATGTTATAATTTGGGGTGTAGTATCTGAACGTGTAGTAGGAACGTTTTATTCGTGTATTCAAATTAGTATAATAATAACATCTGTTCGTAAAGAATCACATTCACGTTACATCACACAATTGCTACATCTCTCCCCGCTTAACCAGCTTAAGATTTCTTCAATTAATCTCCGCGGTGGCTTCCATGGTCTATTTTCCCTTCTTAAGTCACCATCATCTTTAACTTCCGGTGTGTCAGTATCACGTGTTGGCTCAACCGGTTCTGGTCTTGGTATCTCTTCACTTTTTCTAAATTGACCAGCATGTTTGGCCCAAACTTTATTGTTACTGTTAACGCTATAGGACAACAACCCAGTCGGGGGGGTACTTTTCCTTCCCGCCATCGTGGCATCCGTCTATTTTTTTTCCATACTAATTCTCCTCTTTCCAAGTTTCGTGGCCGTGTCGTCCTATCATCATTGGGTGCGATAGTTTCTGCAGTCGTTCTTAAAATCTCTTCTTTTGTAGGCTCATTCTCATCTGTCTTCATATCCTTTTTAACCCATTTACCATTGGCAATTGTGCCTTTTTTGGCAGCCATTTTAAATTTGGGTAATGCATCTGCGTTGATTAAATTTCTATGTTCTATTCCATTTGTTTGGAGGATTTCATCGTTTTTATCTCCATGACCGCTTGTTTGAACAGCTTTTGATTTTTCGTATAATTGGCCATCGTTCTCTGGTAAGATCCCGATGTTTATTTCAGCCATTTCAAATTCTGATTGACGATTCAATTGGTCTGTGAATTCGTTCTTGCCAGGTGTTTGCTTTCAACTTTTTCCCTCTCTTTTTGCTCTTAGCTTCCGCCATATCGCTCTTGGTCCTTTTATCAAAATTTCCGGCCAATTTCTTTATTAAATTTACACTTTTCGTAATTGAGTCTTGATTGGGAATAGTTACTAATTGATGGACCTTAAGTATTTTGACACATTTGGGAATGTATAATCCAAAACTTAATATCCAGGGTAAACCAAATAATGGAAGGTCAGATATTTTTGTAACAATGGCAGGTAGTAATTTGCTCGTCTGACCAAGCCCCACTTTAATGGTTGTTTCGCCCAATACGTCTAACTTCTGATGACCATAACCCCTAAAATTATGTGTTGGCCTTAATTTCGGTTTTCCTATGTGATTCCAAATTTCCTCATTTATTACCGACACCTGAGCGCCGGTGTCATATTCAAAACGGAATCGCACATCATTTAACGTGGCTTCAATTGTAGCTCATCTACGGTCACTTTTTTTAATGTGATTGATGTAATTAATGTCTCCAAAATCTTCCTCACAATCATCGAAAACTTGGTTAATCCTCTTATTTTTGCACGCTCGCGAAAAGTGCCCCATACGGTTACAATTAAAACACTTTGCCGTCGCAGCCGCGCAATAATTACGAATATGGGAACGGCCACAATGAAAACATTTCGAAGCACCTGCACCCTTACGATTATCCCTTATTCGATTTATATTCCAGGAATTAACCTCGTTCTCTGCCGTCTCCCAAGCTAAAGCCATATCCAAAATTTTATCAAAAGTTAAGTTTCTACCTGATTCGTCAAGCATTCTAGGATATTTACTACGAATTTCGACCTCCAACTTCGGAAAACGAATTCCTGCTAAGAATTGGTCCCGAAGACGCTCTTCAACATCATTCTTAAACTGTGCCACTTGTGCAGTTTCCTTCAATCGTTTAGTGAATCCTAACACCGATTCGCCTTCTGACCTCATAAGGTGAATAAACTCTATTCTTGAAACCATAGTACTAGATCTAGGTTTAAAAATGGTCTTACATGTTTCCACGATCGTATCCCAATCCACGTTTTCAATTTCACATGGAAATAAGTAATTTTTTACTTGGGTTACATTTCCGACTCCGAAATATGCCAGGAATAATGTCTTATATATCTGTTTCAATGCATCTCCCGTTGCGCATATTCCTTTGGCTATTAATATGTATTTGATATTTGCAAAGTATTCTTCGATAGGGAATTCCTCCGAGAAATGTGGAATAACAATTTTTGATATATTGAAATCCTTGTGATTATCCGATTCCTCTTTAATAGCTTTTAATCCCATCCTCGTCGCCAAATATAACGTTTTATTCGTGTATTCAAATTAGTATAATAATAACATCTGTTCGTAAAGAATCACATTCACGTTACATCACACAATTGCTACAGTAGGAGGTGTTGTATATGAAGGAGTAGGATCGGAAGGAGTAGAAGATTGAGTAGTCAACGGAGGTGTCGTAGATGTTATAATTTGGGGTGTAGTATCTGAAGGTGTAGTAGGAGGTGTTGTATATGAAGGAGTAGGATTGGAAGGAGTAGAAGATTGAGTAGTCAACGGAGGTGTCGTATATGTAGTATCTGAAGGTGTAGTATCTTGAGTAGTAGGAGGTGTAGTATAAGATGGAGTAGGATAAGACGCTGTAGGTGTAATGTTGTAATTAAGGGTGTTGTATATGTATATTCATTGAGATACACTAAATCTGGCTCTACTATAATCGCTTCTGTTAAAATTTTTGCTATAAGCAACATCTTGTACATTTTTATTTAAACATCAGCTATATATGTATATATATATATATATTCTTTTGACAAAACTTTAATCAAAGCACTGACATAGTAAGGATGGGTCGATTTTATATATAAGTCAGATAGACTTAGTGATGCGGAAAAACCGAGAAAAATCTCGGTCTCGTCTCGAAAAACCGAGACGAGACGAGACGAGAATTTGAAAAATGAAGTCGAGATCGAGACGAGAATTTTGATGTCGAGACGAGACGAGATTTTTTCGGCGAGATCTCGACTTTTTATTGATCGTTAGATTTTAGTAAATTATTGTGTATTTTAATTATGGAATATATTTGATATTAAAAAAAATCCTAAGTGTTTTAAATATTATACATTTTTGCAAAAAATTTAAAATTTGGCAATCATTTACCTTGATATGGTTGACCCTAAGGGTATGTGAATAATTTTATAATAAATTTCTCATATATAAGTATTCATAGCATTATTAAATATTACATTTTATGCTGAGAATGAGTTCTGATGGAATAGTAAATATTACTAAAGCATATTTGTATTTCGCAGTTACTCATCCTGCATGATGCGGTAATTATAAATTGGTGGTAAATCAGTTTGAATAATAGCTTTTTTAGTCTGCTTTTTATAGAAAATATTATCTTTATGAATTAATTCATATCTTTATATTGTCAATAAAATGTCGGGTCCCGCTAAATCTTTAAAAAGTTTGTCTTAAAGTTTTTCAAAAAATAAAAAAGTTTGCCATTTGGATTTTTTAATAATTATTTAATATTTTTAATAAAACATAAAAAAAGTTTATTCCGTATATATATTTTTTTTAAAAAAGTCGAGACGAGACGAGAATTCTCGTTGAGACGAGACGAGACCGAGATTTTTCTGGACCGAGACGAGGCCGAAATCGAGATTTTCATAATCGCTCCCGAGACGAGACGAGATTTTGTTTTCGAGACCGAGACGAGACGAGATCGAAATACTAGATAGACTATAGGTCTTTTAAGTGGAAGGCAAATTTAAGGTCAACCAAATTCTAAGTGCATATCTGTTTTTTCCCTTAAATTACAAAACCTATGTAGCTGAAATTGATTTTGCACAAATATTTGTTTAAGCTTATAAATATATCCTAATTAGACTTCTAACATTTAAGAACATATAAATATACAATCTATATAAATATTTGTATTCTTACTTTTATTTTTGCCGTTTAGGTTTATATTAAAAATAGGGATCGAGGCTAGTCGCAGTAAAGATATTGCTAGCTTCTTGATATTGTTGAATCCTTGATATAGTGAATAAAGTCATATACGTATATTGTTAGGGTTAGAAAAGATACGAAATAAACTGAAATTAATGCGCTAAAGGAACACAAGCATAAGATTTTATAATTTGCAAATTTTTGGATCAATGTGTGATGTTGTCATTCTAACACAGTTTGTAAAAAAAGTAAATACTACTAATCCTACTTTTGCGTTTTTCATACTTAAAATAATAAAATGTATTTTCTCTAACTTTAGTCGGTCATAAAGTTTTTTAAATTAAAAAAATCGTGAAAAATACTACTCTTTCCCCTAGTAAACTATTTCTTGTTCCTGGCCTTTAAAATGCTAAGAATTTTTTTAGACTAGTGTTGAAAAAATAACCTTGACATATTTGCCTTTAATTAAATAGATTTTACCAATATGTATCGACAGCTTTTGTTAACATTTGTCCCTTTTAGTTTATGTACGCTTTAATTTTCATGGCTACCAATGCCCAAGATTTTCACACATTAAAGTTATTGCGTCTTGATAACTCTATGATTGTGTCTCCTAATGTTTTAGATATCAAACAATATCTATTTGCGAACACAAATGCGTGCAAAAACATAATTTAATTAGGGGAGACCGGGGCCATCGTAGCCATAAAAAATTCAAGCGCCCTAGACAAAAATATTTAAACTATTTTAAAATGTTTTTTTCATAAAAATGCTTTTAGTCATAAATTCCTTGTTAGAATTTTTTATACTATAACTATCCATATTTTTGAATCCAGATAGTTTTGAAAAAAACGCATTTTATAGAAATAAAAAAAATGCACGGGGCTTGTCTCATAAGCGAGGCTATAATTAGTAGTTTTTTGTAACTTTATTTATAAAAACTTTCAATTACTGTTGAAACAACTATAAAATAGCAAAAATATCACATATTCTTATTGTATAAATTTATTATTAACAATAGTTTACACATAAAAATATCTTTATTTCTTTGATTTTATTAACATTAATTTTTCTTTTTATGGTCTAAGGCAGAAACTAAATAAAAGGTGGGGGCGGGGCAGAAAGTCCGTATTGATTTAATATGAGTGAGTGGAATAAAAAACTTAACCACAAATTCAATAAATAGATAAGAACTTTCTAAATTTAGGGGAAGGCAGATGCCCCTGGCCTAACCCATTCATATTTTCAAAGTAATGCATATGTATCGTTTTGCACTCATAAAATTACACTATTGATTGTATGAATTAATAAAAGAGTAAATATAGCCGCGGTCTCAATAGCTTCCTAAAATATTTATTTGGGTGTTTTTATGACAAACATATATACAGCAAAACTGTTTATTCCTAGCATTTCATTATACAAAATTTCACACTCTATCTCCTAAAACTTGTTTGGGCCCTAAAATCTGATAGTTAAAAAGTTATTAACAAAAAAGATATAAAAAAGGAGCTCTTAGCCCCGAAAAATCTTCTTTATATAATTTTTTCCCTGGGTAATTTTTTCCAAAAAATTTTCATGCCTGAAATGCGCCTTTATAAATTATATTTTGTATATAAATTTGACTGGGTAAAAATTAACGGAAGTTAATTGAGAAGGTATTATGTCACTTAAGTATTCATTAGTTAATTTTTTTTTGAATCAGTTTTAAAATAAAATGCCAATTTATTTGCTAGTTTTTTATAATTTTGTTGTTGTTTCTTATAATATTGCACAAATAAGGTTTAGTTGGGAATCGGATTCGGAACTGTCGGGACCCTTTTACGCCAATCTCATGGGCGAAGGCCAGGATTGGAACTAAAGAGCGGCAATAATGCTTTAGGGAGGGACAAAATGGTAATTTTTTAAAATTTAAGCCTTAATTATATTAAATTTTGACGAATTTCTGGATTTAGACGAAGGCAGCCGACCCTCCCGGCCACCCCCTGGCTACGCCCATGCTAATGCTAATATTCGGGGAGTTATATTTAACATAAGTTTGTTTATAGGTAAAACAGATTTCCCTAACCTTAAGATTTCATAAGTGTGGCTATAAATTTTATTTTGACTTTAAATTATCATCCAGTTTATCTTGCTATTATAAATTTATTTCATCAACGCTTGATAGTGGATTTAGAGTAAAATCCGGGAGGCAAAACTTTAGAGATTTTTTTAAAAGATAAGCCACCTATATTAATGGTTGTTAGAGAACAAAGGTTTTAAGTCGAAAATATATGTTACAGAGATGAAACTGGCAACGCACAGATGCAAGCTATGATAATTTTTATTTAGTAAAAAGTTGAGGATGAACAATTTTAGATTATATTGCTTATTCACTTGACTAAGATCTTTGCTATACAATATATGGGCTCAATTTCGCCGAATATTGTCGTGTTGTTCCTGTAGTGTCCAACTTGTGGGTTTTTAATGGAAAACTACAATTCTGCAAAATTTTTGTCTAAATTTGAAAATAATAATGAACGCTGCTAAATTATATTTTTCTGACCTTTTGGGCCTCAATTGATTATTTTATAATTCTTAACTCATTATTTTTTGCAGCTTGTCATACATGTTAATTTATAATAGAGAACTACAATACTGACTAAATATTTGTCCTCAAATAAATATGTCTGGCCCCTGTTCGCCAAGAAATTTTTTATTTTGGGTGATTATTTTTGAAAATTTCAACTGATTCTTTTTGGGCTTGTCCATCTTGGTTTGGAAATAACTACCAATCTGGCTAAATTTCTAACTAAAGAAAAACAATGCCAGCTGTTTCAATTTAATTTGTCTAACCCTTGCCTTAGACCAAAATACTTTCTTATTTTTTTGGGCCTCAATATTTTTAGACCTTGTCCAGCTTGATGGTTTGAAACTTTTGCCTAAAAGTGAATAATGACAGCTGTCTGAATGTAATTTGTGTTACCCCTGCAAGTGGCCAAAATGCCTTTTTATTGTTTGGCCATTTATCAAAATATAAATCCAACTTCCTAAGCAT
Source organism: Gordius sp. MW1 (assembly GCA_964036665.1). Lineage (NCBI taxonomy): Eukaryota > Metazoa > Nematomorpha > Gordioida > Gordea > Gordiidae > Gordius > Gordius sp. MW1. The sequence continues at coordinate 7,159,507 of OZ038529.1, read as the reverse complement.
TCCCCCCAATCCTCAACTCACAATCTTCCTCTTTACCACTACACTAGCGTAGCCCCCCCCTACATGCTAAGCGGGCAACATACTTTTCCCCTCCCCCAACCCTCCATTTCTACCTCCCCTCATCTATACTGTGATTCCCTTACGCCTTTCATCTCCCCCCTTTCCTCACACTAACTATAGCGTTTGCCTAGCTTAGTCATAAAATCGCGGACGCCAAAGCAATTAGTCTTTGGAGCTAAGCTTTTAGCTATAAGAAAGGCCGACAAATCAGCCAGGCCTATCGCTATCGGCGGTGTCTTTAGAAGAATTATTTCTAAATTAATTTGTTCGCCCATCAACCCCATATTGACACCGATTTCAATTCCGCATCAACTAGGCTTTGGGCCAAAGGAGCGTGCGAGATAGCTACCCATGCCGCACTCTTAGCCCTGGAACACCTCACTCTGGGTGACTCCTTTCTAAAACTGGATTTTAAAAATGCTTTCAATAGCATTCGCCGCACTGCTTTCATTAATGATTTTATCAAGCTATTTCCCAAATACACCGACTGCATCATTTTAAGTTACGGATGCCCTTCGATTTTGAAATTTGGAGAATTCTTCCTTGAATCCGCAGAAGGGATCCAACAAGGCGACCCCCTAGGCCCCCCTTTATTCTGTTTGGCTATAAATCACCTAATTAATGAAATTAACAAACATTGTAACACCCTTAATGTCTGGTATCTAGATGACGCCACTCTTGTTGGCACCCCTGAACCTAGTCCAAGCACTAGATGTAATACATGCTTTTTTCCCTAGTCTAAATTTATGTTTAAACGCCTCTAAAAGTGTAATATATTCTGAGTTCTGACTTGGATAATATTCACCCAAAGTTTTTTTGACTTTGCCAAAATAAAAAAAGACAATATGTGTGTTTAGGCGCACCTATCGGGGGACCTAAGTGCCTCAAAAACTTTTAAGACAAAAACCTCTCTTCTTTCATCATTCCTTTTATATTATAAAGAATTATTACAACATTAGCAAAATTTTATTCTGCTTCCGCTCCATGCAAGCTTTTTTGTTCAAAGATGTTTTACACAATTATGAAAACTTTTTTAAATCCACACTTGTATCAATTTTAAATATTTCTTTTAACACGAATACTTGGCTTCAAGCCACTCTTCCCATGAAAGTTTGGTGTCGCGGTCCGTTGCTTACCTTCTCTCGACATGCGATGCCAAACAGCATTGCAATCTTAGGTCATTGGCTTTTAACCAATCCGGTCATGAATGGCTTGAAGCTTACCCTAGTAAGTTTTCGGGAATGTTTTTAGAGAACCTTACCCTGTCCTTCAACATAGCCCTCCGCTTGGGCTGTAAATACACGTCTCCATACCCCTGCCGGCTTTGTAATTCACTTGTAGATAAGGAAGCGTGTCACCCTCTGCATTGTAAATTTAACAAAAGCCGGTATAGTAGGCACCAAAAAATAAATACACTGCTACAAGCTGCCCTCAAACGGGCTAATGTTCCTTCAATCCTTGAACTGTCAGATCCCTCTCTCGGAGGGCGATGCGTCCCGACTGTTCGTCTCTTGTCTCATGGGACAAATGCCTTTTCTTAAAATGGGACTACACCTGTATTGACCTGTTTACACCCTCCAACGATACTCACGATCCCCTAGGATCGGCGGAGCATCGTATATCCGTAAAATATTCAGCTTTATCAGAAACTTCCATTTTTATTCCTATCGTCTCGTCGTGCTCAGGGACGTTCGGGAAGAGCGCTTTAAATTTTTTTAAAAAACTTAAAAAACGCTCGCCCCCTTCAAAAATTAGTGTTTCGATCTCGTCTCGGTCTCGAAAGCAAAATCTCGTCTCGTCTCGGGAGCGATTATGAAAATCTCGATCTCGTCTCGTCTCGGTCTAGAAAAATCTCGGTCTCGTCTCGACGAGAATTCGCGTCTCGTCTCGACTTTTAAAAAATATATATACTTAATAAAAATTTGTCAATTTTTATTAAAAATATTAAATCAGTGTTAAAAAAATCCAAATGGTAAACTTTAATATTTTTCGAAAAACTTTAATACACAAACATTTTAAAGATTTAGCGGGACACGACTCTCATTGACAATATAAAAATATGAATTAATTCATAAAGATAACATTTTCTATCGAAAGTACAGGTTCGTGTATTTATTTTATATTGCATAATTATAGAAATTATAGTAAATTTGAATGCACCTGCCAACCCTGTTTAAAATATGAACAGTAATGCATATGTCAAAACTATGTATTTACATAATGTCTTATTAAGGTTCAAAAATTTGGAAGGTATACTATTAGTTGAAGCATAAAAACAGTTAAAAAACTTATGACTCAATATTTAATCTATTAATGTGTCATTTAATATTATAACTTTTGAAATCGTTAGGCGGGTGCTCAAAAACCTCGAGCCACCTTAATTCAAGTTGTGTAAATGTTCTAAGATTGAACACCAATTTATTTAACGCATTATGCAGGATGAGTAACTGCGAAATTCAAATATGCTTTGGTACTATTTACTATCCCACAGAACTTATTCTAAGCCTAACATTTTTATTATAAAATTATTCACATACCCTAAGGGTCAACCATACTTAGGTAAATGATTGCCAAATTTTAATTTTTGCAAAGATGTATAAAATTTACTACACTTAAATATTTTTTGGATATCAAATATGTTTCACACATATTGATTTACACTTATTACCTTAAATGTAAATCATGCAAATTAACCCTCGAGAGTATTCCTCAAATCCCCGAACGCGAGAGTATACGTGGGGTATAACTCTACCCCACTTCTAAACTTCTTATAATTTTTAAAGTATTCATTTAAAACCTTTAAAATTTTAAACATATGTTTATAAAGGTGTTAAGATTCATGGTATAAATTTTGATATAAATCTAATCAATATTACAAAACTTATTAACAATTTTCTGGACCCCCATTTTTTTTGGTTATTTTAGAGCTTCCCCTCATTTTATCTCTTGACAACATATACCTTAAAATAAATCAAAATAAACGTGATTTTTTATTAAAAGAAAGTTCAAAGTGTATTAAAAACACAAATTGTAAAAGATATCTTCAAACTAAAAAAAATACATACATTTTCTCCAATAGAAAAAAACTTACGCGAGAGCATTCGTGGGGTATAATCATACCCCACGAGTCTATATCTTAAAAAGTTTTAAGCCAAAACCTATGAAATTTTCACCTAACCTAGTTCTTGATAAAATATTAAGCTACTGAAAAGACCAAATTCATTAACCTTAAATTGCGTTTTATATTTTAATTTATAATTTGCGTGGGGTATAGAAATACCCCACGAATACTCTCGAGGGTTAAAATAATCAATAATTTACTAAAATTTACGATCAATAAAAAGTCGAGATCTCGCCGAAAAAATCTCGTTTCGTCTCGTCTCGACATCAAAATTCTCGTCTCGATCTCGACTCCATTTTCCGAATTCTCGTCTCGTCTCGTCTCGGTTTTTCGAGACGAGACGAGACCGAGATTTTTCTCGGTTTTTCCGCATCACTATCAAAAATATCGAATAATTTTTTACTAAGACAATCAATAGCCATTGCGATCGCTAAATCCAATTTTTATTCCCTGATGGATTCAATGCCCATTCTTAAAGAAGATGAAGAAACGGATAATGTCTTTTAATCATTTTTTTATATATATTTTCGTTCTTGTATCTTTTTATTAATCCCATTATATATTTAATAATTTTCTATATTAAAGATTTTCCCTAAAAAAAATTTAAGTAGGATTTCACGAAGGTTAAAATGTTTTTTATGTCTCATCACTGGTCAACAAATAATGGGCTTGTGAAATTAACCTGCAAACTATTTACAGATTCTGGTAGAGTTTTTTACGGTGAACACAAATATGTCTTTAATTTTTTCCCTATACGTCAAGTTTTTTAGATATTCGCTGTCAAAGTTGCCAAAAACGCGATTTCAGCGTTTTTTAAACGTCAATAACTTGCAAATTAGTCGGTAAAAATTTTATTTAATAGATTTAATTCGTAGATATAGGGGAGATGAATGTATTTACAAATTTTTTTATTTTAGCACTCTTGCTTTTTAAATTATATACAAAATCAAATATCCCTATCTTTTACATTGACAAATTACCCCAGACATGACGGCGCCCTCCCTTCTCTTCAACACTAGGAATTAAGTGCGTGTTGTTGTTTATGTTGTTGTTTATCTACTCTACTACTATATCATTCCAAAGGTCGACCAAAAATCGAGCCTTTATAACATCTAGCACATTTTGATTAATCCACTATTAAAACAAAAGAAGATGACATTGAATAAAAGTTTCTTTTGGAGGGGAAACTTCTCAAAGAAAAGAGCGAATCTGACCTGATGCCTGAGCACGTAATTAAATTTTTCAACGCATAAGCTGACCAACTAAACACAAACTCTACTTAAAATATCGAAGAACTAATCAAAAATGTAGAACTAATAATAAACAATACCCTTTTCCCCCTTAATCTCTTAACCCGTATAAAAGATATATTAGAATTAATTTGAAAATTTTATATCATTTTTAAAATCAAGATTTTCTTCGTCAGGGTCGAATATACCTAAAAATTCAAACCCCTTCTCAAAATTTCAAAATATTCTATCAAACACTTTAAATTTAAATTAAAACTATAAAGACACTTTTTCAGCCATTTACATACGTATTTTAGCAATCAACCAAAGAAAACATACGAAATAGGACGTTCTGGCACAAAACTTGCATTTTAGAATACGAGACGCCTTAAAGGTACTAACCATTAATTGGCTAACGTTAGCGTTGAGGCCAGAATATTTCATGATCGTTTCCAAAGCTAAACTAAGACCAGCGTGTTGGTGGTAATCAAAAGCATTACCCTCGAAAGAAATAACCGAACTGGTGTCGTTGATGTATTTTTTCAGGCAAGATTGGGTGGCGATGGGTGCCCACCTTAGTCCTTCCTGGATTATGCCTTTAGTCAACGCAAAAAAATTAAATGGATTAAATCTAAAAAAAATTTAAAAAATAAATGCAATTTTACAATGATGCCCAATTGTATGGTGAATTTTCTGTGAGGACCATTTATAAAAATTGTCAATACAAGTCGAAAGAGTGTGGGAATGCTAGTTGTATTAAAATAGTATATTTCATTATTTAGAAGTTCGTTTTAAATTTTTATGTGTATTTTTATCGTCAATTTTCTGGATTATTAAATAACATTCGTTGTAAATTGCTTAGCTTTCCACCATTAAGATGCATTGTAAAGTTGTAATTTCAATAATAACAGCCACAATCACAGACCCTCTGAGTGAAAATGGCTTGACTATTAAAGAGTCTAAGTCAAAATTGTACACCAATGGGTTAGGGGCGGTTTGGTTTTTCGGAGATGGTTGCAGCAGGACAAACGAGTTCTAAGTAAACATCCATCTATTTAAACCCTGTCGATGTACTGCACTTCTCAATTTGCATGAGGGATGCCCTTAACATATTCGTCTGCTTCTAATTAGTGCAATTACTTTAAACATTATTCCCACCACTAATTAGATTACTCAAAAATTAATTGGCAACATACAACAGTAGCTTTAATTATTTAACCACCTTTACTTGTTTAATCATATTAATTTAACCTGGAATGAAAGATAATTTGATAAATATAAATTTATTAATCAACAAAGAGTTTTTCCCGAAATATAGTTAATTTCGATTAATAAATATGGAAACGAGTATCTACTATAATTATAATGAGATAATATGATATTGTGATGATTAAGATATGAGGGAATATTAAGCAATATCTATTTGTAGAGTTTTTAAAATAAGGAATAAATATAATGGAATATAATGGGGCTTTGGTTATTATAAACATATAATTATAGCAATAGTATAATCTGTAGATAGTGATATATAAATAAAAGTTATAATAAATTGAACTATTCGTTTTTCATGTATTTACATATATGACTTTGATTACAAAAATAATGTAAAAATTACTTGTCTTTCAAATCTTAAACACTTGCTTATGGTGGTTTATTAAAATTGGCATTAAAATTTTTTTGAATTCTTTGTTTTTTTAGAGTCCGGAAGAAAACATTGAAGAATATTACATAGTGCCCGAAACGACTTACAAGATTAAGTTTATGGATGACATGGAGGGCAAGGAAAAGATATTGCAAAATTTTACGGACAGATGCAGCAGTAAAATATTAGACTGTGTTACTGTTTTTTGTTTTTTTTATTTTTATTTATTTTTGTTTCTTTAACGTAAGAAGATTATAAAAAGGAAGTGTTAAAATTGGAAAAATATAAGAGCGGGTATAAAACAAATTAAAAAATTATAATTCAAAAGCGTCGCATGTGTCATCTATTAAAAGTGGCCAGCTGTCGGCCAAGGATTTAAAATTGTACTTTGCTATAAAAATACCAATTTTTTATTTAATAAAAAATTTTGTAGAATATCAAGAGGGCGGGGAGCGACGGCTGATTTCTTTGAAAAGCTTAATGGCGGCTGGACCCTGTGTTACTGTTTTCTAAATGTTATTTTTGTCATCATAACACATTTTAATAAATGATAAACTATAACTTTTCGTTAGGAACTATATCGTTGGGTTCGTTTTTATATCTTGAACTATGCTTAGATCTATGGGCGTAGCCAGGGGGTGGCAGGGACGGGCGACTGCCCCCTCTAAATCTAAAAAATCTTTAAAATTTCATATAATTATGATTAAAATTTCAAATAAATATTATTTTGCCCCTCCCTAAATCATTATTGCCCTCCTCTAAATCCTATCCTGGCTACGCCCATGCGTAGATCTTCGCTGCTTGTTACGTCGCAAGTCCATTATTATTATTCAATTAAATTTCATTATTCTCCATTATGTATATTTGTATAATAATTAACTAATCATTTTGCATTTAATACAAGCCCTATAGGCATTCTCGCCCCTTCCCACCTTTCTCGCCCATAAATTGCAAAATATGCTACTTTTATACAGAGTATAGAAGAGTTCGCCCTTCCCTTCCCTTCCCCTCTTCCCTTCCCCCCTCCCCCTTCCCACGAGGGCCAAAAGCCCGAGTTTTTACTATACCGAGTCTTAAGGATTTTATGACAACGGTGTTTTTAAAAATGAATTTTAATGAATGGAGAACTTTAGATAATACACAAAAATGTGCAACTTTTTTTTGTTCATTTTTATTAAAAGGGCGGGTATTAAATGCAAAATGATTAGTTAATTATTTATACAAATATACATAATGGAGAATAATGAAATTTAATTGAATAATAATAATGGACTTGCGACGTAACAAGCAGCGAAGATCTACGCATGGGCGTAGCCAGGATAGGATTTAGAGGAGGGCAATAATGATTTAGGGAGGGGCAAAATAATATTTATTTGAAATTTTAATCATAATTATATGAAATTTTAAAGATTTTTTAGATTTAGAGGGGGCAGTCGCCCGTCCCTGCCACCCCCTGGCTACGCCCATAGATCTAAGCATAGTTCAAGATATAAAAACGAACCCAACGATATAGTTCCTAACGAAAAGTTATAGTTTATCATTTATTAAAATGTGTTATGATGACAAAAATAACATTTAGAAAACAGTAACACAGGGTCCAGCCGCCATTAAGCTTTTCAAATGATCCCCTGGGAGGATGGTAAGTTCCTAGCATGGGACTTTACCTGCATCGATATCTTTGCGCCAACTAATAATAATTATAACCCACTTTCTTGTGCCAAAGATCGTAAAACACTCAAATACCGAGCCAATGCTCATTCTAAGATTTTTATTCCAATAGTAGCTTCCGGTTCGGCTACTCTTGGCAAAAAAGCATTAGCACTTTTTAAATCGATAGGAAACAGATCCCCCTAAGCTAAATACTCACCCAGCTTAAATCGGCATTTTGATATCTAAATATAATTACAAATGTTTATCTGACACATGGCCCGTGTTGGCTATTGACGAATGTGATGAATAATTTTTTTTATCTATAATATTATTTTAAGCTCCTTTATTGTATCGTGTATCAATTTTAAAGAATAAAAGCATTTTAACATTAAATAAATTTATGAATAGATGTATGCAATTAAGGACCATCCATCGATACATATGTATGAACCATACATCTATACATACGTGTGATCCATCCATCCATACATATGTATGAACCATACATCTATACATACGTATGATATATCCATCCATAGGTACGTATGATCCATACTCACATACATCTATTCATAATTACATGTGTTCTGTAGATATGTTTATCTCCCCACGGAGAGCCACCTGCCGGACCATTTCAGGATATATCTCAACATTAGATGGCGTGGTAATTGTGGTTATATTTAAAGAATAAATCTTAAAATCAATTTTCTTCTTTTCGTGTTTTTTCTTCGGAATGCAGAGACAGCTTCCCACTATAAAAATAAATTTTATAAACAAGTTATCATATCATATTAATTTAATTTGCAAGAAACATTTATAAAATTTAAATTACTTGCTTTTGAATATGTATTAAATGTAATTTAAATTAACGATGAGGATTAGCTAAACTTCACGGTTAACCTTAAGAAATTTAAAATATAACTTTATTGAAATAATTTACCTTTTAATAGTCAAATTAAAAACAGGAGTAATTTATGTAGTTTGAATTAGTGATGAGAATCAGCTAGTTTATTATATTTTCAAGTTGATTGTTAAAAAAATGGAAAAATGCTAATGTCAATTAATAAAAATGAAACTATGTTTGTGTTTGTGTGGATGTGTGTTTGTTTGTTTGTTTTTATGCCACCACCAAATTTGGAAAACTACCAGACCTATTTGGCTCAAAATTTTACAGTTTATTCCCCATACTCCGGAGCATGTTTTAAGATATGTTCGAGCCAAATCGGTCCAGTAGTTTTTTAGGGGTCAAGTTTTTTTGTTTTATACGCCGTTTTATACGTTTTGGCACTCAATAAAGACGTCATATGACGTATAATTAGTGATGGTAATTTGCTCCAGTGAGTATTGCTCACTGTAAGCTCTGTCCCCTCACAAGCACTGTGTATCCTACTCTACGCATGAGTAGGATACAGTATCAGATGAAAATGCTCGAGAGGCGAAAAGATAGTAGCAAAAAGTAACTCATGTATAGAGCTGTGTGCCTGAGCAGCATTATAAGTTAACTAACAGTTTAATATGAGCAAATGCTATGAGCAAGCACTGCCCATAGCATCTCATATCACATTATAATGAGTTGTTTTGTTTTAATACATTCTGTTGTTCAACAATAACATGGCTATTTGCATAGGCGTAAGTAGGATTTCCTCAAAGGGGGGGGGGGGGGTATAAAATTTGTAAGATCAAAATTTTTGTAACGATTTTTGAGTTCTAAATGTTTTGTTTCCTAAAAGTTTAAAGTGATATTGGCGTAAGAATAATAAAATACAAAATAAAATTCCAACAAATATTTTTTTAAAAATATACAATGTAAAAATTATATAAATTAAAAATCATGGGAGGGGTTCTAATCGGAAAACCACCCCTCCCTATGCCAATGGCTATTTGTTATGGATTAATATTTTTTAAGGCTAATTTATTTTGCAATTTTATTTATATATGGCTAAAATATATTTTGAAATCAAAATTTATTTTTTATACATGTAAAATTTATTTAATTATAAATTTTTGAATTTTCTGTCTCACCCAGATGGTAATAATTTTTTTGACAATTTTAATATGGTTTAACTTTATATTTTATCGTTTTTAAGAAAAGGTGTAAATGTTTTAATTATATTAAAGGCTCGAACTCATTTTTTCTGGATTTTCATTATATATATCTAAAATGATTTTTAAGATTTATTTTTTATAAATGGCGAAATTATGTTTTATTGTATAAATAATTATTTTGACATTTTTAATATGACTTAATGTTTCTAAATTTATATTTAATAATATTTTTAGTTCAGGTCACAATGCAAGGTTTTATAAAAGGTGGGAAATTTCGCATAAGACATAAGTAATTAACACATTTGCTGAGCAGATTAATTGCGATATGTCACATAATTAATTAACACATTCGTTGAGCAAAATGGACAAGCAACTTGCTATCAGCAATTGCTCCTACAAAACTACTTTTATTTAAAGTTGCAAACAAGCTAACATTTTTACTGCTTGAGCTTGTATTTGCTGTTACAACTTAACTCCTCAAGCATTTTACCCCTCTTGATGACAAAGCTTATGCGTCCGAGCACATATGCTAGATATGTGTTTACGTCCAAGTCAGAGCAAAACAGCAACTTTACAACTATACGTATAATATATGAAGCTTAAATGTTTTATTGCTGCATAAAAATTTTCTTTCATATTAAATCAGGCCAGACCCGTTACAATATGAATGAACCAGAGGAATATAAACATTAGATTCTACAAAGTATTTTATGTCATGGTTATGCGTTTATTTTGTAGAAGAAACTTAAATTACATTTAAAACTCAGTGACATTTCTTTAAGGCTTATGCTAAGCTTTATCATAAATAAATTGCATAGCAATTAATAAGTATTAATATGCTCTTCCCCAATTAATTACATATATGCTTTTTATTCCATATCATAAAAGAAGCTTTTTCGTGTAAATTATATTATTGGATAAACTTATTTGGGTAATAAAAAAAATTTTCAATCCAAAAACCCTTAAAAATTAAAAAAAAAATTATGTTTTGCCCCCCCCCATTAGTCACTGCCCTTTCCTAATTAGACACTGCCCCTCCCTAATTAGCCACTGCCCAAATTTTGGATAGTCGAGGACCTTTTTTTTTGCTCTCAGGAAAATTTTTGGTAGGGACAATTTTTGGATGTCGAGACCTTTTTTTTGCTCGCTGAAAAATTTTTAAATTATTTTTTTTGGTGTCAGAAAATTTTTTTTTTAATTCTACCCCCCCCCCCCCCCCCCCCCTAATTCAAAACCTGCGTACGCCCATGTTAAATCAAAGTCATTTTTTTGCTTATTTTTCACGTCAATTATTATTATAGGACGGTCGTGTCCCCTCCTGCGTGGCTAAATAAATTAAGTGGGCCTGGGCCTTGGACCCTCTTTAACTATTTGTTTAAAATTTTTTGCATAATAAACACTTACCAATTATATTTGATATATTCTTAATCTATTGAAATTTATCTATAAAATGATATATATTCTGCTAATACACCCGGGTAAATGGCAAAACAACGTTTGCCGGGTTCATCTAGTGCAAAATAAAATCTAAAGTTAATTTCTATCATAGCACCTTTCACAATATAGAACGCGAATGGCTTAAAAATATAAAAAAGCCACATATGTATGAAATATATTTTGACAAATATATGCAAAAGGAAGATTTTATGGATTCAAGATAATTTATATATAACTTTGCCCGTAGAACACAACGTTAAAACCTATTTGGACATGAAAGGTTCGCCCGTTTTAGTCAATTTCACATCTTGATCAAGTTGAACGTATTGCAATGTTTGTCGTGTTACTTTTACAAAACACAAGTATCCAAAGGCCAGTGTTCTAGGCAGGATTGCCTCAAGGGGGGGGGGCGTAGATTTTGTATCAAAAAGTTTCGATTAAACAAAAATAATTTAAATTATATACATTCAATATCTACAATGGGTTTTTGATAAAAAAAACATCAATATTATCTACAATAATAAGTTTGTACATAAAAAAGCATTAACAATTAATTTGTTTAAATCGTGACCCAATTGCACCTGTGGTCTTTCTTCCATGAGCGCAATTTGCAAAGAGCTTCTTACAAATTCTCTGTAAACCCAAGCCGGAGCCATTGTTTGAATTTGAAATATGCCTTAGTTTTTTAGGCTTAATTGGTCCCCCAATACGAAAAAACCAATTGCCCGAGCTCGGTCCGCTAATTTTTTGATAAGCAAGAAACCAGCATGGATCTTTCACAGAGATATTCTTTTATATTTTGCAGCCTTTTAAATGCAATTTTTTTGTTAATTTTATTTAGAGGTTGAGTTGTTGGTCAAAGGAGGGTGCGAGATAGCTACCCACGCCGCACGCTTAGCCCTGGAACACCTCCCTCTGGGTGACTCCTTTCTAAAACTGGATTTTAAAAATGTTTTCAACAGCGTTCGCCGCACAGCTTTTATTAACGATTTTATCAAGCTATTTCCCCAATACACTAACTACATCATTTTAAGTTACGGGTGCCCTTCAATTTTGAAATTTGAAAAATTCTTCCTTGAATCCGCAGAAAGGATCCAACAAGGCGACTCCCTAGGCCCCCCTTTATTCTGTTTGGTCATAAATCACATAATTAATGAAATTAACAAACATTGTAAACTCAGGGTTCAAGCTCGGGAGAGGACAAAAATTTTTATATATTTTTTTAAATTAAATTAATATTTTGTTCTTGTTAATATCATTGATAATATGAATTTATGACCGTCCGCTGGCTACTGACCAATAAAAAAAATGACCATTGGATAAATAAGTCGAAATTTTTATGAAACTGGCCGGGAAATGTCCGATATTTTTAAAATGAAAAGGTATTTTAGGAATCGGAAAAGGTTATTTTACCCCTGGCCGCCCTGGGCACCTACGGGTAAAGTTTCGAGCGAATCGGGCGGGTAGTTTCAGAATTTAGCCCTTATTTAAAACTAAAAGGAATTTTTATTTTAATTTTTTTTTCTTTAAAATTTAATTAATATTATGTTCTTGTTAATACCATTAATCTCTCAAACATATGATATAATTTACACACGAGGACAAAACTGTTTTTTGTGACTATGTTGGATGCTGCTGAAAACAATCTCTCGGCAGGGTTAGTCCCGACGGAGCTTCTTTGATCCCCTGGGAGGATGGTAAGTTCCTAGCATGGGACTTTACCTGCATCGATATCTTTGCGCCAACTAATAATAATTATAACCCACTTTCTTGTGCCGAAGATCGTAAAACACTCAAATACCGAGCCAATGCTCATTCTAAGATTTTTATTCCAATAGTAGCTTCCGGTTCGGCTACTCTTGGCAAAAAAGCATTAGCACTTTTTAAATCGATAGGAAACAGATCCCCCTAAGCTAAATACTCACCCAGCTTAAATCGGCATTTTGATATCTAAATATAATTACAAATGTTTATCTGACACATGGCCCGTGTTGGCTATTGACGAATGTGATGAATAATTTTTTTTATTTATAATATTATTTTAAGCTCCTTTATTGTATCGTGTATCAATTTTAAAGAATAAAAGCATTTTAACATTAAATAAATTTAAGAATAGATGTATGCAATTAAGGACCATCCATCGATACATATGTATGAACCATACATCTATACATACGTATGATCCATCCATCCATACATATGTATGAACCATACATCTATACATACGTATGATCCATCCATCCATAGGTACGTATGATCCATACTCACATACATCTATTCATAATTACATGTGTTCTGTAGATATGTTTATCTCCCCACGGAGAGCCACCTGCCGGACCATTTCAGGATATATCTCAACATTAGATGGCGTGGTAATTGTGGTTATATTTAAAGAATAAATCTTAAAATCAATTTTCTTCTTTTCGTGTTTTTTCTTCGGAATGCAGAGACAGCTTCCCACTATAAAAATAAATTTTATAAACAAGTTATCATATCATATTAATTTAATTTGCAAGAAACATTTATAAAATTTAAATTACTTGCTTTTGAATATGTATTAAATGTAATTTAAATTAACGATGAGGATTAGCTAAACTTCACGGTTAACCTTAAGAAATTTAAAATATAACTTTATTGAAATAATTTACCTTTTAATAGTCAAATTAAAAACAGGAGTAATTTATGTAGTTTGAATTAGTGATGAGAATCAGCTAGTATATTCTATTTTCAAGTTGATTGTTAAAAAAATGGAAAAATGCTAATGTCAATTAATAAAAATGAAACTATGTTTGTGTTTGTGTGTATGTGTGTTTGTTTGTTTGTATGCCACCATCAAATTTGGAAAACTACCAGACCTATTTGGCTCAAAATTTTACAGTTTATTCCCCATACTCCGGAGCATGTTTTAAGATTTGTTCGAGCCAAATCGGTCCAGTAGTTTTTTAGGGGTCAAGTTTTTTTGTTTTATACGTTGTTTTATACGTTTTGGCACTTAATAAAGACGTCATATGACGTATAATTAGTGATGGTAATTTGCCCCAGTGAGCATTGCTCACTGTAAGCTCTGTCCCCTCACAAGCACTGTGTATCCTACTCTACTCATGAGTAGGATACAGTATCAGATGAAAATGCTCGAGAGGCGAAAAGATAGTAGCAAAAAGTAACTCATGTATAGAGCTGTGTGCCTGAGCAGCATTATAAGTTAACTAACAGTTTAATATGAGCAAATGCTATGAGCAAGCACTGCTCATAGCATCTCATATCACATTATAATGAGTTGTTTTGTTTTACTACATTCTGTTGTTCAACAATAATATGGCTATTTGCATAGGCGTAAGTAGGATTTCCTCAAAGGGGGGGGGGGGGTATAAAATTTGTAAGATCAAATTTTTTGTAACGATTTTTTTGGGTTCTAAATGTTTTGTTTCCTAAAAGTTTAAAGTGATATTGGCCTAAAAATAATAAAATACAAAATAAAATTCCAACAAATATTATAAATATACAAAGTAAAAATTATATAAATTAAAAATCATGGGAGGGGTTCTAATCGGAAAACCACCCCTCCCTACGCCAATGGCTATTTGTTATGGATTTATATTTTTAAGGCTAATTTTTTTTGCAATTTTATTTATATATGGCTAAAATATATTTTGAAATTAAAATTTATTTTTTATACATGTAAAATTTATTTAATTATAAATTTTTGAATTTTCTGTCTCACCCAGATGGTAATAACTTTTTTGACAATTTTAATATGGTTTAACTTTATATTTTATCGTTTTTAAGAAAAGGTGTAAATGTTTTAATTATATTAAAGGCTCGAACTCATTTTTTCTGGATTTTCATTATATATATCTAAAATGATTTTTAAGATTTATTTTTTATAAATGGCGAAATTATGTTTTATTGTATAAATAATTATTTTGACATTTTTAATATTACTTAATGTTTCTAAATTTATATTTAATAATATTTTTAGTTCAGGTCACAATGCAAGGTTTTATAAAAGGTGGGAAATTTCGCATAAGACATAAGTAATTAACACATTTGCTGAGCAGATTAATTGCGATATGTCACATAATTAATTAACACATTCGTTGAGCAAAATGGACAAGCAACTTGCTATCAGCAATTGCTCCTACAAAACTACTTTTATTTAAAGTTGCAAACAAGCTAACATTTTTACTGCTTGAGCTTGTATTTGCTGTTACAACTTAACTCCTCAAGCATTTTACCCCTCTTGATGACAAAGCTTATGCGTCCGAGCACATATCCTAGATATGTGTTTACGTCCAAGTCAGAGCAAAACAGCAACTTTACAACTATACGTATAATATATGAAGCTTAAATGTTTTATTGCTGCATAAAAATTTTCTTTCATATTAAATCAGGCCAGACCCGTTACAATATGAATGAACCAGAGGAATATAAACATTAGATTCTACAAAGTATTTTATGTCATGGTTATGCGTTTATTTTGTAGAAGAAACTTAAATTACATTTAAAACTCAGTGACATTTCTTTAAGGCTTATGCTAAGCTTTATCATAAATAAATTGCATAGCAATTAATAAGTATTAATATGCTCTTCCCCAATTAATTACTTATATGCTTTTTATTCCATATCATAAAAGAAGCTTTTCCGTGTAAATTATATTATTGGATAAACTTATTTGGGTAATAAAAAAAATTTTCAATACAAAAACCCTTAAAAATTAAAAAAAAAAATTATGTTTTGCCCCCCCCCAATTAATCACTGCCCTTTCCTAATTAGACACTGCCCCTCCCTAATTAGCCACTGCCCAAATTTTGGATAGTCGAGGACCTTTTTTTTTGCTCTCAGGAAAATTTTTGGTAGGGACAATTTTTGGATGTCGAGACCTTTTTTTTGCTCGCTGAAAAATTTTTAAATTATTTTTTTGGTGTCAGAAAAAATCTTTTTTTAATTCTGCCCCCCCCTTAATTCAAAACCTGCGTACGCCCATGTTAAATCAAAGTCATTTTTTTGCTTATTTTTCACGCCAATTATTATTATAGGACGGTAGTGTCCCCTCCTGCGTGGCTAAATAAATTAAGTGGGCCTGGGCCTTGGACCCTCTTTAACTATTTGTTTAAAAAATTTTGCATAATAAACACTTACCAATTATATTTGATATATTCTTAATCTATTGAAATTTATCTATAAGATGATATATATTCTGCTAATACACCCGGGTAAATGGCAAAACAACGTTTGCCGGGTTCATCTAGTGCAAAATAAAATCTAAAGTTAATTTCTATCATAGCACCTTTCACAATATAGAACGCAAATGGCTTAAAAATATAAAAAAGCCACATATGTATGAAATATATTTTGACAAATATATGCAAAAGAAAGATTTTATGGATTCAAGATAATTTATATATAACTTTACCCGTAGAACACAACGGTAAAACCTATTTGGACATGAAAGGTTCGCCCGTTTTAGTCAATTACACATCTTGATCAAGTTGGACGTATTGCAATGTTGGTCGTGTTACTTTTACAAAACACAAGTATCCAAAGGCCAGTGTCCTAGGCAGGATTGCCTCAAGGGGGGTCGGGGGTGTAGACTTCTTATCAAAAAGTTTCGATTAAACAAAAATAATTTAAATTATATACATTCAATATCTACAATGAGTTTTTGATAAAAAAAACATCAATATTATCTACAGTAATAAGTTTGTACATAAAAAAGCATTAACAATTAATTTGTTTAAATCGTGACCCAATTGCACCTGTGGTCTTTCTTCCATGAGCGCAATTTGCAAAGAGCTCCTTACAAATTCTCTGTAAACCCAAGCCGGAGCCATTGTTTGAATTTGAAATATGCCTTAGTTTTTTAGGCTTAATTGGTCCCCCAATACGAAAAAACCAATTGCCCGAGCTCGGTCCGCTAATTTTTTGATAAGCAAGAAACCAGCATGGATCTTTCACAGAGATATTCTTTTATATTTTGCTGCCTTTTAAATGCAATTTTTTTGTTAATTTTATTTAGAGGTTGAGTTGTTGGTTAAAGGAGGGTGCGAGATAGCTACCCACGCCGCACGCTTAGCCCTGGAACACCTCCCTCTGAGTGACTCCTTTCTAAAACTGGATTTTAAAAATGTTTTCAACAGCGTTCGCCGCACAGCTTTCATTAACGATTTTATCAAGCTATTTCCCCAATACACTAACTACATCATTTTAAGTTACGGGTGCCCTTCAATTTTGAAATTTGAAAAATTCTTCCTTGAATCCGTAGAAAGGATCCAACAAGGCGACTCCCTAGGCCCCCCTTTATTCTGTTTGGCCATAAATCACATAATTAATGAAATTAACAAACATTGTAAACTCAGGGTTCAAGCTCGGGAGAGGACAAAAATTTTTATATATTTTTTTAAATTAAATTAATATTTTGTTCTTGTTAATATCATTGATAATATGAATTTATGACCGTCCGCTGGCTACTGACCAATGAAAAAAATGACCATTGGCCAAATAAGTCGAAATTTTTATGAAACTGGCCGGGAAATGTCCGATATTTTTAAAATGAAAAGGTATTTTAGGAATCGGAAAATGTTATTTTACCCCTGGCCGCCCTGGGCACCTACGGGTAAAGTTTCAAGTGAATCGGGCGGGTAGTTTCAGAATTTAGCCCTTATTTAAAACTAAAAGGAATTTTTATTTTAATTTTTTTTTCTTTAAAATTTAATTAATATTATGTTCTTGTTAATACCATTAATCTCTCAAACATATAATATAATTAACACACGAGGACAAAACTGTTTTTTGTGACTATGTTGGATGCTGCTGAAAACAATCTCTCGGCAGGAACTAACGTGCCTTGTTGGGCTAAAAAAATTTTTTGGCTATTTTCGATATCTTGGGATATTTTTTAGGTTTCTTGACCACCAATCCAAGATATTTTGGTAGGCTAAATAATACTAAAATGTAATATACACCAATAAAATTCATATCAATTTATATATTACCATCAAGTAAGGAATGATCCAAATATGTATTTAATTCTTCATTGTTCGGTTGGATATTACTTCTTAAAATATAATTAATAATAATTTTAAAAATGCTCTTCTAATAATTGAAATGCTAATGAAGATAATGGCTGAGATGATTCCGTTATTGACGTAGTCGTCAATGTTAACAGAACCTCTAATTCCAATTCATTTTTTGCCGTAATACAATCCTTTGACATTTTTTGCCTTTTCAAATCTATCAAGTTAAACCCCGACGTAAAAGTTAAAGGAATTATATAAACATTCATATTTATTTAATTTCTCTAATATTAATTTCGTAGATTTTTTATCTTGGGGCTCTCAGCTTTAAAACCAGTAATATATTTTCCAATTTTATCGACATAGTAGGGGCATAATACTAACGATGGAGTCGTTTGTGTGTAAATGGATTCGGTCATAACATCAAAAGCAGATATTAAAGATTCGATTTTTTTTGAAAAATCGAATTTCTTCTTCCGAGCATAAAGGGCCACTCAAAGCCCACCCATCACCAACATTCTAAACAATTATAATAAAAATTAATATATTAATTTACCTTATTGAACACCCTCAGCATATTAAAGGTGCTATTCCACCTAGTTACAATATCAAGGGGAATTTTAACTCCGGCAAATTCTGTAAATTTTTGCATGAGCTTAGGAGACGTATGTAACCTTCTCACCCATCTCGACACTTTGATTAAATCCTTTTCAAGAACTTTAATCCCCGCCTTTACCAATAGGTTAATGACGTGTCCAAGGCATCTGATGTGATAAATACCCGTCGTTTTTGTTTTAATACAATATGATTTAGGGCCAAAATCATGTTAGTGGCATTATCCGTTGTAATAGCCACTACCTTGTTGGAGATGTTGAATTTAGTCCGTATACCCAAAAAATTGTGCGATATTATAACCTGTATATGGGTATGGTAGGCATGATATCTCTATACAAAACTTTGTCATTTGAAATGTGCTTTAATAATGTGCGCAATAATACCCAAGTAGGATTTACATTGGACGCTTGACCATACATCCAATGTTAAAGATATATCATCAGCTTGATTTAAAATCTCTTGTATAACGATAACTTTATCCTCATACAGACTTTTAATGTTGTTGACCAAGCTAGGTCTTGATATTACTTTTATTGAGGCGTTGATACGCTCAAATATATGTTTAAACTTTTTATTTTCAATAAGGCGAAATGAAAGGCCTTCTTCTATTTTTAACATGGTTATTAATTAATTAATTTCTGTATTTCCTCCGCAGACATATTTCCCTTTAATATTGATTTTTTCGATGGGTTTTGAATATTGGGATGGCATGTTGTATAGTGGTATTTCAAATTACCTAATATATCGTTTTAGATAGAAAAATATATCTAAAAAAATTAATAAATAAAAATGTCATTTTAAGGATATTTATGTCTGGCTAGAAAGGATTACCTAAAGGAGGGGCATAATTTTTTTTATTAATTACATATGGAAAAAACTATTCTTGTTGAGGTTTTTCCACTATATATCTTGTCCCAAACACGGCATTTTCACCTGCTTTTTGACGACGTCCAAATATACCTAGAGCGTAAATTAGAGGGAGTTACTAGGCCAATGTTACACGATCCAAATTCTTGTACTGTATAAGCGTTCTGACATTCCATTTCCTTATTCAATCCAAAAAATAACGAAGACCGATTCGTGTTTTTTGCATTCGGAAAAACACGAATCGTAGGAAATAAACAAAATTTCTTACTCACGTTTTCATTTTGTGATTTCGGTCTCGTGTATCCACCATTTTTCATTCTTTCAAGAATTTTCATTTTATTACATGGAATCAAATAATTGAAGCAAAGGAAAAATAGGAACTGATTATGGTATTTGTTTAATTTATATGGTGGATATATTATTTAGGTAATTTTTGTAAGTATAATTCATGAAGATACTTTTTGAAAACAACATCATGGAATCAAAATGAAGCTAGAAACAAATTCAAATATTATTGCAAAATGGAATATTTTCTTAAAATAAATTATAATATGCATAAACACTGTTTTCTACATAAGATATTTTCTTAATAACTCACTTGTAAATTTACTTGTAGTGTGTAATTTTAATTGTTCAAGTATTAATCTAAATGCAAAATTAGAATTTTTTGATAGTGGGCCTCTTAGTTTTCAGATTTTAATATAAAAACAAGCAATAATATTAATAAGACCATGATTATCCATAATCTTAAAAAGAATAAAGGGAAATGATAGGACTTTAATTTATAAGTAGCATCAATCAATAATACTTCAGGATATTTAGAATATTTTTGATGCTGTTCTTGTGTTTGGGATAACAAGCCACAGAACACATTCCCAATATGTACGTCTACATAATTCCCATTAACATCTAAGATATTGATGAGAGAAAGCAACTCACTTGATTCTTGCTTTTTATTGGACTTCTTAATCCTTATATTATAGAGATCTCTTAAAATTTTTTTGAAGCTTAAGGACATTGGCATCAATGTCATTTATATATACAACAATCCCTGTTTCCTCAAAATCTAATTTTCTTTGCTTAGGAAGATGATGAAAATAGTTTTCATCTAAAATATACAATGATTATATACAAACTAATACATTGGTTTTGCTTCCCTCCCAGCATATTTTTGTTCTAAGGCAGATGCAAGGGTTAAGCCTGTGGGGCTAAAGAAGGAATATTGTGTTTATTCGAGGGAAAAATACTAATGACTACAAAAATAGCGAAACTGGTATAATCGCGTGTCTATATGCAAAACATGAATGATTTTTGGTATTCAAATGAGAGTTGGCTCTGCGTATTGGTAACGCTAATATTCAAATGAGGGTTAATTCTGCGTGCGTATATTTCTCTCCGTATCACGACCACTACACTACCTAGTGTTGTAAAAAAGACCAAAGGGTTTTCGACCAGGTTATGGCTAAGGTTTAGTCTTGGTCTATTTTTCAAAAAGACCTCGAGGTCTTTTGGTCTGTTTTCTTAGTCGACCTTTAAGGTTTAGCCGATACTTGGAGAAAAGACCTAAAGGTTCTCAAGGTCTTTTGGCCTATTTTGTTTAGCCAACCTTTAGGTTTAGTCAGAATTTTGTTAGTAAACCAAAGGTTTTTACTTGTTATTATAAGTCGACCTTTGGTTTGGCTTAGCTGTTTTAGTGTGGGGGAAAAATAATATAATTTAATGAGTAATTCAAAATTAAGCTATATTATATATAATATAGTTACGGGTAGATTTTTAATTGTACTGATATGATTTAATAATGATTGAGGGTGATTTTTGATATTGATACCTAGTTTAAAATATAATTTTAAGAATCAATCATTTGTCAAGCTAATTTGGTGACAATTGTCATAATGGTCGTTTATGAAGCAAAATAAATTGTTTTGACGGAAATTGGTGGGGTATGGTGTCATAAAAATGTTTCAAACTTAAAATTTAAGTTTGTCACCTAAGCTTGGTGACAATTGTCATAATTGTCATTTTTAAAGCTAGATAAATACTTTTAACGAAAATTGGTCGGTTAGAGTGTCTTAAAAATGTTGCAAACTTAAAATTTAAGTTTGTCACCTTAGCTTGGTGACAATTGTCATAATTGTCATTTTAAAAGCTAGATAAATACTTTTAACGAAAATTGGTCGGTTAGGGTGTCATAAAAATGTTGCAAACTTAAAATTTAAGTTTGTCACCTTAGCTTGGTGACAATTGTCATAATTGTCATTTTAAAAGCTAGATAAATACTTTTAACGAAAATTGGTCGGTTAGAGTGTCATAAAAATGTTGCAAACTTAAAATTTAAGTTTGTCACCTTAGCTTGGTCAATTGTCATATGTCACCTTAGCTTGGTCAATTGTCATATTTGTCATTTTTAAAGCTAGATAAATACTTTTAACGAAAATTGGTCGGTTAGGGTGTCATAAAAATGTTGCAAACTTAAAATTTAAGTTTGTCACCTTAGCTTGGTGACAATTGTCATAATTGTCATTTTAAAAGCTAGATAAATACTTTTAAACAAAAATTGGTTGGTTTGGTTTTTTAATACGTTTAGTAGGTAATAAATCAAAAATTGCAGCTAAATCTTTTGCCTTATTATAAAGAATTTGATAGTGGTCCTCATTTCTAATATCATTTAAAGTTAATATTAGGCTATTAACCGTTGTAATTGCATTTATTAACAAATATTTGGGCTTTGAAACTCGTTAATTAAAACTTTTATTCAGAAACAATTATAATAATTTTTATATTGTTTCTTAATTAAGATAAAAAAATAATGGCGGAGGGGCCCGGGGGCCCAAGATTTTTACCTTGGGGGGGCCCATGGAGCCCGGTTTTTGCTCTTGGGTGGGCCCGGGCCCCCTGGGCCCCCCCCCCCCTAGCTACGCCACTGGATACAAACATATAATGGTTTATATATATCTATGCAGATTGCACTTATAAGTCATATAATCCCAACCTGACTTTGGAATAATTATGTTGATTATAATTAAATGTATTTTATACCTGCTAACTTTATACAAATAAATTGTCTACGTTGATTGTTGCTAATTCTAACATAGTCTAACAACAGCTATAAAAAATTTATCCTAACTTTTTTAACCACTTTCATACATTATTTTACACACTATTTATTTTTAAATGTAACAATAGTATGTTTTATTGTATTAAGCTTATTTTACTTATACTATATTGTACAGTAAACACATTAGTGATAATATTTATTCATTTTACACATATAATTAACTATTATTATATGTTATTATATAAAATAGATGTTATATCCGATATAAAATTCATTTTATATATATCATTAACTATTATTATCTGTTATTTAAATCCCATAGATATTACAACAGATAGAATATGCACAAGTGATAATATCTATTCATTTTATATATATTATTAACTATATATATATGTTAGTTATATAAGATACATATTACAACAGATATAAAATGTATAATGTTTTATAGCATTACTTTAGCTTTACATATGCTATATATACAAATTGAACCAATTAATAGTAACACATGTTCATTAATTATTAACTATTATTATTATTAACATTGTAATCTAATTGATTTGTTACAATGTAATTCAAATGTTTTATATAACATTAAATATATTTATAAACGTTTTATAGCCTTACTCTAACTATAATTATGCTATATATACACATTAAACCAATTGATAGTATTACATGTTCATTAATTATTAACTATTATCATTATTAACAATTAAATCTAATTTATTTGATACTATATAATTAAAATATAATATTTCATATGATCCGAATTCCTGATTCATGCATACAAAAATTTTACTGGATGTACCCAAATCTTCGCGTATATTTCTGTATTTTGTAGTTTAATAATATAAATAAAATATTGTCTTTTATAGTAGTAACCAAACTACAATATTGGTGACCGTTCAACGTGATATGGATACACAATCGTCTGACAATTCAACTCTCTATAATGAGACAGCATCCAACACTCCCACCACGGCAAACACATCATCAGTATACATTAAAATCCCTGAATTCCACTCTAGGAACATTCAAATTTGGATAGCACAAGTCGATGCCATATTCTCAACCAGGAGGATAACTTCTCAGAAGGTAAAATATGCATATTTATTAGAATCTCTTCCCATAGAAGTGGCAGAGGAGGTCGCTGATCTCATCCTTAACATCCCAGAAGAGAATCCATATGATGCTTTAAAACAAACATTAATCAAAAGAATTGGTCAAAGTGACACAAAGAG
This sequence comes from Gordius sp. MW1, assembly GCA_964036665.1. Taxonomy (NCBI): domain Eukaryota; kingdom Metazoa; phylum Nematomorpha; class Gordioida; order Gordea; family Gordiidae; genus Gordius; species Gordius sp. MW1. The sequence goes on along the minus strand of OZ038529.1, from coordinate 7,135,528 downwards.
AATCCAAAAGCTCTTCAAGGATGTCGACTTAAACGACAAATCCCCAAGTCAACTCTTGCGACATTTAAGATCCTTACTAGGAGAACACCAAATGAGCGATACGATTCTCAAGAACTTATGGGTAAACAAAATGCCTAAAGAGATTACTGGAATTCTAACCTGTTTGGGGAAGAAAAATCTCTATCAAGTCTAGCTGAGGTCGCTGACCGAATATATGAAACAATTTCACAAAATAATTATATTACTACTATAGCTAAATCCACAGATAGTGACAAGGCAATACAGGATTTAACAAAAAAAATTAGTAATTTGGAGTTACTAATTAACAATGTATCTCAAAGATCCTACCATGGAAGAGTACGAACAAGAAGTAATTCACGGAACAGGGCACAAAAACACCCATACTGATATTATCATTCCAAATTCCAGGACAAGGCTCGCAAATGCGTAAAGCCCTGCGCCTTCGGTGATGACAATCAAAAAAACTAACAGGCCGGGTGGTTCAGACGACAGCTACTGCTGGCATAAATTCAAACAGTCGTCTATTCTACATTATTGACCAAACGTCGAAACAAAAATTTCTCATCGACACCGGAGCCGAAGTGAGTATTATTCCACCGCCAGCCAATGTCCCAAAAATACCAAATGGTCCAGTATTGCAGGCGGCCATAATTAGCAATATCTCTACCTATGGACAAAAGATGTTGTCCCTCAATCTAGGTCTGAGACGCCCAATACAGTGGTTATTTCTGATCGCCGAGGTACACACCCCTATCATTGGAGCCGACCTTTTGCACCAATACAACATCATCGTAGATGTCAAAAACCAGCGATTAATTGATGGTCTGACTCACGTAACTTCAAAAGGAATTTCCACCCATCATCAAACGTTAGGAATCCGCATAGCTCTCTCGAGGCAGGACTCTAAGTTGGAATCTGTGATCAACACCTTCCATCACTCCTAACTTCTTTAAATTTCACCCAACAAATTTTAACCAACGACATCTTTCACCACATAGCAACAAAAGGGCCGGCACAATACGCACGTCCAAGGCGACTTACTGCTGAAAAACTTAATGTTGCTAAGAAAGAATTTGAATATATGTTGGAACTAGGAATCATAAGGAAATCTAAAAGCAACTGGGCGGCACCAATACATTTGGCTGCTAAAAAATCAGGTGACTGGCGTCCGTGTGGAGATTATAGAGCCTTGAACAAAGTCACCGTACCAGACAGGTACCCAATTCCTCACATTCACGACTTCACAGCTAACCTTCACGGAAAAGCAATTTTTTCCAAGCTAGATTTAGTTAGAGCCTACCATCATATCCCGGTAGCGCCGGACGACATCTGTAAAACAGCCGTGACGACACCATTCGGTCTTTACGAATTCACGAGGATGCCGTTTGGTCTAAAAAAGGCAGCCCAAACGTTCCAAAGATTCATAGACGAAGTTTTGCGAGGACTGAATTACGCCTACGCGTACATCGACGATGTACTCATAGCAAGCGGCTCAGAAGAGGAACACGAGGTACATCTAAAGACCGTTTTGCAACGACTCCAAAAGTACGACCTCAGGATCAACCCTGCAAAATGTCAATTTGGAGTGCGAGAATTAGAGTTCCTGGGTCACAAAGTTTCGGCCGCAGATATTTTTCCTTTACCAGAGAAGATTGAGGCTATTAAAAACTTTGCGACGCCAGTTTCATGTAAACAACTCCGAAGATTCTTAGGCATGATCAACTTCTATCGAAGATTTCTGCCCAATATTGCTGAAACCCTAAATCCGTTGACAGACATACTAAAGAATCCACAAAAATCTATAGCGTTCAACAAACTTCAGGAAGAAGCTTTCGACAAAGCAAAATCCGCTCTAATCACTTTTACCAAGCTAAATTTTTTGAACACCAGTCCAGAAGCCCAAATTACACTAACAACAGACGCCTCGAATTCAGCAGTCGGTGCGGTATTACAACAAACAATGGCCGGAGAGACTACACCAATAGCGTTTTTCTCTGCTAAACTTCAGCCAACACAATCACGATACAGTACATTTGGTCGTGAGCTTCTCGCCATTTACCTAGCAATCAAGCATTTTCGATACATCCTGGAAGGCCGAATATTTACCGTGTATACCGACCACAAACCGCTCACATACGCCTTTGACGCTAAGCCTGATAAGTACTCTCCGAGAGAGATACAACAGCTCGACCTAATCTCACAATATACGACTGACATTCGCTTCATTAAAGGAGAAGGAAACACAGTAGCAAATGCTCTATCTCGGATAGGAGTAGACGCGGTAAATCTTCCAAAAATGCCAGAATTAGACGACATTAGCAAACACCAAGAAAACGACAAGTCTTTAGAAGATTTAAAAGCTACGACTTCACTAAAACTACAAGTATTACCCATCCCAGGGTCAGATAACAAAATCCTTTGCGATTTGTCGACTACTAAACCTCGACCGGTCATACCTGACGCACTGAGGAGAATAGTTTTTGACCATTTCCACTCGTTATCCCACCCAGGAGTTCGATCCACCCTAAAGCTCATCACTAGTCGCGTAGTCTGGCCATCTATCAACAAGGACGTCACTAATTGGGCAAGAACATGCCTAAGATGTCAACGTTTAAAGTACACCGACACACCATTACGAAACCAGGTACTTTTAATCAACCCGACGCCAGATTCGCTCATGTCCACTTGGATGTAGTAGGACCACTACCACCCTCCAACGGGTTCACTTATATGCTAACGGCAGTTGACCGTTTCTCGAGATGGCCATGGCCATACCACTTAAAGAAACATCCGCCGAAGTTATCGTGGACAAATTTATCAAGAACTGGGTGGCAAATTATGGGGTTCCGAGTACAGTTACCACAGATAGGGGATCCCAGTTTCAGTCACAGCTTTTTAGAGAGTTCGCGAATATTTTAGGATGCGAACACATCAAAACTACAGCTTACCACCCGTCCGCAAACGGGTTAGTCGAACGTTTCCACCGGCAGTTAAAGGCTTCGTTAAAAGCCTCAGGAAACACAAAATGGAGTAAAGTTTTGCCTTTTGTCCTATTAGGTATCCGCGCAACCATCAAGGAAGACATTGGTCTCACGCCGGCGAAAGTGCTATACGGGACTAACTTAAGTCTCCCAGGAGATTATTTCTCACAAGAACCAACGCAACAATCAGCAGAACAAGTACATCGATTCGTCGAGAAGTTGAGAGAAGCGATGATGGCGTCGCCGTACCCCGTACCACATCACCATGGAGAAACAAAAGAACAGGTAAATTGGTACCTGTGGGAAACACCGCAAGTGTTTGTCAGAAATGATACAGTACGCAAACCACTCACCCCACCCTACGATGGGCCCTTCAAAGTCTTACTTCGTAGACCAAAATACTTTGTAATCGAGAAAAATGGAAAAAAGGACTCCGTATCAATCGACCGACTGAAGCCCGCTCATGTAGAAAGCGAGAAACCGGTACATAATCAAGAAACCTCCCTCAAAAAACCTATTTCACAAGAACCAGAGCAGGAACAACAACCAGTCAAAACCACTCGCAGTAGCAGACATGTCCATTGGCCCAAAAGACTTTGCCAATACAAGTGATACACAGGCGAGATGGTGTCCACTTAATCGATCGTTTAGTATTACTCCAAACAATCTAGGGGGAGAATATCTGTAGCGACATGAACATCGAGAATGTAGCAAGTCGACGAAATACACATATCATCTGATCTTATCTTTTAGATTATCACTTCCTTCGCGTATATTTCTGTATTTTGTAGTTTAATAATATAAATAAAATATTGACTTTTATAGTAGTAACCAAACTACAATACCCTAAATGCCCTGCCTGAAATTATTTTTAAAATATTTGTAGCAACGATTTTTTAATTTCCAATTTTTTTGGATAAAATCTAGGATTAACAAATATTAAAAAATCAGACAAAAACAGTGGCATCCTAATACACGAAAACAAAATAATACACTATTACAAATATATCATTGAGCCCGAACTGCCCGAGTTTTGTTATGGTACACGCCGGGGTCCGCCCGAAAATCTAAAGGCTTGTATTAATATCGGATTCAGAATGGCGCGAATACATCGTTATCAAATATCCGATTCAATTTCATATGTCACTCGGTTGTAATTATTAATATTTTGTTTTTTGATAGTTAAAAATATTTTTTGTTTATTTCAACTCTTGAGATTAATCGCTGTTATGTTATGCGTCTGAAATGTAAATCTGCTGTGAATTCGAAGTTAAGGCGCTCATAGCCCATAAAACGATTCTTTCTGCGCAGCAAAATCCGATATTAAGACAAGCCCTAAGACAGTTGTTCGTAGTGTTTTGATCTCGTCTCGGTCTCGAAAACAAAATCTCGTCTCGGGAGCGATTATGAAAATCTCGATCTCGTCTCGGTCTAAAAAAAATCTCGATCTCGTCTCAACGAGAATTCTCGTCTCGTCTCGACTTTTCAAAAAAAATATATACGGAATAAAATTTCTCCTGTTCATTAAAAATATTAAATAAGTGTTAATCCAAATGACAAACTTTATATTTTTTGAAAAACTTTAATAAACATTTTTAACGATTTGGTGGGACACGACATCTCATTGACAATATAAAGATATGAATTAATTTATAAAGATATCATTTTCTATGGAAAGTGCAGACTGAAAAAACTATAAATAAATTTAAAGTATAGAAAATTAAATTTTACTTTTCTAGCAAATTATAACATTTATATCAAATTAACTGTGTTTGTCAACTAAAAATAGACTTAGAAAATTATAAGTTCTCTTATGGTTGACTTAGTTGCATGATTTAGAAAATTGAGATCCTTCTTTAAATCAAGGTGCATGTATTTAATTTTATGACAAAAATCTTTATATTCAAATTTGTATTCTAATTAGTTACCTTCCAATCTAACTAACTTTGCCATTTAATATTAATTTATCTAGTACAGTATAGGTTCGTGTATTTATTTAAAATAGCGCAATTATAGTAATTTTTTAAATGCACCTGCCCACCCTGCTTATAACGTGAAAAGTAATGCATATGACAAAACTATGTATTCACATATAGAGCTGTTAAGAACTAGTTCATTTTGAACTAGTTCATCGAACTAGTTCACTTTTCTCTGAACTTCGAACTGAACTAGTTACCTTTCCAAAAATTGAACTCTGAACTTGAACTAGTTCCTTTTTTTTAAAGTTGAACTTGAACTTGTTACTTTTTTACTATTCTGAACTTGAACTTGAACTTTACAATATAAATGAACTAGTTCATCACAAAAATTATTATTTAATTTGAATTTATGAGCCGTTTGATTGTTTTATAAACAAGACGATTTATTAAACGCGCCTTTAAATATTTATAGAAAACTGCAATCGAGTAAAAATCATTTGTTTAATTGTGATTTATTTTTATAGATGGAAATTGATAGTGGTTCTACTTCTAGTTTTAATATAGAAGTGGATAGTGTGAATGATGCAGCATGTTCTGATCTACCCAACTCTTTACCTTGGCCTTCTATGGAAGATTATTTTAAATTCGTATCGTCTAATAAAAATTCAATCAAGGCCAGGTGTAAATTGTGTGTAGGTAAGAAGATTATTGCTGCATCAAAGACATCAACAGCCAATCTATGGAGACATAAAAAGGTAATAATTAATAAATGAGTATTCGTATAAATAATATTCTAAAATTAGGTTTCTCATTCTCATAAGGTTGAAGAGATAAAAAGAGCAACTAAAAATAAACCTTGGAATTCTTGTGACCTTAAAAAGGAAAAATTTAAACAGATGGTTCTAGACCGCCCTATGGATAAACAGTCCCCCCAAATGGCAATTATAAAATATATTATAAATGCCAATCAGCCATTTTCATTATGCGATGATCAACATTTCAATAAATTATTGAGGACATTCAATCCTAATATCAAAACCATATGTAGGCAAACCCTCACAGGAAGGGTAATGAAATTAGCTGGAAGAATGAAAGACATTCTTAGAACAAAATTGTTGGCCCCCAAATATGTCAGTACAACTGCAGACTGTTGGACTGCATTTAATAAGTACTATTTATGTGTAGAAAACATGTATTTATTTTTTTGCACGTCATTTATTGGTGTAACAGCTCATTGGATAGACAATGAAAGTCTATAAAGAGTTGATGCAATTTTAGCTTGCAAATCTTTAGAAGGAAGACACACTTATGATGTCTTATGCAAAGCCCTCACACAAATTTATAAAGAATATCATATCCAGAATAAAAACATATGTACAATTACTGACAATGGTTCAAATTTTGTAAAAGCATTCAGGTAACATTTATATAAATATACATTATTAACTTTTTTATATGATTTTTAATGGACAAGATGACAATCAGGAGGAATTAGTATCTCTTGAGGATATCTTAGATTAAAAAACTAATTTTGGATTAGATAAAACGTTTTTAAACTGGATTAAATTTCTATAATAGTAAAAAAAATGAACTGAACTATAAACTGAACTTGAACTAGTTCATTTTGTAAAATTTGAACTAAGAACTGAACTAGTTCGTTTTTTTTGGTGAACTTGAACTTGAACTAGTTACTTTTGAAAAAATATGAACTTGAACTAATTTATTTTTGCAAATAGAACTATGAACTTGAACTAGTTCATATCTAAGATGAACTTTAACAGCTCTACACATAATGTCTTATTGAGGTTAAAATATTTGGGAAGTATACTATTAGGTGAATCATAAATCTTCTAGAAAACTTATTATTTAAGATTTAATTTTTACGGTGTCATTAAATACTTTATTGTACTTTTGAAATCGTTAGGCTGGTGCTCAAAAATCTCCAGCCACCTTGGCTTAACTTGTTTTATTCAAACTGATTGACCACCAATTTATAATTACCGCATCATGCAGGAGGAGTAAATGCGAAATATAAATATACTTTAGTAATATTTACTATTCCAGCAAAACTCATTCTAAGCCTAACATTTTGTAATATTTCGTAATGCTATGGATACAAATATGTGATAAATATATTATAGAATTATTCAAATACGCTAAGGATCAACCATGCTTGGGTAAATCCTTGCCAAATTTAAAATTTATTGCAAAAATATGTAATATTTATTTCACTTATAAATTTTTTAAATAACAAATATATTCCATACATATTGATCTACAGTTAATACCTTAAATGTAAATCATGCAAATTAAAATACACAATAATTTAATAAAATCTAACGATCAATAAAAAGTCGATCTCGCCGAAAAAATCTCGTCTCGTCTCGACATCAAAATTCTCGTCTCGATCTCGACTCCATTTTTCAAATTCTCGTCTCGTCTCGAATTCTTGATTACATCCGTTGACTAAAGTCTGAAAAACATCAAAAAAATTTCGCACTTTTAACCTCATTTATCATAAAACTCTTCAAACAACGGCCTCCACTAGAGATGGGTTTTTTCCCGGGGATTTGGTTAGGGGATATATTCCGAAAAAATGGGAAACTTGAGTAAAATACGGGAAATAATGGGAATTAACCGTAAAAATATGGGATGTAGACCTTTTATTCAATAAAAAAAATTTAAGATGAGGATTCATAATAGCAATAATTAAAGTATAATGCGTGTATTTGTGGAATTATATACATTTACTAGCTGACCCGGCAAACGTTGTTTTGCCATATTAGAAATATTTAAAAAAAATTTAAAAATTTAAATAAGAAAATTTAAAACTATCAAAAAAAATTTACTCAACTAAACGAAAAATAACAAATAATTGATATTTTTAAGGGTGGTTAAAAAAAACACAAAATTTTACCTCAATAATGTTCGTATTTAAATTTTCAATTTGTTTCTGAATAAAACTTTTAATTATGAACTTAATAATGTCCCATGAACTGAGATATATATATCCATGGGCGTAGCCAGGGGAGGGGCGCCCTAATTAGCCAAGGGGGGCAGGGAGCGCGGCTGCCCCCCCTAATTAAAAAAAAGGATTTCAATACAAAAACCCTTAAAAATTTAAAAAAATGTTTTGCCCCCCCCCCTAATTAGCCAGGCGGGGGCAGGGGGCGCGGCTACCCTCCCCCCCCCCCTATTTGAACTTAACTCAAATTAATACAGATGCGTATTAGCGAATTTACACAAAAATATAAATTATTTTGGTAAAATGAAATTTAAATTACGGTCGCAGGAAAATTTTTTGGATAGTCTAGCTAGACCTTTTTTATATTTTTTTGGTCTCAGAAAAATTTTTGGGTAGTCAAGACCTTTTTTTTTAACTGCCCCCCCCCCAGCAGAATATATATCACGGGCGTACCAAGGTTTTGAATTAGGGGGGGGGGGCAGATTACGCCCCTCCCCCAAATGACAAAAAAATTAAAACAAACACCAAATTTTTAAAAAAAAGCCTTAATATTTTCGGGGGTTGCTATTGGAGTCAGCGTTTTGTAAATAAATAATTCATAAATTAACCTTTCTAGTTATTATCCATAATATTTGCACTCATAATTATCGACCAAACAGACCGTTAAAAAATTTAGTATTTCAAGAGTACAATTTGTGTAGATAATAAAATTATCAAAAAAATGGGGGGGGGGGGGCAGATTATTAATTTTTTTTGCTTGACTATCCAAAAATTTTCCTGCGCAAAATACAATTTTTTCGGGGGCAGGGGGCGCGGCTACCCCCCCCCCCCCCCCACCTGTTTGAACTTAACTCAAATTAATACAGATGCCCCCCCCAGCAGAATATATATCATGGGCGTACCAAGGTTTTGAATTAGGGGGGGGGGCAGATTACGCCCCCCCCCCAAATGACAAAAAAATTAAAACAAACACCAAATTAAAAAAAAAAAAAGCCTTAATATTTTCGGGGGTTGCTATTGGAGTCAGCGTTTTGCTGGTAAATAAATAATTCATAAATTAACCTTTCTAGTTATTATCCATAATATTTGCATCATAATTATCGACCAAACAGACCGTTAAAAAATTTAGTATTTCAAGAGTACAATTTGTGTAGATAATAAAATTATCAAAAAAATGGGGGGGGGGGCAGATTATTAATTTTTTTTGCTTGACTATCCAAAAATTTTCCTGCGCAAAATACAATTTTTTCGGGGGCAGGGGGCGCGGCTACCCCCCCCCCCACCTGTTTGAACTTAACTCAAATTAATACAGATGCCCCCCCCAGCAGAATATATATCATGGGCGTACCAAGGTTTTGAATTAGGGGGGGGGGGCAGATTACGCCCCCCCCAAATGACAAAAAAATTAAAACAAACACCAAATTTAAAAAAAAAGCCTTAATATTTTCGGGGGTTGCTATTGGAGTCAGCGTTTTGCTGGTAAATAAATAATTCATAAATTAACCTTTCTAGTTATTATCCATAATATTTGCACTCATAATTATCGACCAAACAGACCGTTAAAAAATTTAGTATTTCAAGAGTACAATTTGTGTAGATAGTAAAATTATCAAAAAAATGGGGGGGGGGCAGATTATTAAATTTTTTTGCTTGACTATCCAAAAATTTTCCTGCGCAAAATACAATTTTTTCGGGGGCAGGGGGCGCGGCTACCCCCCCCCCCCCACCTGTTTGAACTTAACTCAAATTAATACAGATGCCCCCCCCCATCAGAATATATATCATGGGCGTACCAAGGTTTTGAATTAGGGGGGGGGGGCAGATTACGCCCCCCCCCCCAAATGACAAAAAAATTAAAACAAACACCAAATTTAAAAAAAAAATTTATTTTGCCCCCCCCCCCTAATTAAACTCAACTTAAATTAATAAAGACACAATGGCTTTGATATTTAATGTTTCAAAGTGCGTAAAAAGTTTTCATTTTCCGCAACACATGCCTACTGCATTTATCACACTACCTAACCTACACGATAGATAAGATACGCAGCAGTAGGTTGATTGACGTTGGATACAACTTCACAACGCATAAACGCATAAAACCCAATATCTCGAAAACTACTGGACCGATTTGGCTGGAACATACCTTAAAACACGCTCCGGAGTGTGGGGAATAAACTGTGAAATTTTGAGCCAAATCGGTCTGGTAGTTCTCCAAAAAAGGTGGCGGCATACACACATACACACATATATACACACATACACTTAACTTTTTGCTACCACCCCTTCGCCCCTCGACCATTTTCATGTGTACTGTATCCTACTCATGAGTAGAGTAGGATACACAGTGCTTGTGAGGGGAGAGAGCTCACAGTGCACTAAGATACGCAGCACACATACACACACATATACATACATAGTTTCATTTTTATATATAAGATTGCAAATTTTAAATGGTGGTTTTCAATAAAGTGTTACCTTATGTAAATATATTCAAAAGATCTCTACACTTGTCAGATAAAATTAGACACTTGTTAGATTATTTAACTAATGTTGCCAATAAATATGTATTTTTTTAATTTATAAAACTAGTTATCAATAATATCAATTTTGAAAATTAATCCATATATTATGTTCTTCTTGGTGACAAACAGAGTTAACACAAATTATTTTAAGATTTTATATCATTAAAGCAGATTGCTCAAAAAAAGGATTAACTCCTGGATGTCTCTGCAGTTTTACCCATAGACTAGATAGACCGCTATCAACTTAGATAAGTGTACTGAGCACAAATAAGGGAAGGACATATATATTATAGTAATAATTTTGGTTATTAAAAGTCTATTTAGAACGTAATAAAAACATATTGAACTAGCATGGACGTAGCCAGGGAAGGGGGGAAGGGGAATGTGATTTTTCTAAAATATAAATAGCCTTAATATTAAAAAATATGTTTTGCCCCCCCCCCATCTTTAATTATTATTATATATACGATGTGTTGGTTTGTTTAATATTTGCTAAATATTATATTGCTCAATAAAAAATAGTAAGTATAGTTTATAATTGTTTTAAGGATCTGGGAAACTCTTAAGTAATGGGTGTTCGGTTATTTATTAATATAATATTAAATATTTTTTTTCTAATTTTTAAACCGAAAAGTATCAATGTAACTTTTAAATTACACCTATAAGAATGATGTTTAGTCAAAAAGTATTTATCCATTTTTAAATTTATTTCACTACACAATTGTTGTCCAATAATCTCACATAACGTTTATCTCCTCCGGATCAATCGTTCTTAAAATATTTTATTGTAAAGTTTACAATTTTTTCATTTTTTCACCCCTCCCAAACAATTCAATTTTATGGAAAAACAAACTTGAGCTATATAATTATTTTTGCATGCTCTGAAAGAGTAATTTCTGCCTATTCTTTTGATATGAATTTATTTTCATAATTATATTTTTATCCTATCTTTTTGAAACTTTTAAATTTAATGTCACCTAGAAGTGACATTGGGAAGGGCATTTTTTGGTAATAAGTTATTTACGTATTTTTAAACCTTATAAAGGATGCCTTTTAATAACTATACTATACAAAACTTATTTTAAGTTTTGGAAGCAATTTTATTATAAATCTTGTACCTCTGCCTTTGATTTTTATAGCCACAGGGACAAAAAAATTTATAGAGAAAAGTTTTAGATTTGTGCTTAAAATATGAGGTTTTCAATTAACTTTGTATCAATTTTTAAAACAGTTTGATCGTACCGTTTGTATGACATTAAATGGCCTGATTGGAATGCTCTAATTTAAATATAAAATATGTTATCATTATTCCTCCAAGCGAGGAAGGTGACAGAAAATTGAGATAAAATATAAGCCGATTTGGAGCATCTACCTAATCAATGATTACGTCTTGTGTAGAGATTATTTGTTCTTCCGATCCAAAAAGTTCATCCTTCCAAGATAATTTGAATTAGCCGGATGATCAAAAAATATTATTTCCATGTGGTCGCAAGGAAGGTGATAGTACAGACGTCACCAACCCCAGAAAATTATTTTGAGCAACTTTTCTCCGATAAAACTGTGACGTTTTTGTTAATATGATAGATTTGCCAGCCAGTATAGAAAAAGGTGGAGTGTAATATTGCTTACTCCTAAAAAGGTATCTAACTCCGAAAATCTTAAATGTTTTGTGGACTGCAATCTGATTCATACAATCAGATGGTCCATACAGAATGCGCCGTAATAGGTTTCAGGATATAATAAAATATTTACATTTATGCGACAGTATTAAGTTAGACTTAACTGAAATTGCCAAAGTGCAAGAGTTTTTCAACCTTTTTAAATCAACATCATAAGAAAAATTTCAAATATGTAAAAGCATCAAACGTTTCCAATGGCCGAAACCATGTCCCCTATTATGGAAACACCAAACAATTTGTAAAAGGAAAGCCAATGCGCTTTGGATATAATAATTATGGTCAGCGGAAACAAGGTCTGGATACTTATGGCTTTTCACGTTTATCAGGGTGCTTCGTGTATACCACATCCAAAAACAACACTGAAGAAACATTCTCCTTGTAATACATATTTTTATAATTACTTTCAGCAAAAATTTGTTAGATGCACTCTCAAAAATCAATGTTGGAGCGATAGGAACAGTCAGAACGAATCAAATAAAATGTCTTCTAAGCGATCCTAAGGTTTTGTAAAAAAACGAGGTTATTTCGAGAAAAAAGTTTCTTCAAATTTAGTAGCAATACAATGGAATGACAACTGCATAGTCAGCATATTATCAAATTGTCATGGAACCCAGAGTATAAGAAAAATCGGCGGAATGGGTTCAAGCAACAAAGTGAAATCGAGAATACAAGTTGATTTCAGTTTATGGTTTAAATGTACACTAGATATATGGGTGGGTTGGACGGATTTGACCAAAATATTAATTCTATAACGATTTCTTATAGGGGAAAATGGTATTTGCCTTTGATCGCATTTAGCAAAGACGTGGCGTGTCAAAATGTATGGCAAATATACAATTCAAACAATTATTATAATTCAAACTTTGGAAGATCAACAGTAATGTTTTATTTCAAAAAAATGGTTTTAACCGAATAGAAGTGTTTTTGCTTAACAAAATATAAAATCTCAAAACATCAAAAAGAAGCCTGTTTACAGAGGCGCTGTAAGGTTTGTAAGAAAGTCAGAGGCCTTAAATGTTTTTATAGTAATGCCGGATTGCATTTAAAATGCTTGGCTAATTATCATGACTTACAATTAAATTTATTGTAATTGATGTAATTAAATGTAATATTTTTGGTACCCCTCTATTTACTTGAGTGCATTACTTTTCAAAAAATTTCAACTGACTGTCCTTAACTAGACTCTAGGGATGCTAAATAATTATTTTTTAACAAAATTTGACCATTTAAAAATTAGTGGTACCTGGCGGGTTAAACGATTTTATGTTTATTTTTTTAGGTATACTAGCGGAACTCAGCAAGAGGCGATGTTAGTGTGCAACCCTACACCTAATCTTCCACCGATATAGCATTTAAAGGCTCAAAATCTCTCATTTTTACACCAAAGATCAAGGCCCCCTGATGTGCCCCGTTAGCAACTTTACCATTTTTTATAATCGTGTTTTACTCTCTCCTTTGATTACTACCTATTTATTAATATATATTCCCCCAATACAACATCCCCTATCTTTTCGATATTTTTACCTACCTACCCTACTTATTGACAAAGTGTTATCATTATTTTGGAAAATATCTGACGCAATTATCTCTCAGTTAATACCAGGGGTTTGTCCCGAACCCGAACCCGTGAACCCGAACCGGGTAAAACCCGATGATTTACAGAACCAGAACCCAAACCCGAACCCATTTTTAAAAATACCCTTAAAACCCGAACCCGAACCCAATAAATACAAAAAAGGGTTCGGGTTCGGGTTTTTAATTCAAAAATATATTGTGAATTGAATATCTCAGTTTTCTCTATCATGACAATGTAACGAAACGAAGAAAACCATATGATTTTAATTTCAATATTTTTATTTATCCGGCATTTTTCATTCATTAATCAATACTAATTATCTCAAGAATTATTTGTAAGTATTATATATATAATTGATATATATTAGTTATGGTATATAGTCTAAATGGTGAGGGAAAATAACCCCATTAAGAAATATTATAAAATATCTCCATTATCAAATAATTCAGAATGCCTTGCCATAGATTGTGGTAAAAAAATGAAAGGGACACATTTAACCAATCTTGAAAAACATTTAGAAAGATTTCATTCAACTCTCTTTGACAAATATAAAGAAGAAAAGAAGGCACTTTGTATTTCTCATTCTCCGAAAAAACTCAAATCCAATCAAGAGTCAACTTTAGACAATATATTTGAAAAATTGACAATCAAAGTGGAGATTACAGAGAAACAAATATATGAAGGACTTATTGAGATGGTAACTTTAAATGGGAGACCATTTACTTGTGTAGATGACAGTGGGTTTAGAAAGATTCTTAACCCCATTCTCAAGGGTATGAATAAAGAAATATGCATTAATACAAATATAATTCGGAAAAAGGTTATGGAGACTGCTTATAAAATCAGGGAAGGTATAAAAAATGAAATAAAGGGGAGACTTGTTTCTCTAAAGATTGATGCTGTAACAAGATTGGATAGAAATATTTTAGGAATTAATTGTCAATTCATTGATAATGGTAAAATTCAAATAAGAACCTTAGCAATGAAAGAAATACTTACCCAAGGTAGTGGGGAAAATATTAAAAATATTATAAAAAGTGTTATGGCCATTTATGAAATAACAAATGATCAAATTTATACAATAACATCAGACAATGGAAGAAATATGGTTAAATCTATAAAATTGTTAGATAACGAAAATAATATCAGCCTCTGTGAAACTAATATTTTTGCAGATTTTGATGATAATATATCAGATGAAGATTATGATATAAATTATAATCTAATAAATATTCCAAACATTTATTGCATACGGTGTGCTGCCCACACACTTCAATTAGCAATAGATGATTCAATGAAGGAATTGCCTTCTTATCCTATTATTACTCGTGCTAGACAGATTAATAAAAAAATGAGAACTCCAACTATCACGAAGCTTCTCAAATCATTAAATCTTCTTAAGCCAATTTTAGATTGTCATAGATGGCATTCCTTATATGATATGCTGGAAAGATTAATTATACTTAAAGATCTCTGTAATGAAATGGAAGATCAGGATTTTCATATGTTACCTTCTGATTGGGCAGAAATTGAGGAAATTTTAATGGTTTTAAAGCCCTTAAAATTAGCAACAAAGATACTTCAAAAGGAGCAGCTCACTCTCAGCTGTTTTTATGGAACATGGATAAATTGTATCCTAGACATTGAAGCATTAGATTCCCCATTTGCTAAAATAGTAATTGAAAATATGAAGGCACGCGAGGAAAAGCTTCTTAAAAATGATGTTCTTTTAGCAGCTTTATACGTTGATCTGCGTTATCAATGTCTACTATCCGAGGAAGAAATTCACATAGCCAAAATACATTTACTAAAAATTTGGGGGAAGTTGGAGGTATTAAAGAATGGCTGTAATGATTCTAGTGATAAAATACAATTATCATTGCCTGATAAAACGGATAAGCTTGAGAAGCTTTTAAGAATGAAAGAACAAAGTAAAACAAATAATATGGAAAATGTTAAAAGTGCAGGAAAAAGTATAGGTTCTGTCTTGACATTGTTTTTAGATCAAAATAGAATTGGACGAGATGAGAACGTATTAGAATTTTGGGAGAAAAATAAACGTGAACATCCCAAGATTTATCAGTTAGCCCAGGTTGTATTAGCTGTTCCACCTACCCAAGTTAGTGTGGAAAGAGCTTTTTCCTCATTAAAATTTATTCTATCAAATTATCGATCACAAATGACTGATCAAATATTAGAAGATGTTTTAATTGTAAGATTAAATAATATATCAAAATTATCTACATAATTTATGTGTCAACTGTATTTATATTTAATGATGTGAAGTATACGTTGAATAAAAATATTTTGTAATTTAGAATATGGTATGGCTTTTATTAATTATATTTTTATTGCTTTTAAATCCAAAAATAAATTAGAACATTAAAAATTCAATAAATACATATGCACTGAAATAATTAACATGTGAATTTAATTAGGTGCTATTTAAAAATTAAGTTAACTATTCAATAATTTTTTGAAGGTAAAAATGTATTATTAGTATAATAAAATTTCTTGAACCCGAACCTGTACCCGAACCCGAACCCAATTCCTTAAACCGAACACGAACCCAAACCCGAACCCAATTCCTTAAACCGAACACGAACCCGATTTTTTTTTGGGCGGGTTCAAACCCCTGGTTAATACTAATCGATTGACGTACTTGAAATACCAAATTTTGTAATATATTTTAACCATTTTATTACAAAACAATGCAGTGTGGCATTTAATGCGCTTTAATTTTAATCACCCATATATATGGGTAAAAATAAAATATACAAAAGATCCTTTCCTTTGTGAGTAAAAGTTAATATATATATGTATCAAAGAGTGAGTGATAATACTGCATGAGAATAACGATGTATTAATGCAAATGAAAGAACTTCGTTATTTAAGTTCGGGCGGACAATCTGGTTGAGCTGAAGGATGTGCCTTTTTGAAGGCATCCAATTCCATTAAATTTTTGTAGATGGCGTTTATTTTGGGGAATAGCGCTAAGTCTACGTTGTATCTCAGAGCGTTATACACTTGAGGAGCCAATAGGATATCTGCAATGCTCACTTGATGGCCTACACAATATTTAAGGTCGCTATCGACGAGCAGTTTTTCCAGCGCTACCATATATAGCATGAAACACGGATAGAATATATGCTATGGATTGTACCTAAAACGTTTAGAGCCCTGCACCGTTAACAGGACTCCTAAATCCTAACTTAGATTGAAAGTTACTTTGGTTTGGGGTTATATTTATATTATTCAGTATTAAACAAACACCAAATGCATTTACCTATGATTCTTTATAGTGGTATTTACATCTAATGAGTTTTATATGCCACTTTTAAATAACATTCTTATTGATTGTGAATAAGGTGGGGTTTGAAAAAAAATTAAATTTGGTTCAAGTACTAAAATATTTAAAGCCTAATTAATTAAAAATATTTAAAAGTTATGCTTTCATGGGGTCAAAGTGATACAAAATTGCCTTGTGATTTGGTAGGGCTTTAAGGCCTTAAATTTGTTTATCAACAAAAAAAACCTTATGTATTAGGGCTTTTTCCAAAAGAATTACATTTTAAGTAAGAAATGATGTGAGTCATATAATAATAAACTAATTATATAATGAAAATTTTTACCCTTAAATCCAATTTCAATCCAGTGCTTTGCCCAATCAGGTTTTATTTCATTAACAAATTTGAGAATCCTTAAATTTTGTATAGGCTGAATATCACTTGCTATTGTTTGGGCTATGGCTCTAGCCTAGATTTTATAAACATTATTGCAAAACTAGGTTAAATATAGAAAATTTTCATTACCTTGCTGCGTTCAAATATATTTTTAGGCAACAAGTTTGGAGGTTGAGGATATTTTTCCTCCAAAAACTCTAATATAGCCATTGATTGGGTTATAACATTGGAGTCAATTACAAAAGTAGGCACCAACCCCTCAGGATTAATTTTTTGATATTCATCTGAAAACTTTTAAAATGGATTATATGCTAAAAAATTTGTATAATTCCAATAAAAAATTGAAAAATGATTAAGTTTCAACTAATTTTAGTAATTATATTTGGCATACATTAATATTTAGAATTTTATCAGTTTATAATGATTGTTTTAATAATTTCATTATTTAAAATAAAAATACTTGCTCCCCTCCATCCTTTATCAAATTCACTGATTTATAGTCATAATCAATGCCTTTAAGGGCTAAGGCGATTCTTACCCTATAAGAGCATGAACTTCGAAAATAGGAATATAAAATAGGCTAACAATTAGCTTTTTTTTCTTATATTTTACCTTAGACATGTGGTTTATTCAATGAATATATATTTTATTTAATATATATAAAAAAAAGTATCACATGGGTAAAATTTGGTAAATAAAATACTACAAAAGAAAACGCGTTAAAAACTAATTGGATGGCATTGATCCGTGTATGGAAATCGTGTTGGATTTGACGATTTCCATAGTGATCTTTTGCCTGATGTAAAAGAATTCCTTAGGTTCTAAAGAAGAAATCGTCATCGCTTTCCCGATTTGTTTGAGGAAAGCGAGAGCCTCTGACCCTAGGTTGCCAATAGTGGTAGCCACCACGGGGATGAAAACTGTATTGGTGAGAGTGGAATATTTTTCGGCCTTTTTCCTCTCTGCCTTGATTATAAGGTCGGGGGAAGAGTTTGATGGGGCGAAGATGTCGACCGTAGTGAAATCCCAAGTGAGATTTAGACCACGGGATTAAGGTATGAGCGTTAGCCCGTCTGGTCTTTTCCCGTCGGTCGTACTGAGGCCAACAGGCTCTAGGGTATTGGGAAAACCGGCTTTTCGAAGGTATTGACCTATGATTTTGTTAATTCCCGAATGTCTGGGGTTACGGCCTTTGCTGTACTTGCAGTGAAGAGGGTGATGTCCATTGGGTTGGACCGGCTGTTTGCAGAGCTCGCACATATATGGGGAAACGATGTCGCAGCCGAGGCGGAGGCCTACGGCGATGCGTAACTCTTCACCAGACATATGAAGACCCAAATTCCTGCTCGGGATCGCTTCGAGCCATTCGTAACCGCTGTTGGAGGAGGCCCATTTGAAAAGGAGTTTTCCCTGGCATAGTTCGTTCGAGGAGAGGAAAGCTACGGAACGTGCTATTAGGGGAAGGTCCCATTCCTTTTGAGTCACTCCAAGCGGTCGTTCGGCCGACTCGTGCTTGTCCGCATCCCACAGGTTAAGAGCCTCTTGAAGGTGCGGGTCTTGGATAGATGTGATCCCTGAGATTAGACAGTCGGTACTCATACGAGATGAGATAAATCCCGCTAGTGCAATCTGTCGTGGGGATCTAATCCCGATTCCCCCAGTTTTAGAGGGAAGGGATGCCTGAAGCCATTGTAAGGGATTAAATTTAAGGTTGAGGCAGGTTTCGAAAAGATTTTGTATGCTCCGTTCGATGAGGTTGAGTTGCTCGGGGCACCTGAAGATAGGGGATGCACGCAGGGCGTGGTTAATTTTAGGGATTAAAAGAAAGTTTTTTGCCAAAAAGAAGGCGTGGTGAGGGGTAAGTTTTAGTAGTGTGGGTTTAATTGTCTCAATAAAGGTTAAAAATTTAGTCAAGAAGCGCTCGGAAGATATGGGTCCTCCTAGTGGTGCGCCCAGGTGGCTGAACTGGTCTAGACTGACGACGGGAAAAGGGAGCGTTGAGGGATCTATTGATGAATCCTTACAGTATATTTCGCATTTAAGATGGTTGAGCTCGAGGCCTATAGAGTCTGAAAAAGACTCAATAATAGACGGTATTTTGCTGATTTCGCTAGCGGGGCCAACCAGGAATCCGTCATCCATGTACCATAGATTGCAGGATAAGCTACCGGTGTTAGATAGTTTTTGGATGATGTCTTGTATTGCTAGACAAAAAAGTGCGGGGCCTAGGGGATCGCCTTGCTGTATTCCTTTGGATGAGTTGATGACCTTGTCTCCAAAGAGGAGAATTGATGGGGATCCGTAGCTATTCAGAACATACGGGTAAAATTCTGGGTATGTTTTTTGAAAGGGTGCGAGGAATGCGGCTCTGTGGACGCTGTTGAAAGCCATTTTAAAGTCCAACTTAACCAATAGTTCTGACTGGCTTGATGATTCAAAGAGGGTTCGGGCCGTATGGGCGGCTGCTTCACAACCTCCCTTAGTTCCGAAACCTAATTGGTTCGGGAGGAAGGAACATGCTAGAGAAGCACGAAGTTTGATCGTCGTTTGGAAACTAATCTCCTAAAAACTGAGCCGATGACTATGGGACGGATCGAGCCGTCGGGTTTGTTGAAAGCCAACAGTTTTCCACCAAAGAGGAGTTGGGTTATGTCTGGGGGGAAGTGACCCCTCCTGATTATGTTGCAAAGTTGAGTTATGTTTTTAAGTAAAGCTTCTGAGCTTCTCATGTGGGGCTTGATTAAGTCTTGTAGAAAAATTGGGCGAATTCCGTCGAGGCCCGCTGCCGAATCTTTCTTAAAGGAGTTTATCGCCTTTGTCACTTCAGCAATAGTGAAGTCAATGATGGGAATTGGGGGGGATTCTCGCAATGAGGGGATTAAATCTTGGCCCTCAGGATGTTTTGCGATGAGTAGATCATAGGTAGCGTCTGAAGGAGGTGCGATCAGATCGGAACTACCTAGGATACGAAGAGCTGAGCTTATTTCTAGAGCATTAATTTTGTTTGCAATAGCCTTAGCTTTAAAATCCAATGAAGGTTTAGCTTTATGTGGCTCTTTTGGGGCCTGAAGCGGCTTGTTTGGGTTAAAATTGAGAATCGATCCTTTAATAGTGTTTGAAAGCTGAGTGACTTTTGATTGAGGAATAGCTAAGGTATGGAAGCACACAGTGAAGAGATTCTTCCACTCATCTAAGTTGTTAGGGTTTTTAATGAGAGGTATGAGGATTTTATTAAAAAGGGTGCTAAAAGCTTCCCTTGCTCCTCTGGGAATTCTATTGAGTGTGTTGGGTTTTGGTAGAGAAATGAGATCCTTTGCCCAGGTGTTGCTTGGTAGATTGATGATGTCTTCATTGGGCGTGTGCTCGACCGTTGAGTGGTCGAAGAAATAACTATTTGAGGGTATTGTTGGGGTAGTTGGTAAATTAAGTAAATGAAAGGTATTTGATGCTGGGCAGCGGTTGTTGCGGGGGCCATGGACAATATACTTGCCCAGTTTTGTTAGAGCAGTTGTCTTGTGGCATGCTGGACATGGTGAGGTAGTCATATTGAATCAGAATTAAAAGAAAAAAAGGAAAAACTTGAGAGTTCTAGCTCATAACAAGGTTATTTTTCTTCTTTTTAATAGTTTTGATGTCTGTTAACTATTTCGTTTGTGTTTCACAGAATTTATTAAACTTTAATAAATATGTAATGAGTTAAGGGAGGTTTGTGGTGTGCTTTGAGGTTAAAGTTAGTACTGTCTTAGATGGCTCATTCATTGTTTAAAAAGAGGGGGGGGGGGGTTTAGAGTTATTTGTTTTTAGAGGTTATAAATATGATGTTTTTTACTAAGCTGACAAAAAAAACTATTTTTTACTTTGCCCTAAGTAGATAAGAGAGGAGAAGCTAAATCTTAACATGAATTTTAATAGGAACATAAAATGACAAAGAAAAAAGCTTGAAGTAGGTTTGTATTAAATCCTATCCAATATGGAAGTGGTTTTAAACAATTCTTTGAGTATTCTAAGGTCAAAACTTTAATAGGTATATAAACCTATCTAGGAAATGTATACAAGCTATGAAGTTAGAATTAATACTGTCTTAGATTGCACATTCTATATTTAAAAAATAAGGAGGTTATAGACTTATTTGTTTTTGAAGGGTTATATAATATTGATTTTATTTTGTTAAGGTGATGAGGAAAGAAACTATTTTATTTGGATACCGGTCAAAGGAGCACATCAGAGCAATTACGAAAAGGAGCACACTTTGTTATTATAACCCAAACCCTAACCTTAACCCTTACCCTGGCCCTAATACTTACCCTAACCCATATATTTACTTGTTATGATTTCATTAGGACATGTTAATATAAAATATTTTGTGCTAAGACAATTTGTTAAATTCATCCTGAGCAGTGTGCTCCTTTTCAGCTGATTCTGATGAGCTCCTTTGACCGGTTCCCGTTTATTTATATGGATGGTGGCCCGGCAACTCGCCGAAAACAATCTCGCCGAAAATAATGTCCCCCAGCTAAAAAAAGGCCCCCAAGTTTGTGATTGGTTGAATGGGTTAGGGTTAATAATCTTGGGGACCTTTTTTTAGCTGGGGGACATTATTTTTCGGCGAGATTGTTTTCGGCGAGTTGATAGGGCACCGTATGTATGTAAGCACTTGCCCTGATGATGCCATTCAAGAGTTTAACTAAATCAACAAGCCAAGAATGTCCCATCAAACATCTTTCGATGCATCAACTCCCGGCCAGGTCCGGCCCTGAAATCTATATTTTGTCTTTTGTCTAGTGTTTCGAACTCGTCTCAGTCTCGAAAACAATCTCGCTCGTTTGGGTGAAATAATCTCGGTCTCGTCTCGTTCCAAGGAAATTTCTCGACTTGTCTCGACTTTTTAAAAAATTATTTACTAATAAAAAGTTTTCCGTTTTCGAAAAATAATAAAACTTGATAAAGATTTAATGCGACATGTCATTGACATTATGAACCAATCATTGAATATAACATTGAATTTTATAGTTCTAGCAAATAATAACATTTTTAGCAAATCACTGTGTCTGTCAAATATAAATAGACTTAGAGATTTTATGTTAAACCATATTTGTTTTGGGTATAAATTTGGGCTAATTGAGACCCTTTATTAACGCTGGCAAAAGCTTAAAGCAGACCCTTGTTCATGGGCGTACGCAGGGGGGGGCCCTAATTTACGAAAAAAAAAGTTTCCAATGCAAAAACATTGAAAATTTGAAAAAATTTATGTTTTGCCCCCCGTCTAAATGAACTTTTACAAGGTTTCCCCCCCCCCCCCATAATTCAAAATCTGGGTACGCCCATGCCCTTGTTTGATTATTTTAAGGCAAACGTTATAAACCATTAATATAGCCATTAAAAATTAAAGGCCATAGAGATTATTGCATGATTGCTATGACACTATAAAGCACTAAATGCGAGTGTATATCTTTAACAACAAAAACAGTATTTATAAAATTAATAACTATTTGCATGGGCATACTCAGGATTGGATTAAGAGGGGGGAATAATGTTTAGGGGGGGGGGAATGATACTTTAGTCATTTTAGTCATAATCATATCAAATTTAGAGAATTTCTGGAATTATATGGCTGCAACCGCCCCTCACTGCACCCCCTAACTATGCCCATGACTTTTGCACATATCAGAACGTTGTAAAATCAACAATAAAATTGGAATAAGAACATAAGGTTTTGTACGTATATTGTTTTATAACAAAAAGCATTTGATAATCGCAAGTATCCAAAAAATTATCTTCCCTTTCTAACTAACTTTGCCATTAAATAGTAAATTTCTAATACAGTATAAATTTGTGTATTTATATTGAAAATCTGCCACATTAGAAATCTTAGAAAACTTTATCACCTGCCAACCCCAGTTTATAATGTGGAAAGTAATGTTGTAAAAGACAACGTAATGGCATATTGTCTTTTAATTTGGGAGCTATATTATGAGTTAAAGCATATAAACTAGTAATAATGATTTAATCTATTACGGTATCATCAAATACATAAATATACTTTTGAAAATAATCGTTTGGCAGGCACAGATGTCGCTAGGTGCAAAAATCTATAACCAACTTAGCTTAACTTCCATAATTAATCAAATTAATTAACCACCAGTTTAATATTACCACATCAGGTAGGATGAGAAATTGCGAAATTATAAATGCTTTAGTTATATTTACTAATCCATCAGAAGTCATTTTAGGCCTCAATCTCGGGTCAGATTTTCAAAATCTCGTCTCGTCACGGGGAGATCGAGACGACACGAGCCTGAGATTATTCTTGGTTTTTCCGCATCACTACTTTTGTCGTTCCGACTTGCGCCTAGTTCTTGGGTACTGCTCTTACAAAACTCGTCCATACTCTGTATGAACGTAGTACATAGAGATGGCAGTATAAAGAAATTTACCGGGAAACGGGGGTCTGGGGGCGAAGCCCCCAGTTACACCGTATTTCTTTTACGTATCGTCCCTTCTCTCTACATGGCCATACCATCTTATGTTGTACCCAGAATTTTCCTTATATCATTGTGTTTATGTTCTTTTTTGCCTACTCCTAACATCCATAGTAGCATTCTCATCCCCATGGACGCTAGGAGTTGCTCTTCATTCTTAAGTAAAGCCCATGATTCGAGGACTGTTGGCTGTATGATGGACCTATACAGTGTACTTGGAGTCTTGTTGGAATCTTTTGTCACACAAAACGCTTGATAATTATCTCAATTTAAGCCATCCGGAATTTATCCTTGCTTGGATGTGACGTTAAGGCAATTTAATGCCATCTGCAGATTATTAAAACATTTAACAAAAAAATTAGCTATAAAACTTAGCCAAGAGCGAAATCGTATGTTGAAATTGGAAGATTATTAGATATATCGCGATGAGAGCGGTTAAAATATTTAATTAAAAAGGAAAGAACTATGCCAAAAAAATCTTGGCAGAGAAAAAAATTAAATGATCAACAGGTGAATTATATCCTTTGAAATCGACAATAATTGTAATCTATCTCTTAGAGATTTAAAGGAAAATTAAAGGAAAAGTGCAATCTTGAAGTTTGTCTGAGTACAATTCTTCGACAAATTAAAGGTTTTCATTACACCTTCTAAAAGATAACGACTATTCCCGAAAGGCGCAATTATGATGATGTAATCCGTAAAAGAGGTATTTGTATTTATATGCAAAATTTTTGCCGCTTTTTGGCCCTTGATTTGATTTTATTCATGGACGAAACGGGATTTGATATATCAACGCGAAGTATATACGGAAGGGCTATAAATAAAGAAAGGGTAATTAAAAAGTGAAGGCATTAAAGAGTAAAAATATTAGTATGCTCTGCTGCATGACCAAAGATGAACTACTTTTTTATAAAATTTTGAAACGGAGCTTATAACAGCACAAAATTTAATGACTTTCTAATTGAATTATTCCAAGAGTTAGTGACAGAATATATTCATAATTGTATAATTGTAATGGTCACAAATCGTGAAAAAGGCTTTTGGACATAAAGCCTTATACTTATCCCATTCCCCTTTCCTAAATCCAATTGAAGAGGTTTTTAGTAAACTAAAATTTATCGTAAGAAAAGGGGAACCGCAGAATTAAGGTGATTTATTGTCACTAGTTGAAAATTCTAAATCCGAGGTAATTTCACACAATATTTTTAGATTAGTTCTGAAGATTGTCAAAATTATTTTAACCATGTAAAACAATATATTGATTCATGTTTAAATAATAAAAATATTAATTACTAATTTGTACGTGAATTTTTGTATGTATTGTAAATGTTACTATAATTTTTACAATAAGCGTATACATACATTCCAAAATTTGTGATGAATTAAGTTGCACGCAAAGAAAGGAGAGGGAAAGGGCGTTCTCTTTCAAAGCTTTGACTGATCACCCTTTTCTCTACCAATAATCTGCGGGAGGGGAATCAAGATGTTCAACCTTAAAGAAAAACGCTGTATTTATTAACTAATGAGGAAGGCAAATTAACTATTCTGTTTCAACAATGTGGTACACTGCGGAAAGACATGGGAGATATTAAATTCGAAATGCTGAATTTAATGGTACACATACATTTTACCCTACGAAACACAACATGAGCAGTCTATAGCTCTAACTCTAGTCCCTTTTTATTTAATATAATTGTAGAATAACGAGAGACATCAAAAGCCATCACCATGGTATATGCTATATGACGATGCTATATTACTATGTGCAAAGCGAAGAAGCCAAAAAGTGGTCAATGCGTTTAACTGGATATGGTTTAATGGTCAGCGATGAATGGTATACATGATTACAGGCACCCCAATCGCTAGATGACCATCTAAAATAATCAAAAGTTGACAGGTTTACATACCTCGGCTCGATGTTACTGTGGCATAACGCCAATCCCCTCTTAATTTTGGGTTTATCCAGTTTTGGTTGCTTAGTTCTTTTTTGAGTGTTAATTACTCTTCTTGGCACTTGTTCAATTTCCCTTTTTAGTTTTATTACCCTTCCAGTTAAAAATAGTTTATTGCTTGTCATTGTTCAATTCCCCCCCCCCGATCATTATGGTATTGTTTACCTATTTACATCTTCAATCACCCCCCCCCCCCCCCCGATCGTTATTGTATTGTTTACCTATTTACATCAACCATCATCATTATTATTCCTGCTATATAAAGTACGAATTGTTTGTAAAAGTCAGTTATATATATTTTTGATCTGATTGTAGTCATATATTAATAAAGTTTATTACCGGAGAGATCTAGTTTAAGTCCTCCCTTTTTGGGGGGAGGACCAACGCCCTCAATTCAAAAATAATAAATAAATAGAATTAAAACTTGTAATTCTATAGTTACATCAAGAGGGAGGTTGCGCAACAGAAGTCAATGCCCCGATTTAAAAAGGATGGCTAAAAAACGAAGTATATCTGGTGAAATGTGCGACAAGAAAATGCCAATATGATTGAAGAGCAAAGCTTACAAATCCATCGTGACCAGTGATGGAAGTGAAACATGGGCATTAAACACCATGGAAGAAAAGCTATTACAAGCCACAGAGATGAGAATGACACGGTGGAGCTTGGGGTTTACTAAGCTCAACCATATGACGAATGACTTTCTCATGACAAAAATGGGTATTCAACCTATGGCGGGCATGATTAACGAAAATTGGTTAAGGTGGTATGGGGATATAAAAATTAAAAAGTATTGGACATGGAGGTATCGGGTTAGAGACGACGAGGACAACCTCGTGTAACGTGGAAAAGGCAGGCAGACAAAATTATGAAAACTAAGAAGGTTAAGCCATGGTACTCATGCAATCAAGATGGAAGAAATTCATCAAAACAGATCCTACAAATGTGGGATCAAATACTTGATAAAGAAGAAGTACATAAGGTATTTTGTAATTATTTAAAAATTGATTATAGTTAACAAAATATCCTTAGTCAAAAATACATATATGTATTATTGACTAAGAATATTAAGATTAAAATTTTATCATATATTGTGAATCTTTGAATATTTTAAACATAAAATTTAACATCTTTATTCATTTATTTATAAATAAAACATGTCAAATAAGCATAAGCTAAACAATAAAAATAAATATTTATATATAAACATAAATGTACAATAGCTTAGCTAATATAAGTCAAATATAATTGAACAATGATGATGTGTATAGGTTTATATAAAAAAGAGAATATAAAAGACAATAATGCACTTCATAAGGAAATTTTTATTTTAGCTCACTATCTTTTTGTGATTTTTTATATCACTTTGAAATGTTGATTGAAAAACACTACTAGCTGCCATTAAATTTTCAATGTATTGCCCTAAGACTTGATTTTCTGATTTAAGTCTAAGGTTTTCTTCTTTAACACCATCCACTCTATGGGAAATATCTATAGAAATATGTGTTACAATAATAAAAAAATACCTCTAGTTATATAAAACATTAAAAAATTTTCATAAAAAACTAACAAAATAAATTTTTTATTTAACTAGATATTTGCCTTATAATGTTATTTAGAATTGACATTTATCTTTGACATATTACTGAATTTCAGTTAGCTGGAATAAAATACTAGATACAAATAATAAAATTTAATAAATATTGATTGAGAATAATCTTACAAATACATTGAAAATTTTGCCTGATTTAAGAGGTTACCTTCTAAGGTGTTTTGAAGTTCTAAAATTCTAGATATAAGCTTTGCCTTCTCTTCCGTATCTTCATTTAAACAATCGGAGTGAGCTTTAAAATAATAAATTAAAAACCAACATAAAAATTACATTTTGCTAAAAGAGTATACAAGTTATTAACAGTAACACCATGGCCAAGTGATTCATTTCTATATTCCTCTATACAGATTTATTATTTAGATTTAATGATTTATACCATCTTCCTCATCAACTAAAGGAATATCATCTTTTAAGCTCATATTGAGAAAATCGATGAATTGCGTCCTTAATCAGGTGAGAGTGAAAGCGCAACGATTTGATACATGCATTGGTGCCCTATCAACTCGCCGAAAACAATCTCGCCGAAAATCACCAGGGGACATTTTCTGATTGGTTGTTTAATGTCCCCCAGCTTATTAACCCTAACCCATTCAACCAATCACAAATTTGGGGACCTTTTTTTAGCTGGGGGACATTATTTTCGGCGAGATTGTTTTCGGCGAGTTGACGGGCCACCACATGCATTTATCTAACCATTTTTGCATATTTTGCAAATAGCCTACTTACCGCCGCATATGGCCGGCTGATTTCTTAAATAAACAAAAGTTGTCGAGCTAATTAGAGGCTTAATCAAAGAGATGATGTATGCGTTTAGTCTTAAATACTTGAAATATAAATAGACCTTTACAGGGACAAACAAATAGGTATTTTACTGAATCTCCGGCTTAAATTTTATTGGTTCTTGCAACCAAAACAACTTGATAAGCAATAACTGACCAGATTTAACACAATTTGTTAATTTTTTCAACATAATATTGGATATTAGAATGCCTATGTCAGGCATAAATTTTAATAATTATAACATTTTATTGCCTTTAAAAATTGTAGCTTAAAATACATTTAAAAAGGCGATTAAACCTAAGCCTGCAATATAATACAATCACGGTTCTGAAATTATCTGTTTAAAGTGGTTGATATAAAATACATAAAACTCATCCTATTCCAATAGATTTAACAAATCACTTTTTAGGAGTTTAATTTGTGTAAGGCAATATGTGTCGCAAAGTACGAAGATACGAATGTAAAATAAATTGTCATCAACTCTGACGTCGATTCGATACATCATTAAAACGATACATTGATCTTACTATGTTAGGGGTCTGAAAAATACAGTATAAAACGAAACTTAATATGGCAGATATGTTGGTAGCTGAGGCATAATAAATAAGGCTCCATAATGATGGCTTATTAGCCAATGTTACATTTTTTTCCTAATATAATATTGGATTTTGACTTTACCTCTCTTCCTAGTTGTGCATTACACTGGCTGAGTGTAGCTGTAGATGCCACGGTGCAAGGTGCATCAATGAGTTTTGGTGTTTTCTCAAATATTTTATCAGCATATATGTAATACTACAACCAAGATAAAGAATGATAAAACCTGGTATCACCGACGTAATCAACGTGCGAAAAATATCGTAATATTTAGTAAATGTGTCCTGATCTTTATATCTCGTCTAATATAATAAAGTTGCGTCTGCAAAGTTTGTCACACGATACCTCAAATTAGTTATATGAGGCTCATTAGTAGGTGCACGGACAGAGTGAATAAAAATGCACTCTAGAATGTAATACCAGCTATAGCAAGATATGTTGACCAGAAGTAAATCAACATAAACATATACGGTAAAAGATTGAGATATCTTTCATTCCTAATATGTCAGCCCTAGTGTTTCGATCTCGTCTCGTCTCGGTCTCGACAACAAAATCTCGTCTCGTCTCGGTAGCGATTATGAAAATCTCGATCTTGTCTCGTCTCGGTCTACAAAAATCTCGATCTCGTCTCGACGAGAATTCTCGTCTCGTCTCGACTTTAAAAAAATATGTACGGAATAAAAATTTCTCCTGATTAAAAATATTAAATAAATGTTAAAAATACAAATGGCAAACTTTTATATTTTTTGAAAAACTTTAATACACAAACTTTTTGAAGATTTAGCGGGACACGACTCTCATTGACAATATACATAATTGAAAATTACAACTAGATAATCAATATATTAGAATTATTATTATATAGCAATTAAAAGTGGAAAGGGGGAAATCATTCCTTTTATATTGATTTTTTTTTCAATGGCGCTATGCCAAGGTTAAACCCCTACCCCTATCTTCCTCGGGGCGGGACTAGAGGAGTCATAATCTTCTTCTTTCTCGTTGATACAAGGTGAAAGTGCCTGTCTAAATCTATTGTTCCAATAAAAGTGGAAAGCCTTGCCATGTGATCTTGTATGTTGCATTAGCATGCAACAATTTTGATAATTGTGAATTTAAGAGCAGCCTACATTAATTTTATTTAATATGACACAATATATATTACCTTTTTGTTGATATAAAAAACTTAAATGTACTGTTCTCATAGGATATTTAGTAAGAAACGATATAAGGTATATCATTGTCATAATTCTCTCAAGCTTATAGAAGTTGGGCCATATTTTTCTTCTTTTAAACCACTTAGGTAATTCCTTAACTGATTTATAGATGGCACTTGCTCTGATTTTTGAAGATTCTTGAATATAGATTTTGGTTTAAGGCCCATTGAAACCATTTTTTTTTAATTTCGCTTCTGTCAAATTTTGAACCCTTAATATCAAGTTCATCGTGTGTATGTGATGAAGTTGACCGAAATATTATAACCCTATCAGAAATTGATTCATATAATACTGTGTATGTGTAGTGTAGCTTATAAATTTTAACAAGGGCAGCTATATATAAGTGATATAATCCAAGACATATTTTAAGGTCTTGAGGCGTAGTGGATTGTATTTGTGATCGGCGTCAATACATCTCAATACCTCGTAGGTTCGAATCCCCCCACCTATCTGTTTTATTTAAAAACTAAAACCACTTTGCATAAAAAAACTTGGCAAGTGTATTTAATCTCTGAGCAAATTAATAAAAATCTGAACATTTCATAAAAAACTTAACATTTTATTCAAAACTTGGCAAATTGAATAAAAAACTTGAAAAAGGGCAAAAAAAACTTTGCACTTTGAATAAAAAACTATGCAAAATAATTTGTTGCCTTTATTTATGCCGAGTTTAGTATGTAGTAATAACATTAAACATGCATTATACGTCATCATATTTACATGGATATTGAAAAGATTTATATATGGAAGAGAATACCAATAGTTTTATATTAATAGTAGTAGCCAGAATTTAATTTAAGGTTCATCAATTGGCCTGGTTATTTTTATAACCCCCTCCTTGCCTTTTATATTTTAACAAATAAATTAATTTAAAATTAGTAATACACTAAAGAAAGCTCAACCTAGACGAGGATAATTGTTGTTATAACTGGAAACATTCTTTACGACAATATGGATTTTTGAATTAATAATACAATTTTTAAAGTACATTTGATTATTTTAATGTTCACATTTCATTTTACAAAACAATCCCTTGTTACATAGCCAGCTTCTGCCAAATTAAAAAATACTATCTTTTTCTTCTTCAAATTTATCACATGCAAAACATACGTTATAAAACGGCAAGTAAAATTGAGATTTTAAATTTAAATGAATTTTATTTTTTTTTACAAAAAAGTGGAGTTTTATGTTGTGTAACTAGCATGGGAGTAGTCAAGGGGGAAACCCTTGCAATTAGCCCACCCCCTATAGGCATTCTCGCCCCTTCACACCTTTCTCGCCCATAAATTGCATAGCAAATATGCTACATTTATACGTAGAATAGATGAGTCGTCCCCTCTTCCCTTCCCCCCTCTTCCCTTCCCCCCCCTTCCCTTCTCCCCCTTCTCCGGAGGTCTGGGGGCGGAGGCCCCAGGAGATGGGGGTTTGGGGGCGTAGCCCACAACGGGGGTTTAAGGGCAGAGCCCCCAACGGGGGACTGGGGGCGGAGCCCCCAGCAGGGGGTTTGGGGGCAGAGCCCCCAAGGGGGGACTGGGGG
This sequence comes from Gordius sp. MW1, assembly GCA_964036665.1. Classification (NCBI taxonomy): domain Eukaryota; kingdom Metazoa; phylum Nematomorpha; class Gordioida; order Gordea; family Gordiidae; genus Gordius; species Gordius sp. MW1. The sequence goes on along the minus strand of OZ038529.1, from coordinate 7,104,014 downwards.
CGGAGCCCCTAGCAGGGGGTTTGGGGGCGTAGCCCCCATCGGGGGTTTGGGGGCAGAGCCCCCAAACTACTAGAGGAAGATTCGCAATTTATGTCAGAATATTAAAATAAGCAGGAAGAAAAAGTTGAAGTTTAGAAGCTATATTATGTATGGTGTACGAAGATAATTATTTAATATCGAGTTGAGTTTAGATAAATATTTTATAAAAGATTACTTTGCTTTATTTAAATTCGGGCCAGGATCGGGTCTCGGGTCGGGCCGCCTTATCAGGTCCAACCCGAGCCCGAGTATTTTTTAAAATTCTGCTCGAGCCCGACCCAAAACCCGATCGGGCAGGGTTGGGTGAAGTAAAAAAGGTATGGTCGTCGCATAGCTTGTTGAAAATCAATGTTTTGGCTAGAGACAAGTTAATAGCAACTCTATTCAATCAACCAGATGTTGGGCTTAAGTTTGTGCTTGTAAAGAAGCTTAACGTTTTAAATTATATTAGTTAGAGAAAAGTTTGAAAGCATTCTAGGATGTTAATGCTAAAGAATGCAAACTCACTTAAATGGCGGAACACGCGCGAGCGCTAAACTATTTTATAAATTTATACTTCTTTTTTTACGCATTCTAGTAAAAATTAAATAATTATTCGGAAAAAGAAATCTTGTTAAGAATAAATTATTAAATAATTATAAAAAGCACACGTATAATAATTAACAAATACGAGCCAAACGACATCTATATAAACAAAAAGCACCGTTCATGTTTAAAATTAAAGCTACATATATATAATGAGACCAAGCCATTAGTTTTATAAAGTAAACTATAATCTTAATCTACAAGCATTGTAACATTTGTATTTGTGATGTGTTAAGGTTATTAATATGGAATTTGATTCTGGTAATATTGCAGGAGGTCGTACGCCCTTGTTCGATAATTTAAGTAAGACCTATGGATAACGGCAATCATAAATTGGGCTGCCTCCTTTTCAGACAGCGTAGAAGCAAAACGAGATCTCAGCAGTTTTATGGTTTGGCCCCGAAAACAGGGGAATCTAGTGTCCAGCATCAGAGATACCAAGGTGACTATTGCCTCTTCGTATGGTCTGTATAAATGTTTAAAAATTAACGTCAATAAATTATGTAAGATTGCGGTATTGATTAATAAAATTTGTTTTTATTTATACATTTTTAAAAGGAGTGCTTTAAAGTGTTATAAATTGTTTTCGGCAGCAAAATTAAGTGTTTTTTTTATGAATCTCTAGCAAAGCACGTCAATTCTTGAATTTATTTCAACTCCTATCGTGCCATTTACTATACAAAATTGATAAATTTTCAATCTATTCAGTGGGTTAAAATTCATATAAATTTAACAGAAAATAAATAGAAAGGAAAAGTAAAACTCGAATGTTGTTTATTTTTTTATTCCTTTTTAAACCATTATATCATTTGAAGTGCATATTTGTTCGGAGATAATGTTTAACAATTTTGTAGATTTTAAGAGACGAGTCCTTATTCAAACTTAGTATCGCAGCTTTTTCCTAACAAATGATTGCTAGTCCTTCCTGTGACAATTTCTAAGCGCCTATCCAATTAGTAGAGGCAAGCAAATGCTATCATTTTCTTGTAGACAAATCAAAACAATAAAGCAAACATTATTCATAAAGCAAGTTATAATACCGCTAATACTATAAATTGCATATCAATTGCAAAAAAAAGGCTGACATCTTAATAAACGCATTAAGAATGCCCATTTAAAAGATAAAAAGGATTATTACCTAAATGCCAAAAAACCTTTAACGCAAAGTTCCATGAACCATTGAAAGCCGTGGGCCTCCATTTTGCCGCCCATAATCATAACCATCTCATCGGTGAGTTTAATATCGGGTTCAAAACCTAAATTACCACCCGGGGAACTCTCGAACAGGAAACCAAAATCTGAACAGCACGCCAAGCAAAACATTAAACATTCAGAAAGCAATAAATTGGAAAACATATTTGTGCCGTATTTTCCATCGGTTATAAAAGAGGCGTAGCCAGGGGGAGGCAGGAAGGGACGGCTGCCCCCCTCTAAATCCATAAATTGTTTAAATTTAATATAAAGAGGGCTGAAGCTTCAAAATTTTATCTTTTGCCCCTCCCTAAATCATTATTGTCGACCAAATCCTGGCTACGCCCATGAGTTATAATAAACAAATAAGGTAAATTAACAACAATTTAGATCTTTCAATTCATAAAATAAATCATCAGACACATAATAAATAAAGAAATTTTACTTTATTCAACACTACCTAAAGCACTAATTGTTTTAGACAAAAGCCTAAGCGACAAGCAAATTCCATGTCGATTCGTCAAAAAAAAGACGATTTTCGACCGACTATTTCAGATCAGGATAATTTTTGGTCAGGGTGTAGGCCTCATTTATTAGATTAATTTCTGAAAGTTTTAGCCATTTTGGGCCAATACTTTTTAAGTTATGGACGTTTAAAGGGCCAAATCATGTTCGGGAGCGTTTGATCGATTTTACTATTTTTGTCACATTTTTGAAAGTAATTGCGTTACTCACTCAGATTTTGGTGCATTTTGTTCCTAAAAAAATTATCTATCGAAATAATTTAACCAAAAACCCCAAACTTTTGCGGTTAATTTTTTGTGGTAAAATTAGTGAAAAATCATAAAAACATATTTCTCCGGTATATGAAATCACAAATTTCACAATGTGAACTCCTTTATGACCCATCATCATATTTCATTCATAAAAAGTTTGGGCGCGGCTACGAGATGGTCAAAAATTCGAAAAATTGCATTTTCAACAAAAATATTTATAGATGGCGGTATAATCAATTATCACAAGAACATATTATGGTGTTTGTTTTTTATCAAATTGCAAATTTATAAAAAATATATGGTAAATAAATAATAATGGATTAAAAATCAACTTAAATTTTGAATTTTATCTCCGCGGTGGGCAAGTAACCGAGTTTGAAAATAACTTTAGGTTTAATTAAGATAAAAAATGGTCACAACTAGCAAGAAATTTTTTTTAAAATACCTTTCATCCTGCATAAATTTTTATTTTTAGCATGGATTATCAGTATAAAAATAAAAATATATGAGCAATTTTGCCATCATATTAGTATTTATTTATTTTTTCAACCCAGTATTAATTTTAGCATACCCCTATATCATTTACGTTAAAATTCAAGATCTAATTTTCAAACTCGGATAATTGCCAATTGCGCAGAAAAAAAATCAAATTTAAGCTTATTTTTATTCCAATTATATTTATTTACCATATATTCTTTATAAATTTGCAACCATAATATGTTCTTGTGATAATTGATTATACCGCCATCTATAAATATTTTTATTAAAAATGCAATTTTTCGAACTTTTGACCATCTCGTAGCCGCGCCCAAACTTTTTATGATTGAAATGTGATAATGGGTCATAAAGGAGTTCACATTGTGAAATTGGTGATTTCACATACCGGAGAAATATGTTTTTATGATTTTTCACTAATTTTACCACAAAAAATTAACCGCAAAAGTTTGAGGTTTTCGGTTAAATTATTTCGATAGAGAATTTTTTTAAAAACAAAATGCACCAAAATCTGAATGATTACGCAATTACTTTCAAAAATATGACAAAAATAGTAAAATCCATAAAACGCTCCGGAACGTGATCTTGGCCCTTTAAACGTCCATAACTTAAAAAGCATTGGCCCAAAATGGCTAAAACTTTCAGAAATTAATCTAATAAATGAGACCTACACCCTCACCAAAATTGTCCTGGAATGGCCCACTATGTTCTTTGTGTTCAAGATACTTAATTTAAGATAAAAAGCATATATTTATTAATCAATTGTTTAATAATTTTTTTTTGAAAGAATATGCATATATTCATCCTAAATTATCGAGTAGAGTGCTAGTTTTCCATTAAAGAAATAGTAGCAACTGTGAGCCCTTTTAAAAACCAAATACTGTCCAATTTTACAGGGATATTCTAGCCTTGTCTCATATTGTTTAAATTTAATTCGGGATTACACTATTTGTAACACTATTACTTATTACGATTTATATGCAATGATTTATATTAAAACATTTTCAAACAAAATTTAAAACAGTTTCAAACAAAATTCCATGATTATTTGCCTATAACTAAGATTTGATGTTTTTCATTTTAAGCCTACGTTCAAAAATTGATCGAAAAATTATTACTTATTATAAAGAAAACGGGGAAAATGAGTAAGAAATATACTAAATGCACTCACCTATGTGTATGATATGACCCAAATTATCGATCATTATATTTCCGTTATGGCGATCTTTAATTTGAAGCAGGAACAGCATCACGCTATACGCGGCCATACTTTTAATAAAATTTTGCCTCGCCTACAATAATAAAAATACGTCAATGAGATGATAGAACGATAAAATTAAACCGTGGGCATATACAGGGAACGGCGGCTGCCCCCCCCCCTAAAATTAATAAATTGATCTTTAATATAATTCTTAAATCCAAAAAATTAGTCTTTCCTTCCTCCCCCCATGGCATTCTTGCCCTCCCCTAGTTTCTGGCTAGGCCCATGGATAGAAGAATACTAGAAAGCAAGCTTACAACTATAACTACGATCTAAACTTTAAATAATAAACTCTTTTAAAATTGCTTTTATAATACTAACTTCACGCACTATTATGCAGGGGAACATAAAGTTTCTCAATGCTTAAGTGAAGAGCGAATGCCATCGCTTTAAACGCGGTTAAATACAGCGGTATATTTACCTAATAAGTGACTCGATTCAATTAGTATGCGTGGGTTTAAAACAAGCTAAAAGAAACCCTACACTAATTTAGTCACACCTTTTTAAGACGAGACCAAAAATTAAAAAGCCTAAGGCCTCTTTAAAAGTTGATACAAACAGCCGATGAACGTATATAATACAAAACCACAAAAAAATTTACCACACACTCATCTCCTGCTACAAATTAAAACCAAGCAGGAAAATATTGGTCGTCAATAAATTGATTAACAACTTTACTAAGCTTAAAAACTAAATTTCGCGAATATTTTTGATCAGCAAGACGACCTTTTGAAAAGATGTGGCAGACTCGTCCCCATATTTTTTGAGGAAATACTCGTAAAGTCCAATATCAGTTTGACGCCCCAATTGATCTCGGCTTTTGGAATCGGGTACGCATTCAATAACACCGCACCCAGGAGCTGTTGCTACCACGTGATAGGGATATAGGTAAAGGTCTAAGTCGGCCAGGGCTGCCACATTCTTGAACAGGGCTATAATTTGCAGGGCTAACATGTCCTACAAAACAAGAATTAAGGAAATTTCATGGGTTGGAATTAACGATTTTTTACTTTGTATATCTATTTAAATGCGACGCATTTCGTAGTGGTTAAAATTTATTTTATGTGAAATATTGCCACTTTCTCCTCAATTTATGCATTTGAATTTTTAGTGTAACAATTAAATTTTTATACTTTTTTAAAGATGTAAATTAAATTAATACTAACACGTCGACGTTGTATAAATAATCCAATCCAATAATTATTTTTTTGCGATATTAAGCAAGCGACGCAGTTCCTACATCCCTTAGTATTCTTATTATTCAAGCTCTATAATTTATAATAAATTTTTTCCCCTTAGATATTCTGCTTTCCTCATTCAATTCCACAGCTAAAAAATTAATAATAGGTTATATTAGTAAATCAAATAAAAATCTAAAAAGGGAAAAGTTCGTAAAAACGCGATCGAACCTTGGGTTAAACTAAATGAAAAAGGAGAACATTGGAAGTAAGATTAAAGCATGATAGACTATAAGTCGTTCTACGTAGAGAATCGCATTGAAGATGGCACAAAAGTAACGAGTCATCTATTAAAATTTTAAATGCATGCGAGATTTTAAAAGGTCCGATTATTTTGAGATCTAGGACCTTTATATTTGACTACGCCAATTACATATCTCTTAATTCGAAAAATTCCCAAATCTCAGAGCAAAAAACGAAGTGATTACCGTTGCTAAAGTCAATAAAGAAACAAGTGGTTCGATGCCATTACATTTCTCCCTTTTATAAAAGTAGAATAAATAAGGACCCAAACCACCAGCGGCATAGATTCTAAACAAAACAAGTCTCTTATTTTTAACTCTCTCCCCTCTCTGCGCTAACCTGTCTAACGTCGTCGCCCACTTTAAAAATGGCGGCTTGCCAATAAACGGGGAAGGCACTAGAGGAGGGGAGCAGAGGGGCTAGTGAAGATCTTCGGTACAAAGCTTTCCCAGTGCTAGCGGAAGATATTTGAGTTTCGGAAACGGATGAAGATCTGCTATTTCGCCTTCGCCCGGTCCCACTTACGCTTATTTTAATGCTGGGCGCGGGCTCACTTTCTTCTTGTTCGGGATCGGATTCGGGATCGGGCCTATATTCTACGGCTAATTTTTCTAACTCCTTTATTCCACACCTTTGAACCTTGAAACGGGCTAAGTACGGTGCCTTGGCCGCGCTACACAAGGTACATTTAGTAAAAACAAAAAAGTTAAGCGAAGCTTTCATTAAAAGGAACGCCTCGCGCAATAATATATGGAAATTTGCGGGGGGGGGGGCGGGAGGAATTGAATTTTTTAAGCGCAAAAATAAATTTATATCGCCTTAACTAGTATCGATCGTATGATAGGGGTATAATTAGATGAAATCTCTAGTCATTACTAATAACAAATTACTATTTATTATGCCGTTAATCGGTTAAACTTTACATATAGTTCACTCGTTAGATACAACATATTATTTGAATTGGTATAAATAAAGGATTAAAACGCTTATAAATTTTTCCATCCAATTAACTCGTTGAAAAAAGGGGAAAAGGAGTATAAATTTTTTGGGAAGTGTTACTAATATTGGTCTAACCTCTGCATAGGGGTAGCCGAATTATAGTCTATATCTATAATGTAAGCCTCGGGATTAGAGGGTAAGTAGCAGCCTGGTTTGGTTTTTATTTTTCGTAAGGCCTCTAAGCAAGCCTGTTTGCGCTCTTTGCCCTTTGGAAAGGGTCGAATAATGGCTGAAACGTTGGTAATTTGATTGAAAAAATCGAATTCTCTCAGGTAAAAAGCTTTGGCCGGCCCGCTGAGATTTTTGACGATGTGAAAAACGATGTAATCCAACTTTTCAAACAAGGCCTCTATACCCACGTATAAAAAAAATATCAAGAAAACAAGTTTTTTTGCAATTTAAAAACATTTTTTTAACAAAAGCAAACCCAAACAAATTTTTTTATAAGCAAAGGTTTATTATTAACTTCTAAGTCTTAAAAATTCTACGTGTTAGAATAATTTTGGTTTAAGTAAAAAAAAATATAAATTTTAATTACCGAGTTGTTTTATTTGGTTTTGTTAGACTAAAAAAGCTTTGATGTTTTATGGCTCTAAAAATGATGTTTTATTTCGAACCCTAATCCGATAAAAGTACGTAATTAAACATTGAAAAGTTGGAAAAGATTTGACAAGTTTAACGCAGTTTATATCAAATTATGAGAGTATAATTTCGAAAGTAAATGTGTGCAAATGTCACCGTTTCAAGCTTAAGAAATCGAGAATGCCCTCGATTATCATATCTCAAAAACATGTTGCTTTTTTATCTTGTGTCCGATTCGGAAAGCACAAATTAAAATTTTTTTATTATATATAATCAAACTTAAACGACAAAATAGTAAATCTAGCATAAAAACGCAAGACAGAGATCAACAATTCTCATCAAAATTTTAAACTCATAATTGATAAGTGTAGCCAAGAAAACGCAAAAAGTGGCATCCACCCTTTATTCAGTTTTAAAATCTAGTAAAATTAATAAAAACCCGGTGTCATATTTAAAATGAATATCTTTTTTGGGTCCCCTTTCTAATTCAAATTTTGGTTAAAAAATGGGACAGATAGGTTCTCAGTCAATCTAATTGGTAATTTGCAGTTTTAAAATTCTTTATTAAAAATAAGGTAAATAACTTTAAAAATTATATAACCATCAACAATTTTTCCGTCTTCATCCATGTACTGATTAGTTTTCATGTTCCACAAAAGTTGATGTGCTAAGAGTTGCGATTTTTGACTAATGGCAATCAGGAATTGCGAAACGTATCCTATGGAATCGTACCTGACGGCTTGCACGATTTGTGGAATGTAAAATATCAAAACTTCCTATAGCTCCCCCCGAAAAATAAACAAAATACTGTTATTATGTTAAAAAAATTATTTAACTGTTATTGAAATAAGTTTTAATTAATAAAATTATTTTATGTTTCGGCTTAAAAAAACTCTTTTCCCAAGATGCAAATTAACAAAACATTTAGTTGCCTATTACAAAAAAATGATTAAAAATGCAAATGTCGAGCAAAAAAGGCTAAGACTCTAAAATTGATTTAAGTCCGATAAATCAGTATCGCAAGGAGGTCGACTCTTAATAACATAAAAACACATATAAAATATTAAGGCAAAATAACAATATTTATAAACTTGTTAGCCTATTTATGAATTAATATGCAATGCAACTATATCTCTTCCAACAATATATATAATCTTGTCTTGTGATTTCTTGTCCAACTTATTAATTTATAATGAAAAAAAATGTACAAAACTACAATAATTGTCCAAAGATTAATTTAACATTTTCTTAATTTTTTTATTAATTTATTCTGTATCTATATATTTATTTACGGGAGGGTAAGTTTGTAAAACTCTGATGCCGTATTGCACTATCAAAGGGTGATAAGGGTATATGCGATTGCAAAGGAAGGAAAGCGCGGTTGGTGGGGAAGTTATGGCCCAAGTTAGAATAGCCGATAATTCTTTTGCGTCATTTTCTACCCGTTGAGGGGTAACTAGTAAAGTTATTGCTTCTGGGATGTGGCTTACAGACTGGGGAGATGCTATGACCATCTTAGATACTTCATCGAATAATACTTTGCTATTCTTAAATCTGGATAATTTGCAAACAATTTAAAAAACAATATGGAGCCCGTTCTCGAGGGGAAAGGGTGTTTTATAAAATCCGACGATAGCATTTATAAAAGCAATTTTCTTATGCAATGGAATGAACATTTCTGAATTTATAAAACAGTAGTTTCTCCTTAGAATACATGTATTTCAACGTTAGCTTTTTAATCGATTTTATAATGTAAAGTTGCTTGAAAATTTATTGATCGGCTTAGAAAACCTTGACTTAGCTCTTTTTAGCTTTTGGTTGTTGAGTAGGCAAAATTACCTCAAGGGTAGGTAAACGGCTAGGACTGGACTGATGTTCCAAGCTAATCTTGCCATTTCTCGCCAGGTCTTATCTGAGATGGCTTGCGACTTCCACGATACTATGGTATCTTCGTTGGGTAATATCTTATTAGAATTGCCCAAAGGGTTGAGCCAAGTGCAAATTCGTTCGATTTCGCTAGCCTAGGGATAATATTTTAGTAAGTGCAATCACAAAATCTCGCACAAAAGAAGAGAAAGGCTTATAAAATTTAGAATAGAAGTAATTTTATTGGGCCTTCTAAGATTCTCGCATAAAAAAACGGCATTAAAAGTTTAACGTTAAAACTAAACTAATTATGGCGAATTTTTTGCTTGTTTAATAAATGAAATTTTTAAACCTGGGCATTAATAACTAGTTATTACTATACACAATCTAATTTATAACAATTTAGAGTATATTTGAAAAATTTTCTTAAATTTTATTTATAAACATTATTGAGTTTGTCCTATCTCATTATTAATAGTATTAATGTTAACCCTGCAAGTTGTTATGTGCAGTAAAAAATAATTAATTTTCAACCCTCTAATAAATACACCCCAAGTACATGGAAAATAAATTAACAAATTATCCACAATTCAATATTCAAAAAAAGGTTAAAGGCTAAATTAACCTATAAAAGCATGTTAAAGCTTAAATGTAAATTTAGCAAACATTAAACACAGCCGGTTGAAGGCTTTAAATTACTAGTAAAGTTAAGAGTAAATTTCGTTTTTTCATGAAATCTCTGGTAAGCTCAGAATCTTGTGGAGCCGTCAGATCCTTGATAATTTTATTCTTCCCCAGTTGTGGTTTATTGATTTGGGCCGATCCTGGTAGAACCGATATCCAGCTCTAAAAAGTATATAAAAATAAATTATAAATAATGTCTTATTTCTGCAAAAGATGTTAAATTAATTAAATATATATTTTTTAAATTACGCCGTGTTGATATTGACTGTAATTTATATCTGATTTGTAATCTTTGTATATTGACCAATTACGAGGCATACCATTTTCTACTTCATCTAGAGATTATTAGAAATAAAAATAACGACTTTGAAAAACGATGCAAAAAACATGGTTTACAAACATTAGAAACTTAATAAAACTTAAATAGGTAGACTTTATAAAAAGGTGCAATATAAAATTAAATAAATTATGATGATTTGAAATAAGCATAGGATGTTATATAAAAATGCCCATTTTAACCTTTTTGGGGCGATATTGGTACATTTTTAATTTATAATAAAAAATATTAATTTACTCCTGTAGATTAAGGTTTCATCTATAGGTACATTGTTTTATTTATTTGATTCACCTCTATATTTAAATTCTTTCGCGCTTACGTGAACCTCACTATCAAAATTCGCCCCACTATGTATGAAAAATGTATTACTTTTGATTAAAAAGACTTTTATAAATAAAAAATATTAAATTTAATTTAACCAGCCAATACATTATTTTTCTTAAAATCAATATTAAAATTATACTAAAGGATAACTAAACACTCTATGAAATTTATAGAATATAGCCGGCAAATATAACAGATAATCGCATATTTGAAATAATCACCAGGAAATGGTTGAGAAACGTTTTTCAGATATTTTTTCTCGAGCACCAAGTTTTGCCAAAATTTTAATAGGACCAAAGCGTCATCCTTCAGATGAAAATTGGATTGAAGAGGGTATTGTGGGACAGTGCTTGTAAATAAAAAATTATATGAACTACATATATATATTGATTAATATCCATAAAAGCCAAAAAATACTTAACAACTAACAGGTAATGGTTACGCTTTTCTTAAACCGTAAAACTCGAACTTTCTGCTTGACTATGATCAAAATTTATCCTGCATAACAGGCCCATGTTATTTTCTTAGATATAAAAACACAGAAATGAAGGAAAATCTTTTGGGTCGATGGTGTAATATTAAATACCATTACCAAGCCTCGATGTTACACATTATTGTCGATTAGAGTGACTATTTTATTTCTAAACATTTCTAAAAAAACAAGGGCAAGAGCCGCTTTAATGTTGATATAAAATTAGACGATTAAGTAAAAATAAAAAATTGACATGGCAATTCAAAAAATCTAATCAACGGTGGGAGGATTTTTGCATTTAACTTTTAATACTAATACCCATTATATTGTCGATTATAAATGTTATAGTCTTAAACATATATTTCCAAAGGAAAAGACGGGGGGGGGGGAAAGAACAGCATAACTCCCCCCCCCCTTCAGGGCTTGTCTTAATATCGGATTTGGCTGCGCAGCAAAAATCGACGTAAGGGTTAAAACATAGCTGTGTCTTTACTTCGAATTTACAGCAGATTTACATTTCAGACACATAACATAACAGCGATTTTGTATTGTAAGATGCATAATTTTTCGTAATAAATGTTGTATGTTTTTAAATTTTTAGGTATCAACAAAGTTTGGGTCTATTCTCAAGAGTTGAAATAAACAAAAAAAACGGTTTTAACTATCAAAAAACAAAATATTAATAAAATTACAATCGACTTTGACCCATGAAATTGAATCGGATATTTAGATAGAGATTAATTCGCGCGATTTGAATCTGAATCCGATATTATGACAAGCCCTTAATCGTGAAAAATATCCCTACCAAAAATAATCGAAAGCGGTCGCGTAAACTCGGCCCCGCAAAATCAGCTGATCGAGATCCATGGCCGAGGTTCGGGGGGCGGTAGCCACGTGACCTACTCTAGAAGTCCTTTGACTCTCGAAGGCGGGGCCGGCGCCGGGGACAATCGAAGCAAAGGGGGTGGGGCCCTCCACGAAGCCTGTAGGGGTGAAGCCGGTGGTGAGGGTGACGTCGGTGGCCGCGGGGGGCGGTTCGAGTTGGAGTAAGGAGAAAGCGTTAATGAGGAGACGAAATCGACAGTTTACGCCCGAAATGTGACGGGTGAGGGTGGGTGAAGGGCGTGACCTCTTACCCACCTCGGGGGTCAGGGTAGAATGGAGAAAGGCGACGAATAGTTTAGTCAGGTCGGTACTACCGTATTTAGCGACTTCGGTTCTTTGATATATGAACTGCGGCCAGGTATATTATTTATTTATTTATTTATTTATTTATTTATTTATTTATTTATTTATTTATTTATTTATTTATTTATTTATTTATTTATTTATTTATTTATTTATTTAATTAATTAATTAATTTATTTATTTAATTTTTTTATTTATAAATTATAACCATAAATTGCATAGCAATTAAAAATATAGACGATGATAATCTGTGGAAATTATAATGGTTAAGAGAATTTCAAATTTAGTATATATTAAATTAAATTTAGATGAATATAAGATTATAATCTATATCAGAGGTCAGATTTGTTTAAATTTGTCTGCTCGAACCCAGCCGGTTCGATTTTTAAACTAAATTGCTCGTTCGGGCCCGCCCGAAGCCTTCAAAGTGTCCGTCCGGTCATGCCCGAATCATTAGAGCTGCCAGGCTTAAAAATTAAACGTCTAATTCAGGATTTTTAGCTAGGATCTTTATTAAATATAATACAACAAAAGGTGACAAAATAATACACCAAAATAAAATAATACACTTTAAAATCTTATTAAACCCGAATTGCCAGAATCTTTTTATAATGTCCGCCCGAAATTCAAATTTTACGGGCTTTTCTGGTCTCTGATTTATATCACAAAACTAAGGAGAGATGATAATTTAGAAGTAAAAATTTAGCAAGCAACCAAGACAAGTTGCCCAAAGGTTAATTAATAAAGGTAATCAGCCGGGCACAAAAACAATGATGGAATTTGAGCTCGGGCGAGGTCGAAAAGAGTAAAGCCAATCAATGGTCATTAGCTAGTCAATAAGAAGCATAAGTCCACAACCATAAAACTAATATAAGTTTCTACGGCGATTATTGAAAAATTACAAGTTGGACAGGACGGATAACCAAAAGCGAGCCCATAAATTGCAAAGCAATTAATTAGTACCTTTATCCAAACCAAGTGAGGAGCTACGTTGAGTGGTGTTGGCTTAAGGTTGCAGTTTTCCGGTACGGCTAATGGCGAAACTTTTCTCTCGGTGTGATCTTCAAAAATGCCCATTCTATTTTGCATGGAATAATCCCAGGCGGTAAACATTTCCCGAAAAAACTGTCGTAAAAAATAGATGAAAAAATATTTAAAAGCATGAAGGAAAAAAACATATATGGCTTTTTCGTTCACACGAACCTTTAATTCCAAGTCGGGCCGCGATGTTAAGAGCCATTCCCAGCACTCTACGGCAGTTTCCATGGAAGCTAGTGTAAATTTTTTCAAATTCGCCCAAGCCACTTGATGCAACAAATTTTCGTCCAATTCTGTTATGCAAAGACTCATTTAATAGATCATGATAATATAAATATACATTAATGTGTCGCCTTTAACATTTCTAAAAATTTTACAATTCTCGGTACCTAGAATGTCTATAATTTTACATAGTTAAATGTGTCACAAAATTTCGCCAGGATTTTTATAATCGCCCTTTTTAATAAGCGAATACCAAAATGTTTATAGTGCAAACGCTTTCCAAAATCTAGATATCCCAGAATTTTTACTCAGACAACAACTTGGAATTCTCATTGTTTAATATAAAGCTTATGCCGACTCTCGACCTGTTTTAAATGATACTGATTTAAATTTTTGTATTTAACCAATATGTCATTTTTCTATTTTTTTATGTTTATATGCGACTTCGCCTTCATACAAATAAACTTTTTAACTTAGTACTAGGAGTGTAGACTATATTATTGAAATTCACAAGATTCAAGCATGAGAATAATTCAAATACCCTGTTGAAATGAGATTTATAATGTGATCGATAAAGACTTATAGGTTAAAAACCTGTAGAAAAAATAATCATCGCCGTAGCTTTGAGGTAGCAGTCGCGGTATGTTTCTTGCGAAATGAAATTATTGCTGGCCTCGTTTAACTTTTGTGACAAGTTTTCTGATAATTGACTTTCTCCCAAACCCTTTTCTCGATAGGCAGCCTTGAAGCAATGTTTTTATAATTACACAATATTATAACTTAAATTCTATTTTTGCTCATTTTCTGAATAATATCCATTTTTAAGGCCCAAATTTTAAATAATTAACAGGAAAATTTATTTTTAATTAAAAAAAATTAAACGCCCGTTGAATAAATTATAAGAAATTTAAAGAAGAAAAAGACCTAGCCTAAAACAATATTAGCAACGTCTGGAATACATCTCGCCAAGTAGATAATGAGGCTTATAATTTGCGCGCAACCGTACTCTTTCTAGTAATTATAATTAAAAAATTAGATACCTCAATTAATATTAAAAAGCAACAAAAAACATGTTTTGATATAATTGTACCTTTAACCCTTCGATTTCTCCTTGAAACCTTATTTGCAAATTAATTTCTGACAAGAAATTAGAAGTGTCGTATTTGACACAGGCCGGCCATCGATCGTATTGGTTTCCCTAATTATAAAAAACAAATTTTTAATTTAACCTACACTGGAATTTTAACTTATTATAGTGTTACGAGGCAGGTTCGTTTAATACGGTGCTTTTATTAGAGCACTAATAAGTTATTTAACAGCAAATTACTTAGAGGAAATTGAATATTCCACTTATTAATATATATTTTTATTTGATGAAAACATAAAATCCTAAACTCAAAAATAAATTAAATCCACCACTTTGAATGATTAATAACTTCTTACAATTCCTACGCATGTGACTTCACTTAACTACCAATCCAAACTATCACCCAAAACCTAATTCCGAAACAAAAATATTTTTGTCTAAATTAAATTACACAAAAATTTATATTCTACATAGTTATTTTTTAAGCATTTTATCGGCGCAAAATCCAATCTTAACCCCAACCAATATCATTCCAAAGCTCGACCCAAAATCGAGCCTTCATAACATCTAGCACATTTTGATTAATCCACTATTAAAACAAAAGAAGATGAAATTGATTTAAAAGTCTCTTTTGGCAGGGCAAACTTCTCAAAGCAGCGAATCTGACTTGATGCCTGAGCACGTAATTAAAATTTTCGACGCATAAGCTGACCAACTACTACCACAAACTCTACTTGAAATATCGAAGAACTAATCAAAAATGTAGAACTAATAATAAACAATACCTTTTCCCCCTTAATCACCTAACACGTGTAAAAGATAGATTAAAATTAATTTCAACATTTATATGATTTTTATAGTCAACATTTTCTTGGTCAGGGTTAAATGTACCTAAATATTCAAACCCCTTATCTAAATTCCTTCAAAATATAAATTTATATTAAAAATTGTAAAATTAAATAAAAACTATAAAGACACTTTTTTAGCCATTTACATACATATTTTGGCAATCGACCAAAGGAAACAAAAGAAATAAGACGTTTGGACAAGTGTCCCTCTGGCAAAAAGCCTGCATTTTACAATAGGAGACGCCTTAAAGGTACTAACCATCAATTGGCTAACGTTAGCGTTGAGGCCAGAATATTTCATGATAGTTTCCAAGGCTAAACTAAGACCAGCGTGTTGGTGGTAGTCAAAAGCATTACCCTCGAAAGAAATAACCGAACTGGTGTCGTTGATGTACTTTTTCAGGCAAGATTTAGTGGCGATGGGTGCCCACCTAAGTCCTTCCTGGATTATGCCTTTGGTCAACGCAAAAAAATTAAATGAATTAAATCTAAAAATGCTTTAAAAAATAATGCAATTTTACAATGATGCTCAATTGTATGGTGAATTTTTAGTGAGGACCATTTATAAAAATTGTCAATACAAGTCGGAAGAGTGTGGGAATGCTAGTTGTATCAAAATAGTATATTTCATTATTTGAGGTTCGTTTTAAATTTTTATGTGTTTTTTTATTGTCAAATTTCTGGATTAACAACTAACATTCGTTGTAGATTGCTTAGCTTTCCACCACAAAAATACATTGTAGAGTTGTTATGACAATATGAGTCACAATCACCAGACACACAGAGTTAAAACGGCCTAATTTTATAAATACTCGAAGGCAAAATAGTAGCACCAAAAAGATTTACGCATGGGCGTAGCCAGGATAGGATTTAGGGGGGGGGGCAATAATGATTTAAGGAGGTGCAAAACGATATTTATTTAAAATTTTAATCATAATTATATAACACTTTTAAGATATTTAGGATTTAGAGGGGGGGCAGTCGCCCGCCCCTGCCACCCCCTGGCTGGGCCCATGGATCGAGGCATAGTTTAAGATATAAAAACTAACTCAAATACAGTCTTCCATTAAGGCTAGGTTGTATTTAAATAAACGAGTAGCTATAGCTTTTCATTTTTAGATTAGGAAGGGAGTTATGATGTCTAAAATAAAACATAAAAAACAGTAAAAAATATTTTGTTATTTTACTGCTGCATCTGTCCGTAAAATCTTGCAAGATCTTTTCCTTGCCCTCCATGTCATCCATAAACTTGATTTTGTAAGTGGTTTCGGGCACTATGTAATATTCTTCAATGTTTTCTTCCGGACTCTAATAAAAATTTTTACAAAATGTTAATGGCAATATAGATAAACCATAACCAAATCTTTAAGATTTAAAAGACAAGTAATTTTTGCATTACTTTTGTAATCAATGTCATATATGTGAAAACATGAAAAACGAATATTTCAATTTATTATAACTTTTTTTGCACCATCTAAAGATTACATTATTGCTATAGTTTTATGTTTAAATGTTGAAAACCAAAGCCCTATTATATTCCACTTTATTTATTCCCTATTTTAAAAACTCCACAAATAGATATTGCCTAATATTCCTTCATATCTTTATCATCACAATCTTTTATTATCTCATTATAATTCTAGTAGATACTCTATTTCTCCATATTTATTAATCCAAATTAACCGTATTTCGGTAAAGCTCTTTTGTTAATTAATAAATTTATATTTATCAAATTATCCTTCATTCCAGGTTAAATATATATGATTAAACAAGTAAAGGTGCTTAAATAATTAAAGCTGCTCACATAAGTGTGAGAGGGTGCGGCAATGAATTTCAAACCCCAGATCGATATATTGTCCCCCCCCCCCCCCAAAAAAAATTAACCCAAATAATATACTCTTGACCAACGTACAAAATAGGATATTGCATTCCTACTAAAGCAACCGATTGCGATTTTAATCGCAGAATTCAATTTTAAATCCTTTTTGGATTCTTGTCCTTCCTTAAAAGAGGAAGACGAAGAAATATCAGCTACTTAACGCTCTTATTTTTTTTTTTAATCGACTATATTTCTATTACATCTCACCGTATTATAATTAGCAATATATTAATAAACTATTTATGAAAAAAATAAGAAATTATTTTTACTAACCAATTTGATTCAAAATAGGATTTATAAAACTATGGGATGGGCGTTACTAGGTAGAGAGATTTGCAGAGGAGATGCAATAGGTCAAGCATAGTTTTAAGGACGATCCTATCCCACAAGAGGTGAGGAAAGTTATCTACCAGCTTGGCTAAGCAATAATCCGCAACTTTACGGATGCGTTTAACGTTGTGATTAAATTTAACCAGCAAAAATTGGGCGTGCCTTTCCAGCTCAGCGTTGGTTTCTTTATTCTTCGCCTTCTGGACCATGACGCTCAAAAATTCGCTAATGAAAGGATCCAAAAATTTTATTAATTCATATGCAATCTATGTAATTTACTAGCCTTAAAACAAACTTGAAAATTATATAGTCTAGTGAAACGGCTAGGTTTTGTTTGGTCGACCTTTGGTTTTAGTGGACTTAACATAAGCTGACCAAAGGTTTTTGGTCTATTTTTTTAGTCTTGATCTTTTTATCTTAGTCGACCTTTAGGCTTGGCCGAAATATGAAAACGACGACCGCGTTAGTCTCAGTTAAACCAAAGGTCGACCCAACAAAACCCAGCCGCCGTTTTTACAACACTAATATAGTCAATCTACACCTAAATTTAGGCGAATAATCTCATACTAAAAAACATAGAAATCCCTCTATTATGAAATGAAGACTGACCGTTTTATTCAAGATTGTGATGGTGAAAAGCTTATTAATGAAAACAAGCAACTTTTTTCCAGATTGACCATTTAATGACGTCATTTACTAATTGAAATGACCATAAGCGTAGCCAAGATTGGAAATAGAAGGGGGGGGGGGGGGTGGCAAAACTCATTTATAAGGGGGGCAAAATTATTAATTTTTCAAATTTTCGTTAATATTGTATAAAAATTTTGAAGAATTTCTAAATTTTGAGGGGGCATTCGCCCTTTGGTCTTCCCCTTAGCTACGCTTGGGATCGTAATATTCTCGAAACCATTTCCGCCTTTTTAATTTTTAGACGTTTTATCATTCGTAAAATTCAGGGATGAGCATACATTTGATTTAGCAATAATATTGCCGTTTATTATGGGCTCCGTTTGAGCTTTAATTTCCCTAAATCCTTATAACACATGAACTTAGCACAATTATGAGATAAATATATAAATATGACATGAAATTATGCACAGACTAAATTAAATGATTGCTATACAAAAAAAAATATAATGAGATAGCAAAAAAATTCGTGATTTTATGCTTAAAATTATATTTAAAAAAACCCAAAATTAAAAAAAAAATTACATTGTGAGTTGCAATAATTTTACTTGAACACAATCTCGGCTATGGAACACACGCATTCCCACATGCCAGATTTGTCTTTTTGTATAGACTTATCTTCCAAATAATGGAACATGTAATGAACAGCGTTAACGTCTTCCGAATTTTTCACCCTAAAAAATCATTTTTTCACATTTTTTACATTATTTTCATACCAATTTACAATTATTTCGCAAATAAATTTATCTATATTTCAAAAATGATTGCCTCCTAAGATTTTGTTGCAGACATTAATTCACCTTAAAGTTTCCAATTGATATATGGACAAAAGGTAAGATAGCTGTCCGAACGTCATTTGTTTGACGCAAGAGACCACTTCTGGTTTGTTGTTCAGAATACACAACAAAGTGTTCTTTAGGTAAGTCAATTCATTCTACAACATATTTTCACGTTTAAATATTTATTAGGAGTCAAATTAAAAATAATACAAAACACATGAAAGCGAAAACATATTATCTGAATCGTTTGACTAAGTATCCTTTATCTTTATAAAATACGCCAGATTTCCACCACATATTATATTGGACAAGTTAAACTAAATTAAAACAATTAACTAAAATATAAATCTGCATATTTGAATCAGTCTGTGATTCTCAATTCTATTGCCATTTGCAATTCATTTTATTTTTCGCTTGACATAAGAAAAAACTAAGATAGTTCTATATTTTTAATAGGTTAATTCACAAGAGCATTAGAGGGCGTTAAAAAATAATTATCATTATTATTATAATAATTCTGATGCTCCTGTGAATAAATCTATTTTAAAAAATATACTTTAAAAAGCAACAAAATCTTTTAAATACTTCTATATCGTTCAATAGTTTAAAAATAGTATGAAAAAAGCTAAAATAATGTATAAAACTCCTATTAAGCCATTTAAAAAGATAAAAAGGCGAGAAAAAAATTAAAACACCCAAAAAACTGCTATAACAAGGGCGCACACCTGTCCTAGCTTATCAGTTTTCAGGGCCGTGTTGTAATGAAGATCTGAACGTAGGTGTTCCTTAAATATGAGCAAGGGCGATTTTGTGGCTATAACGCTTATGCATCTAAACCATTCGGGTGGCCAAACTGACTTTTCTTGGGCAAACCCTAGGAGGACGCAGTACAGCCAAAAATCGCGAAATAGCTTGTGAAGCCGCGGCTTGGGCGAATGCACAAATGGGATATTTTGCATGATCTATCAGAAATTACAACATCAAAATATTATTAACAAACGAGTGAGTCAAGTTTTAAAAAAGGAAATTTACAATACGAATCGCCTAAAAAGTGGTGAAAAGTATTTTAACTTCGCACTGGGGGCAGACAAATTCAATTTACACAGCGGTCATTATGGTTTTTTATCGGGACAAAAAAAACAAATGTACGAAGAATCGTAGTTATCCATTATAGCAATGAACAAGTTTGACACGACACTCACGACATTTTTGTCGATAAGTGTTGTAAAAAGGGCTGCTGGGTTTTGTTTGGTCCACCTTTGGTTTCATTCGACTAAACAAAAACGGGCCGAAGGTTGTTTTGTCTTTTTTTCTCATCAAAATTTGAAAAACAGACCACAGTGGCCCGAATAGTCTCAGTTTAAACTAAAGGTCGACCAAACAAAGCCCCCCAGCCCTTTTTACACTAGTGGGCGGCCCATAAATTACATAGTAATTAAAACACTTTTTTTAACCGTAAAGAAAAAAAGCGAATGTGGCAACGGTGTGACTTTAAAAATCTGTCTCAATTGCGATTATAGTGTAGTCTTCGTGTCAGAAGTGCACAAATATCGACACTTAAGGCCCAACGATGCCCAAAGTCAAAAACAAAACAGATTTCTAATAGGAATTTTAGGTTATTATCAATAAAAATTAATATATAAAAGGTTGATTAAATTAGAATTTTAAGAGTATTTAAATTATTTAAAATGTGACTCAATTTGTCAAGCCAAGAACACTTTTAACAATATTTGCTAAACCTTAAAATATTGGTGGGAATAGCGATAAAGCCTAAACTTAAACTACAAGCGTAAATAGGCCACCTAAACAACAGCAAATCGCATCAAATTTTTCTTTCGTTCATATTTAAGCCAAAAATGCACAAATTAAATTAGTTTGCCCATAATGATTACATAAAAATCTGCTTATAACTAAAAATATATACACATCACAAACTTGGTATATTAAATGCAAAAAAGCAACTTTTTTTCTCAAACTCTAAACAATTCAGCCAAAAGCGCGTTACAACATGGGGGTAGCTCGCTCACCGTAGAAACCAGAGGTATGAGCAGGCCCAAATTTTCGGCGCTATTAAGCGCTTTGATATTGAGACTACCGGTCACGAAATTATCGGATAGCTTCTGATTTTCCAAACCCATTTGTACAAAAAGTTCCAAAATACGGACTAGCATATCCATTTGCCAAGAGTCGTACGGGGCGGTATTAATGGGGTTAACATCGGAGTTGTTGGAAAATTTAGGGCTAAGGGAGTCTTTTGGCTGCCAATCTAGCAGAATTTGAACGTTAGTGCGGGTGGAGGGTGGAATTTTGCATATGGGGAAACTACCGAAGTTAGAGACCACCATACACAGCGTTTTGAGTATTTCTAAAGACGCTCGCCTTTATAATATCGAACGAAATACAATTTGGTTTTAGTCGTGAATGTAATTTTTCTTACACCATTAAATAATTAATATATTATTCATTTTAAAAAATAGTTATGATGAAATTGAGATTTGTCTAGCTAGATAAAAGATGTGCAATTTTTTTTGGCAGAAAAAGCGATAGGAATAACTTAAAGAGGATTTAGGATTTTGATAATAACAATGACGTATAATGTGTCGTAGATAAAATTTTCTTTTATTATTTCAAATATATATTTAATAACGAAATAGCGGGAATTTGAAAATAGCATCAAAGGTGACAAGACATCTTTTACAATTATTACTGAAGCATATTTGAATTTCGCAATTTCTCATCCTGCATAATGCGGTAATTATAAATTAGTGCTCAATTAGTTTGAATAATTATACATTTTAAGCTAAGGTTGCTCGAAATCTTTTTGAGCATCCTAGCGTCATTTGTGCTCGCCTAAAAAATTTAAAAGTACAATTGAGTAGTCAAAATTGAAGTAGAGCCTTTATTAACGTCAAGATTAGAAAATCTTTAGTGATGGCGTTTGAACTCTAACAAGAAGAAAAATGCTAAGTGCCTCTTACTTTGGCCGAATTAAAAAAGGTTAGGTTAGTAATTTTTATTGCATAGATGGCTAGTAATGCTAAATTAAACTGTCCCATTTTGGCATCCCTTTTATACACTTATAAAGAATCAATCGGCATGGCAGAACACTTCTTTCGATTTTCATCAAATGGATGAGTTTTATAAAACTAGGACATTCCTGCTTTTGTTTAAAAAGGGAAACATTCGAAAAAAATCATAGCGAGCTTACTTGTAATTTAGTTCGTGAACTTCGTATTCATCCTTGCTTCCATTTTGTTGCTGGTTGTAATGGGAAGATTTTAAAATGACCACAATGAAAAGATTCATCACCTCTTTATAAATCTTTTCCTGTAAAATTTCAAAGGAATTTCAAATATAGGAAATTAAAAATTTAGGAAACATTTGAGACCTAAAGTAAAATTTTTGCTCATTTAAGATCAAAACTAAAGAATCTTTATTATCAATCATTAAACAAGTGAACAATAAATAACGTAAAACTGCAAAATTGTGCGGATACAAAATTATAAAGCTCAACACTTTGAAATATTAGATGTGTATGTTATGGCTCAGTTTAACAGTAAATCTATCACGAATCTTAGATAAATAAATTTAAAGAGCCCCCCCCCCCCCACAAACTTCAAAAAAATCTCATATTTCGAATCATCAGTGTCCCTCAATACGTCTGTGGTTATAAAGTATAATTCTTTGTCATCGAATTAATTTGAAAAGATTTCACGATTAAAACAAAATTTTTTGTACAAGACTATTACCGCGATGTGATTAAAATTGCAGTAAAACGTAGATACCACCTATCTTGATTAGCATGTGACTAGAAAATTAACTATAGGGCCCACTAATGAGGTTTAATAAGACCGAAAACGTTATATGCCTATTTGTGTTGTAAAAACGACTGAGTTTTGTTTGGTCGACCTTTGGTGTAACTAAGACTAATAAGACTAAGTCAACTTTGCTCTTTTTTTTCGAATTTCGACTAAGCCTATAGGTCGAGTTGGACTACGATAAAAGGTGGACCAAACAAAACCCAGCCGTTTTTACAACACAAGTCACTAATTTAAACTTGACTCTAAATAGCAGTAATTAAAGTGAATTTCTTATACGATTGATTAAACATTTCCAAGTTCTCAAATAGTAAGACATAGCTTACGTCGGTTTGAACGTCGTTGGTACCCAGGGAGGCGGCGAAAAGCATGTTCCCCAATTGTCGTATAATTAAAATGTCCAAAAAATTGGAGGGCGGATGACCAAATCTTTGCAGGAATATGGTTAGAACGGATTCCATTACGTGAGGAATATCTCTCAGCTGGGTCGCTAATTCACCCAGCGATAATATGGTATTATGGGACACCATGGTTGTTTCACTGCGTTATAATTCCCAAATAGGTTTATAGCTAGTGTTGCAGGCTAAAGATCTTTGGTCAATCATTTGGTTAGTTTCTGTTTAGTCGACTAAAACCAAAGGTAGACCAAACAAAAACCAGCCGTTTTTACAACACGAGTTTATACTTTGAATGCCTCAAAAATGACATTTATTATTTAAACTTGGGGAAAAATAATGAAATTGAAAGCGCGAAAGTCCTAAAACCTTATTTTGCACATGTTGATATCTTAAAAAAGACTGTTTATACTGTGGTCAATCAAAGTTGCTAAACATAAATGGCGGAATAAAATGCGAAATTAGGATATAGTAAAATGGAGTATATTTTGCAGTTTCCCTAATTATACTGTGCATATTATGTGTTGCTAGCCGAAGTTGGGTAAGAAAGTGAATTTTATGTTATTTAAGAGTTAATAAACTCACATACTATAATGTTAAATAGGTTAGGAAACTCATGGGTCTTAATATTAAGAGTTTTTTAAGAATTAGTTAATAATTATGAAAATGCCCAAACATAAATTTATGCAGTGTATATAAAATAAAAAAAAAGGAAATTTTGCAATCGATTTTATTTTTCGAGAAGCAAGATAAGTGATTTTTAATCATAAAAATCAAAAAATTTTGTTTTGCGTTAAATTTGTATTTACTCTCACGTTGGAATAACTCAATATGATGCCTTGCAAGAAAAATTGGTTTTTCTTTACCCCAAGCCCTAAGTATAAAATAAATTTATAAAGCAAACTTCGAGAGAGACTCCGCATAATATATTCGCCCCGATATGGAGGCCAGTAAAGCTTGAACACAATCGTGATCTCGGCTATATATTGTCCTCAAGGCCCTAAATTGAATCGTTTAAGTCATGAAGTTTCATTGATATAATTTTGGAAATTATTTAAATTTAATGGAGCTTTCATCAAAATTAAAAAAAAAATTTTATCATTAAAACGCCTTTATCAAATTAACAAATATCAAATTGCAATAGTAAGCAGAAATAAGCATTTTTATAAGTAGTATAATTACAAATACAATGATTTAAGGTGTAATCGTTGGAATTTCAATTTATTGGACAAAATAAAATATAGCAAGTATAAATATTTAAACAGATTATATTTTAAGAATTTAAGCAATTTTTTGCCATAAGTGTTAAAAGGTTGATTTCCATTACTTGCAAATATTTTCCAGTGCGGTTTCGCACAAAGTTTCAAAATTGGAAGATTGATAAATTTGCTTGTCGAATTTTGGCTTCATCTTTGATATACTCGTTATCGTGTAGTAAGCCGTGTTTTGATACGTGGTAAAATTCAACCGCTTCTTGATATCAATCTCCTACCGTTTGAAAAAGATTAAAATTTCCATTGATATGGAGTCCAGATATTTAAAAGCTAAATTTTTAACTAATTTAAATTGAAATAATTAAATTAAATAGAATTGTAAAATTTTGTCTAGTAAGTCAGATATTTTAATGTACAAATAACACAGGATTAAAAATTTTAAATCTAATAATAACGCATCTGAAGAGGCAATGGAAGACAATCAACAGTTGGCAGCATGAAATAAAATAGGCTTAAAACAATAATAAAAAATTTATCAAAATTTAATTTCACATAAAAACTCGTCTATTTTTTATTAAAATTATCATATAAGAAAACATCCGACAAATATTTTCGGGTATTATTTAGGTGTCTTACATTTATTTTACCAATCCTATATAATAAGTCCATGGGCGTAGCCATGATTGAGACTAGGGGGGACAATAATGATTTAGGGAAGGGCAAAATAAATTTTTTTTGCAATTTTATACGTAGCTATAATAAATTTTAGAAATTTTTTGGATTTAGAGGGAAGAGCTGCCCCTTCTTGCCTACCCCCGGCTACGCCCATAACTTTATTAATAAAATTAAAGTTGAAATATTAATTAAAATTAAACTATTTGTTTGGACAAATTCAAGTTTAAAAAAAATTTTATGTTTAAAATCACCTGTTCTTTGTAGAGTTTGGCTAATGGAGACGTGGGCTTCATCAAAAAATCCAATAGGGCCGGTATAATGACAGATTGAGCCAAATAAGTATCTTTTTCAGCCAATGTCCCCAAAGCCTGTAAATAACAAAGAAGGATTTTGTTATTTAACTAAAACAATGTTTTTGTGCAAACTTATTAATAGGAAGACTTTTCTGATATAAACAATAGTGAAAAAGAGAGTTTCAAAGCAAAACAAACATACATACATGTATTAAAATTAATTCAATATTTATTTTTATAAAATCCACATTACATATAATTCACACAAATTAATGTTAAAATTTATGTAGGCATATTATTATAGATTAAATTGACATTTCAAGGCATATGGCCCAGGCAAGTTAATAGCTTTTTAGATAAAAAATTATGGAAAACAGCATTTAAAAGGATTAAAAACATTATAATTGTCTTAAAATTTGAAGAAAAAACTAGCTATACTTTTAAGCAAACAACCAGTAGAGGCATGTGAGCCACGATGATACGAAGACTGTGCGAGACCGAAAGGCGCTCGGTTAGTTTGGTGGTAAAAGCTTCGATTGCTAGATTAACACACGTTATAAGTAAAATTTAAATTTCCTCACATTTTATACTAAAATTGAAATAACATATTAATAAAACTGGAAGATGATTTTTTTTCATTTTAAAGCGAATCGAAATCTATAACAATCAAAAATAATTCATAAAGGCTTTATTCTATCATACACTTTTGGAGCTCTTAAATTAAATTCACCCTATGAAAGCAAACACCCAATAACCAGATTATCAATATACAGCTTGAAACATAAATATTTTGATAAATAAGTTATTTAAAAGAGCTATAAACATTTTCATATAAAATAAAATGGGCCTTTGCAATTATCAAAAGAACTTTATTAACAATAAAATATAATGATAAAAATGTCCACCAAATAAAAAATAAAAAATAAATCTAATTTTACTTTCTTCCCTAGTGACGGCCCATATTAATATTTCGATGCATAGGGCATTAGATTTGACGCACAACTCAAATTTACGATGGGTCGGACCTGATTCCTTAGTTTTTCCAGTTTCGCCTCTCTCGCTAGATCCTGGGGTCTGATCGACCCCAATTTCATTCTCTCTTCCTGCATACCATACAAAAATTAATCGATAAATCAAAAAAAAATGAACTGTTCCTTATGAGTGAGATAAATGTAAAAGTACCGCAAGGACGAACTCGTGTGACGTGGAAAGAGCATGTAGACAAAGTTATGAAAACTAGAAAGATTAATCTAGACATGGCACTACCCGATCAAGATGGAAGAAACTCATGAAAACAAACCTCACGATTGTAAGACCAAATATTTGATAAAAAGGGGAAGATGTTATAGCAGCGATAGAGGGCATTGTAATAAAATAATTAGATGATCACAATTTATATTAGCCCTTGAAATTTTCAGTCTTAGGAAACCATTTTATATGATGAAAAAATGCAAAGTATTCATAGTTTTATAACTCCTTTATATAAGAAGCCTAAAAGTTCCAACAAGTTTATTAGTATAATCACTTTACACAAGCCACCGTTCTAAAACCTAAACAAAGAGTCTATTTCAGGTCTCGCTTAAAATAAATATATTAAATTATTTAACTAATTTAAATAAATAAATAAATAAATAAAACTCGGGCCTTCGGCCCTTGTGGGAAGGGGGAGGGGAGAAGGGAAGGGGGGAAGGGAAGGGGGGACGACTCATCTTTACTTCGTATAAATGTATCATATTTGCTATGCAATTTATGGGCGAGAAAGGTGGGAAGGGGCGAGAATGCCTATAGGGGGGTATTAAATGCCTAATAATTAATTAATTATTTATACAAATTTTCCATTTATAGGCAAAATGTAATATAGGCAAGGGGGGTTAGATTTAGTGTTTGCATCTAGTTGCGTATTACATTAGTTTTTACGGCCTTTAGTGATTATGGGTCTAACAAACATTATATTATAAAACATCACAATGTTAAGAATTTGCAGAATTGTTGGGAGAAATTTTTGTTGAATTTGAACAATTTTTAATTAAAAAAATCAAAAATTTGGCCAATGGTCATTTTTTCTCCATTGGTCAGTACCAACAGATACTCTATAAGTCAATGATAGCCAAAAAAACGGAAAAAAAATTTTGAGGCTCACTTTGGCCAATGGTGATTTTTTTCCATTGGTCAGCAGCCAGCACACGGTAAAAGTGGATATAAATTCATAAGAGTAAAAAAAAAACAAAAAAAAGTTTTCGAATCACATTTTGGCCAATGGTCATTTTATTCCATTGGTCAGCAGCCAGCGGACGGCCAAAAAGTCATAATAGCAATGGTAAGAACAGGAACAATCATAATAGTCAAAAAAAAACGAAAAAAATTATTTCGATTCACATTTTGGCCAATGGTCATTTTTTCCATCGGTCAGGAGCCAGCGGACGGCCAAAAAGTCAAAATAGCACTGGTAGTAATAGGAAAAATCATAATAGTCAAAAAAACGAAAAAATAAACACGGATTCACATTTTAGCCAATGGTCATTTTTTTCATTGGTCAGCAGCCGCGGACGGCCAAAAAGTCTTATTATCAATGATAGTAGTAACAAGAACAATCATAAGAGTCAAAAAAACTCCGGGATTCTAACCCAAAAACTAGTTAAATTGTATAGCAATTAAAAGTAAACAACTTTTATTTATGTTTATTATATAATAAAATGAAACAATAATAGAACAAGCGGACGGCCAAAAAGTCATATTATCAATGGTAGTACCAGGAAAAATATATTAATATAATTTAAAAAATAAAAAAAATTTGCCCTCTCCGGGAATCGAACCAGCAATTCAGAACGTTCGCCGGGGTTCGAACCCACATTAATAGAGGCATAGACTTTTGTAGGGGCACAGGGACCCATATCAGTAGAGGCATAGGCCCTTGTAGTGGAGGGCATAGGGTAATTATAGCAATTAATATCAATGTTACCCAATTCAAAAACGAATAGATATACTTATGCATTAATTTAACGTAGCAATTAAAACCCGACCCCGCCCGAAAGCGAGGGAGATAGAGATGAGGGGTGGGGCACCTCTTATGCATTAATTTAAAAAATAACACAGCGAGGGAGATAGAGATGAGGGGTGGGGCACTTCTTTCTCATGCATTAATTTAAAAAATCGATAACCTAATAAACCCAATGCAAATAGATAGGGACGGACATCAACGGACAACGGACAACCAAAAACGAGCCCATAAATTGCATAGCAATTAATAAATAAATAAATAAATAAGGCACTTTTGGGTTGATTGGGGTCTAAATGATTTCCAGAGCCAGGTCCACTTCTCAGACCGGGAGCAATTCCCCCCACATCGTGGTGCGTATAATTAAAAAGCTCGGTTTGTTCGGCCACAAACAGGGCTTGAACAAATTTATGCACTTCATCAGTAACGCTCAATATTGGATCTGTTATGAATGATAAATATGACAGAGATTTCAATTGATAAATGATATACAAAATTAATAAACCATATGTATAATATTTTATAGAAATTTGGTTTAGCCAGCTTTAATTTTTCATTTTTCCATATATATGTATAATTTTATCAGTTTTTATATTTTAAATCAATCTTTATAGTGTTAATAACTTAAAATAAGATTACATTATTTAAACATAAAAATAACGTATTTTTTGAAAAATCAACAGGCATTCGAGATTATGAGTCGCATTTTTTAGTTACTATAATTAACAATTTATTTAGGAAACTATAAAATACGAATATCAAAAACCTTTATGGGAAAATTTAGTTTTAAAAAAAATCTTCTAGTTTAAAGGATCTTATACAAAAATTAAATACAATGTTTTTATCTTTGTCAAATAGTAAATGATAAAAAACCGGGCAAAATTTCATGAATTTTGCATTATACTGGGATAATTTTGTAAGACGTTGTGGAGAAAGGAGAGGCCAGTGTAATTGATAATTTCCTTGTACGTCGGGTAGAAAAACGTAAAATGCGCCCTCTAAAAAATATAAATAACATACAATTCAATCAAACAAAATTTTTAATAAAAATCATCATATGAAAAAAAACATCAAAAATTTAATGGAAAAATGATGCTAGAATTTATTTTCTGAGGAAAAAATAACTTTTTGGCGAGTAGTTTTATTATAAGTTAAGATATAGATCTATGCAATGAATGAGAGACAAGATTTAATTAAAAAAACATTGGCTTAGGCTGCATCCGACTTTAAACTAATAAATAAATCATATTTTTATATAAAATTTTTAGTCCCGAAAAATAGTAGGTATTTACGTTGTTGAAATTGATTGTTACGGCATCCAGGATGGAGAGAAAATCTTTGTCCAAAAGCTTTTTCGCCTAAAATATTCCAAAAAAACAAATTTAAATTATCCAAAATATCTGTTAAATTTCCAGCAAAAAAATGTTTCTGACAGTGAATAAAAAGTGCAATCTTATAATGCATATTCTTTCGGTAAATTCTGGCTTTAATATTAGTTAAAGCTAGGTTTTTGCACAACTGAATTTAATGCGATTAGAGATGTACAAAATTGCCTTTCATGGGCCTGGATGTTTTTAATTTTTATTATTCCAAATCCGCCCCGAACCCGGTCTAACAATTTCTTTGAATTGTAACTTTTAGGCAATTTTACCCCACAAATATAAAACTTAAATTAATGGTATATGACATTTATAGTTATTTCAAGACAATGATAATCCATATTATGTCGCTACAAGTAACCAACTAAATTATTTAAATTTTTAGCGAAATTTCTAAATTATACATTTTTTATGAAACCGTTATTGATAAACATCTTTCAAAATTAATGATTTCCAACTGTTTAAAAGATTTAATAGCTACTTTAAAATATTCATAAACAAATTAAATTCCAAAATTCAAAAAAAATTCCATACTTAAAATCATAAATGATCAAATACGGACTGTGCTATTAAATTAAACAGAGCAGAAAAACTCGAAATAATATTGAAAATTAGTGAAATTCAAGCTAAAAAGGCAGTGAAACCATTAAATTCAAATTTTTAACAAATTTTCTATTTCTTGTTATACAGAGATGAAACTTACGTATTGCAGGAGAATCATGACTTGGTCAGCATCAAAAATGGGTTTAACCAATTTATCCAATTTGTTGGGGTACAAACGTGCTACATATTCACTGAATGTACCGTGCATCGAACGAAAAAAAAAGTTTTGTGGATTCAATACATTTTCCTCCATTCTATGGGCATATTTAGCATCAGCGGGTGTGTCTATTATACGTTAAATGAAGTGTTATTATAGAAAACGGCTGGGTTTCGTTTGGTCGCCCTTTGGTTTTAGTTGACTAAACATAAATAGACCAAAAGTTTGACCAAACTAAGAAAAACAGATAAAAGAAACCTTTGATAGGTTTATGTTGACTAATGCAGGTCGAACAAAAAAACCTATCTGTCTTTAACTAACTAAAAGCATGAATTCACCTATTTAAACATCTTTTTAAAAATAAAAATAAGCACAAAATCTTTGACAAATTCATACAGGGTCAAGTCCATCACACTAAAATGAGGCCTGAATTCAAAAGTTTTATGCAACCATTTACATGATCTGATAGAATCTGAAGTTGGCAGAATATTATCACATTATTAATAACTAGAATAAATTCTAAATATTAATGAAATGTAATAGTAAACTTTACATTGTAGCAAAAGCACAAAATAACATCCATTTTGTGTAGAGGTCATCACAATAGTAAAATCATTTGAAGTTTTACAAAACAAAAAAATATTTTAATTTTCTATATATATATTCTAGAAGAACAATATACATCTTTTTTAGTACAGTAGGCCTTATGATAAATTTTCAAAATATTTGATAAAATTGACCTAAACAAATTCTTATTAAATGGGATACTCAACTGGTGCAAGATGCTAAGCTAGATCATGCAGATATGCCCAAAAGTTCTCACTAACTCTTTTTTATAAGTGACAATTTGCTAAATTATATATAGACAAAAACAACAATAAAGACGCCACAGACATAATAATAGTAATGCATTTTTAAAATTTTTAAATCTCAAACGTAATCCAAGCTTAATTTATAATGCTCTGCCAATTAATGGTTTAACAAAATATCTATAACGTTGTTTGTTAAGCAATTTAGCACTATAAATTTAGCAAAAATAACTATAATATTTGTAACACCTTTAAATTGAAGCCCATTAAATTGCTGCGTAGTATTGGGGTACATAGTTCCTTCGGTTTTGTCATAATAATTTATAGAACGAGCTTCAAAATTTTTTTTGTTTCTATCATCATTTGCATTGAATGGGGAGATATTAGCATACAGTGGGACCAAATACATTTGAGGGTCTACGTTATGTTTCATCATAGTAGATGGTTTATCATTTTTGTATTTTAAATGATCTTTAAACATATCCCTAAGTGGCATGATGGTCCCATTTGTTGGCATTTTTATTATGCTGTAATTTATGGTTGTGGAGTAGGGGAATGAAGAAGGAAAAATCTCGGAAAAAACATTTGGTCCTCCAACTTCAGGTAAAAAAGTTGGCTGTCCAAAGGATTTGAGGAAGCCAATAAATAATGGTACCACAATTATTATCAAAGAATCTATTTTTTCACATTTTGATATGATTTAGATTATATTTAAATTAATAATTTATTAAAGGCAGGTATAGTTTAATAAAACACATATGATTTATATTAATGTATAACTGTAGATTATTATACCATTGACTGGAATTCCATTTTGGTAATCATTTTTGATATTATAACAAATATCATTTAATTTAATAAGTGTTTCATGAAATGATGTAAAAACCTAAATAAAATTTGGAAAAAGAAAATTATCTTTACCTCTTTCCTTGATACTTCATCTCGAATGTATATTTCATTTAAAAGAGATCCCAGGCAAAAAGAAAATTCTTCAGCAAGTGGTATTCCTAATATTACAATTATTAAAAAGGATATTTGATTTACTATTTTTCTTATATTTAAAATAATCAGTAGACCAAGTTGCCCATGGTAGTAACTTCAAAAGACTTAAAATATATTGCAGAATCTCCTCTTTAAACTAAATATACATTATAACACACTTTAAATATGTACTCTTAAGTTTGAATCCAAGAAATAGATTGACAAAGATATAAATGCTTGCAATGATTGTTTAGTAATTTCACAACGTCTATCCTTTAATGAAAAACTTGGACACAATTCTATAATTCTTATAACCTATTAATGTCAACATTACAAAACATCCTTCTCATACCTTTTCAAATTCACAATCATAGGCTGCTAAAGAACGGGCTAAGGCCTTAATATTATTAAACAAAAAGTCGTTTGATGGGGGCATATTTGTTTTTTCTTAAATCATATCATATGTTTCCATATGATTTTTGTCAATTGGCTACACCTTTGCATACAAAAACAGTCTCAAAAAGGCGAGCGAGATAACTATTGAAACATTGAAATTAATGATAAATTTATTCTAGTAGTAAAGGTGTGTTTATAATGAGATTGAAGATAACTCAATGTTTTTAAAATCATTTTAATTAATAGTGGAGTCAGCTGTCACGCCTCGTCTATTAATATTTTTTTCAAATTGACAAACCTTTGATTAAGAACCATTTAAAAATCATAATTTATCTTCTCTCAAATTTATTCCTATACCTTTTGTTTTTTTTATGTTAAATCCTTGCTTCGGCTAGTAACCAGGATAATAAAAATTCCAAAGTCATTTTAGGTTTTTACCTTGAAGAGGTTTTTTAGGAATAACTATGGTCGCAACCTGTCACAATCTATCATCCATAAAAACATAGTCATAGCTAGAGACCGAAGTCATAATTAGATATAAAAATTATCAAAATTAAAAATTTCACATATTAACTATTATTTTAAGGGACATATGCGCCCTCTTGTTAGCTGAAGCAAGGGACTAGTACCCATAGGCGTACCCGGGGGGGGGGAGGAAGGGGGGGGGGTCAAGGAAGGGCGGCTGCCCTCCTTTAAATCCAAAAATTTGTTGAAATTTATTAAAATTATTGCTAAAATTTTAGAAAATGATCATTTTGCCCCTCATTAAAATATTATTGCCCCCCTCTAATTCCAATGCTGACTACGCCTATGCTTATACCCAAGTCAGACTTTACATGTATTGACTTATTGACTCTAGCTAACATAAATATTACCTTTTTTTGTTGCCCAGGGTTGGAACACACCTTCATCGGGCTCTAGCATTTTTTTTTCTTTTGTCGCGCTTTATTTTGCCACTTTTATATACAAGCTTTAAATTTTTTAGGAGTTAGGAAGATGCTTTCCGCCGTCGAAACAATGTGTACCTTGTTTTATAAAGCATAGATTTATCGTTCATTTTGCTAAATACAACCACGCGCATCTTGCTTGGAGCCACTTTTGGGACACCATGTCGACGACTTAATTTTTTCATTTTTGACGCTTTTGTTTTATATGTTGTATGCATTTTCTTCCATTATTTTAATATTATACATATAATAAAAAATTTAAGCCTAATATTAATCAAATGATATTTCAACGTTATATAAATAACGTAGTGTGTTTTGAAATTTTAAGGCGATGACTTTGAAACAATTAAGCTTTTCATCACTTCTAATGTTTGCTAACACAATTGTCGTATCAAAAATTCAAAATGCCAGGAAAATCAACTATAGATTGATAAATTTTTTTGTTTTCTAAGCTAAAAATAAACATGGGATCAAATAATCCTTTAAAAAGAACAGGAAAATCAGGGAATATAGGTTTTTTAGTTAAATTTTAAAATATTTTTGTTAGACTGTATTATCCGAGTTTATAAATTAATTGGTTATTATAAGAAATGGGTTTAATTAGGTCTTGCTAAAAAGAATAAAACTATGAATTGTAAATTAATTCTTAAAAATTTCTGGCAGGGGTTCGGAATGGGTCTCAATATTAATTCAAAAAATCATGAAATTTGTGGGTTTTGGAGGGATCTACTAGCTTTTCCCAGGTCATACCCTCTATTTGCGTTCCTTTCGTCATTTGATTAATTTAGAAGTTGATAAATAAAAATCAATGAAAAAAAAACCTATTCCTCGATAAATAAAGTATTAATAAATGTTTTATAGCAGGTTTTACAGTTAACTTTTTAAATTTTTGTATAAATAATTAACTAATCATTTTGCATTTTATACCCGCCTATAGGCATTCTCGCCCCTTCCCACCTTTCTCGCCCATAAATTGCATAGCAAATATGCTACGTTTATACGGAGTATAGATGAGTTTCATTCCCCCTTCCCTTCCCCGCCGTCTCTTCCCACCAGGGCCGAAGGCCCTGGTTTTTATTTTCGTTTTTAATTTATTCTTGTGAAGATTGTCTCAATTGGCATAACAATCTTTTAGAAGCATTGCCTATTCTCCATTCTAAATAATATAATTAAACATAACATACAATTTATGAAATTATAGAACATTCATACTCCATTGCCCTTTGACTGAAAATACCTGACTCTAAACCATTCTTTTGCCACATTTGCTTCCAACCGGTGGACATATATTCAAGTTTGGTGGTTTTTCCCCAAAATTTGTCGATTCTTTGTTAAATTTTTTGAAGAGCAACAAGCCTAAAAAAGGCAATCAAATTTTGCCCAAAATTTCAAAATTACAGAGTTGGATTTTAAATATTTTTTTAAAAATTTTTTAATACTTTTAGAATACTTTTTTTTATTGAAATCAACTAGATTATTTAATAAAATAATCCTTAAAAATGGTTTACTTGAATTTTTTGACCAATTATGTAAATTAAACGCTTATTATTATCAAAAAGATCTAAAATAATTATAAATAACTTCTAAAAATCGTTCATTCTAATATTATTTTATAATGTATATGTTTATTGTCAAAATTTTTATAATTTTAAAATTTTGCCCGAGTTTTTTTTGCTTTTTAGGAATTAATGACATACAAACTAAGGGACTCTTTCAAAAGCTTTAACACTGTTTTTATCCACCACTAATGTGCGGGACATAGTGTAGAAGTGCAAACGTGAAGAAAACATTGTAAAATGGTTTATATGATTATATAATCGTTATTAAAAATAAATTTAAAATGGCGTTGGAATAAAGTCTCAAAAACATTAAAAAATTTCGCACTTTAAACCTCATTTATCATAAAACCCTTCAGTATAACAACGGCCTTCACTAGAGATGGATTTTTTCCCTGAAATTTTGGTTAAGGAATATATTCGGGAAAAAATGCGAAACTTGGGTAATATACAGGAATTTAGGGGAATTAACGGTAAGAATATAGGATGTAGACCTTTTATTCAATATAAAAATGTAAGATGAGGATTCATAATAGCAATAATTAAAGTATAATGCGTGTATTTGTGGAAATATATACATTTATTGCAAGTTTTAAAAATTGTATAAATGTTTTCTAAGTAATCTTAGCTTAAGATAGCTAATTTTTAAATGGTAGTTTTCAATAAAGTGTTACTTTATGTAAATATATTTAAAAAATTTTACACTTGTTAGATAAAATTAGACGCTTGTTAGATTATTTTACTAATGTTGCCAATAAATATGTTTGTTTTTAATTTATAATTAACTTCTTCTTCTTCTTTATCAGTTATTTGGTCCCACAGTCGTGGGTTTTGTTTTGATGAGTTTCTTCCATCTTGACCGGGTGAGTGCCATATCTTGACTAATCTCTTTTGTTTTCATTACTTTATCGACTTGCCCTTTCCACGTGACACGGGGTCGTCCTCTTCCTCTCTTGCCCGGTACCACCATGTCTAGTACTTTTCGATTTACGTCATTCGTGTCTCTTCTTAGTATATGCTCATACCACCTTAGCCGATTTTCGTTAATCATGTCCGCCATAGGTTAAAAACCCATTTTTGTCATGAGAAAGTCATTCGTCATCAGGTCGAGCTTAGTTTACCCCAAGCTCCAACGTATCATTCTTATCTCTGTGGCTTGTAATTGCTTTCCTTCCGTGGTGTTTAATGCCCATGTTTCACTTCCATAGGGTAACACCGGTCTTACGATGGATTTGTAAGCTTCGCTCTTCAACCATATTGCCATTTTCTTGTCGCACATTACACCGGATATACTTCGCCATTTAAGCCATCCTTTTTGGATGCGGGCATGACCTCCGTTGCGCAATCTCCCTCTTGATGTAGCATCGAGCCGAGGTATGTAAACCTGTCTACTTTTGGATACTTTAGAGGGTCATCCAGCGATGGGCTGCTTGTACCGTTCATTCCATGTATACCGTGTAATGTATGCAAATACTATCTACCTAATTGGCATGACCTTGAGCGTTCGAATTGAAATGTAATGTTAATTGATTGTTAATTGGTTGTAACTTGAATGTCTATTTAAACGTGTTATTGTAATTACCATCAGTCACCTTTTGTTTTGTTTCTTGTATGTTACCTAATAAACCAGATACTTTATAATGGCGACGAGGCCTTAGAACCCTTGGATCTTTAACTCAACCTCGTTTAGAAGACACTCCCTACCTCATTCAACTTAAATAATTTATTATCCATATTATTTTCAGATGGACATCAAACCGGAGACGAATTTTTCTTGCGATCACTCAAAGGAATTGAAGGATTCAATTCTGTATGATACAAGTAATTTGATTGATGACTATTTATTTAATATCGAGCTCTTATTCAAGTTGAAAGACATCACGGGAGAAAGGCGAAAAACTTTGTTACTCACTTACGTAGGTATTAACAATCTAACCAAAATAAGAGACTTTTTATATCCAAAATTAGTAGACGAAACTAATTACGATGAGATAATTAAAGCCCTTAGGAGTATATTCGCCAATAAGTTTTTTATTTATCATCATAGGAAAGTATTATTAACTTTAGTATTTGGTTGAAATTTCTTTTGAAAAACTGTAAATTTGAAAATAATCTAGACGATGTATTAAAGGACATATTTGTCTTAGGATGTAACTTACTGTTGTAGTCGCTGACTACATTATGAGTAGAAAGCACAGCTGCGCTTGCAAGAGAGTACGGGAAATGTATGCTCTTTGTGGAGAATGTTGTATCATGGCACACTCACACAAACCCCCCCCCTCATCTTAGTTTGCATATTTAGTAAAGTCTGTACACGCGTAGTCCCTCTCCCCCTCCCCATTGCTCTTACGCATTTTAACTCCGATCTATATATAGACGCGTAGATATACATCACGTGTAGATGTAGATATCCATACGCGCGTTTTCATTGGTCAATTATTATCTTTTGTTCACAACATAACATATGATGTAGTTTTTTCTCGTTTCTAAAATTATCCATAATTATTATATATTCGCGCGATTCTAGGAGAATGGGAGAATAAATTCTTTTTATCACATAATAATAAATAAAAGTTAAGGTAAGAAAATATATACAAGAGTTAATAAACATAAATCATAATAAACTTTTATCATAATTAATCCAAATTGATATAATCATGTTTTTTGGTTATTACAGTGGTGTCAGAATAAAAATGGATACATTTTAATTTATTAAGCTTTAAACATGAAAAGATAATGTTTATTGTGTTTATTTATTTTATTTTTGGTTGGTGTAATGTTAATCCAGAAATATTAGGATTAAAATATAAAGAATGCAACGATTTAGATTGCTATTTTAACATTCATTTTTGGGTATTAAGAAGGGTGTGGCAATATTTTTAATTTTTAAATACGATGAGTATGGCAGTATTTTGAAACTTTATAAATTAGTGCTTAAGTCCCAATAGAATCGCGCGAAGGTAATCATTTTTTATAATGCATGTTTTATTCCTTCAAATTTTTTCGCTTTTGCTTTTTTCGCATGGAATTTATTTAATATTTTTTAAATATGATTGACGCGCATGTGACCGTCAATCGCTATCCGTCATTGTCCTTAATTGATCAGCTGGTATCTGACAGTGCGAAATAGAGCGCCGAGAGTATGTAATTCCGGTGCTGTAGAACGCTATTGCAGTTCTGGAAAATTCTGTCGGTACCTGCTGGTGGACAAGATGACGCGGTGGTATTTAACGTGTAGAACGAGGTTTCGATGCATGAGCGCGCGTATACCCAGAAGCGAATTAATTAGTTTTTCGACGTAAATCGTCGGTACACTTTCGGGTGTGGCGCCTACGGGTGCGACGTCTACCGACGTGTTTAATTAATTCGGAGGCTTATTGCCTGTTATGACCTGTTTTTTTGGCTTTATGCCCTATCACCTTTATATTAGGTTTGATGAGGTCGAGTTTTCTGGGTGGGCAAATTGCCCGTGCGCATGATTGATTAATTTGTTGGAGTTAATTACCTCGCATGTGCGAAGGGAAGTTAATACCATCGTTGTCAGGTCCAAGGTTACCGTTATGGAGTTCATAGCTCCTAGGTGATTATGGTAGGCGGAGTTGCATTTATGCGAGATACGCTTGATGACAAATTTTTTTACACTTAGTGATGTCGCTGGTGCCTATGTCGGCGCCGATAGCTGATATGTGGTATAGCGACGTCACCTATAATTTAATGGAAATATCGTACGCTTTGGTCGAGAGGCTAGCAGCTCTTAGGGAGAAGCGGCCTAGACGACTTAGAGTGACCAAGATGTTTCTGTCTTGCTCGTATGGGGGAAAATCAAAGAAACAATTGGGGTGAAGTATCCTATCCCGAACCCAACGACGCTCAGATGCTCTGGCCAAAACGCTCTCCCCCTAGCAAGCTTGAAGGGTATGGTGCGTTTGCGTTTCAATTTTTACGGTCAACGACGAAATTAAATCGAGAAGACCAATCAAGACCGAACAGGAAAACGAGCCTGGTAATGTTCAATACAAATCGAGGTCAACAACTCAAATTCGACGACAGGGCTTAGAAGTTAACGATCAGGTCGGTGGAGGTTATCGTGAAGGGTATGGTGTTGTAGTCGCTGACTACATTATGAGTAGAAAGCACAGCTGCGCTTGCAAGAGAGTACGGGAAATGTATGCTCTTTGTGGAGAATGTTGTATCATGGCACACTCACACAAACCCCCCCCCTCATCTTAGTTTGCATATTTAGTAAAGTC
This sequence comes from Gordius sp. MW1, assembly GCA_964036665.1. NCBI lineage: Eukaryota > Metazoa > Nematomorpha > Gordioida > Gordea > Gordiidae > Gordius > Gordius sp. MW1. Next base: position 7,064,396 of record OZ038529.1, on the reverse strand, counting down.
TGTACACGCGTAGTCCCTCTCCCCCTCCCCATTGCTCTTACGCATTTTAACTCCGATCTATATATAGACGCGTAGATATACATCACGTGTAGATGTAGATATCCATACGCGCGTTTTCATTGGTCAATTATTATCTTTTGTTCACAACATAACATATGATGTAGTTTTTTCTCGTTTCTAAAATTATCCATAATTATTATATATTCGCGCGATTCTAGGAGAATGGGAGAATAAATTCTTTTTATCACATAATAATAAATAAAAGTTAAGGTAAGAAAATATATACAAGAGTTAATAAACATAAATCATAATAAACTTTTATCATAATTAATCCAAATTGATATAATCATGTTTTTTGGTTATTACACTTACCAAGGCTTAACATTGAGTTAAGAGCTAAGTATCCGAGAGGTAACATAAGTTTCGAAGAAACAGTTAATCTAGCATTGGCGTTAGATTCGGTAGAACACGAAACATCGGGGGCTGTTGAAGTAAACAAGGTCAAGCAGTCGTTTAATAACTTCAACAATCGAGATGTACATTTTCCTAAATTTAGCACATTTAGGAAATAGCCACCCCCTAAATGTTATCGGCGTGGGAAACCAAACCATATAGCAAGAAATTGTAGAACGGTGACGAATACGTTATCAGCCATCAACCACGACTCCGATCATCACACCAAAGCTCACATCAATGTACGCATTAGCGATGTGCCCTATGAAATGATCTTCGATAAGGGTGCGGCATGTAGCTTCATTGATGAAATAACGTGGTCTCGAATCGGCAAGCCTAAACTTTACCAAGCTCCGAAGATATACGGCTATCGTAGAACGGCTATTTCAACACTTGGTAAAACCAAAGTGAAGGTGGACGTTGGCGGTATGACAAAGTATATAGATATTTATGTCATCAGAGGTAAAGGTTCAGCAATATTCGGTATTCCATTTATCTCAAAATTTAACTTAATTTTACCAAAGTCGGTTTGCTTAAATTCTATTATTAAATACCTTCAAATGTACATGAAATTATTAAACAATTTCCCCACGTCTTTTCCGAAAAATTAGGAAAGTAAAAGATTTCAAAGTGACACTCGAAATCAATGATAACGCGATGCCAAAAATGTTTGCAGCGAAAAGAGTACCGTTTCCACTACGACAAGCTGTAGAAGATGAACTACAACGGCTACTTAACGAAGACATCATTGAAAAAATTAATCCTACTTTAACGCCAATTAAATGGGCTACGCCAACTGTAAATGTTAAGAAGAAAACAGGGCAGATGCGTATATGTGGTGATTTTCGTTTAACCATAAATCAAACTTGGCTAAAGATCAGGATATTTTACCGACTTTCAGCGACGTGGCTGAAAGAATAGCCGGAGGTAAAAAAATTTCTATCATTGACCTCAAAGATGCCTTTTTACAACTTGAACTTGATGAGAAATCAAGTAAATATATCAACGCATATAGGATATTTTCGTTATAAGAGATTACCGTTTGGGCTCACAACAGCGCCGATTATCTTTCATAGGTTTATGAGACAATTGGTTAATAACATACCCGGGGTGAGCGTCTTTATGGACGATGTTATAATTAGCGGTAAAAACGAAAAGGATCACTTAAACAAATTAGTAACAGTATTAAATTTCTTTCAAACTGTTGGTTTAACAACATCTCAAACAAAAATGCAACTATTTAAAAAGTCTGTTAAATACTTAGGACATATAATTAATAGTGAAGGTATAACAGCGAGTGAGGATAGTTCTAAAGATTAAGAGTTTTAGAACACCCGAAAACAAAAAGGAACTTCGTTCTTTCCTTGGATTGGTAAACTATTTAGAAACTTTTATCCCCAAACTTCAGATAAATTGCGCTCCTTTATACAAATTAACTTCCATATATACAAAATGGGTATGGGGCGACTTAGAAAAATTAACTTTTTAAAAAGTTAAAACTAGAATTTCTAACAGAAAAACTATAGTGCCTTATCAAAAAGAATTGCCTATTATAATTTCAATCGACGCGTCAGATTTAGGTTTAGGAGCATAGCGCATAAGTTTTCCTCAGGCCAAGAAAAACCTATTGCCTACGCCTCTCGTTCCCTAAATTCCGCTGAGAAAAATTACTCCGTCATCGACAGAGAGGCATCGGCAGCAATCTATGCGAATAAAAAGTCGGGGGTTAATGACTCGTTAAACTTCCTACAAGTATTAATGAGCATGCGTAGTAGTCAAAACGTGACTACAGGTATTAGCCCGGCTGAGGCGATGTTCAATCGCAGGATTCGTACGACGCTAGACCAGCTCAGAAGAACGACTCGCGACAAGGTTGAAGAATCGATCTGGAAACAAAAGTACTATAAAAACCGATGGACCCACGAAAGATTCTTCTAACCCGAGTAGCAGGTGTGGGTACATAATGACACAAGTCCGGGATGGAGGGAAGGACTTGTAGAAGCACTAACAAGTTCGACTACGTATGACGTTAATATAAACCGAAATACAAGAAGGAAACACGGAGATCAGTTACGGGAAAGAACAACGATTGACCAAGGTGCGGTGTCCGAGCGAAACATTTTAGAACACAAAAGGGTCACCTGATCGATACGATGGAGGGCAACTTTAAAATGGGGAGTAATGTAATGTATGCAAATACTATCTACCTAATTGGCATGACCTTAAGCGTTCGAATTGAAATGCAATGTTAATTGATTGTTAATTGGTTGTAAATTGAATGTCTATTTAAACGTGTTATTGTAATTACCATCAGTCACCTTTTGTTTTGTTTCTTGTATGTTACCTAATAAACCATCTACTTTATATACCGTTTTTCGATCGTTGACCTTTAACCCATATCAAGCTAAGCGCTTTGACCACTTTTCGGTTCCTTCGAATACTCTCTCCCTTGTTTCCTCGCATAGTACTATATCATCGGCATATAGCATGCACCATGGCGATGGCTTTTGAATGTCCCTCGTTATCGTGTCTATAATTATATTAAATAAAAAGGAACTTAAAGCAGATCCTTGATGTAATCCAATTTTATCTCGAAAAGATTTAGAGTCTCCAACTGTCGTTCCAACGCAATTTGAGGCTTCATAAATATTTTTCACAAGCCGTATATATGCGTCAGGGATATTTTGTTTTCTCAGGCACCACCATATTAAATCGCGGGGGACCGTGTCACAAGCTTTCTCCAAGTCGATAAATACCATATATAGGTCTTTCCTTTTTACCATACTTATCCATCATTTGCCTTAGTGCGAAGATTGGGTCGATTGTGAATTTGCCGGCCACAAATCCGAATTATTTAGCCGATTTTTCCATCTCGTTTTTCAGCCTTGTTACTAAGATCCTTTCCATAAGTTTCAAGGAGTGGCAAGTTAGGTTGATACTTCTGTAATTGCCACAGTCTTGAGGGTCTCCTTTGCCTTTAAATAAGGGTATAATCGTGCTTGCTCTCCATTGATTAGTAATTCGCTCTTCTACCAATATCTTGTTAAGTAGGTTCGCCATGGTGGTGACTCCATCTTCACGACATCCGAGCAATGTTTCCATAGGTATTCTATCTAGGTCATTTGCTTTTCCTTTTTGCATCTTGTTCATTTGTGCCCTAACTTAATCTCCTGAAAGAGTTCGACCATACTTATGTTCGGCTCAATTTCGGGAAGGGAATCCTTGTCATTTGCAATATTCATAAGGTTCTTAAAATATCCTTTCCACCTTTTTATCACTTTCTTCGGCTTGAATGTTTGACCCTTCTCGTCTTTGACTATATTAAAAACTCCGACATCGCGGCTTTTCTTCTCCCCTATCTTGGCCAATTTATACATAAGCCTATCGCCCCCTTTATGATCCAGTTTGTTTGCCATCTCGGTGTAGGCGGCATTCTTCGCTATTGCAATGGCCTTTTTGCGACCCTATTTGCATCCCTATACTCTTGATAATCCGCCAACTTCTTTGATTTATGCCACCGTCTATATAGATTTTTCTTTCTTTCGATGAAATCCCTAACCGATTGATCCCACCACCATAATTCCCTATTCATAGCTTTGCCTCCTTTGGTCTGTCCTAGAACACGAATCGCTGTTTCCTTTATGTCCTTAGATAGCGTCTCCCAATCGTCATCTACGTCCCTTTGCAACTTTCTTGCACCCGAAAGTGAGGAAGCTTTTATATGGTATTTTTCGTTTGTCGACGTGTCCTTTATCCTTTCGTATCGAATTCGAGGCTCATAGACCTTTCTTCTTTTGGGAAATACTCTTCTGTCAAGATCCATAACAAGGGGACGATGTTGCCTGACGATTTCTCCCGGTATTACTTTGCAATCCTTGATGGAAGTCCTTTTGCCGTATAAGCTAATAGTCAATTTGACTAAAATGCTTCCCACTTCTATAGGTTACAATATGATCTTCACGTTTTTAAAATAGGTGTTAACGATCGCCATGTCATATGCTTAAAATACTTGGAGAAGTTTTTCCCCTTCTTTGTTCTTCAGACCATGCCCATAGCCTCCATGATTTCGTTCATACCCAAGGCGATCTTTTCCTACGTGAGCGTTGAAATCGGCCCCAATAATTAGCCTTTCTTCCTGTCGGATTCCTTGTATTTCCTTTCCCAATGAATAGAAGAATATGTCTTACTCTGATTCCGAACACCCAATTTGGGGAGCATACGCGCACATAACGGCCCCTTGATCTGCAATCTTCACCCATATTAGCCTGTCGGAACAACGCTTGACTTCGACCACCTTGTCCTTGAACGATTCGCTTAGAACGATACCGACCCCGTTTCTACGATTTGGTGACCCACTATAGAAAAGCTTGTATCCTTCTCCTAATTCCCAAGCTTTCGTTCCGTTTCACCTCGTCTCTTGTAAGCAGGCGATGTGTACCTTTCTTCTTTTTAGCATTTGTGCAACCTCGATGCTCTTCCCCGTCAACGTTCCCACATTCCAGCACGTTATTCGCATTCTTTCAACAATTAATTTCCTTAACCGCCTTTGTTGTGAGTTGGCAGTAACCCTAGTGTATTTTTCACATTGCGCGGGCGGGGTAAAATTTATAATTAACTAGTTATCAATAATATCAATTTTAAAAATTAATCCATATATTATGTTCTTGGTGACAAACAGAGTTAATACAAATTATTTTAAGATTTCATATCATTAAAGCAGATTGCTTAAAAAATGGATAAACGCTTGGATGTCGCGGCAGTCGGCAGTTTTACCTATAGACTAGATAGACTGCTATCAACATTAAATACGTGTGCTAATATTCAGCCATTTTGAAATGATCACAAATAAGGGAAGGACATATATATATAGTAATTTAGGTTATTATAAGTGTATTTAGAACGTAATAAAAACATATTGAACTAGCATGGACATAGCCAGGGAAGGGAAATGTGATTTTTTTAAAATACAAATAGCCTTAATAATTAAAAAAAAATATGTTTTGCTCCCCCCTCTATCTTTAATATTAAATACACGTTGTATGTTACTTTGTTTTTAATATTTGAGGGCTCTAAAGATTATATTGCTCAATAAAAAATATAATAATTAGAGCTATTATAATTATTCTAAGGATTTGGGAAACTCTTAAGTAATGGGTTTTGGTTATTTATTAATATTAAATTTTTTTTTTCTTCCAATTTTTAAACCGAAAAATATCAATGTAACCTTTAAGTCACACCTATAAGAATGATGTCTATTAAAAAAGTATTTATTGAAATTAAATTTTTGAAATTTATTTCAATACACAATTGTTGTCCAATAATCTCACATAACGTTTATCTCCTTCGGATCAATCGTTCTTAATATATATTTTTTATATTTTTATCCTATCTTTTTTAAACTTTTAATTTTAATGTCACCTAGAAGTGACATTAGGAAGAGCATTTTTTGGCAATAATTTATTTACGTATTTTTAAACCTTGTAAACGATGCCTGTTAACAAATATACTTTACAAAACTGATTTTAAGTCTTGGAAGCCATTTTATAATAAGTCTTGTTCCTCTCCCTTTGATTTTTATAGCTACAGAGACAAAAAAATTTTAGAGAAAAGTTTTAGATTTGTGCTTAAAATATGAGGTTTTCAATTAACTTTGTATCAATTCTTAAAACAGTTTGATCGTACCGCTTTTAGGACATTGTCAGAAGAATTGGAATGCCCTAATTTAGATAAAGAAGTTCTTATTATTCCTCCAAGCGAAGAAGGTGACAGAAAGTTTAGATAATATAGAAGCCGATTTGGAGCATCTACCTACATGATCAATGATTACGTCTTGTGTAGAGATTATTTGTTCTTCCGATTAAAAAAGTTCATCCTTCCAAGATAATTTGAATTAGCAGGATGATCAGAAAATATTTTTCCCATGTGGTCGCAAGGAAGGTGATAGTAAACACCAGGGGTTTGAACCCGCCCAAAATAAAATCGGGTTCGTGTTCGGGTTTGGCATAAATTTTGAAATCGGGTTCGGGTTCGTTTTCGGGTTTAAGGAATTGGGTTCGGGTACAGGTTCGGGTTCAAGAAATTATGTTATACTAATAATACATTTTTACCTTCAAAAAATTATTGAATAGTTAACTTAATTTTTAAATAGCACCTAATTCACATGACAATTATTTCATCTCATTGTGCATATGTATTGAATTTTTAATGTTCTAATTTATTTTTGGATTTAAAAGCAATAAAAATATAATCAATAAAAGCCATACCATATTATAAATTACACAAAAATATTTTTATTCAACTAAAACATCTGATATTTCTTTATATTAAATGTTAAAGTTCATATATTTAAAGTATTTTACAATTATTATATAAATTTTAGTTTAAATTAGAGGTGTGCACGGATCAATCCGATCCGACATCCGATCCGTCCGAACTCGGATTCGGACGGATCGGATCAACATTTTAATTTTGGAAGTCGGATCGGATCGGATCAACATTTTATTTTAGTCGGATCGGATCGGATTTTCATATTTAAAATAAACAATAATAAGTTCTAATTAATTAAATGAATAATTTTTAGTATACCTTTTCATAATTATCTTTGCATTCTTTTTTTACTTTACCATTTTTGATGCCCAATACCACCTCTCACCTTACTTACCCTAATATATTTATCAGTATTTCCCTAGCGTTTTTCCCTAGCTAGACTTTCTTGTTTGGCGAGAAAGGAGCTAGTGTCAATGATAAATCAGCATCTCCCGTTTTCTTTTTAGCACACGCATCTCTTTCTATCTCAACTCAACTCAACTCCGAAAATTATCAATCACAATCTCCCCTTTCCTTAAGGCACACGCGTAGCTCCTTTCCCCGAATTAAATCAGAAAATTTAGATTCTTTATTATTTTTATATGATAATATGGAATTAGTCAAATAAAATTTATATTTATTTCAGGTCTATTAAAATTGCTATACCTTATTTTTATGTATTTTGAATTTAATCATCATTAAAAAGTTCTGTTCGTAAAATTTTAAATAAAAATTTCGGATCGGATCGGATCGTATTTAGATTTTAAAAAACTCGGATCGGATCGGATTTAGATTTTAAAAAACTCGGATCGGATCGGATGGATATAAAATTTTTCAAAAACCCGTCGGATCGGATCGGATCTAAAAAAATTTGATCCGTGCACACCTCTAGTTTAAATATAATATATAGAAAAAAACTTATCATTATATGTAGATTTAATTTAATATTTATAAATTTTTATGGAGTTTTATTAACTTTTTAAAAACTGTTATTATAATTAAAAACCATACCATAACTAATATATATTATATAGTATCGATTAATGAATGAAAAATGTCGGAAACATAAAAATATTGAAATTACAATCGTATGGTTTTCGTTACAATGTCATGAACATGATAGAGAAAATTGAGATATTCAATTCATAATATATTTTTGAATTAAAAACCCGAACCCGAACCCTTTTTTGTATTCATCGGGTTCGGGTTTTAATGGTATTTTTAAAAATGGGTTCGGGTTCTGTAAAACATCGGGTTTTACCCGGTTCGAGTCCAGGGGTTCGGGACAAACCCCTGGTAAAACGTCACCAACCCCAGAAAATTATTTTGAGCAACTTTTCTTCGATAAAATTATGGCATTTTTTGTTAATATGATAGATTTGCCAGCCATTATAAAAAGGGTGGAGTGTAATATTGCTTACTCCTAAAAAGGTATCTAACTCCGAAAAATCTTAAATGTTTTATGGACTGCAATCATTGCTACAATCAGATGGTCTCATATGGAATGCGCCGTAATAGGTTTCAGGATATAACAAAAAAGTTAGACATGACTGAAATTGCCAAAGTGCAGGAGTTTTTCAACCTTAATAAACATAATAAGAAAATTTTTAAATATGTAAAAGCATCCAATATTTAAATGGCCGAAACCATGTCCGTTATTATGGAAGCACCAAATTTATAAAAGAAAAGCCAATGCGCTTTGGATATAATAATTATGGTCAGCGGAAACAAAGTCTAGGTACTTAGGGCTTTTCACGTTTATCAGGGTCCTTCGTGTATACCACATCCAAAAACACTTGGTTTAGGGGTAGCTTTCATGATGGATCTTTTGATAAATTACGGTAAAAATTTCCTTATAGTATACATTCTAATAATTACCCGATAAGTGATCATAAAGTTTTTTTAAAAAGCGAGGTTATTCTGAGAAAAAAGTTACTTCCAATTTAGTAGCAATACAAAGGAATGACAACTGTTTAGTCAACAAGTTATCGAATAGTCATGGAACCCAGACTATAAGAAAAATCGGCGGAATGGGTTCAAGCAATATGCAGTCGAGAATACAAGTTGATTATCAGTTTATGGTATAAATGTACAATAGATACGGGTGGGGTCGATAGATTTGACCAAAATATTAATTCTATAAATATTTTTTATAGGAGAAAATAGTATTTGCCTTTGATTGAGTTTAGCATAGACGCGACGCGTCAAAATGCGTGACAAATATACAATTCAAACAATGAATATAATTCATTATACACCTTTGGAAGATCAACAGTAATGTTTTATTTAAAAAAAATGGTTTTCAACCGAAAAGAAGTGTTTGCTTTGCTTTAACAAGATATTAACCGAAATCTCAAAACATCAAAAAGAAGCCTGTTTACAGAGGCGCTGTTAAAGTTTATAAGAAAGTCAGAGGCCTTAAATGTTTTTGTAGTAATGCCGGATTGCATTTAAAATGATTGGCTCAGTATCATGACTTACAATTAATTTTATTGTAATTAATGTAATTAAATAAGTAATGATGTATTTTTGGTGTTCCCATTGTCACCTTTAGGGGACACCCTCCTATCTACCTGAGTGCATTACTTTTCAAAAAAAAATTTAACTGACCGTTCTTAACTAAACCCTAGGGATGCTAATTATTTTTTAACAAAAATTGACCGGTTAAAAATTAGTGGTACCTGACGGGTTAAACGATTTATGTTTCTTTTTTAGGTATACTAGCCATAGGCTAGATGGACTGCTCATGTCATGTGTTGCATGTGGTTAATTGTGTCAAATTTTCCTCCATTTTGAAGAGTGCAACTAATGTATTTTAACCATGTAATTTTGCTATATAACAGTCAATTTACCTTCCACACTAGTATATAAATTAAAACGAATGTCAATAAATTAATATTATACAAAATATTGATGGCGCTATATTATTAAACTAACATTAATCGCAGTTTTACATTTTTAATTTTTATGTATTTTGTAAATGATATTTATTTTAAAATGCTGTTTTTGATATACCCAATTCAATGTTTTTATTTACCTTTTTAAGATTATTTAATTTGCTAAATTTACTAATTCTATATGATCACCACTTTACCATGTTAACATCAAAATGGTGGAAAAAGGGTACACATTTTGTGCGTTGATGAGCAGTCTATCTAGTCTATGATACTAGCGGAACTCAGCAAGAGGCGATGTTAGTGTGCGTGTGCAACCCATAGACTAATAATAAACAAAGACTGCCGAACAGCTGTTTTTCTGTATCTAAATAGCTTGCGCTAAATTCAGCCAATTTTAACGCTTCGTCCGCCATTTTAAAATAGGAAAGTATATCAAGTAATATATCCATTGCAACATTGATATAAGGAATACGTCATCTAAGCTACGTCCCCCTTTTTATAACCAACTACCACCAGCCATTTTTCAAGTTAATTACGTTTAATTAGATTTTCTCATTATATTTAACAATAATTTGTCCCCATGTTTTACAAATAAATAGATGAAGCATTGCAGTCTATGCCATTTGTATATAGGATCTAGTCGAAACATAGGATTTCACAAGTGATATATTGTTTTAATATTAATTTTTAATTTAGATTTCCTGTGAAGAATAAAAATTTGGTAGAAAAATGGATACAAGTTATGGGTCCACCTTTAAACCATTTTCAATTATTAGTAAAACCATTTTCAATTATTAGTAAAATTAATTGTAAACTACTATGTTAAAATTTTAATTTATAATTTTACCAATATAATTAATCAAAACTTTAAAACTAACATGAGGCAAAAGTTAAGTAAGGCAATTATTTTTACAGGTCAATAAAGGATATGATCCCATTCAATTAGTGTTTTTATACGATCTTATATATATTGTGCAATATTTATAAACGTTATATACTGTATTTTTGAATAAACTTATTGTTTAATTTACATTCAGATGTAGCAGGGACCTTTTTATTTTTTACTTTTTATGAATATGGACCTTTTTTTGCTCTATAACAGGATCTTTTTTATTCATGTTAAAAGTTTTAAAAAATTTAAATACGTCCCTTTCCCTTTTTTAAAATACTTCCCACAGATAAGTCCTGAAAAAAACTTTGCCTTAAAAATGCTCAAGCATTATCACTATAAATTTGAAATTCAAATGTAATATAGATGGCGCTAAATTTATAGTTCTATTTGTTCACATTACATATTAAATTTATGGTAGTTTGTATACCAATAAGAATATTGTTGTGTTTAATTCCATCACGTTTGAGTCACCAATATGGTAGTTTGTATACCAATAAGAATATTTTAATAAGAAGATACAGATCACACAAGAATATTGAGTAAGTAATGATATGAAGATATAGATCACACAAGAATATTAGGTAAGTAATGATATGAATAGAGTATGCTATTTTATCTATTTTAAGCTTTTATAAATTGAAACAATTTTTGTATGTCCTAATTAACCCCCAAAAAATTTAATTTTCTTGATTTATTTATAAATTTGAGCTCATTTCATTAGATTTATATATAGGTCGATTTGCTCTGATTGTATCAAGATATCTGCCTTCTTACTGTCTGTCTTACAAAAAAACAGTTGTTCGGCAGTCTATGTTTATTATTAGTCTATGGTGCAACCCTAAACCTATTGTGTCCCTGTACGAAGAAACTTCCAGCGATATAGCATTTAATGCCTCAAAATCTCTCATTTTAACAGCAAAGGATCAAAGCCCCCGGATGTACCCCGTTAGCAAATTTACCATTTTTTATAATCGTTTATTACTCTCTCCTTTCATTACTACCTATTTATTATTATATATCCCCCAATACAACATCGCCTATCTTTTCGATTTTTTTTTACTTCCCCACTTATTGACAAAGTGTTATCACTATTTTGGAAAATATCTCACGTGAATTATCTCTCATAGTTAATACTAATCGATCGACGTACTTGAAATACCAAATTTTGTATTATATTTTAACCATTTTATTACAAAACAGTGTGACATTTAATGCGCGTTAATTTTAACCACCCATATATGAGTAAAATATATAAAATATCTTCCTTCGTGAGTAAAAGTTAATAAATATGTATTCAAGGGTGAGTGATAATACTGCATGAGAATAACAATGTATTAGTGCAAAGGAAAGAGCTTTCGTTATTTTAGTTCGGGTGGACAATCTGGTTGAGCTGAGGGGTGTGCCTTTTTGAAGGCATCCAATTCCATTAAATTTTTGTAGATGGCGTTTATTTTGGGGAAAAGCTCTAGGTCTACGTTGTATCTCAGAGCGTTATACACTTGGGGAGCCAATAGGATATCTGCAATGCTCACTTGATGGCCTACACAATATTTAAGGTCGCTATCGACGAGCAGTTTTTCCAAAGCTACCAAATATAGCAGGACACACGAATGTAATATATGCTATGGATTGTACCTAAAATGTTTAGAGCCCTGCACGGTTGACAGGACGACTCTAGCCTAGATTAAAAGTTACTTTGGTTTGGGGCTATATTTTATATTAATTCAGTATTAAACACACACCAAATGCATTTACCTAAGATTATTGTGTAGAGGTAATTACATCTAATAAGTTATATTTATATTAAGCCACTTTTATATAACATTCTTATTAATTGTGAATAAAGTTGTTTCAAAAAAAATTGAATTGGGTTCAAATATTAAAATATTTAGAGCCTAATTAATTAAAATTATTCAAGTTATGCTTTTATGGGTTCAAAGTGATACAAAAGCCTTGTGATTTGGTATTGTTTATTAACAATTTTTATTGAAAACCTTATAGATCAGGGCTTTTTTCAAAAGAATTACATTTTGAGTAAGGAATGGTGTGAGTTGTATAATAAAAACTAATTATATACTGGAAATCTTTACCCTTAAATCCAATTTCAATCCAGTACTTTGCCCAATCTGGTTTGAATTCATTAACAAATTTGAGAATTCTTAGATTTTGTACAGGCTGAATATCACTTGCTATTGTTTGGGCTATGGATCTAGCCTAAATTTTATAAACATTATTGCAAAACTAGGTTAAATATAGAAAATTTTCATTACCTTGCTGCGTTCAAATATATTTTTAGGCAATAAGTTTGGAGGTTGAGGATATATTTCATCCAAAAACTCTAATATAGCCATTGATTGGGTTATAACATTGGAGTCAATAACAAAAGTAGGCACCAACCCCTCAGGATTAAGTTTTTGATATTCATCTGAAAACTTAAAATAATATGCAAAAAAATTTTGTACAATTCCAATAAAAATTGATCAATGATTAGGTTTCAACTAATTTTATTAATTATATTTGGCATACATTAATATTTAGAATTTTATCAGGTTATTACGATTGTTTTAATAATTACATTATTTAAAATAATAGTACTTGCTCTCCTCCATCCTTTATCAAATTCACTGATTTATAGTCATAATCAATGTCTTTAAGGGCTAAGGCGATTCTTACTCTATAGGAGCATGAACTTCGAAAATAGGAATATAAAATAGGCTAACAATTAGCTAATTTGTCTTATATTTTACCTTAGACATGTGGTTTATTTGTATGTATGTGCCCTGATGATGCCATTCAAGAGTTTAGCTAAATCAACAAGCTAAGAATGTCCCATCAAACATCTTTCGATGCATCAACTCCCGGCCGGGTCCGGCCCCGAAATTCATATTTTGTCTAGTGTTTCGATCTCGTCTCGGTCTCAAAAACAATCTCGAACTCGTCTCGGTAAAATAATAGTGGTCTCACCTTTTCAACGAGATTTCTCGACTCCCAACTTTTTAAGACACTTAGTAATAAAATTTTCCCGTTTTATTAAATCTATTAATAGGTGATAAATTTTAAAAAATCAAAAATAATTAACAAACTCATTAAAATAACTTTATTAAATGGTGTACAAAAAATTACATATACGACTAAAAAAAATATATAAACGCGCTATAACTAAACGGATGGCATTGATCCGTGTATAGAGATCGTGTTGGATTTAACGATTTCCATTATGATCTTTTGCCTGATAAAAAGGTACTCTTTCAAATCTAAACAGACGCTGGAGATCGCTTTTCCAATTTGTTTCAGGAGAGCGAGAGCTTCAACGCCTAAATTTCCAATTGTCGCTCTTGGAAGAGGCCCCTTCTAAGAGTGAAGAAATTGGTATTCGATCTCTGCAACAGATAGCATTAGCGGGTTTTATGTCTTCGTGCATGAGTACCGTCCCCCTTATCTCTGGCATGACACCCCTCCCAAAACCGCACCTCCAGGAGGCTCTCCACAGGTGGGACGCGGACAAGCTCGAGTCAGCCGAACGAACACTCGGTGTGACCCAAAAGGAATGAGATCTTCCCCTAATATCACGTTCCGTAGCTTTTTTTTCTTCGAACGAACTATCTCAGAGAAAACTCCTTTTCAATTGGGCCTCTTTTAAGAGCGGTTACGAATGGCTCGAAGCTATCCGAGCAGGAATTTGGGACTCCATATGTCTGGGGAGGAGTTACGCATAGCCATAGGCCTCCGTCTCGGATGTGACATAGTATCCCCTTTCGTATGTGATCTCTGCAAACAAGCAGGTCCAACCCAAAGGTCATCATCCCCTCCATTGCAAATACAGCAAAGGCCGCAACCCCAGGCATACGGCGATAAACAAAATCATCGGCCAGTACCTTAGGAAGGCTGGCTACCCAAACACCTTGGAGCTCGTCGGCCTAAGCACCACCGATGGGAAAAGACCTGACGGGGTCACACTCATCCCATGGTCCCGTGGACTGAATCTCACCTGGGACTTCACCACGGTCGACATATTTGCCCCATCCAACTCCTCTCCCTACCTTATAGTCAGTGCAGAGAATAGGAAGACAGCCAAATATTCTTCCCTCGCGGACACAATATTCATTCCCGTAGTGGCAACCACCATTGGAAAAATAAACAAAACTTGATAAAAATTTAATGCGACATGTCATTGACAATATGAGCCAATCATTGAATATAACATTGAATTTTATAGTTCTAGCAAATAATACCATTTCTATCAAATCACTATGTCTGTCAAATAAAAATAGACTTAGAAATTTTATGTTAAACCATATTTGATTTGGGCTAATTGAGACTCTTTATTAACGCTGGCTAAAACTTAAAGCTCAATGTAGACCCTTGTTTGACTAATTTAAGGCAAACGTTATAGTCCATTAATATTGCCATCAAAAATTATAGACCATAATTTATTGCATGATTGCCATAACGCTATAAAGCACAAAATAAGAGTATATATCTTTAAAAACAAGAATATTTATAAAATCAATAACTATTTGCATGGGCATAGTCAGGATTGGAGTAAGAGGGGGGAATAATGTTTGGGGGGATGATACTTTAGTAATTTTAGTCATAATCATATCCAATTTTAGAGAATATCTGTAATTAGATGACGGCAGCCGCCCCTCACTGCACCCCCTAACTACGCTCATGCTTTTGCACCTATTAGAACGTTGTAAAAACAACAATAAAATTGGAATAAGAACATAAGGTTTTGCACGTAAATTGTTTTATAACAAAAATCATTTGATAATCAAAAAGCAAGTATGATAATATAGTTTAAGGTCCCATTATATATTCCAACAAATTATCTTCCCTTTCCATCTAGCTTTGCCATTATATAGTAATTTCTAATACAGTATAAATTTGTGTATTCATATCAAAAAATTGCTACATTTATAGAAATCATAGAAAACTTTAGTGCACCTGCCATTATAATGTGGAAGGTAATGTTATATAAGACAGCGTAATGGCATATTGTTTTTTAATTTAGGAGCTATATTGTGAGTTGAAGCATATAAACTTCTAGGAGATTAATGATTTAATCTATTAAGGTATCATCAGATATTCAGATATACTTTTGAAAATAATTGTTTGGCAGGCATAGATGTCGCTAGGGTGCAAAAATCTATAACCTTAGCTTAACTTGCATCATTATACAAATTGATTAACCACCAGTTTAATATTACCACATCAGGTAGGATTTTGCGAAATTATAAATGCTTTAGTTATTTTACTAATCCATCAGAAGTCATTTTAAGCCTCAATCTCGGGTCAGATTTTCTAAACCTCGTCTCATCGCGGGTTTTCGAGACGACACGAGACGAAACCGAGATTCTTCTTGGTTTTTCCGCATCGCTACTTTTGTCGTTCCAACTTGCGCCTGGTTCTTGGGTACTGCTCTTACAAAACTCGTCCATACTCTGTATGAACGTAGTACATTTGCTAGGCAATTTATGGGAGAAAAGGCAGGGGGTGGAGAATCTATGAGGGGGGATTTATATAGTGCTAAATGGCCACCACAGTCATTTAAACCCCAATTTCCGCTCCGAGCTGAATTTATGTGATTGAAACATCACGCGATGACACTATATAGTGGGAAAATATGCAATGCTTAACATCACGATGACACTCTTGCTTACACAACAAAAACATTAGAGATTTATCTTCCAGGAAATAGTAAAAATTATTTAGAACATCGTTTACATCCGTAGACTAATAGACTGCTCATTCCCTTTTAAGAAGTGTTCCACATTTTGGCAGCCATTTTGAAAAGTGAAACATGAATTTTGGCCAATTTATAAGGTTTGATGAATTTTTAAAATCGCTATAATGATTAAAATGGGTTGTTTCATGTTATAGGATCAATGATTATTGTTCATTACAATCCATCGCTATACAAACTCTATATCACTTATCCAAATGGCTGTCGTTTTTGGCAACACTTTTGATGCGTGAATATATAAGAGATTAGCAGTCTAATAGTCTATGTTTACATCACCCTCATAGCTTACACACATCTTTGCTTTTTTCGGCTACTGCAGTTAAAAACCGTTAGTTATTTTGTGTATATAATTTTAAATTAAAATTTAGAAAGCAAATATTTATTCTTATAACTTCGAATAGATATATACTCATAGATTGAAAAATTGGCCAAAATGTTTAAGCATATTTTATTAAGAATCCAAGAATTTTCAAAAAATTTAATATATTGGGATACATTTATTTATTAACTTTCACCGATAAGATTAAAAGGTGATTTTTAAACTTTGTAGCAAAATGAATATCTTCCATGAATATCATAGATATTAGTAATGGGTAATCTATAAATTTAAATAGAAAAAAGATTGAAATTTAATAGAAGGTTGTGGGACTAAGGAAGACCGAAGGGAATAATACTAGTAAAAAGGAAAGGACTACGGTTAGATTAAATGCCTATTTTGGATTTTACAAAATAGCCTACTTTATTTATTCCGAAATTACAAATAATATATGAGAATTTACAAATATAAAGGTTGCCCCAAAATTACAAATAATATAAAGGGGGTTTTGCTTAAGGAGGGGTTCGCGGTTGGTTTAAAGTACAATAATTAATTTTTGTTAAGGGATTTTGTTTTTATAGCCGTTGTTTTCTCCCCCTGGGTGATGGGCTTGATTGAACGATCGATGTTCCGGAGATCTTCAGACAGGGTAGAGGAATTTATATGGATAGCCAGGGAGGTAAGAGAATTGAATATAAAATTATTTTTCATAGCTTAAAAACTCAATTTTAAAACATTTAAAGCATTTCCTTTTCTTATCTATAGAATAATTATTTAACTATTTCTAACGTTGAATGATTAAGAGCGCGAAAACTTAACACGACTTTTAAAGTTTATATTAATACTAGCTGACCCGGCAAACGTTGTTTTGCTATATACATTATTTCTAGAAAAAACTATAAGTGATGTGCATGCTCATCGTTATGCCTCGATCATATAATGAGCGATTAAAAAATAATTGTCCTACGGGAAATAATTCACGAACTTAATGTAGGAAGAATTAACACGCTAAATACAAAATATAAACACATAAAGCAAAGTACCTAACATCAAATTTTTTATTGCTTTGCTTTACACATTTTGCCTATATAACTATACCGTCAAATAAATTAATACATACCTAAAGAATTATTTAATTTGTAAATTGCCACAGGTTTGTTTTTATTAAAGGTGCTAAAAACTTTTTTTGGTCCTACCGCAAAATCACGATTCTGGCAAATGGCCGTTTTCGGACTTCAATCAAAACCCCAACCCGCCCTGAAAATCTGTTTTATTTTTGCGCCTGAACATATTTTAGCGCGTCCAGCTTTTCACTTATTTGGGCAAACTACAATTCTGCTTACATCAGCTTAGAAACTTTAGGTATATCATTGGCCGCCAACCGAGCTTTATTGCAATAGGGTCTCATTGTTATCATGTTTTGCTGATATATTGAGTAGTTTAAGCCAACAGGTACCATTATAGACGTAGCCAGACCCTCTACCCTTAATTTGCCCTCCGTTAATATTTACTAATGTTTAAAGTGCCAAATGAATGCTCCCATACGAATTTAGAAGAGCCTAATAAGACCACACAAAGACAGCAAGAAGATAGGGGTTTAAGGGGCGGAGTCCCTTGAGTAAGGTTTAGAGGGGCAGGCCCTGCCGGGGTACAGGGGTGAAGCCCTTTGTTTGAATCTTCTTCTTCTTTATCAGTTATTTGGTCCCACGGTCGTGGGGTTTGTTTTGATAAGTTTCTTGCATCTTGACCGGGTGAGTGCCATGTCTTGACTACTCTTTAGTTTTCAGAACTTTATCGCCTTGCCCGTTTCACGTGACACGGGGTCGTCCTCTTCCTTTCTTCTCCGGCACCTCCATGTCCAGTACTTTTCGATTTAGGTCATTCGTGTCCCCCTTAGTATATCTTCATACCACCTTAACCGATTTTCGTTAATCATGTCCGCCATAGGTTGAATATTCATTTTTGTCATGAGAAAGTCATTCGTCATACGGTCGAATTTTCATCTCTGTGGCTTTTATAAGCTTTCCTTCCCTGGTGTTTAATGCCGATGCTTATTAATCAATTTTTGATTCCTCAATTAATTTATTATCATAATGTCAAGTTCGACAAAAATAAGGTTTTTTTAAACTCACTTTGTTGTTCACATGTATTCTATAATTATTTTAATAATCCACAGTCCAGGTTTAAAAATGCTCCATAAAATGACCACTGTCTTACGTTAATTTGTATGAGTAGTTTGGCCCGAGGCGAAAAGCCATTTTTATTTTTGCGCCTTAATCGAGCCCGGAGCAACATCATTAATCTCGGTTATTTCCGAAACATGCGAATATCCCCTAACTTCCTAAGCAAATCTTCCTTTTGTTTAAAATATGCCTAGATATACACCATTAAAAACTGAGATATTATGAGGGGTCGTAAAAAAGCATTGCCCACCAACCTTACTTTGGTCAATAAGCTATCACTATCAGTGTACTCAGATAATTCATAAAAACTTAAAGCAACCGGTATAAGCATGGACGTAGCCAAGCCCTCAAACATTAAGGTCCGTTTTTCTTCCCTGCTTAAATTTCACGGCAAATGAAATTTTTTTCAACGAAGTGTAGAAGAGTTTAGGTTAAAGGCTCAACAAAAAACAACACGGGACCCGGGGGCGCTACCTAACACCAAACCGAGGACAATAACCTTGTTAGGAGTTAGGGGCGGAGCCCTTCTTAGAGGTCCGAATAACTGAGATACATCAACATTTATTGGCACTTTGTTAAAAGTATTTTCATTTTTCTCCTTATTTAACGCGCAAAAATGACAAAATTAGATTTTTTTAATTTATTTAGCCACGCAGGAGGGGACACGGCCGTCCTATAATAATAACTGACGTGAAAAATAAGCAAAAAAATGACTTTGATTTAATGTTTTAAATCGTAAAAAGTTTCCATTTTCCGCAGCACATGCCTACATTTATCACAGTACACTACCTACACGCATGACGCTCTAGAAAATACTATATATTAAAGAACTGTATATTCAATCGGTCCATCTTTTTTTATTTATAATTTAAAACCACTTTGCATAAAAAATTGGCAAGTGTAATAAATTACTGAGCAAATAAAAATCAGAACATTTAATAAAAAACTTAACATTTAATCAAAATAACATAATTACTTCAAGATGAATTTTTCTATGAATAAAATGGAATATGTTGTAAAAAGTGAACATTTAATAAAAAACTTAATATTTAATTAAAATAACATAATTACTTCAAGGTGAATTTTTCTATGAATAAAATGGAATATGTTGTAAAAAGTAAAGAACTGTATATTTAAATTTTCAAAGAACAGTACCTACACGCATGACGTTCTAGAAAATACTTTGATTGACATTTTATTAAGGACAAACGTATAAAACAAAATAACTTGACCGTCTTATGACTTAGAGATTTGGAATATAGTTAAAAACTTAGGCTCAGACCTACCATATATTCGCAGAAATTTCCATCTAAATCGGTCCAGCCGTTTCGGAGGAGTTGAAAACACCACACCGTTTCACGAGAATTTTATATATTAGATTATTGCTATGTTATACTCCTACATTGGTTTGAATATCACAAACGCATCAAAATTGTGGCTTTGGGTTTGTTATTACAAAAAATTGTTATAATAATAAAAAAGGGAGAAGTTTAAAATGTTTTGTAAAATAACTGAGCAAAAACATTTATGCCTGAAATTTACCAATAATATAATGCTTTGCTTAGAAATTTGACGTAAATTAACAACAATCGTTTTATTAAATCAAACGTTATATTTTATGCAAATATTTCATTGTTGCCAACTTAATTATTGTTGTAGTTGCATACCACGAACGCTACATGTCTCCCCTTCCACATCTCTCTCTCATTGATTTGTTAAATGCGTAAATGTATACGCGTTGCCCCCCCCCCCTCATATCTATCTCCCTTTTCGCTTTGTGATACGCGCATTAATCTCAACACGCGTAGTTCTTCCTCACCTCTCGCTTTGTTAGAAGCGTAGTTTCTGTTGTGGTCACGTGTCTCTCCACATCATCTCTCTCTCTCCTCGTTTTATTATATTTATACGCAGTTCAAGTCATGCTTGACTGATCGTATGGGAGAGGAGATCTCTTTCTTTGTTCGCTGCAATAGAATGCGCTTTCGATAGGATTAATTTCTTGCTTTTTCGATAGGATTAATTTCTTTCGCGTTTTTCGTATAACTTTATAATTCGCATTCTATTGGGACCGTAATAAAGGGAAACAAACTAATATTATGAAATAAACAAATGAGTTTCTAAATTGGATTTTATATTAAATATCCTGAATTATAAGAAAGTTAAGGTAAGCTAAAAATGAATTAGTTTTTGGGATTAAATAATGGTAACGCAACATCAACCTAACGTAATAATAATCATTCTTGTTTGTTTAAATTAAATCCTTCTTACAGTGATGTCAGATAAAAATGGATAAATAGAATTTTATAAGATGATAATTTTTTGGATTTTATATTTGTGGATTAAGGTAAAAAGTAATATTTTGAAATTTAAATTTAGACAAAACTATGTTGTTAGTTATTGTAAAAATTTTGGGGTAATATTTGAGATTATAAGGGTATGGCAGTATTTTTAATTTTTAACGATGAGTTGATTCATAAGTCCCAATAGAATAGCGCGAAGGTAAACATTTTTTATAATGCATGTTTTATTCCTTCAAATTTTTTCGCTTTTCACTTTTTTTGCATGAAATTCATTTTATATTTATATATATGATTGACGCGCATGTGACCGTCAATCGCTATCCATTGTCCTTAATTGATCAGCTGGTATCTCACAGTGCGATAATAGAGCGCCGAAGGTATGTGATGCCGGTGATGTTGGAGGAAAATTCTGTCGGTACCTGCTTGATGATCGGAATATGGCGGGTGGACAGGGTGATAGGTAACGTGAGCAATACGTGTGACAAGGTTTCGGATATTAAATTTAGTATTGCATGAGCGCACGTTTAACCCAGATGCGAATTAATGATACCATTACGACGCTAAGCGTCGGTACACCTTCTGGCGTGGCGCCTACTGGTGCGGCGTCTATGGACGCGTTTAATTAATTCGGAGGCTTAATGCCTGTTATGACCTGTTTTTTTTGGCTATACGCCCTATTACCTTTATAGGTTTGATGGGGTCGAGTTTCCTGGGTGGGCAAATATTTTTGCTCCTGCGCATGATTTAGTTACATTTTTTGGGAAGTGACCGAACCGTCGCATGGAATGATGAGAGGTTATACCATCGTTGTCAGGTCCAAGGTTACCGTTATAGAGTTCATAGCTCCCAGGTGATTATGATAGGCGGAGTTGCATTTTATGCGAGATACGCCTGATGATATTTTTTTGACATCAGTGATGTCGCTGGTGCCTATGTCGGCGCCGATAGCTGGTATGTGGTATAGAGACGTCACCTATATTTAACGGAGATAATGTATGCTTTTGGTCGGAAGGCTAGCAGCTCTTATGGAGAAGCGGCCTAAACGACTTAGAGTAGCGAAGATGTTTCTGTCTCACTCCTTGGGGGAAAATTATCAAAAAAGCTACTTTGGGTTGCGTTAACGAAAACAATGGGGTAGAGTATACCGAACCCAATGACGCTCAGATGATCTGGCCAAACCCCCCCCCCCCCTAGCAAACTCGATGAGGAAGTGCGATTCAATTTTACGGTCAACGATAAAATCAAATCAAAAAGACCAATTGGAAGGCCGAATCAGAAAACGATCCTGGAAACGTTCAACAATACAATTTGATATGTACACCCGAACAAGGGAAAATTGGAAACTTTATGCAGTCAAAAACTCACGTCCGATGGCTAATAGAGTCAACACTCGAGTTGGATGAGGTTATCTTGAAGGGTATGGTATTGTAGTTGCATACCACGAACGCTACATGTCTCCCCTTCTACATCTCTCTCTCATTGATTTGTTAGATGCGTAAATGTATACGCGTTGCCCCCCCCCATATCTATCTCCCTTTTCGCTTTGTGATACGCGCATTAATCTCAACACGCGTAGTTCCCCCTCACCTCTCGCTTTGTTAGAAGCGTAGTCCCTGTTATGGTCACGTGTCTCTCCACATCATCTCTCTCTCTCTCTCCTCGTTTTATTATATTGATACGCAGATCAGGTCATGCTTGACTGATCGTATGGGAGTGGGAAGCTTGTTCGCTAAAAATATCCTGCTCTTTCGATAGGATTAATTGTCTTTCGCGTTTTCCTTACTGAATAATTTAATCCTTCTTCGCGCGGAGATATTGGAACTGTATATATATAGGATGATGAAATAAATTATGAATATGAAAATAAATGGAAATTAATAATTCCCTTAATTCTATGAAATAAAATATAAAGTAAGAAATAAAACTCGGGCCTTCGGCCCTCGTGGGAAGGGGAAGAGGGGAATAAGAGTAGGGGAAGGGAACGGGGGGAAGGGAAGGGGGAACTCTTCTATACTCCGTATAAACGTAGCATATTTGCTATGCAATTTATGGGCGAGAAAGGTGGGAAAGGGCGAGAATGCCTATAGAGGGGTATTAAATGCAAAATAATTAGTTAATTAGTTATAGGCCCTTGTAGGGGAGGGCATAGGGTAATTATCAATGTTAACCAATTTAAAAACGAAAAAAAAATTTCGATTTAGTTAGCCAATGGTCCTTTTTTTCATTGGTCAGTAGCCTGCGGACGATTAAAAAGTCATATTATCAATAGTATTAACAAGAACAAAATATTAATTTCATTTAAAAAAAAATAAAAATTGTGCCCTCTCCGGGATTCGAACCCACATCAGTAAAGGCATCTGTTTACAAGCCGGCGCTATAACCCGTCACACCATGCTGGTTTTAAAATAGTAGAAGTTTTTATGTTATTTATATAGATAATGAAATAATACCATCAATTGTTTAGCAATTAAAAGTTGTATTTTATGTTTAGAAAATCAATATATTTCATCGGTCAGTAGCCAGCGGACGGTCAAAAAGTCATATTATCAATGGTATTAACAAGAACAAAATATTAATTTAATTTAAAAAAAAATTAAAAAAAAAATTCCTTTTAGTTTTAAAAAAGGGCTAAATTCTGAAACTACCAACCCGATTCGTTGGAAACTTTCTTTACCGTAGGTTTCCAGGGCGGCCAAGGGTAAAATAGCTTTTTCAGATTTCTAAAATACCTTCTCGTTTTAAAAATATCGGACATTTCCCGGCCAGTTTCAAACAAATTTTGATTTATTTGGCCAATGGTAATTTTTTTCATTGGTCAGTAGGCAGCGGACGGTCAAAAATTCATATTATCAATCTTATTAGCAAGAACAAAATATTAATTTATTCTAAAAAAAAAAAAAATAAAAAAATTCGTCCTCTCCTTGGCTTGAACTCAAGACCTCCAGGTCATAAAGCTGGCGCCAATAACTCGGAGGGTAACGGACGGACAACAAAAAACGAGACCATTAATTGCATAGCAATTAATAATAGTAACGAAACATTAATCTTTAACAATAATAATTTGTAATTCTGGTGTTTGTAATTAATTATATTTTTTTTACATTATAAAACAATTTGTTTGTGATGTTCGACATATGTAAAATATTTAATTGTAAAAATGTTGAAAAAGTTGAAGATGGGTCATCTTATTCTAGGGCAAAAGTCAAAGAGGATGAATAAATGATTAACTGCTCGAAGAGTGATATGAATGAAGAAATGAAACTTTGGGGCATAAAGAGTAATGGCCAAGAGGTTGGTGAGAAGAATGAAAAGAGTGGAAGATTGAGCAAGATAAGAAAGTTGTTTAAGGGCAGAACCTTTATAAAAAAAGCAAAATTCCCAGTGAAGTAGATCCTGGATCGAGTATCTCTAATAAATACTGTGAAATGGATAATACTAGTGAGAATATTCATGACAGTATGATGCTAAAAGATGAGCTTATTCTAAAAAATGACGAAAGACGACAATCGAAGCCAGCAGATGAATGCGAGGAGGACTACTCGTTAGATACGATACCCAGGAAAGATGATAGAGAAGAAACAATAATCGATAAAGCTATGGATCTTGACTACCTAAAACTAAAAAGAAACTTTATGGAAAATATAGCAAGCTACACAGCTCTAGTTGCGGATGAGCATCGGGAGCGTGACAACAATCAAATGGCAGACAATTGTGTCGATTGTGACATTAATTCAGATAATGATAAATTTAGACCAAATGAGGATATTAAGAAAGATGCTACACTTTGTCAAACTACTGATAAGAGTGATAAACTTGTTATAACTAGCATTCTGAAAAGAAATTACGACGGTAGGAAACCAGGAACAAAATTGGTGAGGTTGAAGGATCAGGAGAATGAAAAGGGAAGTAGTAAGAAGTATTATGAAGAGTTTGCGAGTTGATGAAGCTAAATGCTGCTCTCATAAGCCGATCTGAGAAAGAACTAGTCGATGAGACCACTTCAGAACATGTTAATGTTCGAAAAAAATTTTAAGATAAATATTGAAAATTATACCTTAAATTTCGACTTTGAAAAATGATTATTAAAAGGAAGGCGACAATCGAAGATAAATTGAATTGTTGTTCCTAAGGCCTAAATAACTTCCTTTTAACAAAAAACTTTGAAACGTTTAGTAGACCAATTATAATTTGATCAAATGATGGAAGTAGAGTACTTAAAGAAAGAAATGGATATAAAAGATTAAGCTTGTCACACATTAGAAGTGGAATATGAAAAGTGGAATCGAGATGACCATTAGATGGAAAGCAA
This sequence comes from Gordius sp. MW1, assembly GCA_964036665.1. Classification (NCBI taxonomy): domain Eukaryota; kingdom Metazoa; phylum Nematomorpha; class Gordioida; order Gordea; family Gordiidae; genus Gordius; species Gordius sp. MW1. The sequence continues at coordinate 7,038,994 of OZ038529.1, read as the reverse complement.
CTAGTAGGATTACGATATGTAAATAATTCACAAACCTGGATGACATTATTCAAAAGTTTTCACGATATTCTAACAAATTTATATTGATTACATTTTGAGAAGGATATGACATATTAAACAAATGAACAACTAATCTATTAATCAACAGAGAAGGTTAAATTGTGGGGAAGACCTGATGACAGCTACATGAATGATGAGCCTAAAAACAATAAATCAGTTTTTTGGTTTATTAGCAAGCTTAGTCAGCATGGCCAAGCCACCGTTCCGAGCTAAAATCCTGTGATCGACTTAAATCGACATTACGCGTTGCGGACATTACATAATGGAAAAATATGCAATAACGAAAAATTTACAACCTTCTGATCTAATTGTTTAACCTCACGATGATACGCTGCTTTTACGATAGAGTCGATTAAGATTTATTTTCATTATAGCAAAAATTTTCAAGATCAAGAAAAAACATCGTTTACTTTACTTTGCCCTCATAGCTTAGACCCATCTTTGTTTTTTCGGCTATTATATTTAAAAGCCGTTAGTTAATGTGTATTTATATATACAGTGTATATATAATTTAAAATAAAATTTTAGAAAACAAAATCATCATTCTTATAAAACCATTGAATTAAAAACGCTTATTCACTCCATATAGTATTTAAAATTTACACAAATGTTTAAACATATTTCTTTACAGAAACGAAGAATTTACATAGAATATTAATTTGAGATACATGGTCGCATTTATAAACTTTGATTTAAAAGATTGCAGTTAAAATTGATTTCAAAATTTTATAGTAAAAATAAATACTCTTTTATGCATATTACACGTAGGGGAGATCGGTGCTAGTAGTAGCAGTGTTGTTATCTAGCCCGGCTTATTAGACCTACGCTGTTGAAAAGATTAAACAGAGCTAGTAGCATAACTATCAAAACAACCCATCGTGAGAAGGGCTTTCCTAGTGTTAAGTCCCTATTTTTACTGATCCCCTCCTTAAGGTCATAAATCTTATATGTAAAAATGTAACTATGTATATATGTATGCCGCCACAAATTTTGGAAACTACCAGACCGATTTGGCTCAAACCTTCAGTTTATTCCTCACACTCCGGAGCATGTTTTAAAATTTGTTCAAGCCAAATCGGTCTAGTAGTTTTCGATCGAGTTTGTTTTATACGTTTTGACGTTTAATAAAATGTCAATCAAACGCAACCTCTTCGAGTTCTTTAAAAATTTGAATATACAGCACTATTATTACAGGATATATTTAAATCTGGGTGTTTCTAAATTGAAAATACATTTTATAATGATATGAGACAGTCATACGCCCATTAAATAAATGAATTTCTTATTATTGTTTACAAGTAACAAAATATTCAATTCCTATTATATTATTAAGAATAATATTGCGAATAAAAAGATTTTACATAAGGTGACAGTACGTCAGAAATAACGCTATTAATAAATTAATAATTGTATCAACTAAAAATTAAAAAAATCAATTTTGGATCTATTTTGAGCCTCAATCGCGCTTCAAAATATTGCTGCATCTTGGATTCTACTAAGATGATCGAGCTTCTCAGATTATTTTAAATAATTATTTTAACTGCAAAGCCCAGAATTTTAAGATTGAATTGAAAGATATGATGAAAACATCGTTGCAAAATAATGTTATTTCAACACATCATTTATCGAAATTTTTATGGTTTTTCTCACTTATTAGCAATTAAATTTATTGTATGCTACGAGATAATTTTAGATTCAGAATTCATAATTTGTTTAAAATTTGCAAGGGCTTAAAAACATTATTTTTACCCTTTCCTATACATGAACGCAGTCATGCTAGGATTCACGTAATTGTACATGTAGAAAATGGGCAACAGATTTATTTCACAAATGCAAATGTCACCAATATGGCCTCATATCCCCCAGATAAAACGTTAATAGCGTTCTTCAAGTTGTCAGGATGATGATTTTGCGCAAACGCTGCTATATTGCGAAGTGCTTACGTATTACAATGAAATTCGCGCAGCAGATCCTTTGAACGTCGCAAACAAGGAAAGCGAGTAGCGGCCTGACATATTCACAGATAATACGATAGCACGACTATAAAATACACTATATATCTCATTTTCAGTCTATATGAATGTTTCCTTATTAGCATGATTAAAATAACGTTCGCGGTCCAACGTGTTTCCTTCCATCAGTTAAAACTAAAAGTGGTCACGTTGCGAATTCGACTTTCCGCAGTGCATGCCTAGCCATATACACCATTATACACGCTGTACTAAAATATTTCTTTACATTGTCGACCATTTTCATTGACTTTTATTCACCTGTGGTATATAACTTATACACTTTTGTCACCCAATTATGCATATTATTGCTAAACATCGCTACCTAATAAATATTTAAACTGTTATAAATCTATTTAATTATTAAAAAATATGCCTTTTCCTATTAAGTTAAATAATATGTATTTGCACATTATAAAATAATATTTTTTACATCATAAACTCTTATACAGATAACCCAACTTCTTTCATATATTTCCTATTAATACGCACTAATTTCATTTAGGTAAATAAAACCTAAGACAAAGCAATGCTTGGCCGGGCACAGCTAGTCTAAGATAAAATTACTATGAGATGTAATTATATAGCACTGCCACATGTGCCCTATTTTCTAGCCCTTGTGATACTTAGCTTATTTATCCATGACTTCACAACACAGCCAGCACGCATCGTGTTTTTGATAATAACAACTAGCCACCCACTAAGCATATTGTGACCCTCTTTAAAATATTAATAAGTGTTTCAAGCACAATCATGTTGTTGTTTTCCAAAAAAAAATCGCTAAAAATTATCACCCATTTATCAAAAAGCCTTTTTATAATTTGAGATGGATTTTGTAAGAAAACAACATAACCTAAAACACATGGGCATATCCAGGGCAAGGGGAACCGGTCAAAGGAGCACAGAAATAGGAGCGAAACTCGTCATGATTGCTCAGATTTGCTCAGGGTTTTTTTGAAATGGTGAATTTGAATTTGTAACAAGTAATATATACATAAATTTTTAGAGAATTTATTGGAACTTATCTCATATTATTCATCAGAATTTAACATATTGTCTTAGCACAAAATATTTTATATTAACATGTCCTAGTGAAATCATAACAAGTAAATATATGAATATATAAAGATTGTATTGGAACATTTCTCATCATGTATATCAGAATTTAACATATTGTTTTAGCAAATACCTAATCCTGATGTTATACTTATAATAAAAGTCATTTATGTATGGAAAGATTTTGTTGTATAATTTAGCATTTATTTTTTTTAAATACTAACTATGGATATTTATAAAATTACCTATTTTATTTATCCTGATGTTTTCATACTTATAATAAAAGTCAATCATGTATGAAAAGATTTTATTGTATCATTTTGTTTATATACATGTGATATAATTGCATGATGTATATTGACATTTTATGTAATGATATGTTTTTTAAAAAAAATGAGGGACTGATTTCTTGATTTGGGTTAGGGCTATTTTAAAATTAATACACCCTTCTTTGTGCAAATTCTTCTTAGAAATAGGTTTGATAGTTTTGCCTTGATTTATTTTCAATAAACAAAGTGTGCTCCTTTTTTTCCTGATGAGCTCCTTTGACCCCCACTCCAGGGCAAGGCACAGAAGGGAGAATGCCTTAGGTAAATTTTTTTGTTTATTGAGTAAAAACCTAGCCAAGCACACATTAAGGGGATTTGAGTGGAGGAGAAAGAGAAGAGATAGGCGATGGGAGAGAGTGATGCATTAGCAAATATCGCGTACGTAGTATGTAATGTACTAGAGACTTGCAACAAGTCTGTTTAGGTCAGTCGGCCCGCCCGTAATAAAAATTCAAAAGCCTGGGCCCGGCCCCGTCAAAATATTAAGTTATAGGCATCCCGAACCCGGCCCGCTAATTTTATACAAAGCCCGAGCCCATAAAATTTTTTTACTTTTATTTTTTGTTGTTTTTTTTATTAATATGGTAAACAATAGGTATGTGTTAAAAATGTTAATAAAAATATTGTTAAAATAATAAATTAGTAATTTCTGGTCAGTCGAGTTCTTCTATCTTAAACAACCTACACGAAAAATTTTTTTTACAAGTGGCACCTCAGGATACATAAACCATATAAGTCAAATAAACTTTTAAACCCTTATTTAAGGTTATAATGTTCTCAATAAAATTACTTAGCTTCTTTACTTTTCCACCATTTTAAATAATTAGGTTATTGATATAAAATGAAAAACAGTGATATTTTAAAAATTTTTTAATAATGAGTATATAAATTTTGGCATTTGGCCGGGGTCAGATAAAATAGAAGTTAGCAACGGTCAGCATTAATTTGCAGGGAATTATTTAGCCACTTTCGCATTCATCTGTTATAAATTAACAACCTAGACAAATTGCCAAAAGAATTTCACAAAACAGCAATTATAAATGACAATTATCCAGAATTGTGGCCTCTGGCCGGGTCAGATAAATTAGATGTAAGCAACGTTCAGCATTAATTTGCAGGGAATTATAGCCAGTTTCGCAATTATCCGATATATAGCAACAACCTAAACAAGTTGTCCAGAGAAATTCATGAATAAAGGTAATCAGTCGGGCACAAAAACAATAATGGAATTTGACTTAAGCGAGGTCAATAAACGTAGCCAATCAGCAGTCAGAAAAAAAACAAAAGTCTTTTAGAGAAGCATAAGTCCACAGCCATTAAAACCCATATAAGTTTCGACGGCAATTATTGAAAAACAAGTTGGACAGAACAGGATGGACAGGACGGATAACTAAAAGAGAGCCCATAAATTGCATAGAAATTAATGTAAATAATTTTAAATTAATTCACTCAACATTGTTAGAGGGTATAAATGGGGAGAAAAGGATGGGCAGCTGCCCCCCTCCCAATCCAAAAATTCTTGGTGAAAAAAACATTTTTTGCCCTTTCTAAACTAACCCCCTCTAATTTAAAATGGCTCCGCCCATGAAATCACGTATAAAAATTATCTTCAACAATTATAATGCGGGTTGAGATATTGAGAAATTAATGAACTTGGATGGAAACAAATTTTATTCCTAGTTAATCTAACATACATAAAATAAATATAAATTAGAACATTACAAAACTTCTTTTATACTAAATCTAATAGATTTTTTAACGAATTTTATCGGACTCTAAGTATAATTAGGCCCGGCCCGAGCCCGTTAAGTTATATATTGGCTCGTCCAGGCCCGACCCTTAATTTTATTTTTAAGCAGAAGCCCGTCCAAGCCCGACCCGCGGGTCGTGCAGGTCTCTAGTATGTACTCTAATAACTCCGTTTTTCCGTAATAGTTAGACGAATTTTGATAAGGGGAAGGTATTTACGTAAACGCAGATAATATTAATTATAGAGGTTAACAAATAAAATATGAACAATGAATGAAATTATAATCAACAAAAATAAATTAATATTTTTCAATGTGAATTATAAATGCAGTCACAATATAGCCTCAAAAAATTTAAAATGGGTTTTGCACCTTCAACCTCGTTTGTATGGAAACTAGGGGTTTTGGGAAAACAAATTATTAGCATAATTCTCTTTCAGAATTATAGGCCCGATTGCGGATGGTTTTATTGGGGTTTGAGGGCGTAGCCCCCAACGTGGGGCTGGGGGCAGAGCCTTTAATTGTATAATAACGAGAGACATTCAAAAGCCATCGCCAGGGTGTATTCTATATGACGATGCTATTTTACTATGTGCAGAGCGAAGAAGCCAAAAAGTGGTCAAAGCGTTTAACTGGATATGGTTTAATGGCCAGCGATCGAAAATGATTACAGGCACCCCAATCGCTAGATGACCATCTAAAATACTCAAAAGTTGACAGGATTACATACCTGGGCTCGATGTTACATCAAGAGGGAGGTTGCGCAACAGAAGTCAAGGCCCCGATTCAAAAAAATGGCTTAAATAACAAAGTATGTCCGGTGTAATGAGCGACAAGAAAATGCCAATATGGTTGAAGAGCAAAGCTTACACTCCATCCTAAGAGCAGTGATGGGAGTGAAACATGGGCATTAAACAATACAGAAGAAAAGCTATTATAAGCCACAGAGATGAGAATGATACGATGAAGCTTGGGGTTTACTAAGCTCGACCATATGATTAATAACTTTCTCATCACAAAAATGGGTATTCAACATATGGCGGGCATGATTAACGAAAATTTGGTTAAGGTGGCATGGGGATATACGAATTTAAAAGTACTGGACATGGAGGTATCGGGGAAGAGACGAAGAAGACAACCTCGTGTGATGTGGAAAGGGCAGGTGGACAAAATTTTAAAACAGATCCTACAAATGTGGGACCAAACACTTGATAAAGAAAAAGAAGCACATAAGATATTTTGCAATCATTTAAAAATTGATAAATATTCTTAGTCAAAAATACATATATTAAATTAAAATTTAACATCTTTATTCATTTATTTATAAATAAAACATGTCAAAATAAGCATAAGCTAAACAATAAAAATAAATATTTATATATAAACAAAAATGTACAAATTAATTCATAGCTTAGCTAATATAGGTCAAATATAGCTAAATAATGATGTGTAAAAGTTAAGCTTTAGATAAAAAATAGAATTTAAAAAAATGTTTTCATTTTAGCTCATTATCTTTTTGTGATTTTTTAAATCACTTTGAAATGTTGATTGAAAAACACTACTAGCTGCCATTAAATTTTCAATGTATTGCCCTAAGACTTGATTTTCTGATTTAAGTCTAAGGTTTTCTTCTTTAACACCATCCACTCTATGGGAAATATCTAAAGAAGTATGTGTTACAATAATGAAAAATCTCTAGTTATATACAGCATTTAAAATTTTTCATATAAAACTATAAAAATAAATTTTGTATTTAACTAGATATTTGATTCATAATGTTATTCAAAATTAACATTTATCTTTAATATATTACTGAAATTTCAGTAAGCTGGAAAAAAACTAGGTACAAATAATATATATTGATTGAGAATAACCTTACAAACACATTGAAAATTTTGTCTGATTTAAGAGGTTACCTTCTAAGGTGTTTTGAAGTTCTAAAATTCTAGATATAAGCTTTGCCTTCTCTGCTGTATCTTCATTTAAACAATCGGAGTGAGCTTTAAATAATAAATTAAAAACCAACATAAAAATTACATTTTGCTAAAAGATTATTTAGGTTATTAACAGTAACACCATGACCAGGTGATTCATTTCTATATTCCTCTATACAGGTTTATTATTTAGATTCAATGATTTATACCATCTTCCTCATCAACTAAAGGAATATCATCTTTTAAGCTCATAATGAGAAAATCAATAAATTTTGTCCTTAATCAGGTGAGAGTCCACGCGTAACGATTTGATACATGCATTTTTTTAACATGCTTTATTAAAGAAAAGTAATAAATATATAATGGAATTTATAAAAAGATACAAGAACAAAAATATTTATAAAAAAATGATTAAAAGACATTAGCCATTTCTTCATCCGAGTCCATCAGGGAATAAAAATTGGATTTAGCGATCGCAATGGCGATTGATTGTCTTAGTAGAAAGCTATTCGATATTTAAGGAGGCGAACGTTTATTAAGTTCTTTAAAAAATTTAAAGCTCTCTCCCCAAACGTCCCTGAGCAAGACGAAACGATAGGAAAAAAAATAGAGGAAGGTGAATATTTTACGGATTAACGATTCTCTGCCGATCCTAGGGGGTCATGAGTATCGTTGGAAGGTGCAAACAGGTCAATACAAGTGTAGTCCCATTTTAAAAAAGGCCTTTGTCTCTTGGGACAAGTGACGTACCGTCAGGACGCATCCGCCTATCAAGGGAAGGATCTGACGGTTTGAGGATGGAGGGAACTTTTGCCCGTCTGAGGGCAGCTTGTAGCAGTGTATTTATTATTTGATGCCTACTATACCGTCTTTTGTTAAATTTACGAGCAGAGGGTGACGCGCTTCCTCATCTACAAGTGAATTACAAAGCCGGCAGGGCGGCTATGGTGTCGTATATTTACAGCCGACGGCTATGTTAAAGGACAGGGTAGGTCTAAAAACATTCCCGAAAACTTACTAGGCTTCGAGCCATTTATGACAGGATTGGTCAAAAGCCAATGTAAGATTGCAATGCTGTTTGGCGTCGCATGTCGAGAGAAGGTAAGCAACGGACCGCGACACCAAACTTGCATCCAAATCTTTTTGAGCGTATGATTGTGGTATATTAGCTCCTACACTGACGTTCTTATTCCATAAGGATAGGGCTTGATTTATGGAGGGATTAAGTGAGAATGGGACATTTGATGTTTAAAAAATAGGGAGGATGAAATAAAGGCGGCTAAGGAAATCGCAGATGGTGAGCGAATATCTAGACCACCGGATTTTGTGGGAAGAGTGGCATGAAGCCAAGTATTGGTGTTAAAAGAAATATTTAAACAAAAGTAAATTTAAAAAAGTTTTCATAGTTGTGTAAAACTTCTTTAAATAAAAAAGCTTGCGTGGAACGGAAGCAGTATAGACTTTTGCTAATGTTGTAATAGTTTTGTATAATATAAAAGGAATTATGAGAGGGCATAGATTTAAAAATGTCTAATTTGGTTTTTCAAAATGAAAGGTTTTTGTCTAAAAAGTGTCGAAAGACACCGCCGATAGCGATAGGCCTGGCTGAATTGTCGGCCTTCCTTATAGCTAAAAGCTTAGCATCAAAGACTATGGGCGTTATATCTTTGGGTTTACGGCCATTGACTAACAGGTTACAAAATTTGATGAGTAAGTCTAGTAAAATGGAGGAGTTATTATTATTTATTGTTGATCTTTAAAAAAAATTGGTTTTATGCCGTCGAGATCACCTGCAGAATCCATAGGAAAGGATAAGATGGCATCTCGAATGTCTGATGACTCAAAAGCAATATCTGAAGGTTGCGAAGGCGATAAGTAAGTGGAGGATAGGCTTTGAGGATGCTTGAGAACCATTTCTTCATATGATTTTTGTGAAGGACTCAAAATTAAATTATCTTCTTCAAAGTATCGCAATGCACTTTTTATGTTGAATGAATGAGTTTTTTAGAGATTATATTCGCTTTTTGTTTGGGGGTTAATATTTGGGATTTTTTTCTATCCATGTTATATGCTGGAGGGCTGTTTTGACTGTTAAAATTTAAAACTGATTGTTTAATATTATGAGTGATATTTGCTTCTTTGTCCTTAGGAATAGAGAATTTAAAAAATTTCTCCCAATAGGATATGTTCTGAGGGAGAGAAATAATATTGTTGAGTAAGTTTATTAAAAACTGTTGCATGCACGCCCGGGCCCCCCTTGGAATTCTGGATATGGTAGGTAGAAATGCTTGAAATAAAAAGGCTGTGCTCCATGTCTTCTCATTTTTTTCATTTGTGGTGTAGTAGGTTTGATGAGGTATTAGATTAGGAACATCTGTATTAGAAGGGCTGAAATTAATTTTATCTTTCAATATTAAGGTAGATGGTGGACATACAATATTTGGGGGAGCAAGCTTCCCCGAGGAAAAGCATTTATTTTTAACAGGGCCATGTTGAAAAAACAATTCTTTTTGTTTAATGATATATTTCCGTGAGGGCATAGAGCTTATAAATGGACCATTTATTATGTATATGGATATAATCACAGATTGAAAAAAAACTATACAGATCAACACTGATCATTTATTGTAGTTTTCTGGGTTATTGAATATGTTGTTTATAATAGTAAGGAAAAATTAGTGATATTTCGCAGAGTTTTGGCAAATGACCTACTTTCCACCGTATATGGTCGGCTGATTTTTTAATTAAACAAAAGTTGTCAAGCCAATTAAAGGCTTAATCAAAGAGAAGATGTATGCTTTTTAGTCTTAAATATTTGAAATATTAATAGACCTTTAACATCCATATTAATTTACTAAATAACACAGTCGTTGTCACTTTTGGAAACGACACGAATATATTCAATGCTTGATTTCATAAGTAACGATATTTCTCAACACATTGCGCGGATATTCTATTGTAGCAATTTTTGACGATTTAGAATCATTTTTCCAACATTATTGTTTAACCCTCACTTTATTTCGAGTGAGAGGGGACCTAACTAAAAATGCAAAATAATTTAAAGGTATATTTTAAACAACTATAAGAAGATTTTTAAATATTTATGCAGATTATATTTTTTAGGTCTCTTTTTACAATGAAAAATGAATAGGGAAAGATGAAGGAATCTTAATCCTTCTATCTAAAATTTAAAATTTGTAAGGTTACTACACACTCGATAAACCGTTGTACTTCTATAAAAAAATTTAGCTACAATTTCTTCCAAACCAAAGTTTTTACTATAACAAGATACATGCATGGTTCGAATTTATTTTTTATTAATTATTTAGAAATTATCACAATCTAACTAGTCCCAATTTCCTCTATGTTAGGGAGCTAATAATGTAAAATTTGAAATGCTAAATAGCTAGTAATGTTTCGCTAGCAAATACGGCAATTTGGATGGGATTATTAAAATTACACGCCCACAATCTAAGTTTCTTCATTGTCATATAGGTGAGCAGTGGCGTAGCTAGGGCCCCCCCAAGAGCAAAAATCAGGCCTAATGCCCCCCCCCCCCAAGCTGGGGCCCTTAAGTTAATTTTTTTATTTTATCTTAATTAAGAAACAATATGAAGATTATAATTATTTGTGAAACTTTTTAATTATAACATTACATGATGTATAAGGCAATGTAGAAATTGTTGAGTTGACATAATTCCATAATTAAATATTAATTTTCTTTATTAAAACCCGAGTTTTTTATAATTAATTTCCGCTCATTTTTATTAATTAATAATGAAAAATAGTAGCAAGCAATTAAAGCTAACATGTTTTTAAAGCCCTTAGCTCCAAGCAATAGGTTAAATCAAATAGTATTTTAAATTTTTTATTTTTATTATTAGGTTTATATAAATATAATATTAGGTGAAAAAACGCAGTCCTGAATGTCTGTGAAAACGCTACTTAGTGTTAGTGCTTTCATTCATTTATTCAAATATATAATAGAAAAACAAAAGTTATCTTACTCACATCCTTCTCATTCTGATATATTTCTATCTAATGACAATTGAAGCTCTTCATCTTCAAGTATTAATATTAAATAAATTCAAAGCCATCGATTATAAATTCGTTTGCAACAACGAGTAAAAGGCGTAATGAACTACTGTTAAAAGATTGATTTTAATATTTAATGAAAAATTATTTGGGCTTTTAAACTTGTTTTAAACTTCTAATATTATTGAATTTACGATTTCATCCTGGATTCAATTTAATTGTCCATCTCACATGTTTATTATTAATTGCTAGGCAATTTATGGGCTCACTTTCCATTTGTTTATGTTACGCACCGAGTGTCACGCCGAACGCGTCCGCATCAAACGTGTCACGTTGTTTATTTTTAATTGCAATGCATTTTAACTCGTCTGTGGGTTCGAATCCCGGGGAGGGCAAATTTTCTTAATTTTTTTTAATTAATATATTGTTTTTTAATACCATTGATAATATGGCTTTTTGGCCGTCCGCTGGCTGCTGACCAATGAAAAAAATGACCATTGGCCTAATTGTAAATCGAATTTTTTTTGACTTTAATTGCTCTTTGGCTAACATTGATAATTACCCTGTGCCCTCCCTTACAAGAGCCTATGCCTCTACTGATATGGCTCAGTGTGCCCCCCCCCCCCTACAAATGCCTATGCCTCTACTGATGTGGATTCACATCCCGGCGAGGCCAAATTTTTTTTATTTTTTAATTAATACATTGTTTTTGTTAATACCATTAATAATATGGCTTTTTGGCCGTCCGCTGGCTGCTCACCAACGATAAAATGACCATTGGCCAAATGACTCTTATGTATTTATATTCACTTTTACTATGACCTGGCTGCTGACCAATGAAAAAAAATGACCATTGGCCAAAGTGTGAATCGAAATTTTTTTTCGTTTTTTTTGACTCGTATGTATTTTGTAGACCATCTTTTGGTACTTACCAATGAAAAAAAATGACCATTGGCAAGTGTGAATCGAAATTTTTTTTTCGTTTTTTTGACTCATATGGATTTATGGACCATCTCTTGGTACTGACCAATGGAAAAAATGACCATTGGCCAAAGTGTGGTTAAAAAAGTTTCAATGACATTTTGAGATGCGCGGTCGTAACAGGCAATAGCGGAGCTATTGCATGTCGCTGCTCATTGTGACATCTTGAGATGCGCGGTCGTAAGAGGCAATAGCGGAGCTATTGCATATCGCTGCTTATTTTATTGTCGTAAGCTTATTATTAATTTTTTGAGCAACTGTAACCCTGTGCCCCTTAACAAAGGCCTATGCCTCTACTAATGGAGGGTCGAATCTTGGCAAGGGCAAATTTTTTTTTTATTAACCTAACACTGATTGTTCTTGTTAATAACATTGATAATATAGACTTTTTGGCCGTCCGCTGGCTATTTTAGAATTTTATTGATTTTTTATAGATATATGAGAAAGAATATAAAATAGAGAAATACAAGAATATCATTCATATGTTTATATAATAAAGAAAAACATCTTTATTCATACAAAAAGTAAGAAATGTTTTTTTGTTTTTCCCCAAGTTAATTGCTATGTCTTTGTTAACCCTCGAGAGCATTCGTGGAGAACCACGGTAAGACGAATTGATCTGGCCTTTTCAGTTGTATAATATTTCACCAAGAACTAAATTTGGGGAAAATATTATAACTTTTAGCCCACTACTTTTTAGAATATAGCATCTTCTTGGCCACAGGAAGTGTACCCTACGAATAAATGTTTGTATTTATCATCATATGTTTGTGCAATTATATTAATTGCTATGCAATTTATGTTTTTAATTGCTATAGATTGAGTCAAGTCAAGCATGAACTTTACTTGAACATAAATTGCATAGCAAATATGCTTTGTTTATACGTGGTATAAAAGAGTAATCTATGTGTATGAGGATTTAAAGCAAATATATGAAAAGCAGATACTGTACTTGGCTAAACGGGGGTCTGGGGGCGGAGCCCCCAGGAGATGGAGTTGGGGGTGTGGCGCCCCCCAAAGGTCGTATTTAACATACTTGCTACATATAAAGCCAATGATTTTCCAAAAAATAGTTTGTACAACATTTTTTCCCCTTTATTAGTGATATCCCATCATAAGTTTGATAAATTTATATTAATAACAAATTCCTGAATTTTATAAACAATTGTTAACCCATCAAAAATTTCAAGGGATAAAAATCCTAAAAAATTTTTTTGGTGTGTCATTATATTCAACAAAATGTACACAAACGCTAAGTTGTTCTGTGCATCTCACATCTCTAATTTCATTTAAATTTATTAAATAAAATTTTGATTCATTTAATTTTGACAGAATATTTTTAAGGTTCATTTAGCCGTTAAATTTATTAATTCATTTTAATTTTTAGGTGGTGTGAACGGGGAAGGGGGGGGGGGGTTTGCAAATATATCTATAACATCATCAGGGGCAATAACTTCTAAATATTCATTTTCGAACGAATTTTAATTTCACAATTAATTTTAGTTATATTTTATTTTATTATTACGCCTTTTGAGGATCTAACCTTAAAAACGGCTTTTAAATGTTTTCATTGTTTTTCTGATGTAAATGCTGCCAATATTACATATTTAAAATTAAAATTTGTTATATGTATGGTCAAGATTTTTTGTGGTTGTGGCAATAAAATATTTTTATAAAACCTTTGTTGTATCGTTTTTTTACTATTTGTATTATTTTTAAAATGTCAAAGATTTCTTGTCAATATTTCCGTTCTACTTTGTGCCCTTACAATTCAAATTAATTTATACAAAAACTTATTACACCATTGAAATTTTCTAAATTGTTTCAACTGCATTACTTTGTTTTATTTATGAATAAATTTCATTTATCTTACGCCCTATAAACATGAGGGTCTGAGAGATACCAGTGTGATGTTATTAAAAAAATACACAAAGTAGTAGCGGAATTTTAAGTTTGTCCAACGTTTGTAAGGGAAAAAATTTTCAACTGCGTGTGACCCATGGGCGTATCCAGGTTTTGGATTAGGGGGGGGGGCGAAAGTGTTTTAAGTTCAATTAGGGGGGGGGGCAAAACATAAATATTTTTTAATCTTTAAGGGTTTTTGTAGTAAAATTTCTTCCCCCCTACCTAAGCCCATGGTTTGACCAGCTCGGCCAAGGCAAAAAGGTTACCTAAGCCACTGTAGGTGAATACATGAAAAACGCATCGTTTCATATATTATAACTTATATATATATATTCTTATCTACAGATTATATTATTGCTCTAATTATATGTTTAAATAATGTAAACAAAAAGCTGAGTTGGTAAAAAATCAGATGTATATATTTATTTGTGTATAATTGGAAAAAACTTTTGTTCGTTTTTTAAGTCCATCCCCGGCTATTTCTTCCTAATGATTAAATTATATTATTATTATCGCCCTATCAGATTACCAGAATCATCATCATCATATGCTATCAATTATTCCTTATTTTCAAAACCACACAATTATATATTCATTAGAATAGAGAATCTATATATTCCTATAATTATTATATTTATAAAGGGTGTTAGATTCATACCATTAGGAAAGGCACCAGTAAAAAACCTGCATTAAGGAGGAATTTCTTATATAGACTTTAGTAAAGGGTACATCTCGTTTTTGCTACTTTGAATGTGGGTTGATAGGTCGCGTTTGTTAACAGCCTACCTATACCACCATCTTTGTAATTATTAGAAAACTTTTTCTTATTTTATACAATATTGTTAAGTTTTGAATATACACAGATTTATTAAATGCACATTTTACACGTCGTAGGCATAAATTAATTAATGATTAAAATTATGTCTTCTTCTCTAATAATATTTTCTGTTGTGTCTTGTATCTTAAGCACAGTTGTTCCTCACTCATGTCTTCCACGTTAATGTTCTTTCTTAGATTCCCTTAATCGCTTGTCATCGTCTAGCCATCGGGTTGTTACACTTAACATCTGGTGGCTAGTTCTCAACGTCCCTCTCTCCAGCATTAACATATACAACAATGTTAAAGCCAAAACTTGAAAAATATGACCTTGTACAGACCTTTATGCTCACTATCTATCAACTTTGATATAACAAACTTTTCAATTAAATAGCAAAAAACCTGAAATTTATAGGCACAAGTAATAGTTCAGAGGAACCTAAGCCTTAACATATATTTTTCAGTATAAATCACCTTAGTGCATAATTTCTGGGAATAATAAGTAAGTGCTAATAATTTATCTCTATCAATTTATTAAAAGAAACTGTGGTTGCCATAGGTGTATCCAAATTTTCCTCATGGGTGGAGTTAGAAAATTTTCAAGGTGAAATTTTTTTGGAACTATTTTTTGGATAAAATGTTTTTTTCCTACAAGTTTAAAGTGACTATAGCGTAAAAATAAGGACAAGAGCAGCGTCTTGCGGCCATGGAGATAAGAATGCTAAGATGGGTGCTAGGAGTAAGCAAAAAGGAATATAGGCGAAATAAAGAAATGAGAAGAATTTTGGGTACTACATCTATTACGACAAAACTCCTAACAAATGGACTAAGATGGTGTGGCCATGTCGAAAGAAGGGACGATAGCTACGTCGGAAAGAAAATCGAGATGATAAATTACGCAGGAAAACGCAGGAGAGGAAAACCCAAGCCTACCTGGATTCATAAAATACGGCGCGATATGAAAATCACAAGATAAAGAAAGATCTATGTAAATATTGATGCGGAAAACCCCAGAAAAATCTCGGTCTCGATTTGAAAAATGAAGCCGAGACCGAGACGAGAATTTTGATGTCGAGACGAGACGATACGAAATTTTGTCAGCGAGATCTCGACTTTTTATTTAACGTTAGATTTTTTTAAATTAATATGTATTTTAATTTGCATGATTTACATTTAAAGTATTAAGTGTAATTCAATATGTATGGAATATATAAGAGATTAAAAAAATTCATAAGTGTAGTAAACATTGTATATTATTGCAAAAAATTTAAAATTTGGCAATCATTTACCTAAGTATGGTTGACCCTTGGGGTATGTGAATAATTTTATAATATATTTATCACATATTTGTATCCATAGCATTATTAAACATTACAAAATTTTAGGCTTAGAATGAGTTCTGATGGAATAGTAAATATTACTGAAGCATATTTGAACTTCGCAGTTACTCATCCTGCATGATGCGGTAATTATAAATTGCTGGTCAATCAGTTTGAATAAATAAACAAGTTAAGTGAAGGTGGCCTGAGATTTTTGAGCACCCGCCTAATGATTTCAAAATTACCATGAATATTTAATGACACCGTAATAGATGCAATTATAAATCGTGAGTTTTGTAGAAGTTTTATGCTTAAACTAATAGTACACCTTCCAAATTTTTGAACCTTAACAAGACATTATGTGAATACATAATCTTGTCCAATGCATAACTTTTTACATTATAAGCTGGGTTGGCAGGTGCTTTCAAATTTACTATAACTTCTATAATTGTGCAATATAAAATAAAAACACGAACCTATACTGTACGATAAACTATTTAATGGCAAAGTTAGTTAGAATTGGAAGGTAAATATTTGGAATATGAATTTGATTATAATGATTTTTGTCATAAATTTAAATCCCTGCGCTTTAATTAAAAGTTTAAAACCTTATGTTCTTAATCCTATATAATGCTGATTTTAGTTGTTTTTACAACGTTTTAAAATTTGCAACTAGTTATCAATTCTTTAAATAATAATAATATCATTAAAAGTCACTGCACTTTGTGGTTTATAACGCTAGAGTATACATGCAATGAACACTATGGGCTATAATTGATGATGGTAATATCAATTGACTTTAACGTTTGCCTTAAATATGTTAAGGTCTTGAAGCTTTAGCCAGAGTTAATAAAGGGTCTCAATTTGCTCAATTGTGCAACTAAGCTAGCTATAGGCAAACTTATAACTTTCTCAGTCTATTAAGAATTGACAAACACAGAGAATTTGCTAAAAATGTTACAATTTGCTAGAACATTGAAATTTAATTTTCTATACTTCAAATTTATTTATAGTTTTTTTAGTCTGCACTTTTCATAGGATTTATGAATTAATTCCTACCTTTATATTGCCAATGAAATGTAATCTTTAAAAAGTTTGTGTATTAAAGTTTTTCAAAAAATGTAAAAGTTTGCCATATGGATTTTTTTAATACTTATTTAATGATTTTAAACAGGAGAAATTTTTATTCCATATATATTTTTTTTTAAAAAGTAGAGACAAGACAAGAATTCTCGTAGAGACGAGACCGAGATTTTTCTAGACCGAGACGAGATCGAGATTTTTATAATAGCTCCCGAGACGAGACGAGATTTTGTTTTCGAGATCGAAACGAGATCGAAACACTATATGTAAACATAGAAACAAATAGAAACGAATGCTGAAAGGACTGACCACCAGCATAGGTGACAAACAGTCATAGAAAGAAGAAGAAGAAGCGTAAAAATAATAAAATACTAAAAATAAAATTGCAACAAATATTTATGTATATTAAATATACAATGTAAAAAATATATAAATTGAAAATTAATAGCGACGATTTTTAGATACAAACGCATTTACAACATCTTTAGTTTCAAGGGTATATTGCCCGTGTACATATAGCAACGTTAATCCGGTAAGTTTAAATTAAAAATTAATTAAACCATTTAGTTTACCTTTATTGTCCAATTGTGCTTCTAAGATATGGTTTAAGTCGTTTTAGCACTGTAAAACACCGCTCATTAGAGCACGTTTTCACAAGTAAGGTTGCTAGAATCATGGTAAAGAGTTTTAATATTAGGATAAAGATTAAGTTTAAAACTTACTAATTGTTAGTGTTTGATTATCCTTTTTCTTCTTCTTGTCCTCTTACAGAATTCTATCATTTAAAAAAACTAAATTCTGGAATCTAGAGTGAGTTTGAACAAATAGTAAATTACCCTGCAATGATTGTTAGTGTTTGTTCATCTTTTTATTTTGGTTCTTTTACAGTCCTATAATTATCAAATTTTAAAAAGCAAGACTCTCGAATTTAGAGTGAATTAAAATAATTTGTAAATTACCCTGGCTACTAATTGTCTCCTTTGCAAAGTTAATTTTTTTAAGGAAGCATTTATAAATGGAATATCGTTTCATTTTAAAATTTCGTAATTGGGATGGGATGGGAGCTATTTATCTAAAATTTAAATTCAAATTTTGAATAAAATTTATAAATTTTGAACATAAAAAAGGAAGTTATTTAAATGCTCATTAATAAATTAAGAAATGCTCAGTAAAATGTGCTCAGTATTTTATTAAAGTGCCCAGTTATAAATTAAAAATTGCTCAGTAAATTAACTTTAAGATGCTCAGCTTTAAATTAAAAAATGATCAGTATTTTTTTAAAATGCTCAGTAATATGAATTCATAATTAGTGATATTAATTTATTTTGCGCTTATATTTTATAAATAATATTTTAATTGGTACAATTTTTTTTAATAAATTAAGAACTTTGCCCCCCTCCCTTTTTTGTCTCGTTGGTCTCCCCCCCCCTTATTTTTTACCCTCTTTCTCACCAGAGGGGAGGGGAGTGATTTGCCCCCCCCCCGTTCTTTTTTACCCTTTTTCTCACCTGGCGGGAGGGAGGTGATTTGACCTCCCCCCTTTTTTACCCCCCCCCCCTATTATTTTACCCTCTTTCTAACCAGGGGGGAGGGGGGTAATTTGCCCCCCCCCCCCTTCTTTTTTATCTTTCTCACATGGGGAGAGGGGGGTAATTTGACCCCCCTCCCTTTTTTCACCCCCCCCTTATTTTTTACCCTCTTTCTAACCAGGGGGGAGGGGGTAATTTGCCCCCCCCCCCCTTCTTTTTTATCCTTGTTACCAATTGGGGAAGGGAAGTGATTTGATCCCCCCCCCCACTTATTTTTACCCTCTTTCTAACCAGGGGGGAGGGGGTGATTTGGCCCCCCCCTTTTTACCCTCTTTCTCACCGGGTCGGGGGTGATGTTTCTCCTCCCTTTTTATCCTTTTTCTCAACCGGGTGGAGGGGGGTAATTTGCCCCCCCCCCTTTTTGTGAGAAAGGGGGTAAAAGGGGGGGGGGCAAATCACCCCCCCCCCCCCCCCGGGTGAGAAAGAGGGTAAAAAATAAGGGTAGTCACCCTCTCCCCCTCTCCTTCCCTGGTGAGGAAGAGGGTAAAAAATAAGGGCCGGGGGCAAATCACCATTCTCCCCTCCCTGGTAAGGAAGAGGGTAAAAATAAGGACCCCCCTTGTGAAAAATAAGGCAAAAAAATAAGGGGGGCAATTACCCCCCCTCCCCCTTCCTGGTAAGAAAGAGGGTAAAAAATAAGGTGGGGGAGGTCAAATCACTCCTCTCCCTCTCCCTGGTGAAAAAGAGGGTAAGAAATAAGGAAAGGGCAAATCATCTCCCCTTCCTCTTGGTGAGAAACAGGGCAAAAATATAAGGGGGGGGGGCAAATCATTCCCCCCCCCCCCTCCTGGTGAGGAAGAGGGCAAAAAAATAAGGAGGGGGGCAAATCACCTCCCCCCTGGGGAGAAAGAGGGTCCCCCCAGGTGAGAAAGAGGTAAAATTAAATTTCAGTTACTGAGCAAAAATTTACTGAGCAGCATAGAAATAATAACTGAACAAATGAATTAATTACTGAGCAAATAATTAAATTACTTAACATTAAATTATTTACTGAGCATTTGAATATTTTACTGAGCACAAAATTATTCTACTGAGCAATTGATTATTCTACTGAGCAAAAATTGAATTAAATCCTGAGCACAATAATTTGTTCTCATAAAAAAAATAGAGGCAACGAAAAACTTCCAAAACAATTTAAAATTATTAGTAATATTTGCATGCAAATACAATATAAAAATTATATAAATTGAAAATCATGGGTAATGTTCTAACCTGAAAACCACCCCCTCCCTACGCCAATGCTGGTTGCATATTTATAATAGGTCATTAAAAGGTTTTTCAGCTATAGTGCAGTGCATATGTCAATAAATGTTTTATAAAATGTCTCATTATCTAAATAAAAACCCCCCATTGCCTATATGTTTTTGTACAAGAAATTTAATAAGCATACATATTTAAAATGTCTATAAATTGATATTTAATAATTTTACTAAAATGGACGACATCGTGTATGTTGACGTATGTATGTATGTATGTTTGCCGCGAAGACGCCCAAGAGCTTAGTAAGTGCAATCTAAGGTTGAGCCCCTTCTAACGCCAAATGGCGCATCAGGCCACGTTAGTGATAACGTGTGTAAGTATGCTGTAACAAAATGTTTAATATGCAATGTAATTATGACATGTAAATATGTAATACCTATTAACTTGAGAGTAATGTAAAGCCTTTAATGATAATGTCGTAAATAAATAATGCGTGTGAAGATCCTTAATGAGAGAGCCGCAATAAATGGTTCTTTGAGAAGTCTTTCCAAAGTTTCCTGTCTTGCATGATGGTCAGCAATGAATTCCAATCATGGCCTAGTGTTTGGACATCGCGAAACACCTTGTAGAGCCAGCTGCCATTGCATTTGCGACCTTTTAGCTGGGGTGGACACCAAAACAGGGAAGATAGACAATAGTTGGTTCCCTTCCTTCGTACTTGATGAGCCAGAAAACCCCATTTCCTGACGAGTAATGTTTTTAATTGGGGCGATTTTGCAGTGCACCCATAGATCCTCGTTGGTTATTCTCGTCGGATAAAATATCCGGCAAACGATACGTAGCATTTTATTGATACTGACTTGCAGTTTTTATAAGCTGGGAACCTTCAGTGACCAGGTCGCAACCGTATAGGAGAATTGGTAGGATAGTGACTTTGAAAATTCTCAGACGCGTAGACGTGAGCGCCAAATCGCTGTGAGTAGAATTTGACCATAGTCCGACGGAGCTTCGATTCGAGGTCCACTTCGGCGTAGATATCTGGAGTAAGGTCCACTCCCAAATAACGGACTTTTTGAGATGCATTTATTACGTTGTTGTTGATTACCAGAGTAGAGTTTGAAGAATCGTTTACACGAATCATTGAGCATTTGTCGGGGTTTATAAACAGTCCTGCTTGCTTGGCTTGGATGCTGAACCTGTCTAACATAAGTTGTGCTTTGGAAATAGAAGGGTCCACTAGACATATGTCGTCTGCGAACAGCAGGGATGATAGAGTAGTGCCGTTTAGTTTGATACCATCGGTCGGAAGTGTGGATCTCTTCATTATTAGATCCATCGCAATTATGAAGAGGAGAGGGGACAGCGGGCAGCCTTGCCTGACACCCGATGTTACTGGTATGAGCTCCGATTTATGGTGGAGGTGGGAGATAACTAGTTTCATGTTTTCGTAGAGTAGAAAGTTCATGAGAGTTATTTTCTTAGGCAAGCCTTATAGGCCTAGCGCTTCCCAAATGTATAGATGGCACAGCGAGTCAGGAGCCTTAGCGATGTCTAAAAAAACAAGAACCAGGGGGGCACCGCTTGTCCGTGAGATATCCATTATGTTCCTTAATGTTATTATGTGTTCTGTCGTCGTAGGGCACTTCCTACCTGTTTGATTGTCTTTAATTATTTCATCCACCTCGCTGTAAATTCGATTGTATATAACCTTGATGAAAAATTTTGATTCCAGAATAATGATAGTCACGCCCCGGTAGTTGTTGGGGTAGGATGGATCTCCTTTTTTGAAAAGTTTGATCAAGTGACTAATTGTCCAGAAGTCCGGTATAACCTCTTTCGTCTAAACTTTCCGAAACAAGTGGTGCAAAAGAGAGCTAGAAATATGGGAGTCAGCTTTGAGTGCTTCTGAGGTTAGACCTGACGGGTCGGCCGCTTTGTAGGATTTGAGTGCCTTGATAGCTCTGTCAATTTCGGATAAAGAGGGGGGGGGGTCCATATCGATGTGGAGGGGAGGTGGGCCTTTGAAGTTAACGATAAATCCTCTGTATATATCCACTACAAAAAATAAGGGCTGGGGTGACAAGATTAATCGAAAATGGTCTTCCCAAGCTTTGGTTTGGGCCAAGGAGTCGTTGGAGCCAACAGTGTTTATGCTGTTTTAGGCTCGTTTGGAGAATGTGTTACAGTTAAGGCTGTCTAGAATGGTAAATACTAGGTGATTGTTATTAGAGCGTTCTGCCGCTTCGGCCTCTGTGGTTTTTGCGTTAATAAACGCAATTTTATCTTGTCTGATGCTGGATTTAATACGCTTGCTGAGAGCGGATAAGCATGCGTTTTTGAAAGGAAACTCATTTCTATCAAAGTAGATGTTAGATTTTGTCTTGAGGAGCCCAAGTGTTTTTTCTAAAAACCATGTCTTTGTTCTAATTCGCCTCTGGTCCTTCAAGGAAATTGTAAAAATTTCTGATATTTTCATGCTGTGATCGTTTATCGACAGGTCGGAAAGGTTGTTGTTTTGGATTTTTAGGTGTAGGCGGTCCCTAAATTCAGTGGTTTGGGACAGACCTTGGGGCCTTATTTTCTGGGATTTGCGTGTCGAAGGAACCCGTAAGGTAGCTGCTTTCAACACTAGTTCAGCGGCTATTGCACAATGGTCAGCGTCATCAGTGAGGGGGTCCAAAATTACATAAAAGTTTTTGACGATTTTTAGATATCTTGACCTACAGATCAAATGGACTATTTGGCTTGATTGCAAGTTGTTTTTTTTCCGGAAGGTGGCCAGCCGATTATAGGGAAGATCTGAGAATGTTGAAGTAATTCGCCAATTTCCTGTATTGCACCATTTTTTTAGAATAATACCGTTTCTGTGGTTGGAGCCTAAGGTGTTAGGGCTTATTAAATTAGGGTTGTCACAGTCAGTGCGCCCGACGGATGAATTCAAGTCACCAATAATAATTGGCACCGACTTGCGGCTTAATTTTTTGATTTTGTCAGAGAGAAGACTGAAAAATTCGTTAATAACCTTAGTTTTGTAGGAAGATAAAGGGGCATAAACGTTTATCACCGACACCACACGTATCTCTATTGTTAGATTAATTATAAGAATTCTTTCATTTACCCAGTCGATACTCAGAACGGAAAGACGTTTACTTATAAATGTTGAAACCCCTGTGGCTGAATTGTCTATAAAACCCACGTGGTAAAGGGTGTACTCGGAGTTGCAGTCGATTCTAGAATGAGAAATCCGCGTCTGTTGTGGGCATAAGATGTCGAGTTTATGATTTCTTGCGAATGTTAACATCATCTGTTGTTTGTCTTGTATCATAAGGGAATTGATATTTATTGAGGCTATTTTGATCTTCATTAGCGGTTAAGATAGTGGACGAGGTTGAGGAATAGGTTATGGACGGATGAGTTAAAACCTTTCTTAAGTATTATATAATTTGAAATATTGAGTTGTAGACAACAAGCCCTAGCCAGGTTAAATAGAAAATGTGGGTAGTATACAGCAGGTTTACCAGTAAATACAGCAACGCTTACCAAAAGTATGACGACATGGGCGTACGCGGGGGGGGGGGGGGGGGTTGCCCCCCCCCCCCTAATAATTTTTTTCAATACATATACCCTCAAGAATTATAAAAAAATTATGTTTTGCCCCCCTCTAGTTTTTCTCTGTTCCATCCTCATTAGGTTCTGCCCACCATAATTATTAGGCTTTGCTCCCCCCCCCTCGGGATAGCCGAGACCTTTTTTTTTGATCTCAGGCAAATTGTAGAGAAAAAATTTTGGATTTGGAAAGCCGAGACCAATCTGCCCCCCTCTAATTCAAAACCTGCGTACGCCCATGTATGACGAAGTGTTAAGTAACATTTTTCAGATCACTTCAAGAGCGAGGCTAGCAGCAAACGCATGGATTAATGTACTTAGCAGCGAATGATCTAGGTTGATTTAGAAGTGGGTGGATCTTAACCATAGCTCATATAAGTAAAGATGTCGAGATGAAGTATTACTGAAGACATATGTGGGGAGTGAGTAAGTAAAGAGAAATTTTTGTTATTTCAAATGTTGTTATAACATCTTTGTCCAATCACATATAATGATTATGCCGAGTGAAAGAAATTACCAGGGTATTATGGATGTAGCTGGGTCATGAGAGTTATTTGGGGGGGGGGAAGCTTAAATACCTCGAATATGTTGATTGCAAAGTAAAATTTTCAGTAAGGTTATTTTAAGTGCTTTGATTAAGTATTAGTATGATGAAGATGATTAATTAAAGTGACATAATATACAGAAGTATCATTTAGCATATCAACTAATTGTATGTTCTAAAATATGAATTGATAAATATTGATTTAACAGACACTGCAACATTTTGTATAATCTTGTCAAGTACAGCTGATGGGCCATCTGAAAAGTTTTTATAATGAGGACCTTATTAAAAAATCCAAATATATATGTTTTTCTCAAATTAAAGATTTCTTATTCAACACAGGTCAATAAGGTACACGATTTTTATGTAATTAATCTATATTTAGCTGTCAGCGCTGCCAAAATATGTTAAAATAGTTGAAGTAAGCCCTCGTGATGGATTGCAGAATGAAAAAGTATTAAATTTGACCTCATATTACACTATTTAATGTAGACATAAGCTTTATATAGGACATCATAGCTTTGAGATAGTTTGTAGAATTCTCTATGTAACCATATTAAAGTAGGGGAAAATATTCAAACTATATATAATCTTAAATGAAATTTATTTAAAAAATGATAAAATATAGATTATATATGACGTTCTTTACAATTTATTAGATTACTTATGTAATTAATTTTGGTTTTTATTTTTATAATAGACCATTGTCTCAACTCAGACAAAGGTTACCTTTATTAATAAACTATCAGAAACTGGTTTGACAAATATTGAAGTGACAAGTTTTGTATCACCACAATGGGTGCCGCAACTCGCTGATAATAAAGAAGTTCTTAAAGCTATTAACAGAAAAACTGGGGTCAATTACTCAGCATTGGTACCTAACAAAACTGGCCTTACAAGAGCAGTTAGTTTACTAATGCACCTGCTAATAATCTTTTTAACATTATTTTTAAAGTTTTTATTGTTAAATATTAAATATGATATATACAAATTTATATGCTAGTTGGAATCTGGAGTAAATGAGATTGCAGTATTTGGGGCAGCATCTGAAACTTTTAGCAAGTATTATAATCATAAATTTACAACTAATAATAAATTTTAAGTTTGGATAGAAATCTATCTTAATTTTATTCTTGACAGGAAAAATATAAATTGTAGCATAGAAGAAAGCATGTGTCGTTTTGCCCCTGTCATAGAAGCTGCTAAACAAGCCAAGATACGAGTGCGTGGGTATGGTTGCAAGTTTTTTTATTTGGTTATAAATATCTTTCAATTGTATTGAATTTTCTGTCTGGTTTTGACTATTATTTTATCAGCCGTTTCATTTATCTATTCTATTAATAATTTATGAATAAAGCAATACTGGGGTCGGTTTTAATTTAATCGTATCAACTTATATCTTTGATATATCCCTAGATTATCTAGACTTCCCATTGATTTAAAATGATGTTTAAACTATCGTTAAACTTAGTTTTTTTCGTAGAAAAGGGAATATAAAAAGGGTCTGTAATTAATGAGGTAACCAAATAACCGTAAATTAAACGGCATTAATTTTCATAAAACTTATAAATTTACACAAATAAAATACTTTTAAAAGGCAAAAATGTTAAGTAGCCTATTTATTTGGCAATCTAAATTATTTTTATCAGAATTTTTTTCCTCTTCAGTTATTTATCCTGTGTCGTGGCTTGCCCATACGAAGGCAAAATTCCAACTGCCAAAGTTGTTAGTCTAGCCCAACGCCTGATAGCTTTAGGCTGCGACGAGATATCTCTGGGAGATACCATAGGTCGGTTCAACAAAAAATTTGCTTTATTTTTTACCTATCAAAAAATAGAAATTACCAAAATTTTTAGAACAAAATTTTTTGAAATAAATTCTATATATTTCGATTGTACAATTTTTTGGGTTAATGTAGATAATTTATTAATATTATATATTATTTTCAAGGAGGGGGGGGGTATATAATATACCCAAGGAAACTTAATGGTTTTTTTGCAATATTCCATAGGTGTTAGCACTCCAACGGATTGGGAAAGGCTGCTTGAAGCTTGCTTTCCCACGCTGCCTGCCCACAAATTGGCGATCCATTGTCACAATACCTACGGCCAAGCCTTGGCCAATATAGCTACCGTTTTAAAAGTGAATCCCGTGATTAAAATACTTGGTTTGGTGTATAGTAGAATAATGAGCTTGGGGTTCTAAAAATATTATCATTTTGTTAGAGAGAGATATAAATATTTAATTAATAAGATATATCGTGAAAATTATAGTTTTGATATGAATGTTTGCCATAAATATTAAGGATGAATTGGAAAATTGAGAGAAAACGTGTGTGTTTTTTAAATCTGCCATTTTTGTTGTTGTTTGACGATGCTTTATGTATAAAAGAATCTTAGAGTGTATGTGTTCTCGATTACAATTTTTTTAATTATTATTCCCATTTTTGTGAATGAAAATGAAGCTTGAATTGAAAGGATCTGCGTTAACCTGTCTTAAACAATTTAGATGGCAATAAATACTCGTATTTTCCTCGTATTAATTCATAATTTATTAAACGTCCGCATATGATATCCCATGCACCAATTCACATTTAATCTACATAAACAAGTTTTTTTTGTAAATGTGAATTATCAATGATTTGCAATGAAAACTATAAGTTTTTATAAAAAATATTTTAACCTTAGAATTTAAATACAAATATTTATTTTAATTATGGTTATTTGGTCATTTTTTAAGTTCTAGCCAATATAAATTCTCAAATAAATATTAAGTTTACTTAAATACATAATTCGTTAAATGTGTTTTGTTGAACTTCACGTTTTAAGTGTTTATAATAATTTCTACATTTTTAAGGTAGGATTTATAAAATTAGGGTTCATAAAATACCTTATGCATAATTTGCGAGATAATTCCACAAAAAATAAATTTTTACCGTAGTAACAGTAACCTTTAAAACTAAATTTTCTAAATAAAAAATAACTCTTACCTCAATAAACCTAGAATCTATACAAATGTCCTCAAAATTTATCTTAAATAATCCGTTCAATTATTATTAATATTTCAAGATGGGTATTAGCGTGGTAGATGCATCAGTGGGTGGGATAGGTGGTTGCCCATACGCGAAAGGCGCTACGGGGAATGTTGCGACTGAAGATGTGGTTTACATGCTGAACGGCATGGGAATTTCTACGGTTTATTCCTATGTTTTAATCATTATTTAGCTATAAGTTTAAAAAAAAATTTAATATGCAATCAGCTGCAAAAAAAGTATAAATTAGTTTTTAACTTGTGCTGATAGAGAGCAAGTGATTACTGATGAATGACCTCACTATACCGCTGTTCAAAGCTGTTGTTCTTAGTAATCGGTTTATTCGCTATCGTTTTAACTAAATGGCTTTGACAATGATTTTTTTGAGATATAACAACGAATTGTCATGGATTTGCTAATATTTTGAAGGAAAGATATTCTCTTTAGGTTACACGTTTTTGTTATCACCATTTTTGAATAGTTGAGGATCCTAGTGTTATAAAAACGACTGGCTTTTGTTTGGTCGACCTTTGGCTAGTCGATTTTCAAAGATTATTTGGTTTGTTTTTCTTAGTCGCATAAACAGCCCATATTATGGTCAAACTTTTGATCTGTTTATGCTTAGTCTTCAAAGGTTGTTTAATTTGTTTTTCTTAGTCGCATAAACCAGACCAAATTTTGATCAAATGTTTGGTCTGTTTATGTTTAGTCCACTAAAACCAAATGTCGACCAAACAACAGCCCTTTTTACAGCATTAGTTGAGCCGATAAACTTTTATGTGTTTTTTAGAGATTTTTTATGATTGGATTTCTAACTAAAACTACAAAGTGTGTCGGATTTAATAAATTGATGATATGATGAATGTTTTAACTTATGTTTTGATTTATAAAAAAGGGTGTTGATTTGGACAAGTTAATCGACGCAGGGAATTTTATATGTGACGCCTTGCAAATCACTTCGAGATCCCAAGTCGCTTCAGCTCGCTCTCGTTCTTGAACCTGATTAATTCGTTTTAAACAAATATTATTTATTTATTTATTTGTGCTTTCTTTGTTTTGTCATAACAAAGCTTTGTTATATGGATTATTGTTATTTATACATATAGTACCAAAGCAAAAAAACCTTTAGTACATAACTGCTTAATTTATAAGGCTTGTATTTTTAAAATACTAAGAGATATATTGTTTATTCCATACTATTTCGATTTTTAATTGGCATTTTTTGCTTAATACAAAAAGCATCCTTATATATTTACCTTTGATATAGATGGCAACAAAAAAGCTCGGCCCGCTGCTCGACCTTGCCCCCTCCCGGCCAATTGGACCGGGCAACTGTCTTAAATTTAAATTTTTGAGCGGGCCCTGAAGGGCACCATAACAAGATTTGGGCAATTGGTGCTTAAGATAATTATATAGTGTATCGTTTTGTTTCACTTTGTATTTGATCGTATAAATCAAAAATTATATTAAAAAATTTGGAAAATATGACAAAATTGATACTAAAAATTTTCAAAAATCATCATCTCGGGGCCGGGCAATTCGAACAGCTCGAATGATTCAGACATGGCAGGGCGGACAATTAGAAGGGTTAGAGCGGGCAATTGTGTTATAAAATTGGACCGTGTCGGGTTCGGGCATAAAAATCAGAGCATATATGACTTCAAATAGGTGGTGTCAATATTGGCACTTTTTGCATAAACAAGCAATAAATGTTAGCATTTATTAATATATAATTAGTGCTGTAAACATTTTTAAAAAAATCGAACGCGTTCACGTTCGTTTTCAAAACACAATATATTAGCCATGATAAAAAGTAATAGGTTTATTTCGATAATATAATTGTAAATATAATATAATAGAGCGAATATACAAAATTTTTTATTTATTAAATATTTTTCTTATTTTTACGAATAATTGTTTTTCAAAATTTTTGTCTGATAAGCAGGAACGCTTGGCATTTAATACAGGATTAGCTATACTAAAAACCCGCTCCACAGGGGCAGATGAGGGGATTTATACTTAATAAACAAATCTTTTAAAGCAGAAAATTTATTAAAAACATTTAATTTTTTGTCCTCTGCTTTAAAAATTGCGATAAGACATCATCCTCCAATCCGCCTTCTACTTCCTCGTCAAAAAATGATATTTCGGAATCGACAGTTCTTTCATTATTATCAATTCTAGGGGTTTCAAACCCTTTTTTCAATAAAACTAAAAGTTTATTCTTTTTACATTTAGTAATTATTAAATTCGGTCTTTTATATTAAATGAGTAATTATCATATTTTGTCCATGGCAATGTCAATTCATCTGCTGATTTTGAATATCCAGAATCTGAAGATGACGACGATATAATAATATGATTGTCCATATTAACCTAACATTTGAAATATAATTAATAATATCAAATTAATACTTTAATCTCATCTTCTTTTATGGTATGTTTAAAGTATTTCAGAATAGGTAATAGAAAAAAGGAAAAACAGCTGATTAAAAAATATAAGTCTTTTTTGTTACAAAATTCTGATTAACATTATTTTTCAAATAAATAAAAATAAAAAAGGGTTTTTAAAATTGAACGAACGTTATATTTGAACGCGTTCATCAAAAAGAGGAACGCGTTCACGTTCAAAGTTCACCAAAAAAAAGGAACGCCGTACATCAATTTTCTTACAAATTTAAACGCGTTCATTCACAACGCTATATATAATGCATAACTCAAGCAGCATGCATTTTATAACACACTTATTTTAGCTAAATGATTACTATGCTTAATCTGATTAAATTACTTTATAACAACGTCAATTATATATTATAAACTAATTTAATTTACCCATTTATGCATTTTTGTACATTTAGCGCATCGCGCCTTTTTAGTTTAAGATGTTTATCTGAGCAAGATATAATAATCTTACGCCTCCCTAAAAAATGAGCATAATTGATTGGAGCATTAAATATAAAATTAGGTCAAAAGTTTATAATATTACAAACATTTCTCTGTAAATTTGTTACCAATTATAATTATAGCATTACATTTAAAAAGTAACCTAAGCTCCATTTTGGGTGCGGCACTTTTATATTTGTATTAGCAACTTTGCTGTTAAAAGCTACAAAAATTATGTGAAAAAAGTATATAATTATGAACCCAAAATCTAATTTTACAAGTGATTAATTACGTAAAAATTGACAATTAATTTCTTTTCAAATCATTATATGCTAAACTATAATGAGCTGGCATGGAGCCATGAATCAAAATTGTATTGGATTTTACAGATTTCATCGTGATTTTTTTCTTTGTAAAAAAATTCCTTGGGGTAGCTGTATTGCGGTGATTGGTTTTGATATTTGTTTACGAAATTGGCTTAGGCTACCCGCACACAGAAATTATTTTGTAAATAGGGCTAACAATTTGGCAATAACTTTTTCAGTTAATATATTACTATATTTTTAATTTTTTAAGAGTTTTTACTTGTTAAAAGTTTTAATTTATTTGACAATAGCTGGATATTTTTTAATTATATATTTTAATGGTGCTTTGTACTATAATTATTTTAGCCGTTTTTATTATAAGTGCATAAGATATTTCCATTAATATTATTATTATACGATTACAGAAATGATCAATTAGGCCTTGGCTACGCCACTTAAAACTATATCATTGTTTATATATAGGTGAAACGTTTTCATCTACATCTTTGAACAAACACAGGGTATCATCTAGAAATTATTAATCAATGGATTAAGATATAATAATAGAGGATAGGATAAATTACCATAAATATTATTTAGTTTGGTAAATTAGGTCTGGATATGCGTATATTTTATCTATATGTGCACAAGTAATAATTAAAACACAAGCCATAATATTTAACCAGGGCCTTGACCCTGGTGGGAAGGGGGAGGGGGGGGGAGGGAAGGCGGGGAAGGGAAGGGGGAAGGAGGAGCAGGAGGGAAGGGGGAACGAAACTCATCTATACTCTTACTCCGTATAAACGTAGCATATTTGCTATGCAATTTATAAGCGAAAAAGCTGGGGAGGGGCGAGAATGTTTATAGGAGTGTATAAAATGCTAAATGATAAGTTAATTATTTATACAAATATTTAAAAAGTTCATATTATCAATGGTATTAATAAGAACAATATATTAATTAAATTCAAAAAAAAATTTTTGCCCTCTCCCGGTATCGAACCAGCAATTTTAGATTTGCCCTCGCCGGGATTCAAACCCCCATCAATAGAGGCATAGGCTTTTGTAGGGGGGGGGGGGGGGGAAGGCACAGGGACCCATATTAGTAGAGGCATAGGCCCTTCTAGGGGAGGGCATAGGGTAATTATCATGGTAAACCTAATATACCAATTCAAAAACTGAAAAAAAAATTTCGATTCACAATTTGGCCAATGGTCATTTTTTTCATTGGTCAGTAGCGAGAACACTGTCAAACAGTCATATTATCAATGGTATTAACAAGAACAATATATTAATTTAATAAAAAATAAAATTTGCCATCTCCGGGTATCGAACCAGCAATTAAGATACATGTCGGACAACGGACGGACGGACAACAAAAAGCGAGCCCATAAATTGCATAGAAATTAATAACAATTTAAATATATAAGATAATAATACTATTTTAAACATAGCGCTTAATTAGTCACTTCCTAGCAATGGGGCGGTCTAATGTTTTTACGTGAAAAAAATGTTCAACCAAGTTTTTTTCCACAGCAATTTTCACAATCATATTTGAAAATTATGCATTTAATCGAAAATTAAATTCGAAAAATTGAATGTATATATTATGTTTCCAGGCTTTTATAGTGTCTCAAAATCTTTTATGCAATTTAATAATATTTTTAACCCATTTAATCTAATTATTATTATTAATTAAAAAAATTTGCAAATTTTGGTAGAGGGAAGGAAAAGTTTCGCTTTCCGCCCCCTTGGCTACGCGCCTGCTATTATATTGTTATTAATTCTTAATGTTTGCTACCTGTTGTTTTATTAAAATGTTTTAATTTTACTTTTTGTCCAATAACAAGTTAAAAATCTTTCGTCATTGATATATATCATCAGAATAAAATTTTATATAGAACACTCAATTAAGATAGGTGAATAGCATTAATTTTAAAAAATTAACTAGAATTTAGATGATAACAGAAATATCGAGAAAACTTTGTATTAAAAGGAGAGTTATATACTCTAAATATTGGTAATTCTTATTTAATCTATGACATTTTTACAGAAATGTCTACCAAAAAATCCGCTGTTAATATTTAAAGATTTAATTAAAAAACTAAAATTAACCTGATTTTCACGTATGTTTTAAATTTAATAGGAAACACTCTTATTTAGGTCTCTCTATCACTAAATCCCGATCATAACAAAACAATGAAAATTTCAATTTAAACCTAATCTGCCTGCACACATCTTGTGTAGGTTAATGAAAACTTTGTATTGTAATCATATTAACCTCTACCTCTAGGAGAGGTATACTCTAACAGATTATAAAGGAAAAGTCTCCTTTATTGTCTTTTACAAATGTCATTTAGTCGTGCTATGTTAACAATTACAATTATAGCGTTGTCCGTCAAACGGATTTCATCGTTGTCAAATCCATATGTAGAAATGGTTACTGTTATTCTTCCGCAACCTATACCCAATACGACCAGTTATTCCATGTCCCAAGGAGATCGGGGCCACTTAGCGAGGTTAAAAACTATTCTTAGACCAATTTTCAGTAAATTTCTGCAGGGATTTCAGCATTCCTTAGAAGCTTTAAGCGCCTCTTCGAACGGACTCTTAAACTTAACTCACTTATTCGGAGCTAGAAATCGTTCTAGAAGATGGAGTGACTACGAAGATGACCAATATTACCCTTCTTACCAGTACCCCCTTCACACTGTTAAACTATTGCACGAGTATCACAGCGATCAAAAAACTACGACGGAAGCAACTAATATGAGTACTACGCACGACGGTCCTGAAAAAATGTTTTTCAAGAACAAAACCCATACCATTATAATCAAAAAAAACACCAAGAAAAAATCTAAGATGATCTACGCCCTAATAGGCCAACCGTATTATAGCCATCAACCGAAGCGCAAAAAATTTTATTATAGGCGAGTGAAAAAGCCGAAAGTTTATCACGTTTACCCTAAAGGCTATTCCGATCATCACGAGTATAAGGACGGGGAACATTGGGGCAATGAAGCCACTTATTACGACGATCCATACCCCGACCCTTATGACGATGGTTATTATGTAAAAGAGGAACCAAAAAATGAATATGAGCATGATGAGGATTGGGATATTGGTTATGGTAGGACTACGAGAAGGCGACCTAAATTAGCTTATCACCCTAACAGCAGGTCTAATTTGCGAATAGCTATTTAATATGGAAAGCTTCTATAAAATGGGTTAGATATTTTGTCATTTATGATGACAAACATTGAATAAAAAAAGAAGACTTAATACAGAATTAATCGTTTAGATAATTTGATCGGTTTGTTTTTGTGAAGGAAAAGCTTTCCCATGGCATAAGATGTTGGGGCTAAATTTTAAATTAGAGAGAGACAAGACTTGTTAATAATTCAGGGAGAGACAAAGTTGAGATTTTTTAAATTTTTAATTGAAGTTGTATTTAATATATAATAAATATTAAATTTAGTGAAAGGGGGGAAGGCGGGCAGCTGTCTGCCTCCCTGGCTACGTCCTTGCCTATTGTACCATTTGTATTTATTAATACTAGTAATAGTTTTTCAGAACAGAAATCTTGATCAAATGTTTAATCTAAATTCACATTGACCTAAGATAGGATTGATTCTGTTTCTAATTTGTGTATGAATTTTCCGTACAGGGAACTAATGGCCAACCCCTCGCGGGCTGACATTAGGGTCCATTAAGCTGAAAATATTTTTTAACATTTATTATAGGAGTGAAAGGAGATCTACAACGGGCCTATTTTGGGAGGTCGATTCCCCATACATTTTTTAAAAACCTTAAGCCCTCCCGAGTCCGTCCTTTTTTTTCAATGAACTTCAGGCCCGATCTCTTACCAAAATCAGCCCGTAAACCCTGCCCATAAAAAATCGCAAATTTATGCAACATTAATTGCTCTTTTATGACCTTTTTTGTTAATATACCCCTATTTAATTGGTGGATTTTGTAAGTATTTGACTAATCCACATGTTGATCTGTAAAAAAATATTATTAGGATAATTGCTTGAATAACTTCAAATGTTGTTTCAACATCACATTTTTAACAATAAACCCTATTCATTTGCCCAAATATGGGATCGTTAAAAAGATTTTTTCGACGGTTATCATTTATAAAATCAAATGAATTCTAAGCGTTAAAAATCCTGTAGTTATATAACGGTATGTCCATAATTGCGCAAAGTGTAATTTTATAATGAAAATTTGCAAAAATCAATTAAAATGCAAACCCCTAATACTAAATTTATTTGTTAGCATTTTAAACATGAATTGTGAATTGCAATATAAAATATAGTAAAATGTTATTAATTAGTTTTATACAGAAGCTACTTTAATAAGTTGTGTAAAAGGGTAATCATATAATAAGGATATAAATGCAATAGAAGCAAATTGTTTAAAATTAATAAAGCACAAAATGCAAAGGATTAATGGATAGGTAAGAATGTTCCATATAAGTAGATTGATTAAATGAATGAAAACACCATCAAATTTCATAAACGAATTAAAGCCATCTAATTATATTTAGCCATCAAATTTTTTTGTTTTGAATACTAAAAGTTTATACTTAACATTTTGTTCTGAGAGCCCATTTGTGGTCGATTTAAAATAATATATAATTCCAAAATTGTTTTCAGAATTTTTAGCCCTTTCGAGCCCATTACGAAACTTGTTTGGCCCGTCCAAGCCCGTTGATAAGTTTGCTTGGCCCACCCGAACCCTGCCCCTTAAAATCCTTTAAATCTTCAAAGCCCTTCCATACCTGCCGGCCGAACAGGCTTTTAGGCTTGTCCGCGGGTTGGGCCTTCTCATGCAGATCTCTACGAATTATTATTAAAAAGAAAGTTAGCTAAGATTGAGTTTGATAATTGAGCTATTTTATATCACCTCTTCACTAAATTATAAAAATTATCTGTCAATTAATGTATGGAGGTAGACACAAATATGAAATTTCAACGGTTTCTCAAGGTAATTTAATAACTTTAGTATAAGTTTCGTAAGATATATTAAAAAACAGTATATACTTTTAATTGTGTATAATACACAATTTGCGCAGAAATTACTACGGAAACCGATGGAATAATGGATTGCCTACCAAAATTCCCCGTTATTATAATGGACAAACCATAAGATCAATTTACAATAGACCTAGAGCCACATTTGTAGCACGGAATAATTTAAATTATGATCAAGAATATCCTCTCAACAATTGGAAAACTTCGCATCTGTATCCCCGGATTCAGGAACGGAAAATGATGTATTATAACGGGAAGCCTTACCAATAAAATTACTTATAAAAAGTGCACTTGTCTATTTCTTAGATGTGCTGTGTTAAATAAAGTAATTTAAAATTTATAGTCTCTAGTACATCTCTATATAAATTGTTGAATTATTTTAGTCAGAAAATATATTATCCTAAATGTTATCCTATAACAAGATTTCTGAATGTAAGTTATGGGTTAAAATAATCTCATTTACATGATTGTTCCCACCGATACGAACATTTGAATTATCTATATATATAAAAAAGGCATATATATTGGGCGAATTTTATTTTTAATAGAAGCTTCATAAAGCTAAATTATATATTAAACCCAACAAATTATTTGCAAAGTATTTTATTCAAATTGCTAAGTATTTTTAGCGTCATTGCTAAGTGTTTTATTCATTTGCTAAGTATTTAATTCGTTTGCTAAGTTTTTAAATTAATTCTAAGTTTTAAATTCGAATGCTACGTATTTTATTCATTTGCTAAAAATAAATTTTGCTAATTATTTTATTGTTTTGCTAAGTATTTTATTTATTTGCTAAGTATTTTAATGTTTTAAAGTATTTAAATTATATGTTAAGTATTTAATTATATTATGCTAAGTATTTATTATTGCTAGGTATTTAAATAAATTGTGCCAAATATTTAAATTAGTTGCTAAGTATTTAAATTAATTATGCTAAGTACTTAAATTATATGCTAGGTTTATTAATAAATTCTGCTAAGTATTCGAAAGATTTTATAAATTTTAAAATAAATTATGCTGTCTGTTTTTTATATAACATTTAATATGACATTGTAACCGGACAATAACTGGCGTTCTTTGACGCCAAGATCACACATCAATTTGACATACATTCATATATTAATTGCTTAATTATGGAAGTACAACAAATCTCGCCTTATTTATCAGACAAAGAGGAAGAAGCAGGAATTAAAATTTTTCGCAGGCGGTTGTTCAGATCGATTGAATGGGTAAAAAAAGCCACTAATGATAAGGAGTGTGAGGCAAAAAGGGCTCTTAGAGCTGAAAATATATGGGGCATTTGGTACCGAAATGAAACTGAGGAAGGCATTAAGGTGTAGTGGTATTTAAATAGACTTAGATGTAATCAAGTAAAGTTTCGTGGAGTGCAAGCACGATGTTTTTTGCTCTATGAATCAATATCGGAAAGTTTATTGTGTATGATGCTAATTCTCTGCACACCCATCAATCTACTCTCTCAAATTTGACTAAAATTGACAATTCTGTTTTAACTGAAGTCCGTCGTATGTTTGAATTGGGTTTATGTAATCCATATCAACATCAATAAGATGAAGTTGCCATCACCCTCAATGCTATATGTACAACAATAAAAGAAAAAAGTTTATATTTTACCTGCCAAAATAAGTCAATCTATAAATCAAGATACAACAATCAGAACAGATGACTGGGCCTCCTATGAGGATTTCAAAAAGCAAAATTTTAAGGCCTGGTCCATAACCTTCCTTGAGGAAAGCATGTGGCAAAAGGGTCAATGCAGTTGCCCCTCATTTCACAATACTTACATCTGCAAGCATATAATAGGATTAGTCTTAACACTAAAATTATGCAAACCCCCTATGGAAGCTAAAAATGTGACAAAAGGAGAAAACAGAAGACGAGGAAGACCTTCCAAAACTAAAAAAGCTTTGATATTCCAATAAAGATATACATAAAGCCCCCGGTATTATAATTATATTTTGTAGTTTAATAAAATATCTATCAATTATCCTATTAGCTATTTGGATTATTTTAAATGTTAAGCCATTATAGAACATGAAGGGTATTTTTTCACCTACAAATAAATAATCATAATTTTTTTATTCAAATCTAAAATAAATTATTTTTTCTAATATAACAATATAAAATTGAAATATTATAAATTTTCAACTATAAATTTTGGTAGCTCATTAAAATAAAATCCATTAAAACTTACCTTCAAATTTTCAACACGTTTTATTGTCATTATTTAAACTTTGAATTAAAAAACTTAGTATTTTAAAGTATTACTTAGCAGTTTAAAATAGAAAACCTAGCATTTTAAAATTAAAACCTAGCATTTTTAAAAAATAAACATTTTCTTTGAAATTATTACCATAAAAACTTTGCCCGTTTTAGCTTTAAAACCTTATTATCTTATATTTTTTTAATACACAGCATTTTGATTAGAATTCATGGCTTAAATTTTTTTAAATAAAATACTTAGCATTTTAATAAAAAAACTTATCATATCAAAATAAAAACTTAGCAATTTAATAAAAAAAAACTTAGCATTTAAAAATAAATAACAGCATTTAAAAATAAAAGACTTCGCATTTGCTTTAAAATACTTAGCATTGATATTAAATACTTATCATAAAATACTTAGCATTTTTTAATAAAATACTTAGCACTTTAATTAAAATACTTAGCAAAAATTACTTAGCAATTAGTAATTTTTTACTTAGCATTTAAATAACACCCTATAAACACGAAAAAACTATTAGATACGGTCTTGATAAATTTTAAACGACATAAGAACGAGTATAACCTCGAATGACTTTAAACGTTGTTATTTTAGATTAAAGCAATAAAAAACTGCTCAATATGTAGTATATTAGATTTTATTAATTGAAGTAGAAGGTATTTTTATGCTTTTTCTAAGTTATTTGGTATTCAATCCATGTGTTTTTCAATTTAATGGAAACAGCCTGTGTAAATTGGCAGCCTTTCATGCAATGCATTATTGTATAATGTTTTTTACAATTAATCACTGTTTTAAAGTTTAATTAAAAAATTAATGAAAGCGGCTTAAAAGATATCTCTTTATGCTATTTGAACAATGTAAAATGTAACAACTGCATTTTTTCATTGGAACGACAAGTAAGGCTAAAATTTTAGATTAAAACAATGTAGAAATGGTAGCGGCAAATTTTAACCATAGAGCATTAAAAACAAGCCAAACAAACTTTACTATAGCTTATCTCAGTGAGAATTGTGCGATAGAAGTCAAAAAGGTAATTTACTCCATTATTATTAAGTTATAATAACGAGTGTAAGTTAAGATAAACGAGAGCGGGAGACCTATCCTATCCCCTTAAACATTATTCAAGACACTTGATCGAGTTTAC
This sequence comes from Gordius sp. MW1, assembly GCA_964036665.1. Taxonomy (NCBI): domain Eukaryota; kingdom Metazoa; phylum Nematomorpha; class Gordioida; order Gordea; family Gordiidae; genus Gordius; species Gordius sp. MW1. The sequence goes on along the minus strand of OZ038529.1, from coordinate 7,000,137 downwards.
AGTTTTGAGCCTTCTTTTCGTATAATAAATATTGTCGAATGTAAAATGTATGACCGAATGCGATCTTATAGGATTCAGTAACGGTTTTAACTAAGCCAAGGCATAGCTAAAAATTGAAAGTAAAACGGGAAATTATTAGTGATAAATAATGTTATTTGCCCATTATTATCTTGAAATTACTGAAAGTCTCTTGTATTTAATTAAGCCGACGGCCTGAGTATGAAATTACAGAACAAATCGTTTATTCAGATGTTCAATTTAAACAATATAAGCAATAACCAAAAACAATTTAAAATTCATATATAATTAAATATGACAATCGTTATAGCAGTGTTGCATAAAAAGTAATGAAATGTAAGCCCCAGCTTATATACCCAAATATTTTACGGTAAGAAGAGTCTATGGATGGGACATTGGTGGATCTATATAAATTGTTGAAATTATATTTTAAATGATTTAAATATTTACCTTCACATTCACAAGATTGGCAACCATTAATAAATTTATAACCAAACTCGCAGAAGGTGCACTTTACGAATGGGCAAGCTGTAGTGGTAGCTAAAATATATTTAGAGTTAGCTCAAAAATATAATAAATTTCAACACATACATGAGTATAAAGTATTTAGGTAAATATATTGATTAGTTTAATCATCATTCTTGCACTAGTTTCGCAAAAGTTAATTAAGAACCCAGTTTAAAGTTGAATTTCTCAATTGTATTTTAGGTCGGGTTTAAACAAATTGTATTAATTTCAAAGTCAAAAAGTAAGCAAATTGTTTTAAAAACCCATATTAGTTATAGGCCAATTTTTTAATGTCATATAATATTAGTTTAGGTGCCGTTTAGTTGGCTATTCAATTTTGCTTGAAATTAATTATATTTATATAGTGGATTTATAAAGGTCGTCAATTCATGAAATATTAAAGCATAAATAAAGATTTTACCTATAGTAGGTGCCTCAGTAGGCTTGGTGGGGAACGTTTGAGTTTGGCATGTTATGGGTTCAGGATTGCATTCGCACAATTGACATCCGTTCTCATCGATTTTAAGTCCCCACTTGCATCTTATTGGGCAAGGGATTATGACACATGCTAAGATCAAAACATAAATATTATTTATTATTTTTTCATGTTTTAAATATAAGTATATGTTAAAATTTTGGTAATGTAGATTTGTAGTCCTGCAGTCTAATTTTTAACATGTACATGAATAATAAATTAGAAATTAATGTTGCGTTGTTTGCTAACCTTTTTTGCACCTGCACGTAGGACAACCGTCAGAATTAAGTTGGTAACCATTTCTGCATCGTCTGCAGTGTCTTCTTCGGCATTCTTAAAATTACAATTTAGCTACGATCTCAGATAATAATGATTTTAATTCTCAATCAATTTAAAGACAGAAATTATTTTGTCAGGAAATAAAAGCATAACCATTATGCTTCCAACTGAAGGAGAATTCACTAACCATATATTCATATAAGCTTAAACAAAACTCGATTGTAAGTCAAATTATTTCAAACATTTTTTCAAATATGGCATTTAAAAAATACAATACAGATATTGGATTTTACTTCGGCAATTGCAAGTTTGGCAACCATTGCAACCAAGCAAAAATCCATATCGACATGGTCTGGCACATTTTATCAAAGGGCAAGCTAATATTTAAAAATGTTATTTTAATTCCGAATCTTTAGTTGGCTGTATTAAATTTTTGTTTTAAACAAATATGTCACTTTTTTAATTTACAAGAAATTTTAAATATTTACTGAATCACCAATATTAAATTTATTTTTTGAAGGTTGAGGACAATTAGGGCAATCTTAATAGCCCTACCCCAAACCTCACCATAAATAAATCAACATTATATAATAAAGACTTCAAATAAATTGAATCACTTTCTTGACGGTAAAAATTATAAAATGCTTATCGATGAAAGGAGGGCTTATTTGAGATCTAAAAATAAAGTTAATTAATTTCAAAAATCCAGCAAAAAAATTGCTTTACTTAAAAGGATATATTGATAAAAATAGTAATTAGTGCCTTTCCTGGGCTGTGCCCATTTAAATATGTTTTGGTCCGACAGTTACTCTTTTTATGTTTGGTTTAAATTAGATGATTATGTTAAAGGACTGAATATGAAAAAAATACGACAATTACGATTAACACAAAGAAGACCTTTTATGCCTCCTTCAAAATTTTGTATGATTTATTTTGATTCCGTCTATGTCAATATGATTTGACCCTCTGCGTTCAATGAATGAGAGTTAGACTGCCTAACTTCATCGATTGTGCAAAGTTTATCATTAGAGTAATTAGAGCGTTCAATCCAATATTACGCATTGGAACTTTTGTTATTAAAAAACAACATTTAACAGGGTGGAGGTTTTGTAAAATGGTTATAAGTGAAATTTATAATATAATAATAAAATATTTTGTAGCTTTCTTCAATGCGCTAAATATATAAATATGCTCATTTATTCTATGCATAAATATCTCACGTCTGCATTTGCATGTTTCACAGCCATTTGCATCCACTAAATATCCATTTTGACAAGCAGCAGCGCAAGATTGCTCTGGACATTCTATTAATGTATATATTTAAATAAAATAAAAGGTATTTATAACCAAACTCCTCATAAATTTTTTATTTTTTAATAATATTAGAGTACAATATTGACTTTATGATTTTATCTCGCAACCAGAACAATAATTCTAATAGAGAATTTTGCGCTGAATACTAAGATATTTTAGTCTTTTCCCAAAACCTCTAGTTTTTTCGATAAACAGGGTCAAAGGTTCAAGAATGCCCATTTTAACCTTTTTTGAGTCTTTATTCCCACAGCATTTTTAATTTCTGAATGATGTTAATTTATTCCTGTAGATTGAAGTTTCATCTACAGGTCCATTATTTTACTTTTTTGATTCACTTCTATATTTAAATTTATTTGCTATTACGTGAGTCCTTCCCCTTATTAAATTTGTCCTACTATGGTTGGAAAACGGAGTATATTAGAGTACATTCTAAATACGGTTGTTTACTAACACATCACTCTCTCCTTTCTCCCTCTATTCCACCCCGCCCCCATCATATCTAGCCAAGCATACATGAAGGGGGCTGGAGTGGATGAGACAGAGAGGAGAGTAAGTGAAGGGAGAGACTGATGTATTAATAAACATCGCATACCTAGTATGTACCATAAAAACTCCGTTTTCCGGACATAGTGAGACGAATTTTGATAAGAGGAAGGGGTTCACCTAAGTGCAAATAATTTTAAATATAGAGGTGAAACAAAAAAAGAAACATGTACCTATTGAAGAAATTTCAATCTACAGGAATATATTAATATATTTTAATATAAATATGCCGTGGGAATATAACCTCAAAAAGGTTAAAAGGGCATTTTATGCACCTTCAACCTCGTTTAACTAAAAATTGGAGGTTTTAGGGGAAAAAACTAAAAACATATTGTTGTTCAGCAAGTTTCTTTATCAGAATTAGAGGCCAATTGCGAGATAGCATTTTTGTAAACATGTGTAATTGAACACACACAACAATTTTTTGTTTCTTTTCTTTTAATTACATATTGCGACAAACAAAACTTTTTTACCGATTATCATATCGTCACCAAGTTATGTTAAATTTTTAAAATAATCATTTCATTCTATTACGGCTTATTATAATGAGCTTACTACGACATTTGCAAATTGGACATCCATCTTTGTCTCTTGCATTTCCGTTCATACAAAATATCAAGCAAATGACAGCCGGGCAACCTTAATAAGGGCCGAAATATTTTCTTTTTTTATAAATGTTAATTAATACAGATAAAATATTTAAGTTTAATATAATAGGAACAAGTTAAATAATAATAATATATAAACATCGCAGCATATTTTCTATGCATATAGATGTTTATGATCTATCGAGGCCTATTTATCTTACAAGAACATTTTGGACATCCATCTTTATCTACAACTTGAAGAGCTACTTTTCCAGATTTACATTTTATTAACTCCTTACACGGTTTTTTCAGCGGTTTGCATTCTACATAATTAGATAAAAATCATAATAATTTTAGTGATTTTTTCTCAAAGTCGTATAGAAACTAAAGGAATTTAATACTTCTACAAAGGCAATATTTCAATTCCAATTTGTACCCATAAGGACATTTTGGTATACATCTTTTGCAATCTTTATGTAATAAACGTAATATAATGTTTGAACATAATTAAACATATATTAACATTAAATTGTATCAGTCGATATTGGTACGTATTTATATTTTTAATATTATAAATAATAACATAGCTTAATACCTTTACAACAATGATTATTATCGTGAGGAAAGGGCAAATTTCCATATGGACAATATACATCGTGACAAAACTTGGGCTTGATAACTAAATAAAAATTTAATATTAGTCTAATGAACTTATTGAACTCAATATTTTATATAAAAATGATTTCATAAATTGGCTATATTATCTTCTCATTTTTTTAATGTTTAAATTATCATATTTAATGCGAGAATTAAATAAACACTCGTAAATTCTGATTTATCGTTAAATATTCTTTTTCCTATATTGGTATTGTATTTAAATTTACAAAACACGCTATAAGTGTTTAATATTAGATCACAAGCCTCTAAATAGTTGTTAAATTATATTTAAATCTATTAATAATAAAATCACGTATGATCAGTTCTTTAATGAGTAAATAGTAGGAAATTTATTTTATTAAGTAAAGGAAATAATAGCAATGTAAACTTTATATGTAAATCGTAAATAAACTTGGATTAATCGGTATATTAATCTTCTCGATTAAGGCGGAGATTGGTTCAATAGCTACTTGGCTTAAAACACTCACCACACTTATAGTTCCAAGGAAGGCACAACATAGACCGAAAGATATAAGGTTCATAACGTATCTATTTCGAATCAATTAAGATAAATTACAAAATTGTTCCGTAAATGGTTAAAAGTGAACTAAAGTATTAATATAGGTCTCTCGTTACATGTTTACTTGTTATGACAATTGTCTATATAGGACGGTATTATCAAAATAGGTTGTAAACACGCGAATCTATGCTAGGTTATGAGTGAAAATAAAGATTTAGAAGTTTATGAATTGAGTATGTAATCTTAACTAGTGTATTTGGTGACAACTTGTTATCTATTTTGGCACAAACTCGATAAGCTATTTCATTTTATCAATAACACGCGAGCCGGGCCAGGCCTAAAATAGAGCAACAAAAAAGTGCGGGCCGGGCTTGGGCTTTGATAGTGAAAAAATTTGAATTTATTCAACTTTATACTATAAATATAATATAGAAACAAAAAATGCCCCTATTAGCTTGGTGAGATAAAAAAAATGAGAACACATTATTGTGCTCAGTAATTAATTCATGCTCAGTAGAATATTCAAATGCTCAGTAAAATAAACAAATGCTCAGTAGAATAATTAAATGCTCAGTAAATAGTTTAGTGTTCAATAATTTAATTATTTGTTTAGTATAAAATTCATTTGTTCAGTTTTTTATTCAAATCTTGCTCAGTAATTTTTTTATTTATGCAAAGTAACTAAAAATTAGTTTTTAAAATAAAATCCTAGAGCGAGATTCGAACCTGAAATATCTAAGTAAGAGTCTTGCGTGTTTCCCATGGAGTCAAAGTGCTCGCCTGAAAAATGGTTTATTTTTGCTTATATGTTAGTTAAAATAAATTTTATTTCATAAACTACCTCCTCCAAGTGCAATTGTCCATCGTTTTGTAAACAATATATTTGCATATTGCAACATGTCGTTGGGTTGGCAATTAAACTTAAATTTTGCCAAAGAAGCCAAAAGTGTGCCTATAGGGCAAAAAAGAAAACGAGGCAGACCCTCAAAGGCTAAATCAGCCTTTTTTGTTCGTAATGGTAAGTTTAGATTATTTAACATTGATTATATAACAAATTTTAGGTTTTTGAAATGAAAGTTGTCTCCAGCAAAATTTGTCTATTTTTCATTTTAAATTGTTAATTATTATTTTTTATCTGTATTTGTAGATATTTGTGATTAAATTCAAATAAAAATTTTATATTTTCCCTTTCTAAAGTTTAAGATTGATAAATCTCAACAAAATTTGCAAAAAAATACATTATAAACATGTAAAATTTAAGAAGGAAAAGGCAGAGCATTTTAGAATGGGAATTATAGGTCATTACTTTTCATAGCTTTTTTAATTTGATTGAAGGGAGAGAAAGGAGGACTAGGGAAAAAATTCAAGGCACTAAGAAACCTTATAACCTTTAAAAATTTAACAATCAGGTCTCCAATCTATTTAATTTAGCCAAAATAAACTATGTCAATTTCACACACTCAATTTAACTTTATTTTAACAAAATATTAGTGCTAAATAGATTAAGATTGAGTATTATTCAATAAATCTACTGAGCATTTTTTTAAAAATACAGAGCATTTCGGATTTATAACTGAGCAATATTAAGATTATTTAATGAGCATTTTTGAATTTTTTTACTGAGCATATTAATAAAATACTGAGCATTTTTGATTTTTTTACTGAGCATTTAAATAACATCAAAAAAAAATTATATTTTCCGACAAAAATCTGGTGGAACTTAAAATTATTATGTTAAAAAGTTTGCATGAGATGTATGATGAAATAATTAGTTTTTTATCTGGCAATGATTTAATGGAAAAACATGAAGACATTTGTAAAAATGCTAATAATTAATATGGTTTTACTTTATAAAAAGTCAAGCATTGAGTTAGAGGCGAAGTATTATTTAAAAGAATCCCAAATTTGTTTCCATCTACTAAGTGTAATAATGATTCATAACTATCATAAAATATCAAGTCCCTAAGTTTCTCGCGTTAAAAAAGCTACCCGAAGATGGAAGAAGCATCCTAAAAACTACGGTAATAGAATTTTTATCATGCAAGAAGATCCTAGCTCTTCTTGCATAAGTCGTCCACCTATGAGCAATCCAGCTCAGGTGTGCAACACGAAGCAATTATCTATTGGTGAGGCAGATATGAATATCTCCATTTGGTAGGATGATGAAACGGAGAATATGGAAGATTTCAACAAAGTGGATACTTATCTCAAATAATTTCTAAAACCTCTAAAATGCTCAGATAAATGTAATTTCATGGTGGAAAGAACTCCAACTTATGCTACCAAACTTAGCAAAATTAGCTAGTCAGTTTTTGCCAATTTCAGCCCCCAGTGCTACGAGTGAACTCACATTCAGTAAGGCAAGTCATCTTATAGAACAGAGAAGAACGAAATTATCTCCCGATAGAATAGATAGTCTTTTGTTATTAAATGACAATAAAAAATTAAAGATTTTGATTAAGACCGATTCTATATGCTATAATTAAGTTATTTTTTGAACAATACAAAATACTTTTTTTTATACAAATAAATAATTTTGAAACAACGTAGACTTGTTTTTAATCGTGTGGGCTTAATGTGTCGCAATTTTTGGGTTTTTTTACGAGCAGGGTGCGGGCCAAAAAATAATATTTGTCCGGATATGGGCCGGACATTTCGGCCCATGCAGATCTCTACTACTAGTACACTTCTTCACCCTCTCATCAATCAATCTGCCTTCACCCTAATCTCTCGCTCAAAATCTCTTTCTTGTTACAATTTTTTTATTAATTGCTATGCAATTTAAGGTATTGGATAAGCTTATAAACTTAAATTAAACAAATTAAAGGCCTAAAGATGTAAGTTTGTAAACATTTCACAATTAAATCTTAATTAAACAACTTTAAACTTTAAAATTTAATAAAAATGTGTATGAAATTTTAGAAACATTTTCCCTAAACATTTTCTATGATCTTTAAGTATTTTTATTTTAAAATTTGTTGTTACCTTTTTTCGAGAATACCAGGTACTTTTTACCTTAAACAAAGCAAATTTTTAATTTAATCTATTTTACATGTTTTGTTATGGCCAAATCTTGAACAATATCATTAAATTTTTGGTCTTTTTTAAAACAAAACTATTAAACAAAGCAATAACTGAGATTAAAAGGGCAGATTGAGAGGGTGAAAGAAGTGTAGCAGTAGTATAGTAGTAATGCAGTAGGCTCCATCATACACTACACAACACCTATATCACTTAGGGTATTTGCATGCTTATATATGCATAGAAACGAATGGGATAGGAAAGGGGGGGGGGAGACCCTAAGCCTGGGGCGATTTTGTGATATTAAATATAGGAACTAAGTAGAATTTCAAGATAAATTACAAACTAATTAAACTGTGGGAAAAATTGTTTTCATGTGAATTTTCTCTATATTTGTTTTACCACCAAGAAATTTTTTTAAAATTTTTGCCGATTTGTTTTCTCGGTATAATACCTCCAAAAAGGAGCGAATTTGAACTCAATTATTTCAAAAACTTGACGTATTTGGAATATATATATATATATATATATATAATACGACCATGGTTAACTTAACGTTAAAAGAACAAAATAATTTTTTCAATTGGAATAACATTAAAAACAAAATTTTTAAAATATTTGTTGAAAAAATTGGCAAAGGTTTTAATGTAGAACTTATACAATTCAAATTCAACAACGTGAGATTTAAAGTAACCACTTACTTAGATCATGTCAAATATGTTTAACATAATTGAGTTTAATGCTTTTTAATTCACAAAATAATATATACTTATAATTTAACTAAGGCCTTCGGCCCTCGTGGGAAGGGGGAGAAGGGAAGGGGAAGAAGGGGAGGGGGGAAGGGCAGGAGGGGAAGGGAAGGGGGGACGACTCATCTATACTCCGTATAAACGTGGCATATTTGCTATGCAATTTATGGGCAGAAAGGTGGGAAGGGACGAGAGTGCCCATAGGGGAGTATTGAATGCAAAATTATTAGTTAATTATTAATTTATACAAATATTTAAAAAGTTAAATAGTATTAACAAGAACAATATATTAATTTAAAAAATAAAAAAATTTGCCCTCGCCGGGATTCGAACCCACATCAGTAGAGGCATAGGCTTTTGTAGGGGCACAGGGACCCATATCAATAGAGGCGTAGGCCCTTGTAGGAAAGGGCATAGGGTAATTATCAATGTTAACCTAATATACCCAATTCAAAAACGAAAAAATAAAATTTCGATTTATTTGGCCAATGGTCATTTTTTATTGGTCAGTAGCTAGCGGACGGTCAAAATTTTATATTATCAATGGTATTAACAAGAACAAAATATTAATTTAATTTAAAAAAAATTGAAAAAATTCTTCCTCTCCGGCGATTGAATTCTAGACCTCCAGGTCACAAAGCTGGCGCCAATAACATGGTGGACGACGGACGACGGACGGACAACAAAAAAAGAGCCCATAAATTGCATAGCAATATTTTTATATATTTATTTAGATAAGACTAAGAGCAAACGATTTTAACCAAATAATTGTAAATTTTGTATATATTTTATAAAACTCTATTTATTTTAAAGCATCGATCGAGGTTAGAAAGTTTGGTTAGTTGTATTATAGTTTAAATAGGTCAGCAATATTATGATAATTCTCTTATTACTTTTGAAAGATCTGTTGATTACCAGAACTAGAGGTTGAATTAAGAGTGAGTTTGGAGGTCAAATTAAATTTGAATATAGTCAAGATGAGGTCGAATTTACAAGCATGCATTTTAATCTTACAAAATCTTAAGCAACTCATGAATACATCAATGTATTTTAATACAAAGAATTATGATGATCGTTCTAGACAGGTAAAAACTTTACAAAACTTTATGTACCACTACCTTCGAGCGTCCTTTCACTCTGGGTGAATTAATATTAATTAGTAAGCCCATGAGTTTATTGGATGATAAACCTGTATGTAATGTCTTATTGAAATTGAATCATTATTTAAGATGCCTTTTTATTTTTATACGAATATTTGAATAGACTCTCGATATGTTTTATTAAATCGACGAAAAGTTTAACGGAGTAAGCTCAAAAGTAAATAGCTTCTGTAGGCAAGTAAGTGGAACCTATTCAGTTAATTATAAAACGGTATTTTAACCGTAATTAGTTACATATTTAAAAGTAACTGTAACCTAATAGTTCCCATGAAATAGAAACTTTCAAGGCTTTCACCAGAAACAATGTAAAATTACTTATTAACTTTCGTAAAATATACGTCCAAGGTAATAATTTGCTTTTAAAGTTTATATAAATTTCAAATAAACAGTTCTTTGCTTGGCATCAGTTTTTACAATAGCTTTATGAAGAATAGATTATATCCATCATGATCAAAAGTCATCTTAAACACATTTGAAACCTATAAGTTTTGCAGCTGATGACTAAAAAATTGGTGAAGCTTAAAATAGTGGTTTGATTACTTATAAGTGTTGATTTATTGTGGTCACTAATAAATAAATATTCTGTTAATCATAGACTAAGTTTATGCCATTGACTAGATAGACTGCTCATCAACGCACAAAATCTGTACCCTTTTTCCACCATTTTGAAACGAGGATTGTAACGTTGTGATCATATAGAAATTTGTAATTTTCGCAAATTAAATAATTTTAAAAAGGTAAGTAAAAAATTATTAAATTGGGTAGATATCAAAAACAGCACACTAAAATAAATATCATTTAAAAAATACATAAAAATTAAAAAAGTAAAAACTGCGATTAAAGTTTTTTAATAATATAGTGCCATCAATATTTTGTATAATATTAATTTATTGACGTTTTTTATAAATTATAAACTAGTGAGGAAGGTAAATTGACTGTTATAGGGCAAAATTACATGGTTAAAATACACCAAATGCACTCTTCAAAATGGAGGAAAAGACATACAATTACCCATAGGCAACATATGGCATGAGCAGTCAATAGTCTAGGTTTATGCTTAAAATTTGGCCGGGGTCTCCTATGTTATGTACTAGATCGCTGTTTTATGAACCACTGTATATCAATTTTAAAATTTTCAAAACGTTTAAATGTCCTTACTTTTAAAGCTTTTTCAAGTGAAAGTGGATCATTTAAGAAAGCTTATGATAAGTTCGAAACCTCAAAGGTTACGACTCAAACAAATTTAATACCAGAAGAAACAACATTTGACGCTCTGTTTAGGACCTCCAAATTTGTTCAACTTGGAGATCCTGCTGGAAAAATTGTTGTAGGAGAAGTTTTCCATGTAGTTGGCGATGACCTTTATATAGATTTTGGGTTCAAGTTTCATTGCGTTTGTAAAAGGCCTAGAAAGGATCCTAAGTAAACAATTTCAATTTAAAAATAAATTTTTAGTTATTATATTAAAGGGACGAAAGTTAAACTAAAGCTCAATGATTTAGAAGTATCTTCTAGATTCTTAGGGTCTGATAAAGACATTACACTTTTAGAAGCAGATGCTTTTTTACTGGGGCTTTTAAATCCCCCCAGGAAAGATGTAAAAGACACAAAAGCAAATGAAACATAAGGATGTGCAAAAATTGTTTGTATTTACTCTAAATATTTTAGTAGAGCAATAATATTAATTTTCTATAATAAACTTGTTTATATTTTAAAAATTTAAAGCTGCTTAGTTCTTCTGTCAATTTTAAAATAGAGGCAAATAACATTAGTCATTCCTACTTTACCTATAAGACAAAGCATATTGTATATATGTCCATAGTTTAGTTTTTGGTCATTTATATCCTAACTCACGTTTAAAACATAATTTATAACCATCATATTTTTCCATACATGGTAATTATTTCTCTATTTCTTATAGACAAATGAGGTTTCATTGTCTGACTGTTAAATTATAAGTATAAATTAAAAATCTGATTTTCTAATGTTAAATTTTAAATACTTTGTTAAACAAATTTATTCCCAGTTAGTGGTTTAATTATAATATTTTGAAAACTAATGTTATATTTTTAGAAAACTTTTATTGGAAAAATAAGAGTCCTAAGCTTTGCCTCATACCTCATATAAAAATGATTGGTACTATAAAATGTATTTTTGTTTGTAAAAGTGGTATTCTATTTTAATTTATGAAGGGATGAAATGTAGCCTGAACTTTGCTTATTTTATGTTTATTAGTGTTAAATTTTAAGCACATGTTATCACAAGTATTACCTAAAATATGGGGCAAACAAAATATTTGAACCCTTTAAAATATGTCTATGCATATTTAATCCATTGATTCTTATTTATTTTGAAATTTTATAATGCTTTATTGATTTTGTTGTCATAATAATTACATAAATTGCACTAGCAATATATTTGTCATACATTTGATATTTCAGGAAACAGCATGATTTAAATATAGAAATTTAGGTTGAATTATACATTAATGAATATTTAAACTTTTTATATTGTTTTAAATGAGCCTTTTTTGAATCTAATGATAATATGTTGAAATATATTTGTTTGTCTCCAAATATTTTAAATGACAGCTATGCAAAGTAATTATTTAGCTAATTTTGAAAATATGATATTAGGCAATTTTGCTAAGGTATGAAAATATGCATCAAAATAAAAATCAAAAAATGTATTTGCAATTTTTTTGAAATTATATAATTTTAGGTAAAATTATTTAAAGTTTGAATTCATTAAATTTGCACAATTAGCCATATCAATTATAACTTTTCCAAATATATTATCCTCAACATTTTAATACAGGAATTTTTATAAGCTCGTCTAAATGTCTCATGTAAAATTATTTTTTAATTCATGAATTTATAATACAAATGTCAAAAGACAGTATTTTATTTAATATTTTAGATGTTTTTGACGTCTATGTTTTAAAGGTGGGTTTTATAAAATTTTCATATCATTTTTATCACAAGATCAAACACTTCAATGGCATGTTATAGATTAAACTTTTAAATGGAATTAAGCAACCTACCAAATATACAATTATATCAAAGGTATCTAACAAAATTAAATGTACAAAATCACATTTTATTTGAGCACGTACACAATTTACATCAATGACATTATAAGAATGGAGGTAATAGTCAATAGAATGTTTATCTATCAACCGCTGCCAACCATATACCCGATTTTGGGTAATGAAATTCATTTTTCTTAAAACTCACATCTTGTGGGCTATATGAAGGCTGTGTAGATGGGCAAGTGACAAATTTGACTTTTTGCAGAGCGACTGCTAAAAAGGCTTTCATGGTGAGCATAGCAAACTTTTCGGCGGCACAGTTACGTGGCCCGATCCCGAAAGGAAGATAGGTGCACTTTGGAATTCTAACAGCAAAATTTAAAATTTAGAGATTAATTTTATTATAGTTGCGTGTAACTATATGCGATTATAATAATACAGTTTAGGATCCTATTCATTCAAAAATGTTTTTACTAACAGATATAAGGTAAACAAGTGTGCTGATAGACTTCTGTTTTTGTTAATATGATCGTCTTTTATAAGCATAAATTTTGGCATATTTTTAAAAAAATTTGATTTAATTCTCGGATTTTTTAAATAAAAAAATTGATAGTAAGCTTTAAAGAATCTCATTAAGCCCGCATTATCTTAATCGTGTTATGGTTACTACCAGGGCCTACTTGAAAACCTAAATTTACGACGGTTGCCTTTAAGGCCCCTGGGCCGAGTGGACCCTACATTTTAGTTCATTAAGCTTTATTTTTAATTACAAATAAAATTGTTAAACGAAAATTCAGCAGCTTCCCCCCCCCCTTGAGAATATTCTGACTACCCACCTGAAGAGTGTTATTTAATTGCCAGGTTTTTATTTAAAAAACGTTAATAATGGAAAACAAGACTTAATAAATAAATTAAGGGTTAAAATCAATGATCGTCAGAATCGAAAAAAAATATATAGCAAGCGCCTAAAACCTAGATTTTAATACAAGTATGCTAATGCCGCCAAAACATGGGTAATCCACAACCATGTTTAATAAATTCTGTTCTCTGCTACCAAAATTGGTTTCAAAGGGTATTAATTGGCTTTGTAACTTAGATTGTTTTAATAGAAATTAAACCGTTTATATTTATTTTAAAAGATATATAAAACAAGTTTAGGAATACTTACGTTTCGTTAGGGGCAAATCTTTCGGGGTCAAACATTTCTGGCTTCGGCCAATAAGTTGGGTCATGGTGGATGGAATAAATTGGAACATCTATAACAGTCCCCTGCTTGAAGGCTACTTTTTCATAGTTTCCTGCGTTAGAAACATTTACCTCCATACTCCAGTCCCGTGACGCAACCCTATTAATTACGGCTAATGGAGGATCTATTCTCAAAACCTCTTTAATAAACATTTCCGTGTAAGTTAACTTGTATAGGCTGTCGTAGTTTACATCTACTATTTCGTTAGTCCATGGGTCAATTTGCTTTTTCGCTAAATTATCGCCTAGCTCCAGCTCTACTTTAATTTCTTCATAAATTTTATCCTGCAAATGGGGGCGACAGGCCAAATGGTAAACTACCCAGGATAGCGCGGTTGATAAAGTGTCGTAAGCAGCTAACACTATGAATATCGCATTCGCGGTAACGTTTTCTTCACCGAACGATGGAATGTGATTTATATTGAAAGGGCATCCATTAAGTTGGGTGGGCTCATCGTGGGATTTTGCTAATAGTTTGGAATGCTTTTGCGCCGCATTCATCATGATTTGATACAAATCCTTCCTTTAGTAATCAAATTTATTGAAAAAATTAGTTCATGTTTTTAATTGAATAATCTGAAGCAAAAAATCTTTTAAGCCCTGTAAATTTCTAAAATAGGTTGTTTAAATATTAGTGTCGGCAATCGAAAGTCTGCAAAACAAAAATTGTTTATAAGTCAACCCAAACTTGTCAAAATAGGGATAATGAGTTAGACTTGCTATAATAATTTATAAACCCATGCGGTTTATCTAATCATTTACAACTTTATACTGCATGTACTAATGAGGGGACTAAATATCTCAGTTACAATTCAACTAATTTCCACATTGAAAATTTTGTAAGTATACTGGTAATATGTACAAAAATTGCCACTAGCGAAAATCCGATTAAAAAACATGCAAAAAGGATTTTGAGCGCTTATAAGTAGTGTCTAAATACTTTCGAAAATGCCAATACAAACACTTTTAATAATTTCTTTGGCCTGTTCTACATTTTAGGCTGCCTTATGGCTGTAAAAGGAATCAAATTAGATCTTATCGAGAAAACTATGTTTTTAATTAGATAAGCACATAAAAACTTTAACAGTTTCTGAGTTTTAACAATTTTATTCTTAAGTGGCTATGCATTCTGCCTGAATATGATATTTTAGATGATTTAAATAACTAAAATTGAATTTTTAATTTACATAAGCTCAGTATTAACTGACTTTACCTATGATCTACACTCTGGAACCGCAGGGAGGCCATATGGCATATAACATCTCGGATATAAATGAGAGATGATTCCCCGACGAATGAAATATTAGATATCGCTGTTACGAATTTTGTTAGTGGATTGAACCAGGATAAGGCGGATAGGCGACACATTTCGTACGTAAAAATTTCTTGACAATTCTTCATAAAAGTCTTATGCTCAACCGACCCGATTTCTAACTTAAAGCCCAAGGCATTTTTCGTTATAATATCTATGGCATAAGTTCCGAAGAGAGTTTTAGCTTCGAACGGTGTTCCATCCGTCCTTAAGGGATAGCCATAATCAGACCTAGGCTCAATTTTATAAATCGGTCCTGTTAGTAGTTGAATTGTACATTTTACGTTCCGTTCTAACATAGTTTTTAGCATAGAAGTAGTAAAAGTTCCGACCAAGACTTTTCTCCCCACTTGCCATTCCTTGTAGTCTTGAGCTATGATCGATTTTGCTATGCATTTTTGGTGCAAAATCATCAATTTTCTGTCTGGGAAGGTTGAAAAGTCGGATATCAAAATTTTACTTAAAATTTTTGGCTCGGCTACGACGTAGCTCAGGTTTAGGCCATCTAGCAACGCAAGAATTTTAAGCCCAATTGGATTTTGAGCCCTCAAGGAGTTGAGCCATTTTAAATGGTACACTTGAAAGCCTTGTCCTATCAAATTTAACTGGTGTCCGAAAAGGGGCCAACATGGTGGATAATAAAAGGGCTGTGCTCGCAATATAATATAAGGTCTAATTAATAGATAAAGTAATAGTAAGATTATAACAACTCCGCATAATAAGGGTAAATTGCTTGTTTGTAAAAGGGGCAGCATATTTGTATCTATAAAAGTTAAAACTCCACTACAATTTCACAAAATAATTCCTATAGAGGGAATTTGGCAGCGATGTTATGTTTCAGCAGGCTCTTCCAACCGGATTTTTATAGTGTGCCAAAAAATTGTTATCAGAACCTTAAATTCTTATTAGTACAAAACTCATTGTTATATTATGTATAATCGTAGTTAAGCAAAATCTTTAAAAAGTCATTAAAGGTCAAAAAGGTACTCTTTGTAAAAAATTCAAAATTTGTACTTAAAATTAATAAATAATAGGCATTGATAGATGTCCAATAATTATAACACAAAATGCACTAAAAGCTTTATAAATGAAAAAATTATACAATAACGAAAAAGGTAAAAAGTGAAAAACAACCTGAAGGATTTTTAAATTAATAAACAGATCTAAGGCTTAATTCGAGGTCACAAGCTTTTGACCTTGGCCTTAACCATAAATCATACAAATACATCGAGAATATTATTTTCAATTTTTGAAAACAATAACACCTGAGAGGCTAGTTGAAATAAAAATCTTAGAGATTGTAATTTTGTTGTTTTGCACCCTAGGAATGCCAAAATTTAAATATTACTTTCATAAATATAATAACATTATGAAGTAAAAAATGACGCTCAAGTTGATGAAATGTTTATTTTTATTTAACCCAATTAAAACCAATATGTTATCCAAAATTTAAGGTTTGAACGAGAAATTATGCAGGTAATTTAGATTAAGAGCATGGCAATAACCAGTGTGAGCGATGCGGAATAATTAAGAGTACATTTATAACATTAAATAGGCTAGCTTGAAAAGATATACAACGTGACAGCTATTTTATGATTTTATACTAATGGACAGAAATCTAAAATATATCTCTTAAAGGTTAGTATGCAAATACTGATTGTTTTATAGGTAAGTTTAAACAATTTAAATTGTTTATTACTCTAATTTGTGATAGGGTTATAGGCCTACACAAGCGGTTCCAAGCCCGTCAGGAATAATCATAAATTTATAATCGGGATTTGGGTTGGGCCTAATGTGGCAACCCAACCCGGAGCCAGGTTCGGCTCGAATTAATGCCAAGCCGTTTAACCACTATAAAATATAATTAAAATTAACCCAACTCGATACTAAATAAATCTGTATATAGCGTATTTAATATTACTTTATAATCCACCCTTGAGAACTGCACTATCTAAAATTTTTGGATTTAGAGGGGGGGGGCAGCAGCCAGTCCCTGTTAGTTCCTGGCTACGCCCATGCACATCGCAATTTTTATTACTCTAGCGTTGGATGCCAAAATTTGAAACGCGTTCGGGAGGGATTCGGGTAAATAAATTTAAACGCCTTTGTATCGCGTCCGGTCGGGTTCGGGTTGAATATTTAAAAATGCTTTAGGGTAGGGTCGGGTTGAGGTTGAAAATTTTAACTTCGGGTCGGGTCGGGTTCTTGTTTAAAAATTCAAAATGCTTTCGGGTTAAAAATTTCGGGTCGGGTTCGGGTTGGAAAAAAGTGACTCTGCAGTTCTACTCCACCCGCTCCTCCCTGTCTATAATGATTTTTTGGTCTAAATTGAAAAATGTTGACGTATAAACATTAAAAATAAGTAAATAATTCAAACTTTTTTTAAAGCGTTGGATAAAATTTATTATATAAAATAAGAATTTTACATTAAGATATTTAGCATGTATCCTACACAGCTTTTAAAAATAAACTCTATTAATAAAAAAAATAAGTTGCACAAATTGTAGCAGTTAATTTTTTTTTCAAACTTTTTCTTGTTTTAAGACAATCAAATTTATTCTAAAGTTAAGATAATTTTCACACGTAAAATTTGCGTAAGAATGATGCTTAAAAAATCTGCTAGGCTCGGGCTCGGGTCGTGCTAAAATAAAAAAAAGATTTAAGGCTCGAGTCGGGCTTGGGCCTAGCTTGGGGCAAAAAAAGTCATTTAACAGTCTAGATAGGGATCAATTAAACTATATTGTTTTGGTTAGGTGTCCGACTAATTTTTTTGCAGATCCTCAGGAAATGGTGTAGCCAAACTTTTATAGACAACACACTCGGAGAGGACCGCAAAATGGTAAAATACCAGACGATACCTAGCCAACATTTTTATCCCCCGTTATAGCCTCATGCTCATAGACTCTCGGACCAAGCGCGATTGACTTTTTAAAAAAACCGGGCCGATTTCCAAAACTTTCCTAACTTTTGCGTAAACAAAAAATTGGCATCCCAATCACGAATCAATTTCAAATCACTGGGCGATACCTAGATGCTTTTCAAGGATGATACGTGTGATGCTTTCGAGCTCATATTTTATATACCTAACACTACCTACAACGGTCCCAAGTCCGTGTGCAAAAAGTGGAGGGTTGGCGTCAGGTCGGAAACCGGCTATAAAAACCAACTCCAAAATTATGATAGTTTCAAACAAGATTTTACAAGAAAAGGCTAGGGCGTCCTCCACAAACGACGCGCACTAAATACCCCGCCCGTGCAATGTGAAAAATACACTAGGGATACTGTCCAACTCACAACGAAGGCGGTTAAGGAAATTAGTTGTTGAAAGAATGCGAATAACGTACTGGAATATGGGAACGTTGACGGGGAAGAGCATCGAGGTCGCACAAATGCTATAAAGAAGAAAGGTACACATCGCCTGCCTACAAGAGACGAGGTGGAACGGAACGAAAGCTCGGGAAATAGGAGAACGATACAAGCTTTTCTACAGTGGGTCACCAAATTGTAGAAACGGGGTCGGTATCGTTCTAAGCGAATCGTTCAGTGACAAGGTGGAAGTCAAGCGTTGTTCCGACAGGCTAATGTGGGTGAAGATTGCAGATCAAGGGGGCCTCCTAACCGTTATGTGCGCGTATGCTCCCCAAATTGGGTGTTCGGAATCAGAGAAAGACATATTCTTCGATTCATTGAAAAAGGAAATACAAGGAATAGGACAGGAAGAAAGGCTAATTATTGGGGCAGATTTTAATGCTCACGTAGGGAAAGATCGCCTCGGGTATGAACGCAATCATGGAGGCTATGGGTAGGGTATGGTCTGAAGAACAAAGAAGGGGAAAAACTTCTCCAAGTATTCCAAGCATATGACATGGCGATCGTTAACACCTATTTTCAAAAGCGCGAAGATCATATTGTGACCTATAGAAGTGGGAAGCATTTTAGTCAAATTGACTATTTGCTTATACGGCAAAAGGACTTATGGAGTATCAAGGATTGCAAAGTAATACCGGGAGAACAAATCGCCAGGTAACATCGTCCCCTTGTTATGGATCTTGACAGAAGAGTATTTCCCAAAAGAAGAAAGGTCTATGAACCTCTAATTCGATACGAAAGGCTAATACGTCGACGAACGAAAAATACCATCAAAAAGCCTCCTCACTCTTGGGTGCAAGGAAGTTGCAAAGGGATGTAGACGACGATTGGGAGACGCTATCTAAGGACATTAAGGAAACAGCGATTTATGTTCTAGGACAGACCAAAGGAGGCAAAGCTATGAATAGTGTACTATGGTGGTGGGATCAAACGATTTTATCGAAAGAAAGAAAAATCTAGATAGACAGTGGCATAAATCAAAAAAGTCGGAGGATTATCAAGAATACAGGGACGCAAAGAGGGCCGCAAAAAAGGCCGTTGCAAAAGTGAAGAATGCCGCGTATCCCAAAATTGAGCCGAATATAAGCATGGTCAAACTCTTTCAGGAGGATGATGTTAGGACACAAATGAACAAGATGCAAAAAGGTAAAGCAAATCCCCCAGATGGAATACCTATGGAAACTTTGCTCGGGTGTCGTGAAGAAGGAGTCACCACCATGACGAACCTCCTTAACAAGATATTGGTACAAGAGCGAATTCCTAATCAATGGAGAGCAAGCACGATTATACCTTTATTAAAAGGCAAAGGGGACCCTCAGGACTGTGGCAATTACATAGGTATCTGGCTAACTGCCACTCCTTGAAGCTTATGGAAAGGATCTTAGTAACAAGGCTGAAAAACGAGGTGGAAATATCGGCTAATCAATTCGGATTTGTGGCCGGCAAATTCACAATCGACCCAATCTTCGCCCTAAGAAAAATGATGGATAAGTATGATGAAAAGAGGAGACCTACATATGGTTTTTATCGACTTGGAGAAGCCTTATGACACGGTCCCCTCCGATTTAATATGGTAGTGCCTGAGAAAACAAAATATCCCTGACGCATATATACGGCTTATGAAAAATATTTATGAAGTCTCAAACTCTTGCGTTAGGACGACAGTTGGAGACTCTAAACCTTTTCGGCTTAATATTGGATTACATCAAGGCTCTGCTTTAAGTCCCTTTTTAGTTAATATAATTATAGACACGATAACGAGGGACATTCAAAAGCCATCGCCATGGTGTATGCTATATGCCGATGATATAGTACTATGCGAGGAAACAAGGGAGAGTATTCGATGAAGCCGAAAAGTGGTCAAAGCGCTTAGCTAACGATCGAAAAACGGTATGGTATACATGAAAATGAACGTTACAGGCACCCCATCCCTGGATGACCATCTAAAGTACTCAAAAGTAGACAGATTTACATACCTTGGCTCGATGCTACATCAAGAGGGAGGTTGCACAACGGAAGTCAATTCCCGGATCTAAAAAGGATGGCTTAAATGGCGAAGTATATATGGTGTAATGTGCGACATGAAGATGCCAATATGGTTGTAGAGCAAAGCTTACAAATCCATCGTAAGACCGATGTTACTATATGGAAGTGAAACATGGGCATTAAACACCACGGAAGGAAAGCTATTACAAGCCACAGAGATGAGAATGATAGGGTGGAGCTTGGGGTATACTAAGCTCGACTATGACGAACGACTTTCTCATGACAAAATGGGTATTCAACCTATGGCGGACATGACTAACGAAAAGCGGCTAAGGTGGTATTGGCATATACTAAGAAGGGACACGGATGACGTTCGAAAAGTACTGGACATGGTGTAATATCATAGATTTATACTTTGTATTTATATATACGTTTAAGTTCGTTGTTCCTAGTGGGAATATACACGTTTTTTCATCATCACATGTTTTAGTTGATTTTGCATATTAATAAAAAGCTTCAGCGATTTCTGAGTAGTTGTTATACTACATTGTAGTTAAGAATACTACATTTATTGGCGCGGTACTACATTTATTCTTTGGCCATGGACATAATTCCTTGCTACAATGGCACAGATAAGATTGATTCTTATATATTTACCATTGAAAATATTTTTAGGGCCAGGAATATTGAAAATTTGGATAAGAAAGCCACCACGCTGATTTTAGCGTATATGGGCTTATCTCACATCGAGAAGATAAGAACTTTTGTATACCCAAAGGATATTACTAAACTAAAATACAATGAATTGATTCAAATCATCAGAAAGGTATTTACTGTAAAAAATACCCTTTTTCAAAATAGATTAATGTTTATTCGTTGCCTAAAAAATGATGGAGAGTCAATAAAAGATTATGCAACAAAATTAAAACAAATTGCAGAAGAATGTGACTTTTCTATACAACTTAATGAAAGGTTGAGGGATCAATTTTTGCATGGAATACAGAATACTTTTGAAATTGAAGTTAGAACAAGATGGCCAGATGCAGTTGATCCCGAAGGAAATGCAATTACGTTTGAAGATTTGTAAAAAAATTGCTGAAGCAATGGAATTAGCAAGAAATGAAGTAGTAACTCATGAAATAGATGCAATATATCAAAAGTCTAAGCCAAAATTTAGACATGTCACCACAAAGAAATTTCTCCACCAAGGATCAACATCTACTAAAAGATGTGAGAGATGTGGAAGGGTGCATGAAGTTAACAAGTGCCCAGCATTTAATAAAGAGTGCTACAAATGCCACAGAAGGGGACACTTTGCAAGATTTTGTCATACAGGATCTGTCAATATGATAAATACCTTACACGTAAAAGATTATACAAGTTTGGGGATGAAGAAACCCTATATCAAGGTTTGTATCAACCAAAAACTATGCAAGATGCTTTTCGACACAGGAGCAGCAGTCTCAATTATAAACCAAGAAATTTATAATTTGATTCAGAATCCAACTCTTGAAGAATGCCCAAAATTAAGATCTTTTGGATACCATCCAATACCAATCTTAGGAAAAACTAAAGTTACAGTTCAACTTGGTCTAAAAGTTTTGACATTACCTGTAGTGGTTACAACAGCAAACGAAGGGGCAATTTTTGGCCTTGACTGGATAAAAGCGTTTGACCTTGACCTGCCGGGTGAGGTTTCAATAAACAAAATACAACAGGAATTAGATTCCCTATTACTTACTCGGTATCCAACTATATTTAGCGATGGCCCCGGAGTTATTAAGAATTATAAAGTCAAAATATTTTTAAAAGATGAAAGCCAGCCAATATCATTTCAACCCCGAAGGGTACCGTTTCCGTTAAGGAAAAAAGTAGAATTGGAATTAAAAAGGTTGGAGGACGAAAACATTATTGAACGAGTGGACCCATCTTTAAGTGAAGTTAAATGGATCACACCAACGGTAAATGTTGTTAAAGGGAATGGTTCTATTCGAATCTGTGGGGATTTCAGAGTTACTTTGAACCCCTACCTTAGTACCAATGATCATATGCTGCCAACATTTGATGATCTAATTACAAAAATAGCTGGTGGTGAGAAATATACAGTGATAGATCTACGCGACGCGTATTTACAAATGATGGTAGATGAAGAGAGTAGACAATTGTTAACAATTGCTACGCATGTTGGTCATTTTAGGTACAAACGTTTGCCATTTGGTTTAGCGACGGCACCAAATCTTTTTCAACGATATATGGAAAACTTATTAAATGGAATTCCGCACACTGGGGTACTGTTAGATGATATTATAGTCACGGGGTTAAATCAAGATGACCATTTGAAAAATCTAAACGAGGTCCTAACAAGAATACAAAATGCTGGGCTGAAAGCAAAAAAGGAAAAAGTCAAATTTTTCCAAAACTCAGTTATCTATCTAGGACATAAAATTGATTCGACAGGTATCCCCCCTACAGAAGAACGCATTGAGTCAATTAAGAATTTCAAGATACCAGAAAATAAAAAGGAGCTACGCTCATTTTTAGGTCTTGTAAATTATCAGGAACGGTTTATTCCTCGATTACACGAAAAATGTGCTCCACTACATGCCTTAACTGGTTCTACCATAATGTGGAGATGGACAATTCAGGTACAAAATTTTTTTGATGAAGTTAAGTTGATGCTTTCATCTACTGACACCTTAGTACCGTATAGTACAACGTTACCAGTTAATCTTGCAGTTGATGCGTCCGAGACAGGTGTAGGCGCCATGATATCTCATGTTTTTCCCGACAAATCTGAAAGACCCATAGCTTATGCTTCTAGAACGTTGAGCCAATCAGAAAAACATTATTCGACGATTGACCGTGAAGCTAGAGCCATAATTTTTGGAGTTGAGAAATTTAATCAGTATCTCAGATAACGAAAATTTACGTTAACAACGGACCACAAACCGTTAGAAAGAATTTTCGGTTGTAAAAGGGATCTACCCAAAATCGTTAATAACAGGCTGGTACGGTGGGCTTTACTATTAAATTTATATCAATATGAAATTAAATATCGTATGGGTAAAAACAACCAATGTGCAGATGCTCTGTCTAGATTGACTACTCACGAAGATGGTGACGATACAAATATAAACAATATTGGGTTATTAATGATCGAGGACTTAACACTGAATAGAGAAATGATTAAAAATGCAATAAAGACAGATCGTAGTTGTCTAGAATTAATTCGTGCTATTGAGCGCAATTGGCGCATTGACATGTCCAAATTTCAGTTAGATATAAAAGGATATTTCAATAAACGTGAAGAGATTTCATACGAAAGTGGACTACTATTTCTAGGAAATAGGTTGATCATTCCGAAATCTTTACAGAATTTGGTTCTTCGGATTTTACATCAAGGACATCCTGGAATTACTGGGATGCGAAATGTTTGTCGCTATTATGTTTATTGGCCGAGAATGGATGAAGACATTGACAGACATGTAAAATCATGCGAAGGATGTCAAGAAGTGCGACCTCCAGAAAAGCAGGTACCGCTCTATCCATGGAATTTACCTGATCGTGTGTGGGACCGTGTGCACATTGATATAGCTGGTCCAATAGAAGGAAAATGGTGGTTAGTATTAATAGACTCATTCTCAAAATGGGTTGAGGTAGCAACGGTAACTTCGACAACAACATCGGCCGTAATCAATCATCTACGGAATTGGTTCTGTAGATTTGGAATTCCGACGCAGATTGTGTCAGACAATGGACCACAATTTGCTGGACAAGAATTTTTCAAATTCTGTGTTTCAAATAATATTACTCACATAAAATCGACTCCATATCATCCTAAAACCAATGGGCAGGCCGAAAGGATGATAAGGACGTTAAAAACAAGATATTATGCGGCGAGAAAACAGACTTGGAACAAAGAACTTTGTCTCCAACAGGTCTTGATAAGTTACAGAAACTCTCCTCAAGCGACGACGGGAAAAACCCCATCCGAATTATTTTTAGGAAGGAGATTACAAACCGCACTAGATTTAATAAAGCCGGATTTAAGAAACGTAATAAGGGAGAAGATATGGAAGCAGAAAACATATCACGATCAAAATGTACGTTTTAGGGAATTTGATGTTGGAGATCCAGTATGGATTCGCAACGAAATTAAGCCGGGATGGTACAAAGGTATTATTGTAGAACGGAAGGGCCACTATTCGTATAATGTCCGGACAGACGGTGGAATCAAAAGAAAACATGCTGATCAAATGAAGTTTAGGCTGCGATCACAGTTTATGCCAAGTTTAGAGACTGCGACAACAGGTTTGGAACAAAACATAGAAGGAGTTGAAAGTCCCCCTATATTGCGACGTTCAACAAGAATATCAAAACCACCGGTACGATTCCACGATGAATTTAACTTTTAAAATAGGGAGAAATGTAATATCATAGATTTATACTTTGTATTTATATATACGTTTAAGTTCGTTGTTCCTAGTGGGAATATACACGTTTTTTCATCATCACATGTTTTAGTTGATTTTGCATATTAATAAAAAGCTTCAGCGATTTCTGAGTAGTTGTTATACTACATTGTAGTTAAGAATACTACACATGGAGGTACCGGGGAAGAGAGAAAGAATACGACCCCGTGTCACGTGGAAAGGGTAAGTCACTAAAGTTATGAAAATAAGGAGATTAGTCAAGACATGGCACTCACTCGGTCAAGATGGAAGAAACTTATCTAAACAAACCCCACGAATGTGGGACCAAATAACTGATAAAGAAGAAGATATATATACTAGCTGACCCGGCAAACGTTGGTTTGCTATATACATTATTTCTAGAAAATACTATAAGTGTATGGGTATGTGGTTATTGAAATAAGAATGGAGCGTTGTGACAATGTTGGCCTATAAAATTACAATACACTAATCACTTATTAATTTCATTCTTTATATTTTATTAAATCATTTTTGATACTATATATACATAAAATCATGACGATTAAAAAATAATTCATCATCAATCTCTAAGTGCGATGGAGTATACAATATTTTTGGTAGGTCCATCTTTAGCCAACACAAACAAACGGGATGGTTTAACCACGCGAGAACATGCCAACATATAGCTGTCCGTGGTAAAAGCATGATGTGCCCAAATCTAAGCCACAAATAGACATCGTTTGACCTTGAACCTTATTGATTGTTATTGCGAATGCCAATCTAATTGGAAATTAAATAAGTTTGAATCGACACATCTGTGGAAATCCTAGGGATTCGTGGCAGCCTTACATTTTCACCTCGAAACTTGCCATTCAAAGATAACATTTTCATAATTTTTTTAATGACTAATCGTGTGCCATTGCACAGCCATGGTGGATTTAAATTACGAAGCAAAATTACAGGAGATCTAACCTTCAATTTTAAAAGGTGCGGTGGCATGACTGACAAATCCAATGAATTCAAAAACTCAATTGGATAATTACAGCTTCGTTATCATTGCAAACTGTTTCGACAGATTTGTATGACACCAAGTCACCTGGCAACAACTGTTGTCTTGAAAGGAGTAACACAGTGCCGGCAAATAGTTTGTCGTTGTTTTTATATCCTTCAATGTCCTGTCCAACGCCTCAAGGGAATGTTTGTATGCCATAGTACATTCATCCCAGATAACTTTACACCGTTTGAGTACTGTGGCCATGGACGATTGTTTTCTATGTTGCACAATGCCTCTGGGTTATTTTGGATATTCAGTAGCAGCATAAATGCAGAATGGCACTACAGAGGTGAATACGGTACAACCCATCGATTGTCAATGTCAATGGCTGCGTTACTGATAGTTTTAGTAAATATTAAAATAATGGCTAAATTATCGTCAAAAATTATTATTTTATCCCTCCCTAAATTATTTTTGCCTCCCCCCCCATATTTCGATGCAGGCTACGCCCGTATGGTATTTTTATAAGTAGCATACTTAGAGCCCTGCAAAATTGGCTCAAGCCCCACCCGACGTATCAATTTTTATTTTGCCCGAGCCCGAACGACATTTTTATTTTTGGCACGCCTCGAGCCCGACCCGATTTTCTATTACGTAAATTGTTGCATTTTACAATATCCCTGTATGACGTCATGAGGTTGCGTTTGATTGACATTTTATTAAGTGTCAAAACGTATAAAACAAAAAAACTGGACCGTCCTATCACTTAGAGATTTGGAATAAAGTTTAAACCTACCCAATATTCGCAAAATTTTTTATAAAAATCGGTCCAGCCGTTTCGGTTAACTCATACCAAAACGACTAATTTTAAAATTGACAATGACAATGCAAAGATCCTACATAATGTTTTATATATTAGATAATGTCTACTTTTACTTAATCATACATTTCGATATTAATTATAAAATTTATTTATAAGAGCAATAACTTAAAAGATATGTATATTATTCGCTATAAAATATATAACCTTAGACCCGACCCGGAGCGCGTAGTCAGCATCGGAATTAGAAGGGGGGGGGGCAAATGACTTAAACCTGCAATCTTATGGAATGATCTTTAATAAATTTATACAATTTTAATTTATTGCCGATTCGAATTTATCTATGAAGAACATTATGAGGGAAAATCTTCTAAAAAGTAAAGAACTGTATATTCATATTTTCAAAGCAGACGATAGATACGCTTTACGTCATGAGGTTGCTTTTGATTGACATTTTATTAAACGTCAAAACATATAAAACAAAATAATTTGACCGTCTTATCACTTGGAGATTTGGAATAAAGTTTAAAACCTATTCTCAGACCTACCAAATATTCGCAGAAATTTTCATAAAAATCGGTCCAGCCGTTTCGGAGGAGTTTAACTACCCACACCGTGACACGAGAATTTTATATATTAGATATGTCGTCTCTTCGTTTTTATATTCTGTATCTATTTTAATTGCTATGCAATTTTTTTAAATGCTTATAGCTTCTAGTATAAATAAATAATCATAAAAAATGAATAAAAATAAAGCCACAGTAAATAGGTAATATTGGGAGCATATTACAACAAGAAGATTTGCTTTGCTTTCTTCTACTTATATTACTGCATGTAA
Source organism: Gordius sp. MW1 (assembly GCA_964036665.1). Lineage (NCBI taxonomy): Eukaryota > Metazoa > Nematomorpha > Gordioida > Gordea > Gordiidae > Gordius > Gordius sp. MW1. Next base: position 6,972,279 of record OZ038529.1, on the reverse strand, counting down.
ATGGTATTTAATAAAAATCAATGAGTTCCCTAAATTTTAAGGATGCCTTACAAATGCTTGACTCTGTCCTTGATATAATTTTATGGTATATTTTGTTATTTTGCCGTAGTTTTTTAATTCCAACTGTTTTTATTATTTAAATTTTGTTAGTTAATGAGTTTTTTTTGGGTTAGTCTTAAACCTAGGTCACTCGTACCTTTATAGTTATTTTTTAAATTTAATGATAATAACTAAATGTTAACCATATGTGTTTGTCATGAAATAAAAGTAAATAAGATTTGTTTGAAAAAGATTAATAAAAGAAAAAACAATTTGTAGGGAAAGATTGTTTTTAAAGCAAAGTGTAGCCGTGACAAAATTTTGCTTTTGGGGCATAAATTTTGTTTGTTGAATTTTAAATGAATACAATTTCTATTCTATATAGATTTTTATTTGCATCATTTAATGATAAATCTTTACCTGCAAATATTAATCATCTTTGTTTAAAAAATAGGGGTCGGGACTTGTCGGAAAGGAATAATGTTGGTCATTTCTTAGTGCGTCCTCCTAACTACAGAACTGCGAGGTCACTAATTTTCAACCCGACCCAATCCGAAAGCATTTTTAAATTTTCAACCCGAACCTGACCCGACCGAAAGAATTTTATAATTTTGAAGCCGACCCGACCCGATTACGTTTAGATTTTTCCAACGCGAGAGTAAAAAAATGGCGGTGTGTAAAATTTAATTGACAAATTAAAGTGCGATTCATGAAACCAATTGATACCACAAATTTTGATTACTAAATCGATTTGAATGATTCATTATAGTGATGTATAAATATGATAGCATCTACTACAATATTGGGTCGCATTAATTTGAAATATATTGTTTTGCAAATAAACCATTTAATAAATTTGAACTTCCTTTTATTTTGGTTTATGAATATATATTTATGTAGTTTAAAAAGGAACTACCACTTTAGACCATTTAAATACAATTTAAAATATATTTTGTTGATATATTTTACCTTTTACGAGTCAAATTAAAATTTTTGATCCGAACCCGACCCGACCCAAAGACATTTCAAAATTTTCAACTTAACCCAACACGACATTAGTTTCGGGTCACCCGAGAAGGTCTCTCCTAACTCATAAAGACAATTGACGTAAAGTTAAAATTAAAATAGCTTTTATAATTGAACTTATTATAATTTTGGAAGAAAATATTCTAAGATTATACATTATAAAAATCTAAAGACCTTTTTCTAGGAAGAATTTTTTTTTCATGGGCCATGTTGTCATCTTGGCATATTTTTAATTGTAATACGTTAAAAATTATCATATTGCATTTGAAAATAATTTTTTTATTGATATGAGTGGGCAAAAATGTAGCACATTAAAAAATAATAAAACATAAAGTTTATTTATTCTTTCCACTAAACGAGGCTATGACTTACCGAGTTAAAATTTATGGATGTTTGTTTTTTTAAACGGGATTAAAATTATGGCTATTCTAGCCCCGTTCTGCCCTATATGGTATGTGAATGAATTACAAATACAATTTCGCTAAATATCTTGATTATAATTTTACGGAAACCTTATTCAATTATTATTGATTTGATCAAAAAGTTTTTTTTTGATTTTAACACCGATTTAATGAATTATAGGAATAGCTAATTTTGTCATTACTTTTTTGAAGGACAAAAACTCATTTTAATTTATAATGACAAAACAAGTTTGCATTATTATATCATTGGTGTTTCCCAGTCATATTTTTAAATGTTTATCGATTTAGGATTGGATGTTATTTTGCTACTGCGGGAACCCATGTCACCCGATTACCCCTTTAAAGTAAACAATTCAAAAATGCAACAAATTATTTAATTAACAAGCCTTGATCCATTTAAAATTTTCAAATATTTTTGGATCTAACTTGAATAAAGATATTTAATTTAATTATTTGCCATTTTATAGCATTTCAAAATATTTCGAGAAAATGTTGAAACTAATTTTATCCCAGTGGTTTTGTCGATAGAAAATGAATGATAAATGCTAATAAAAATAAATGATAAATATTAATAAAAATGATATATATTTGAATTTCAAAAGCTTTGGGAGATAATAAATGTATAACCTACTTTAACTTTTATATCTTATGATTTAAAAGGTATAAAATTTATCGGACCAATGGTATTCAAATTAAATCGCTGGGAATTAGCTGTTTTGAATACATATTAAGCCAAGGATATAACTTTAATCTGTATCAAACATTTAGACAACTAATGTAACGTTCTTTTTAGAAATAATGTTTAGCACTTTCGAAATCGTTTTATTTACAAAATTATAGTTACCACCATAATTTAATTTATCATTCATTTCTTATTATTTCTCTCGCAAATTTGGATGAATCTAAACTAAGGAACTCATTGAATTGCCTAAAAATTGGTGAGATTTATGAAAATTGTGAGGATTTTTGGAGTATTAGTTGAGAAGCATGGCTGGAATTCTCGGAATTAAATTTAATGAGAGGGGTCGAAATTTGTTAAGTTCCACCTTGGTTTGGCTGTGTACTAAATGCCTCATAACCGCATTGATTAATATATGTTTTGGAGTGTATCTTTGGCTCGAATTACATCAGCATCCACATCTGATCCCAGCCATTTACGGCGATACTATGACACTCGGTTTCATATTATCCTTTATGGTCGCCTTTCTCCTCAACATACGTAAGCCATTTACTATCCCATTTTTTACCATTTTTCATTTTTTTGTTAAAATTTTATTGTAGTGACTGTATATAAAAAAACGATATATTAGAGGATTTGAGCACAAGTTAATATATAATAATAGTTTTCTAGGTAAACCTCTAAACCTGTTTATATCACAATCGGGACTGTTTGTATTTGTTAACTTAACTTGCAGCTAAACTATATTTCAATGTTTAAGTAACTTTTCTTTAACATCTTATTTCCCCTAACAAAGATTTAAAAAAATTTCTAAAGTAGATTATTATGTAATATTAGTGAAAATCAAAGTATCGTTGGATTTCCATTCACCTTATGCACGTCTCTCCTGGGTGCCTTACATTAATTTCATAATAACCTTGAACTGCATTTTGACCTATGCCCTGATTGCTTTGGGTATGATTAACAAATTTCACAATATGTATTTTCCATTAATATTGAAAATATTTAATATTACTAATTGTAGTTGATAAAGTTGGGGAAAAAACTTCTGTTTATTTTCCAATGTAAAAATAAGCCATTATAATGCAATCTGCTATGTATAACTCTATGACAAAAATTGTAATTACATATGGTGAAAGGTAGTCTATGCTTTTTTGTCAAGCGAAATTTACGGGATAATTTTGACAAGGAAATTCAAAGGGCCATGACGCACTATAGGTTTGAGTTGGGTAGCAAAGTTGAAATGGATAGATTACAGATTGGTAAATTATATATATATTATATGTTATAATGTAATTGCAGAATAAACTGAACATGAACTGGAAATTTAAAAAAATTAAAGCTTTTTACGTATATTATTATTTTGTTTAGTTTTGAAGTATTTCGTAAGTTTGAATTAATAGATCAAAATTTTCAAAAACGTTGATTTATATTTTTTGTAATTTAAATATTAACAATTGTATAAAACACAGATTTTCATTGCTGTGGCAAAGACAGTTACCGAGATTGGTTTAACGTTACGTGGTTGGAGCACGACCAAGCAATTTTTAAAATCATTTTTGCCGAAGCTTATGACAGGTTTTTTTTGATAGGTTTACAATTTAAAATTTTTCCCTTTCAAAAAAGGTAACATTTGTATCATATCCCCTGTATAGGAAAAATCCGCTGCTAATTTTCTCATCAAAAATATCATATAAATTGACTATGACGAATTTAATTTTTTCCTAAACTTTTTCTACATTCTGTAGGTAAATCAAGAGTGGACTCGCTAAATTTTATAAAACTTAACATGCATGATAATTATAAAAACATAATTATTTTAGTTTGCAAAAAGAACCACTCATTGCTGGAAGAGCGGTTCATAAAATGGTAGATAACGTTCCTTGGAGCTGTTGCGACCCCGTAGCCGTAAGGCCTTGCATTCATTACGGTGTTCATCACAATAATTTGCACTTTAACTACGATTTTGCCCGTAACACAACTCTTCATTCGATGGGTTGCTTGGACCAATTGACTAAACATTTCGGAACTTATCTCATCCAATACATTATAATTTCGTCTTCGGTTATTGGAAGCATCGAGGTATTACATGTATTGGTAGCAATTTTTACAACGATCTTAAATTTTATTAAATGGGAGTTTGCAATATTAGACAACGATAATCTTTTATCCATTTTGAAATTTCCAAAAAATTCCTTAATACTAATAATTCTGAAAATAACCATTTTGATTAAGTTATAGGGCTGAAGCGCCCCGAAAAATCTTGGACTTATGAGTAGGAGGTCCATTTAAAAAATTGGTTAAATTATGTTTAAAAATAAGCTGTAAATGATTGTTTGACTGTAAGGACGTAATTATCCAAGTTTAAAAATTTAAAATCTAGACTTAAACTATGTTAATCATTTTAATATATAATTGATTTTGCAATTTTTCGCAAGTTCATTTATGCCCTAATAGGTGTTTTAATGTTATAATAATAATTTATAAATTATTACTAAATGCTATTTTTAAACTATGTTTTGTAAATTTTTATCATCATTTTTTTCACATGAAACTATTTTAGAGCTTAACTCTATTGCTGTTGATGTATTTAAAATCGGCCATATTTGAATCAATTAAAAACGAGGACCTCTTTGCTGACAGCATGGGTTATTTTATGGGCGGCGCTTGTTTTTTTCGCGACATCAAGAGTGGTTATGAAACGTGTAAGTTGTTTTAAAGATTCATCATATATTTTTTTAAAATTCAATTAATTTTCAATTTTTTTCTAATTTTTTAGGAAATTTTTAACTTACTTATTTTTCAAAGGTTTTCCAAACCCAATTTTTAATTTTCCCAGGAAAACTGTAATTTTCTCAACCACATATGCTTAACAAAGTGATGTCCGCCATATTTATTCATGTAATTAAAAAAAAATTTCAGAAGTTGCGGATTCTTATTTCAACTTACATTTCCGAAATTTTTCATTTTTCCTATCAGTACTACGAAAGAAAGCCGAACATATAAAAAAGCTTTTGGACCCAAAAAATATTGAAATTGAGCAAGCATATCGTCAATGGAGACGCGTTTCTAAGGTGATGACGGACAAATTTGGATTATCCGACGTACCCTTGGGCAAGGGTAAAGCATCTTTAAAGTCAACCGAAAAAATCAGTAACCGTCGTCCCCTCAAAGAAGTGAAAAATGGATCAAAAGCCATAGTTAAACCAAGCGAGCCCTTGGTCCCGATGTCCATAATTGATATTGATGAAGGTGGAACGGATCCTAATGACAAATCTAAAATCGCTAAAAAAGTTTTATTAAAAAATGTTAAAAAATAAACAAACGCTAATCTTTTGGGTTGTTACACAAATGTAGAATGTATAAAAGCGCTAAATTTTAGGATAAATATTTATTTAAAATCACATTATTTTTTGTAGAAAATTTGATAAAAACTAAGCTCACATCATTTATAACTTCATAAGTAAAAAAATATTTTTTTTATTAATCACGATATCTCGTGTTAAAATATGATTTTTAAATTTTTTTATTTAATAAATCTCATTAATCAGAAGGCAAATAATCTTTATTAAATATTTTTGCAACTATAATAGTTTATTAATATTTATTTGTCTTTAAATTGGCTTGCAACCCCTTCCACAACTAATGACTTCATGCTAAGATAATCCAAAACGTTTACCATTGAATTTATTTGTGCTGGTAATATTATTTTCACTTTATATAATCGAGTTTATCCATATTATATGGGTTTTTTTAAGGAGGTTTAAAGTTGCATCTAACCTTATTTGACCTCCACAACTTTGCAATAAATAAATTATATACATTGCATATTTGCTCAAAATAAGTTTAAATTAGCCATCTTCCATAGATTAATCAATGATTGACAAGGGAAAGGTATTCTTACAAAGTTCAAAAAACGGCCTTTCATCTAAAAGTGGACTTGAATTCACAGCAAATTCTGTAATTTTAAACTTGCTTACAACCTCTCTTGCAGATAATTTCTTAGTGTAAATATTCTCAATATGATTTTCTGTTTGTGTTGAAGGTGATAAAATAGTTAATAAAAGATAGATGTCAAGTGTAATGCAGCATTATAAACATTCCGGATACTATTAGGATAAAAGAGACACATGTTTTGGAGTAGTCATAGCTGTAACCAGAAAGTTCTCTTTGAAATAAAACCTGTAACGGAACTATGAAATAATAACGTTTAAACCATCCAATTACATTCATACAACATCAACTTTTATTTAAGACAATATTTATTTTATAAATATACAAATGACGCGCAACTTATAATTTTAGTGTACATAACTAAAAATAAGCATCAAATTTCGAGTGTAGTTTTTAACTGGCAAAAACGACTTCGTCCTTGCGCCTTTTATTGACGAAAGCGCCGGGTTTGCATTGAGCTTCTGGGTGATTAGCCAACTCCGGAGGACAAAATGATGCTGGGCTAGCAATCAGACACTGCTTGAGGTCGTAGAAAACTGCTGTATCGTCTTTAGTCAAAAAGCTTATGGCCGTCCCACTCTTGCCCGCACGACCTGTTCTCCCTATCCTATGAGTGTAATCTAAGGGCAACAAAATATTATGAGAAAATGACGACCAATTTATAAGGGTACTATCATCGCGTTTGCATTTAAATAAAAGGCCTCGTAAAAAAATGAACGACATGTTTTAAAGAGCACACAGCAGTCTTATTATAGAATTATGTTAAAGGTTTATATTAAAACCTTAGTAAATGTCAATCTATATACTAGAGTTGTAAAAAGCCCTGCGTTGAATTTAGTCGACTTTTAGTTCAACTAAGACTAACGGCCGACTTAGCGGCAAAAATCCTTTGGCCTGTTTTTCAAATGTCCATTAAGCCTAGAGGTCGACTAAGAAAGTCAGACCAAATTTGTAGTAATCGACTAACAAAGATCAACAAAACTAGGTCATTTACAAAACTTATATATACTATAACTGGAATTAGAAATATGGCTCATAAAAAAGTACAGAAGATGCGCACAATCCTGAGAATTTAGACTTCATGTTTTGCACAGTTCGTTTTGGTGCATTTTTTAATATATAAACCACAGAGCGAGCAAAAATATATTAAACAAACCTTCGATGCTTTTAGCCATGTCATAGTTGAGAACTATGGAAACGTCGGAGATGTCTATGCCTCTGCTAGCTACGTCGGTAGCCACCAGTATGTGCTTGGCACCAGATTTGAGACTAGCTAAAGCAAAATCACGGGCTTCTTGCCCTTTCCCACCGTGCAGAATGCATGCCTTGTACTAGCGAAATAAACACACACAAAAAAACATTATTTTTACAATTTTTCATTATAAAACCTAATTTATTATGAAAATTGACTATGAACTTATTAAAATGAACATTATAAAATTATAACTTGTTAGCCTAAAAAACAATTTACTTTTAATATGAAGTATTTATATAAAATATGAATATTAAAATAGTCCTACCCCCATTTTTTCGAGCGATTTAGCCAGAATGTCGGCACCTTTTTTCTGGTTCACGAAAATTATTATGGGAGGATCGACCCCTTGCTCCAATATATTCAGCAGTTTTTTCCTAAAAGTACACGAGCGATACATTAAAAACAAGTTAAACAGGAAAATTGTTTAAAGATATTTACTTAAATGAGTTACATTTATTAATTATAAACAATCCTCAGAAATTGAGATACTCTAAATTAAATAAATATCAAATTAGCAATAGTATAACAAAAACTATAATTGACGCTGCCTATAAAGCCTTTTTATAAGCTAACAAATGATCTAACTTAAACTTATTTAAAATTTTCTCAACAAAACTATAAGGTGTCCAGGGTGGCTTAATGTAAAGGAGTTTCATGATATAACGCGCATTTTAACCTTTTTTCATTTTCGCTAACCAAGTACACTATCTGTTCTACTCGTTCAACGGGTCGGCCCACGGAGCCGATATAGACGACGGCGGGTCGCCTTAGGTATGAGCGCGCCAATCTTTCTACCGTAGGAGGCATAGTGGCTGTAAACATGACGGTCTTAGTAAGACAAAAATAAATTTTTTTGATTAGTATAGCTATTTGTAAAATGGGGTGTGGGGGTATAGAGCTCGCGGTTCAAATCCCGCTCACTGCACTTTCTTTGAAAAGGATATAACATAATATCACATCTTAACACAAATTAGGGCTGGATAGCAGAGCATAACCCTTCATTCAATCTCTAAAGATACGCTGACCACCAAGTATTGTCATTTTCAGATCACAGATAAGTAGTCAGTTATAATAGGAAAGAATCTTGTCTTTTTTAGTATAGTAAATGATATGGTAAAGTGTAATGGATAGTTATATTTATTCGTAACGAATAAGGTGGTTAATATTAAATAGTTTTCAAAAAGTATATTGATAAAAATTTTAGAAAGGTGCCAAGGGAGTAATGGAATAAAAAAACCAAAATGTATTTCTTTATCAAATTCCATTTTGGTTTACATTATCATAATAAATTTTATAATTCAGTGATAAAAGTTGATTAAAATGTAAAATATATATATAGATAAAAAAAGCTAAATGGTCATGTTCATCTTTCATACATGCACATATTAGGCCTAAACCAACAACAAAAAAGTCCGGCTCTAAAATGTAGCGCCTAAACCATTTTTTAAAGTATAATATAAATGTAAAAACCATCATCATCATTATTCTAATGTGAAAGTTTTTGAAAAAACTAAGGGTCAAATTCTTAACTAATTCAAAAAACGCGTGAAAAATTTCATCAGGTTAAGTAAGACTCTAAAAATATTCAGGCAATATTGAAAAAATGTAAGTAAGACTCTAAAAATATTCAGGCAATATTGAAAAAATTTAGCATAATTAATTCAAGATAACAAGATATTGAAAAACCCACTGAAGAGCTATTTAACTTTACCATAAAGTAGGTCCAATCTTAAATCCCCACATTTAGACATTTTACTTATATAGGAACAATAAGTCTCGATAAGAAATTTAACTTATATTAAAAGCTGTGTTAAGAGATAGCACTAAATAAAAAAGTTTGGGACAATTGAAAATAAATGATCAAAAGTCAAGTAAAAACCTGGCGATATTTGCTTTTGGAAGTAAAATTTTTCATGATAACTCGCTCGTCTTCGGCCTCTTCCGTGTCGGGTTTGGTGTTGGACACGGGTAAATAGTCCAAAATTTTTTGAACGTCACCCTCGAAACCCATATCTATCATGCGATCAGCCTGTAAAACAAATTTCATTCAATAACATTAAGACATTTAATACGACGCGTATTTTGAAATATATTAATAAGAGAAGTTTCAATAAAGGGTAACCCAATCATATTATGATGTAACCTTATTTTATATGTAATTCTACTAAAGTATAAAAGACCATATAGCTTTTAAATTTTTTGTAGGTAATTAAATATAATTTAAACGACCCTTACAATTAACAAAGTATTTTCAAACTTTCTGAGACTCCTCTCTGATATTTTGGAAAGGGCTAGGCTATTCTAAATACTTATCATAATTTCTTTGCATTTTTTTTAAACATTTCACTCTTTATATTATATACTCAACCAACGACTTTAATAAAATCACAAATCTTTAGAATAGATGTGTTTAAAAAACTAGAAGAATAAATACATACCTCGTCCAAAACGACATAGGTGCATTGATTCAACACGATGTAATGATTTATCAAGCAATCCAGCAAACGGCCGGGAGTCGCTATCACGATCTATCCATATAGCATAAAAGCATTTAACTCACATTGGGTTTTTATGAAATTAAGCATAATTATGAAAAAAGAATATTTACATCATTTTAAATGTCAAACTTTAATCTCATTAAAAATGGTATTTTAAAAAATAATATGCAATTCCTTTAAAACAACCCATATCATCGCGCATACGATGCCCAAAAATTCAAGTTTTTTGATACCTCAAGACGCTTATTAATCTATTTATTTAGCTAGGCATCTAGCTAGATAATAGATCAGAACAAGGCAAAAATTTTGCCCTTAGTGACTCCATTGGCCGTAAAATAATATTTTCACGTCAGGAATTAAACGTTTACCGCCTCAACTGCAAAATTACAAAAAAGAGCTTTCGATATACATAAAAGTCTCGAAGCTCACCTCACAACCGCGCCTAAGCCTAAATCCCTGTTCTTCCCTAGATAGACCGCCTATGAGAGATACCGTCCTTATTTCCAGCGGTTTCCCAAATTTGCCCGTCTCTTCTTCGATTTGCTGGGCCAATTCGCGCGTCGGAGCCATTATTATAGCGTAGGGACCTTGGTCGTTATCTGTGTCCCTATATATCAACAATAATTTTACAATCAAAAAAATGACACATAAACATACATTTTAGTGTGTGTAGACATTTTAAAACGACATGCATTTGAGATTGTTGATTGTAATTGCAGTACAGTCAAAAACGTTTAATTGCAAAGCCTTGGGTCTGAAAAAAATTCGCGATTAACCGATATTTCGCGATTAAACGATGGAAATAAAAGTATATGTACATTATATTAAATATTCATTTCTTACGCTTCGCAATAAAACGATATTTTATATACTTGTTTGAATGGTTGATTTAACTCGAAAATGTTTGCGAATATCCGATATTGTACTATTAAGCGATTTATCAATAAACGATGATTCTTGTTAATATTATCGTTTAATAAAACAAAATGGTGATTACCTTAGCGATTAAAAGATTTTAGCGATAATCCGATTCGCGATTAAGAAGTTTCGACTGTATATCTAATAATAATGCTTTTAGTTTGAAAAATCTGAATTACGTGTAATAATTAAAACTCTCTTTAACATTTTAGTTGCATTGAATAGATATAATGCCCCCAATAATTTATTGGCAAGAGTTTGATTTGATTTTTTATTTAAATCCAAAACAAACCCATTAATATGATATATAACTAAATTAAAACCTTTTTCCATAGAAATTAAAGGTTTGAACATAAATTTACGGTTGCAAAAGGATATATATACCAAATTGGCATTAAAGATGTGTAATTGTGCGCAAAAAATACCTTTCCATCTTGGGCAATGAAGTAATCCAAACTAGGAGTGGGATCAAAAAAGCCAAAGTTTTACCGCTCCCAGTTTCTGCCACCCCTATGATGTCCCTGTTTTGCATGCCTATCGGTATAGCCTGTCGTTGTATAGGGGTCGGTTCCTGTATAATGAACACAACAATGTTTTTAAACTTTAGTTAATGGCAAATCAAACATAATTACGAAAGTTATAGGAACATGGAGAAAATTTATACATAAGATGACGATCAGCTAACATATATTATTTAAGGATTAATAATAGATATGTTAAAAACATATTAAAGAAGTTTTTCAATTTCATTACAGCTAGAGTTAAGGTTCAATAATAAATACAACGAAACTTTTGCCTTAAAATGACTTTTTAATCACTTTCATATTAATTGCAATTTAAGTTTCGCGAATATATACATAAAAGCAATCGAGGAAATACTTTGTAGCCAATTTTTTCGATGATGGTCGCAATTTCCTTGGGAAAATTTGCCTCCTTCCATGACCTGTAGGGATTAGGGATCCTACCACCTACGAATGAATAAAAATTTGAAATTAATTATCTATTCAATTTAGTTTCAAAATTAAGAAATTAAAAACTAACTATGTTTGTTTTGAATAGTTTTCCATAAGCAAGTTATTTGTCGCCTCAAATAACCAAAATACATACAGCTTTCTATCTGTGGAAATCAACAAACTAATAAAATTTAAATTCTACTAAACCCTACGAAATTGGCTGCGGACATGGGCGTAGCCAGGCTTGGAATTAGAGGGGGGAAATAATGATTTAGGGAGGGGCAAAATCATCATTTTTTAATATTTTTGCCAAAATTTTGATAAATTTCAACAAATTTTTGGATTTAGAGGGGGCAGCCGCCCCTCCCTGACCCCGCCCCTCCCTGACTACGCCCCTGGCTATAGTAAATACACAATTAATTATGCTAGGGGGAGCGGGTACCTTTTATGCTGATGTTGTAGTCTTCCTTAAAAATGCGCCAGTCTCTTTCATTCATGTCGGCAATCTCCTTCTGAGACCAGTGACGGTCGTCCCATTTTTCCTTCGCCTCTCTTTTAGCCACCTTGGTTAGACGACTCCTAGCAATAGTAAAAAATACTTATCAATAAAAGCAAAAAATAAATTAAAATTTCCCCTTTGTCATGTCCCGTCAATGGGACATGATATATTTTAGGGCCATTATTATATCCACTTAAAAGGAAACGAAATATGATATTTTAATTTCTAGTCCTATTTGTCTTTATATTCTAAGATCTACCGCGATTTAATTAGATACTAAATATTTGTGTGACTACATCTTTATTTCCACTTTAAGAATTTATTAAGACTATTACCAAGACAACGATTAAGATTACAATATGTTTTTGAACACTACTTTATAAAGCTACGATAATAGCGCACAATAAACAATAAGCGTATCAACAACCGGACTGGTACAATAATGATCAGTGATATACATAAGAGGTAAACAATAATGATCGGGGGGGGGGAGGTAAATAATACAAACATGAACATGCGGGGAAATTTAACGATTAAATTATATTTATGATGAAGGGGGGAAAATCTAGAAGCAAGAATGACCTTGGATCTTTTTTTAAAGAAGAAGGGTAATTAAATTAAACCATTAAAACTGCAATTTACCAAAACTGGAATAAAACGGTACGCGGGGGCCGGGGAAGAAAAATCCAAATCTGGCCTTATGCCACACCCTTTAAAAACAAAAATTATACAGCTGTAAGGTGTATTATATAGAGTAAATATTTTATGTAAAACTATGTGATATTGTTACTTTTCTTGCTCCTTTTCGTTCCTGTTTCGCCGCTTTTCAATGAACTTGGCATAAAATTCGGCCTGTAGCTTACGTTGCGCCTATGCGTTAGAAAGAAACTCATCTCATATAAATTATTTGGAAATAGAAATAGAAATGTCAACTTAAACGAGTTAACAGAGCATCGAATATAAGTTATTTCCACGACACATCAAAACGTTTTCGACCAACCATCTCAGATATGGATATTTTTGGTAAGGGTGCAGGCCTCATATATTAAAGTAATTTCCGAAAATTTTAGAAATTTTGGACGTTTATTTTCTAAGTTACGGACGTTCAAGGGTCAAAAAGACGCTCGGGCGCGCTCTATAAATTTTACTATTTTGTCATATTTTTGAAAGTAATGGCGCTGTTTACTTAAATTTTGGTGCATTTTATGTTCCTAATAAATTCTCCATAGATATAGTTTAACAAATAACCTCAAACTTATGCGGTTAATTGTTTGAGGTGATATTAGTTAAAAATCGTAAAAATTTATTTCGACAACATAATATGAAATCACCAATTTCACAATGTGCACTCATTTATGACCCATTATGATATTTCAATCAGAGACCAGATTGCCCGGCCCGGCCCGCTGCCCGAACAGGACGGGCAACTGTCCTGAATTTTTATTTTCGGGCGGGCCCGGGCGGGCACGAAGAGATAGGATTCGGGCAATTCGGGCTTAATGGGGTTTTTTAAATAGTGTAGAAGGAGTGTATTATTTTGTTACTTTTTATTTAATTGCATATGAAAATGCTAAAAAAGTTAAGAAACTTGATTTCACCAGTTTCTCCAATTAGCCTTTAGTATTCCCTTATCATTCGTCGCTTTCGCTAAGTTACTACTTATTTTTATGATAAAATATTTCTAAGCCTTTCTTTTTTTGCTTTAAGTTAAAAGAATTATCCATAAATTGCATTTAAATTTTGATAAATTATTGTCTTTTTATCAAAGAGTAAGATTTAACAGAGCACAGATTGACTAATTGAACTAATTTTATTCAATACAATGTTTATTTATGGTAGGGCAAACGGGTTAACTCAAAAGGGGAGTATAATTTTGTTTATTGTAATATTATTTATTAAATAAACTTTAAACTTAATTAAAAAATTGCTACATAAATATTTTTATGGACATCGGCTGCATTCAATTAATATTTTGCTATTATATGTTTTTTAAATGTTCCAACATGTTTGTCCCTAATGCATTAGCAATTAACTTCTTAAAATATTGTGACCTAAAGCGGTTTAGCCAGTGCTATCTGGCCAAATTTTTCCGAAAGATTAAATACTAACTCTTTTAACCTAATAGGATTAAAATTAAAGATTAAAAGTTTCATTTGAAAAAATCATTCGACTTTTAAGTAATATAGGAAATTAGATTTCAGTTGTGATAATAAAATATTGCATATTTTTTTTAAATATGCCATTAAACTAATGCTTATCTTTTGATAGTGGTTGATAGAATTTAAGATCGCATAAATTCGGGCCTAACGGGCAAATTTAATATTTCGGGCCGGGCAGCGTTAATGTTTCGGGCGGGCCCGGGCGGGCACCTTGAAGGTTCGGGCGGGCAATGAAGTTAAAAAATTGAACCGGGCCGGGTTCGGGCATAAAATTTCTAACAAATCTGACCTCTGATTTCAATCGCCAATGTTTGGGGTCGGTTAAGAGATAGTCAAGAATGCGAAAAATTACATTTTCGCTAAATATATTTCTAGATGGCGGTATAATATTAGTAAAAAACATATTATGATGTTTTTTTTTATCGAATTGCAAATTTATAAAAAATACATGGTAAATAAATAATATTAGAATGAAAATATATCCAAATAATGATCTTTTTTTCTGCAAATCTTAAATTTTAACTTAAATGGGGGTAGGCTAAAATTAATGTGAGGTTGAAGATAAGATAAATATTAACATGATGGCGAAATTGCTAAAATATTTTTATTTTTTACAAAAAATCCATATTAAAAATAAAAAGATTTACAAGATGAAAGGTGTTTCAAAAAATATTGCTAGCTAGGCGTGATCATTTTTAATTTTAATCTATATATATGTATTTTGATCGCTAATAACTTCTAAAGTTCTCAACCGATTGCCACCAATTCTTAGCATCCTGGATAGTTCATGAATACTTTTTATCGACCGGCGACAGCTGTAACCCTGTTTTTAGGTGTGTTTCTTGCCATCTAGCCGACGGGAAAACATCGTTTTTATATTTATTTATCGTTATGGTGCTACTTATAACCTTAAAAGCATTTTCACTATAAACTTGTTATTTGTGCCTCAATTTTTTAGTCAACTAGGTGCGTTCTTTACAATTTATAAGTCTGTTACAAATAAATGGTCCTATTTAGCAAAAACATCGCTATTTTCTTAGTATAAAAACAACGCGCGCCTTTTGAAGCATTCCCACATTTCGTTATTTTACGTCTTTTTAAGAAGCTCGGTTATTTATATTACAACTGTAAAAACTTTCTCAGATTTCGGGTTATTTGAAAGCACGGAAAGTAATATGTGCATACTAGTATCCTATGTTATACTAGCTGTGCCCGGTCAAGCGTTGCTTTGGCTTAGTCCTTAATTAACTAAATAATTTGTACGTATTAATAGGACATTATATGAAAAATTTTAGGTAATCTGTAAGAGAGTTTGCTAATTGTCCAATCGAATATTTTAACCCACTCGATCTGCCAAAGATACCACCTCACATTCTGCATTTTAAAACGATTATCTCATGAAGCGCAATATTAATCAGCCAACACTTTACAATAGCACACGTCTCGCTGTTCGCTTGGTGTGGAACGTTTTTGAAGCCCCGATTTTGACTGGACTTTTCGGTGGAGAAGATGTCCTTATTCCCCGGATCCCTTTGATTCCAACAGATTTACCCTTTAAATTTTAAAGACAACAATTTCCTCTTGAACTCGCATTTGCTATAACCATTAACAAGGCTCTAACACAATCTCAAAAATTTGCGGTATAGATCTAGAAACAGATTGCTGTTCACATGACTAATCATTTGTTGCGTGTTCTCGCGTTGGCAAACCACAAAATCTGTATATCCATACTGCTATTAAAATGCCAAAAAAATATTGTCTACCCATAAGCTTTATAAAAATATGTCAACCAACTTCGACTCTAGCGGTTTAGTCACCGCAACGCTAAATTAGGTACAAATGAGTTCATTTCATTCGTTGTAAAAGCGGCTGGGTTTTGTTTGGCCGACCTTTGGTCATTACATTATTATAAAAGCTATACTCAAAATTTTCCCCTTCATTGTCGAACATCATTGACTTTTATACACCAGTGGTTCAAAACTTATACACCTTTGTGACCTAAATATGTCTATACGTTAACATGGCACTTTTTAATGTTTAAAATTAAAAACTACCTAATAGATATTTATAACTGTCGTAAATACATTTAATTAATTATGAATAAATATGCTTTTTCCTATTATTGCGTTAAACTTAATTTATTTACAAAATATAGCATTATATTTTTTAATATCATAAACTTCTCAAGGATGACCCAAATTCTTCCATATATGGTCCTATTAATACTTACTAATTATTTAACTAATTAAGGACTAAGCCAAAGCAACGCTTGGCCGGGCTCAGCTAGTTAAAATTAATATAATGCTTAAAATCCTAAATTAAAAAATACATTTAAAATCACATTGCCAAATTTAAAGAATTAATTATTAGGGCAAAAATCAATGTACGTACACAACCTACATGGTTGGTAAAAGAAGCAAAACCATTTTAATTTAGAAACACTATGCACCAAATATATTTAGATATCAGGCTTAATAGCAAATTAAGGATTTTATATATAACTAGCTGTGCCCGGCCAAGCGTTGCTTTGGCTCAGTCCTTAAGTGGTTAAATAAGTATAAGCTATTAATAAGACTTATCTAAAATGGGGTCATATATGAAATAATTTATAATGTGAAAGGTCCGAATGATTTTATGAACCCACTATTTTTAGTATATATTTATATAATAAGACAAACCAAATGCAAATTCTGTTTTAGTCATCAAATCCGACTAAAATTAAATGTTTTAAAATTGCTTATTAATGCTGTTACTTATTATACAATAATACCATTATTTTATTTTTCTAGTTAGCTGATTTATTTGAAATACAATTTTCTTTAATATAATAAAATAATTAATTGAAGGATGGATAATTATTAAAAATATGCTTCTATGATCGACCACGTGATAATAATGACAAAAACTGCATAATTTAAATTTTATTTATTTAATTTAAATAGTCTGTTAAACCCCAATAATTTTAACCGTATACTGTAACATTTTTATTATACTTTTAAATATCTAATTCGAGAAAACTTCAGCTTTGTATGTATGACGTCATTATTGTATATGCTGCTATAAATGAAACTGGACGGAAAATGTCAGATATTTTTAAAACAAAAAGGTATTTTAGGAATCTGAAAAAGCTATTTTACCCCTGGCCTATCTGGGCATCTACGGCTAAATTTTCGCTCGAATCGGATCTGAAGTTTCAGAATTTAGCCCTTTTTTAAAACCAAAAGGCCGAGAAATGTCCGATATTTTTAAAACTAAAAGGAATTTTAGCAATCTGAAAAAGCTATTTTACACCTGGCCGCCCTGAGAACCTACGGGTAAAGTTTCGCGCGAATCGGGCCGGTAGTTTCAGAATTAATTCTCATTTAAATATCTCATTTAATAAAAATTAATGATAGATAAATAATGACATTTATATATAAATAGCATTTACTCAGAATAATCAACGTTGGACTATTTTATATTACATTTAAATTATATATACTTTCATCTTACTCATTTAAAATATCTCATTTAATGATAATGAGAAAAATTCATCTTCTTCACCCATATATTTTCTCAAATAATCTATAATTTTATTTATTTCAGGTTAATGCATAAATTTTATGTTGTCACCGTTAAGAAAAGATGACGTTTAAGAAATTTAATTCATAAATTTTATATTGTCACCGTTAAGAAAAGATGACGTTTAAGAAATTTAATTCATAAATTTTATGTTGTCACCGTTAAGAAAAGATTACGTTTTACAAACTACTATAAGTGATACACTCTTACTACAGAACTGTCTGTATATTCAAATTTTCAACGAACGCGAAGAGGTGCGTTTGATTGACATTTTATCGAACGTCAAAACGCATAAAACCCAATATCTCGAAAACTAAAAGGAATTTTAGGATTCTAAAAAAGCTATTTTACCCCTGGCCGCCCTGGGAACCTACGGGTAAAGTTTCGCGCGAATCGGGCCGGTAGTTTCAGAATTTAGCCCTTACATACATACATATATACACTTTACTTTATATATATAGACTAGATGGCACTAAACACAACGCAAAAACAGGGTTCCAGCTGTCACAGGTCGATAGAATGTATACACGAACTATCTAGGATGCTAAGGCAATGAATGACATGGTCAAATTTGGTGGCAATCAGTCGTGAACTTTCTGAGACTTTAGGCAGCCAAAGAAGATCGAATTAAATTCATATGTACATGTAGATTTACTAAAAATTTGTAGCAAATAAAAGCACCATTTAGATATTATATTCTTCAATTTCCCATAATAACATAACTTTTCTTTAAAAGCTACAGGTATGAATTTAAAAATAAGGACTACGACAATATTAAAAAAAAGAGATCATCTTTCTTAGTTTCTTCATTTAAAACATTTTTCAACTAGGTGACACCGTATTTATCCAAATGACGTAGCTCATCTACCCCCCCCCCCCCCCCAAGTGTTTCATTCTAAAAAATTAATCAATCAGACGGGCGGGGCTATAGAATTATCTTCAAGGTTAAAGAAATTACTAAGCTTATCATCTTCGGAAAACGGTACAATTTTCTGGGAAATAAAGAGGGGTTTTCATGCAAAAAAGGCCGAAACTTTACATTTATAAGTGAGTTATTATAACCTTGATATCTATGCCAGCCAAATTTCCGCGCCCGAAAAAAAGTAGCTCGTGACGGTCCTTGTATATCGGGTTGTAATCTATGGACGTATCTTCCGTAGCTTCCCAATCAAACACGAATTTGCGTTCGTTCAGGCGTCGGGCCCGTTTCTTTTTCTTCACCGTTCCCAAATACTTTTCCTAACGAGGCAAAATAAAATGCGGTAATTTTACAAAATATCGAAAAAATATTAAAAATATGCTGAGAGTCAAAAACTGAATTTAGCTATTTTTTGCTGGGCATATTCATACACCAGTGATGTGATAGACTAGCGAACAGCTGATAATGGCGTTAAAACAGATTAAGCAACTTAGGTTAAGAATGCGCACGCGTGCGATGAAACATTGCAAAAGTTGTGGATGAAAGGATCAGAGGTCAGATTCGTTTGGAATTTTCTGCCCGAACCCGGCACGAATCAATTTTTTAACTTGATTGCCCGCCCGAATTGTTGAAGCTGCCCGCATTGCCCAGCCCGAAATATTAAATTCGCCGGTTAATCCCGAATTTATGCGACGCTAAGCAGATGTCAGGTTTTATTTAAATTTTTCTGTCCGAACTCGGCCCGGTTCAAATTTTTAACTAAATTGCCCACCTGAACCCCTTAAGTGTCCGCTCGGCCATGCCCGAACCATTATAGCTGCCCGGCCCGATTAATTAAAACTGCTCGTTAGACCCGAATTTATGCAACCCAAAATCTTTCAACCATTATTAAAAAATGGTCACACAATTTTAATAGGTTAATTGGTAATGCATTTAGGTTAATAAAAAAATTTTAAATTAGTAATACTTACTTTGCTATAGAATATGATGGGGGAAATTTTTATTCAAAGCAAAAAAAGAATGGTTGTGAATTAATTTAGTATTATAAAAATAATTAATTGCTTAGATAAGGGATATAAAAGGCATGAAATGGGGCACAAAAAGAATGATATAAAAATTAATTATTAAAATTATGAATAAGTAATAGCCTAGATTAGGGAATAAAAAAGGCGAATGGAACCAAATTTTATCGTTAAAATAATTAAGGCATGAAGCCTCTGTTTTAGGTCTAGACGGCCCACATGTGTATTGCGAACAAAATATTTCAATCCATTCCATTAACGTAGCTAAGAAATGATGGAGTCGGGCAGAGATTTAACTTAGGGGTGGCAGCATTCGCGATATGCACTCTAAGGGTGCGTCTTAATACGCGCTTTTGTAGCTAGCTTGAAAAAGCGAATGCATGTTAAAACATAGACGCGTCTTAATACGAGCGTCACGTCATTTTTGTAGTTTTGCCGTATCAACTCAACCGCGATCAACAAGCTACAAGCTATTGAGTAAGCTATTACTGTGACCTAATATGTTTACATAGATAGACAAGATCAAGTAAAAACATTATTAAGAAGTGTGGAAAGGCACATGAAAAGCTCCACATGAATAATTGAATGGAATAAGCCTGGGGTTTGGTGGCCACATAATGCAACTTGGCTGGTAACTAGTATCAATTAAAATACTAACTTTAAAAGTGGATTATTGCAAATTAAATGGAAAACACTCTGAAGAAAATAGACATAGAGACAGAGAAGCAAAGAATTCTTAGGATTTGGAAAAGACATTCCTTGATTCTCTTCTTCAAGATTTTAAAGCCTTATCTGATCCCAATAAATTTTTGTTAATAAATGTTTTACAAAACTTGTATTTTTACATGAATAAAGTATTTAAATTATTGGAATATGAACAAATATCTCATATCTCTCTAGCTTGTTGGGTTGAAAGATATTTTCAACTGTTAGGTTTTGTTATTGTTAATCTCATAATCATATATAGGCAAAGCTTTATTATCAGTACATTTTATAGTGAACAAATACCCTAAACTATCTTTTCAGCCTTTTTAAGCTTTGTTTTTATAGGAGTTTTAAGTATACTAAATCTTAAAAATTTCACACTTTAAGTCTGGTAGGCTAATAAATTTTTGTTTAAACTAAATGTTCTACATTATTTGAAAACTAATTGATGTTTATGATTTATTTTAAATTAAATACTAATAAAATGGTATGTGTATTTTGAAGTATAAGCTTAATTATAGTTATTTACTAAACTTGACAATCCTAAACATTAATAACAATATATTAAGTTGATATTGTAGACAATAAAATGTATATTTATTTACTAAACTTGACAATCCTAAACATTAATACAATATATTAAGTTGATAATCTATTTTTATTTTCTAAACTTGACAATCCTAAACATTAATCTAATATATTAAGTTGATAATGTATATTTATTACTTGACAATCTAAACATTAATAACAACATATTAAGTTGATAGTGTAGACAATAAAATGTATATTTATTTTCTAAACTTGGCAATCCTAAACATTAATAACAATATATTAAGTTGATAATGTATATTTATTTTCTAAACTTGACAATCCTAAACATGTAAAATGATTAATAAAGTAATTGTATCCATGAAACGTGAAGCGCGTATTTGGACAGAAAAAAAAATTGCGGGCTTGAAGTTGTAGCGCGTATTAAGACGTAGCCTAAGGAAAAAGTAACAAGATAATATACTATGATTTTAATTTAACTATACCCGGATTGCCCGAACCTTATCAGCGTGCCCGCCCAGGCCCCCCCCCCCCGAAAATCAAATTTTAAGGGCCGGGCATTTCTGGTCTCTGAAAAGGATACTGAGAACTTTTAAGGATAGCTTTCCATATATGTAAGTTCAACATTTAGCTATTCGACAATTGAATAGCGTTTAGTTTAAGCATGGGCGTAGCCATGGAGCTGCCCTCCCTCTAAATCCAAAAATTTGTTGAAATTTATTAAAATTATGGCTAACATTTTAAAAAAAGATCATTTTGCCCCTCCCTAAATCATTATTGCCCTCCCCCCCTCTAATTCCAATGCTGACAGTTTAAGTATTAATGTATTCCTCAAGCATAACTGCCTAGCTGCAGCATGGAAATTTTAATAGTGTACCATAGGCGTAGGGAGGGGGTTAGTTTTCGGGTTAGAACCCCTACAATGATTTTAAATTTAAATAATTTTTATATTGTATGTTTAATAAAAATAAATATTTGATGGAATTTTACTTTTAATATTTTATTATTTTTACGCTATTGTATCTTTAAACTTTTAGGAAAAAAACATTTTTATCCAAAAAAATTGTTAAAAAAGAAATTTCACCTTGAAAATTTTAACCCCCCCCCCCCTTAAGGAAATCCTAGTTACGCCTATGAGTGGGACTAACCTTTATTGCTCCTAATTCTTTATCTCGGTCCTTTTCTTCCTTAATCTTGCTACGTTCATCCTCTTTTTCTCTATCTTCCCTCTCTCTCCGTTCACGCCTTTCTCGCCTTTCCCTCTCGTAGGGAGTTTCTGTACCGTGAACATAAGATGTAAAACATGCAAAATTTTAGTTATGAACCTAAAAAGTGACATAAACATGATATAGCTAAAATCAAACTATGTATGATAGACATAAAACGCTAGTTAGGTTACAAAAATATATGACACATTTAATGAAGGGTAATAATGATTTAAGTCCGTTATCTAAAGTCTTCAGCCTAAATTGGATATTTTATAGGATTTAGTATGATTAAAATAAACAGACTTTCCTAAATCTAATTAAAATTGTCAAAAAGTACAATTTAGACAGATAAAACAATGTAAAACAATTTGATAAATAAGTGCCAAGTAAAATGTATTTTATACATTTTAAACCATCAATAGTTTACATCAAAAGTATAGTACAAAGCCTTTTTACTTTGATTATATATCAAAACAAAATATATCGTTCTTTTATTTAAAAAAAGGCAAAACTTAAACAAATTCAAAAAAATATAATTGTTTTAAGATTATAATTATTTTAAAAAATATGCTTATATGCATATGTTTCACAAATTCTGACTGTGTAAATAATAATCAAAACTGAGAGTAATACCAAAAAGTGTGTTTATTGTAATGAGCTTGACCACAACTGCAAAATATACTTAAATAACTATGTTCATTTAATGAATAATTTATTAAAGTGGTAAGCTAAGTTTTATAAATGGCATATTGGGTAGATCATAAAAAAGTGTTTAAAAAGTTTTTTAAATTTCCAAAGGTAAACAAAAAAATCCAAAAGTTATTACAATACATATAGAGCATTAGTACTAACATGATTTTACTACAAATTTTATACCTAAATAAATACAATTTTTTTTTGGTTATTAAGAGAAAGTCTAATATGTTATTAAATAAAACACAAGACTTATTATTGAAGTGAAAAATAAATCATTTAAATTTGGTTATGCTTATGTCAAAATATACCAGTGCTTTGGTGAGCCTGTTTAAGGAAATTTTGTTGACTCTTTTTTGCTTCCTCAATTTGTTTACGCTTTAATGCAACCTCTTCTTCTCTCTTCTTAATAGCTTCAGCAACCCTTTCTTCTTTTGTTAAAAACTTAGGCTGTATAATAGCAATAAAAAAAATATATATGAATATCTGAAAACAAAATGCATATATAATGAACAAATTCAGTGAATAGATATAGTTATAGTTGAAATAATTTATATACTTTGCTTAAAGCCTCTTGTTCTGCTTGCTTCCTAGCTAAAATTTCTTCTAGTGACAAAGGCACCTTCTTAGGAATTTGATCTTTAGTTTTACCATCTTCCTTTTCACTAATATTGTTTTTTTGTGATGAATCCTTTTTATTCAATTTTTGATTATCCCTCTCACTATGCCTATTTGTTAAAATGTTACAGGATCCATTAGAGCTCTAACTTTTACAATACATCATTTTTAAGATGCTAACAATTTTAATTGTATATACAACATAAATAACAAGTAAATAAAAACATACTTACCTTTTAACTCTTATCGCTTCCTTTGACTTTTCTTTATCTTTAATATCGTTTGTTTTTAATTCATGATGAGTCCCTTCTTTATTTTCAACCTCTTTTTGCTTCTCCTTTTTATGCTTCTTATGTCTAAATACAAATATATATATAGAAAAAACAAACATACTTTTTGTGTTTTAAATCTTTGGGCCTTTTTTGCTTTTTATCTTCATTATCATTTTTGGGTAGTTTGTTATCAACATGGTTATCATTGTTTTCTAAAACATTTTGCACTTCAGATTCCATCCAGGATTTTTGAATGTATGTATGTATACGTATAGAAAAAAAAGCACCGCCATTATGATGTACATATTAGAGGTCTGCATGGGCCGGTGTAATGTTCAATTCGCGTATCGTTTGATATCGCGGAAGTCAATCAAACACGTCAATCATGTATTGCACTATAATTGCAAAAAAGATTATTATAGGCTGGTATAAATGTCAATCAAAAATTGTGGTTTGTTATACAATAATTTTGTTAAGATTTTTTAATAAAGGTTTAACATAATATAAATTAAGTTCATTAAATATTTTTTTAATAGAGGTTTAACATAATATAAATTAAGCTTCATTTAATATTTTTTTTAATAAAGGTTTAACATAATATAAATTAAGCTTCATTTAATATTTATTAATAGAGGTTTAACATAATATAAATTAAGCTTCATTTAATATTTTTTTTAATAAAGGTTTAACATAATATAAATTAAGCTTCATTAAATATTTAATTTTAACCATTATAAACAAATTCAATTTATATGTATTAAGTTTTTTATACTACTATAAAAAGTGGGTAACATAAATAATTATTTTATATAAAGGATCTTATAATCCCTGATGATCTTAGGTGTCATATATTTGGTTTTAATTCTTTTATAAGTGATCCAATCTATATAAATTTAACTTACTCAATTTATTTTGCATCTGATAAAGCTATTATAATATAAAATAATGATATAGATATTATTATTTTAATAAATATATATTTTTAGCCATTACATATCATCTTTATTGGAAAAAGGCATATTAAAACCATGTTTTGTCAAATATCATTAGACATTGAAATAAGAATAATATATTTTATTTAAAGTAAATATAAAGTAAAAATAGTATGGTAACA
Source organism: Gordius sp. MW1 (assembly GCA_964036665.1). Lineage (NCBI taxonomy): Eukaryota > Metazoa > Nematomorpha > Gordioida > Gordea > Gordiidae > Gordius > Gordius sp. MW1. Next base: position 6,947,216 of record OZ038529.1, on the reverse strand, counting down.
ATTAAAAATATTTTATAAACAACTATCAAATATATAGGAATAGTCCCATTTTTCATATAATCCATAATCTCAGCAAAACCATATTCTTCCATTCTATTAAATAAAAGCTAAATTAATCAAAGTATAAATTAAGTAGTTAATATTTATAATATTAGGGACTTATAAGGCATACATCTAAAAAGGTAAATAACAAACTTTTGCATTAGCTTATATATATAATCTTAGGAACTTACTTATTACAAAATACAAAATACTACAATTTCAATAATTATAAAGGCATACATATAAAAAGGTAAATAACAAACTTTTGCATTAGCTTATATTTATAATCTTAGGAACTTACTTATTACAAAATAAAAAGTTTACTACAATTTCAACAATTATAAAAGCATACATCTAAAAAGGTAAATAATAAATTTTTGCATTAGCTTATATTTACAATCTTAGGAACTTACTTATTATAAAATACAAAGTTTACTACAATTTCAACAACTATAGAAGCATACATCTAAAAAGGTAAATAACAAACTTTTGCATTAGTTTATATTTATAATCTTAGGAACTTACTTATTACAAAATACAAAATTATATTGGTAAAAAAGTTTGCAAATTAAGTGATCTCAAATGAATGTCATTACGTAAAATAAAATGTATGTTTTTCCGAAATTTGAACAAATCATGTTACTCAAAAAAATCACGTGATTGACAAAACAAGTACTTTTTTCGTGTTTTCAACGAATGTGGAGGCGTGATTGACGATTACGCGATCTTAAACGCTACGTCGTCTCATACGCTACACCGGGTCGGGCCTAAAATAGAGTAATAAAAAATGGAGGCCGGGTTTGGGATTTGAAAAGCTTCAATTTATTTAACTTTATACTCTAATTATAATATAAAAACAAAAAATTGCTATTATTCCTTAAAGATAAAAAAAATTATTTTTCCAAACAACATACTGAAATAATAAGGTGAAAAAGTTTGCATGAGATGTATGACAAAATGGTCATTTTTATCTGGCAAAGATTTAATGGAAAAACTTGAAGGTATTTCAATCTTTTACTTTTTGAAAAGGCAAGCATCGAGTGAGAAGCGGATAAGACACCAACACTCTATAAAATATTAGTCTTTTATACATCATTAAAAAGCATCCCAAATTTGTTTCCATCTACTACGTGTAATGATGATCCTGTTGACTTAAAGATCTATCTACAAATTGAAATCAAGAGCTCAAACTATGCTAATTTTAAAGTTTACTATCAATAGTTATTATAAAATATCAACCTTTCTTTCTTAGTTTCGCACGTTGAAAATGCTGCCCGAATATGAAAGAAGCTTCTTTAAACTACGTTAACAAAATTTTAAATTTTTAAAATCTTCTTGCATGGATCCTCTTCCATAAGTCGTCCAACTATGATTAATCCAGCTCAAGTGTGCCACTAAACAATTGTAGATTTTCTATTTGGGATGATGATGAAGCGGAATAAATTAAAGATTTCAACTAAGTTGATTGTACATCTTAAATTAAATCTAAACCTGAGGTTGCTCAGCTTGATGATTTTATATTGGAAAGCACGCCAACTTATGTTACCAAACTTAACAAAATTAGCGAGTCAGTTTTTGTCAATTCCAGCCAACAGTGCTACGAGTGAACGCACATTCAGCAAGGCAAGTCGTCTTGTAGAACAGAGAAGAACGAAATTATTGCCTGATAGAATAGAGAGTCTCTTAGTTCTAAATGACAATTGTAATTTTTAATTAAACCCGATTTTATATGGTTAACTAAATTATTTCATGAACAATACAAAATAGTTTTTATACAAATAAATAACTTTTGTTTTTAATTCATGCGGGCCTGATGAGGCGCAATTTTTAGAATTTTTTGCGAGCCGGGTGCGGGCCAAAAAATAGTATTTGTGCGGATATGGGCAGGGCCTGAACCTAAAATTTCGCCCATGCAGACCTCATCGCTCAAGTGAAAATCGCTGAGCCTCAAATCTAAAAAATTTACATTTCGATTCTAAACACTTATACAATTAAACTTAATTTTTATTTAATTTTTGAAAGCTTTTGTTCCAGAACTATTTTTATCATCGTAGAGCTTTTAAAAATTATTCTTTACAATATGTAATACAAACATTATTTTATCAAAGAATTATATAATTATAGGCACTTTATGGTGTGAAAAAGACTCACCTATAGTTGCTTATCTTTGACAATATTTTCATTAAGAATATATGTTATATCTTGACCCTACATGGATCCCCAATCGGAGGCCCTATACCCATATTAAAATTGTTAGATGAAACTAGTCGTAGACTATCAGACATGAAAAGTCTTTTTAAACACCTTCCTGCGCGCCAAGCACTTTTTATTGTAAAAAATGCTATTTAATACCTAAATTTATGCATAGCTTTCGATACTACGCCATGTTCTTACCCCGCGAGGCATTAACTAAGTTTAATGCAGAGTTTAGATCTTTAACAGAACAAATAACCATTTAAACCCTAGGCTTCATACACTAGCAACAAGCTTGCCTTCCAACAAAACTGGGGGGGGGGGGGGGGGTAGGCTTAGGCTGAATAGCCTCCGTTTCTCTTTCGGCATTTATATCACGCCACCTGTCCTTCATTTTAACATAAGCCCCACTGCCTGACAACTTAAGCAACGTTGCTTTCCCCCAATGGAAGGACTTTTTTAAGCGTCCTTACACAAATCTATTGACTATCATGGCCTACACTGTATTCGCAACAAGGCCCGACATACAGCGATTAACAAACTTATACATAACTATTTTATCAACGCCGATTTTCCTTCTAAGAATTTTAAGATAAATTTAAATCTAATCAACCTCGTGAAAATTTGTTTTTGTGTGAATTTCCTCTATATTTGTTTTACCTCCAATTTTCAAGTTATTGTCAGTTTTTTCGGTATACACCTTTAAAATGGGGCAAAAACGCTCATTTGGCAACTTTGGACTCAATTATTTCAAAAACTTGACTTATAGGAAAAATATGAAAAATATATTCCTGTTAAGTAAAAAATACTCTATAAAAGTAGGTTAACCGTTTTCTATATGCTTCTATATGATTTTTTTGTAGACCTGTGTTATTTGCTGCATTGTCATGTAACCAGAGCTGTTAAGAACTAGTTCATTTTGAACTAGTTCATAGAACTAGTTCATTTTTTTCTGAACTTAGAACTGAACTAGTTACCTTCCCAAAAATTTGAACTGTGAACTTGAACTAGTTCATTTTTTTAAGATTGAACTTGAACTTGAACTAGTTATTTTTTTTCTAATTCTGAACTTGAACTTGAACTATACAATGTAATTGAACTAGTTCATCACAAATATATTATTTAAAATAAATTTATAAGCCGAGTGTATATGCGTCAACAATTTGACGTGCATGGTCTTGTCGGTAATCATACAGACACACACTAACCGCAAATTTTTGATTTTAAAAACACAAAATTTTTTAGAAAAGATGGATACCATTTCTGAAGTAGATAATAGGAACGAGGCAGCTCAATCTACCTTTTTACCTTGGCCTTCAATGGAAGAATACTTCAAATATGTATCTTCAGATAAAGATTCATTCAAAGTTAAGTGCAAACTATGCACTAAAGTTGTGGCGGCTTCAAGAACCTCAACAGCCAATTTATGGAGACATATAAAGGTAATAAGAATAACGTATTATAATTTATAATATAAAATCTAGGTGTCTCACTATCAAAAACATGATGAGATTAAGAAGGCTGTCAAGAATAAGGCTGGAAAAAGTTGTGAAGCTAACAAAAAGTTAACACAGACCTTAATTGACAGGCCTTTAAACCAAAATTCCCCAATGGCCATTATCAAATATATAATCAATGGTAATCAACCATTTTCGCTATGTGATGATGAGCACTTCAATGAATTGTTGAGGGCTTTTAATCCAAAAGCAAAAACAATTTGTAGGCAAACACTCACAGGGAAGGTGATGAAATTTGCTGCAAAGATGAAAGATACAGTTAGAACAAAGTTAATGGCACCCAAGTATGTATGTACAACTGCAGACTGTTGGACAGCATTTAATAAGTACTTATTAATTTCTCTAAAATTGTCAATTTATTTTTTTTGTTAGGTCATTTATTGGGGTAACAGCTCATTGGATAGACGATGAGAGTCTTAAAAGAGTTGATGCAGTTCTAGCCTGCAAATGTTTAGAGGGGAGGCACTCTTTTGATGTTATATGCAAATCCCTTACTCAAATTTACAAAGAGTACCATATTCAAAACAAAAATATCTGTACAATTACTGACAACGGATCTAATTTCGTTAAAGCATTCAGGTACTATTTATATAATTCTTCTTTCCTAACTTTTATATAGGATTTTTAATGAAAATGATGAGATGCAGGAGGAAGTAGTATCTCTTAAGGATATACTTGATCGGGCTGGTTTAGAGGGACATAATCAAAATGATTATGATTATCTACCCAAACATAAGAGATGTGCTTGTCACACCCTAAATCTGATTGCTACAAGTGATGTTAACAAGCTTTTGAAAAACAATAATGCGTTTACTAAATTATATAATTCTTCATTCTGTAAGTGCCAGGCACTTTGGAACCTCAATAGCAGATCCACATTATCGGCACAAACCATACGTAACCGTTTTGGGTGTAATATACCCTACCCTGTAGTAACTAGATGGAATTCAACATTTGATTCCATCTCTGTTATAATAAAAATGATTCAAAATAAGCCTAGTGATTTTCATACTCTCTGTGATGAATTGAGGCTTGAAAGGCTTTCTTTGGAAGAATCAAATTTTTTACAGGAATATCACTTAGTGAGTCATTATTTTAAATTTATTTAATTTTTTTAAGGTAATGGAGCCACTTGCTAAGGCCCTTGAAATTTTGCAGGGGCAAACATACATGTATATGGCTTATTATACACCTACCATAAGCCAGATTCAGTTATGTCTGCAGAATATGGTAAACTTAAAATGGGCTCAACCATTAAAAGATGCTATTTTGAAAGGAATAAACATCAGGTATCAATATAAATGGATTCTAATATATAAATCATATGGTTTTAAGATTTCCTGATCTCTATGATGAGGAAAATATTATTGCAGCTGTCCTGCATCCAATTTTTAAGACAGACTGGGCTTGGATCCGGTCACCAGAAAATGTGGAGGAAAGGTCCAGAATCTTAAAAGCAATAAATTTACTAGTGCCTCAAACAACTGAAAATATGGAGGTGCATGATACACAGAATGGTTTAGATTTTTTTGATATAATACGTGAGAATTCTAATAAAGAAACAATTGAAGACTATATTAAATTAAATAATACCTCATTCGATGTATTCGATGAATTTCCCAATCTAAAGCAAATTTTTATAAAATTTAATGTTTGCCTCCCATCTAGTGCTCCAGTTGAAAGGCTTTTCAGTCTGGGAAAGCTTATATTTGGAGATAAACGTACTTGTTTATTAAACGATAATTTTGAGAACAATATTTTATTAAAGTCCAATGGACATCTACTTTCACATGATTTTTATTGTAAATTATAATTGTATATTGTTTGTAATAAAGATTTTAAACATTGTATAGTTGATGATTTTGTTATATATGAATATTTCCTTAAATTAGATTTTCAAATATATAATAAACTATGAAATTTATTTAAAATTTTGGATAGCTCTCAAAAAAACTGATTTTAATTTAGGAATCATTGCCTAAATTAAAACTTTATCATATTTAAAAAAATGAACTGAACTTTGAACTGAACTTTAACTAGTTATTTTTGTAAAATTGAACTATTAACTTGAACTAGTTACATTTTTTCCTACATGAACTTGAACTTGAACTAGTTACTTTTGAAAAAAAAATGAACTTGAACTTGAACTAATGATTTTTTCAAATTGAACTATGAACTTGAACTAGTTCGTAACATAGATGAACTTTAACAGCTCTGCATGTAACTGGTCTTTATTGTTAAACTAGATGAACCCGGCAAACGTTGTTTTGCCATTTACCCGAGTTCCCAATGCTGGTTCCGTTACACAACTTAGGTGGATTTAAATTGCGAAGGATCATTATAGGTGAACCAATTTTCAGAATAAATTTGTGAGGTGGCATTCCCGATGGTTCCAATGAATTTAGAAATTCAGTTGGATAATGCACCGCCTGATCTGCATCGATAATTGTGTCAACAGATGTGTAAGTAAATGGTTCACCGGGAATGTTCAATAGAATGCGATTATTTATTTTGTTCACGTCGTCATTCTTCGGAGCCAAGATAGCCCGTTCATAAAGCCAGTCGTGATTTGTGAAGTTAATAAGAATTTCCGGGAACACCATATTTACGACATCTTCAATTGATGACTGTATTTTGCAAAAGTGCGATTAAAATGATATTTCGTGCGTTGTAGGTCAATTGGAAATTTACCGTCTCCCAAGTCCAACAGTTGGTTAGCAAATGGTTGCGCCGAATCATCTTGAAGTAAATGAACACACATGTTGGTGGTTAGCGTGATTATCTTTACACTTCTCCAAAGATATGACGCTTTCAGGCAAGCATTAAGCTCATCTGAGGGTGTTGACTTTGGGATGACTGGCAAGGTTTGACGGAAGTCACCGGCTAGCAGCAAGAGAGCTCCTCCCATAGGACGTGCAATCTGTCTCAAATCTCGGAGTATACAATCCAGCGCCTCGAGTGCTTTTTTATGTGCCATCGTACATTCATCCCAAATGATGATTGTGCATATTTTTATCGCATTCCAGAGTTTCAGGAATAAAGTGTGAAATTTTGAACCAAATCGGTCTGGTAGATTTCCAAAATTGTTGGCGTCTCCGATTATTTGTAGATTGTCGGGATGGAAAAAAGGCTCCGATTATTTGTAGATTATTGGGATGGAAAATTTTTTTTTTCGCATTCCATACATTAAAAATATTTTGACCATTATGCAAGGTGACATGTAGAAACAATTAAACATGTAATAATATTAAGAATTCATCGTTGAAACTACAAAATATATTAGAAATCTATTAATTGCTTTGTTATCGGGATTGAAAAAAATTTCTTTTTCGCTTTGGCATTTGTATATTAACCTTAAAAATTCTTTAAAAAAAACAACAATTAAACATGCAATAATATTAAGACTTCATCTTTAGAAACTACAAAATACATTAAAAATATTTTGACCATTATGCAAGGTGACATGTAGAAACAATTAAACATGTAATAATATTAATAATTCATCGTTGAAACTACAAAATATATTAGAAATCTATTAATTGCTCTGTTATAAGGATTTAAAAAAATTTACCTTGAAAGGCCTTTATACGTTATTTTCATATTTGACAATTAGAAATAAAATATATTAGAAATCTATTAATCGGGATTTAAAAAAATCATTTTTTCGCTTTGGCATTTGTATATTAACCTTAAAAATTCTTTAAACAAAAAAAAATAAACAAATAAACATGCAATAATATTAAGACTTCATCTATAGAACTACAAAATACATTAAAAATATTTTGACCATTATGCAAGGTGACATGTAGAAATATTTAAACATGTAATAATATTAAGAATTCATCGTTGAAACTACAAAATATATTAGAAATCTATTAATTGCTCTGTTATCGGGATTTAAAAATTTTACCTTGATTAAAGGCCTTTATACGTTATTTTGATATTTGATAATTAAAAATATTTTCAATTATATTAATTGGGTATTGTAAAACTTATTAATTTTAACGCTAATCAAATAAGTGTAGAGAATATATTTATTCTAGAAACTTTTAAACTTGTAGCTTTTACATTCTCGAAGCCCCTTGTTAGGTTTAGACGCGAGAGTGTACCAGGGAAAGCTAAGATCTGAAAATTGAAAATGAAGTCTGAACATATAAAAAACTGACGTTAGAAATCTTTTTAAAAAATATATATACAATCTCAGAATTACCTATTAAGCCATGGAAAAAAGAATTAAAATTATCCAAGAATGAAAGAAATTATTTATTTCAGGTTTAATTAATAAATTTTATGTTGTCACCGTTAACCGTTCTCAAAAACTAATGGACCGATTTGGCTCGAACAAATCTTAAAACATGCTCCGGAGTGTCAGGAATAAACTGTGAAATTTTGAGCCAAATCGATCTGGTAGTTTTTACAAAAGTTGAGAATCAGGCACTAAACCGTTCTCGAAAACTACTGGACCGATTTGGCTCCAACAAATCTTAAAACATGCTCCGGAGTTTGGGGAATAAACTGTGAAATTTTGAGGCAAATCGGTCCGGTAGTTCTCCAAAATTGGTGGCGGCATATTAATTGCTATGCAATTTATGGGCTCGTTTTTTGGTGTCCGTCGTCCGTCGTCCGTTACCCTCCCTATCTATTTGCATTGGGTATATTAGGTTATCGCTTTTTTAAATTAATGCATGAGAAAGAGTTGCCCCACCCCTCATCTCTATCTCCCTCGCTGTGTTATTTTTTAAATTAATGCATAAGAGGTGCCCCACCCCTCATCTCTATCTCCCTCGGTGTGTTATAATATAAGATTTGTTAAATTATCTATTATATAATAAACATAAATAAAAGTTGTTTACTTTTAATTGCTATGCAATTTAACTAGTTATATAATAAACATAAATAAAAGTTGTTTACTTTTAATTGCTATGCAATTTAACTAGTTTTTGTTATAATGCTAATGCTATGCAATTTAACTAGTTATAAATAAACATAAATAAAAGTTGTTTACTTTTTAATTGCTATGCAATTTAACTAGTTTTGGGGTTGGAATCCCGGAGTTTTTTTGACTCTTATGATTGTTCTTGTTACTATCATTGATAATAAGAATTTTTGGCCGTCCGCTGGCTGCTGACCAATGAAAAAAATGACCAGTGGCCAAAATGTGAATCGAAATTATTTTTTTCGTTTTTTTTGACTATTATGATTGTTCCTGTTTCTACCATTGCTATTATGACTTTTTGGCCGTCCGCTGGCTGCTGACCAATGTTATATAATAAACATAAATAAAAGTTGTTTACTTTTAATTGCTATGCAATTTAACTAGTTTTTGGGTTAGAATCCTGGAGTTTTTTTTGACTTTTATGATTGTTCTTGTTACTATCATTGATAATAAGACTTTTTGGCCGTCCGTTGGCTGCTGACCAATGAAAAAAATGACCATTGGCCAAAATGTGAATCCGAGTTTATTTTTTTGTTTTTTTTTTGACTATTATGATTGTTCCTGTTACTACCATTGCTATTATGACTTTTTGGCCGTCCGCTGGCTCCTGACCGATGGAAAAAAATGACCATTGGCCAAAATGTGAATCGAAATTATTTTTTTCGTTTTTTTTGACTATTATGATTGTTCCTGTTCCTACCATTGCTATTATGACTTTTTGGCCGTCCGCTGGCTGCTGACCAATGGAATAAAATGACCATTGGCCAAAATGTGATTCGAAAACTTTTTTTTCGTTTTTTTTTGACTATTATGAATTTATATCCACTTTTATTGTGTCCTGGCTGCTGACCAATGGAAAAAAATGACCATTGGCCAAAATGTGATTCGAAAATTTTTTTTTCGTTTTTTTTACTCTTGTGAATTTATATTCACTTTTACCGTGTGCTGGCTGCTGACCAATGGAAAAAAATGACCATTGGCCAAAATGTGAATCCGAGTTTATTTTTTCGTTTTTTTTGACTATTATGATTGTTCCTGTTACTACCATTGCTATTATGACTTTTTGGCCGTCCGCTGGCTCCTGACCGATGGAAAAAATGACCATTGGCCAAAATGTGATTCGAAAATTTTTTTTTTCGTTTTTTTTTGACTCAGGAATTTATATCCACTTTTACCGTGTCCAGGCTGCTTACCAATGAAAAAAAATGACCATTGGCCAAATTTTATATATAACCTAAAAATTTATTATAGATGGTCTAACAGACAGCCAACTATGTAATATATATTTTTAACCTTATAAATGCATATATATTTTTTTATTGGGTTAATATATTTCATTTAATTAGATTGTGATTTCATAGAAAACCTAAAAAGTAATATTTAAAAAAATAATATAGGTATTAGATTCTAATTTACGATAAAATATATCGATAGAAACTAACACAAAATTCGAAACCTCCTTCAAAGGTATAAGCATAGCCCGTTATTTCTAATTAAATTGAATCTACTATTAAACTCAAACACGAATTGTACTTTATTAGATGGCGCGCGTAAGTTTATATAATTAGTAAAATTTTTCTACGTGTCATAGATATTACACCGCACGTGTGGCAGGGAAATGTCCGATATTTTTAAAATGAAAAGGTATTTTAGGAATCTGAAAAGGTTATTTTACCCCCGGCCGCCCTGGGCACCTACGGGTAAAGTTTCGAGCGAATCGGGCTGGTAGTTTAAGAATTTAGCCCTTTTTTAAAACTAAAAAAAAACTTTTTATTTTAATTTTTTTTTTACATTAAATTAATATTTTGTTTTTGTTAATACCATTGATAATATGACTTTTTGACCGTCCGCTGGCTACTGACCGACGAAATATATTGATTTTCTAAACATAAAACACAACTTTATTATTTCATTATCTATATAAATAACATAATAACTTCGACTATTTAAAAGCCAGCATGGTATAGTGGTTATAGCGCCGGCTTGTGAACTGGAGGTGTTGTTCAAGTCAGGGAGGGGACAAATTTTTTTAAATTAAATTAATATTTGTTCATGTTAATACCAGATAATATGAATTTTTGACCGTCCGCTGGCTGCTGACCAATGGAATAAAATGACCATTGGCCAAATAAATCGAAATTTTTTTTCGTTTTTGAATTGGTTAACATTGATAATTACCCTATGTCCTCCCCTACAAGGGCCTATAACTAATTAACTAATTATTTTGCATCTAATACCCCCTATAGGCATTCTCGCCCCTTCCCACCTTTCTCACCCATAAATTGCATAGCAAATATGCTACGTTTATACGGAGTATAGAAGAGTTCCCCCTTCCCCTCTTCCCTTCCCCTACTCCCCTTCCCTTCTCCCCCTTCCCACGAGGGCCGAAGGCCCGAGTATATATATAGGGTGTTATTTAAATGCATAGTGAAAAATTCCATAATGCTCAGTTGTTTGTGCTCAGTTTTTAATTCAACTTGCTCAGATTTTTTAAAAATGTTCAGTTTTTTTATGCTCAGATTTTAATTAAAAAGTGCTCAGTTTTTTTGTAAACAAATGTTCAGTAATTTTTCAAAAAATGTTCAGTTTTTTTTTCAAAAAAATATTTCGTTTTTTTCAAAATATGCTCAGTTGTTATTGAAATCACTAAACTAACCCTAACCCTTGCCTATATTACATTTTGCCTATATTACATTTTGCACAGAAGTGTTATTGAGCTGTGGAAACGCTAGAGAGCTTTAATAATAGTTATAAATTATTCATTTAAATCGCATATTTATAAAAATTATTTTTATCTGTGGAAACCTTAGAGAGCTTTTATAATCGTTGTAAGTTATTACTCTATTTGTATAATAAAAATTGTCTATATTAAGTACATAAATCAAAGTATATTAAAAACAAATAAAATGATGCCTTTATTAATCATTTATTAAAATAATATATATATAAACCAAATAAAATGTTATAGCTGCTATATATAAGTGATATAACCAAAAATATTTTGAGGTGTAATACCTCAGTGGATTGAACGTCTGACTAGCAGCTTCAATAGCTCGTACCTCGCAGGTTCGATACCCGCACCTATCTCGTTTTAATTAAAAATTAAAATCACTTTGCATAAAACAACTTCGCAAGTATAATTAATCTCTGAGCAAATAAATAAAAATCTGAACATTTAATAAAAACTTGGCAAATTGAATAAAAAACTTAGAAAATGGCAATAAAAACTTTGCACTTTGAATAAAAAACTATGCAAAATAATTTGTTCTCATATATATATATATATATATACATACATAGTTTCATTTTTATATATAAGATATACGGTAGATTGTTACTAATCCTACATTATGACACTGAGCTAATTTGGTTTTACCTACATGTTTTGATTTTTCAGTTTATCAAAGTACTTCAGATTTTTTTTCATTTTTCTCTTAACCACCTGAAAACAATAAAAGAATCAAAAAAATACCACTTATACAATTTTATATATATATAAACAATTTTTACTTATGAGCGGAATTAGCTTTATAATTAATAAGTTTCCCGTTTCAACACTTATTCCGAATTTCCACTAATTTATTTAAAATTTCAGTTACCATTAATTTATTTAGAATTTCAATTAATATATTCCATAAGAAAAACATGGAATTAAAAACGGTCTATTAAACTTATTAATATATTTTAATCTAACGAGTCCTTCCCCAAAAAGGGAGGACTAAAACTTTTTCCTTTATTATTTAGACTTTCGAATATATAATTTTTATTCAATTACGCGAAACACAAAAATAATAAAGAAGAATGAATGAATGCATTTTTTAAAAAAGGGATATATAACTATCGCTCATCATCATTCTTCAAGTTCAAATTTCCAAAGTAAAGTTTTCTAGCTAAAGCTATGACTCAGTACATTTCCAGCAATTTAAAACTAGAACTTGAGTAACAGGGTAATAAAAAAAGGAATAGGGAAGGAGGAATAGAAACATGATTCAACATAAACAGGAGTAGATTAACGTCATAAACAAACGTACAGTAACTTAATGGGGTAATCTGTTGTGACTCATTAATCATCCGATAAATAATAATAATCGTAGCGTATAACTAAGTATAGGAAGAAATAAACAAACAAAATCAATTAAGCGGGGAGAACACAACAATAATATGTGTTTAAAAATTGCGGTTTTAAACATTACCATTTATCATGTTTTCACTTATACAATATCGACTGTATCTGCATGGGCGTAGCCAGGCGGAGGCAGGGACTAAATCCAAAAATTCTTTAAAATTAAATAAAATAACGGCTTAAATTTCAAAAACTATCATTCTGCCCCTAGAGCCCTGCAAAATTGAATTTTGTCGGCCCGAGCCCGACCCGAGCCCGAAACTTTTTTTTATTTTTTGCCCGAGCCCGACTTGTTTTTTTCGCTCAGGCCCGACCCGAGCCCGGCCCGACTTTTGTAAAAATGTAAATTTGTACCAATTTTATTTCAAAAATTTATTTATAAATATATTACGTATCGCGAATTTTATGTGATTTAAAATATGAATAATTATGGTAAATAATACTCACTCTATTGTTCAAAATAGCTACCATTATTTTTGCTTTTAAGCTTAATCTAGTCTTTGATGTAACTTAACGATAATATTTTAACCATTTTAATTGTAATCGAAAAACAGGAGGGCAATTATTATTATCACGTGGTCGATCATAGAAGCATATTTTTAATAATTATCCATCCTTCAATTAATTATTTTATTATATTAAAAAACAAATTGTAAATCGAAATTTTTAATTTCGTTTTTGAATTGGTATATTAGGTTAACATTGATAATAATTACCCTATGCCTCCCCTAAAAGGGATCGCCTCAACCTATTCCTAAGTTTTTTAAGGGAGACAAATTGTCTGAAATTAAATATTAGCTATATTCTAACAAAGGTATAACAAATTTGTTATAAAAATATTTGATAAAATTATTATTCTTGAAAACAATATGTAGAGCTGCATATAAATTCTAGTGCCATTGGCTGCAAAATCAACGTTAGTTAATTTAGTAGTGCGGCAGTGAGTGATAAAAATGCGTAATTCGCCACCACACACACAACCTCTCTCACACAGTGCAGCAGCAGTACTATTCATACCCACTCCTCGGGGGGGGCATAGCTTTTCGATCGATTGCGCTCCACCCCCTCGCCCCTTAAAGGAATGAATCGGCACAAAAACCGCCGGCCAACTTATCAGCCCTCCTTGGCTACGCCCATGGCGGCTGCCTCCTCTAAATCCAATTTTTTTTTTAAATTTAATATAGTTTAGACTAAAATTCAAAAATATGATCATTTTGCCTCTAACTAAATCGTTATTGCCCCCATTTAATTTGAATCTAGGCTACGCTCGGCTCGCGTATATATTTTGATCACAACTACTAACTATAGAATATTCACAAATTGGCGAATTAGAAAGGCGGCCTGAAAAGTATTAATTGAAGTTGCAGCCATACTAAAGATGCAGCTATGGGCAGGTACAAGGAAAGCCACCCTTAATTCCATATATATTTTATATTGAATAAATTGGCTAAAAAGACAAAAAAATCTTCTATTTGAGGCATTTATCACCTTCCATTTTGGTTACCCCATGTTGCAAACCCAATTCGAACATTTGTTATTTTTAACAAATACCTTGGCATTACAAATATTGCAAATAAATTAATGAGATAGAAGGCTATCCTTTTGGCAGGCCGATTTGTAAGTATTTTATCACTTAAATTTGATAGTTAATCATAAGAATTAATAATTTTTTGGCTTTGCACCAGCCTAACCTTTTAATTATTATCATCTTTTATTTTTTCCATATTAATTTACTGGGGGCATTTGTTGGAAAGCAAAATAATGAATAAAATTTAACTTCAAGTCTTTAATGTTAATAAATTAAATAAAAAAGCAGGTAGGCAGAGACGTTTTAATTAAAAACGCGTTTGAACATAGGTGCTGAAATTGATTTAGCCATAAGATTACATTCCTGACTTATAATTTATTAAAATCGTGAGTATATTTTTACTTTTTTCCAATGGCTGGCTACGCACTTATTTTTGTTAATAACTATTTTTCCCTTCCCCTTCAATATACGCCACTGGGTTAAAATGTAATGTATGTGTTATCCCTCCCCTCATACTACACTTTTGTCCACTATAACACACAATAGCACTTCGATGACACCACCATATTCGATTTAAAGTCAGTGTGGAAAATAAAATTAATCTTCCCTTTTTTGTCCATCCATACGCTTTCTACCCCCGCTATACAATTATATTTTTATTATTATCACGCACAAAAACTTATAATTTATTAAAATCGTAAGTATATTTTTCTAACTTTACATTAAAAATATCAAAGTTCACACTAAAGCCAAAAACTATTTAACATTATAAAGTTGTATTATATTTTTTTAATTAAAAACATGCAATCTTTCAAAAACACTCGATACCAAAACAAAGCTTGATTAAAATTTATAGGCCATTTCTTAATTTTTCGTTTAAGATCCAAGGTTATTTCATTATCTATATAAATAACATAAAAACTTCTACTATTTTAATACCATCAGGGTGTGAGTGGGTAAAGCGCACGGCTTCTGTTCTGGAGGTCTTGAGTTCAATCCAAGGAACGAATTTTTTTAATTTTTTTTAAATTAAATTAATATTTTGTTCTTGTTAATACCATTGATAATATGAATTTTTGACCATCTGCTGGCTACTGACCAATGAAAAAAATGACCATTGGCCAAATAAATCGAAATTTTATTTTTTCGTCTTTGAATTGTGTATATTAGGTTAACATTGATAAATACCCTATGCCTTTTCCTACAAGGGCCTACGCCTCTACTAATATGTAGTGATGCGGAAAAACCGAGAAAAATCTCGGTCTCGTCTCGTCTCGTCTCGAAAAACCGAGACGAGACGAGACGAGAATGTGAAAAATGGAGTCGAGATCGAGACGAGAATTTTGATGCCGTTACGAGACGATACGAGATTTTTTCGGCGAGATCTCGACTTTTTATTGATCGTTAGATTTTAGTAAATTATTGTGTATTTTAATTTGCATAATTTACATTTAAGGTTTTAAGTGTAAATCAATTTGTATGTAATATATTTGATATTAAAAAAATTCCTAAGTGTAGTAAATATTATATATTTTTACAAAAAATTTAAAATTTGGCAATCATTATGGTTGACCCTTAGGGTATGTGAATAATTTTATAATCTAGGCTTAGAATGAGTTTTGATGGAATAGTAAATGTTTCAAAAGCATATTTATTTCGCAGTTACTCATCGTGTAAGATGCGTTAATTATAAATTGGTGTTTGGGTTGGCAGGTGCATTCAAATACTATAATTTCTTTAATTGTGCAATATAAAATAAATACACGAACCTAT
The DNA here is from genome assembly GCA_964036665.1 of Gordius sp. MW1. NCBI lineage: Eukaryota > Metazoa > Nematomorpha > Gordioida > Gordea > Gordiidae > Gordius > Gordius sp. MW1. The sequence continues at coordinate 6,931,104 of OZ038529.1, read as the reverse complement.
CCTATATTTGATAAATAACAATTTAATGGCAAAGTTAGTTAGAATTGGAAGTTAATTATAAATTTAAATACGTGAATCCTATAATAATGCTGCTTTAATTGTTGTTTTTACAACGTTTTAATATATGCAACTAGTTATCAATTCTGTAAATAATAATATTATCATTCAAAGTCACTCACACTTTGTGGTTTATAACGCTATAATAAACATGCAACAAACACTATGTGCTATAATTGATGATGGTAATATTAGTGTATTTAAACGTTTGCCTTAAATATGTTAGGTCTACTCTGAAGCTTTAGCCAGGGTTAATAAAGGGTCTTAATTTGCTCAATTATGCAACTATGTCAACTATAAGCGAACTTATTTCTAAGTCTATTTATATTTGACAGAGACCGTGAATTTGATACAAATGTTATAATTTGCTAGAACAATAAAGTTTAATTTTCTATACTTCAAATTTATTTATAATTTTTTTAGTCTGCACTTTTCATAGAAAATGTTATCTTTATGAATTAATTCATATCTTTATATTGTCAGTAAGAGTTGTGTCCCGCTAAATCTTTAAAAAGTTTGTGTATTAAAGTTTTTCAAAATATATAAAAGTTTGCCATTTGGATTTTTTAACACTTATTTAATATTTTTAATAAAACAGGAAAAAAATTTATTCCGTATATATTTTTTTTTAGTCGAGACGAAACGAGAATTCTCGTCGAGACGAGACGAGATCGAGATTTTTTAGACCGAGACGAGACGAGATCGAGATTTTCATAATCACTCCCGAGACGAGACGAGATTTTGTTTTCGAGACCGAGACGAGACGAGATCGAAACACTACTAATATGGATCCCTATGCCCCAACAAAAGCCTATGCCTTTACTAATGTGGGTTCGAATCCCGGCGAGGGCAAATTTTTTTATTTTTTAAATTAATATATTGTTCTTGTTAATACCATTTAACTTTTTAGATATTTGTATAAATTAATAATTAACTAATAATTTTGCATTTAATACCCCCCTATGGGCATTCTCTCCTCTTCCCACCTTTCTCGCCCATAAATTGCATAGCAAATATGCTACGTTTATACGGAGTATAGATGAGTCGTCCCCCCTCCCCTTCCCCTCCCCTTCTCCCCCTTCCCACGAGTTTTATTTAAAATTTTGGATAGGATACAAAAAAAACTGATTTTAATTCATGAATCATTTCCTAAATTGGATTAGATTTAAACTTTATCATAATTAGAAAAATGAACTGAACTTTGAACTGAACTTTAACTAGTTATTTTTGTAAAATTTAACTATTAACTTGAACTATACATTTTTTCCTACGTGAACTTGAACTAGTTACTTTTTAAAAAAAAAAGAACTTTAACTAATGATTTTTTTTCAATTGAACTATGAAATTGAACTAGTTCGTATCATAGATGAACTTTAACGGCTCTACTCAGGTCTAAGGCAAATATTAGAAATTTGGACAAATACTCTAAGATAGTTTTGTTAAGTTATTGAAAAATTCATACTTTTACACTACACCTATTAACTTTAATGATTTTTTGAAATTTACCGAAGATATTTGAGGTCACTAAAATTGTGGGAAATAAAGTATTTCTCCTAGTCCTATTGCTTTACTGGTTTCTCCCCTTTCCCCTCCCCTAAGAATTATAGCAACGTTAGTTATTTTAGTAGTGCAGCAGTGAGTGACAAAAATGCGTAGCGCAAGCGCTCATAAAACGAATTCATTGCCAAGGTTAATCTAATCCGCCACCACACACACAACCTCCATCACACAGTGCAGCAGCAGTACTATTCATACCCACCCCTCGGGGGGCGGACATAGCTTTTCGATACCCTTCAAGTTATTTGCCCAGCTTTCTGACCTGGAGGTTCGAGTTCAAGCCCAGGAGAGGACAAATTTTTTTTTTCAATTAAATTAATATTTTGTTCTTGTTAATACCATTGATAATATAACTTTTTGACCGTCCGCTGGCTCCTGACCAATGAAAAAAATGACCATTGGCCAAATAAATCGAATTTTTTCCCGTGTTTGAATTTGTAAATTAGGTTAACATTGATAATTACCCTATGCTCTCCCCTACAAGGGCCTATGCCTCTACTGATGTGGGTTCGAATCCCGGCGAGGGCAAATTCTTAATTTTTAATTAATATATCGTTCTTGTTAATACCATTTTAATGTGACTTTTTGACCTTCCGCTGGCTACTGACCAATGAAAAAAAGACCATTGGCCAAAGTAGTGATTCGAAATTTTAATTTTTTTTTCGCTTCGGAATTATTTAACATTGATATTTACCCTATGACCGTCAGTCCAATTATTTTGCATTTAATACCCCCGTATAGGCAATCTCGCCCCTTCCCATCTTTCTCGCCCATAAATTGCATAGCAAATAAGCTACTTTTATACAGAGTATAGAAGAGTTCCCCCTTCCCCTCCCCCCTTCCCTTCCCCCCTCCCCCTTCCCACGAGGGTCGAAGGCCCGAGTTTAATGATTATAAATTACCAAAAAATTAACATCCTTCATTCTATCATTTTCAAATGCTCTGTGGCGTCTTTCATCCCAACTTTTCCCATCAAAATCCCTATTGTTTGCCTTTTCACCCATATTTTATTTAAATCATTATATTTTTTTAATTAAATAGAAATCGAGTTACATAGAAACAAAGAGAACAAGATAACTAATATATCTAATTTCTATATTTAATAAAGTTAAAATTTAAAATAAGAATGGGAATTTTAAATAAGTAATGACACTAATTTTTAAACAAAAATTAACTCATTTGATATTTAATTCGTGCGTAGCAATTTTTAGAAAGAAAATTAAACTTGAAATCTTTATATGCCCCTCCCTAAATCGCTAGTGCCCTCCCCCAAATACTAGATTTGCCTTCAAGATTGTCCAAACCCCCAACCACCCCTATCTAAAAAAAGCCGAATGATTGACAAGGAAATCGCAAATTTATATCACAGCATACCAATCATTAGAAATAAATTAATAAAATATGATTTTTCAAAGAAACACACCTCCTGCCATTGTTAAAAATACATCAATCACAATTTATTTTAAGATAATTTTATATCATTTTTTTCAATGACTTGGAAAAATTTTAAAGAAAAACGTAATTTTAAAAAAATAACAAATTAACATGTATATTTAACAATATTTAACTCAAATATAAATTAAAACCGCTATGTTCTTTCATTAATAAAATTATCTATTATCAAAGTAATGTGTAAACTGAAGCAATTTTTTATTTGATTAAAAGTACTAAAGTCTTTAGGGGAAAAGACACGCAAGGGTAAAAACAATATTATTTTGTAAAAAGAGTTACTGACCTAACTTCTTAAGAATTCCGCGAAAAATTTGAGAATTTCTAGAACAGCCAACAATTTTAATTATTTTAAATTCACGGAAATTATAAAATTATGAAAAAATAGTGAGTATATTCCTAAGGAGAGGGTATAATTTAAATTATGATATCTGGGGTTATAAAAATTGTAAAACTAATCGTGCTTGTTGTTTTACGACGTATATCTAGGATGAGAGAGAAATACACTGTTCGGTGTAGAAAGAGATCGAAGACTACATAGACGGCTCATCACGGTATAAAATGGTGTGTTTTTTTCCGCCATTTTGATGAACACATTTTTGTAGATTAAATTATTTTAAAAAGGTGAAACATATTGAACTAGTTAGATTTCAACAACAGTATTTTAAAATAGATCTTATTTAAACATTTCATAAAAATTAAAAATTTAAAAACTGTAATAACATTAAAATTAATAATTTCGAGCCATCTATATTATGTTTAAAATTTCGTTCAAATTTATTAACTAGCTAAAAAGGTAAATTGACTATTTATTGACCTAAAAATAAAACATTTTTATTCATTTAATTCTAATATTTATTCTTAATTTTTAATTTATATTACAGGAATGATTATGAAAAAGGATTTTAAGATTTTTCAAAACTATTAAATTTATTAAAATTTTCAAATGTGTTAAATCTTCATTAATAAGGTGATTATTTAGTGTATAAAAAATATTGGAACCGATTACATAAGAAACTCTTTTATTTAATATAATTGAATTTATGTTTTTTTTATTTAATAAATTTCTATTTTTAAAATTATTAAAGATAGAGTACGTAGTTTTACATAATAAAATTAAATCTTTAGGATCACCTCTATGTTTTGAGACCATTTTTACGTTTTTGGACGGAGGCTGCGGGAAGGGGTATCTCCCTTATGTCTGCTTATTGGGGTGGGGTCTCTAATAAAGGGGGTGGGCACCTTTGTAATTTGGGACTGAGAATCTGGGGGAGGATACACTTAATAATGTTTGTCTCTTAGACATTTTTCTTGAAACTATGCTTTCTAAACACTTTATTCGTTCCCCACTGATAGATATTATAAATTTAGATACGACGCATGTATAGAGCGTTAAGGGAAGGAATTCGGGGACCAAAAATTGTAAAATGTTCACGGCGAATAGAATAGGAGTTTCTCTTTACAAGCTCAGGTAACTATAAGATCGGGGATGTAGACAGGGAGAAGGTTTCGGGGAATTATTCGGATGCTACTAGGTTTCTACGTGTAAGGATTGAGTATTGTATATTCTGGAAACTGATTATCGGGAGAAGTTCTGGGAAAAACAAGGTTCTTGAGAAACGTCTAGAGAAAAAACGTTCTCGAAAACGTTCGTAAAGTAACGTTCTGATTTTTATTGATAACCACGGGGTTTTATATGCATTATTTTCTGGCACGTTTCCCATCCTTAAGCGATAATATGCATAATTGGGTGATAAAAGTGTATAAGTTATAAACCACAGGGCAATGATCTGATTAAATTTGGTGGCAATCGGTCGAGAACTTTAGGAGTTATTAGAGGCCGAAGAAAACGGAGTTACTTTTATATATATAGATATGTGAATTTTTGGTAGTTATAATTAAATTCGCCAAACAGCCTCATTGCTGCTGATATACTGACCCGTTTGAAATAGGGCACGAGTTTTATCACTTCATGGATAACCCACTATTTTTAGTATATATATAATTAGACAAACCAAATGCAAATTCTGTTTTAGTCATCAAATCCGACTAAAATTAAATGTTTTTGAAAAAATTGCTGATTAATGCTGTTACTTATTTTACAATAATACCATTATTTTATTTTCCTAGTTAGCTGATTTATTTGAAATACAATTTTCTTTAATATAATAAAATAATTAAATTATTAAAAATATGCTTCTATGATCGACCACGTGATAATAATGGCAAAAATTGCATAATTTAAATTTTATTTATATTAATTTAAATAGTTTGTTAAACCCTAATAATTTTGACCGTATCCTTTAACATTTTTATTATACTTTTAAATATCTAATTTGAGAAAACCTTTAATATAATAAAATAATTAAATTATTAAAAATATGCTTCCATGTTCACCACGTGATAATAATGGCAAAAATTGCATAATTAAAATTTTATTTATTTAATTTAAATAGTTTGTTGAACCCCAATAATTTTGACCGTAAACTGTAACATTTTTATTATACTTTCGAGAAAACTTCAGCCTTGTATGTATGACGTCATTATTGTATATGATGCTATAAATGAAACTGGCCGGGAAATGTCTGATATTTTTAAAAGGAAAAGGTATTTTAGGAATCTGCAAAAGCTATTTTACTCCTTGCCACCTTGGGCATCTACGACGGCTAAATTTTCCCGCGAATCGGGCCGGTGTAATGTTCAATTCGCGTATCGTTTGATATCGCGTAAGTCAATCAGATACGTCAATCATGTATTTCTGCACTATAATTGCAAAAATGTATCATAGGCTGGCATAAATGTCAATCAAAAATTGTGGTTTGTTATACAAGATTTTTTAATAAAGGTTTAACATAATATAAATTTTTTGTTTTAATTTTATATTTTTTAAATATATTTTGTTTTTTATATAATTTATATCAATATCAACTTTTTTATTTAAATTTTACAATTTAAGTTATTATCATAAATCATTAAATTTTATATAAAGGATTTTATAATCCCTGATGATCTTAGGTGTCATATTCATATATTTGGTTTTAATTCTTTTATAAGTGATCCAATCTATATAAATTTAGCTTATTAAATTTATTTTGCATCTGATAAAGCCATGGGCGTAGCCAGGGGGGGCCCTTAAAAATTAAAAAAATTTACGTTTTGCCCCCCCCCTAATCCAAAACCTGGCTACGCCCATGGATAAAATTGTTATAATATAAAATAATTATAATTATATATTTTTAATTATATATCATCTTTATTGGAAAAAGGCATATTAAAACCATGTTTTGTCAAATATCCATTAGACATTGAAATAAGAATGATATATTTTATTTAAAGTAAATATAAAGTGAAAACAGTATATATAAAACAATCAAAAATATTTTATGTAAAGTAAAAACAGCAAAAATTCAAGATTATAATACTTTCCGGCTGTTCCTGCACAAATTTTTTAAAGATTTAGCGGGACACGCCCTCGTGGGAAGGGGAAGGGGGGAATTGGAGTAGGGGAAGGGAAGGGGGAACTCTTCTATAGTCCGTATAAACGTAGCATATTTGCTATGCAATTTATGGGCGAGAAAGGTGGGAAGGGGCGAGAATGCCTATAGGGGGGTATTAAATGCAAAATAATTAGTTATACGCCCTTGTAGGGGAGGGCATAGGGCAATTATCAATGTTAACCAATACAAAAACGAAAAAAAATTTCTATTTATTAGGCCAATGGTCATTTTTTCCATTGGTCAGTAGCCTGCGGACGATCAAAAATTTAGATTATCAATGTTATTGACAAGAACAAAATATTAATTTAAGAGGGCATAGGGCAATTATCAATGTTAACCAATTCAAAAACGAAAAAAAATTCGATTTATTTGGCCAATGGTCATCCATTGGTCAGTAGCCTGCGGACGATCAACCTCCATCTTGAGGAGAGCAATTGGTGTATTTTAATCATGTAATTTTGCCCTATAACAGTCTATTTACCTTCATCACTAGTTTATAAATTAAAACGAACGTAAATAAATTAATATTATACAAAATAGCAATAAAAATTGATGGAGATATGGTATTAAACAAACTTTAATCGCATCTTTTACATTTTTAGTTTTTATGTATTTTTTAAATGATATTTATTTTAAAATGCTGTTTTTGATATCTATCCAATTCAATATTTTTTTTATTTACCATTTTAAGATTATTTAATTTGCGAATATTACGAATTTCTATATGATTACCTTATCACTATACAAAGTGCCAAGATGGCGGAAAAAAGGGTACACATTTTGTGCGTTGATAAGCAGTCTATGGTTATATCTAAGATCATATCACAGCTTATAAACATTATGTCGTGCTGAAATCTTAGATTGATTCTATTCATTGCGAGATTAATCGGTGCTTTTAGATAAATTATTCTAATTAAATCAAAGTCATGATATAGTTTTAAGCATATTTGAAAAGATTTAAGTACCATTTTGCACCAAAAATATTTTAACTTAAAGAGTAATAAACAAAAGTTAATATATTTTATTGCTAACTTATAATAAATTAAGTTTTTGATGAATTAGCAAAAATACACAAATTTCTAGCTTCCTCGTGGACGTAATATTTATATTACACTACAACCTAAAGGCGCGCAATTTTCATCAATAAATAGTGAAGCTTTAAGTAAAAAAATCAATAAACGCCCACATCACATACCCTCCCCCCCCCCACTCACTTGAGCGCAAATATCAAAACAAACGCCTTAACACAAATAGTCATCCTTCCTACATATTCATACTTGCCTGGATTTTATTATAGTAAGCAAGCATTATTATTTATTATTTTTTACCTACCCTGATTTATTATAACCCACGCGATTTTGTTTTATATACCCCCTCTTCCCTTCTCTCTCTCCCGCCCTTTTTACGATAGGGGGGGGGGGGGTTGTTGTATTAAATTTATCAATAAACATCGCACAACAAATTCAAGCGTAGAGTGTGTGCGTGTGTTTGTATAATAATATAATAACCCTTAGTAAGCACAATTTCTCACTCGCACGTTTTTTTTCTCCCTTATCAATATCATCCTCCATTTTCCCTCAATTTCAGAACGTATTTAAAAGATAAATACGATATAATTATTATTTAGAAAGCAATTTGTAATGGATGGGGGAAAATATAAGCCACACAGGTTAAAAAGTTGTTTGATCAATAGCAAATAAGTCACATAAACTTAATACTATATAACAAACTAATAAAAGGGTCATGGGCGTGGTGGCAGGGAAGGGTAATTATCAAAAGATTTGAAATGTTTTAATTAGTTAACCACAACGAATTAGAAAGATAAAAGAATTACGTTTATCTGGCTTTTAGGCCCATATTCGGGCAAGGAAGGGCCGTGCAGGTCTCTAAACTAAATTATTAAATAAATGAGTATGACCTAAAACCTATATTTTTTTAACTATTACTTTTTAGGTTTTATATGAAATCACAATCTAATTAAATGAAATATATTAAACCAATAAAAAAATATATATGCATTTATAAGGTTAAAAATATATTACATAGTTGGCTGTCTGTTAGACCATCTATAATAAATTTGTAGGTTATATATAAAATTTGGCCAAAAAATTTTTGATGCTCATTTTGGCCAAAGGTCATTTTTGCATTGGTCAGCAGCCAGGACACGTTAAAAACAAAATTGAAAGCGAGCCCATAAATTGCATAGCATTTAATTAAATAAGGGCACAGGGACCCATATCAGTAGATGCATAGGCCCTTGTAGTGGAGGGCATAGGGTAATTATCAATGTTAACCTATTCAAAAACGAAAAAAAATTACGATTTATTTGGCCAATGGTCATTTTTTTCAATGGTCAGTAGCCTGCGGACGGTCAAAAAGTCATATTATCAATGGTATTAACAAGAACAAAATATTAATTTAATTAAATATATACTTTGGAGGGTAAACGGACGGACATCAACGGACAACGGACATCAACGGACAACGGACAACCAAAAACGAGCCCATAAATTGCATAGCAATTAAAACAATTTTAACAATTAAAAATATTTTATAAAGAACTATCAAATATATAGGAATAGTCCCATTTTTCATATAATCCATAATCTCAGCAAAACCATATTCTTCCATTCTATTAAATAAATGCTAAATTAATCAAAGTATAAATTAAGTAGTTTAATATTTATAATATGAGGGACTTATAACCATACATCTAAAAAGGTAAAAAAAACAAACTTTTGCATTAGCTTATATTTATAATCTAAGGAACTTACTTATTACAAATTACAAAGTAAGCTACAATTTCAACAATTATAGAAACATAAATCTAAAAAGGTAAATAACAAACTTTTGCATTAGCTTATATTTATAATCCTAGGAACTTACTTATCACAAAATACTACAATTTCAACAATTATAAAGGCACACATCTAAAAAGGTAAATAACAAACTTTTGCATTAGCTTATATTTATAATCTTAGGAACTTATATATTACAAAATACTACAATTTCAACAATTATAAAGGCATACATCCAGTGGCGTAAATGACGGGGGGGGAGGGAAGGGAAACGGGAAATTCCCCTTCGCAGATTTTTTACGAAAAAAAATATTTTAGATCTAAAGTTTATAGTTTATAGTTGTGCAACGTAACTGACCAAGTTAATTATTTATAATGATTTTCTTTATGTTTTATACCAGATTTTATAATTTTGATGTTGAAAAAAAATGTTATAAAAAATTTTTGGATTATTTTATAGTTGTGCAACGTAACTGACCAAGTTAATTATTTATAATGACTTTCTTTATATTTTATACCAGATTTTATAATTTTGATGTTGAAATAAAAATGTTATAAATTTTTTTTGGAAATTACCCCCCCCCCCCCCGAGTCCTGGCTACGCGCCTGGCTAGATGTCATTTACTGAAAAATAAATTTGCCTCCATCCATTACCGCATGTTAGACGTTAAAGGTTTGTGGAAACAAGTTGACTGTATTTGCTTGGATTTTGATTCAACTATAACCACAACTGAATCAATTGATGATTTAGCAGAATTTTTAGGTAAAGGTGAGGAGATTACAGCTATCACAAACAAGGGGATGGAGGGAAATATGAAATTTGAAGATTCTTTAACTGAAAGACTTAAAATTTTAGCTTTGGATCTCAACATTTATGAGAATTTCTTAAAGAATAATACTATACAACTTACAGAGAATGTTGATAAGTTCGTTTCATTTTTTAGATTACAAAATATTCCAATTTTTATTGTATCTGGAGGATTTGATGACTTAATTGCTTTAGTAGTAAAATCATTGAATTTTAGTAGTAATCATATATTTGCTAACCATTTATTATTTAATAATAAAGGTATTTTAAGTTAGTATATCTATTATGACATTTTTTTAGGTGAGTATGAAACTTTTGATAAAACTAAATTTACTTCTCATAGTGGTGGCAAAGCAGAAATAATAAATTACCTAAAAAATCTATATGGCTATAAGACTATCTTTATTATTGGTGATGGTGCAACAGACATGGAAGCATGTCCTCCAGCAGTAATATTTTTTCAGTTTAATATATGCTTTTATAGGATGGGTTTATAGCATTTACTGGTAATGTTACTAGAAAGATCATTATGGAGAAAGCAAAATGGCATGTGGCTAATTTTTTGGAACTAATAGAATGTTTTTCTAAAAATTATTCTGTTACTTAATTAAAACATTATAAATCATAAAGTTAAATGTTACCAAACATTTACTTATTTATTCATTAGAAAAAGGAGGGCTCCTTTTACCTTATCACAACAATACATTTATAATTATATTATGTAACACTTATTTTTTTTAATATTGCACACAAATTAGGGGGTTTGAATTTTATTATTAAATGTTGATGACTATTTGTATAAAATTGATAAACATTTATAATAAAAAATAATTTAGAGTCATTAAATTATCTTAATTGTAATATGTGCAATTAGTATGAACTCTTAGTGTTCTTTATATGAATGATTTTTTTCATTTAATACATAATTAACATAAACTGAGTTAGACTTATAGTAAAATTTTTTGCAATTTTGTACATCTTTCCATCATCAAATATCCGTGATTTAATAATGTTTCAGTAAGCCTTTCAAATACTATTTTAATAAAACTCTAATATCTATAATGTAAACTAAACTAGAATTTTAATATTAAATCTGTGTAGAAGATTCCTGCTTAAGTTAGTGGGGTTAAAAATTAAGAAAAAATAACGCTCTAAGTTCCCGTACGCAAAGCAATAAGGTATACTAGTAGTGGTGGGAAAAACCTTTAGGTTGGGCGAACCTAAGGTTTGCCTAAGGCTTTTTAAAACCTCGGGGTTTTAAAATACCCTAACTTAAAACCCTTTAGGTTTAGCCTTGTGTTTTGCATCCACCCCAGGGTTTTCCAGAATCCCAACCTAAAACTCTAGCCCAAAACCTTAGGTCGGAACAAATCCCAAACCTCATCCTTAAGGTTGGATCAGGTCGCCTTGGGGATTGCATACATAGAGTTTAGTTTTTATATCAAATTGTTAAAATTAAAAAATATAGTATTTTAAAATCAATATATAAAAAGTTTAATTTCAAATCAATACTCTCTTTTATCATTATTATAAATGCAAATGTAATATCGAGATTAGCGCCATCTGTATATACTTACAATTTTTTGATCAGGTTTTTAAAATTTTAGACTTCATGGGCGTAGCCCCCCCCCCCCCACAAATGACAAAAAATAATTTCAATAAAAAAAAAATTGTGTTTACCCCCCCAGACAACTTTCGCCCCCCCCCCCCCCCTAATCCAAAACCTGGCTACGCCCATGTTAGGCTTATATACAAACTCAGTGGCGTAACTAGTGGAGAGAATCGGAAAAATTTTCGCCCCTTGGGAAATATAAAAAAATTTATTTAGATTATTAACTAAATTATCAAATGAATTAAAAGTATTTATGGATAAAAGCTAAAATACTTGGAAAATTCATGACAAAAATACTTATTTTGTGAAGATGAATGAGATAAATAGATAAATTTAAGTATCATAAATTTTTACAAAACATTCCAATATTACTATTGAATTATATTTACGAATAGTAATACCGATTTTTTGTCTTATAAAAGAGTCGCGATTATCACGGGATAACAGAAATTTGTTTCCCTATTTATCTAATAACACTGGTCTACAAAAAAAATAACCGGGAAACGGTCAACATATTCAGATAGAGTTTTTTGTGGTGAACACAAATATGTTTTTCATTTTTTTCCTATACGTCAAGTTTTTTAGATATTTCGATTCAAAGTTGCGAAAATGTTTTTGACCCGTTTCGATGCTCAATAGAGCGATATTGAATGGCTTAAAAAAAAAATTTAAATTTCTAAGCGGTAGAACCAACTTAGAGTAAATCATTGAAAAATGATTTTTTTTTCCTATTGTTTTTACTTTTTCCAATATATCGAATATTCAATTAGTCCCTATGATAGCGGCATCCTTTGAGCCTCCCTCCCTCTCTATCTAATTGGTTTATAACACTATACTCTTGGTGCATGTGAGTGATTGATGGATGATGTGGGGGTGGGGGTGTGTAAAAGTAGTAGCGTAATACGAGCTACTCCTCTAGTAGAGAGGGAGGATGACAGGCGTAATAGTAGGAATAGTTCGTATAAACCCACTACTCTTGCACCCACCACACTCATCATTCACTTACAAGCACTAAGGGTATAGTGTTATATAAGCATATAGCCAATTAGATAGAGAGGGAGGGAGGCTCAAAGGATGCCGCGATTTCGCATAGGGACTAATTGCATTTTTGATATATTGGAAAAAGTAAAAACAATAGGGGAAAAAATCATTTTTGAATGTTTTCCCTAAGTTGGTTCTACCACTTAGAGGTTTAAGATTTTTTTTAGCTATTCTATATCGCTCTATTGAGCGTCAAAAAGGATCAAAAACGGTCATTTTCGCAACTTTGAACCGAAATATCTAAAAAACTTGACGTATAGGAAAACAACGAAAAACATTTTTGTGTTCACCACAAAAAACTCCACCGGAATATGTTGACCGTTTCCCGGTTATTTACACAAGAACATTATATGTTGTCCAGTGTAATTTGTAAGGCTTGGGGCCAAAGGTTGTTGGAGTAGATATCTTTAAATACATTAAAAGTTTAAACCTTTTCTGTTTTAATTGAATTTAAGACAAAAAGGCTTAAGACTGTTTTATTTTTTATATGAATTCACTTTTTTCCCTGTCAAGAGAAAAACTTGATTAAGCCCCGTATAAGATTACTTGACAGTCCTACACTTAATAAATAGCAATTCTATAAATCATAGTCTCTTCGGCAATTTAAATACTTTAGCCCTTTTATGTCTTGAGAATCGTTTCAGCTATACATTTCTGAAATCATTCGCGAAAAAAGATCCTTATATTCAAGAGGTGATTTGACTAGTAGATAACATTGCAACTCATGAATTTAGAAGATACAGTGTTCACATGGATTTTGCTTAAGTTTTTTAATTACATTAAAGTTAATTCATATAATATAGATCCAAAAATCCTCGATTTTAAAGGCCGTTTTCTTAGTAATATTTAACTGAATAAAATAAGTTTTATTATAAATAAAATAATTTCTCATAATAAAAGCCTTAATATTAACACGTTGGGATTTTCTTGCCTATATCGAAAACGATGAATACTTCACAACGCCAAGACTAAGCACGGCTTCTAAAGTTTATTTAAACATTATTGATAAATTACACCCCTATTACATTGCTTTAAATATCATATACGCATGAAATGTCTCATTAGTGTTATATCCAAGGAACTACCAATTGTACTAACCAGACGATGAGACTACCTTTTATTGCTAACAAAAATAGTTTAAATAACATAGGACGAATGTCCGTTATAATTCCGATCAATCAATAATGAACAGGAAATAATGAAATGGCGATGGCCATGAGTAATTATCCGTAAGTTTAATCGTCTACGGAGCGGTGGAGGTATGGGCTCGTAGGACCTTTTGGAGCTTGATCGATAAACACCCTTACTACACCGAGAAAAGAGAAATATCCATGATTAAAATGCAGTGTCCAATCCAGCCTTATAACACAGTCGATGCGCCGCTCAATTTGAAAGAGGGATGCCGCGTTCGACGTCTGCATCAAATTAGTGCACGTCATTTCACATAACCAAAATACATTACATTTTATTCACACGCTTACATTAGCGTAGGCGCCAGAAAATTAAGTTACCTAACAGCTATAAAAATAACTAAACTAATTTGAATAGGCACCAACTACCACACCTTCCCTTTTTACCTCATCTGGCGCCTCCCTATGCTGGCCCAGGGACAGTAGTTGTAGTGCCTCTTCCGCACTCAGCGATGATCCCACACTACCCTTAGGCATGGCCTCACTCGCCCTTGGCATTAACTCAGGAGTAGCCTGAGGCACGTCACCTACTTGTGCGGTGCCTGTGCTTCTACCTGTACACAAAGGCAGCACGTGCCTACGACGGCACCTATTACACCTCCTACGGGGTCCGCCCACAGGTGTACCATGTCGTGGACCCACACTCGAACCAGGTAAGCCCGGCATACTCGACGGTGGTGGTTCGAGCACCGCTACTATCCTAGGGAGCCCATCCACCCCGATTATCACTGTCAAGTGGATAGGGCCTGGAGGGCGAATGATCGCAGTTCTTCTCACCACCACCTCAACCGAGCACCAAGATAACTGTAATTGCATCTAAATATAAAAATATTAATTAGACATCGTGCGTCAATAATTGCTCCAAATGTCTAACCTCCTCTTTCTGACTTTCTAACAGTCTTACTTTATAAATCTTATTGCCAATTTGATGAATAATATGTGCCAAAACCCACATGGGTTTACCTGCATAGTTACGTGACCATACTAGCTGATTTAATTTAACGAGGGGTAGTCGTTAAAGTATTATTATCATTATCTAATTTTAATGAAAAATCAGGCGGATATCTTAATTTCCGTTTCAGAAACTCCTCGCCTACTGGTAAACGATCTAGATACCTGGGAGGCATGTTATGATATAATCTATATAGCCAGGTACCGTCCTTACCAGACTGAGATAACCTAATCCATTTTTTAACTATACCTACATATCTCTCAACTGATCCATTAGAACTTGGATGATATGGTGGTGTAAATACATGTCTTATTTTCCACTGTTCACAAAATTTATTAAAATCGGCGCTAGTAATTGCTCTGCCATTATCGGTTACTACGCACCTTGGAAAACCATACGAACTAATTAAATCCTTTAAAACATGAATTGTTACCAGGGTGGATATTTTAAAAACCTTTCTAAATTCAGTCCAACCCGAAAAATCATCTACAATTAAAATATAGCGTTTTTTATCAAGTTCGAAAAAATCAATGTGTGTGCGATCCCAAGGTTCACTAGGACGTGCCCATCTCGCCGCTTTGTCTCTGCGAGGCATGGCCGTCTTTGCCTTGCACCATTCACATTGTCGAACCTGTCTTTCAAAACCTTTCGTCATTTTAGGCCACCAGACATACCTTCTAGCTATGTCTTTCATCTTTGTAATACCTGTATGCCTTTCGTGAAACACCTTTAAAACATCCTCACGTAGCTCGGCAGGTATGACAATTCTTTCGCTACGTTTAAATACGTTATCTTCCAAATAAAGCTCGTTAAGCACATGTTTAAAAGCTAAAGGTACCGACTGACTATCCTCATTACCCAATAAAACATCTTTTATTTTAATAAAATCGGGGTCAGTCTCTGAGCTCTTAACTATGGCGTTAAATTCAACAATCTTTAATACATTAATGTAATGGTCATAGTTTGCGTGGTCCCAATATTGTTGTCAGCTTTCTCGTTATTACCACTCATACGCGATAAAACGTCTGCTAAACAATTATTTTTACCTTTACGATATTTTAATGTTAATGAAAAATTACCCAGTCTTATTAACCACCTTTGCAAACGTGGGGACATAAAGTATTCAGTATTAACTTTTTGAAACAAATTGATGAAAGGCTTGTGATCGGTAAAAACTGTTAAGGTCTTGCCAATTAAATATTCCCTACATCGTTTTAACCCAAAAGTTATAGCAAGCGCTTCTTTTTGAATCACCGAGTAATTGCGTTCTGTCCCATTAAGTTTACGCGAAAAGTAAATTACAGGATGTTCAACTCCATCCTCGACCTGACATAAAGCTCCTCCTATACCCGTGTTGGATGCATCAACATTTAAGATGTGCTCTTTAACCGGATCAAAACATTTTAAGATGGAATCTTTACAAAATATCTGTTAAATAATTAAAACATTGATCTTCTTTATCTTCCCATTTAGACAAAACATTATCTTTTGTTAATTCGTATAGGGGACCCGAAAACTTCGTGTAATTATCAATAAATCTGCTATAATAATTCATAAGCCCTAAAAATGAAAACTCCTTTTTATTATTAGGCTTCTGCATATTTTTTACAGCTTCAATTTTAATCAAATTAGGCCTTACCCAGCCTTCGGCTATTATATGCCCCAAATAAGTTATTTCAGTTGGCAAAAAATGCATTTATCCTCTGAAACACGTAAATTTTTACTTTTGATTAAAGATAAAACATTAAAATGCTCGGCTTGCGTTGAACCCGTAACCAAAATGTCATCTAAATAGAAAAATATGCCATCTAAATTATTAAAAATAGAAGACATTGCTCGTTGAAAGACCGGCGCAGACACACTTAACCCAAACGGTAATCTTTTAAAAGCAAACAAACCTCTATCGGTGTTTATTGTTAAAATTTTAGACTTCTTATCATCTACACGTAACTGAAGGTATGCATTCCTAAGGTCAATCTTTGAAAAGAATCTAGAACCTTTCAAATTAGCTAAGACCATCTCTATTCTGGGCAAGGGGTTTCTAATCTCTATCACATGTTTATTAATAGTTATTCTGTAGTCGGCACAAACCCTTATGTTACCGTCATTTTTCTTAACGGGAACTAAAGGGGTAGCCCACTCCGAATACTCTATTGGTTCAATCACAATATCTTTTAACCAACTATCTATAACTTTATTGACCTTCTCAATCCACATGAACGGTATTCGATGGGCACGACAAAAACGAGGAATTGCATCTGAGTGAACCTTAATTAAAAACACGTTATCGTTTAAACATCCTAATTCATCTCGAAAAATCTCCAAAAATTCCGCTTTAATCTCATCAATGTTAAAATGCCACAGTCTCCCGTCGTACTGACCATCACAATCAACCCAACCAGAGGTCGTAGGCTTATCAACAAAAACCCTTGCCCCTGAAACCGAGGTTGGATCATCCATTGCCTCATTAATAACAACCAAGGCTTTATGCTCGTCTAAAGAAGCTACCTTGAAACCGGGTGTTGCATGGTCATCAGCATTATTGATTAAACAATTGATCTTTCTATTATACGTGGAATCTTACAAATGCCCCACCAATCAACTAGAGGCCCAATTAATTTAATCCAATTCCACCCCATAATATTATCTATTTTCTCATCTATAACGCATAACTCTAATTTCAAAACTTCATCGCCTACACATACTCGAACTTTCGTACTCCCCAAAATTTTGATATTCGACCCGTCTAATTGTTTTACTAAAACATGACTTTTATTGATAGTTTTAAAAGGTAAAAATTTTAAAATATTACATTTACTTATAACAGAAATCGAAGCCCCAGAATCTACTAAAAAATTTATTTGCATACCTTCAATATTTAAATTAACCACCGGAGTTTGTGAAGAATTAAAAAAATTAATTTAAACAATAATAGTGTTGTCCGCGCCAATCGAGCATCAATTAAAGTTACACGGCCCAGGATTAGCAGAATTTTCCTGCGTAGCCCTATTCTCAAGATTACCCGGAATATCTTGGTTCATATTATAAAACTGTCTATTCCCATAAAATCTATTATAAGGTTCACGCGACTGAGATCTATATCTAAAATGCGCCCTGTTATTTTTAAAGTTACGGCCTACATTACAGTTGCGCTTGATGAATTGAAGCAACGCGGGACCGAGGCCCGAACCCTGTAAACGTGTTCTACGCGCTGCAATTTATTTATCAAAAATATTACAATTATAATCAGCACTAAAACTATCGATAACATTTTTTCACTTACGACAAAATTAATAAAATTAAATGAAGCTTTCGGCCCAAACATGATAATAAAAATAAGATCAGTGAAAGAAATTAAATTTATAGCGGTGATCTCAACAATTTAATTAATGTCCAACCAAATGAAGGACTATATCAAACACGATAATAAAAATAAGATAAGTGATCAAATAAATAAATTAAATTTATAGCGTTGACATCAACAATTTAATTAATGTCCACCCATAGACTACATAGACTGCTCATCACGGTATAAAATTTGTGTGTTTTTTCCGCCATTTTGATGAATACTACCGTCCTATATCACATAATGGCGTTTTGCGCTCTGCCGTTTTTTTCGAACAGGAGAGGTAAAGAAAAAAGGTTTTGATTCCATAAATAAGTAAGATATTACTAAATATATGATATTTTTAAAATTTTTAATATCATTACAGTTTTTACATTTTTAATTTTTATGAAATGTGTCAATAATAAATTTTTTAAAAATATCATATATTTAGTAATATCTTACTTATTTATGGAATCAAAACCTTTTTTCTTTACCTCCCCTGTTCGAAAAAAACGGCACAGCGCAAAACGCCATTATGTGATATAGGACGGGAGTGTTCATCAAAATGGAGGCAAATTTCACAAACAATTTGCCATATGGAATATATGACATTAGCAGTCTATGTAGTCTATGTGTCCACCTACATGCAGGACTATGCAGACTCATAATGAAAATTATATTAATATTATAATATCTATAAAGATTTTTCCATTATTAAAAATAAAAATTAAGAACTTACGTTGTCCTTTTTTTATGTTTTGTACGAACAATCCAAGGTCTAGTGCCTTGAGTCCTGTGTATCGGGATTGAAGGTTGAGATCTTTAAAAGAAATTCCGTTATCCGCCTCTATGCGTGGGTATATCTCAGCCTCGTGCTACCAATTGTTATATCCAAGGAACTACCAATTGTACTAACCAGACGATGAGACTACCTTTTATTGGTAACAAAAATAGTTTAAATAATATAGGACGAATGTCCGTTATAATTCCGATCAATCAATAATGAACAGGTAATAATAAAATATAAATCGGGCGATGGCCGTGAGTAATTATTCGTAAGTTTAATCGTCTACGGATCGGTGGAAGTATAGGCTCGTAGGACCTTTTGGAGCTTGATCGATAAACACCCTTACTACACCGAGAAAAGAGAAATATACATGATTAAAATGCAGTGTACAATCCAGCCTTATAACACAGTCGATGCGCCACTCAATTTGAATGAGGGATGCAGACCGTTCGACGTCTGCATCAAATTAGTGCACGTCTATTTACATAACCAAAATACATTACATTTTATTCACACGCTTACATTAGCGTAGGCGCCAGAAAATTAAGTTATCTAACAGCTATAAAAATAACTAAACTAATTTGAAAAGGCACCAACTACCACATAACTATACAAATTTTTCCTAATTATCTGTAATATGTATTTAAAAATGGGATAAATAAAGAAGTATTTAAAAGTCGAGAATTCTCGTCGAGACGAGACCGAGATTTTTTCAGACCGAGACGAGATCATCATAATCGCACCCAAGACGAGATTTTGCTTTCGAGACCGAGACGAGATCGAAACACTAGTAATTCGACAAGTAGATATCATTGCAACTCAGGGATTTATAAGGTACAGTGTTCATATGGAGTTCGATTAAATTTTTTAATTAGCGGGCTAAAGTTAATTCGTATAATATAGATCCAAATAACCTCGATTTTAAAGGCCGTTTTCTTAGTAATATTTAACTGAATAAAATAAGTTTATCATAAATCAAATAATTTCTCATAATAAAAGCCTTAATATTAAACACGTTGGGCTTTTCTTGCTTATATCGAAAACGATGAATACTTCACAGCGCCAAGACTAAGCATGGCTTCTAAAGTTTATTTAAAACATTATTGATATATTACGCCCCTATTACATTGCTTTAAATATCATATACGCACGAAAATTGTGGCTGTCTCATTAGTTATACAAATTTTCCCTAATTATCTGTGATATGTATTTAAAAATAGGATATTAATAGAGAAGTATGTAATCATTTGTAAAACAACTGAGAAAAAGACATATATGCCCGTTTAGAAACGTAAATTGACAACAATGACTTTAGTAAACTAAACGTCAAATTCTACGCAAGCTATATAATTGTTGTTTACTTAATTGTAAAACAATTTGTTTGTGATTTTCGACATATTTAAAATCCTTAATAAACGTGTTGAAAAAGTTGAAGATGGGTCTTCTTATTGTAGCGCAAAAGCTAAGGTGCATGAAGAAATAATTATCAACTTGAAAAAGGATTTGAATTAAAAAATCTTTGGGGCATTGTGGAGCGATGGCCAAGAGGAAAATAAAAAGATCGGAAGATTGAGCAAGATAAGAAGGTTGTTTAAGGGCAGAACCATTACAAACACAGGCAAAATTTCTTATGAAGAAGAGTCCGGACCGAGTAACTCTAATAATTATTGTGGAAAGGATATAACTAATGGGAACATTCTTGACAACATGATGCTAAGAAATGAGGTTATTCTAAAAAATGACGAAAGACGGCAATCGAAGCCAGCAGATGAATGCGATGAGGAGAACTCGTTAAATACGATCCCTAGGAAAGATGATAGAGAAGAAACAATAGTCGATAAGGCTTATGGATCTAGACTACCTAAAACTAAGAAGAAACATCAGAAAATATAGCAAGCCATACTGCTCTAGTTGCGGATGAGATTAATCGAATGTCACACAATTTTGACGAATGTGACATTACTTTATATAATGATAATTTTGAATCAAATGAAGATATTAATAAAGATGCTACACTCTATCAAACTGCTGATAAGAGTGATAAAGTTGTTATAACTAGCATTCTGAAAAGAAATTATGACGGTAGGAAGCCAGGAACAAAATTGGTGAGGTGGAAGGATTAGGAGAAAGAAAATGAAAGGGAAAGGAAAGTAGGAAGAAGTATTATCATAAAGTTCTCGATTTGATGAAGTTAAATGCTGCTCTAGCAATCGATAGGAGAAAGAACTGATCGTTGACACCACTTCAATACTTTGCCCTGGCGCAAATACAGTAAGTTATTCTAAGAATGTTACTATAATTCAGCACCCCTTTTCCAACACTACATTCTTCTTCTCTTTGCTTACTGTTTTGCTGACCGTTGTATACCCCATAATTTATCCACTTTTACCCTTTATTACTCCACGTCCACATCCTTGGTACACCTTATGCCCAAAGCTAAAAAAGATATAATTGTGACCCTTGACAACTACGTCCTTATGCTACCTCCGTCCACAACTGTACCAGCCATCTCCCATGTCACCCCCTCGATAGATATGTTTTCTCAGACCTCTTTTTTGGATAATATGACGTTACAACCAGGCCAGGCGATTAACACAGGAACTAGTGAGACGGATATAAATACAGAGGTCATTATATCACTTCTAAAATCGACTGATAGGACCCCGAGCGCCATTCCTTATAAAGTTCATTCCTTTTTAACAGGATGGACTAGTAAGATAAACAGGATGAAGGCTCTCCTAGAGTCGCGACTTCCTTCCCCTCCGCAAAGAGAAGCAAGACGAGAGGCCCAAGCCCAGAGAGATATCGCCACGTCTTCTCAAATGTATGGATCCACTGACAACTTGGCATTTGGGACCAAACCCTTCGCAAAAGGTACACATGATCACCGATGCTGACCTCAAGAGGCTTCTGGAAAATGAAAGAGCTAAGGCTATACCTATTCAGGAGCCGTCCAATCTAGAACTCCTCAAAAAAGGATTACGAGCCCTTAAGGAAGCGTATGATAAAAACACCACTATTCCACTGTACCAAAAACATGAGGCCGAGTTCCTTCCCTGGGAGAAATGATCGACTCCTGTGACGATACCATTGACAAATTCTCTGATAGGGTAAAAACTCTAGCACTGGCAACTTACTACGGATGGCAAGCTGTCACGAGGAAATCCAAAGACTGGGCCGAAAGAAACGGCTTAGGGTCATATACAGAACACGTGAATACTTTTCGCTCATATAATAGGTATTCAGCTACGAGAAAGGCGCCCCCCCCCCCTCCAAAAAAAAGGGGAACGCCTGAGGCTAGGACGTAGGGAACGAGCCCACGTCCGGAAGGTAGCGGCGACCCTTGGCTGTGGTGATAACCCGTCAAGGTCAGTGGGGGATGAACAGACTCCTTCCTGGCTAATTAACATCGACATGCTAGGAGTTTCGCCATTAATACCATTTCCCCTGATAATGGTCCGGAGAAGACATTCCACCCTTTATGACGCCGCTACCCTCCCCATCTGGTGTGCCGGAACACCTCATCCCTCAATGATCGGTGGTAGATCCTGATCATGTCACGTGATGTTAATTAGCCAGGAAGGAGTCTGTTCATCCCCCACTGACCTTGGCGGGTTATCACCACAGCCGAGGGTCGCCGCTACCTTCCGGACGTGGGGTCGTTCCCTACGTCCTAGCCTCAGACGTTCCCCTTTTTTTGGAGGGGGGGGGGGCGCCTTTCTCGTAGCTGAATACCTACTATATGAGCGAAAAGTATTCACGTGTTCTGTATATGACCCTAAGCCGTTTCTTTCGGCCCAGTCTTTGGATTTCCCCGTGACAGCTTGCCATCCGTAGTAAGTTGCCAGTGCTAGAGTTTTTACCCTATCAGAGAATTTGTCAATGGTATCGTCACAGGAGTCGATCATCTCTCCCAGGGAAGGAACTCGGCCTCATGTTTTTGGTACGGTGGAATAGTGGTGTTTTTATCATACGCTTCCTTAAGGGCTCGTAATCCTTTTGGAGTTCTAGATTGGACGGCTCCTGAATAGGTATAGCCTTAGCTCTTTCATTTTCCAGAAGCCTCTTGAGGTCAGCATCGGTGATCATGTGTACCTTTTGCGAAGGGTTTGGTCCCAAATGCCAAGTTGTCAGTGGATCCATACATTTGGGAAGACGTGGCGATATCTCTCTGGGCTTGGGCCTCTCATCTTGCTTCTCTTTGCTGAGGAAAGGAAGTCGCGACTCTAGGAGAGCCTCCATCCTGTTTATCTTACTAGTCTACCCTGTTAAAAAGGAATGAACTTTATAAGGAATGGCGCTTGGGGTCCTATCAGTCGATTTTAGTGGTGATATAATGACCTCTGTATTTATATTCGCCTCACTAGTTCCTGTGTTAATCGCCTGGCCTGGTTGTAACGTCATATTATCCAAAAAAGAGGTCTGAGAAAACATATCTATCGAGGGGGTGGCATGGGAGATGGCTGGTACAGTTGTGGGGAGGTAGCATAGGGACGTGGTTGTCAAGGGTCATAATTATATCTTTTTAAAGCTTTGGGCATAAGGTGTACCAAGAGTGTGGAGTCAGGGGTTTGTCCCGAACCCGAGTCCCTGAACCCGAACCGGGTAAAACCCGATGTCATACAGAACCTGAACCCATTTTTATAAGTACCCTCAAAACCCGAACCCGATGAATATAAAAAAGGGATCGGGTTCGGGTTTTTAATTCACAAATTTATTGTGAATTGAATATCTCAGTTTTCTCTATCTGACAATGTAACGAAAACCATACGATTGTAATTTCATTATTGATCACAAATGACTGATCAAATATTAGAAGATGTTTTAATTGTAAGATTAAATAATATATCAAAATTATATACATAATTTATGTATCAACTGTATTTATATTTCATGATGTGAAGTATATGTTGAATAAAAATATTTTTCTGTAATTTATGGTATGGCTTTTATTAATTATATTTTTATTGCTTTTCAATCCAAAAATAAATTAGAACATTAAAAATTCAATAAATACATATGCACAATGAGAAAAATTAATTGGCATGTGAATTTAATTAGGTGCTATATAAAAATTAAGTTAACTATTCAATAATTTTTGAAGGTAAAAATGTATTATTAGTATAGTAGTTAAGTTGCTCTAAAGCTCCAACTTGGACACCTAGCTGGCATATGTGCTTGGACGCATAAGCTTTGTCATCAAGAGGGGTAAAATGCTTAAGAAGTTAAGTTGTAACAGCAAATACAAGCTCAAGCAGTAGGAATATTTGCTTGTTTACAACTTTAAATAAAAGTAGTTTTGTACGAGCAATTGCTGATAGCAAGCTGCTCATTCATTTTGCTCAACGAATGTGTTAATTAATTATGTGACATTCGCAATTAATCTGCTCAGCAAAGTTAATTACTTATGTCTTATGTGACATATCGCCTACCCCCTCTTCCCTAACTCTCATAGCATGAAACGTTGTTATTTTTATTTTAGAAAGTACTCCTCCCCCATTTTATTATTCGCTTAACCCATTTAATAAAATAATAATGGTGATTTGGTGTCAATACTTTAATTTGAACTAAAAAAGATATAAGACATCTAAATAAAATATATGTAAATAAAAATATTTTTTCCATGTTTTAAAGAATAAATTTCAAAATCTTTTGCTAAAATAAATAAATTCACACCTTTAATAACTATCACATTGTAACCTGGCTTAAATAACCATATTAAAAATGTCAAAAAATTTATTAGCATTTGGGTGATACAGAATATTCAAAAATTTATATTTAAAACAATAAAACTTATTTTTGGCATGTATAAAGGCTTAAATTTTGAAATCATTAAACAGATTTTAGCCATCTATGTAGAAGGCTTTATAAAGCGAAATTTCCCACCTTTTATAAAACTTTGCATTGTGACCTGGACTAAAAATATTATTAAATATAAATTTAGAAATATTAAGTCATTAAAAATGTCAAAAAAATATTTATACAATAAAACATAATTTCGCCATTTATGAAACATAAATCTTAAAAATCATTTTAGATATATATAATGAAAATCGAGAAAAAAAATTAGTTCGCACCTTTAATAAAACTATCACATTGTAACCTGGCTTAAAAAATCATACTAAAAATGTCAAAAAATTTATTAGCATTTGGATGAGACAGAATATTCAAAAATTTATATTTAAGACAATAAAACATATTTTTGGCATGTATAAAGGCGTAAATTTTGAAATCATTAAACAGATTTTAGCCATCTATAGAAAATATTCTATAAAGCGAAATTTACCACCTTTTATAAAACTTTTCATTGTGACCTGAACTAAAATAATTATTAACAAAAATTTAAAATCATTTATGTCATATTAAAAATGTCAAATAAATATTTATACAATAAAACATAATTTCGCCATTTATGAAAAATAAATCTTAAAAATCATTTAAGATATATATAATGAAAATTGAGAAAAAAAATTAGTTCGCACCTTTAATAAAATTATAACATTTACACCTGTTCTTAAAAAAGATAAAATATAAAGTTAACCAATATTAAAATTGTCAAAAAAATGATTACCATCTGGGTGAGACAGAAAATTCAAAAATTTATAATTAACCCGCGAGAGTATTCATGAAAATCCCGAACGCGAGAGCATTCGTGGGGTATAACTTTACCCCACTTTTTAACTTCTTATAACTTACAAAGTGTTCTTTTAAAACCTTTCAAATTTTAAACATGTGTTTATAAAGGTCTTAAGATTGATGGTATAAATTTTGATATGAATCTAATCAACATTACAAAACTTATTAACAATTTTCTGGACCCCCATTTATATTTTATTTATTTTAGAGCTTCCCCTCATTTTACCTTTTGACATCATATACCTTAAAATAAATCAAAATAAACGTGATATTTTATTAAAAAAATGTTCAAAATGTATTAAAAACACAAATTGTAAAAGATATCATCAAACAAAAAAAATACATACATTTTTTCCAACAAAAAAAAACTTACGTAAGAGCATTCGTGGGGTAAAATCATACCCCACGAGCCAAAAAAGCTTCCATATTTTAAAAAGTATTAAGCCAAACCTATGAAATTTTCACCTAACCTAATTCTTAATAAAATATTAAGCTACTGAAAAGACCAAATTCATTAGACTTAAATTGCGTTTTTTATTTTAATTTATAATTTGCGTGGGGCATAGAAATACCCACGAATACTGTCGCGGGTTAAATAAATTTTTGGCATGTATAAAAAATAAATTTTATTATCAAAATATAATTTAGCCATATATAAAGAAAATTGCAAAAAAAATTCGCCTTAAAAAATATAAATTCATAACAAATAGCCATTTGCATAGGGAGGGTGGTTTTCCGATTAGAACCCCTCCCATGATTTTCAATTTATATAATTTTTACATTGTATATTTATAAAAAAATATTTGTTGAATTTTGCTTTTTGTAATTTATTATTTTTACGCGAATATCACTTTAAACTTTTAGGAAACAAAACATTAGAACCCCAAAAAATCGTTACAAAAAAATTTGATCTTACAAATTTTATAACACCCCCCCCCCTTGTGTAAATCCCGTTTCTGTTCAAACTAAAAGCTGTTCATTTCATAAGCTAATATAAAATGCTTGATGTCTTGTGGGGTCAGGGTTGTTAGGGCAAGGGTTAGGGTTCTCAATTAGATTTGCTTGGCTTTTGAAGTGATCAGCTTTTAGTTTGAATAAGAATCGTAAATCCTACTTATGCCTATGCAAATAGCCATGTTATTGTTGAACAACAGAATGTATTAAAACAAAACATCACATTATAAGTGATATGAGATGCTATGAGCAGTTTAAAGAAACTGCTTGCTCATAGCATTTGCTCATATTAAACTGTTAGTTAACTTATAATGCTGCTCGGGCACACAGCTCTATATTAGAGGTGGGCGCGGGCCTAATTTTTTATACGGCCCGCCCACTCACGTAGGTATTTAAAAAAATTCACGCCCACTGGCGCTTCCCACTAAAAATTTACCCGACCCGCCCGCTCACGAAAGGCAATATTTTAATTCACGCACGTCACGCCCGAAAATTCACGGTGTTTTTAAATTTTTCAAAATTGGTAACCTATAATTATACACTTATTTGAATTTATTCTATTTATTTCTATAATTCCATAGAAAAAAATAAATACAATTTATAAATCGAAATTTTTATTTAAAAAAAGAATAATATCCATGTTTTTTGATTTTAATTGAGTCAATGACATTTGTAAATACTAAAATTTATAATTTAATGCGAAGAATTACATTTTCATTGTAAAATAATATATATAATAATAAAATACTTGAATGAAGATCACTATATACATGTAAATAAGCTTGTTGATAAATTTGATTTGAACATATAAATTTTAAAAGAAAAAGCTAGCAAAAGTAAAGATAGGTTCACTCGGATGTTGTTTATAAAATGCGAAAGATTTTTTGTTTTCAAAAACTAATCTTTTTTAAAAAAAAAACTAAATTAAATTAAATAATATATATATTTTTTAAAATTAAAAATTTGCAAATTTATATTAATAAAAAACAATTTAACAAATTAAAATTTCCGTGATTTATGGAAATTTGTGTTCACGCCGACTCACGCACGGGGAAAATTTTGGAAAGGCCCGTCACGCCCAGTCACGCCTAATAATTTAAAATTTCTTCACATTCACGCCATGACCCACCGTGACACGATGGGTCACGCGTAATTTCACGGCCCGCGCCCACTTCTACTCTATACATGAGTTACTTTTTGCTACTACCCCTTCGCCTCTAGAGCATTTTCATCTCATACTGTATCCTACTCATGAGTAGAGTAATGAGTAGGATACACAGTGCTTGTGAGGGGACAGAGCTCACAGTGAGCAATGCTCACTGGAGCAAATCACCATCACTAATTATTAGTATAGTATAATTCATGGGCGTACGCAGGTTTTGAATTAGGGGGGGGGGGCAGATTAAAAAAAAAGGTCTCGACATCCATAAATTTTCCGGCGACCAAAAAAAGCAATTCCCCTAATTAGGCTGTGGGGACAACCTCGGCTGCCCCACTCTGGCTAATTAGGGGGGGGGGGGGGGGTAAAACCTATTTTTTTTTTAATTTTTAAGGTTTTCTGTATTGAAATTTTTTTTTAAATTAGGAGGCTGCCCCCCCCTGCGTACGCCCATGGTATAATTTCTTAACCCAAACCTGTACCCGAACCCGAACCCAATTCCTTAAACCCGAACACGAACCCGATTTTAAAATTTATGCCGAACACGAACCCGATTTTATTTTGGGCGGGTTCAAACCCCTGTGTGGAGTAATAGGGGCTAAAGGTGGATAAATTATGGGGTATACAACGGGCAGCAAAACAGTAGGCAAAGAGAAGAAGAATGTAGTCTGGGAAAAGGGGTGCTGAATTATAGTAACATTGCGCCAGGGTAGTGGATAAAAATAGTCCCGAAAAAGAGAAGAATGGTGAAATTCTAAAAAGAAATTGGCAGATTATCAGAGGTTTATGCCCATCCTTGGTGCACATTTGAACGATGCATGGTTCTACCCAGAGGAAGGACCCGATAGCTAAACTGAGTTAGGCCTATGGAGAATATGAATTAAAAGCAGAACTAGATAGTCGAAGTGGGGAAAGATTGGTAACTAGACAACAGAGCGATTAAATCTTAACAGAGACGATGACAATAATAATGAAATAATAAACAGTGAGATACAGGTTGAAAACAATGATTCAATCATGTTATCAAGCTCCCCGTGCGGGCCCATTCCTATTCCTTCACCTAGTCCTGAAACCTCGCTAATAAACAAAGATAATAAATCGGCCAACAATATGCCTAATCGAAATGGATAACATCCTTCTTCCACAACTTGTTTCAACCAAAAAAGACGATTGCGTAAGTAACATCTATTCATAAAACTATACCAATATTTTATTATTTCTTATCTACATATCACTTTATACAAAGATTATCGCTTATACCCAATTTAAATGACTTTAGTCTTCTATGATATATTATGACAGAGAGGAAATTTTATACTAAATAGGCATATCTTATATGTAACAATACAAAGATAGTTTAATCGTGTTTTTAATTTGGTATTAATTAATTAGAATTAAGAAGATACAATTATATCAACAAAGAAAAGTAAAGATGCTCTTGAAAGATGATTTATACGATGCTGTTGTATTTGGCACCCCCGGGATAGTTGATGGATATGTTAGGGTTGAAAGAAATTATTAAATGGCATACTAAAATAATTTAAAAGCAATAAGTTGTTCGAATAATTCTAAAATGAATATTGAAAATTCTATCATAAATTTCTATTTTGAAAAATGATTAGTGCAAAATATAATAGAGTGCGACAATCGAAGGTAGATCAAATTGCTGGTCCTAAGGCCTAAATGACTTCCTTAAGACAAAAAAATTCGAAACGTTTACGGAGACCAATTACACTTTGATCAAACGATGGTAATAGAGTATTCAAAGAAAGAAATGGATATATAGTCGAAGTCAACGTTGGAAGGTGGATTCGAAATCACCATTAGTTGTGAATAATTCATTCTAACGTGGATAACATTAATTAAAAGCTTTCACCCATTGCTAAATCAAAATCACAATATCATCGAATTTGTAGTGATAAAGTTTTGGGGCGGATGAAAGAGTAAACGAATGAACAAGTAACAGATTAATGACAGCAAAGAAATCTATAGTAGCACCGTTCAGGTATTGTTTTATTAAGAAGCTTATCAGTATGGCCTCCGTTTGCTCCGAGCTAAATTTCTGCGAACAACTTAAATTGCCATCATGCGATTACGACATTATATACTGAAAATTGCCAAAGTATCGAAAAAAGTTCTGCTCTATTTGTTTGACCTCAAGTTTACACGATTGCTTATACGACAGAGTCAATGGAGATTTATATTTCAATAAATAGTGAAAAATTATTGGGATCAAGAGAAATATTTATACACCACCCTTATAGCTTTGACCCATCTTTGATTACAACTATTATATTTAAAAGGCATTTATTAATGTGCGTATATAGTTTAAATAAAATGTTGGAAAACAAAATCGTCATTCTTAATCCTTCGTACTAAATCGCTTAACCCGAGAGGTACCAGTGTAACCTATAGGTGACACCACTTTGAACGCTTATAATTTTAAACTATTGGATGAAATATTAATTTTTAAATTGAATATGAAAGAGCACACTTAGGTGAATCAGCTGATATGTTTTATTCCCTTTTCTCTTCCTTCTTTAAAATGCGGTCTCAAATATCGCTAATTTGAAATTTCGACTGCTTCTCATATATTCACTAAAAATGGAGACTCAACCATAAGTAATCTTATTTTACTTTATATCATTAAAATCTTGACACTTTCACAATTATTTTGATATGAAATTTAATTGTTTTTGGTTAATTAAAATGGGAATATGTTGGTCCAAAGTTTGGCGTAACCTGTAGGTTACACTGGGCAGAGGTCCACACGTAAGCTTATGTAAATGAGTAATGCTACTTTTTTATTTGCTTAAATTTAATTTTTATAAGTAATCTCGTATAAAAATATTCTTATTACAAAGTTAATATCGCTTTGAGGTAAAAATTATATACAATAATTAATTAACCTTTGGAAAATCCTGAAGATTAATTAAACAATTTTTTTCAAATGATGTTGTTTTGTATGTGGTGAATATGAGTAATTTATATGCTTCTCAGCATAACTACGGCCTTAATTTAACTGTTAATGAATTTAAAGTCTATATCTCAATTCTTTTTTAACGGGCTACTTGTTTCCTAAAAATATTAAAATGTTTTGGGAGCTCAAAGCTGATTGTTTTAACCAAATGGTATCTAATGGAATGCGTAGAATCGCTTCCAAAATTAATTAAATATTTACATTTGGCCGACAACAGCAAATTGGTAAGGGTTGACACTTTTTCTAAATTTCGAGATTATATGGATCTTTTAAATGAAAAGTTCAAAAGCAACTTTAAACATCGTAGCTCTTCTCACATATCCATATATGAGTGTATGGTTCCTTGTTTCGGGCACCACAATGCAAAACAATTCATAAAAGGCAAGCCTTTTCGTTTCGGCTATAATATGTGGTGTGCTGCAACAAAAAATGGCTACTTGTCACATTTCAACCTTACCAGGGGGCTTAATTTTCCGTAAATCGACATAACGAAATAGGTTTAGAAGGAGCGGTCATATTAGACTTAGTAAATCAACTACCACCAGAATTTGGTCCATATACAATATTTATTTCGATAATTTTTTTACGAGCCACAATTTAATGATATGTCTTTCAAAGTATTGGGGGCACAGGAACGGTGCGGGAATCGTTTAAAATGCACAATCATCGATGTAAAAGAACGAGGGTTTCTATCAAAAAACACTTCAAATTTGATGGCTGTCCGATGGAATGATAATAATATTGGCACAATGTTGTCAAATTGTCATGGGGTCTCACCTCTATTGGAAGAATCACTTAAGCGAAAAAAATTGTAATTTAATATCCTTATATGATCAAAATGTCTAATTGTTTTATGGGCGCTGTCGATCGCTTTGACCAAAATATGGATGAAACAAGATTATCATTTGGCGACAGAATAATGGTATTTTCCTATATTTGCAGTTGGGCTGGATGCTGCATGCCAAAATGCATGGCATCTATATTGCTTCAATAGGGGAAATATTACATTATGTAATTTCAAAAGAGAGATAGTGCAAGATTATTTGAAAAAAAACGAACAACCGTGTAAACGGACTTTAA
The DNA here is from genome assembly GCA_964036665.1 of Gordius sp. MW1. NCBI lineage: Eukaryota > Metazoa > Nematomorpha > Gordioida > Gordea > Gordiidae > Gordius > Gordius sp. MW1. Next base: position 6,899,219 of record OZ038529.1, on the reverse strand, counting down.
ACCTTAAATTAACTAATTTTAAGAATAATATAACTATACATCAAAAGGTATCGTGTACTCAGAGGCGTTGTGTCGGTCATTAGTAGAATTTTATGTGCATATTGTAAAGTAGGTCTTCTCATACATTGTTGGTCAATATTTTATAATAATAATTATTTAATATCGCTTTGAGTTTATTTAAATCATTTTTTTAACAGATTAGTTGCTTTAGATTAATTCGGGCAGGGCTCAGGCCGCCTCACCAGGCCCGGCTTATTTTATAAAAGCCCGCTCTAGGCCGGCCTGAAACTCGATCGGGCCGGGTCGGGCGGCCCGTGCAGGGCTTTATTGGTAGGTCACACCTTATAATTTGATATCAAAAATTTAAAAGTCTAAAATAATATTTCTTTATTAATTGCGGATTTCCTGACGTACCTAAGTTCCCGATATACTTAATTATTAATTTACACCTTCAGAAAGAAGTTTAAAAAACATACAGGTAAACATAGAAAAATAAATTTTAATCTCAAAAATATTTAAATTCTCGTAAATTATACAATGTATTTAAACTAAGTAAAAGTTTAAAAATAAATTAGTTTTTTTTCACATAAAATATGAAATTTTAAAATTTGGTATTTGCGACCTATGAATTGGATTGCTCTATCTGCACTTTGTGAAAATTTTAAAATAAAAGTGCTATTCGGTAGATTTTTATATATTTTATCATAAACTTTTAAAAAATTGTAAAAAATTTATGTTTGGCTTCGATATTAAGGTTCTTATTTGCTTGCAAATTTCAATAGAATTGTTTTGATCTAACTGCAATTACCCAATCCCTAGGGCACACATTAACACGGAACAAATCGTCTGCTTTTAAAATTTAATTCGCATAATGTACCTACAATTACATTTTTGAGGTATGTCAAAGAAGAATAAAATAGGAACTATGGATAAAGATAAATGAATTAATATAAATGTAGAGAGGTAATTGGAGCGCGAAGTGCCTCAGGGGATATATTGTTTACCGTTGTGTTGTCAATCTAATTATCGTTAATTGGTATGTATTATATACGTTGGATATACACGTTTTTACTCACTTTTCTATTTTTGTATTACTTCGAAACCTCTCTCTAGTAAATAAAGATTCCCAATCTCAACAGTTGGCGTCGGGAACCTACGCGGAGATGCTGAAATATAAAACAACGGCTGACATCGATGTTTTTTTTTAAACTCAATTCGAGTTATTCCTTAGGAGTAATAAGGCGGAGACAGATGAGCAAAAAGCGGCTCTATTATTAACCAAGCTCGAGGGGAATGCATTCCGATTAATTCTAGAGGATTATAGACCGCAAGAGTTGACAGGGATGACATATGAAGAAGCGAAAGAGCGGTTAAAGAAGTTATTCCAAAAGAACCCTTGTAGGAGAGCAAAGAGACACGAATTCTCAAAGATGCGACAAGGCCAGGGAGAGTCAATAGACGCGTACGCTAATAGACTCAAGGCCGGAGCTAACAGCTGCAACTTCGGAAACGAAGAGTTGCAAAACAGAATCGTCGACCAATTTATTATAGGATTGCGCGATAGAAGCTTACAGGCGAGACTATTATCAGAAGATGATATCAAATGGGACCGCCTACGAGAACTGGCGTTAACTGCCGAGACAATAGAAGGGGGGCTAAGCACCTTGCAGGACGGGTCCGAAGAGGCGTGGAGCGTGGTGGCGAGACGAGAAGCGTGGACTGGACCGGTCCGGATTCCCAGGTTAAACCATGCTTTAGATGTGTTAACAGTTGACGTATACATTAATAACCATTTGTTCCAATTTATCTTCGATAGGGGCGCTACGGTTTCGATCATACCGGCGCGAATATGGGCGAAGGAGATCCCACGCAACAAAGAGCCCGTCCCGACGGTATACGCGTACGGCCACGAGGAAATAAAGATCGTAGCCAAGGTGCAAGTCGATGTCCGAATGGGTAACACGAGGAAACAGCTGTCGTTATTGCTAGCAGACGTAGCGGGGCCGCCGTTGTGCGGGATCGATTGGATACAGGAGTTCGAGCCCGAAATTTGGCGTCAAATACGTTGGAACTCGAGGGCTGCGGCGGAACGGTTCGCGGTCAATTACGTTGAAAGACCGAAAGACACCAAGGCCGCGATCCAGCACGTGATGAAGCGATGGGGTGGCCAGCAAGACGAACTCCCACAAGCGGTCAAGGGAATAACGGTGGAGGTGCCGTTAAAAGAGGGCATAGAGCCCGTATTTATCCCCGCTCGATGGGTGCCGATGGCGTGGAAGAAAGAAGTAGAAGAAGAGTTGGATAAATGGGTCAAGGACAGGGTGATTGAACCAATCGATTTCTCAAGATGGGCCAGCCCAGTGGTACCCGTGAAAAAAAGTGATGGAACTCTGCGATTATGTATAGACTACCGGTTTACGATAAATAAATACGCGCAAGGGTTGTTGTACCCGTTACCCAAAATCGACGACTTGTTAAATAAACTTGATAATGCGTGCTATTTTACGAAGCTGGACCTTACGAAAGCGTACCTACAGCTCGAATTAGGGCCAGAGACGAGCCAACGATTGACTATCTCGACGCACAAGGGCCTATTTAAAGTTAACCGGATGCCGTTCGGTTTAAATTGTGCCGCGGCCATTTTTCAAAAGACAATGGACCAAATATTAGGAGGCATGGAAGGGGTTGCGGTTTACATCGACGATATCTTAATTGCAGGGGAGACGGAAGAAATTCACAACGAGAGGTTACTCAAGGTACTAGAAACGTTACAAAAGTGGGGGTTCGCGCCGAACATTGCCAAGAGTATCTTGTGGGCGAAGGAAGTAACCTTTCAGGGATACGTAATAAGTAACAAGGGGATTCGAATCAACGACAATAAAGCCGAATTAGTCAAGCAGTGGAAAAACTTAACTAACAAAAACGAAATAAGGTCCTTCCTTGGGTTAACAACATACTTTTCAAAGTTCATTAAGGACTACCCCAAAATCATACACCCGATTCAGAAACTCATGAAAAAGAACCTGATGTACCACTGGGGTGAAGAACAGCAAGGAGCATTTGAAGCTATCAAGTCCGCGCTTACGAAAGCCCCCGTTCTGGCGTACTTCAATGGAGAGTGGGAGACCGGCCTGGTCGTAGACGCCTCGGGTACGGGGTTAGGGGCCATCTTACAGCAACGAGCACCAGGAGAGAATTGGAGAGTAGTGGCCTATGCGTCAAGACCATTAAACGATAGCGAAAGCCGGTATTCGACGATCGAACGAGAGGCCCTGGCGGTGGTGTATGGACTAAAAAAGTTCAACGAATATGTACAAGGACGAAGCGTTACTATCATGACGGATCATAGACCGCTTATATATATATTCGATCAGAGCAAAAGGGGCAAGGAACAATGGTCACCACGCCTAACCAGGTGGGCGCTCATAGTATCAGGCTATACGACCAAGTTCGAATACAACAAGGGAACCGAAAACGCGGCAGATTTCTTGTCTAGAAATCCGAACGAACACGCGTATCAGGTTAGCGAGGAAATACCAGAGGACTCGATGAATCCGTTTATATCATTGGACGTGGTAAAACAACACACCTTGGAGGATCCGGGGCTGCGGCAATTAAAAGAGTGGATTAGGGGTAAATAAAATACAATGGTCACGCGTGGGCTAAGACGCACCTACGAAAAACACCTGCCAAAGTTACATGAAGCCAAAAGCATAATATATTACAAAGGGGGACGAATATTAATTCCGGTGAAGTTACGAGGAGTGGTACTCTAAAGTCTACATAGAGGCCACGTAGGTATCAAGCGAATGCAAGAAGTGGCGCGGCAGTATATATGGTGGCCGACTCTTGACGATGACTTATTAAGCGTAGCGAAAAGGTGCCGGAGTTGCAATTACACGGCTGCGGCGGCGAAGAGGGCACCATTGATAGAGTGTCAACCTAGCCATAAACCATGGGTTCAAGTACATGTCGATATCATGGGTCCTCTCAAGGGTAAGTCATACCTCGTGATGGTGGACAATAGCTCGAAATGGGTAGAGGTGTTTAAATTAGAAGACACCACGGCGACAACCGTTATAAAAAAACTGGCCGAAACGTTCGCTAGATTTGGAAATCCACCTTGGTTAATATCAGATAACGGCCCGCAATTCAAAGGGCGGGAGTTACAGAACTTTTGCAAGTCGAGGGGAATTAATCAACGATGGACAGCTCCTTACCATCCGGCGTCCAACGGGTTGGCAGAAAGATACGTACGATTAATTAAAGAAGCCATCGTTAGGAACGAGTCGGAAGTAGGGCTGAGTAGATTTTTGGAAAACTACAGATCTACAAAACACCCCGCAACCAATAAAAGCCCGGCAGAGATGATGCTGAAAAGAAGGATGCGAACCGAATGGGAGGTTTTGAGGGAAACCGTACCACAACAATGGGTAGAGACCGGGAACTTGCGGACGTTCAACGTAGGAGACTTGGTTTGGGTGCGCATGTTTCTGGGCCCAAGCAAATGGGTAGAAGGCACGATAAAAGCCAAGCATGGTAGTCGGTCCTACGATGTATGGGCACAGGGAAGAAATCACCACCGACACGTGGATCAAGTAAGGAAACGGAAAATCCTGAATTGGACCACTCTGGGACAAGAGAACGGGTGGCCACAAAGAATATCATCAGAAAGGGAAGAGGGAACAAGCGCTCCAAGAGAACAAATACAAAACAGGGGAACAAGTACCACAAGAGATCAAATGCAAAACCAGTCAGGAACGCCTAGAGAAGAACCTAGATACCCGCAGCGTAGTCGAAAACCGCCAGCATTCCTTAAGGATTTTGTCTGTGAAAAGGGGGGAACTGTAGAGAGATAATTGGAGCGCGAAGTGCCTCAGGGGATATATTGTTTACCGTTGTGTTGTCAATCTAATTATCGTTAATTGGTATGTATTATATACGTTGGATATACACGTTTTTACTCACTTTTCTATTTTTGTATTACTTCGAAACCTCTCTCTAGTAAATAAAGATTCCCAATCTAATAAAATAATAGTTTAAAAAGATAAATCAAGAAATTGTTAATGATGGTTGCAATCAGACAAAATCCAATGGACGCAATTAAACAATATGTTTAGTACTAATAATTTTAGGCTTTTGATGATATTTATTCTTATGGCCAAAAAATAAGTTTTGCGAGATAGGAAAAAGGACTTAATAGGGTTCAAAAATTTGGGAGGTATATTATTAAATGAAGCATAAAAACTTCTTGAAAACTCATGATTTAATTATTATGGTGTCATTGAATACTGAATTGTACTTTTTAAATCGGTAGGCAGGCTCAAATGACGCTAGGTTGCTCAAAACATTTTGAGCCATCTTTGTTTAACTTGTATAATTATTTAAACTAATTGACCACCAATCTATATTACAGCATCATGTAGGATGATAAACTGCAAAATTTAAATATGCTTTAGTAAAATTTACTACTCCATCAAAACTCATTCTCAGTTTAAAACTTTGTAACATTTATTAATGCTAAGGATACAAATATGTGATAAATATGTTATTGAATTAGTCACATACCCTAAGGGCGGTCCATACATAGGTAAATGAACTTTAATTGCCAAATTTTAAACTTTGCAAAAATATATCATATTTACTAAATTTAGGTGTTATTAAAGTATCATATATATCATCATATTGATTTAGATTTAATACTTTAAATGTAAATCAGGCAAATTAAAATACACAATAATTTATTAAAATCTAATGATCAATAAAAAGCCGAGATCTCGCTGAAAATATCTCGTCTCGTCTCGCTATCAAAATTATCGTCTCGATCTCGGGTCAGTTTTTCAAAACGTCTTGTCTCGTCTCGAAACCGAGAATTTTCTTGGTTTTTCCGCTTCACTATAAGCACTAAAAATTTTAGGCTTTGTTCGCTCATAAAAAAAGATGATATTTGCGAGGTAGAAAAAGGGAGAATATTTAAGATTATTCAAAATTAATTGTCAAGAGATAGAAATTCACAATATAATTCATCGTCCTTCTCTTCAATATAATATTGTTTTATCATTTAATTAATGAATTTTATATAGGGTATTTAATGTAATTAGTATCAATAAACTTATACAATCTGACCCTAGTAAATTAATTAGCTGTATAAAAAAATTAAAATTTTCATGTTGAAAAACTCAATTATATACATTTTCCCCTCAAAGATATTATTATAATAGTTTTTAGCTTCGATGAATTTAACAAGGTACATAACCACAATTGACATAAATTTTTTTTATAATATTAAATAATTTAAATTATTGGACTAATATAATCATAAAAATAAATAACTAGTTTAATAAACTCATATTTATTTTATGAATGTTATAAGTAATGAATTTATCTTTAATGTCTACAAAACCTTAAAAATTGAGTTAAAAATGCAGATAGAACAATTTAATTAGATAAATAAAATCGCAAAAATTTATAATTTTGCTCATTCTGAAATTCAATAAATCCATTTTTATATGTAAAAAAGAGTAAAATCCATAATTTTTTGCTAAAATAATACAGATGCTGTTAGTTTACATTACCGAACCTAATTTCAAGTCATCTGACTAATATGTATAGATTTTATGGCATTTCAAACTCTGAACTCAATTATCTCAGTTCGGAGTTTGTGCAGATAGAGCACACCATTTCTCAGGTAGCGATATGTCTGATAATGGTTCATAACTCCAAATTGAAATCCAATTTACAGAAAATTTCGCATATTCTAATTTATATAACCAAAAACTAACTCCCAAATCAGAGTTGTAGTTATATTTAAATTTGTTAAGGTAGTTAACCCAGCATTAGTGAAGAACACAACATTGTATATTTTACGAAAACACATTCTATTTATCAAGATATTGACCGCAAGAAATATTGTTTACAATAACGAAATAAACTTCACAAACTTAACAAAAATGAAAATAGACTTGTAGATGTAACAATACTGAGTGGATTGTCAGTTTTAATCAAACCGTGGGCCAAACGTGAGGATTAGAGGTTAGGACAGGCCCAATTTAAAAATTTCATCGTAAGTTCGTATCCCAAGAAGCAGGCCTATGCGAAATTTAAAACATTGTTATACTATTAGTAAAAAATTGTAAACGGCTCATATTATAAGCAATAGTTCGCCCCTTAAATTTATACACCTGACATATGTAAGTAAAAGCAATATTTTTTATAGAAAGAATATGTGTAAAATAATATTATGTCCAAAAAATTTAGCTAAGCACCATAACATATACAAATAATAACTGAGCCTGGTAAACATATGATTATAACAGTGAAAGTCAAAAAGTAACTAACGAATTAGTTCTAGGTGCGTACTTCTAAATTGATAAAAATAAAAATGGTGAAAAAATCATTTAAACAATTACATTTATAAAGCTGTAAAATATTTCTATCATGGCGCTAATATTAATTTATTGGCCATAACTTAATAACATCTATCTAAACTTTTTAACTAAGTTTTACAATATCGTTTAAGCTTTCTTAGGTTTTAAAATTAAATAATTTGTCGCGTTAAGATTGTTAATTCATGCAGGAAGATGACGATCTGTACCCTTAATTATCAGCTGTTTACCCATCTATAGTATTATTAGGTGGCCCGTCAACTTGCCGAAAACCATCTCGCCGAATTTAATGTCCCCCAGTTAAAAATGGTCGACCTTTTTTAACCGGGGGACATTAAATTCTGCGAGATGGTTTTCGGCGAGTTGAGAGGGCACCGTATTATTAGTAGTGTGGAAAAAAGCCCTAGGTTTTATTTTGTCGACCTTTGATTTTAATCAACTCATAAACAAGCAAAAGGTTTTTTGGTCTATTCATGCTTAGTCGACCTCTAGGCTTGGTCGATATTTGAAAAACAAACCAGAGTAGAGCGTTAATCTTAGTGACCCAAAGGTCGACCAGCCCAGGTCTTTTTACAGCACTATTTATTAGGCTCTGCACCAGACCAAGCTTTTTGGAGTAGACATAAATTTGATGAAAACCATGCTTGCAACGTGGTTTATTATTAATTCGTTTACTTAGTGCTAAATCAGAGTCGACCTCATCAAAATATAAATGAATGATTTCGTACACAAAATCTTACTATTCTGATTCATGATTTTTATAAATTTATCAAAATTTTGAATTTACTGACTTCTTTATTATATTTTTTTTTAATTGGTATAGGTCACTATTGCATGAAAATCCATTTTAATTACAAAGTAAAGGCAAAATATCCTCAGCAGTCCTAATAATCCCATAAATCCCTTCTTAAATAAATGAGGAATTAGTTTAAAATTCAAAACTCAATTTTGTTGTACACACGATTTATGCAATGTGTTACATAAATAACAAATAAAGGGAAAAGCCAGGCTTACAATAGAAGTCAAGTATATAGAACCTTTGTAGTTATCAATATCACTTGTCATCAACACTTTTTTATATTAACTGACTCAAATAAATTTTCATCAAAGGTTGATAATCCCACCCTACAACGTTAGCATTTGAGTCAATTCATTTATTTTTCATCATTTTCTCACCATTTCTTAATCTTAAATATGAAAAGTCACCAAAAAAGAATAATCCTTATCAGTTGTCAACGTAAAATAGGTCGTATTTTTTGCCGAGATTAATACCCCTTAGCTAAAAGACTATGTAAACAAACGCATGAGGCTAAAGAAAAAATGTAGTCGATTCCCTCACCATTGTTTATTACAAGGTCGATTTTGTGTTAAGACAAGCTATCAATACCAAAGCAAAAAAGCGAATACAAAATTAGCCTGTTGGCAAAATATAATGCAGAATTTTGACAGAGACCGGGGACTAAATGGACACAAAAAATTTAATCACGTTTAAAAAAAACTAATAAAGTTTTTTATAATTTTTTTATCGGAATACATTTTTATTGCCTATTTCTACTATAAGAGAAAAAAGGGCTTATAGTATTTAATAAATTGAGTTTAAAAAAATTAAAAATCATAGAAATTTCAAAAGTGCCCGGGGTTAGTTATAGCTCTGTTCAGGGGATAGATTAACCCTCACGTTTTCACTTCTTAATAGTGTATCCTAACTCAAATCAACAAAAATATTGTTACTGTTATGTTATTATTATGTTATTATGTGTTATATACGTGTGAGGTTATATATGATGTTATATATGTGTTGTATATCAGATTATATGATTGATATAATTATAGGATTGAATATTGTAAGCCAAAAGCCGAGTTGGCAAGATAATCAGATGTGATAATTTGCATAACACGCAGATGTTGATTTTTTGTTTTGATTAATAAATGGATCCATTCTTAGTTTAGTATCATTATTCCAGTTTTATTATCATTCTTATTTAGTTTAATATTATTAGAGATTATAAGTACAATAACAACTTGGCTATCCTGAACAGTTACATTATAAAAAACATAGAAAATTTAAATGTAATATGATTGTATTTTATATAATAAAAATAAAAAAAGGGTCAAGATGACAATCTGACAGTACACTTAAAAGACCGATTCTGCGATTTAAAAAAACTTTTAGTCGTTTTTTTTAATATAATCATAGTCTATTTCTATTCTAAATTACACTAAGTTGTATTATAAACAAGATTTTTGTTTTTTAAATTTTGTCATTTGTTAGGCTTAATGAAAAATGGCTATAACTAGCCCCTCTCCGACTAGCCCCGACATCTATTTTTATGAACAATTAATAATTTAACATGTTATATTGCGAATCAAATTAAATCATTAGGCGATTTTTATATAAAAAATAACCCTTTATAAGATAAAACTTAAATTAGTCCTAAATATAGAGCCAAAAAAATTTTATGTGCAAAATACAAAATTTTGTCAAGGCTACTAATAGCCCCGAAAAATCGTTTTTCTTCTATAAAAATTTTAAATTTTATTTTTTCTAAACAAAAAATTTTTAATTACACCTTATGAAACATACACATATGGTTTAAATTTTAATCATATATCATTATTATTTTTAAAAATAATTAAAAAAGATAATAGTAACCCCTGGCTACGACTAGCCCCGGTCTCCCCTACTCTTTTATTAATAGCCTAATGATAGTTTAACTAATACATAAGGTGATAAAAGCCTCAACGAATTTATATTAATATGTAAACAAAAATAAAAAACAAATTTAGAAGTCAAGGTGTTGATAACGAGTAACAAAATCATATTAACAAAACACATTTTGGAGCAATTATAACAACTGTTTTTAACTAAGAATGTAAGTTAAATTTACAAAACAAATGTTTGAAAAGTGCACTTTCAACATTTTCCTTAATTAATTTCTTGCTTTTAAAATAATTTGCTCCTACATATGCAAACATTTAGGACATTTTAAAATATAAAATTGTACAAAAAATTATTGTATAAGCATTATTTAGCAGCCAAAAACTTACAGCATTGGCAGGGAAGGCTCTTAACATAACTGGTGTAACCCCTTTATAAAGGCCCATTATGCCCTCATTCTTGATGAGATGAGCAAATACATCTCTAATACCATTAGGATATGTACCATGAGGAGCTAAATATATTATCAGCATAAAGCTATGGTATTTGATCAGTTACGTATTTACGTTGTAATAATTACAATTAAATAAATGAAATAAAATTAAATAATGGCAATTGTTTTTATATACATTTTCTTTTTTAAATTGTTTTTTTGAACAAAAATATTGAAAATAAAATTCAATAATAATATAATTAAAAATTAAACCTGTTTGAAGCCTTGATTTAAGCACATCAGCTGGTATTGCCACCACCCAATTTGCTATACCTGCCATGCCCCCAGCAAAGACAGTTCTTAAAGGACTGATATGAGAAGGGCTTTAATAGAAATAAATATTAACAGTTTTAAAAATAATTTACTCTTCCCCTGGCTTAGCGAGATGACTTTTTAACCATTCATATGTCACAAAATATGTGCCAGTTGCTGGAACATCTAAAAAGCATAAAAATTATTAATAAATGTTTAAAATATCACAAAATTTGCTAATTAATGTTAATGATTAATACCACGTAAGAGAGTTGCAGCTGTGCCTTTGTATATACTTCGTATACCACCCTCTTTAAATAATTTCTTTGCACAATCCATTGGTCCAGAATATAATTTTTGCCCTTTGTCATGTTGTATCTAAGAAAATATTATAATATAAGGTAAACATACTTGGAGGAGACATTTTATTCTCTCACCAGGCACCATAATTGCAGTTGTAAATAGACCTGAAATCATACCTGCATTAAATAATTGCATTGACCTATTAAATTTAAAAAAGTGTGCATATAACTAACGTGTAATTAGCATTTGAGCCCTTATTCTGAATCTTTTTACCAATACTATAACCAAAAAAGCAGAGGGAAAACATAGGGGTGACTCCAATTAAGGGTGCTAACATGCCTTTGTAAAGACCTTTTACACCCTTACATTTACAATTAAAATAAAATATTAATGTTCAAATTACTTCACTATAAAATGTTTTTTGAGCACAATCCCAAGTTCCAGAATAAAGGGGCAGATGTCCCATTGCAGGCTGAGGCATGGTTTGTAACCTAACCTAATTAATATTAACAAAATAATTTTATACAATACCTTAATTGTGTCTAAAGGATGTCCTGCAGCAACGCAACATACTCCTCCTACACCACCAGCTATAAAGTTTTTAAAAGGACTTTCTTTCACAGTCTTATCACCCATCAATAACTTAAATTTATAATACTATAAAACAAATTTATACCGATTGCACGTTGAATAGCTGATTCGAGACATTTGTTTAACGCGGTCTATGCATAGACTAATAAAACTATATTTGGCGTTAGAAGGGGCTCAATCTTAGATTGCACTAACTAAGCTCTTGGGCGTCTTTGCGGCAAACATACATAAATACATACATATATACCCAATGCAAATAGATAGGAGGGTAACGGACGGACAGACGGACAGACGGACGGACGGACAACAAAAAACGAGCCCATAAATTGCATAGCAATTAAAAAAAACTCGGGCCTTCGGCCCTCGTGGGAAGGGGGAGAAGGGAAGGGAAGAGGGGAAGGGAAGGGGGAACGACTCATCTGTACTTCGTATAAATGTATCATATTTGCTATGCAATTTATGGGCGAGAAAGGTGGGAAGGGGCGAGAATGCCTATAGGGGGGTATTAAATGCCTAATGATTAATTAATTATTTATACAAATTTTCCATTATAGGCAAAATGTAATATAGGCAAGGGTTAGGGTTAGATTTGGTGTTTGCATCTAGTTGCGTATTACATTAGTTTTTATGGCCTTTAGTGATTATGGGTCTAACAAACATTATATTATAAAACAACACAATGTTAAGAATTTGCAGAATTGTTGGGAGAAATTTTTTGTTGAATTTGAACAATTTTTAATTAAAAAAATCAAAAATTTGGTCAATGGTCACTTTTTCTCTATTGGTCAGTACCAACAGATACTCTATAAGTCAATGATAGCCAAAAAAACGGAAAAAAAATTTTTATGCTCACTTTGGCCAATGGTCATTTTTTTCCATTGGTCAGCAGCCAGCACACGGTAAAAGTGGATATAAATTCATAAGAGTAAAAAAAACGAAAAAAAAATTTTCGAATCACATTTTGGCCAATGGTCATTTTTTTCCATTGGTCAGCAGCCAGGACACGGTAAAAGTGGATATAAATTCATAATAGTCAAAAAAAAACGAAAAAAGTTTTCGAATCACATTTTGGCCAATTGTCATTTTATTCCATTGGTCAGCAGCCAGCGGACGGCCAAAAAGTCATAATAGCAATGGTAGGAACAGGAACAATCATAATAGTCAAAAAAAACGAAAAAAATAATTTCGATTCACATTTTGGCCATTGGTCATTTTTTCCATCGGTCAGGAGCCAGCGGACGGCCAAAAAGTCATAATAGCAATGGTAGTAACAGGAACAATCATAATAGTCAAAAAAAAACAAATAAAAAAACTCGGATTCACATTTTGGCCAATGGTCATTTTTTCATTGGTCAGCAGCCAACGGACGGCCAAAAAGTCTTATTATCAATGACAGTAACAAGAACAATCATAAGAGTCAAAAAAACTCCGGGATTCTAACCTAAAAACTAGTTAAATTGCATAGCAATTAAAAGTATACAACTTTTATTTATGTTTATTATATAACATTGGTCAGCAGCCAGCGGTCGGCCAAAAAGTCATAATAGCAATGGTAGAAACAGGAACAATCATAATAGTAAAAAAAAACGAAAAAAATAATTTCGATTCACATTTTGGCCAATGGTCATTTTTTTCATTGGTCAGCAGCCAGCGGACGGCCAAAAATTCTTATTATCAATGATAGTAACAAGAACAATCATAAGAGTCAAAAAAACTCCGGGATTCTAACCCCAAAACTAGTTAAATTGCATAGCAATTAAAAAGTAAACAACTTTTATTTATGTTTATTATATAACTAGTTAAATTGCATAGCATTAAAGTAAACAACTTTTATCTATGTTTATTATATAATAGATAATTTAACAAATCTTATATATAACACACCGAGAGAGATAAAGATGAGGGGTGGGGCACCTCTTATGCATTAATTTAAAAAATAACACAGCGAGGGAGATAGAGATGAGGGGTGGGGCACCTCTTTCTCATGCATTAATTTAAAAAATCGATAACCTAATATACCCAATGCAAATAGATAGGAGGGTAACGGACGGACAACGGAAGGACGGACGGACGGACAACCAAAAACGAGCCCATAAATTGCATAGCAATTAATAGAGTGCCGAACAGCTGATTTTTACTATTAAAATCATTCAGACACCGAAATAGCTGCCATATTAGGAAAAATTCAACAACAGATATATTTATACTTCTCCGCGATAAAATATTGAAGAAAATATATAAGACTAATAACTTAATTGATAAATTAAAAAAATTAGTAAATTAGAACAATAAATTTTTCTGAAATCTATTGTTTGGTTGCAATTTCCCACAAAATGGCGCTTGCTATATTTGCTGGAAAATTATCAGCTGTTCGGCAGTCTATGGTTTTATTAGTCTATGGGTCCCCTATAGACTAATAAAACCATAGACTCCCAGGGAACTGATATTTATCAGCAAGTATAGAAAGCGCCACTTTGAGGGAAATTGTGACCAAACAATAGAACTCAACATAATTTTCTGTTCTAATTTAATTATTTTTTTAATTTGTAAATTAAGCCAATAGTCTTATTTATTTTCTTACATAATATATGGTGGAGAAGTATAAATATACCTGATGTTGAATTTTTCCTTCTAGATGGTAGCCATAATGGTGTCTTAATGAATTTAATAGTATAAATCAGCTGTTCGGCAGTCTATTTTATTAGCCTATGATCCTTCCATTTCCATCCCCTCTTCAAATAAAAAGGTCAATTTTATGATTACCTGCCTGCCCCCTTATTATTCTGACTTGGCCCTTTCATCAAGGTTATTTACAATATTTTAATTAATTCTTCTTACTATTGAGATCTATTTGGACCTTATATTTTTTTGCCTGCTGCTAATAATTCCTGTTTAAATAGCTAACTAATGCTCTAATCTCTAACGTACTTCTTCTTTTTCAAGTATTTGGTCCCACAGTGGGGTTTGTTTTTATGAGTTTCTTCCATCTTGAATGTAAGTGCCGTCTTGATTAAACTTCTTAGATTTCATAACCCTGTTGACTTGCCTTTTCCTCGTGACACGAGGTCGTTGTCTTCCTGTCTTTTCCGGTAGCTCCATGTCCAGTACTTTTCGATTTACATCATTCGTCTCCCTTCTGAGTATATGCCGATACCACCTTAGCCGAATTTCGTAAGTCATGCCAGCCATAGGTTGAATCCCCATTTTGTCATAAACATATTAACAAAATCAAATTTTAATAAACATTTGCCCTGATTTAAATGATATCACAAGTGCCGAATTTTTTTTAATATATATACACATAACAAAATTTATTAGAATCATTTAAATGTAGCTACTTTTAGTGAGAAATAACAAGAAAAATCGCATAGTAAAAACATCTTATAATTTGTATTTGACTCTTCTCCTACAACTTTTTGTATTCCCCCCCCCTTCCCGTTACTTTGAAATGCATGTTTTCCGTAATTTCCCCAATATTCCCGTCATATCCTAAGTTTTTTTAGATCAAAATTTGGGAAAATATAGATTTTTACGCTTCACCCTCTCTCCTCCTTTTTACTCTCTCTTAGAGACCTGCAAAGTCACTTTATTCAACCCGATCCGACCCAAAAAATTTTAAAAATTTTAACCAACCCTGACCCAAAAGCGTGTAATTTTTTTAATCGAATCCCTCAAGAGCGTTTCAAATTATGGTGCTTGACGCGAGAGTAAGAAAAATAGCGGTGTGATAATTTAATCGACAAATTAGTTCGATATATTATAGTTATTTAATTGCCTAGACTAGATAAACTGCTCATAAACGCACAAAACGTGTACTCTTTTTTCTACCATGATAACATGGTAAAGTAGTGATTATATTTATATTAGTAATTTTTGTAAACTAAATAATCTTAAAGGTAAATAAAAAATACTGAAATGGGTAGATATCAAAAACAGCACACTAAAATAATTATCATTTACACAATACATAAAAACAAAAAAGGTAAAAACTGTGATAAAAATTTGTTTAATAATAGAGCGCCAGAGATATTTTGTATAATATTAATTTATTGACGTTCGTTCAAATTTAGAAACTAGTGAGAAAGGTTAATTGACTGTTATAGCCAAAATAACATGGTTGATATACACCAGTAGTGGCCTCAAAATGGAAAACATTTACACAAATTACCATATGGAACATATGGCATGTGCAGTCAATCTAGTCTATGTTCAATAGTTATAAAAATTCCATACGCATGTATTTTTACTAATACCAATCAGAGACCAGAAATGCCCGGCCCAGCCCCTCTGCCCAGGCCGGGCCGGGCAAATGTCTTAAATTTTAATTTTCGGGCGAGCCCGGGCGGGCACGCTAATAAGATTTAGGCATAAATCCTAGTAAATTATCTTGTTACTTTTTTGTTAGATTGTATATCGTGTTCGCAAATGCTGCCACCCCCCATGTTAAATCTTTGCCCCACTCCATTTCTTTTAGATCCTAGCCGTTTATGGAAAGGATTGAATTATTTAAATTTATGTAGCCATTTCATTGTTCGCAATACACATGAAGTGGTTTATTTCATTATTTAGAAGAGATACTTATGCGAAAAAAAATGAATAAAAATATCTTCTAGTTTTAAAGGTTGTGCTTATGTAGCTGCGCGTGCCCATTATCATTTGAATAATCAGGCGATGTTGAATACAAGCGAGGGGCTATTAAATAAAAATAACGTGATGGTTAAGTACAAGCGAGGGGCTATTAAAATAAAAATAACGTGATGGTTAAATACAGCGAGGGGCTATTAAAATAATTCGTAGCCTCTACAACTATCCTCGGGGCTCCACTCGGAGAGTTGTGGCTAGTGTAGTAGTTTATAGCGCCAATGCACGTGCCTTCCTCTCGATGTGGTGTATGGGTTTTCTTTTGATTTTGTTAGGTCTGGGTCGGAGTTAGCTGGTCCGGCGATGTCGTCGGAGGGACAAACTTTGGGTGGATTTACATTTTCGGTATCCGTAAGCGGCTGAGTTGAAGTATCTAAATATGCAGGTTTCAATCGCTAGATCGAAACTGAGTCAGCTTCTCCGTTTTTTTCAATAATGAAATATTTAGCATGTTTGGACTTTACTCTGAACGGGCCGTCATATGGTGGCACCAAACTTTTTCGAACGAAATCATTACGGATAAAAACGTATTTACACTCCCTAAGAAGTGAAGTTGTACTCGCATTTGTCAATTGTGTCCTGACTTTTTTAAAAGGTAAATGGTAAAAATGTTGTTTTAGGCATTTAATAAATTCGGAGGCGTTATGAGGTGTTCTTGAGTTCGTGAAAAATTCGCCGGGAAGTCTAAGTGTAGTGCCATAAACTAATTCGGCTGGAGTGCAACCTAAGTCTTCCTTGATTGTGGTTCGAATCCCAAGCAAAATTAATGGTAAGAGCTCATCCCATTTGTTTGTGTCACCTTGTGCCATCAAGGAACTTTTCAACTGTCGATGAAATCTCTCAATCATGCCGTTGGCTTGTGGATGATAGGTAGTGGTTGTGATGTGATTTACACCAAGGAGTTGCGTGAGATTCCGAAATAATTGGGACTCAAACTGGGGACCTCTATCTGTTGTGAGGCTAGATGGTACTCCGAGGTCAGCTATCCAATACTTGATCAGAGCTTTTGCAACCGTTTGGGCTGAGGTGTCACGGATCGGCATGGCGACAGGCCATCGTGTGAAACGGTCTATAATGGTGAGTAAGTGGGTATATCCATTCGACGGTGGTAGTGGACCAACGAGATCGACGTGGATGTGGCTAAATCGAGCGTCAGGTTCAGTAAATGTGCCTAAAGGGGCTTTTATGTGACGATGAATCTTCGATTTTTGACAAGCAACGCATGATGCCCATTTCCTTACATCCATATTGATGGAGGGCCAAACATATCGACGTGAAATCAGCTTAAGTGTTGCACGCGTACCAGGGTGTGATAAGTTATCAGAAATTACGCGTCTAAGTGAAGTTGGAACGAGTGGTTGAGGTGAGGTTGTGGACATGTCGCATTGCACGGTCAAATCAGAGCCAGGTATAGGAAGTTGCGTTAATTTTAGGGACTTTAGGTCCTGAAATGCCGACCTTTCTTCCATCTGAGCCAAAGCTAATTTTTCTACTAGGGGCCTGTCTTAAAAATCAACGGAATCAATTTCAGACCTTGAGAGGGTGTCAGCGACTACATTTGATTTGCCAGCTATATATTGGAGATCGGTAGTATATTGCGAAATATAGTCCAACTGTCTAATCTCCCGCGGGGAGTATTTGTCGATAGGTGTACTGAAAGCATAAGTTAGTGGCTTGTGGTCTGTATAAATAGTGAATTCATGACCTTCTAAAAGATGGCGGTAATGGCGGATTGTTAAATATATTGCTAATAATTCGCGACCGAATGCACTGTATCGTTGTTGAGTTTTTGTTAGCTTTTGGGAAAAAAAGGCTAAGGCAGCGTATTACCGTTAGTTGTTTGATGTAATACGGCTCCTACAGCTGAGTTGGAGGCATCGGTGGTGATTGAGAGTTGAGCGTCTTTTTGAAGATGGGAGAGAGGCACGACATTGCTTAAAGCGAGTTTGGCGTTGTTAAAAGCAGTCGAAGCTTCCGGGGTGCAGGAAATTGTCTTCTTTGAACCGTCGAGCAAATCGGTGAGAGGTTTGAGTAAATCGGCACACATCGGAATAAACCGTCTATAAAAATTAATCATCCCTAAGAAGCGTCTCAACTGAGTCATCGAAGTAGGCTGTGGGAAATTGAGGATTGCTTCCACCTTGTCCTGAAGGGTGACAAACCTTGAGGGGTGATTTTGTGTCCCAAAAAATTAATTTCGTTTTGACACCATACGCATTTATCCTGACTGATTTTAATACCGAAAGACTTGAGTCTTTCAAAAACCAGTCTAATATGATTGTGGTGTTCATCAATGGAAGAACTCGCGATGAGTACGTCGTCAAGGTAAACAAAAACAAAGTCAAGTTCTCTAAAAGCTTAGTCCATAAAGCGTTGAAACGTCTGGGCAGCGTTGCGAAGGCCAAATGGCATGCGAAGAAATTCATAAAGACCGAACGGGGTTGTGATGGCGGTTTTAGAAATATCCTCGGGGGCCATTGGAATTTGGTGGTATGCCCTGACTAAGTCGATCTTTGAGAATACCGTTTTATTGCAAAGGGTCAGCGCAAAATCATGGAGGTGGGGAAGTGGATAACAGTCGGGAATTGTAGGACTGTTGAGCATGCGATAGTCGCCACAAGGTCTCCAATTTCCCGCGGCCTTCTTGGGTACCATGTGCAGGGGTGAGGACCAGTCACTGTTAGAGGGACGGATTATACCAAGTTCGAGCATGTGAGTAAATTCGTCTCGGGCAATCTTAAGCTTGTCCGGGAAGAGTCTCCTTGGTTTTGAGCGAACCGGGGGGCCGTTGGTGTGGATATGGTGTTGAGTGCTATGAGTTACTTGAGCCTTATAATCAGAAAGGGACACTATGGAGGCATACTTCTGAAGTAGTGATTTGATGGGAGGTGCCAATTATCCCAACTTGTATGTTGATTGACGTAGCGAGTGTAGCCTTGCCTGCAGATGTTAATGTCGTTTGAGTGTCGAAGAGCTGCTTCTTTTTTATATCAACTACTAGATGGTAGTGATTAAGAAAATCGGCTCCGATGATTGGCTGTTTAACGTCTGCTATTGTAAAAATCCATCTAAATTCTTTGCGTAGGCCGAGGTCCAAAGTGAAAAGCTTTTGCCCATATGTTTTGATAGGGGTAGAATTGGCGGCCTGAAGTTGCACATATGAAGGGGTCAAGGAATGGTCTCGCGAAGGCGGAATAACGAGAATTTCCGCGCCTGTGTCAATGAGAAATCGCTGACCCGTGGATTTGTCGAATATGTAAAATAGGCGACTAAGTTTTAGACCAAGTCCAGGCGTCGCCATCCCTGGGTGGTCTACTAGTTTGTCGAGGGGGGGTTAAATGCGCAAGGTTGCACGCATTTGAGCGCCTTGTCTTTAAAGCGGTTATGGTACCAACAAAGTATATTTGGTTGAATATGCGCGCTAGGGTGGCGAACGGTAGAGGGATTGCGGCGTCTCGAGTTGGAACGATCACGTGGCCTATTGATTGAGATTTTTAAATTTTGTACCTCCTGTGTGAGTTTGCAATCATCTCCCTAAGCCGAGTCGATTCATCTTCCGTGACTACATTTACAATTGGACATGTGGAGTTGTGGTAGGTCTCTACAATTTCGTCCGCAGTTTCGGCCAATTTGGAGAGGGACTGCTCGTCAGAAACAATTGCCAAAATGCCTGTCATGTTTTTTGGAAGTTTTTCTAACCAAAGTTCTTTAAGAACTCGTTCATCCATGGAATTCGTTCCCAGAAGATTTTTCGTGAAACGCAGAAGCTGGGATGGGGTGCGATCTCCTAATTCGACAGTTGTGAGAAGAGCACGAAGTCTAGCAGAATCGGATTGGCTAGTGCGGTCTATGATGGCTGCTTTCATGGTTGTATAGGGTAAAATGTCGGGCATATTTTGTAGGATGTCTTGAATTTCGATGGTTATTTCCAGTGGCAAGGCTTCTATTAAGTACCCAACTTTGGTAGCTTCGCTTTTTATCTTTCTTACCAAGAAAAGAGCCTCTATTTGGATGAACTATGAGCGGGGGTTTATATTGTTAAACTGTGGCAGTTTAAAATATGTGGCATTTTCGCTTTTAAACTCCATATCAGATGGTTGCGTGGACATTTTTGGGTCACCAAATGAAGTGGTTTATTTCATTATTTAGAAGAGATACTTATGCGAAAAAAAATGAATAAAAATATCTTCTAGTTTCAAAGGTTGTGCTTATGTAGCTGCGCGAGCCCATTATCATTTGAATAATCAGGCGATGGTTGAATACAAGCGAGGGGCTATTAAATAAAAATAACGTGATGGTTAAGTACAAGCGAGGGGCTATTAAAATAAAAATAACGTGATGGTTAAATACAAGCGAGGGGCTATTAAAATAATTCGTAGCCTCTACACACATGTGTGCCGTCTAGACTTAAAACAAAGGCGTCATGCCATATTCACACAATGTATGCGCATAGTTTAATTCTAATTCATTAATTTTTTTAACAAATAAAATTTCGTTCATCCTTTTAGATTCCTACTTATTTTTAAAATATATATTTAATTCACGACCATTCTTTTTTTGCTTCAAATAAAAAATTTTATTCTATAGCAATGTAAATAATACTAATCTAAATAATTTTTATTTATCTATTAAAATTGTGTGACCTATGAATGGTTTTGCCAGCGATGATATAAGATTTAAAAAAAACTTTGGGTAAATTTTTTTGTATTAATTTCGGAGATTTGATTTGTTTGTTCCAAGTTTATGCAAATGCTTTACCTGTCCATTGGTTTTTAAGCTTTGTATTTTTAAATCTTTATATTATATAAAATCTCGTGCTTGATCTTACTTAATTAGATTTAAAATTTTATTAATCAGGCCGGGCAGCTCTAATGGTTCGGGCATGGCAGAGCGGACACTTATAAGGGTTCAGGCGGGCAACTAAGTTAAAAATTTGAACCGGGCCGGGTTCGGGCAGAAAAATTTAAACAAATCTGACCTCTTTTTGGGATCTCACAAATTCGGAACTAACGGGCAAATTTAATTTCGGGCCGGGCAATTCGGGCAGCTTTAACAATTCGGGCGGGCCCGGGCGGACACTTAGATGGATTCGGGCGGGCCCGAGCGGGCAATGAAGTTAAAAAATTGAATCGGGCCGGGTTCGGGCAGAAAATTCCAAACAGGTCTGACCCATGATACCAATAATAGATCATATTAATTTAAAATATATGGTTTTGCAAATGAGCCATTTAATAAATTGAAATTAAAGAGCATTTATCAAAATACACTTGTCAAGCCCGATCGTGATAAGAGTAGCTATGGGTGGCTGCCCCCGACTTTTCCATACATTTTATTATATTCAACATAATCCTAATTAAATAATAAAATTAGAGCCCTCACATTTTTAAATCATTTCCCAGTTTTGTCCCACCCTCTTAGATAAATAATCTATCTAGGCCCACAAAGCTTTAAGTAGCTTTGTATAAATTCTTGTCTTGTAGGTGTACGAGACTTACTAATGATTAATATCCTTATAGACATTGGTGAAATGTTTAAGTTTATGCTAATTTTATCTTCTTAAATCTATGCAAGGATAAATTGTTTTCATATAGTTTCAAATCGTTATTCCGTGATATAAATTACGTGGGTCATAGTATATACTATTTTCTGGCTATCTTTTGATAGCTAGAAGCAAAACAAATTGTAATGAAGGTTTCAGGCGCTATATAGGCCGTACCGTCGAAAGTTAAATACCAAGGCCGATTAAACATTTCTTTAAAAAATCTGTTTATCGCTAATAACAACTTTGCCAAAATTGATTCACATCTATTTAGGTGAATTATGGTTAACTCTCAACTATCAACTACGCCTACATAAAATATTAAAAAGACCATTAATTTGGTGTAATGAGTATTAATTTATAAGCAAATTCTTCTCAATGGCTTAACATTGTATTTAATTTAACATTTCTTAAATGACTATCCTTTTATGTGATTTTTCTATTTACTCTATGGGTTATAGTAAAATTATGCCTTTTCATACAAGTAAACAATTTAAATATGAATCAAATAATAATTTAATATATATATTACATTTAAATTTCAAACTTATTTTTAAACACATATATCTACTGACGACATTTAATAAATTTAGGCAAATCTTTTTATGAATTAATAGCATATTTCATCGTGCAGTTCTAATTGACTCAATTCCTTAATTTTGTAAATAACTATTGTTTAGTTGTTTAATTATACGCTTGTAAACAAAACATAATATCGCCACTATTGAAATGTCTTGAGTCTATCATTAGGCCATAAATTCTTACTAAATAATATGTCATTACAACCCCCTATTATTCATAAATATAAAATTTGTCATAGTAAAAGCATTTTTTAAATGATGGGCAAAACTTGGATTAAACGTTAGTAGTTATATTCCAAATTATGTGTTCTCGCTCAAAACTCAATTACTTATTAAAATTAGAGTTCGTATACAATACAATAGTTCGATTTTCATAGTCTATGATATACGTTTTTATTCGTTAACCTTTAAAACTTTTTCGAAAATTTATTAACTAATGCCTGCTTAATTGTTATCGTAAATTATATCCCATAAACGGCTCTCTAAGCGACCTTAGTTAAATTCAAATTCATTTTCTTTTTGAAATGTAACGTGGGAGTGTGGTATTAAAAAACAAATATTAATCTTTAAAATAGTGCAACTAGCTGTAATATTTATTTTTAAACCTCTATATAAATTGAACTTCAATATATGAAAGTTTGCGATCATTTTATACGATGTAATGCCCCTGTAATGTTTAGACGAAAGTTAATAAAAATTTTACATTTTCAATGCCGATGAAGATTTATTGAAAGATGTAGATTGTTTTAATGTTTTGTGCAGCAAGCGATAGGGTCATTGATATAAGCGTGCACAAAGTCAAGGCCAGAAAAACGTTCATCTATGAGGCGTTGTTCCTCATTCCGTATAAGAGGAATTCCTAAATGCACAAATTAAAAAGCCATTTTAATTGCTGGTTTCGAAATGCCATGGAATGTTATTCGACTCTGATAATGAAACTAAATGTTAACTTTAAAAAATTAATTTACGTGTTGGATCTCAATCAAAATTGAGTAGATGTAATCTATTATTATCACATAAAAGGCTTATTCCGGATTATCTTTTTAAACTAATTTTATTTTGCCTCGAGCCAGAGCTCAATCTTTTTTAAGATATTAAAAAATTTGGTTATTGTTAGCAACTTTAATTTTAAATAAGAATAAATCTTGCAACGACTTAATGAACAAATTTTTTTACCCTAAAATTAAGTTTAAAGTATCAAAATTTACGGTTTACCATTAATAGACTATGTGAATTTGTGAATTATTGCCTTGATATCTTAATATATTGCTTAAAGTTTAAATAGCTACCTATATGATATATATAGAAATATTAAAATGAAAGTTATAATTTTGACAAAAATTGATTATAGACCTGTAGGAAGGCCTGGATTTTTATAGCTATATCATATATGCTTTACGAATATATATAGTCTGTATATAGTTGCCCTGAGCCGAGCTTGGATCTCGGGTCGAGCTGGTACATCAGGCCAAACCCAAGCTACGACTAAATTATAATTCTTGTCGAGCAAGGCCACAAACCCTCTTGGGCCGGCTTGGATAGGGTTTTGGGAGGTCCGTGGAGGGATATAAATATATACTCTTAAACTAATATCACATAATCTGCCGTTAACCCAACTTTGTTTAAAATTTCTATAGATTTTGTGATGGAAAAATGTACTTATTTAGGTTCCAATATAAATTAAACATTGTTGTTCAGTCTGTCTCGACTCGGCCCAGCCATTTAGTGGACAGCCCATTTTTATAGGTCCATAATGCCCTAGCTCCATACATTTTTTAGCATCCTTCCTAAATGTATTATGATACTAACGCCACACGTTATTGACTGATGGGTGTAAGGATGAGTCACAAATTTTTTAGGTTAATTAATTATTTCAAAAGCTTACTTTAAAAACTACTACCTTTATTTCATGTTGGTAATTATAATGTAGCCCTTTTGTTGTGTTATGTATGTTAATAAAAAAAATTGGGTTTTCTTTAGGTGGTCCAGTTTGCCCATAGTTTGCCGGCTTGGTTATACTGTCGAGGTGTTACCCTCAATAAAAGCATCTTTTGTATGTGAGCTTATATTTCAATAGTCTAAGCTTTGTTAAAATTTTGATGTTCCTAGCAACCTCTATATGCAAAAAAATAATGGCAGAACCTTTTTGGTTATATTAAAATGAGGGCAAAATAGCGTTTTTAAAAACTTTAACGTCTCCCTTTTTATTAGAGGAATTACTACAAGAGTTTCTTCTAGAGAAAGTATTTATTTGCTCAAGATATGATGTCATAAATTGCAAGTGATACATGTTTGCAACGGGATTTAAAAAAAAAATATAAATTTTAATGTAACCACTGGTATATTTCTAACAAAGTTGGTTAGTAGCACACATTCTTTTGCAGTAACTAAGCTTTGTCAACTTGGCTTTTGATATATTAACAGCCGAATTTGTGATTCAATAAGTTACTATAGGATTTGATTTACGTAAGAGTTTATATAACAATGAACCCTTAATACATAGACTAAATATCTGAATGTGCGATCTTTAAACGATAAAAAGAGAAAACAAACAAAATATCTCATTCAAGAAGTCAATTTTTATAATGATAAAAAAGATGCCGATATTATAGTGGTCGGAAGTGGTGTAGGAGGATCTGCTCTAGCAGCATCTTTAGGTAAAGCAATTAGATATTTATATTGATTTATTTATAAGCGTTCAAAATTAGATTTACTTAATTATAGGAAACTTTTATTAATAAATAAATTTTATTAAAATGAATGTAGCTAAAGAAGGAATGAAGGTTATACTAATTGATAAAAATTTTGGGTATTCCAATACTCTTGCTGGAGAGGTTTTGCAACCAGGTGGAATCAATTGCCTCAATAGATTAGACTTAAGTGGTACTTTTTTGCCTTTCACTGCATTTAAACTTTTATTATATTCCAATTTTAAATAGAAACGTACAAAAACATTGACGCCATAGAATCAGGGCTATTTTATTACAAGTCATCGATTCGATTCAAAAATATTGCTCCCATACATAAATAATTCAAATGAAAAAGGAATTCAACAAATTGCTTTAGCATTTCATCATGGCAGATTTTTATCAAAGTTGCGTCACGCAAGTGATCATTATGAAAAGTAAGCTAAATACAACTCTTGTTTTTCTTTCTATTAAATGCACTATTTGTTTAAACATATTTGTATTATATATGTCCTTAAACATAACAAGCAATTTGTGTCAACTAATTGTTTTAAGATTTTGATTATTTCAAAAGTACTCTAGCATTTTATAAGATAAGATATTTTCTTAGATTTTTAATTAAAACAAAGGTTAACATAAGCGGCGTTTTGCCTAGAGGATAGTGGAGAGCGAAAATTTTTGTTGTATTTAAGAAATTCGCAGAGTGTCTAAACCCTGATGAATCAATTGTGTTTGTTTTGTATTATTAAGGCTGAATATTCTTTTCCCTAAAGCTCTTAATTAAATCCGTAATAAATTTCTTAAAAAATAGACAACTTTTTATACAGCAGATTTGATGATTTGGTGCTAAAGCACCATTGAACCTCTTTTGGCAGACACCATAATTTATATTACACAAAGGTTCCCTCTAAAGGTGTAAAGTTAAACGTTTTATAAAAAACTTCCCTCTTGTTCCCGATCACACTTGGTGGTCACATCCTTAATTTAATTTCTCCACACCTTATATCTTTTCATCTCAACTCGATTTTAGGTTTCCATGTCACTTAGCTCTCTTTCAATTAACTTCTGTGTCAAGTTACTTTACTCCTGTCTTTCCAGAAGGTCACACCATAATTATCTACTAACAACCAACTTTATCTATTTAGGAACCACACGTAAATATAATTTTAGTCCTATTTCTCCCTTACATCTTGATTTCTTATATGGTCCATCATGCTTATCCCCAAGATCTATCTCACCTTACGCGTTTTCATTTTAGCCAAACTTTTCGCTTCTTTCTCCTCACTTGCACATGTCTCTGGTCCATACATCACAGTGAATCAGGTTTTTTTCTTTTCAATTTAAATGGCAAGTGGTCCCATAGCACATACCATGCATTTTAACCAATATGTGTTTCATTCTTGCCATATTCTAGCTTTCAACACCCTGGTCAAATTGCACCCTTAATGATATTTGAATTCCTTTTTATTGTTTAAACAACAGATATGATTCTTTGTTTTAATTTTTCTGCTCCAAGGTATATTTTCTGCTTTCTCTCTATTGAAAGAACATTTTTAATCCGATCCACCTAAATTTTTATTCGCGTTGCCAATTTAACATTCATGGTTAAGCATATCACTATATCATCGGCGAAGCGTTGTTCAAGGCAATTCCCATTTCAGGTCCTTATTTATCCAATTCATCATTGTTGAAAGAGCAATGGACTCAATGCCTAACATTAATGCAATGTAAAATTTAGGCATAATGTGTGACAAGATGTCCTATAAGTTTTAGGTTATACATGTCCTCTATTTACTTTATATATTTAAACAAACCATTGTAACGCAGGCTTTCCCATAGCAACGGCATAGAGCCTTTATTGAAAGCTATCTCGAGATCAATAAAATTGTGACCTATAGCAGTGGGAAGCATTTTAGTCAAATTGACTATTTGCTTATACGGCGAAAAACTTATGGAGTATCAAGGATTGCAAAGTAATACCGGGAGAAGAAATCGCCAAGCAACATCGTCCCCTTGTTATGGATCTTTACAGAAGAGTATTTCCCGAAAGAAGAAAGGACTATGAACCTCAAATTCGATGTGAAAGGCTAAAGGATAGGTCGACGAACAAGAATACCATCAAAAAGCCTCCTCACTCTTGGATGCAAGGAAGTTGCAAAGGGACGTAGATGACGATTGGGAGAGGCTACTTAAGGACATAAAGAAAACAGCGATTCGTGTTCTAGGATAGACTAAAGGAAGCAAAGCTATGAATAGGGAACTATGGTGGTGGGATCAATCGGTTAGGGATTCCATCGAAAGAAAGAAAAATTTATATAGACGGGCAGTATCACGATAGGGCTCTCACCGGTCAAGATGGAAGAAATTAATCAAAACAAACCCACGACATAAATTCTTTATTAGTCGGGGAGGGACGTGAATTTAGACAAAGGATAAAAAGGGAAACTTTAAAAACATAAGATTTTCACCATCTTAATTTTGGTTTATAATATTAAAAAACCTATAATTACAGCATTAATCTGCGAATTCCCTTATTTGCTAGCGAAACCTAACAGATATTTCGCATCTCAAATTTTACATTACTATGATAGGCTTATTAGCGTTCCCTAACATAGAGAAAATTGGGATTAGTTACAGCCGAGGTCACTTTTATTTTTGTAATTTCTAAAATAATAATTATTAAAAATAAATTTGATGCATGTATCTTGTTATAGTAAAACCTTTGGTTAGGAAGAAATTGAAAGTAAATTTTTTATAGAAACACAAATGTTTATCGAGGTGTAGCCTTGACAAAATTTTACACTTTAGATACAAGGATTAAGGTTCCCTTCTTCTTTTCCTTTTATCTTTCATTGTAAAAACAGACCTTAAAAATATACCTCGCATAAATATTTATAAATTTTCTTATAGTTAATTAAAGTAACCGTTTAATTTTTTTTTGTTCTTTTAGGTCAGGTCCCCCCTCTTTCGAAATAAACCGATGGTTGAACAATATAGTTAGAAAAATGATTCAAATTCGTTTAAAACTGTTACATTATGATATGCGCGCAATAAGTTGAGAATTATCGTTATCGTTACTTACGAATTCAAGACTAGTGTAAGAAAAGCCGGGGATTTCCCAAAACCTTGCCCCGGTTTTGAGTTAAGGTTTTTTTAAACCCTCGGGATTTTAAAATACCTGAACCTAAACCCATGTTAGGCTTAAGTTTTTCAAACACCTAAGGTTTTTTCAAACCCTCAACCTAAAATCTTGACCTAATTTTACTCTAGCACAAAACCTTAGGTGGAAGGAATTCTAAGCCCCATCCTTTCGGTTGGGTCAGGTCCTTGTGGTTTGCATACATAGGTATAGTTTTTATATCAAAATATTGTGACAGAAATACAGTTGCGAAGCATTTTTTTAAATATATTTATTAATTATTGTGGTATCGTCACCCCCACACCCTTACGTGTGTGTTATCTCTTCCCCCACATATTATTATTTACCAATCACGCATACTGATTTATAATAAAAAATATATAATTTATATATACGATCCCCCCCCCTCACACACATACGCGTAATGTTTACTCCTATTTTTGCTGATTCACGATTTTAGTGCCTTTGAGATATAAATAGTTAAAACGATTTTTATTGCTTTTTGCCGGAGAAAACTGGCCTCGTAAAAAACGTAAGTTTAAAAATAAATAAAATGAAAAATAATAATGATCACCCCCCTCTACAAGTGATATAAAAAAATTTGAGTTCCCAATTCGATAACGAGAAAATGTTTCGAATTTAAAAGATTATTAATATATACGAGCGCACCATTATATTATATTTTCGTTCACTTGTTGATACTCGTTGTCGTTAAATAAAACTTTTAGTATTTATTAATTATCAATTATTTAAATTTAAAAAAAATTAAAAAATATAGTATTTAAAAATCAGTATAAGTTCAATTTCAAATCAATAATATCTTTTTTCACTATTATAAATGCAAATGTTGTATTAGATTAGCGCCATCTGTAAAAGATTTTAATTTAATCCTTGAAATTTCACATTACCCTTTATTTGTAGTTACTGTGTGATAATTTCTGGCCCGTTCAATTTACAAAACGTCAGGCCCGCTCAATCTCGTTAAGAAAATATCAGGGCCGCCCGGATCCGTTTCATTAATTGTTAAGCCCGTCCGGGCTTGCCCCGTTAATTTATAATAAAAGCCAGTGCAGATTTCTAGTTTGTTGGTAAAGTAGGTAGAGGGAAATGGAAAGGGATATTCCGAGCTATTAGCTCATCATCAGGGGGGAAAAGGGTGAAGATGAAGTCACAGAAATAAAAATGAAGTAAAGTGGGAACATAAACACGTTGATAGATAAAAGCAATAGAAATTACAAATTTGGTAAAGGAGAAATGAAGGCTCATGAGCCTTCATCTCTCCTTTTTTATTTGTATTATTTTTTCCCCTGACGATGGGCTTTTATAGCCCGAAATATCGCGTTCCATTTCCCTCTACCTACGCTATCAATTCAAATACACCGACTTTAAACAATGACATTTATGATGTTAAAAGATAAGGTTATTCTAAAAAATGACGAAAGACGGCAATCGAAGCCAGCAGATGAATCCGATGAGGATAACTCGTTAAAACGATCCCTAGGAAAGATGATAGAGAAGAAACAATAGTCGATAAGGCTATGGATGTAGACTACCTAAAATAAGAAGAAACTTTATAAAAAATATAGCAAGCTACACAACTCTAGTCGCGGATGAGAATCGGGAGCGTGACTATAATCGAATGGCAACCAATTACGACGAATGTGACATTACTTCATATAATGATAATTTTGAACCAAATGTGGATATTATGAAAGATGTTACACTCTACCAAACTGCTGATAAGAGTGATAATGTGGGTGTAACTAGCATTCTGAAAAGAAATTACGATGGTAGGAAGCCAGGAACAATATTGGTGAGGTCGAAGGATCAGGAGATTGAAAATGAAAACGGAAAGGAAAGTAGGAAGAAGTATTATGAGAGAATTCGCGATTTGATGAAGTTAAATGCTGCTCTCAGCAACCGATCCGGGAAAGAACTGATCGTTGACACCACTTCAAAACATTCAATTAATTGTAACGGCAAGAGAAATGACATAGTGGATAAAAATAGTCCCGAAAAAGAGAAGAACTGTGAAATTCTAAAAAGGAATTCGGCAGATCCGAGGTTTATGCCCATCCTTGGTGCACATTTGAACGATGCAGGGTCTTCAGAATCTACCTAGAGGAAGGATCCGATAGCTAAACTAAGTTATGCCTATGAAGAATATGAATTAAAAGCAGCACTAGATAGTCGAGGTGGGGAAAAATTGGTAAATAGACATCTGAATTTTTTAACTAAGTTTTACAATATCGTTTAAGCTTTTTTAGGTTTTTAAATTAAATAATTTGTCGCGTTAAGATTGTTAATTTATGCAGGAAGATGACGACCTGTACCCTTAATTATCAGCTGTTTACCCATCTATAGTATTAATAATTGTGTTGTAAAAAGATCTAGGTTTTATTTAGTCGACCTTTGATTTTAATCAACTCATAAACAAACCAAACGTTTTTTGGTCTGTTTATGTTTGGTCGACCTCTAGGCTTAGTCGAAATTTGAAAAACAGATCAGAGTCGATCATTAATCTTAGTGACCCAAAGGTCGACCAACCCAGGTCTTTTTACAACACTATTTATTAGGCTCTGCACCAGACCAAGCTTTTTATAATAGACATAAATTTAATAAAAATAATGCTTGCAACGTGGTTTATTATTAATTCGTTTAGTTAGTGCTTAATCATAGTCGACCTCATCAGAATACTAGCTGACCCGGCAAACGTTGTTTTGCTATATGTACATTCGTTAGTTATGTATTTTATAACATCTTCTAATTTCGAGTCAGGATCTTATAATTTTAAATAAAAAATGGAATGCCGGCCAGCAATTTCCAAAATATAAATTTAAAATTATTATATTGATAACAACATAATTAAACATAATTAAATAATGTGTTAATATACTTAACTAAATCAAATCCCTGATCGGGATTTAAAAAAATTTCTTTTTCGCTTTGGCATTTGTATATTAACCTTAAAAATTCTTTAAACAAAAAAATAAACAAATCAACATGCAATAATATTAAGACTTCATCTTTAGAACTACAAAATTCATTAAAAATATTTTGACCAGCATGCAAGGTGACCTGTTATCGGGATTTAAAAAAATTTACCTTGATTAAAGGCCTTTTAACGTTATTTTCATATTTGATAATTAGAAATATTTTCAATTATATTAATTGGGTATTGTAAAACTTATTAATTTTAACGCTAATCAATCAAGTGTAGAGAATATATTTATTCTAGAAACTTTTAAACTTGTAGCTTTTACATTCTCGAAGCCCCTTGTTAGGTTTAGACGCGATAATGTACCAGGGAAAGCTAAGATCGATGTTTCATAGTATGTAACTTTAACTGAAAATTGAAAATGAAGTTTGAACATATAAAAAACTGACGTTAGAAATCTTTTTAAAAAATATATATACAATCTCATAATTACCTTTTAAGCCATGGAAAAAAGAATTAAAATTATCCAAGAATGAAAGAAATTTTATTTATTTCAGGTTTAATTGATAAATTTTATGTTGTCTCCGTTAACCGTTCTCGAAAACT
The DNA here is from genome assembly GCA_964036665.1 of Gordius sp. MW1. NCBI lineage: Eukaryota > Metazoa > Nematomorpha > Gordioida > Gordea > Gordiidae > Gordius > Gordius sp. MW1. The sequence continues at coordinate 6,867,405 of OZ038529.1, read as the reverse complement.
AATGGACCGATTTGGCTCGAACAAATCTTAAAACATGCTCCGGAGTGTCAGGAATAAACTGTGAAATTTTGAGCTAAATCGATTTGGTAGTTTTTACAAAAGTGAGAATCAGGCACTAAACCGTTCTCGAAACTGGACCGATTTATCTCGAACAAATCTTAAAACATGCTCCGGAGTTTGGGGAATAAACTGTGAAATTTTGAGCCAAATCGGTCCGGTAGTTCTCCAAAATTGTTGGCGGCATATATATTTATATATATACATACATAGTTTCATTTTTATATATAAGATAAATGAATGATTTCTTACACAAAATCTTTATATTCTGATTCATGATTTTTAAAAATTTATAAAAATTTTGAATTTACTCACTTCATTATTATATTTTTTTAGTATAGGGGACTATTGCATGAAAATCCCTTTTAATTACAAAGTAAAGACAAAATATCCTCAGCAGTCCTTATAATCTCTTCTTTACTAAATTAGGAAATACAGAACTTAATTTTGTTGTAAACACTATTTATGCAATGTGTCATTTAAATAACAAATAAAGAGAAAAGGCAAGCTTTCAATAAAAGTCAAGTATATAGAATCTTTGTAGTATCAATGCTAACAATATAATGTAACTTGTCATCAACATTTTTAAGTCAATTCATTAATTTTTAACTCTTTACAATTTTTGGTATATATGAAAAGGAGAACAAATATTGTGCTCAGTACTTAATTCATTTTTTGCTCAGTAGAATATTCAAATGCCCAGTAGAATAAACAAATGCTCAGTAGAATAATTAAATGCTCAATTAATAATTTAATGTTCAGTAATATAATTATTTGTTCAGTATAAAATTCATATGTTCAGTTTTTTATTCAAATCTTGCTCAGTAATTTTTTTATTTATGCAAAGTAAGTACGAACTAGTTTTTAAAATAAAAACCTAAAGGGAGATTCGAACCCAAAATATTTGAGTAAGAATCTTTGGTGTTACCCATGGAGTCATAACGGTCGTCTGAAAGGTGGTTTAATTTTGTTAATATGTTAATAAAAATAAATTTTATTCATAAACTACCTTCTCTTTTGCGCTCATTTTACATAATTATATACTTTAATACTAGATTATGATATAGGTTATACTGGCAGACAAAGTGTACCGGAAAGAAATTTTAAATGATATGAATACAATTCAATTGTCTAAGAATGCCAAGGTATTTGAAAAGCATCTAAGGAAACATCTAGGGCCTCTAAATTTTGCCATTGTTTTCATAAAGAATGGATCCAGAAATATAATACATGGTATAAGGGGTATAGGCAGTGTATTCCCAGTACAAAATGCCTTAGAATCAGCCAATAGGCTAATAGAAGATGAATTTTTACTAAGAGAACGCCTACCACTTACTAGGTTTAGTTAAAACTTGGTCATTTGAATATAAATATTCAAAAAAATTTGTCATAACACCTTTGATAAGTTTGAAGCTATGGACAGAAGGTTATGAATTTGCAAGAAATAATTAATGGCCTGCCAAAAAACATCTTAATATTACTAAGTATTGTATACCAGCAAGAAGAATTATGATTAGTGAAAATAACATTACCAATGTGAAAGAAATTTCAGCTTTGGCTATGTGAATTGCCAAATGATTGTGGAAAATGGTTTGAAGGCAAGTGCAATTGTCCATAGCTTTTTAAACAATATATTTGCAAGCAAGTGGTTCTGTTGGCAATTAAACTTTGCCAACCACCTAAAGAAGCCAAAAGTGTGCTTATAGGGCAAAAGAGAAAGCGAGACAGACCCTCAAAGGTTAAATCAACCTTTATTGTTTAGTAATGGTGTGTTTAGATTATTTAACACTGATTATATTACAAATTTTAGGCTTTTGAAATGAAAGTTGTCTCCAGCAAAGCAAAATTTGTCTATTTCCCATTTTAAATTGTTAATTATTAGTATGTATTTATATTTGTAAATATTTGTGATTATATTCAAAAAAAATTTGTATTTTGCCTTTATAAAGTTTAAGATTGATAACTAGCAATAACATTTGCAAAATTATACATTATAAACAAGGGCATAGCACAATTTAAAAATGGAAAGACAGAGCATTTTGGAATGGAAAATATAGGTCATTACTAAAAGCTTTTCTAATTTGCCTTTTATTTATTTAAAGGGAGGACTTAAAAAATTTAATACACTAAGATACCTATTAACTGATAAAAATATAACAATCAGGTCTCCAATCTGTTTCATTTAGCCAAATTAAAAACTATTTAAATTTCCACAAACTCAATTTAACTTTATTTTTATAAAGCACTAGCTGACCCGGCAAACGTTGTTTGCTATATACATTATTTCTAGAAAATACTATAAGTGTATGGGTTGGTTATGAATAATAAAATAATTAATTGAAGGATGGATAATTATTAAAAATATGCTTCTATGATCGACCACGTGATAATAATGGCAAAAATTGCATAATTTAAATTTTATTTATTTAATTTAAATAGTTTGTTAAACCCTAATAATTTTGACCGTATACTGTAACATTTTTATTATATTTTAAGTCATTATTGTATATGATGCTATAAATGAAACTGCTGGCCGGGAAATGTCCGATATTTTAAAACGAAAAGGTATTTTAGGAATCTGAAAAAGCTATTTTACCCCTGGCCGCCCTGGGCATCGACGGCTAAATTTTCGCGCAAATCGGGCCGGTAGTTTCAGAATTTAGCCCCTTTATAAAACTAAAAGGAATTTTAAAATTCTGCAAAAGCTATTTTACCCCTGGCCGCCATGGGTACCTACTGGTAAAGTTTCGCGCGAATCGGGCCGGTAGTTTCAGAATTTAGCCCTTATCCACATACATACATACAGGGTTTCTTTCAGGGGGGAGCCCGGTATTTCAAATACTCCCCCCCCCCGGAGAGTTTTGATTGAAGGAAGCATGAACTCAAGTTCCATCATGAGGTCAAAAATTATATTAATAGGCTAAAATTGAAATTCAATAAATTGTTTTAATTTGTCAATAAAAAAAATATAAAATTGGCGAAATTAAATTTTTTTTACAAATCAGGTGGAAATCATTCATAGACATCATTTTTTAACATCTGTGAACCCTAATTTACAATCTTGAAAGTTACAAATTATTTTAATTAAAAAATATCAATACGTAAATAAACATAAATAAATGCTTTTAGAATTTTTAAATCACTATCTTACTTATAAACTTAAAAAGAATTATTATTAATAATAGATTCTATTGTTTGTTTTTTATTGATATAATATGCTTATTATGAGTTGCAGATGTCTGGTAAATATAAAAGACTCTTTTACACTACTTTAGTAAAAAGGAAAAGCCTAATAAAAAAGATGGTAAATATGATTTAATTTGGAATAATTTTAATTATGTATGGGTATTTGTGTTTATAAAATAAGACATGAATATGTTTGTTTGTAATAGGTAAAGATGGGATTGAATTAAAAAAAACTCTTGTTTTATCCGTTACTATGGGAAATTATGGTAATTATTTTTAAGCATTAGATATTTTAAAATATATAAGTTAAAGGCAAATATTATTCTGCTTCCAGCAGTGAAATTCACATGAACTCTGAAAGAGGCAAGAAAGATTTTGGTTATAATATAGAAGTATCATATATATTTTCATATTTTAGGTCAAGATGAAAATTGTAAATCCGCTAGAGTGGGGAAAACTGTCTCTTTTTTTTCTTACGATAAAAATGCTGGTAATTAAAATTATGCAAGTTGTTTTTATTTTATTAATATATATTGATAAAGATGAGTGTATTGGCAGCTCTACTAATAGCTCAGTCTCTGAAAGTGAAAAACATGGGCAAAATTTAAAACTTAAACCATCATATAAATTTATGATTTCATGGACATCTAAATACAAATGGCTAATTTTTGATGAAGCCTTAGGTGGGGCTTTATGCTCTGTCTGTTCTCTTTACAACATACTTTCTTAAAAAAACACTTGCCCGTTAAAATATTACATGTATTTATTTAATGATTATGCGTGTATGTATCTATTTTTATATCACTTATATCACTAATGAAAATTAGTAAATATTATAAAATGGTTTAGCAATTAAAAATTTTTTTACCCCCCCCCCCCCGGAAGTTGAAAATACCCCCCACCGGAGCATTTTTTCTGAAAGAAACCCTGCATACATACATACATACATACATACATACATACATACATACATACATACATACATACATACATACATACATACATACATACATACATACATACATACATACATACATACATACATACATACATACATACATACATACATACATACATACATACATACATACATACATACATACATACATACATACATACATACATACATACATACATACATACATACATACATACATACATACATACATACATACATACATACATACATACATACATACATACATACATACATACATACATACATACATACATACATACATACATACATACATACATACATACATACATACATACATACATACATACATACATACATACATACATACATACATACATACATACATACATACATACATACATACATACATACATACATACATACATACATACATACATACACTTTACTTTATATATATATATATATATATTAGCGATAAATAGATTAATATTGAGTATTGATTATTAGAATTACTGAGCATTTTTTTTTGAAAATACTGAGCATTTTAGATTTATAACTGAGCATTATTAAGATTATTTACTGAGCACTTTTGAGTTTTTTACTGAGCACATTGATAAAATACTGAGCATATTTTACTGAGCGTTTTTGAATTTTTTACAGAGCATTTAAATAACATCCTATGAAAAGTCACCAAAAAAGATTAATCCTTATCAGTCGGCAACGTAAAATAGGTCGTATTTTTTGCCAAGATTGATACCCCTTAGTCAGAGGACTATGTAAAAACAAACGCATGAGACTAAAGAAAAAAGTTGATTCCCTTACCATTTGTTTAATAGAAGGTCGATTTTGTGTTAAGACAAGTTATCGATACCAAAGCAAAAAGGCGAATACGAATACAAATTAGCCTGTTGGCATTAATGCAGAATTTTGCCAAAAGGCAAACCACATACACTTTTATTACTTTGTAGAATTTATTTCCAATATTGGTAATTTTGGATTGATAAAATGAAAGGGTGGAAGTGGATTTAGATATTTCGATTGTCCAGCAATCATTGTCAATAAAAAAAATAAAAAATAAAATAAAAAAATTACAAGTGAGGTGAATTACAAATAAGGAGGTAAATTATAAATGAACGAATGACGAGGTAATATTAAAAAGAGGAGGGAAATTACAAATGAAGGTGTAATACCAATCCTTTGAAATTTGTAGAATTTATTTCCAATAATGGTAATTTTGGATTGATAAAATGAGAGGGTGGAAATGGGTTTAGATATTTCGATTATCCAGCAATCATTGTCAATAAAAAAAAAATTGGATCACTTAAGGAAACCCAAATTTTTTATAAACATAAATAGCACGAAAAAGCTCTATACGAGAATAACCAGCGTGAAATTAAGGCGGTAGTCTCAAAAGATTTTTAAAAAAAAATCAACCTAAACACTTATGACGTGATGACCCATCCTTACTACCATCAGACAAAAACGTTTGGTGTATTATCATATATATAGGGAGAATAAGCAAATTTAAGTTACTGGCAGCGATTAAGTGGGATATTAGTTTAAGAGTATTTATTTATACCTCTACACGGGCCTCCCAAAACCCTACCCAGGCCTGCCCAAGAGGATTTGTGGCCTGGCTCAACAAAAATTATAATTAGTCGTGGCTTGAGTTTGGCCTAATGTATCAGCTAGCCCCGAGATCCAAACTCGGCTTGAAGCAAATGAAAGTCGAGTAGACAGTAAAAAAATATGTAATCTCTACAGACTATATATAATATATCTTATCGTATATAATATAACTTTAAAAATCCTGGCCCTTCTACCTAGGTAGCTATTAAGACTTTAAATAATATATGAAAGCAATAATTCACAAAGCTTTTTAATGATGAAACCCTATAATTTGATATTGTAAAGTTAGATTTTAACGTAAAAAACTTAGTTCATTCAATTGTTGCAAAGTTTATCCTTATTTAAAATTGAAGATTACTAACAATATATTATAATATACATTAAAATTAATTTAATAGTTGCCCATGAATTTAAATATCTAAAAAAAGACTCCGGGCAAAATAATGGGTTTAAAAGAAAATATGGAGCAAGCCGTTTATGTGATAATGATGGTTATTAATGCAACAAACCATCATAGGTACTTAGTTTCACATATACTCAATATTGCTTGAGATCCAACATGTAAATTAACTTTTAGAAGGTAGCATTTGGTCTTATTATTTTGAAAGTTTTTAATAAACATTCCATGGCATTTCGAAAACAGCAATTAAAATAGCTTTTTATTTTGTGCGTTTAAGAATTTCTCTAATAAGGAATGCGGAACAATTAAAATTTAACGTTTCATAGATGAAAAATTTTGGCCTTGACTTTGTGCATGCTTACATCAATGACCCTATCGCATGCTGCACAAAACCTTAAAACAGTCCATCTTTCAATAAATCTTCATCGGCATCAAAAATGTTAAGTTTTTATTAATTTTGGTCTAAACATTCTAAGATAATGTGATCGCAAACTTTCATATTTTGAAATTCAATTTTATATAGAGGTTTAAAAACAACAAATAAAGCTAGTTGCACTATTTTAAATGTCAATATTTGCTTTACCACACTCCCATTTTACTTTTCAAAAATATACATTAAGGTCGCTTAGAGAGCCGTATATGGGCTATAATTTACCATAACAAAGCAGGCATTATTTAGATAAATGTTAGGAAAAGCTTAAAGGATAACGCAAAAAATTAAATATTACAGACTATGAGTATCGAGCTCTTGTGCTGAATACGAAATCCAGTATAAGTAATTGATTTTGGGTAAAACACATAAATTGGAATATAACTACTAACATTTAATCCAATCTCTACCCATCATTTAAAAAATGCTTTTACTGTGACAAATTTTTGAATAATAGGGGGCTGTAATGATAGACCCAAGACATTTAAAAAGTGGCGTTATTATGTTTTGATTTTAAACTTATAATAAACAACTAAACAATAGTTGTTTACAATATTAAAGATTGAGTCAATTAGCAATGTTCAGATAAAATGTGTCATATTATGAGTTGCCTAAATTTTTTAAATGTTATTAGATATATGATGTATACAAATAAGCTCAAAATTTAAATGCAATATGTTTCATTTTTATTAGATTCATATTAATATTGTTTAACACTATAAAAAGGCATAATTTTATTATAACCCATAGTGTAGAAAGAAAAATCGCATATAAGGATAGTCGTTTAAGAATTAAGATAATGTTAAAAATCATCTTGTAATGTTGAGTTACAATACCCATTAATTAAACAAATATAATGGTCATGTTAATATTTAATGTAGGCGTGATTGATGCTTGAGTGTCAAGCATAAATCATTAATTTTAGCAAAGTTGTTGTTAGCGACAGACAGATTTTAAAAAGAACTGTTTCAACGGCCCTGACATTTGACTTTCGACGGTACGGCCAATATAGCTCCTACTTTAACTTCTAGCCGTAGTCAGAAAAAAGAATAGACCATTTTGGAATAAAGTTTAAAAAAGTTTGACCCACGTATTTTATATAACGGGAAAACGATTTGAAGATAATTTCATAACGTTAGTACTAATTTAATATCATAACTTATTATAAAACCTAGTTTTGCTAAACGCTTACGCTTTTCATAATAAATTCATTAGAAGGTTTAATACTACACGATGGTGCGACGAGTGTATTTTAATAAATGCGCCTTGTTTTAATTTATTAAGTGGTTCATTTGCAAAACTATATTTTTCATATTTATATGATCTATTATTGGATTAAAAAAATAATAATTTGTGCGTTTGGAATCTTTTTAACTTTTAAATAACTATAACAAATTGAACTTTAATTTGTCGATTAAATTTTACATATCGCTGTTTTTTTGACTCTCGCGTCGGGCATTAAAATTTGAAACGCGTTCTGGAGGTTTTCGATTTAAAAATATTAAACGCTTTAACATTTTTTGGGTTGAAAAAAAGAAGTAACTTTGCAGGTCTCTAAAAGAGCAAAAAGGAGGAGAGAGGGTGAAGCCTAAATTCATATTTTCTCAAATTTTGATTTAAAGAGAATTCAGGATATAACGATAATCTTTTGAAAAATTTCGGAAAAACGTGCATTCTGAAAAAGTAGCGGGAAGGGGGATGGCGTTTACAGAATACAAATTTGTAGGAGATGCAAATACAAATTGAGCTTTAAGATGCTTTCACTATAAATTAATTATCTTGTTATTTCTCACTAAAAGTAGCTACATTTAAATGATTCTAATAAATTCTCGTTATGTCTATATCTATAAAAAAATGGAGCACCTGTAATATCATTAATATTAAGGTGTCAAATGTTTTTTAAAATTTGATTTTGTTTGTACGTTCATGACAAAAATGGGCATGCAACCAATAGCTGACATGATTGATGAAAATCGGCGAGGTGGAATGGGCATATAATAGAAAGGAGACGAATGATGTAAATTGAAAAGTACTGGAAATGGAAGTACATGGGAAGAGAGGAAGATGACGACCTCGTGTCACGAGGAAAGGGCAAGTCGACCAAGTTATGAGATTTAATAAGATTAATCAAGACGGCATTTGCGATCAAGATAGAAGAACCTCGTCAAAACAAACCCCACTGTGGGACCAATTTATAAATATGCAATTTGATAAAAACAAACATCATAACCCTAACTTTTAAACGTTTTGCACCCCCCCCCCCCTTAATCCAAAACCTGGCTACGCCCATGCAACCAATGGCATATTTTTAACAAAGCTGGTTAGTAGCACACGTTCTTTTACAATAACTAAGCGTTGTCAGCTTGGCCTTTGATATTTTAACAGCCGGTGATGCAATAAGTTACTATAGGATTTAATAGTCTATGGATTTAATTTAAGTAGGAGTTTATATTAATTAACCCCTATCTAATATATAGACTAAATATCTGAATGTGCAATCATTAAACGATAAAAAGAGAAAACAAACAAAATATCTAATTCAAGAAGTCAAATTTTTACCTGATAAAAAAGATGCCGATATTATAGTGGTCAGTAGTGGTGCAGGAGGATCGGCTTTAGCAGCATCTTTAGGTAAAATTTATATTAATTTATTATAAGCGTTTAAAATAAAAATTACTTAATTATAGGAAACTTATATTAATAAATAAATTTATTAAAATGAATGTAGCTAAAGAAGGGATGATAGTTAATTAATTGATAAAAATTTTGGGTATTCCAATACTATTGCTGGAGAGATTTTGCAACCAGGTGGAATCAATTGCCTCAATAGATTAGGCTTAAGTGGTACTTTTTTGCCTTTCAATGCATTTAAACTTTTATGCCTATATTCCAACATCTATAGTAACTTATTTTAAATAGAAACGTACAAAAAAATTGACGCCATAGAAATTCAGGGCTATTTTATTACAAGTCATCGATTCGATTCAAAAATATTACTCCCGTACAAAAATGATTCGAATGAAAAAGGATTCAACAAACTGCCTTAGCATTTCATCATGGCAGATTTTTATCTAAGTTGCGCCACGCAAGTGATCATTATGAAAAGTGAACTAAATACAATTCTTGCTTTTCTTTTTTATTAAATGCACTATTTGTTTAAACATTTTTGTTTTATATATGTCCTTAAACATAACAGACAATTTGTGTCAACTAATAGTTTTAAGATTTCGATGATTATTTCAAAAGTACTCTAGAACTTTATAAGATAAGATATTTAAATAGATTTTTATAATTAAAAGAAAGGTGGACATAAGCGATGTCTTCCTAAAGGATAGTGGAGAGCGATAACATTTTTGTTATATTTAAGAAATTTGCGATGTGTCTAAACCCTGATGAACATTAGTTAACTGTCGTATTTTCTTAAAATACCGATCTAAAATTAAATTGCTGTGTTTCAATTTTGCGTATTTAATTATGTATTTTCGGCAGAATATTCTTTACCCTAGAACTTTTAATTAAATCTGTAATAATTATTTTTAAAAGTCGACAATGACTAATGTTTATACAGCATATTTGATGATTTGGTGCTAAATTACCAGTGGCCTCCTCTGGCAGTCACCATAATTTATATCACACAAGATTTCCCCCTAAGATGTAAAATTAAACGTTTTATAAAAATTTCCTTCTAACTGTGTCGATCATAATCATTGATCAGATGCTTCATATAATTTCTTCACACCTTATATCTTTTCATCTCCACTCAATTTTAGGTTTCCAATTCAGCTAGCTCTCTTTCAATCTTTGAGTTGCACCTTCTTGATACGATGTCAAGTTGTCTCTCCCAATGGCACCATAATTAATAAAACTTAATACCAACTTTATCTATTTCGGAACCACACCTAAATATTATTTTAGCCGATCTGTTCCTCGTGTCTTGATTTCTTATATTGTCCATCATGCTCATTATCCCCAAGATCTTCCTACCTACACGTTTTTATTGAAACCAAACTTCTCTCTTTTTTCATCGCAATTGCACATGTCTCTTTTCCCTACATAACAGTTGATTGTTTTTATATAACCGTTTCTTTTCAATTTAAATGACATTTGGTCCCACGATACACCACTTAGTACCATGCATTTTAACCAGCATGCGTTGATTCTTACTTAATTCTAGCTTTCAACACCTTGATCATGCACCCTTAATGATATTTGACCTTCTTATTGTTTAAACAGCGATATGATTCTTTGTTTTTAATTGCCTGCTCTAAGCTTATTTTCTGCTTTCTCGTAAGAACATTTTTAATCCGATCCATCCAAATAATTATTTGTGTTTAACATTTATATTTAAGCATCTAACTATATCATCGGCAAAGAGCATTGTTCACTTCACGTTTTGGGTCCTTATAGCAATGGACTCAGTGCCGAACGTTGACGTTTAGGCATGATGTATAACAAGATGTCCGTACTTCAAGTTCTATATTATACATGTTTCGTTTACTTCATAAAATTAATCACTCCATATTAATGCAGGCTTCCTCTAGCAGCTGCCTAGAACCTTTATTTCAAGCCACATCGAGATCAACAAAATACATATGAAGATAAAAGATTCCACTTATAAAACATCCTCTCACTAGCAAGTTTTTCTAGATCTCCGGCGTTTTATCCTTCCTTATATACGTTATCTAGTCCCATTACTTTACCTAGATTCATTTTTAAACGCCAGGTCAACGTTTTGTTATTTTATTCCTAGCTCTGGGCAGATGCCTAAGCAAGGAGGGTTTGCAGATTTAAAAAATGATATTTTTGATTTTATAATATTTTTATATAATAAATCATTTGCAATGGATGTAATTACTAATATTAACTTATTTAACCAGGGGCTTCACCCTTGGTGGGAAGGGGGAGGGGGGAGGGGAGGGGGGTAAGGCAAGGGGGGAAGAGGGAGGGAGGGCAGGAGGGAAGGGGGAACGAAACTCATTTATACTCCGTATAAACGTAGCATATTTGCTATGCAATTTTTGGGCGAGAAAGGTGGGAAGGGGCGACAATGCCTGTGGGGGGGGGGGGTATAAAATGCAAAAGAATCAGTTTATATTTTAAGTTAAGTTTTTGTAAAACCTGCTATAAAACAATTATTAATATTTTATTTATTGAGGAATAGGTTTTCTTTCATTCATTCATATTTATCAACATTTAAATTAATAAAAATGACGAATCGAACGCAAATAGAGGGTATGACCTTGGAAAAACCAATAGTCATCCTTTCAAAACGTATAAACTTTCAATTTAGAGTTTTTTTGATACTGTATAAATTTAAACAATTTGGTGTAGGCGACCCATCTATAGACTCTATTCAAATCATGCGCATATTTATAGTATAAACAAGATATTAAAATAACGAAAAAAATTTTTAATCAGACCTTGTTGGTCATTTTTTCCATTGGTCAGACGGCCAAATAGCCTATAATTATAATATAGTAAAAAATGCGATATACACTTTGGCCAGTGGTCATTTTTTCTAATGGTCAGTAGACAGCCAAATAACTAGCCATAATAGTCTAGAAAAAAATCAATTTCAATCTCAAATGGTCATTTTTCTATTGGTTAGTAGCCAGCAGACTGCCAAATACTGGCCATTAATTTTAATATAGAGAAAAAAATTGATTTTAATCTCACTTAGGCCGGTGGTCATTTTTTTATTGGTCAGTAGCCAGTAAACGGCCAAATAGCCTATACTTAAAATCTAGAAGAAAAATAATTGGTACACTTTAGCCATTGATCATTTTTTCCATTGGTCAGCAGTCAGTAGACGGTCAAAAAGGAATACATTAAAAACGAAAAAAAGGAAAAAAAATTCAATTCACACTTTGGCCAATGGTCATATTTTTCATTGGGCAATAGCCAGGACACGGTAAAAAAGGATATAAAAACATAGGAGAGGAAAAAAACGATAAAAAATTACGATTCACTTTGGCCAATGGTCATTTTTTTCATTGGTCAGCAGCCAGCGGACGGCTAAAAAGCCAATATTATCAAAGGTAAACAGGAACAATATATTAATTTCGAAAAAAAATTTGCCCTCGCCGGGATTCGAACCCACATCAGCAGAGGCATAGGCTTTTGTAGGGGGGGGGGCACAGGGACCCATATCAGTAGAGGCATAGGCCCTTCTAGGGGAGGGCATAGGCAAATTATCAATGTTAACCTAATATACCAATTCAAAAACAAAAACAAATAATTTTGAATCACAATTTGCCAATGGTCATTTTTTCATTGGTCAGTACCCAGGACACTGTGAAAAAGTCATATTATCAATAACAATATATTAATTTAATTTAAAAAAAACTGCCCTCTCCGGGTCGAACCAGCGATTAAGAACGTTGGACGGACGACAACGGATAACGGACAACGGACGGACAGCAAAAAGCGAGCCCATAAATTGCATAGCAATTAATACATTTACACTTAGTAAAAAAAGTTTTAATAGTAAATCTACACCCGATATTTTAATGAACAGTATATATAATTATGACATGTTATTTATGAATACGAGAGTATCACTTTAAATGTGTTAATAAATTATAAAATTAATTTGGTGATTTGTTTTTCAAACCCGCCCCCCCCCTTACAAAAAATATTCTGCTCACCCCCCTATCTGTGTTAAATCCAAAGTTCTCCCTTTCGTAATAATTCGAAATATTATTCCCAACGGTCAATGGTTAAAATGGAGCATAAGAGTGTTGCTTTCCTTGTTCTTTATGGATTTCACTTCATTATCGTTAGATTTTCTTACCATGGTCCTGTAAAGGCTATAGATCACTGTGCCCTTCTTTCCTGTTTTTGGAGTTCACCTTTTGCCATGTGTCTGTTTTGGCTTTAGCCCCACAACTTTAGCTATCACATTGTGTCAACCTTCAGTTTCGCAATCATCTGTTATAAGCAACAAACTAGATAAATTAGCAAAAGATATTCACAAAGCAGTAATATAAATAACAATTAACCAGAATATTGGCCTTTGGCCGGGGTCGGAGAAAGTAGAAGTAACGGTCACCATTAACTTGCAGGAAATTATTTAGCCAATTTCGCAATTATTCGATATATAGCAACAACCTAGACAAGTTGCTTAAAGAAAGCATTAATATAGGTAATAATCAGTCAGGCACAAAAACAAGAATGGAATTAGAACTCGAGCAAGGTCGAAAAAGTAAAGCCAATCAGCGATCATTAGCTATTGTATAAGTCTTCAAGCATAAGTCGACAACCGTTAAAAACCCGTGAAAGTTTCCACATCAATTTTTCAAAAAAAACAAGTACTAAATTGCATAGCAATTAATATCATGTTTATGTTTGCTTTTTTTGATGGGATTCTTAGTAATTCAAAAAATTAACAAATATCCGAACCGAATTCGAATCCTTATTTAAATATTCAAAGATTGTCGAATCGAATATTTTGTTTTTTAAGTTTGATACGATTGATTCGAAATTCAGAGGCGTATTTTCTATTAAAGACCATGTTTTATAGAGATTAGATTATAACTTTACAATGAGATGTAGGTCTTCATTCAATTACCACGTTCTTTAATATTTCTGCCTTTATTATGTTTTTTTTATATTTCTATACGCCTAGTTTGCCAGTTTATTATTAAACACATTACCTATCGGTATTCTGATTCTTATGATCTATATCTGTAACCATTTCATCACTGTCTCGTTTTAGGCATCTTTCATGCTTCGTAGCCGAACCTATTAATTGCTATGCAATTTATGGGTTTGATTCACATTTGATATTTTTTGCTTTTGTGCTTTAGACTTAGAGATCTACGTTGCAATAGCCCCCCCCCCACTTGCAGTTAAGTACATTTTGTTCCTTCCTTGATATTGAAAGATATTGGATTTGCGAAGAACTATTTACACTTTTATATTTTATTAATGACTAATACCTTTTCAAAAAAAACTATGTATGATGGATAATTTGATTGCCACCGCTTTCTTAGATCTTATGAAACGACTTGTCCAACTCATCCCGGATAACTTATCCTTTCCCTTCTCTGTGTATCCAGTTTCCGATATAACGGGACAGTCTTTTTTGACTTCCTATGTAAGGAATTAATTGATGGCCACTTTTTTTGTACCTTAATGACTATCTTGCAGTTGTGAGGCTAAGTTCTATACGTTTTCAGTCTATTATGGTGAAGATTATAGCCTTCACCTACAGATTGCTATCAACCTTGTTTTTTATTCTTTCCATATTCTTTTGAATACAAACTGTACAAACCCGTCTTGTGCTGAGGGTTTAAAATTGTTGGAGGAACTAATATGAAGAAGGAATGAATTCAAGAACAATTATTTAAGAGGAGTCATCACAACTAACACTTTATTTTTAAGGAGAGATTACAGCTTGCGAGAAGCGATATAACTATTCATATTAAGGAATACAAAGTTAATATTACCTCACGAGTAATAACGAAATATAAATACATTAATCGAAATATTACACAAACGTAATCACACCTCAACAATTCCCCCTTTTTCACATAGGTGTATCAGCCCGGCTATGGCTAAATGTTCCCGATACCCCTGGGCCCGTTTGATTTCCCTCCGCCGTCTCCCTTTCGACTATCTGCTAGGAGCCTTCTCGCGAATATTGGGCCAACCGTTCCTTGACTCAGACTGGTACAATCAAGCGGTTCTCTTAATTAATCCAGGCGTCTGTGATGCTTTTTCCCTTGAGCCCACACTATGTAGAAGCGACTACCAAATTTGGCTGTTATAGATCCCTCCGTCCAATGTTGCGGTCCAATTTCCCTTAACATCCCCCACTCGGTTCGAATTTTCCGCCTTAACATTCCTTCTGCAGTAGTTATCCCCGTCGCTGGGTGGATTGTTGCCCTGTAATTTTCTAGGAATAAGCTTAAATCAATACCGAAATTGTTGCGCACCACCGCCTCTGCTAGCCAAACGTACCTCTCTATTAATCTATTTGACGTGGGGTTATAAGGTATTGACTAACCTTGTTTTATCCTACTGCGCCTACAAAATCCTTGAATCTTCTGACTTCTAAATTGCGGACCGTTATCCGATATGAGGACTGGAGGGTTACCTAACCTGGCGAACACCTCTGTCAGCTTTGTGATGATGGTTGCGGCTGACGAATCTTCTAACCTTAAATTTTGTTCCGTCCTTCATTACTAAATACTATTTGCCGCGCACCGACCCAAACACACGTGTACTTGGTTCTAAAGCCTAAAGTTTTGTTCACATAAATTAACGGCGCCCTTTTTGGTGTTGCGACTGCTTGCATCTCCTGCAACATTTTGCTAGGTGAGATATCCCGCACTAGTGTTAACCACCACACATATGTAGCTGCTACCTGTTGCATTTGCTTTACGCCCCCGTAGCCCTTGGGTAATTGTAGCACGGTGTACTTTAATCTGGCTGGAATGAGCACCCGTCGTCCCTCGTAAAATAATACATCATTAGACTCGTGTAACTTCGAAAGGTATCTTTCGTAGAGGCGCATAGTACCCACGACCCCTGCGGTATTTTGCGTCCCCTTTATCCATTCTTTGACTCGTTTTAAGTTGGAATTACCACGAGTATATTTACAAACAAACTGAAGTGAAATGAATGAGTCCGGGGCATCCTCCAACACTTCATCGGTAACTTAATTGGCATGTTCACTTGGACGCATAGACAAAATGTCGGCCGCGTTATCCTTCCCTTATTGTAAGCGAATTTGGCCGCGTAATCCGATAGGATTAACGCCCATCGTGTAAGGTGAGGGGAACATTGTTCATTCCCTCTCTTGCTATGATCAAAAATGTAGTCAACGACTTGTGGTCCGTTATTATGATGATCTCTCTTTCCTACACAAAATTATTAAATTTCTTAAGTCCGTAAAGGGCGGCCAAAGCCTCGCGTTCGATCGTAGATCGCCCCTCCACCTCGCTTAGGGCTCTTGATGCGTAAGTTATCACTCTCCACCTGGCCGTCGCTATTACAAAATCGCTTCTTGACCTTTTCCCGACGCATCTACTACTAACCCTCTCTCCTAATCTCCGTTGAAATAGGCTAAAACTGGTGCGGTAACGACCGCACTCTTGATGTTCCCGAAGCTGCATGTTGCTCTTCACCCCATTGGAACACTACGTTCGCCTTTGTTAACCTTTGGATGGGTTGTATTAACTGAGCGTTTGATAAACGTTGCGAAGTACGATGTCAACCCAAAAAGTTTAACTTCCGTCTTGTTATATCTGCCCCCATTCAACGACCACCTTAACCTGGTCGTCATTCACATTTATTCCTTTGTTGCTTATGATGTATCTCAAGAACGTCATTTAAGCCGCACTAATAACGGTTTTGTAATAGTTTGGGATAAAGCTCCATTTGTGGGTAAGCAATTTATGCAATCGGCTGTTGTGGACCTCCTCTGAATCTCCTACTATCAATAAATCGTCGATGTATACCACTACCCCTTCCATGCCTCCGAATAATTGATCCATCGTTTTCTGGAAAATGGCCGCCGCATAATTAAGTCCAAAAGGCATTCGCTTGACTCTAAAAAGTCCCTTGTGTGTTGAATTTGTTAGAAAGAGGCTTGTTTCCCATCTCGCACTTAATTGGTGGTACGCCTTGGCAAGTTTTCGTGAAGTACGCTACGTTTTCCAACTTAGTGAGCAAATCATCAATTTTGGGAAGAGGGTAAAAAAATTCTTGCGCATATTTGTTGACCGTAAAGCGATAGTCGATGCAAAGTCTAAGTCTTCTGTCATTTTTTCGAACTGGCACCAACGGGCTTGCCCATCGGGAAAATTCGACTGGCGCGATCACGTCGTCTTTCACGCACTTGTCCAACTCTTCCTCGGCCTCCCTCCTCCATGCTAAGGGAACTCATCAAGCGTAACTATATGCCGGCTTGACCCCCGTTTCATCTATGTCGCTCCTAGTTGCCGGCTCCCACACGCTTTGATAGTCGACGAAGTTCACGCAATAGCGCTCCATCGCTATTCTTGAGTTCCACAGGCACCTGTTCCCATATATCTTTCTCGATTCTTTATCGAATTAGTAGCAAACAACGGTCGTTATTTTCGCGTCAGCCACGAACAGTAAAAAGATTTTGGGTGTCTGGCCTAGCCGGGCCTCGACCTATACGTCGGCGATTATCTTTATTTCCCTGTTACCATATCCTTAGACGGTGGGCGTGGGTCCTTTTACGGTTGGTAGGGGCTCCCTTTAAAGCTTGCCCGGCACCATCGTAACCGAAGACCCGGTGTCTAATAAAAATTAAACAATTATTATTAACATGTAATTCGATAGTTAAAATATCTAAAGCATGGGTGAAACTGGTCAAGATATGGCCCGCTCTTGACGTATTCACCGCGAATGCTTCTTCTTGGCACGTGCCCCGTTCGTAGCCTCTCTTCTATCGCTTCCATCTCCAGCGCTAATTCTATGGCTCTGTTTCATTTTAGGTCTCTCTCAGCCATCAATCTGTCTTTAAAAGTCGGATTCTGAAATCCTAGAAAGACTTGGTCCATCAGCCTGTTTGGTTACTCTCCGCTTGTGAAGTTGCAATCCCTTGATGCGGATTTGCGTACGAATTGCATTATGGGCTCCCATTCCATTTGTCTGATGTTTCCCAGTCGGAATCGTTGAGCTATTTCCCTTCATTAGTTTCCTCAACCTGCTCGTTAGTTCCTCGAATGCCGATTTTGTACGAAATAGCATCCTCTGCCACCACCCAAGGCTTCAGTCAGTAGACAACTCAGCAGTTTGCATGTCTTTTAGGCACCAGTCGCTGGAAACTACAGAAGAAAGAACTTTATCGAATCTTCCATTTTATAGGATTCCATGTAGGTTCAAACATACTCGAATGACGCCAATTGACGGAGGAATAAATGTAAAGAGCGAATAAATTCAAAAACGATTCTTAAAAGGAGCCGTCGCAACTGACATTTTATATTTAAGTAGAGATTACAGTTAGCGAGAAGCGATATAACTTCAAATTAGGAACTAATTTAAGAAGAATAACGAAATATAAATATATTAATCGAATACAAACTTAATCTCACAATCTTTTAACTCTCAACATAAATGTTTTCATGCACTTTGGAGTCATCGCTTTAACATTAATCAAGCTCATGTCGATCTGGTCTTTGGCAAACTTGGTTTTCAACTGGTATCCTTGTTGACTTTAAACTTGAAAAGGGCCTACAATCAATGGTATATGAGGATCTTGGCTCTTTCTTTCATGTGCCTACTCCTTTAAAGAATTAGAACAGGTGACGCTCGGCTGTGCTGACAGCCGTGTAGGCGATGTAATACACTTTCTTTATAAATGCTGTAAGCAAAATTTAAACGGGGAGTTTCATTCTTTTTTTTTTTCAAGGATAGATTAGATTATCGGGATTTTTCGCGGGTGATATTTTTTTAACACCCTCGAAAAATCCCGATAATCTATCCTTGAAAAATATTAAATATAAGTGTAAAAATCTTCTAAAAAGAGTTTCATTCTAATGACAAAGCTATTCATATTAAGTACCCACAACCCCTTGAATGTTAACAAATAAACAGTAAACTAGAAATTTTGTTGTGTTACACGAAATAGTTTTATAAATATTACACAATAGCAGATATAAACACGCAAGAAGAATATTTGTATATAACAAATTCATTTTGGCTAAGATGTGCACATTTAATATAAAGCAACATCTTTTTTTATAAATCATTTTATTTTATATTTCTCAAGGCTCGTGAAATTGGAAGGATATGCGCATAAACTTTTAATGTATAAGGACAGGATTCTTGGAGTTAATTACATTGATAAGCGCAATCGAGAATCTAAAGTAAATTTGTATATGAAAAACACTTGAAGTATTTTTTATGCCAATAACTGTAATAGCAGAAGGACATTTTTCCAAGTTTCGTCCATTATTTGTTCCACCTGGTATAAAACATATTTGTAGTTCTTATTATTTTGGGCTATCAATTAAAACGCCACAAGCCTTAAAAGATATTAATGACCCTCCAACTATCGCCTTAGGAACTCCATCATTCCTACTAATTTATAAATTCATTTAATGAATTACTTAAGTGATTTTTAAAATAATTCTAACCATTCTGAGGCAAATTCTTTTAGCCTAATTATTTTATTTTATAATGCGTATAATAAGTTATACGTTTTTGGTAGATTAGTCATGTTTTAATGACAGTTAATTTATCGTATATTTTTTTCATCTTTTGTTTTTATCAAAAAGGGCCTTTTTTAATTTAGGTATCATCAACTCATACAAGAATAGTTATAAACATATTGCTGCCATTGCCTGCAAAGCTAATAGAATAGAATATGTCCAAAACATTATATGCCCTCAACTTTCCGGTAAGAGTCGAAGGTGTAAATGTAAATAGTTTTACATTTGCCAATTGATGTGAGTTAATATTTTACAGCTATTAGGATAATCACTTTTTACGTGCAAATGGAAACGCATGAACCGTTGTCATTTACAATAACTTTGTAAATAAATTTATTTAATCTCAAGTGCAGTTTTAATGTAAGTTAGCATGGGGCCAGGTTTTGGATTAGGGGGGGGGGGGGGGCAAAACGTTTAAAAGTTTAAATAGGGGGGGGGGAGGAAAAACGTGGATTTTTTTTTAATTTTTAAGGGTTTTTGCATTGAAAAATTTTTTTTTCGCCATTAAGAGAATGCCGAATTTATACTTGTGTACACAACCTTGTTTAATACCTGGAACAATTTTAACAGGTGACATCATTAACATGCGTCACCCTGTTATTGGATCCGGAATGAGTGTAGCTTTAAAAGATGTAATTTATTGGAATGATGTGTTGGGAAAACCCTACCACGATCCCAACCACAAATTTCCTCTAAACGATGGCGCATTAGTAGAAAAATTATATCATCTGCAAAAGATATTTATTAGAGTCGATGTCGAAATTACTAATTTGCCACAAATGTTTGCGCAACTTCTATCCAAAGTCTTTGCTCCTGGCAACGATGGTATATTTTCCATTCTTTTGTAGGGTTAATAATGGTCACCAGTCACAATCCTATTTGTTTGCTACACTTTATCAGCAAGAATATTGGTATAAGATACCCATTCTCGGTCAATTCTATGTATTGTAGCTAAAATTATTAACGGCCAAAACAGCATCTAAGTCTTTAAACACTCCAAATTAGCAATTCAGTACGATTAGTGACTGCACAATAGTAATAAAAAAGCTTGTGGACATAATGCCTTTACAGTAAGCATAAAGCAAGCTTAAGTAAGTGCCTATATGTAAGGCGACTATGCTATGAATTTCTTGACTTAGCCAGTGTAATCTGGCTATTGCCCCCCCCACAACTACTTTTAATCTTAGTTACAAAATTGGAATTATGTCGGCCCTCAAATCGCCATATTTAATCTATAACCTCGCTACGCCCATAAACATATACATACAATATAAGGTCTAAGATAGTCCTACCATTAAAATTTTAGCACTTCCATCCCAACCTACAAATAGATTCGGTTGTGCCACTCGCTGTAGGAACTATAGGTTCAGCACATGTTTTTTAAAGCTGTTATTGCAAATGGCGAACTAATTATTACGAATTGCGACCTTTGTAACACGCGACCACAGTCATTTTTAACTGAAAAGGCTATAAAGTAAGGACGGATTCAACGTGAGCTCACTTATTCTAATAAACGACCATCTAATATTAACAATAAAAGTAATAATTTAATAATATTCTCACTAGAAATTTGCCAAGAAATTCAATACAACGCCTTCATTATTTCAATCTCGGTGGCTTTTATGTGAGAGGACCTATGGACATCATTTCCATGTAATCCTTGATGCGCATTTTTTAGAAAAGCACAAAATTTAAAAATAGAAACCTTTTTTTTAATTTCGTATTTTTTTTTTAGCATCAATTTTTTATTAAATGAAACCATAGAAAACTATAAAAATTATATGCGAGGTAAACATTCGAAAATTGCGATAGCGTTGAAATGACAGATAATGATTCCGATTTTCTGTTTAATGAAAAAAGTTTCCCTATTGTCAAGGGTATTGGCAGCTATACGGCGTCCCAATTCCTTCAGAAGGGCTTGGGTTTTAAGACCTATTGTTGTAAGAGTGGTGGTCACTATGGGGGTGAAAAGTAATGAGGAATTAAGTTCTGCGTATTTAGCGGACTTTAATCTTTAAGAATCAACGAGGGGGTCTTTGTTTTGGTTTGAGGGAGCAAAGGCATCCGGACAGGTGTAGTCCCAAGCTAGGCATAGCCCTTTTGCCCATGGGATGAGGGTCTGTCCATCAGGTCTCTTCCTGTCGCTAAGGCAAAGACCATTTGGCTCTAATTGGGAGGGAAAGCCCGCCTTTTTGAATGTCTTCTGTAGAAGAGCATTAACAGACGTGTGCCGTAGAAATCTGGCCTTGTTAAATTTGCAATTCAGGCCGTGGTGGCCTTTTGTACCAACAGATGAGCCACATAAGTTGCATTGATGAGAGGCAACTGTATCACATCCTAGGCGGAGCCCTGCTGCAATCCTGAACTCGTTGTTGGAGAGTTGAAGGTCATGAATCCGACTTGGGATGGCCTCCAACCACTCGTGGCCGGACCTTGACGCAAAACTTCATAAAGCTGGTAACTCCTCAAACGATGCGCCCGAAATAAGAATTTTTAAGGGCATGGTCGTAGAGAGGAGTGTTCCAACTTTTTTGAGAGTTTATGGTAGGGAATGGTGTGTTAGGGTCGGACAAAGAGCTCCATATGTCGAGAGCGATTTGGGTGGAGGGATCTGGTTGATCTTGTCGATGATTGGTTTGGCTGGAAGTCGACTCGAGATGAAGGACGACAAAGCTACTAGAGGGGGTGATCTCAAGCCCAAACCACCATATTTTGTGGGGAGACACGCTTGTTTCCATTGGGACCCTGTAAAAGAAAGGTTTGTGATTTCCTCGACTACATCTTTGAGTTTTTGGTCGAATATAGATAGAGCCGGGATTTAAAAATGAGATGGATGACCTGAAGATATGATTTATCTTAGGTAAAGAATAGCAGTTTTAATTAAAAAGAAAGCCTGGTGGGCTGGCATGTAAGAAAGGAGGGGTTTGATTTTTACTAGTTTTTGTATTGTCTCCGTTAATAACTTGTAACAAAGGTGTGAGCCACCTATGGGAGATCTTAAGTGCGTTAGTTCGTTAGGGTGAATATGTTTGAAAGCGTCAAAGTATGGGTAGGGTCAGTATTGTTTTTGCAAACCTCGGTCTTGCTATGATTAAGATGGAGACCAATTTTTGAAGCTTCGACTTCTAGATATGAGAGGGCTTCTTTGACGTCTTTGTCATTTTGTTTGATGGTACCATCGTCTAGGTACCACAAGTTGAGTGATAGGTTATATTTAGAGGCTAGGTCTTCAGTCAGGGATTTGATACCTAGGCAGAATATAGGGGGCCTAGCGGGTCTCCTTGTTGTATGCCGTCACTCGATGCAATTATTTTGGAATTAAAGTTAAGCATAGAAGTAGGAGAGTAGCATGCGTTAAGGAAAATTGAGTACTCGGGAAGGGATTTGTAAGCCTCTATTAAGAAGTGTGACCTGTAGATCGTGTTAAAGGCGTTTTTGAAGTCAATCTTAGCTAGGATCGAATTGTCGGGATGGGCTAGGGCTATGCGGACAGCGTGAGAGGCGATTTCACAACCACCCTTGGTTCCGAAACCTAGGGAGCTAATTGATCTGCAATGTCGGATTTTACTCGTGCAATAATTAGTTTGCAGCATAGGCGTCTAAAAATTGAACCCATGACAATTGGACAAAGGCCACCATCAGGTTTGGTAAGAGATATTAAGGTGGCCCCAAAAAGATAGGGAGAGATTGCGTCAGGTAATAAGCCTTTAATAACTTGGTTAAGAAAAGTTGCTAGGGTGGATGTGAAGTGGCCAGACCTCAATGTGAGGTCTTGTTAATTCTATTAAATGTGAAGCCCGGAAGCCGTCTAACCAAAACCTACTGAGGATTTTTTAAAAGAACCGATAGCCTCGAGAATTTAGGGCGATGTGAAGTCCTTGAAGGGGGAGTTGATTGTAGGGGGAAATTGGGAGCAATTTCTTTCAGGGTGTTTAATTTGTAAAGATTCGAAGGTTTCTTGAGTGTGTGGGGAAATTTTACAGTCTGAATTGGCCAGGCTAAGAGCACCCTGGATGTGGAAGTGGTTGAGTTTTGCGGAAACCCGTTTGGCTCTTTGTTGAACTGATGTAATCTTATGGATGTGTGGCTCGTAGATAATGGGGGGTGATGAAACGTCCGATTTTGCTGAGTTTTGTTTAACCCAATTCGAGAGGGCACCTTTGTAATTTGATGGTGGTACTGAAAGGACACTGGAAGTAAATTGAAAAAAGTTGGCCCAATGGAGGGTGCGGCTTGGGTCCTTAGAGAGGTTTGAGATGGCATCAGTAAGAGCAATTAGAACTTGATGTCTGGCTCGGATGTTTTTTAGAATCCTGTTAACAGGAGAATGAGGAATGTCTGAATATGTATTGTTGGTGGTGGTTTCGAGCGGGGAATAGGTATTATGCGATAAATGGTTGTGAGTTGAGGTAGACCTCTTGGGGAGTGAGGCTGCTGGACTTTTCCAGAGCCTGGGCACCTCTGTTTTAATGGACCGTGAACGTGAATCAAATTAGAGAGGGTAATTGAAGCTAACCTGTAGCAGACTGGGCAGGTTCCGGTTTGGGTTGTGGAGTTTGTGTTGTTCATGTCGAAGAATTATGGATATTTAGGATATATCTGTTTTGTTGAGTTTTTCCTACAAAATGGCAGCTATTTTGATGTTTGGTATTCAACAGTTGGATTGTCATAAAGATAACTGTTAGGAGGTATCGTTAATTGGTTTTTTTACCTCTGATAGGCGTAAAGGCTTGGTAAAGGTTAGAAGACCTCACATTGACAGGTCTGGCCACTTCACATCCACCCTAGCAACCTTCCTTAACTAGGTTATTAAAGGCTTAGTACCTGACGCGATCTATTAGGAATAACACAAGTCTCTATCTTTTAATGGTACACCTGTTAGGCATGCTTACATATTATGGTATGGGTCGAAGTCTGTGGTCCCAAATCAAAAATCAAAAACATAGGTTGGGATACATTTCTATTTTTACGATTTAACTCAATTACTGTTTACATTTTTCAAGTTAGTTGTCCCAGTTATATGGACGGAAATAAAATTTATATTTCCATTTGGATAAATTTTAGTAAATGGCCCAATTTTTATACCACGTTTTAATTGACAAACAAAAATCACCATAGACCCAGCCCTTAATTATAATTTGTTTACAAATATCCTTATTGCAGCCCACTGATATTTATGCCATCATAAACACGTTTTTCTCATTCAAAAATATATGTAATAACATGAATAAATCTAAGATTATATCCAAGAGATTGATGTTTAATATATTTGCATTGTTGAGTCATTTAAATATTTGTTTGATCAGAGCTATACCAATACATTATTTTGAATCGCGCCAGCAATGATTTAATTAAATGACTTTTTGAATGAAAATTCCACCGAAGAGGTGCGTTGGAGATTGAGGAATTGAATACTTCAATCACCACGGATTTATGCCATAAGTATCATTTGCGTTTTTTTAAATATTTGTTTTGCTTTAATATTTTGTTCATTTTATGAAAAAAAGAAATAGAGAAAGCAATAATAACTAAAATGATAGTAAGTGATAATGTAATATTAAAATATATTAAGATAGAATATGCTGATAATAATAAGGATATAAGAGATCGAGAACGATATAAATTCTTTTTAATAACTTATTAGCCGGGGAGGGACGTGAATTTAGACAAAGGATAAAAAAAGAAAACTTTAAAAACATAAGATTTTCACCATCTTAATTTTGGTTTATAATATTAAAAAACCTATAATTACAGCATTAATATAATCTATAAATAATGATATATAGATAAAAGTTATAATATATTAAGCGATACGTTTTTCAAGTATTCACCTATTTGACAGTAGAGTTTAGAGGATTGGCTTGTGATTCTCACAGTCTCCTGCAATTGCCGTATTTGATAGAGAAACCCAACAGGTATTTCGCATCTCAAATTTGCTAGCAAAACCTAATAGATATTTCGCATCTCAAATTTTAAATTACTATAATAAGCTTTAGCGTTTCCTAACATAGAGGAGAAATTGGGACTAGTTACAGACGGGGTCACTTTTATTTTTGTAATATTTAAAATAATAATTATTAAAAAATAAATTTGAACCATGCATGTATCTTGTTATAGTAAAACCTTTGGTTTGGAAGAAATAGAATGTACATTTTTTTATGGAAGCAATAAATGTTTATCGAGTGTGTATCCTTGACAAAATTTTACACTTTAGATACAAGGAAAGCTTTACCTTTTCCTTTTATCTTTCATTTTAAAAACAGACCTTAAAAATATAACTAACATAAATATATAAATCTTCTTATGGTTATATAAAGTATACGTTTAAATTTTTTTGTTCTTTTAGGTCAGGGCTTCCCTCTTTCGAAATAAACCGATGATTGAACAATAAAGCTGGAAAAATGATTCAAATTTGTTTAAAGTGTTACATTATGATATCCGCGAAGTAGAAAATTATCGTTATCGTTACTTACGAACTCAAGCTAGTGGTAAGAAAACCCGGGGATTTATAAAACCTTGCCCCGGTTTCGAGCTTTTTAAACTTCGGGGTTTTAAAATACCTGAACCTAAACTCATTAAGGTTAGGCTTAGGTTTTTTCAAACACCTAAGGTTTTTTCAAAACCTCAACCTAAAATCTTAGGCTATATTTTAACTCTAGCCCAAAACCTAAGGTTGGAAGGAATCCCAAGCCCTATCCTTTAGGTTGAGTCAGGTCATTTTGAGGTTTTCATACATATGGTATAGTTTTATATCAAACAGTCGTTAAGCATATTTTTATTAGATTATTAATTTTTGTGGTATCCTCGCCCCCACCCCCTTACGTGTGTGTTATTCCCCCTTATATTTTTATTTACCGATCGCGCATACTGATATAAAACAAATCGATAATTTATATATACGACCCCCCCCCTCAAACACATACGCGTAATTTTTACTCCTATTTTTGCTGATTCTCGTGCCTTTAGATATAAAATTAGTAATATGATTTTTATTGCTTTTTGCCGGAGAAAACGGGCACATAAAAACTCGTAAAAAACTTAAGTTTAAAAATAAATAAAATAAAAATTATTAATAATCATCCCCCTCTACGAGTGATATAAAAAAATTCCGAGTTCCCAATTCGATACCGAGAAAATGTGATTCAAATTGAATTTAAAAGAAATTAATATATACTCGTGGACCATTATATTATATTTTCGTTCGCTTGTTGATACTCGTTGTTGTTAAATTTATCATCAAAAGATCAATATATATAAAGTTCAATTTCAAATCAGTAATTTCGTTTATCACTATTATAAATACAAAAGTTATATTAAATTACTGCGATCTGTAAGAGATTATAATTTAATCCCTGAAATTTCGCATTACCCTTTATTTGATTATTGTGTGATAATCTCTAGCCCTTTCAAGCTGTTTATAAAACGTCAGGCCCGTTCAATCCCGTTAAAAGAATCTCAGGCCCCCCAGGGCCCGTTTCATTTATTGTTAAAACTGTCCGGGCCCGGCCTGTTAATTTATGATAAAAGCCCGCCCAGATCTCTGGTTTGGATTGATAAAGTAGGTAGAGCTGTTAAAGTTCATCTATGATACGAACAAGTTCATAGTTCAATTTGAAAAATATCATTAGTTCAAGTTCATATTTTTTTAAAAAAGTAACTAGTTCAGGTTCAAGTTCATATAGAAAAAAATGTAACTAGTTCAAGTTAATAGTTCAATTTTACAAAAATAACTAGTTCAAGTTCAGTTCATAGTTCAGTTCATTTTTTTAAATATGATAAAGTTTAAATCAAATCCAAGGGGTTTTAGGAAATTATTTCTGAATTAAAATATATTTTTTTTGAATCCTATCCAATTTTAAATAAATTTTATAGTTTATTAATTATATATTTGAAAATCTAATTTAAAGAAATATTCATATATGACAAAAGCATCAACTATACAATGTTTAAAATCTTTATTACAAACAATATACAATTATAATTTATAATAAAAACATATGTGAATTGGCTTTAATAAAATATTGTTTTTAAAATTATCATTTAATAAACAAGAACGCTTATGTCCAAATATAAGTTTTCCCAAACTAAAAAGCCTTTCAAATGGAGCACTAGATGTGAGACAAGCGTTATATTTGATAAAAATTTGTTTTAGATTTGGAAATTCATTAAATATATCAAATGAGGTATCATTGAGTTTAATATAGTCTTCAATTAATTCTTTATTAGAATTATCACGTCTTATATGTAAGAAATCTAAACCATTGTGAGTATGCACATCTATACTCGTTCCTATTATCTACTTCAGAGCAAATACCCGAATCACTATTGATATCCATCTTTTCTAATTACAGGCTTTTATAAATCACATTAAGCTAAATCTTACTAAGTGCTGACAATAAAACAAGCAAGAATTTTTTTGTGTTTTTAAAATCAAAAATGCGCGGTTACTATTTGTCTGTATGATTACCGCGAAGACAATGCACGTCAAATTGTTGATGCATATACAAACAATAATTCCTCTTATAAATTTATTTCAAATAATATATTTGTGATGAACTAGTTCAATTATATTGTATAGTTCAAGTTCAGAATTTTAAAAAAACTAACTAGGTCAAGTTCAATCTTAAAAAAACTAACTAGTTCAAGTTCACATTTTTTGGAAGGTAACTAGTTCAGTTCTAAGCTCAGAAAAAAATGAACTAGTTCTATGAACTAGTTCAAAATGAACTATTCTTAACAGCTCTAAAAGTAGGTAGAGGGAAATGGAAAGCGAGATTCCGGGCTATTATAGCTCATCACAAGGGGGAAAAAGGGTAAAGATGAAGTCACAAAAAAATAAAAATGAAGTAAAGTGGGTAACATAACGTTGATAGATAACTGCAATAGAAATTACAATTTTGGTTATAGCGAGAAATTAACAGTAGCAATTGTAGGGGTGGATGTTTTTATAGGAATAAAATAAGTAAAGACGGTGATAAAGGTGCGTTAAGGAAAAATAGCTAAAAATAATAAGAGAATAAAAGAGAAAAGGGGGAGCACAGGTTATTTATATATCTTCTTCTTTATCAGCCATTTGGTCCCACAGTCATGGGGTTTGTTTTAGTTTCTTCTATCTTGGCCGAGTGAGTGCCATGGCTTGACTAATCTTATTTGTTTTCATAACTTTGTCGACTTGCCCTTACCAAGTGACACGGGGTCGTCCTCCTCCTCTCTTCTTCTGTACCTCCATGTCTAGTACTTTTCGATTTAAGTCATTCGTGTCCTTCTTAGTATATGCCCATATAGCCGATTTTAGTATACCCCAAGCTCCAACATATCATTCAACTCTGTGGCTTGTAATTTCCTTCCGTGCTGTAATGCCCATGTTTCACTTACATAGAGTAACACCGGTCTTGCGATGGATTTGAAAGCTTTAGTCTTCAACCATATTGGCATTTTCTTGTCGCACATTAAATTGGATCCGGGCATTGACTTCTGTTGCGCAACCTCCCTCTTGTAGCATTGAGCCGAGGTATGTAAATTTGTCTACTTTTGGGTACTTTATATGGTCATCCAGCGATGGGCTGCCTGTAATGTTCATTTCCATGTATATCGTTTTCGATCGTTGACCTTTAAACCATATCCAGCGCGCTTTGACCACTTTTCGGCTTCTTCGAATACTATCTCCTTTGTTTCCTCGCACAGTACTACATCATCGGCATATAGCATACACTATGAGATGGCTTTTGAATGTCTCTAGTTATCGTGTATATAATTTTAGTAAATAAAAAGGGAGTTAAAGCAGATCCTTGATGTAATCCAATTTTACCCAAAAGGTTTAGAGTCTCCAGCAGTCGTCCTAACGCAAAAGCTTTTAATACAAATTATTTCAAGATTTTATATCATTCATTTAAAGCTGATTGCTCCAAAAATTGATTAATGCTAAAATGTCTACACTTTCACAAGTTTTAAAGTGTGGAAATGTGTATGTTCGATAGCTTATAAAATATTAAAATAAAAACACAAATTTCTAATCCAAAAGCAATCAATGGCCCGAAGGTAAATTTAAATGTTGTTTAGTTTTATTTTCAATGTAATACATTTTAAAAATTTACAAATATAATCACGAAGGCAAGCATTTTAAGCTAATTGTTGGGTTAGATTAATCCATTTAATAGAATGCTCACTTTTTTACAAAAGTATGGGATTAGAAATGTCTATAATATGAACTATATCCTATTAATTTATTTTATAAACAAATATCATATTAATTCTTTTTTTTAATTATAGTGTATAATAGAGAGAAAATACATTTCAAAATTTAATTGATCCTTTATACTGCAATCTATATTTTAAATTATCTATTAAAGTAAATTTGCATTTAACTTTTAAGTGATTTTGAATTGGACCAGTTATAAAAAATAATTACATGGGCTTAGCCAAAAAGAGGGAGGACTGCCCCTTAAGTTTAATTTCTTATAAGTTTACCTAATTTAATTAAAATTTTAACATTTCATTAGAGCTGTTAAGTAGCTGTTACATGTAACTAGTCCTGGAACTAGTTCCCTTTATTCAGTCTATAACCAGTTACTTTTACTTCAGGGTAACTGTAACTGTAGTTAGTTACATTATTTCAGTAACTGTGACTAAGGTACAGTTACTTTTTTTAAATTGAAATTTTTTAATTAAATATTAAAATTGCACGTATAGTTTGTTCGTCACTTTAAACTTAAATTTCCTTCCCGGATCAACTTTAAATTTCGAATAGGTAAACCATCCTATCAGTAAATCCAATATTATATTAAATATTATTTTAGTACATCGTAATCATTTCTGCAAAGTTTAAAACCAAAAAATTAAAAAAATTGACAAATTCAAAATTTTGATTAAATTTGTATACAATTAAAGTTTAAGAAAATTATATATTATTTATTTGCAGGTAAAAAATGTAGTATTTTGTAATTATTTTGGCCATTTAAATTAACATTTAATGATTATTGATTGATTATCTCCTCTCAATAATAGCCCTTGCAAAACAGATTTTTATCAACTTAAAATATCATATGATGCCCAACCTTTAAATTTAAATTTTGATCATTAAGCCATTTGATAAACTACTTATATTAAAATATTAATGAAAGTTATTAAAAAACAATCCAAATTTGTTATTTAAGTTTAAATTTGCATTTATGTTTGCAAATTAAAAAATATATGCGCAAAAATATTAAACATAATATTATTTATTAGCAGGTAAAACTTTAGCTAACAATTAAATGAAAAGCATATTTAGAATTTTGGACATTGAATTATGTTATGAATAATTGATTTTTATTTTCTTTCAATTGTTTGATAAAAATAGTCTTTCTTTATAAATGTGCAAATAAGATTTACCCGACCCGAAAGCTTAAAAATTTTCAACCCTAACCCGACCCGACTCAAAAGCGTTTTAAAATTTTCAACCCAACTCGACCCGATTTGGGTTTTGGGTCACCCGTGCAGTTCTCTATTCAAAAGCCATCGACATGGTGTATGCTATATGCCGATGATATAGTACTATGCAAGGAAACAAGGGAGAAAGTATTTAAAGAAGCCGAAAAGTGGTCAAAGCGCTTAGCTGGATATGGTTTAAAGGTCAACGATCGAAAAACGGTATAGATGGAAATGAATGGTACAGGCAGCCCATCGCTGGATGACCATCTTAAGTACCCAAAAGTAGACAGGGTTACGTATCTCGGCTCAATGCTACATCAAGAGGGAGTTTGCGCCACGGAAGTAAATGTCCGAATCCAAAAAGGATGGCTTAAATGGCGAAGTATACCCGGTGCAACGTGTGACAAGATGCCAATATGGTTGAAGAGCAAAGCTTACACATCCATCGTAAGACCGGTGTTACTCTATGGAAGTGAAACATGGGCATTAAACACCACGCACAGAGATGAGAATGATACAGTGGAGCTTGGGGTATACTAAGCACGACCATATAACGAATGACCTGCTCATGACAAAAATGGGTTCAACCTATGGCGGACATGATTAACGAAAATTGGCTAAGGTGGTATGGGCATATACTAAGAAGGGACACGAATGACGTAAATCGAAAAGTACTGAACATAAAGGTACCGGGGAAGAGAGGAAGATGACGACCCCGTGTCACGTGGAAAGAGCAAGTTGATAAAGTAATGAAAACGAAAGAGGTTAGTCAAGATATGGCACCCACCCGATCTAGATGGAAGAAACTAATCAAAACAAACCCCACACACTGGCACCAATCAACTGATAAAGAAGAAGATTAATTTTAATAAATTTGCTTAAATTTTATTATATTACTTTAAACAATGAAAAATCAATGTATATAATGCTCAAATTAATTTAGTATTATGAAAGTTTATTGCATCTTAACTTTTGCCAATTTCCAAAAATTAAGTTAGAACAATGGGCGTTACTATGGAGATGTGGATATCTAATTACACAAAGATCTTTATAACTTAGCATTCATTCGAATTTATAAATGTTAATTTTCCAAAAAATCTTTTTTACAACCCAATCAAAAATTAAGTTAGACCAATGGGCGTAACTATAGAGATGTGGATATTTAACTACACAAAGATCTTTATAACTTAACATTCATTCGAATTTATAAATGTTATTTTCCAAAAAGTCTTTTTTACAACCCAATTTTGCATAATATGTTGCACATATTTTAAATTTTTTAATGCGCCGGACCTAACGGGTCGATCTTGGTCAAGGACTGGGCCTAAAGTGCATGAAATAATTAAGGACGGGCCAGGATGGGCCTGAATGTTTTCAAACGGGTAGTAACGGGCCTGAAGTGCACAAAAAAAGTTACGGACGGGTTTGGGCGGACCGAAAAGTTTATTAAAAGGGTATAACGGCCCGTTGCAAATCTCTATAAGGATAATAGTTCCGATTTAGAGAAAGTTGGTTATAAAAAGGTTGAGATGTAATGGATATTTGAAGAGACGGGAGGAAAGTCACCTGGCAAAGCTTATCAAGAAGAAGCAAGTCGAAGGTAATCAAAAGTAGAGGCTAAGCTCAAATGGAAACATAAAATAGGTAAAAGGTACGGGCTTAAGCGAAGCTGATTTAAGTGCAGGAACACATGGAAAAAATACTTGAGGGAGAAGACCACTAAGTGTGACAAACAGCTATAGAAGGAAAAACATATGCAACTGTTTATAAAATAACGATAATTCATTTTTATATGTTTTTAATTAAATAATATTTCTATATTAGCCTTATATAATTTAACATTGTTAATATGGCTATATCTTTGAACTGTTTTTTGAATAGGATTCGAGAGTTAAAAGTTAGTCAAAACATCGCACAAATACTATGTTCCTTGCTCTACCATTTTTTCAACATGATGAGAGGAATTTTTACATGGAAAAGGGTTCGCTTTAACCCTAACGGTTAAACAAAACAAAATAGAATTACAGCCATGTAGATTAATCAATGGTCTATAGAATAGCATACTATTAAAAATAAATTAAAAAATGACCTGGGAATATAGCCTTTAAAATGTCTAATAAGGTATTTATTGCACCTTTAACCTCATTTATATAACAACGTAGACACTGGAAAAAAAACTTAAAATATTTTTCAGCGGAAAGTTTTCAATCAAAATTTGCCAGATAACGGGATAGAATCCCAAAGTCAAAGACCTGTGTAATTAAACATATAATAACACCATCGTTATTTTGATTGTTTTCGGATACAATTAAGGTTTTGGTAGCCGTCTTTATTTGTATACTTTCGATAATTACCTTTCTAACGACACTACATGACAGCGGTTAGATTAAGTTTGGAGGCTGAACCTATTTAATGTTAATAATCAATGAATAATTTTTATCAAAAATTTCAACTTATATACATATCTATAATATCCTATAGAACGAATGAATGATGAGGAGAAGGCTTATCGTCAAAGAATAAGGGCCAAGTGTGATATCTGAAATAAGAAGGTAGAACCAGCTCTAACCGCGATTTTGGTTTCTTTTTGAATATTTTCCTCTGTATTGTTCAAAGCCTCCTGTAGCATTATGGCACCTTTGGTTCCTCCTTTGTCTAGCCACATAGGTTGGATAATGCGATGCCCGCTTTATCATTTTCGCCAGTAATTTTATCCCCGATTGAAGCAGTATATGAATCGAACGATGATAAACTTTTATCCAGCCGTCCTTGGTATAAGTTGTGTGACAAATCTCTTTGCCATCACCATCTGGCGCTCTACCTCTGATACACTTCCATTCCCAAATTTTCCCATGCTTACATCGGTTGGAAAAGTTGCTACACTGATAGCATATTGACGAAAGTACGGTTTAAGGGCATTGCTATATTTTGAATACCGATCCCCCCTAAATAACTTGCTTTTTAAACCGATATATAGAGATAAATTTTAAAGTTAATAAACAGGGGAAACTTTAGGAAGGGTGGGAGACATTGAATTATTAAAAAATATTTTTAAAAAAACATTGAGATTTTAAGAAGATATTGCGCCGGTCGGGACTAGTGGTGGGGAAACCTGAGGTTTCATAAACCTTAACCTCAAGGTTAGGTTAAGGTTGATTGACAACCTCAGGTTGTCAATCAACCTAAAACCTAACCTAAAGGTGAGGTTCGAGGTTTATAAGGACCTCAAGGTTTTTCATATAAAAAAACCTTATAACCTCAGGTCCACCTTGAGGTCACCTCGAGGTTTCAACAAGTATGCCTCATTTTTTATATCTTAATTTTACGACTAAATTATAGTCTCTAACAAAATAAAATTATTAAGTAAATAATTATATATTAAAAATAGTTCAAATAAATTTATTTTAATAGCAAATTACGTATATAATCTATAAATTTTTACTCCCTAATAAATTATCATTTTATTTGATAGAATTAATGCATGTGTATTTAAATATATGCTGCCATCTACATTGTGTTATATTTCCCTGCTTATCTATGGTATTCTGTGATATACACACATTGTATTTTTTTAATAGTTCTTTTATGGACAAAAAGGGATAATTGTATGAATTTTAGATTGTATAAATAGTAAGACGGCCTGGCGGCACCAAAAATAAATATACTATTTTTATATCTTAATTAAGAATTCCTTATTTAGGCAGCATAAACTTCATATTTAAGTCAATCGATATAAAATTTTTAAGCAATTTATTTTATTTACTCAATCTATATAACGTGACGTGGTGACTAAATGTCAAAAAACATCATAATTAAAAAAGATTATTAGTTTTAAATCTAAAATACCTATATAGTTATAATAATAAAATGTATTCATGTAAGAGAGCGAGAGGAGAGAGGAGTGGAGAGTGATTGTTATATGCTATGATGCATTGCGTGGGTGCCGCGTGTTAGGGCTAGTCATTTGGATAGCTATTGTTTAAAAAATAATTTAGTAGTACAAGATCCTTACCCCTGTTCTGTATATTTAACGACGAGAGGAGGCATAGAGTACGACTAGGCAGTTAATTTACCCATTCATTTTTATTTTACAATATCATCTTGCTTATTGTTGCCTTGCCTTGTGATAATTATTATAAATTCTTCATTCCAAGATAACAATTCCCTATCTCAATCCATGGTCATGGAAGTAAATGAACTTTAAAATATCAATACATTGTATTATTTTAATTTTTTAACATTTTAGCCATTATTTTAACAATTTTTTCCAAATTTTTGGATTTAGAGGGGAGCAGCCATGGGCGTAGCCATGGGGGGGGCAGCCGCCCCCTCCCTGACCCACCCCCCCCCCCCCCCTAAATAGCAAAAAAAAAAATTTCAATGCAAATACCCTTAAAAAGTAAAAAAATTTACATTTTGCCCCCCCCCCCCTAATCCAAAACCTGGTTACGCCCATGTGAGCAGCCGCCCCTCCCTGCCCCCCCCCCCTTGTCCAAGCCCATGGCTAGTTGCCCTGTTCAATAGAATTGCGTATTACATTAGTTTTTATTGATTATGGGTCTAACAAACATTATATTATAAAACAACACAATGTTAAGAATTTGCAGAATTGTTGGGAGAAATTTTTTGTTGAATTTGAACAATTTTTAATTAAAAAAATCAAAAATTTGGCCAATGGTCACTTTTTCTCTATTGGTCAGTACCAACAGATACTCTATAAGTCAATGATAGCCAAAAAAATGGAAAAAAAAATTTTGATGCTCACTTTGGCCAATGGTCATTTTTTTCCAATGGTCAGCAGCCAGGACACGGTAAAAGTTGATATAAATTCATAAGAGTAAAAAAAACGAAAAAAAAATTTTCGAATCACATTTTGGCCAATGGTCGTTTTTTTCCATTGGTCAGCAGCCAGGACACGGTAAAAGCGGATATAAATTCATAATAGTCAAAAAAAAACGAAAAAAAAGTTTTCGAATCACATTTTGGCCAGTGGTCATTTTATTCCATTGGTCAGCAGCCAGCGGACGGCCAAAAAGTCATAATAGCAATGGTAGGAACAGGAACAATCATAATAGTCAAAAAAAACGAAAAAAATAATTTCGATTCACATTTTGGCCAATGGTCATTTTTTCCATCGGTCAGGAGCCAGCGGACGGCCAAAAAGTCATAATAGCAATGGTAGTAACAGGAACAATCATAATAGTCAAAAAAAAACGAAAAAAAAACTCGGATTCACATTTTGGCCAATGGTCATTTTTTTCATTGGTCAGCAGCCAACGGACGGCCAAAAAGTCTTATTATCAATGATAGTAACAAGAACAATCATAAGAGTCAAAAAAACTCCGGGATTCTAACCCAAAAACTAGTTAAATTGCATAGCAATTAGAAGTAAACAACTTTTATTTATGTTTATTATATAACATTGGTCAGCAGCCAGCGGACGGCCAAAAAGTCATAATAGCAATGGTAGAAACAGGAACAATCATAATAGTCAAAAAAAACGAAAAAAATAATTTCGATTCACATTTTGGCCAATGGTCATTTTTTTCATTGGTCAGCAGCCAGCGGACGGCCAAAAATTTTTATTATCAATGATAATAACAAGAACAATCATAAGAGTCAAAAAAAACTCCGGGATTCTAGCCCAAAACTAGTTAAATAAATTGCATAGCAATTAAAAAGTAAACAACTTTTATTTATGTTTATTATATAACTAGTTAAATTGCATAGCATTAAAAGTAAACAACTTTTATCTATGTTTATTATATAATAGATAATTTAACAAATCTTATATATAACACACCGAGGGAGATAGAGATGAGGGGTGGGGCACCTCTTTCTCATGCATTAATTTAAAAAATCGATAACCTAATATACCCAATGCAAATAGATAGGGAGGGTAACGGACGGACGGACAACGGACGGACGGACAACAAAAAACGAGCCCATAAATTGCATAGCAATTAATAATTGCTTAAAAATTTTATATCGATTGACTTAAATATGAAGTTTATGCTACTTATATAAGAAATTCTTAATTAAGATATAAAATAGTATATTTATTTTTGGTGCCGCCAGGCCTTACTATTTATACAATCTAAAATACATAAAATTCATACATTTATCCCTTTTTGTCCATAAAAGAACTATTTAAAAAATATAATGTTTGTATATCACAGAATACCATAGATAGGCAGGGAAATATAACACAATGTAGATGGCAGCATATATTTAAATACACATGCATTAATTCTATCAAATAAAATGATAATTTATTAGGGAGTAAAAATTTATAGATTATATACGTAATTTGCTATTAAAATAAATTTATTTGAACTATTTTTAATATATAATTATTTACTTAATAATTTTATTTTGTTAGAGACTATAATTTAGTCGTAAAATTAAGATATAAAAAATGAGGCATACTTGTTGAAACCTCGAGGTGACCTCAAGGTGGACCTGAGGTTATAAGGTTTTTTTATATGAAAAACCTTTAGGTCCTTATAAACCTCGAACCTCACCTTAAGGTTAGGTTTTAGGTTGATTGACAACCTGAGGTTGTCAATCAACCTTAACCTAAACCTCGCCTGAGGTTGACCTGAGGTCCACCTGACCTAAGGTTTTCCCCACCACTAGTCGGGACTGGCTTTATTCGTGTGCAAAATGAAGGTTAACGTTATAAAGCGGGCATAACTTTTATGACAGCTTTTTGAACCTGACATAGGACTAAAATATTTATTCAAATTATTATAATTAATATGTGAACAACATATGTAATAACTTTCTCACAAATTGAGTTAATGTTAAACTTTCAACAGATGGCCTTCGTTTTACTTTAAAATCATTAACATAGTTTTTACCACCCATTTGATTAAAAATCTGTTTACGCCCACGTTTTTATTGTATATATGTAATGAGGCTTTTAGCTATATATACTTGTAAAGACATAAAATATTCGAGTTTTTACGATCATAATTGTCTATGAAAAGATAATTATTTTTTATATGGGTCATAATATTCCTCTACACATTTTTTAAAATATTATTTGGTAGCTCGAATAAAAATGAATGTTTAGCCATGATTGCAGTGACGTCAAAAGCTAAATCCAAGGCCGAAACAATATTCCTCATAAAAATTTGTGTAACATCTGCCAAAATTTATTCACATTTTTAGATTAGGTGTGACTAACAAGTATCAACTACGCTGCGAAAATATAAGAATGGTTATTATAATTAGATGGTTAATGTGAATTTTTAGAAAGAAAACTGCTCTCAGTGTTTGTCTCTACATTACATTTAGGTAGATGGTTTATATTGATATTATTCCTTTGGTTAAACGACTACCCTTGCACATGATTTTTCTTTCTACACTATGGATTTTAATAAAATCATACCTTTTGATACAAGTATATCAATTTTACTACAAATTATATAAATCATAAATTGCATTTAAAATGTAAATTTATTTCCAAAGATTTAATATATTGGTCAAGTATCACTATGTAGCATTGCTAAAGTTGGACTGATACCTTAAATATTATATATAAATCTTGTTAAGTTGTTTTTGATTCATTAAATGCCTGCAAAGTAACATGATGCCCGCCACTTTTAAAATGTCCTAGGTCCATCATTTAAACCATATATTACTATTAAACAAAACTAGTCATTACAGTCAGCCGTTTAATTAATGCACTCGGTACAAGAGCTCAATTCTACTCTGTATAGTACGATTTGTTATTTCATAAGGCATATGTATTTTGTTGCCTTTATTTTAAAACTTAATTTGAAAAAGGCCTGCTTACTTTTCATTGTAATTTTTAGCCCAATAGCTTTTTACATTCCTTAACTAAATCTACATCTTTTTTAATGTGGCATGGGGTGTCGTATTTTTAGAAAACAAATAAACCTATTCAAATTACTGCAACGAGTTTTAATAAAATTATCTAAACATACGCAGGTTGGGCGTTGAACCTTTAAACTCGCTTTGACGTTATGTTTCACCTGAGAATTACTTAAAATGGGTTAAAAAATTTGAGACTAATAGAATTGGGTTGCCAAAGACTTATCTAAATACAATACCTACATTGCATATCAATTATAAAAAGGGGTCAAATTTGTTTTCTACTTCAAAATCCATAGCAACGTTTACATGTGACATTTATATAATTAAGTAAAATAAAATATTGCAGCATTTAAAATTTTTGAATAAAACTGAGGAATTTAACCGGCGTTTCTCAATATCAGGCGCGTAGCCAGGATTTTCTCTGGGGGGGGGGGGGGAAAATTATAAATTTTTTTTGTAACATTATTTAAAAAAACAAAACAAACATTTGATATTTTTTTTCGGGGGGGGATTTCCCGTTTCCCCCCCGTCTGGCTACGCCACTGCTCAATATCAAATAATAGTTTGTAGTCCTTTTTTTAAACAACCAACTAAAGTTCGTAACTAAAAGAAATCTACGTGGGATGGTTTGAATGGTTATTACTCTTTCCGCTCTCGTGGTAAGTTCCAAATGGTGTATTGGTGTGTTATACAACTCTTAATTAAATCCAATATATTTTAAGTCTGCCAATTAATATTGTTTCCTCTTTGTTACCTAGCTTTAATTTGAAATATGTGTCTTTCCATTGTTTACCTGTCACGCTTTAAAAAAAATACGATTTTATAAAATACGATGTTACTATTTATTGATGTTTCTTCTTGTCATCCCTCCAAACAGACAAAACATTAAGCTTTGCTTAATTTTCTTTTGCCCCCTTATATAACATTATTTCGATGAGCCTATCATTAATTCTGGCACACCAGGGAAATAAGCATTAACAATTTACCGATCTAATGCTGAACAAAATCAACATTTTGACTACGGACCATTTATTTAAATCTTCCTGGACAAATAAAATTAGTTTCACGCTCTTTCGTATATAAGTTGATAGATTTAGCAATGAGCCTCTTAAAGGTGATCGATTTAATACATGTGTATCACTGATATAAGATAGTTAGGAACCTACCCGTTCCAAACGCATGTGATTCATCCTTTTATCGGTATCGTCAAAAATACCATGTTAACATTGCATCTTTGGCACTTAATTCATTCTTCCGTTCATCTCATATATGTTGTGTAAGGTATCCAATATACATAATATAATTCACGACCGAATATAATATTGTATTGAGCTGTATCAATTTTTGAAATAGAAAGCCAGCGGCTCAAGTTTGTTAGCACTTATTTAATTGAACATCTTCCTATTACAATTTTGAGGCATGTTGTTAACATCTGTGAAAATTCACCTCAATCTAAAAAATGTTTTTGCCCTTTCGATTATGTTTCAAAACCGGCTCATATTATTCTAGTAAATGAAATGACCAGGCAAGGTTTTGACACTAATTAATACAAATCACAAATTTTTAAGTTGTTAAAGAAGTATTAAAGATGCAAGTTTCGTTCACGTATTGTGCAGTAAGAAAATGAATAATTTGGACATAAAGTCAAGGCCACAAAAAATTTCATTCATGAAGCTTTGAAATATGTCTACCATATATCATTTTAGAAGAGGCTTCCTTAGAAATGCAAAGAGACGAAAAGCTTAGTAATTGTTATTTCGAGATGCGATGCAATGCTATCTAAATTTGATAATAGATTTAACAAATTCATACCTTGAAATTGGGATTACACTGTTAGATATTAAGCAAAATTATGTAGATGTGGAACTAAGTACCTACCAGGGCCTACTGCATAAATAAGCATTTGGGTAATGGAGAGAGTATTTGCCCGCATGGAATAAATTATGCCTATTTTAATAATTTTCTCAAATTTTTTTTGCATTGTTAAATTATTTCGAAATTTAAGCGTTGAAGAGAGAAACAAGTCCTTTCGGTATTATATAGTGAGTGAAATTATGCCTTATTTTGTACATATTGTTTTAAAAATGCCTTGAGCGATTGGAATATTAATGTTGTTGAGGAATTTGCTTTTAAATAAACGTTCATGAAAGATTCTTCGAAATTAATATAAGATTGCTCTAACGTCAATAATTAAACCTAAACGAAATATTTATGTGTTCTTATAATTGATAGATATTTACTATAAAAAACATCACATATTTATTACTAATAATAGTTGTCAGATGTAATAATATCTTTTCACTCTTAATTGCTACAAGTAGACAATTTGTTGAAATACCTTTTTTAAGCTACTTATTTGAGCTCCTATCGATTAAATATGTTGATCTGTCTATAAGCCTAAAAGGCGATTTTTGTTTATTTGGATCAGCCGTGCTGTCCCCTTTAGTTTTAGACTACTTTTTCCATAATAACATTAATGCACACATTTAGAATTTTCCTCAAATGTATTATTATGACTAATTATTGGTTGACTTTTTTGTTGTGCTATGTGTTTTGATGAAAAATTTAGGTTTTTTACTAAATAAATCCAGTCTATTCATATTGTCAAGGTTGTTATCATCAGTAAAAGCAACTAATTTGGGTTTGAGCTCATATAGCAATTTTAATAGCGAAAGCTAGTTAAACTTGTTTATGTTCCTAGAAGTTATGCAAAAATTAAGAGCATTTTGTATAAAGAATAGTGTTCCATGGTGTGAATGACGTTTGATGCGAAGACCTGTTACAAGAGTTTGGTTTTAGTAGTATGCGCGTAAGATACGACGTCATGCGACTCATGCATATTTATAGCTTTTAAGGAAACGTCAGAAAAATTTTTTTCATACCTTCCCTGAATATTGCCATTATTTCAGAATTTCTACATAGAATATTCGCGTAAGTTCAAATAATCAGCTATTTCTGACACCATTTTCGTATATGAAGAATACAAATACACTTTAAAATATTTATTTAAACCTCTAGCTAAATGTATTTATTTTCTAGAACTACCGCGCATATCAATCAGTTTTATTTTTCGTACTACTACATCTTTCGCATAAATTTATTCAACTTCAAAAATTATTATATCTGATCAATCTCTACTGACAATTCGTTTTAAGTAGTAACTATAATAATGATGGGATGAGGTAATCAGATTAGGCGTAAATAACGATAGACCACAAATAATAATGATAAGCGAAGTGGTAACAATAATGATAAGCGCACCCATAATGATGGCGAAGATAACAATAAACTAAGAAATAGCGAAATCGTGATTTTAAAATCTATTAATAAACGCGTGGAGGATAATTTTATGGGTAAGGTAATAAAACTACTAACATGACATTTAAATTTGGCTAAACGCGTTGAGGATAATTTTATGCTAACATTTGAATCTGGCCTTATGCCACATTTTAAGGCAAAATAGAAATTTTATGACAAGCCTATTTTCCCATCCACTGGTAAATTATTATCAAAGTTGCTAGCACACACCATTTGTTTTTGCAATAACTAAGCGTTGTCAGCTCTATTTATATTTAGACAGCTGACTTTGGGATTTAATAAGTTAATAGAGAATTTGATATACTTTACAGTTTATGTAACAATGAATCGTTATGTATAGGCCAAATATCGAAATGGGCAATCATCAAACGACAAAAAGAGAAAGCAAACAACTTATCTTATTCAGGAAGTCAAATCCTTACCTGATAAAAAAGATGCTGATATTATAATAGTCGGCAGTGGTGTAGGAGGATCGGCTTTAGCAGCATCTTTAGGTAAACCAGTTTTATGGACTTAAAAATAGTTTTATATAGATTTCTTTATAAGCCTAAAAAATACCTATTAATAAACCAAAGCTTTAGCAAACCTTTAATATTATGTTAATATTATTTATATGACTGTAGCTATCAAAGGAATGAAGATTATGTTAATTGATAAAAATTTTGGATATTCCAATACTATTGCAGGCGAAATTTTGCAGCCAGGTGGAATCGATTGTCTCAATAGATTGAACTTAAGGGGTACTTTTTTTCTTATGCTTATATTATGACATTTATAACTTATTTTGGATTAGAAACTTACAAAAACATTGACGCCATAGAAACTCAGGGCTATTTTTTTACAAGTCATCGGTTCGATTCTAAAATATTACTCCCATATAAAAATGATTCAAATGAAGAGAAAAATCAAAAGAATGCCCTAATATTTCATCATGGCAGATTTTTATCTAACTTACGCCATGCAAGTGATCACTATGAAAAGTATATATAATATTTCAATCACTAGTAAATTTTTGGTTGATACATTTTATTGTTTCTCTAAACATGCCACAATTCAACTTGAAGTTTGAGATTTTAATTAAAGTTTAAAGGAAGAGCACCATTTTAAAGAGTCAAAAGTGCGAAGGGGAACTTTAATCAGTATTTCTCTTAGAGGTAGGGGGATTGCGATTAATTTTGTCATAGTCATGTATTAGTGCGTTTAGCTTGTTGTATGTTTGTTGCAGACAAATTAATTGTTAGCTAAACTTATATTCTGACCTAATATCACAAACAGCAATCTTTTCATAGGTCTCCCTTTAATTAGATTTGTATATTAATTCTTAACATATAAAACAAAGTTTATGTAGAAGATTTAATTATTAGCTCTATATTTCCAACGAGCCTCCACTCACAATCGCTTTAATAGAACATAAGGGTTTTGTCAGGTATGGATATAAACATTTCATCAAAAAAAATTAATAAAAAATCTGTAATTCTTTTGATGTGATAAATAAGGAAACAAATATATGATAAAATTGACCACTTCAAATATTCAAATGTTGAAAGTTTAGGATTTACATTTGAGCCAGATTCATTTGGCTATGCTACGCTTTAATAAATCGTGAAGTAGAAAATGTTATTATCAATTTGTAATAAGTTATAGGATTGAGGTATGTGTTTGTATTTGGCTTGTTACACTCAAGAGCTTAGCTTAATTGGCGCTGTAAGATTGAGTCGCATCAAACATATTTAAAGCTCACAAAATGTTTTATAGATCGAGAATCTTCTCAAATTCAGCTATTTTAAATAAAAAAGGCTCCGTTAGATCAACTTTTAACAGATGTTTAATTCACTGCATCTGGTCTGATTCGCCAAAAAGTTCCACTTTCGTGAAATGATTATATTCTTGATGGGAGGAATTTTAAAAGTATGATAAGATTTACGTTGCTGATTATATCTGGATGTTTGCAAACTCAGCATTTTGTTCTGGATTATTTCAAGAGGTCAACCCTTAATTAACCATGTTTCACATACATAGAGTAAGACCGGTGTAATGATCTGAAACGTCGACATTTAAAAAACGACGACGCTCAATTGAACATTCCTATTGGTTAATATGGCATAATGGTATTTTCCCAAAATACAATGGGACAAAATACAAATAGCTTGAAACGGTTTCAAGATCTGGAAACCGTTTCAAGATCTTATAATGCGCATGCGTATGCATTTAACAGACCATTCAGATAGCTGCGCATTTTAATAATGCGCATGCGTATGCATTTAACAATTATTGCTGCACTATAAAACTTTAAGGGACAGGGTTAAGGTTCAGGGTAGTGTGTTAGGTCATTAGGTTAGGGTTAGGATTAGATGCACATCAAATTCCCTCCCCATATGAGATTTAATTTTCCGTGATATTGAGTGTGGCATTTTGGACTGTAACCATTATATTTTGTCTCATTGAATTTTGGGCATGAATCGGCATAATAACGAGTTTATGCCATATCACGTGATATTCCTAAAAGCTCAATAGGTTAGTTTTGGCACAAAAACATGTATTTTTTTTTGAAGACACTAAAAGGACGACACAAGACTTTCAAAATA
The DNA here is from genome assembly GCA_964036665.1 of Gordius sp. MW1. Taxonomy (NCBI): domain Eukaryota; kingdom Metazoa; phylum Nematomorpha; class Gordioida; order Gordea; family Gordiidae; genus Gordius; species Gordius sp. MW1. The sequence continues at coordinate 6,822,416 of OZ038529.1, read as the reverse complement.
TTTCAAGTAATTACTATGCATAATTATCTAAATTATAAATTAAAATTTAGAGAATCACTAACAAACTATCAATTTAGCCATTTAAGTATATTATCAAATCTTTTTTTTCACATGTATTTCATAATTAGGTTAGATCAAGAAAATTATAAAAATCAGTTTAGTCAAGCTCAAGCATTTGTATTTTATTCCATTTAACATATCTAATTTTGTATAAAAATGCACATAATCATTTGAAGCTTATTAAAAAAATATTTTACTTTATAGAATTAGTCTAAGTTATAAACTTTACCTTAGTTTTAAGCTTATATACAATAAAAATAATTAATAGGATAGGCTTATAAACATAGATTAGATATAATGATCATTAGCTCAAGCTCAATGTATTCAAGTAGTAATCAAATATCCCTAAGGTTATTATAATTGTACCAAATACAATATTGAGTTTATCAATTAGCTTTACCAAAATTACATTTAAAAGGATAGCCTTATATTAGTGTTGTAAAAACGGCTGGCTGGTTTTTCCCAGCGTATTGCTAAGCGTAGTTGTTGGCGTTATTTTTCACCCAACCTTTTCAGTGTTAGGTGAATTTTCTTGGGAGGGCTTTGGCGTTTGGCGTTTTCGTAAAAAACACCCAAAGCGTTTTGGGTGTTTTTTTTGGGGGCACCTTTGGCGTTTAGGTTTGGGTGTATTAAAGAGCTAAAGGGTTTGGGTGGATAATATTATTAACCTTTTGGTTTGGTTTTGGTCGTTTTGGGTTGGGCATGCAAATATATCAATTTGTTTATATTGTTCATCATATTTGTGTATTTAGATTTAGGTAATGAACTTTTAATTTAAGAAAATAAAAATAAATGTATCATGACGTCATAATCTAGTAAATTCAGTAAATTATAATTAATTATTATGCATTATAGAAGTAGGTAGTGAATTAATATGTTTTATTATAAAAAAAAATTTGTGAAGATTTGCCCCCCTCTTATTTTTTACCCTCTTTCTCACCTGGGGAGGAACGGCGGACAGGTGGGGTGTTTGCCCCCCCCCCCTATTTTTTTACCCTCTTTCTGATGCGGGGGAAAGGGGGGTGTTTTGCCCCCCCCCCTAATTTTTTACCCTCTTTCTGATGTGGGGGAGAGGGGGGGGCATGGGGGGTGTTTTGCCCCCCCCCTAACTTTTTACCCTCTTTCTGATGTGGGGGAGAGGGGGCATGGGGGGGGGGGGGGGTATTTTGCCCCCCCCCCTAATTTTTTACCCTCTTTCTGATGTGGGGGAGAGGGGGCATAGGGGGTGTTTTGCCCCACCCCCAATTTTTTACCCTCTTTCTGGTCCGGGGGAGAGGGGGGGCATGGGGGGTGTTTTGCCCCCCCCCCCCAATTTTTTACCCTCTTTCTGATGCGGGGGAGAGGGGGGCATGGGGGGTGTTTTGCCCCCCCCCCCTAATTTTTTATCCTCTTTCTAATGCGGGGGAGAGGGGGGCATGGGGGGTGTTTTGCCCCCCTTCCTAGTTTTTTACCCTCTTTTTAATGCGGGGGAGAGGGCGGCATGGGGGGTGTTATGCCCCCCCCCCTAATTTTTTACCCTCTTTCTGATCCGGGGGAGAGGGGGGGCATGTTTTTTACCCTCTTTCTGATGCGAGGGAGAGGGGGGGGGCAAGGGGTGTTTTGCCCCCCCCCCCCGAATTTTTTATCCTCTTTCAAATGCGGGGGAGAGGGGGGCATGGGGGGTGTTTTGCTCCCCCCCCCCTAATTTTTTACCCTCTTTTAATGCGGGGGAGAGGGAGGCATGGGGGGTGTTTTGCCCCCCCCCATTTTTACCCTCTTTCTGATGTGAGGGAGAGGGGGGCATGGGGGGTGTTTTGCCCCCCCCCCTAATTTTTTACCCTCTTTCTGATGCGAGGGAGAGGGGGGGCAAGGGGGTGTTTTGCCCCCCCCCCCGCCTAATTTTTTACCCTCTTTCTGATGTGGGGGAGAGGGGGGGGGGGGTGAATTGTCCCTCTTCTTATTTTTTACTCTCTTTCTCACGCGGGGGGGGGGGGACCGGAAAGCCCTTTTTAACCCTTTTAAAATATTTTTGTGAATTTTTGCGGTCACGGTGATTCATAATCAACATTTTCTATTGAAATTAATATTTTTTTTTGAAAATAGACTTATTATATTTATGTTCTACTATTACAAAAAATATTTTTGGGAAGATTTGCGGTCACAGTGGTGACAAATGTCTTAATCAACATTTTCTATTGAAATTTATATTTTTTTTTGAAAATTGACTTATTATATGACAAAGATTTTCTAATATTCGAAAATATATTTTTGAAGATTTGCGGTCAACAATTGTCTTAATATACCATATCAATTAAAGTAAATTTTTTAATTTAACTTCATTTAAGAATAAGCTGTATTATTAAATATAATATCAATATGAAATTTTACCAATTTAAAAAAATTTGCCATCATGGGTAAGTAAGTTTTACTATTTAAGTTATCTGGGCATTTAATTAAAATACTTAAGGTATTTCCAAAAAGCATATCATGCTATTAATTACTATGCTTTCACAAGACACCAACACTCTACGTCCTGTTGACTTAGACCTCGCGTTTACAATGCTTATAAGGATCATAAAAAAATAGGACTTTTCTGAGTAACAAAAATGAGTTAAGCATCTTAATTTAAATTATTGCTTATTATTTAATAAGAAACTTAATTTTCTAATTGCTTATGACTTAATTAGTAGTTGACATAATAAAAAAAAAGTTTAATTTTCATTAATTTTATTTATAATAATATGATTCGCAACTTCTACATACCTTGATATGTTACGTTAAAAAAGAAATGAATGTAAAATGATGTAATAAAGAGCCTAGCCAGCCCACGCCACACCATGCCTTGTTGTGCCATGATTGTTTTATATATTTAGTTTAGTACTTAACTTAAATCTGATAGGTTGCGCATGCATTGCAACGAGAGAAGGGAGAGAGAGGGTGGATTAGTACATGAACATATACAATATACATGCTACATGGGAGTGGTGATATGTCGAGTCGCGCGGGATGCCGTTCTCTCATATTGAAAATATAGTTTAAATATAAAATAAAAGGGATATTATATAATTAATAAGTCTTTATCTTTTACAAGAGGCGAGGAATTCAAAATATATTTAAATTAAATTTTGTGATTAAAATTGCTATTGCCGGGAATATTTAGATGGGGGTCTGTTAGCTGTCATTAATTTAGAATGAATTAAAATATTAATTTTAATTGAAGGATTGAATTCAAAATCTGCTCTCGAATGGCCAGATAAATCTCACTTTATAATCGTTTTCTATTTTTTGAAAACACCCCACCTGCACCCCTCTCCCCCGCATCAGAAAGAGGGTAAAAAATTAGGGGGGGGGGGGGGGTCAAAACTACCCCCATGCCCCCCCCCTCCCCCGCATTAGAAAGAGTGTAAAAAATTAGGGGGGGGGGACAAAACAACCCCTGCCCCCCTTCTCCCTCGCATCAGAAAAAGGGTAAAAAATTGGGGGGGGGGGCAAAACACCCCCCATGCCCCCCCCCCCTCTCCCCCGCATTAGAAAGAGGGTAAAAAGGGGGGGGGCAAAACACCCCCCATGCCCCCCCTCTCCCCCACATTAGAAAGACGGTAAAAAATAAGGGGGGGGGCAAAACACCCCCCATGCCCCCCCCCCCTCCCCCACATTAGAAAGAGGGTAAAAAATAAGGGGGGGGGGGGCAAAACACCCCCTGCCCCCCCTCTCCCTCGCATCAGAAAGAGGGTAAAAAATTGAAAGGGGGGGGGCAAAACACCCCCCATGCCCCCCCCCTCTCCCCCGGACCAGAAAGAGGGTAAAAAATTAGGGGGGGGGCAAAACACCCCCTATGCCCCCCCCTCTCCCCTACATCAGAAAGAGGGTAAAAAATTGGGGGGGGGGGCAAAACTACCCCCATGCCCCCCCCCTCCCCCGCATTAGAAAGAGTGTAAAAAATTAGGGGGGGGGAACAAAACAACCCCTGCCCCCCTTCTCCCTCGCATCAGAAAGAGGGTAAAAAATTGGGGGGGGGGCAAAAGACCCCCCATGCCCCCCCCCCCCTCTCCCCCGCATTAAAAAGAGGGTAAAAAACTAGGGGGGGGGGGCAAAACACCCCCTGCCCCCCCCTCTCCCTCGCATCAGAAAGAGGGTAAAAAATTGGGGGGGGGGCAAAACACCCCCCATGCCCCCCCTCTCCCCCGGACCAGAAAGAGGGTAAAAAATTAGAGGGGGGGGGGGGCAAAACACCCCCTATGCCCCCCCCTCTCCCCTACATCAGAAAGAGGGTAAAAAATTAGGGGGGGGCAAAAACCCCCCATGCCCCCCCCCCCTCTCCCCCACATCAGAAAGAGGGTAAAAAATTAGGGGGGGGGAAACACCCCCCCTTTCCCCCGCATCAGAAAGAGGGTAAAAAAATAGGGGGGGGGGCAAAACACCCCCCTCTCCCCCGCATCAGAAAGAGGGTAAAAAAATAGGGGGGGGGCAAACACCCCACCTGCCCGCCGTTCCTCCCCAGGTGAGAAAGAGTGTAAAAAATAAGGGGGGGGGCAAATCTTCACAAATTTTTTTTTATAATAAAACATATTAATTCACTACCTACTTCTATAATGCATAATAATTAATTATAATTTACTGAATTTACTAGATTGTGACGTCATGATACATTTATTTTTATTTTCTTAAATTAAAAGTTCATTACCTAAATCTAAATACACAAATATGATGAACAATATAAACAAATTGATATATTTGCATGCCCAACCCAAAACGACCAAAACCAAACCAAAAGGTTAATAATATTATCCACCCAAACCCTTTAGCTCTTTAATACACCCAAACCTAAACGCCAAAGGTGCCCCCAAAAAAACACCCAAAACGCTTTGGGTGTTTTTTACGAAAACGCCAAACGCCAAAGCCCTCCCAAGGAAATTCACCTAACACTGAAAAGGTTGGGTGAAAAAAAACGCCAACGCTTGCAGGCAACCAATAGAAACCCTTGGTTTTTTACAACACTACCTTATATACATAGATTAGATATAATGATCATTAGCTCAAGCTCAATGAATTTAAATACTCACTCAGCTATTCCTTAGGTTATTACAAATGTACCAAATACAATATTGAGTTTATCATTTAGCTTTACTAAAATTACAATTAAAAGGATAGGCTTATAAACATAGATTAGATATAATGATCATTAGCTCAATCTCAACAGTTATCCCTTAGGTTATTATAAATGTACCAAATACAATATTGAGTTTATCAATTAGCTTTCCCAAAATTACATTTAAAAGGATAGGCTCATAAACATAGATAAGATATAATGATCATTAGCTAAAACTCAATGTATTTAAATACTCACTCAAATATCCCTTAGGTTATTAAATGTACCAAATACAATATTGACTTTATAAATTATATCAGCTCAGGTTATAAGCTTTACCAAAATTACATTTAAAAGGAATTATAAACATAGATCAATGATCATTAGCTCAAGCTCAAAAACACATATCAAAATAAGTAAATGCAGAGTGCTATGAAAAATTTTAATTACAAATTAAATTTTAGCTTGTAAACTATGGTTTAATTATAATCAATATTTTTTGTGAATTTTATAGGTTATTAACTAAAAACATCTGTTGATTGACGTTTGTATTAGCCCATAAAAATTTAATTTTAAATTTTTAGAAAAATTTTTGATTGGCATGTCGATTTTTTGGAGCGTCGTGGAAATGGACATTACACCGGTAGTATGGTAGATTTGAATGGGATATAGGCTAAATCCCGAAAAGGCACAATCCCGAAGCTACAATAATGCTACTGCTACGATTTTCAAATTTCCATATGTTTTTTAATTTTAAAGTTTTATCCATAATTAACCTCTGCACCAAGTAACATAATATAGCTTTATTTACAGATCACTGATGAGTATTAATATTTAGTGACAAGGTATAAATTAAAGGATGCCATTAATAATAATCGTTTGGAATCAATATCTAAGGTAATTTTAACGTATTTAAAATCAGGGAATCATTAATCCTATTAGGTATACAATAATGTTTGGGTATTATGTACTCAAGAGCTATATTTGGGTGGAACCTTTACAATTTACTAATTATATAATTAACTGATATACGTTTGTTTGGTATAAGGTGGTGTATAAATAAGCAATATATAATAAATTTAAGTATTATATAAAGGATATCATCCCAGTGCTATCCCATGCCTCTAGATTCTTTTATAAAAGTTGATTAATGGAATATTTAGAACGTTAAGTGATATAGTTACAGAGTATAATCTCAGCAAGTAAACATATAAGAAATTTGTTAAAGTTTTTTTGTACTTTAATAGAAAAAATATTAAATTTTAAAAGGGCAATCTCTTTAGCCATTAGATTAAATAGAAATTATTCATACAATTTATGATGCTATATAACTTAATTTAGATCCTATAAGATTGTAAAGGGATCATTGTTAAATATGATTAGTATCAATGTGCATGTGATTAGATAAGCTTTTGTATTAAGTTTTTGCTATTATTATAAGGCAAATTTATTTATAACTAAATCACTAACTATTTCTATTTTATTTTTATCTACCTCAACTAATGTTTACTTATTGATGTGCTGTTATATTGATATATAAGATGATTGATGGATGAAACTCTTACCCCAATTTTTACATTTAATGCTTACCAAAGAGCCTAGCAAAAAAATGCCTTAAAATCTTGTTCTTGTTTTAAAAAGTCTAATTAGAAAATGTTATAGCAGGTTATGAAAATCTGGTACCTATCAATAACTTTTTTAGGAATGTGAAAAATTTTATATTTTACCAAACTTAATTTCAAGAAATATCAATAATATACTTATTGTCATATAGAAATTTAAGTTAGACCCACATTATAAAAATTTTGTTTTGGAAAATATTACATGTATATTTCTGATACCATTTTATGGAATTTGTTGAATTTATGGTTATAAAATTGTAAATAATGAGTAATCTATCAATGAGTAAAAGATTGGTTATACTTTCATTCATTTAATCTATATATATCTAGCATAGGCTTTTATTTGATAAAATTAAGCTCTAACAATCAACAAATAACAATATTTTAGCTTTGTTTTATAATCTAATTTTATAGTTTTAAGAGTTTATACATTATAGTAAATATTATTAAAGCTTAGCAACTTAATACACAAAAATTCTAAATTAATGAACTCATTATACTATGTTTATTAAGTTACTTAATTATAATTTTCATTTTAATCTACAATAAATTAAATTTGATACTCATTTTTACACAAAAATTATCATTTTTATAGTTGTATATGTTTATAGACATTACATTTAGATTTTTTCATATTATTAAATATAACCTTATATGATGTATTTTTATTTAAAGTGTCAACACTTCCTTAAGTTTGGACGATTCTATTAATTTTTGTTTTTAAGTTTTTTTTAGCCAAATTTTCTAAATTTATAGTTTGTACCTTATTTAATATGTTCATCATAAAATTAAAAAAGCTATTTTTGTTATGAGCAAAATTAGTCATATTCAAAGAAACTTTACCTAAGAGTTATCTAAATATCTCCTGCACTTTTAAGAATCTCAGTATTAATTTAAGGAATCATTGATTTAACCTATTTATATCTAGAATAGACTTTTATTTGATGTAATTAAGCTTTAACAATTAACAAATGATAATACTCTAGCTCTGTTGTATAATCTAAAGATTTGTAGGAAGAACTGATACACCCTCTCCTAAAAAATCATAGAATGTTATAAATAAACTTACAAATAATTTGAATAAGCTATATAATATATAAGTGCTAAGAATTATAAGTTACCTTCATGTGAGATGTCAAGAGTTATCTAAATATCTCCTGCACTTTTAAGAATCTCAGTATTAATTTAAGGAATTATGATAACCTATTTATATCTAGAATAGACTTTTATTTGATGAAATTAAGCTTTAACAATTAACAAATGATAAAGTTTTCCATCTTTAATTTTGGTATAATCCAAGTCTTTATGGGTCAGAATCAAATTTTTTCTACTCGACTTTTTAAATTCTAAAGATAATTTATAAATATTTAGATATTAAGCTTACTTATACTTTCTGTATTATCTTGATTTGTTCTCTCAACCAAATATTCATTAAAAGCTTGATTATATGATTGCATATTTTTTACCATATGTTAATTGCCGTAAAAGTGTAGCATTAAAATTCGGGATTGTGCGCTTTCGGGATTTAGCCTAGGAACCGATTTGAATAAAAGGAGGCAGGTTGGTAGGGCCAGCTCATGCGAATTCTGAATACAATGACAATAGTAGAATTTTTATCGGTTTTCGTCAATTATTTGAAACGTCTAGATGTATGTGCCGAGGGAAAGAGTGACTCCAAGATATTTCGCCGACTCTAAGATGCGACCTAATGTATCGTTTATGAAAATCGTGTCAATCTGAAATTGATTGAGAGAGTATTGGATTTCTTTGAGTTGATCTTCAGCCCAACTTTCTGGGTTTCCTTGATGAATCTATCGATGAAGTTTTACGCTCCTAAAATTGAGTCTGAGATTATTACATAAAATTCATACAATTATCCCTTTTTGTCCATAAAAGAACTATTAAAAAAATACAAGGTGTGTTATCACAGAATACCATAAGGCAGGGAATTTTAAAACTGTGTTATAAAAATATAACACAATGTAGATGGCAACAATTTTTAAATACACATGCATTAATTCTATCAAATAAAATGATAATTTATTAGAGAGTAAAAATTTATAGATTATATACGTAATTTGCTATTAAAATAAATTTGTTTGAACTATTTTTAATATATATATATACTTAATAAATTTTTTTTGTTAGAGACTATAATTTAGTCTTAAAATTAAGATATAAAAAATGAAGCATACTTGTTAAAACCTCGAGGTGTTTTTTTATATGAAAAACCTTGAGGTCCTTATAAACCTTAAACCTCACTTTAAGGTTAGGTTTTAGATTGATTAACAACCTCAGGTTGTCAATCAACCTAAACCTCATCTCAGGTTGACCTGAGGTCCACCTGACCTAAGGTTTTCCCCACCACTATTTGTGACCATCCATATAAATACAGTTAAATGGGAATGTCGATCTCTTTATTATTAAATCCATCAGTGATGAAAAGTAGGGGTGAGAGGAGTATCGCTGCCTAACTCCTTAGTTAAACTGGATTGGATTGCATGTCCCAGTAAAGGAAGAAGATAAGTCTTATAAACTATTTAAGAATCCCTAGAAGACATAAGGATTCACACGCAGTGGCGTAAATGAGGGGGGAAGGGGGGGGGGTTCATCCCCGAAAAAAAAAATATTTTAGAATCTAAATTTTATATTTTATAGTTGTGCAACCTAACTGACCAATTAAGACACTTATTAATTGCTATGCAATTTATTGGAATTAGCTCCCACTCCAGATGAAGTTCTTGAGATATTATCGCTGGGAAAAAGAAAATATAAAATTATTTTATAATGACTTTCTTTTTTTAATTTTAATGTTGAAATAAAAATGCTATAAAAAAGGGCCAATCCATTTAATCTATTTTTTGACATAGTATTTCTTATATTAAAGCTAATAGGTAAAGAAGAGTTGTGATGTTAGGCAAAGATTACAATATTTTATAATCTGATAGGGCGTCCAAGGGATTCTTTGGACGAAATCCTTCTAGAATTTTTTTCATTCGCGTTTCTGATAAAACAATCAAAGAATTCGGAGGAAATATTATTTGGAAATTTGCCAAAACTTGTTTCTTTTCCAAAACCCGTTTATTTTCTTTGCATATCGAGGTTTCTTAAGTTCAAAATCATACAACTTAGCCTTAGGTTCGACTACTATTACTAAAGTTTCTGCTAACTGTCTGACTTGCTGAAGATCTAGGTCCTTTTTTTGCAATTGCTTCCATAATATATTCAGATTGTCGTAGAGAAGCGAGCAATGTTGCAGCTTCTTTTCCAACATCGTGATCATACCAGCTTGCTTCAATTCTCCTTATTTGGTTTATCTTCCATTTCTGCATTAAATGTTACAAAATGCGAAATTTTTAATAGCGATACAAGTAACATTCACCCTTTTATCTTTTTTACGCCTTGAGAATAACGAGCTTATTATCTTAGGATCTCCAATAGGCGGTAAGAAGTTACCTTGACGATAATCTTAGTAACTTAAAATGCAAAAATGAGATTTTTAAGCTCATGCCTGCTCATCATGCTTTTTATATTTTAAAAAACCATTTTAATATCGCTAAAATTTTATTTTGATTTAGCTCCACAAGCGCTTTTTTGCACACATAAATTTTACATAATTTTGAAATCCACATTAAATCCGTCGTGGAAAATACTCCTAACTTATCATTTAATACTGATACATGGCTACAGGCCACTTTACCTACAAAATCGGGAGGCTTGGGAATTCGCTCACCCTGCTCCTTATCAATAACCTCATTTTTATCCTCCCACCTTTCTTCAAAATCCATTGTGGCAAAATTAATCCCATACCCCTCCGATGAAACATTCGTCAAGGCCCTATCCCTCTGGAACCTTAATGTTATTCCAGAAACCTCCTATCCACAAACATCAATTCAAAAGGATTGGGATGCTTGTTTGGTTTCGCGCTCCGTTGCTCACCTACTTACGAGCAGCGATACCAAACTACATTACAACCTTCGGTCATTGGTGTTTGATAAATCTGGCCACGAATGGCTTGAGGCTTACCCCAGTAAGTATTCAAACATGATGTTGGAGGATTCCGAGCTAACTTAAAGTATAGCTCTACGCCTTGGTATCAGATACACCAAACCATATGCCTGTAGGAATTGCGACCTGCCAGTTGACGAAGAAGCCCGTCATCCATTATTGCAGGTTGAACAAATACAGACACGTGCGGCAATCCAAAATCAACTCCATCATCCAGTCGGCCCTTAAAAAGGCTAAAATCCCCTCCATTCTTGAGCCGTCAGACCCTTTTCTTGAGGGTCGAATGCGCCCTGACGGCTCCTCACTTGTGCCTTGGGACCGGTCTGTTCTTAAAATGGGACTTTACATGCATTGATTTTTTTGCCCCTTCAAATCTCAATTATGACCCAATGGCTCTCGCCGAGGGGCGCAAATTAACAAAATACAAGGCCCTTTTAAACTCAAGTAATTTTATCCCCATAGTTTCATCCTGTTCCGGCTTTTATGGGAAAATACCATTGTCCTATTTTAAAGAAATAGGCAGACGATCTCTCCTTAATATTCTCCCGCATTTCTACTAAAACGATCAATTGCCATTTTAATCGCAAAATTCAACTTTTAATCCTTTTTGGATTCTTGTCCTTTTTTAAAAGAGGAAGATGAAAATATATTAGCTACTTAACTCTCTTAGTTAATTTTTTTTTTAATATACTAAATTTGTATTACATTTTACCGTATTAAATTAGCCATATATTAATAAACTTTTTATATATTAAAAAAAACATTTCAATTAAAACTTCATGACGTTTGAATAGATTAAATGGATTGACACTTTTATTAGCGATTCATGGGGAATTAGCTCCTACTCCAGATGACGCTGGGAAAAAGAGAATATGAAATTATTTTATAATGACTTTCTTTATGTTTTATACCAGATTTTATAATTTTGATGTTGAAATAAAAATGTTATAAAATTTTTTCGGAAATTCCCCCCCCCCGGAAAAAATCCTGGCTACGCGCCTGTTCTCACGTGTATTCTGAAGATAGTGAATTAAAGACTTTATGAATGTCCACAAATCTTAAGATCAAAGGTGATTTGTGCCTAATATAATGTCAGTAATGTTCTTGAAGGTTAAATTGTGTTCCGTTGTGGTTTTGTACTTGTAATAATGAGCTTGATTAGACCGCGCATATTCATCAGTCTAGAGATAAATTTGTCTATATATAATCTTTATATATTGGATATACTTTTTGTAATCAAAATTCCTATAATTGTCGGGGGAGAGATGTGTCTCTTTTTTAGATTTTCCCAACGAGACCAGTTGATCACGCCTGGTATGATCATTTTGTGTCAGATTTTGATGAAGAGTGGGTACAGGAATTTAGTTCAAAGTATGGTCGGCCTTGAGGGCTTCACCTGTATTGTCCGCATCAGGGACTTTATAAATGAATTTTAATGCAAGCTTTATTTCGCCTTTGGACGATGGTTTTACCCTAATACAGGACCTGGCGGTCTTCCTAATTATTAATAAAATCTAGGCATTTGTCAAATAGGGTGGTTGGGGTTGAACAATTAAAATGAGGGAAGGCAAAGCAAAGCCCCTTACTAATTATTCTCTCTAAAGTTTGGCACTATAGAATTATAAATTATGAAATGTGTAATTACCATGTGCTCATTAATACAAAGCTTCATCTTTAAATTATATATGATTTATTCAATATTAATATTTTCAAGCGTCGTTAAATTGGAGGGACATGCCCATAAGCTTTTGATTTTAAAAGACAGGATTATTGGTGTTAATTACATTGACAAACACAATCAGGAATCTAAAGTAAATTTATATAAAAAAGAACTTTAATAATTTTGGTATGTGTAAAGATTCTTTATGCCCCAATAACTGTAATAGCAGAAGGACATTTTTCCAAATTTCGTCCATTATTTGCTCCGCCTGGAATTAAGCCTGTTCACAATTCTTACATTTTTGGATTAATAATTGAAACGCCACAAGCTATGAAGGATATAAATAATCAAACTCCAACCTTCGCCTATGCAATATTGGGAGCTCCATCCTTCATAATTATTTATAAAGTCATCTAATAAATTGTTTATATGAATGCAAATAAATTTTATAACTTTAACATTTGGCAGACAAATTTTTATAACCTAATTTTATTTTCTTATAGTAAATATAAGAGGCTAATTGTTTTAAGGTGCTTAATCATTTTTATTTTATTTTTTGTATGTATTTTACCATAAAACAACTTTTTAACCATTAAGGTATCATCAATTCATACAAGAATAATTATGGATATATTGCCGCCATTGCCTGTAAATTTAAGAGAATATGTCCAAAACATTATATGTCCTCAACTTCCCGGTAAAGTCCAAATGTGTTGTGTATATATACTTAAAGCTTTGCTCCGTAGGTTAAAATTATATGCCTCATAAAAGACTTTTGTAAACGCTAAAAATTCAGTCTTATCTAGGAACGTTTAAAACTGTTGTCATTCTAAATTGGTATATAAATAACAAAAATGATTTTGTGACCAAATTTAATAGACCGGCAATCACTTTAATGCAAGTTAATAAAATAATCAGCCGAGCACTCATATATGGTTTGTTTACGATTCTCCTACTCGCATTCTACAATGCAAATTAGTTTAACAGAGGCTTCGGTCAAATAAAATAGTTTGGGCAAGACGGACTAGTTAAAATAGATGCAAACCTGTTCAGTTTAGGCTTTGATATTATTAGTCCTTTAATTTATATGTTATTAATGCGAAAATTAATATATTTGTCATGTATCGATATTATAGAGATTTACAACGAGAAAGTTTGGAAAGCGATGAATGATAAGCAATATGACACGGAAGGAGACATCAATAAATTAAGAGGGTTGCCGAGTTTATACTTGTGTACACAACCTTATTTAATACCTGGAACAATTTTAATAGGTGACATCATTAACATGCGTCACCCTATTACTGGGGCCGGAATGACTGTAGCTTTAAAGGACGTAATTTATTGGACTGACGAGTTGGGAAAACTTTACCACGATCTCAACCAAAATTTTTCTATAAACGATGACTTGTTGGTAGTTAAATTACATAATCTACAAAAGAGATTTATTAAAATCCGTTGCCAAAGTTACTCATTTGCCGCAAATGTTTTAGCCCAACTTCTAGCCGTAATCTACGCTCCTGGCGACGATGGTATATTTTGCATTCTTTAATGGTCGCCATTCAATTCGATTACTACATTTTTATCAGCGAGAGTACTTTAAGTTGCGTGATTAATTAAAATGGAGTTTATGAACGGGCTAAAGATTTTTTTAACCATTTTAATTAGCAAGTAAGTTTATACGCCAAACTTTGCAGTTAATTATTAAGTAGCGTGCTAAAAAATATTGCTTTTGAAAATCAAAGACTTTTACATTTATCCTTAGTAGTTATTCCTAATTGCCTTTATGCCGAACTTGCTTAGGACTTTATTGATTCAAGACTTAGCCATATAGTATGAGTTAAACCAAAGTCCTAAGCATTTTAATAAACACGTGACTACATTCTTATTCGCAGCTGAAAAGGCTGTAAAGGTAAAGGCCGAATTTGTAAGATCTCATTAATTGCTATGCAGGGCTCGCTTTTTGTTGTCCGTCCGTCCGTTGTCCGTCCGTCCAACGTTTTGAATTGCTGGTTCAATATCCGGAGAGGGCAAAATTTTTTTTAAATTAAATTAATATATTGTTCTTGTTAATACCATTGATAATATGACTTTTTGACCGTGTCCTGGCTACTGACCAATGGAAAAAATCACCATTGGCCAAATTGTGATTCGTTTTTCGATTATGAATTGGTAAATTAGGTTAACATTGATAATTACCCTATGCCCTCCCTCAGAAGGGCCTATGCCTCTACTGATATGGGTCCAACGTTCTGAATTGCTGGTTCGATACCCGGAGAGGGCAAAAATAAAATTTTTAATTAAATTAATATATTGTTCTTGTTAATGCCATTGATAATATGACTTTTTGACCGTGTCCTGGCTACTGACCAATGAAAAAAATCACCATTGGCCAAATTGTGATTCAAATTTTTTTCGTTTTTGAATTGGTATATTAGATTAACATTGATAATTACCCTATGCCCTCCCTCAGAAGGGCCTATGCCTCTACTGATATGGGTCCCTGTGTCCCCCCACCCTACAAAAGCCTATGCCTCTACTGATGTGGGTTCGAATCCCGGCGAGAATAAATTCTTAATTGCTGGTTCGATACCCGGAGAGGGCAATTTTTTTTATAAATTAAATTAATATATTGTTCTTGATAATACCATTGATAATATGACTTTTTGACCGTGTCCTGGCTACTGACCAATGAAAAAATGACCATTGGCCAAAGTATAAATCGAATTTTTTTGTTTTTTTTTCGTCTTTTATGTATTTATATCCTTTTTGACCGTGTCCTGGCTACTCACCAATGAAAAAAAAAATAACATTGGCCAAATTGTGATTCGAAATTTTTTTTCTTCGTTTCTTATGTATTTATAACTTTCTGGCTACTGACCAAAAATTACCATTGGCCATAGTGTAGCAATTTTTTTCTTCTATATTTAGGCTATTTGGCCGATTGCTGGCTAATGACCAAAAAATAGGGATCCATTTAAATTTTCAGATTGGTTTAATTCAATTTAATCTAATTTTTTTAAATTACTCTAAAGTCTTTCATTAATTTTTACCGTATCTTCTCAAGATTTGAATAAAATATTTGGATTCCTTAAGTTTAGTTAGGATGGCCATAGCCAAGGGGAAGGCAGGGAGGGGCGGCTGCTCCCCTCAAAATCTAAAAATTTGTATTTCTCAAAAATTATCATTTTGCCCCTCCCTAAACCATTAATGCTCCCCTATAATCCCAATGCTGGCTACGCCCATGCTAACTAGGATAATCCGTATTTTTGGAACACCTATTTATTTAAATAAACCTTCGCACTAACATTTGGTTTTTTAAGAAAGCGGGGGGGGGGGGGTTTGATTAAAGAATAATTTGTTATATTTAATGTCACTATTTTATCTGGTTATAGCAACTGCCTTTGTTATTATTGTAAACTTACCACCCCACATGCCTATTCATTGTTTAAAACATGGCAAAAATATTTTTATTTTATTTACATACGTTTTATTTAGATGTCTTATATCTCCATTTTTAGTTGAAATTAAAGTATTGACACCAAATCAGCATTTAAAGTTAATTACAGCGCTCTCAAAATGCCTTGTAACTGTGCATATATTGAGGGAGGGAGGGGAAGCAGTTAGCTACCGTAAAAATCTAAAAATTACACGCTTTTTACTACTCTCTACCCAGCTCCCTTGATTACTAAATTTCAACTCGCGCTCCCCTAGTTGAATCATTGTTCCAAATTAAGTGAGATCTTACCGTCATCCATTGATTAAAAAAATATAAGCCACCTTGAAAAACCCTTTTGTTAATCTCCATTCTAGGTGACTAGCCTCTGTTAGGTCAATACTTAACTTTTGAAATTTCCAATTTTAAAATTCCTATGGAAAAATTATTTGTCGTAGACTAGTTGGCCCAAAGCCTTATCCTAAGCCGCACGTTCACCGCAAGTTATTGTTTGAACCTACTTTAGAATACGTTTTGCGTGACATTTTAAGATAAATTGCGATGTTGTATTTAGAAATCATTTTTGTCCCATCAGCTGCCTTATTATAATATTATCTCACATTTTTAAATTAAATGTGTGCTTATTGATTTTTTTTAAAAATAAGCTTATTTTCGAATCCCACAAACTTTTCATCACCATTTATTAACACACAACTTTCCCAGATGTTATAGTTAACCCTTAGTTGTTGAGAGATCGTTTTAATTCTATATTGATTTTTGTTTTTGGCCATCTCATTCGTTGTAAATCATATCAATTTCTTATAACTTCGATAGTTTGGATCATGTGTGTAGTCAAGATTTTTTAGGGGGGGGGGGACAGTAATGATTTAGGGAGGGGCGAACTGATGTTTTGAATTTTAGTCATAATTTTTTTGAATATTAATGTTTTTTAAATTTAAGGGGGAAGGGGGGGGGGCAGCCGCCACTTTATGCCTCCCCTATGCCTTGGCTACACAAGGGGGAGGCTGGAATTTATTATCACTGTGTGATTTAATTTTTACACGTTAAAAAATTCATTTATATGAAAGAACCATGCATGTTCAATTTCGAATAGCTTATAATTTCTCTAAACAAATAAGGTTAGCGTTGGATTTTGCAAGAACAAGATTTGAAAGTTTTATAATTCGTTTTTTTATGGAAAACCGTTGATTAATTTATTAACGAAGGAATCAAGAGTGGATAAATATTGTTAATTTATAATAAACCTCAATAAATTCAGTTAAAATATTACTACGAAAATTTTGCCTCTTGGCAATTCGAGGTCTTTAAGAATTGATCTAAATCACAAAAAATTAAAAATGTAATTTATGGGCTCGCTTTTTGTTGTCCGTCCGTCCGTCCAACATGTATCTTAATTGCTGGTTCGAATCCCGGAAAAGACAAATTTTTTTAATTAAATGAAAAATTTGTATAAATAATTAACTTATCTTTTGCATTTAATACCCCCCTATAGGCATTCTCGCCTTTTCCCACCTTTCTCGCCCATAAATTGCATAGCAAATATGCTACGCTTACACGGAGTATAGATGAGTTTCGTTCCCCCTTCCCTCCTGCACCTCCCTCCCCCCTTCCCTTCCCCCCTCCCCCTTCCCACGAGGGCCGAAGGCTAGAGTTTCTTACTAACGACTTTGTTGTCTAATACTCACATTAAAATTTGACAACGTTATTATTATTAGAAATCATCGAGGAAATTCAATGCAACTGCGTCCATTATTTCCATCTCGGTGGCTTTTTTGTGAAAGGACCTATGGACATCGTCTCTATGTAAAATAAAATATAACTTTGTTTTAATTTCGCTGTATTTTTAGGACTAACACAAGTCCCTACCTATTACTAATACACCTGATAGGCATGCTTATATATGGTATGGGTCGGAGTTGCTGGACTCGAATCAAAAATCAAAAACATTGGTCGGGCTATCTTTTCATAATTTACGATTTGACGCGAATATTGTGTACATCATTTAAATTCATTGTTCCAGTTATATGGAGGGAATTTAGAATAATATTACCGTTTGTGTAAAATTTTGAATGGCTTATGTGATTGACTTTCAAAAAATTCTCATATATCTTTTTAATTACGATTTGTTTTCACCTTTTGCAACTCACTGATATTTATGTCATCATAAAAACACGTTATCATTGAAAAATTTGTGGAACACTTATGAATAAATGCATAAATCCAGTACAGAGAAAAATGTTTGGTTTAAAATATTCAGTGATGCTATTATGTTATTTAATTTTGTTGTTGTTTATTAACGCAATAATAGTTTATTTTAAAATGTGTGTGGGGCTGTTTTTAAAAATTAAATAAGTTTTATAAGGAAATAACGTCCACTGCCAAATTGTGTTGAGGGTTGCAGAATTGACTACTCCCATCCCATTACAGAATATGCCATAAAATATCTATGGGCTCTTTAAAATTTTTAATTGTTAATAATTTTCGTGAACTTTTATTGTGTTATCTTGTGTTGAAGTTAGTATTAATATGGAGAATATTTAATTTTGAATACAAAAAATGCATAACATTTTGGGTTTGAAAATAAACGATAAATTATTTAAGAGATTTATATGGTGCCGATAATTTTTTTATTTCCACAAGTTCAAATAATATTTCAAATTTTATACATTAATGAACGTTAAGTTAGTTAACTAGGTAATAATAAACTGATTAAAGAATGCTATTTAAACGCGAGAAAATATGACATATCTAATATACATGAAATAATAATCAAACATATGATACACCATGGTTTTCATAATATGTTTTTAGGGTATAATAAAAGATTTTGATAGTTGTCGCGATTGGTAAAATTTACAATAATTACTCATTACATGACGGCGCGGTTATGTTAGGTTTGCAGGATATTAATAATTCTAAATAACTTTTATCTTAAATTTCAACTTTTAGTATATCATAAATATCCTATAACAATATAGAATGAAGATAGATGGGGAGATAGGCTTTAGCTTATCGTTTGAGAATTAAGGCTACCCCTAAGTTGACAATTGTCAAAGTGAGGAGGGTCAGGGGTGACATATGAAATAAGGAGGTGGAACCAGCTCTAGCCGCGATTTCGGCCGCTTTTTGATCAATCTTTTCCCCTGCAGTGTTGAAAGCCTCGCCGGTTGCATTAATTGCACCCTTGGTTCCTTCCTTAGTTTTGTCCCATGCGTCCGATAATGCGATGCCCGCTTTATCAACTCCGCCAGCTATTTTATCCCCGATAGAGGTAGTACATGAATCGGAGGATGATAGACTTTTATCGTTGCAGCCGTCCTCGGTACAAGTTGTGTAACAAATCTCTTTAGCATCACCCTCTGGCGTTCTGCCCTTGATACAAACTCCATTACCCAAATTCTCGGGGCTACAGCTTCGAGTGAATACTCTAATCTTGCCCTTTCCCTTGCCTCCAGCAGCTATATTAGTTAATATATCGAAATTAATAGGGGTATGGCATTTGAAGTCTATCTTAATTGCACGCATGAATATTACTAGGTCCAATCTTGTGAGAAGCAATTAATGGGTTGGAACTAAAAAAGATAAGGAGGATTATAGGTTAAAATAGGCACAAATATTTAGCCTTGGACAAATATATTAAATCCAGCGGATCGGTAAATAATTTGATTTTGTAAAAACCTTTTCTTTTAACGCCGAGAGAGATTAATACAAATTGCAAAATAAAAACCGCATTTGCCTTATTAAATGTTTAAACTAGTCTTAGAATTATTTGTCGTCTAGGAAATAGAATTAAAAATTAGGTTCCGCGATTTACTTTAGTGGTTATCTTAGTAGTCGCAACTTCATTAAGCTGAGGCTTAATTAAATTTTCGAAATTAGTTTGGGCATGCATCAAGTCTCATCATGAGATATAAAAAAAGTGATTCCCAACAAATTTTATAACTTTAACTCAAATATAATCTACGATTTACCTACCACAAGACATGCCAACTATAAGAATAAGTAGCTGCGCCTCTCTAATGATAAATTAGTTTGCAGGCAAACCGCAAAATAAATCGCAATATTTTTGTTGATAGTTTTCGTTCAATGGCCTAATTTTATATCTAAATCAAAAAAGAGCCTGGAAATCAAAAAAGAGCCTGGATTCTATCCTAATTATAGATTAGATTGTTAAGGAAAGTTGATCTGAGCAACCCGATATCATTCCCCCCGTTAAAACCTGAGCACTTACACAACATAACTTTGGGAATGGCATGCCCTATATTGTTTTATTTTATGAATTTATTATCCATTTAGCATCAAGTTAGTTTGTGATTGTGTGCTGAAAGGAAGGGGGGGGGGAGTTATTGTGATGTTAAAATTTGGAAGTAACCTTATATTTCTTTACAATTTTTTATTTATAAACTGAATTGATCATGTAGTTTCTTTATTACGAAGGACACTTAATATGAGTTTTTTCCAGAGATATACAGTTTCGCGGCCATCGTCGCATTTGTTATGAATTTAAAGACAAAAAACTAAATTTAATCAGGCAGTGTCAAAATTCATTAGTCCACTAATTATACCGCTGTTAATTAAATAAATATGAATAAACACTAAAAAGTAGAGAATCATTATAACCAAAATTATTAAAATATAAATTGAAAATGTCCATTGTAAAATGTTTACCTAATCTCTCCCTTTCTGTTACAGTTATACAGTGATCATACATCTTTGGACATTCTGTGGGCTGTGGTGGGTTACATTTGCAATTATCATCAGTTTCACTAGTGCATTGGACACACCGCAGGGCTTCGGCTGTTATAATATGTAAAAAACAATTTTAGACTAAGAACAGCTAAAATAATTTTTATAGTTCTACTATATAAATTCATTCATTCGCAACATAACTTTTTCTCTATTTATATTTTAAAGTTTACATCGCTGAAAAATAATATTATTAAAATTCACAAACTTGTGCGATTTATACTTAATTAATACTAATTGGCTCAAAGGGTAAGCAGATTAAAAAAAACACCAATAGTGCCATAACTCTTACGTGAGCTGTGCAAGTAACCTTTAGGCTTTAGAATGAATAATTCCAGAGAAAACAGGCCCTAAATTCACGTGCTAGGTATATAAACGTGGTGAGCTAATTTTGGAGCCCTAATTAAAAAGAGAGAAAAATAACAAATGGAGCAAAAAGCACCCCTCTCGCTACCCGCTAGGTAGGTCAGCATTAACAACATTTGGACATGCACATGCTATGCTTCCCTCCGCACTAATTAATCGCTGCGCATCTGCCTTTCTTTTCCTACCTATTTTATAATAATAAGGTCGGTCGATAGTATAGTAGCAAATTATCCCCTAGCATGGGCGTACCCAGGGGGGGGGGCAGTCAATGCAAAAACATTAAAAAATTAAAAAAAATTATGTTTTGTCCCCCTCTAAGTGAACTTTTAAACGTTTTGCCCCCCCCCTTAATTCAAAACCTGGGTACGCCCATGTCCCCTAGTAAAGGCCTCGCTTTTAGTCATTGTATTTTAACGTTGTCTATGGGTCTAAAAAAAGTTCGGTTGAATTAGATTAGAATTTATCGTTTTAGAGTGACCAGGAGTTTGTCGGGGGGGGGGGGTAGTAAAAACTTTTTGTCTCCATTCCAATCTGTTCAGCCCATGTGTCATTGCTAAGCTGGCCTAGGGTAGGATGAATCAGAAATTACTTTGACGAAAGTTTGTTTGGGTTTAATATTATAATATCCATGGGCGTAGCCAGGTTTTGGATTGGGGGGGGGACATTTAAAAGTTCAATCGGGGGGGGGGGCAAAACATAAAAATTTTTAATTTTCAAAGGTATTCGCCCCCCCCCTGGCTACGCCCAGATAATATCTTATAAAAAGAAAACAAAGAAAATGCCATAAGAATAAGACATGTTGAATAAGAGTATTATAATGTTTTATGTAAGTTTTTGATCTATCCAAGCAATTTTTTAATTTTGCTCCGTTTAAAAAACAAAATGGGGAACATGACTTATTTTACTTGAAAACACAAATTTGGGTTGTTGTTTAACGTATTGTGTTGTATCCTAACTTATATCATGAATCACAGGTAAATTGGATAATAAAAATAGCCTTGGGGTTGATATTATATTTAAACTTCTAATTAGTATAAAAATGCCCTGTATACGAATCCTTAAATAAATGAATAATTTTACTATAATTAATGTCATCTAGGAGCAATTTTAAATAGATACTATTTTGGATTAAATATCTTATTTACACCTTCTCGGTTGTCTGTCTTTTATGGGTGCATGATCACATGGGCGTAGCCAAGGGGGGGGGGGCAGGGGGGGGGGGCGGCTGCCCCCCTCTAAATCCAAATATTTGTTGAAATTTATTAAAAGTATGGCTAAAATTTCAAAAAATGATCATTTTGCCCCTTCCTAAATCATTATTGCCCTCCCCTTGCCGCCCTCTATTCCCAATGCTGGCTACGCTTATGCATGGTCATGTTTTCATTTTGACCCATATTTTAATTGTAACGAATGATAATTTTTCCTTTAATTCCGAAGAATTCAATACTTTTGTATTCCGTATTTTTTATAATATAATGGTTTGGTTGAATTTGAGTTTGCAAAATATGTCGCACATTGACAAAGTAATGAAAAAATAAAAGGCTATTTTATCTCCTGAACAAATGATATGACTAAAACAGGGAACTTTTAAAATTTCTAGGATTTTTGTTACTGTTTGTAAAAAAACTACTAGATTTTTATTCTAAAGACATCAAAAATTTAACGTTTTTTTAATTTTTAAGGCTATTTTAGCCCCGGGCCCTCAAAAAATAGTTACTGCTTATTTAAAGGAAAACATCCAAAACCTGCCAATAAAAAATATATAGAAAATTGAATTTTACAACTTTTCAAAAGAGAAAATAGAAGGCAATGTTTAGGACATTAATTTCGGGAAAATTGGATAAATCGTGTAGGCCTTGCTTTTACGACATTAGAGGAAATTAGTTGAGTGAGACGCAACTAGGTTGTTATGTTTGAGGTATTTTGGCCATCAAATTTTATTACAAGTTATATAACTCCGGTAAAATTTCTAAGTAAATATAATCGTCTTATATCCTCCCTTATTTCGCGTCTATTTGGTCGCTTAACCTTGACAAAATAAAAAATTCTAGGTCAAGTCCGTTCAATCAATTCCCGATAATAAATTGTTTTAAGCTATTAATGAACACTCACAGAGAGGTAGTTTATTAAAGAAAGAGTTTACAATATAAAATATTTAGTGGCTAAGTAAATTGCCAGTTTTTGAAAATTGCAATTTGATTGTTCGCAGCTTATTTTAACCTTTAAGATGCTAAACTTGAATAAATTTTTTAAAATGGGATAAGTTTTATTAAGAAGATCAAAACACTTATCGTTAAAGGAAAAAATAGGCTTGAATAAAATATTTATAAAAATCCCTTGACATTAAGCTTAGGTCAATGCTATGACCTAAAAATGGGAAATCGCAACGATGCATGGGCGTACGCAGGGGGGGGGGCGGCTGCCCCCCCCCTAATTTTAAAAATAAGATTTTTTCAATACAAAAACCCTCAAGAATATTTGTTTTGCCCCCCCCCCCCTAATTTTGCTCTGCCCCACCCTCATTAGGCTCTGCCCCACCCTAATGTGGCTCCCCCCCCCCCTCCAAATAGTCGATAGTCGAGACCTTTTTTTTTTTTTTTTTTTTTTGCTCTCAGTAAAATTTTTGGTAAGGAAAAATTTTGGATTTGGATAGTCGAGACCTTTTTTTTTTTTTTTTTTTGCTCTCAGGAAAATTTTAGAAAATTTTTTTTTTTTAATCTGCCCCCCTCTAATTCAAAACCTGCGTACGCCCATGCAACGATGTCTTGTGATAGGTGCCGATCTACTTTAGACTATTTAGCTGATTCCGCAGAGCCATTAGTCATTATTAAGCATGCATAATCTAACAAATGAGAATTAAAAAGCAAAAACAAAACTATCCTTTAATTTATGAAATTCATTTAAACTGTATTATAAAAAATCTGTAACTTGTTTAACGACCCTCCAAACTAAATTGTATTACAAAAATTTCTCCCAAAAGTCGCCTTAGGGTCATAACTTTGCGCTCTTATAAATTTACCTAATTATCTCGATAAATCACCTTTTGAAAAATCTTAAAAATTTGTTTTATGATCATCTTAGGAAACTTTATGTCAAAATTTGGAATCTTTAAGTTAGCGGTAAAATACACATTAATTAGGAGGGGGCAAAAGGGTTATTTATAACTTAAAAAGGGGCAAAATTGTCATATTTCCTAATTATAACGATAATTTTTTAAATTTAAATATGGGAAGGGGCATTTGCTTCTATTTGCCTTCCCCTACAAAAGTGGGTAAATTGAGTGCCATGAAATTAATAACCGCCACAATAGAGACTGTATACGACGGTCAAGGTATATTTCGATTACTAAGGCGACGCCGCTTGGTAATCATGCATGTGCGTTTAAACTCCCCGCCGCCCTAAATAAATATTTTTCCATGGCCCATTTAAAAATATTCAATTATTTGTATGGAGTGGTGAGATGTTGACATTAAAAATTTGCAAAAATCTCATTTCTATCCTCCCCTGAAAAATATCAATTGGCCTTTTTTAACAATAATTTATTGTCCCATATTAGGTTATATAGGATGAGAATGACGATGGAACGAAAAAGCTGAAACCAATTGCATCATGTTTTTAATAACTGGATCTCTATGCAAAAATTTAATATTGGTACAAACCTACCAAAATGCACAAAACGATTAAAATTTTATAACAGAAAAATTGCTAACCTCTCTTAATTTGTTTCTGAGGCTAAAAAATAAGCGATAGAGTATTATTTTTAAAAAGACTAACCCCAACGCCAAAATTCTTTTTAAGTTCTCTTATTAAGAAAAATTTTACCACCCTCGCCCTTCCGAGATTTTTAAAACCCCTCTTGAAGAAAGCTTGCACTCAATTATTGGAAAATGGGGTTGTCGCAAGTGCCTAAGATTTATTGAACTAATTTTGTGTCAAGTGCGATCCTCTATTAATATCTGAATTTTTTTGTTAAAACCAAGGACGCGAGGTCACGGTTAGAGTGTTGCGTATACCACAAGTGTAATTTAATCTTAACCTTGCATTAAATTTTAAGCGCATTCGCCGTAGGTTTCTTAATCTTTCGTCCTCTTGTTTGTTTCTTTTAAAAGATAAAAAAATATTTATATATAAAGTTAAAGGTCCCCTTTTATCTATGCTATGTGTCATATTGAAAGGGAGGGGGAGATGGTACTAAATTTCAAACTATTAGGGAGAGAGAGAGAAGTGTTTAACTTGAAGTTTTATGTGCGGTTTTAAAATGAATTTTAACAAATATCGCATGTGGGGAAACCTTTGCCAGCAACACATCATGTCCCCTCTACCCCCCAAGCCTACAGCATATGTTTTGTAAAATATTTCTTTGAAAGATACACTGGGTCGAGCAATCGATTTACAATTTTCTTTCACGTTTTGTAAGGGACAGGACAGGACAGACAAACTTTGTAGGTCGATGGATACATGTGTCGTTTTCAATCTCTCCTATCGCGACTAGAAAATTCAACTCGCTTTCTCTTCGCAAATTTCCTGCCAGTCGTCGTACTATAATAGATTCTTAATCGATTTACCACTGCACTGGAAACTAAGAAGGGGGTAGTATATGGAGAAAAATTACAATTATAAATTGTTGTTGTTGTAAAATAAGCAAACGCAATCAGGCGTCGTTAGTGTATTTTTAAGAAGTGACCGCCCTCTTCTTGATTAATTTAAGCCTCGATTATATCGACTAAATAATTAAGCCTATAATAAGTTAAGTCACATTTCCGCATAGGACGACTGAAGGATCGAATTTTAGGTGAAAGTGTTGATGAGTGTCGCCTAACAAATTAGAAAATTATGCCCTTCCCATAATGATAAAATTTATGTTATCGATGTGCCCACCCTTCCCCTTCATAAAACGTTACATATTAGGCCCTATGGGTAGGAATAATTTTATTAACAATAATCACAATCGATATATAAGGGGGAGGGGGGGATTGATGATCATAAAGTGGAATGAATAATCATGGTGGCGTCCTATCCAATTATCAAATAACTCTCGTAAAGCGTCATCCATAACGATGATGAATTGTGATTTTTTTTAATCTTTTCTATAAAGTTATTATAAACCCCCCCCCCTCACTATGTTAGGCGAGCTGTTATTTTTATTTTATTTCGGGTCGGCGGATGAGATTAAAATATTAGGCGGGGGACTGATTGGAATTTGTGTAAACGCTTTAAAGAGCTTTTATGGGTTTCTTTTTCAAATCTTGTAAGACAAAAGACAATAAATCGTTTTATTTTATTGATTGCAAGTTATGCTATTAAATTGAACTGATAAAGATTTTGACCCTAATAAAATCTACCGTCTGAAAAACTGATATTTTTAAAAATAAAACAATTCTTTCCTCATACTAATATATATTTTCAGGGTTTTTAAAGGCATTCTGTCAAACCTATAATAACAATAGCCTAAAATTTTATTAAAAGTTGGAAAAAACAATTCTTTCGGTTTAAAATAAATTTTATGTATCAATGATTTTAATTTTAATCACTTTTCTACAAAATACAATTGCAAAGAAATATTTAAATTATTGTGCAATAAAGATACGTCAAATTTTACATAACATAACATCGTTCTACAATATGAACAAATAAATGGTACGCAATATATTGAAAGTGTAAAGCTGTACCAAGTCCAAATGCAAAGTTAATCTATATGAAATTATTATATGTAAAAGGGGATTTTGAAAGGAGTTAACTTATCATTTTTGTTAAATAAATTTTTCAATGAAGTTAGTATATATAAAAAAACCAAGATGGAAATAAAAAACAAAAGCCTTATTTTAGAGTAAAACTTGCTAATTTTATTTTAATCTAATTACAGTTATATAAAAAAGCATAATCAATTCAAACCAAAAACATAAAGAGTTCAAAACCAGACGCACGGCATGATATATTTTTTATAAACAATAAATTATTTATAGTTTATAAAAACAACCCATAAAATTAAAAAAAACTACTTGAAAAAATATATAAAATTGTTCTAATAGGTTAAATGTAAAGTAAAATTTCACCATTGTAAAATTTATTAACGAGCCAATTTAAAATTTTGGTAAAATGTTTTAAAGATAACTTAAAATTAGTTAAAAATTCTGGAAAAAATATAAAACTAATGTATAAAATTGTAACAATCTTTTACCGGTATTTAAGGATATGATGACTGATAAAAGAATAAAGGTGACCAATCCAGAGTAACTGTACGAGAATGATGGCATAATAATTTTTGCGAAGGTATATGATTGAGAATTGTGGCTCGGATGAAATATTTTATCGACAATTTTATTTGACTGCATTTTCATCTTCCTTTACTGCTTGCCGCGTCTAATTAATATAGCAAAAATTCTCCCGAAATAAAATAAAAAACTTTTTTTATAATTCGTGTTTATGTATCGGAAAATTAATAATAGTGTGTATCCTATCCGCTCTACCCTGATATTGCAGCACACAATTATAATAAGCTGTGATGGAAATTTGCCGCAGGGGGTCGGTATTATTAATAAACCGATATTTTTTATACAGGACAAATGTCAAATTTGCACATAGTTAGTATTTTGTCAATATTTTTAATAAATTAGGCTGTAAAATTTTTTATAAAAGGTATTAAAAATGGGGGAAGGTAGCACCAATGGGTAGCACATAAGGCAAGCACATTTATGGTATTTTTGTATAATTAGTAATTTGATAGGTTATTGAAATGTAGAACTACACACAACAGCACAGTTACGTTTTAACATATAAGTTGCCTTTGATCAAACAACCACGATGACAAACAATTTTATTGCATGTTAGCTAGCATATTGCACGTCAAATTTATTTTCTTTTTACTAACTATGGCTTCTTAATTAATTAGGTTATTGAAGAAGGCCATTAATATCACTCGGGTGCGCGTTGTAATTTATTTAAAATCTTCAAAAATTCGTAAATCATTTTTTTTACGATATTCTAACAGTCATCAGGTCTAAACTAACCCACGTGCTTGGTCCGCAACTAAAACTATAACCTCGTTGAAAGTAAATTTAACCTTTAAAGCTTTTGACTCGTGTTTTAATGGGCAAACATAAATATAATATAGCAATTTATTTTAGACTAGGCCGTAAATGTAGGTGTGACACAAAATCCGTTCACATATGGTTCAGTTTAATTTTTATGTTTAATTTATTTTAAAATTTAAATTGTAAGAGAGCATGTAACAAAATGGCGGAAAATCGACCACAAGTTGTAGCAACACTAATAACTGTATCACTTAATATATTTTAGACAAATTTTAGAAAAAAGTATGCAAGATATGCGGAATGTTTATGAAGATAGTGATTATAAAAAGTGATATATGCAAGATTTTTTTATATATAAAAAACACATTTTTCGCTTGGTAGAGCAAAAAAAAAGTTTTATTAATTTGATGAAAAAGGTTAACATTGATAAAATAGCGGAAAAAGAAGTTGATCATAAATTATTTTATTAAAGCAATTCATAATTGGCTTTCATAATACATTTCCCATATGCCTTTTTGACATTAAACTTGGTTTTTATGTTCATGACCTTGAAAATATTTTAACATTATTTATATAAAATTATTACTATTTTCCCTATTTAACTTGTCATTTTGTTTTTACCTACTTGCCATGCCACGGTCGTATATGGGTTTTAATAAATAAAATATATCTTTTTAAAGTTTAATTAAATATAATTGAGTAATCTTGCTAAAGACTATGAGTATTTTGACCTTAAAATTCCCCTGTTTTTACGCGATCCTACAAAAAAAAATCATACCTAAAAAAATCATTTTGTCGATAGCTTTTCTTAATATGTCCAAAAATTGATATGTGTTGTGTGTAAAGAAACTTGAAATAAAACTGTTAAAAATTGGCATTGTGTTTTTTCGTTTGCAGTTGAAAGAGGTCATTCCTAAGGCAAAACCTTTTATTGCAATAATGTTAAAAGCATTAGCGTCTTCCAAAAGTATTGCCCCTAGGCTAATATATATTGTTGCTTTGTGCCAATGTTTCAAATACGCCAAAATGTTTTTACTGCAATTTTGGTATTTATGAGGTAAAATTGGCTTAATTTAGCCTTTGCATCTTTAAAAGACCTCCATGGTAATAGCTTTTTAGTATGACTTGGGGAAGCAAAAAATAATAATTTTATATAATCATAAAAAAAATTCTTTTGTAAAGATGTAAATTTGTACCAATTTTATTTCAAAAGATTTATTTAAAGCCAATTTAGAAATAGGCTAAAATTAAAGGATAAAAAATAAATTAAATATTAATTTTAAACTCTGCTCTTTCCGACACTTGCTATACCCATAAAGGTTCCAATTGTGACAATTAAATAAAAATATATTTTAAGAATAGTTTATAAAGTTTACAATAATATGAACAAATAAATTATAAAAAATTATACAATGTTTGGTCTGATGCACATTCTGAACGATTATAAATTATTGCTAGGTCATTAAAATAAAATGCTAAAGCAATATTAGACGGAATTCAAAATATGATTAATTATTTTGTAACTCTTTTATTAACGCGCTATTAAACCGTTATTTACTAAAAGTTTTACAAAGTAAAGCAGTCGCACAAGGTAAAGTGTGGTTATTAAAATCGCCGCAAATCTTTAATAAAATCCCGCCCAATTTCCTCAAAATTCTCATTTTGCCCCTCCTTTAAATAATATTGCCTCCCTCTCATACAAATTCAAGATAAGTCCTTTACAAACCTGTAAAAATAAATATTTATTAATAAAAATTGACAACTTTTACCGCCATTTTATCACCAAGAAAACAATTATATTAGCGATTAATTTATGTTTTTAAAGATTATTTCAATTTATTAGAATATGGCGCATCTTTGTTTTTTAGAATTTGAACAGCGATACAATATATACTCGTTAAAATAAGATTTTAAAAGGTTGCGGTGTTTTTACTTATTTTTTAAAATCATTTAAGTGCACTATAATTCAATCAAATTTTACCTTGCAAAAAAAGTCCTTAGTTAGAGATCTCCCAATTATGAATATGAAATATAAGTTAGCAATGTATGAGGTTATTTTAAATTTTGCCCCAAATACCTACAAGATAATAGATTTAGCACATATGTTAGGCGAACCGCAGCAAAAAATATATAATCAAAGTTGGATCTACCGCGATTACTGCAAGAGGCCTTCTTGCCCAGAGTTATTTACCCAACCCCAGCCAATGATAAGCGCCCCTTTATTATTTTTTATATCAATTTTCGATTTCACAAATGCTCTCATCTAATCTCAGGATTCTTTCTTAAGCTAAAATCGTTTGAAAATTCCATCCACAAGTACTACTAGGGAGGGGGCTTTAGTGGCGTAAACCCCCCTCCAGTTTTTTGATTAATAACTAAATTAAACGGGTTAAAATATTATAGTTTAGTTACATCAAAGACTTTAAGACACTTATAAAAACCTAAAAACATAATATAATATACATCTAATTTGATTTAAATTTTGACAAAATGCGTTGTAAAATTTTTTTTTGCCAGATTTCCCCCCCCCCCCCCCAACGTGAAAATCCTGGCTACGCGCCTGGGAAGCTCTATTAGCTATTGGCTTTTCACTATATCTATAACCACACATTGGGTAAGGTAAAGCAGCTTAAGTAATAACCCCTTTCCCCAGACTCGACCAACGCTTGAAAATCCGTGGTTTTTGATCAGTTTAACCGCAAAATTGTTTTTTGCCCCTTGCGTTTTTGTGCAACAACACAACATGGATGTATATGTTTAATTGAAGAAAAATAATTGAAGATCAGACAAGATCTTCCCAAAGTAAAAACACAAATTGCATAGGATCAGGGCATATGCTATTTGCATTGAACTTTAAAAGCCGACGGGTAGGAGAAAGCGAAATTAAAGGGGAAAGTTTGGGGGAAAAGGGAGATTTTCAATTAAAGACCAACCTAAATTTTTACTGTAATTTGTGTTAAAATCGAATACATCTATTTTATTCAATAAACTATAGTTATTTTTTTAAAATATTTTATAGCAAGTAGGAATTATTACGTTAATAAATTAAAAATAGCGCAATAGACAAAGAATTAAATTATTTGAGATTTGGCAAGCTATAATTTATATTATTCTGACAATAAATTGACTCTTAAAATTTTATACCCACAACTATTTCAAAGTATATTAAATGGGTTCATGACTTAGATTAAAAACGAATTATTCAATATTGTTTAACAGGCATCATGATTTTTTTCTAATATTAAAATTCATTGTTTCTTTGTACGTTCTTACAATGAGCAATGATAGGCTATAAAAAGCGAATTAGTTTTAATTTTATACTAAAAGAGTAAAAGATTGTATATGTGGTGAAAGATCCTATCAGCGTGGCACCTGCGTTCATTAATTTCATCATCAGGTCCTCTTGAATAATCTTTTATCCTAAACTATAGAACCTATGCGTACTCTAAATTGAATTGCCATTACCACTTAATAATATATTTTAAGAAAAAATTAAATTGTTTTAGGTTGAAATAAAATGGTGATAAAATCTGTCAGAAGCTAATTATTATAATAAAAAATGGTAAAAATTTTAAAACCAGGTCTTTCATGTCTCATATTAATGGTTACATATGTTTGGACAATACAATCATAAAATTAAGTGATGGACATGGACCAAACTCATAAGATAGTTAATATTAATGAATGGGAAAATTATTTGTCGGAGTTTATATTAAATTTACATCAAGCAGTGCCATGGCTTCCCGAATAAAAACGAGTAAATCCCGAAACACTTTCGCCTTTCATCAAGCTCCAACTTAGATTATAAATAGGCCTCTGACAATTTTTATTTTAGCTTTTAAAGTATAATTTTCCAATAATAGGCCGATCCCACTTGGTGAATAGAAATTTTACGTCCTAAGCCCAATTAGTATTTAATATTAGCTCTAATCCTAACTTAACCACTGCCTTCCCTCGCAACCACAAATTAGAGCGCAGCTGCTGTAAAACCCCTGGGGTGAGCTAACTATAGCTAGAAAATATTCTAGTCTAAAATATATGAGAATACGGAATTAGTTGCAACACGTCCCAAATTCGCTGGATGAGTTATAGTATCCCTAAATCTAACCTTATATATATGTAAAAAAAGTGCCGTTTGCTCTAGTTTCCTCAACTGCTGAAAGAGTTAGATGTTTAAATAAATGTTAAATTTTAATCGTTAATTTATAAAACTTGTTGTGGATGAAATCATTTTTAATAATAATTATATTTCGGTTTTCCAACGATTTCGTCTTGGACGTAGCCATGATTTCAACTGGAGGGGGTCAATATAATTTACAGAGGGACAATCTAATATTTTTTTTGAAATTATGATGATTATGGTAAATTTAATTGAATTTAAATGTGGCCAGGCAGCTAGTTATGTTGGCTGCCACAAAGACAATATTAATTTTAGAATCTTAATACGATTAAAAATAGATTTTCAATCATTGTTGCACAACAGAAATTTTGTTTATGTGCATGATGTCGATAATTTTAGAATTTATTCATAGCAGATAAAAAAATCGTTTCTTTAAAATGGTAAGCTATTTAATAAAAACTCGGGCCTTCGGCCCTCGTGGGAAGGGGGAGGGGAGAAGGGAAGGGGGGAAGGGAAGAAGGAAGGGAAGGGGGGACGACTCATCTTTACTTCGTATAAATGTATCATATTTGCTATGCAATTTATGGGCGAGAAAGGTGGGAAGGGGCGAGAATGCCTATAGGGGGGTATTAAAAGCCTAATGATTAATTACTTATTTATAAATGTAATATAGGCAAAATGTAATATAGGCAAGGGTTAGGGTTAAATTTAGTGTTTGCATCTAGTTGCGTATTACATTAGTTTTTACGGCCTTTAGTGATTATGGGTCTAACAAACATTATATTATAAAACATCACAATGTTAAGAATTTGCAGAATTGTTGGGAGAAATTTTTGTTGAATTTGAACAATTTTTAATTAAAAAAATCAAAAATTTGGCGAATGGTCATTTTTTCTCCATTGGTCAGTACCAACAGATACTCTATAAGTCAATGATAGCCAAAAAAACGGGGAAAAAAAATTTGATGCTCACTTTGGCCAATGGTCATTTTTTTCCATTGGTCAGCAGCCAGCACACGGTAAAAATGGATATAAATTCATAAAAGTAAAAAAAACGAAAAAAAAAATTCGAATAACATTTTGGCCAATGGTCATTTTTTTCCATTGGTCAGCAGCCAGGACACGGTAAAAGTGGATATAAATTCATAATAGTCAAAAAAAAACGAGAATAAAAAAATTCGAATCACATTTTGGCCAATGGTCATTTTATTCCATTGGTCAGCAGCCAGCGGACGGCCAAAAAGTCATAATAGCAATGGTAGGAACAGGAACAATCATAATAGTCAAAAAAAACGAAAAAATAATTTCGATTCACATTTTGGCCAATGGTCATTTTTTCCATCGGTCAGGAGCCAGCGGACGGCCAAAAAGTCATAATAGCAATGGTAGTAACAGGAACAATCATAATAGTAAAAAAAACGAAAAAATAAACTCGGATTCACATTTTGGCCAATGGTCATTTTTTACATTGGTCAGCAGCCAGCGGACGGCCAAAAATTCTTATTATCAATGATAGTAACAAGAACAATCATAAGAGTCAAAAAAACTCCGGGATTCTAACCCAAACATTAGTTAAATTGCATAGCAATTAAAAGTAAACAACTTTTATTAATTGCTATGCAATTTATGGGCTCGTTTTTGGTTGTCCGTCGTCCGTCGTCGTCCGTCGTCCGCCAAGTTATTGGCGCCAGCTCGGTGACCTGGATATCCCGGGTTCAAGCCAGGGAGAGGACGAATTTTTTTTTAATTTTTTTAAATTAAATTAATATTTTGTTCTTGTTAATACCATTGATAATATTAATTTTTGACCGTCCGCTGGCTACTGACCAATGAAAAAAATGACCATTGGCCAAATAAAGCAAAATTTTTAATTGCTATATGCAATTTATGGTATTTTTTCGTCTTTGAATAGGTTAACATTGATAATTCTTTGCCCTTTCCTACAAGGGCCTACGCCTCTACTGATATGGGTCCCTGGGCCCCTTATCAAAGCCTGTGCCTTTACTGATATGGGTCCCTGTGCCCCTTACAAAACCCTATGCCTTTATTAATGTGGGTTCGAATCCCGGAGAGGGCAAAATTTTTATTTATTTTTTAAATTAAATTAATATATTGTTCTTGTTAATACCATTGATAATGTGACCTTTTGGCCGTCCGCTGGCTACTGACCAATAAAAAAAATGACCATTGACCAAAGTATAAATCGAATTTTTTTTTTCGTTTTTGAATTGGTTAACATTGATAATTACCCTATGCCCTCCCCTACAAGGGTCTATGTTACATTATGGGCTCACTTTCCATTTTCCGATGTCTTGTCACGCTACCGAATGTCTTGCACCGAATCTATATATTGTCACGCTCTTCGGTGTCTTGCACCGAATGTCTTGTCACGCACCGAATGTCTTCTCACGCTGTTTACATTTAATTTTAAATAATTTAACTAGTTTGTGGGTTCGAATCCCGGAGTTTTTTTTGACTCTTATGATTGTTCTTGTTACTACCATTGATAATAAGACTTTTTGGCCGTCCGCTGGCTGCTGACCAATGGAAAAAAATGACCATTGGCCAAAATGTGTATCGAAATTATTTTTTTCGTTTTTTTTGACTATTATGATTGTTCCTGTTACTACCATTGCTATTGTGACTTTTTGGCCGTCCGTTGGCTGCTGACCAATGGAAAAAAATGACCATTGGCCAAAATGTGATTCGAAAATTTTTTTTCCGTTTTTTTTGACTATTATGAATTTATATCCACTTTTACCGTGTCCTGGCTGCTGACCAATGGAAAAAAATGACGGCCAAAATGTGATTCGAAAATTTTTTTTTCTTTTTTTTTGACTCTTATGAATTTATATCCACTTTTACCGTGTCCTGGCTGCTGACCATTGGAAAAAAATACCCATTGGCCAAATTGTGAATCGAAATTTTTTTTCCGTTTTTTTGACTCTTATGATTGATCCTGTTAATACTATTGATAATATGACTTTTTGGCCGTCCGCTGGCTGCTGACCAATGGAAAAAAATGACCATTGGCCAAAGTGAGCATCAAAAATTTTTTTTCCGTTTTTTTTGGCTATCATTGATTTATAGAGTATCTGTTGGTACTGACCAATGAAAAAAAATGACCATTGGCCAAATTTTATATATAACCCAAAAATTTATTATAGATGGTCTGACAGCCAACTATGTAATATATATTTTTAACCTTATAAATGCATATATATTCTTTTATTGGGTTAATATATTTCATTTAATTAGATTGTGATTTCATAGAAAACCTAAAAAGTAATAGTTAAAAAAATATAGGTATTAGATTCTAATTTACGATACAATATATTGATAGAAACTAACACAAAATTCGAAACCTCCTTCAAAGGTATAATCATAGCCCGTTCTTTCTAATTAAATTCAATCTACTATTAAACTATTAAAACACGAATTGTACTTTATTAGATGGCGCGCGTAAGTTTATATAATTAGTAAAATTTTCTACGTGTCATAGATATTACACCGCACGTGTGGCCGGGAAATGTCCGATATTTTTAAAACGAAAAGGTATTTTAGGAATCTGAAAAGGCTATTTTACCCCTGGCCGCCCTGGGCACCTACGGGTAAAGTTTCGAGCGAATCGGGCGGGTAGTTTCAGAATTTAGCCCTTTTTTAAAACTAAAAGGAATTTTTATTTAAAATTTTTTCTTTAAAATTAAATTAATATTATGTTCTTGTTAATACCATTGATAATTTGACTTTTTGACCGTCCGCTGGCTACTGACCGATGAAATATATTGATTTTCTAAACATAAAACAGAACTTTATTATTTCATTATCTATATAAAAAACATAATAACTTCGATTATTTTAATACCAGCATGGTGTGACGGGTTACACGGCTTGTAAACGGGGTGACCTGGATATCCCTGGTTCAAGCTCGGGAGAGGGCAAAATTTTTATTTTTTTTAAATTAAATTAATATTTTGTTCTTGTTAATATCATTGATAATATGACTTTTTGATCGTCCGCAGGGTACTGACCAATGGAAAAATGACCATTGGCCAAATAAATCGAATTTTTTTTTCGTTTTTGAATGGTTAACATTGATAATTACCCTATGCTCTCCCCTACAAGGGTGTATAACTAATTATTTTGCATTTAATACCCCCCTATAGGCATTCTCACCCCTTCCTACCTTTCTCGCCCATAAATTGCATAGCAAATATGCTACATTTATAAGGAGTATAGATGAGTCGTCCCCCCTTCCCTTCCCCTACTCCCCTTCCTCTTCCCTTCTCCCCCTTTCCACGAGGGCCGAAGGCCCGAGTTTATTTATGTTTATTATATAATAAAATGAAACAATAATAGAACAAGCGGACGGCCAAAATGTCATATTATCAATGGTAGTAACAGGAAAAATATATCAATTTAATTTAAAAAATAAAAAAAAATTTGCCCTCTCCGGGAATCGAACCAGCAATTCAGAACGTTCGCCGGGGTTCGAACCCACATTAATAGAGGCATAGGCTTTTGTAGGGGCACAGGGACCCATATCAGTAGAGGCATAGGCCCTTGTAGTGGAGGGCATAGGGTAATTATAGCAATTAATATCAATGCTACCCAATTCAAAAACGAATAGATATACTTATGCATTAATTTAACATAGCAATTAAAACCCGACCCCGCCCGAAAGCGAGGAAGATAGAGATGAGGGGTGGGGCACCTCTTATGCATTAATTTAAAAAATAACACAGCGAGGGAGATAGAGATGAGGGGTGAGGCACCTCTTTCTCATGCATTAATTTAAAAAATCGATAACCTAATATACCCAATGCAAATAGATAGGGACGGACGGACGGACGGACGGACAACAAAAAACGAGCCCATAAATTGCATAGCAATTAATAATCAATTTCATTAACAACACTTGATATTTTTTGTACTTGGTTCCTTAATATAGTAATATTCAATAATGATTTTGTTCATTTCCTCTTATCAGGGATTGAATTTGAAATAAACCAAGGTTACATAGTAATATTAATTTTATAAATATCAGGACTCAGACGGACTGAATAAAAAATAATCATATTCTTATGTTTCTAAGCTTGTTTAATATTTAGGCATTATGGAAGTAAATAAAACAACAGACTGAAGAATAGCTGATTTATACATTTAAGCTTATTAGGTAACTTAGGCCATGTATTTTCAATGTGTACACTTGTGAAATAAGAACTGCTATTTGCTAAAGTTATAAAAGAAAGAGTAATTGCGACATTAGAGTATTATCTTTACATTCGTAAGTTTAACATTTAATTATAAAATACTATTTAGCATTTAGTTTGTTACTATCTGGTTAAAACATGGCGGTCTACACCCCTTACTTAATAATTATCAGCTGTCCATCAGTCCAATGGTTTATTATTTTAAATATATTAATTACGTATAGGTAGAAAATGGAATACATTTCAACTTGTAACTTCCACAAAATTAATATATAGAGACCTTAAAAACTTATTCTTTGTCGGACACACATAGCACAATTAACTAACCATATTTTTACTTTTCTTTGACCAATGGTTTATTTTTAAATCACGAAATAAATAAAAGAATTTGATTATTAAGCCCTTGCGAAAATTCATGATATTAAAAATGCAAATCGTTCGATTACTTTCAATCTATATATTTCCGATTGACAAACTGATTTATAATCTGCTTCAAAAGTTTGTCAACATTTTAATACAGCGGATTTATATAATTTATTTCTAAGTTATTCCTTAAACTTTCCATTAATCTTCTAACACTATCCAAGACTGTTTAGATTGTCTCAAATGTTTAGGACTTCGAAGCCGTATTCCGATCACTTTAAACTTTGAAACTATCACTCATGTTCTCGTCTATATTTTGGTTACAATTATATATATCACCTTTGATCTTGTATAGAGGTTTTATAAAGCTATCTCCGACAGTTGACCCCTTTATCGTTTTCAAGGTATTGTTAAAAATTTGGACTAAGATTTGAACACCCATATTTAAATACGCTTAAAAATCTTCTATCGGTATGTTGTCAGGCCTGAGTGTCTTTCACAATTTAAGTTCACCCATAACAACTTTGACTTCCTTTTTAAGATCCAGTCCGTTGAGTTAAATTCTCCCTATTATAATTTCTTGATTTAAACCTTCAACTACGGGGCCCTGTTTGATAGATTTTAATAAAAGTTCTGTCTTCGACTCTCTGAAATATGAGCCATTATAAACAATTATTCTTCTTCATGAGCATTCAGTCCTTCATTAATAACATCGCTCCTTATGTTTAGCTGTTGTTAAGCATCTTTTGGTCGATCTTTTAACTATTTGGTAAGCCTGATTACATTACTATCTATGATTTAATACTAAACTTGGACCATTTCTTCTTTTGATAAAATTTTGCACTTTTTCATTCCATATAATTATTTTTATATGCTGGCTTCCAATCGTCGACCCCTTGCCCTCACAAAGTTTGTCATGCACTTCACTGATCTTTACACGAAGTGTTGTCTATCTTCCCATGTTTAACCGTTTAGCCTACACCATTTTTAACCTCTTTCACGTCTCTTATGACACAATCCATCCCCTACAGCCTGTGCTGGTAAGATAATTGCTCGCTCTAACTTTTACATGTGAACATTCTTAAAATAGGTTATGCTGACAATAAAATCGATCTGAATGGCACGGCTACTGCTTTTGTATGTTACAAAGATTTAAACTAAGAGACTACTTAACTTTTTGGTTTGACTTAGCTAATATGTGGAAGAAAACGAACAGAATATTATAAACGCAATTTATAGATTGTGGTTTTGTATTTTTATTGAAATCATTTTACAAAAAATTGTATGGTATCAGTTCCTTTAAAATAAATGTTTTAAATTTTATATCTAGTTTAGATAACAATGTTCTTTTCCCTATCTCCAAATCTTTTGACAATTAATTGATTTTGCATAGAGAAGGTAATTCTCTATTTAAGGTGGCTTCAAAATTAGCCACACATTAAGTGGGATTTCGGGGATTAATAATTCGAATGTGGAAATTATCGGCTGATGATTAAACCAAAAAATATTTAGTGTGAACATGCCCGAGAAGAAAGAAACAGGACGACCTTGTGGTTATGGTGAATAAGTAGACAGATCGTGATACGGCTATTACGCGATGAGAAAGGAACTGATAAAAATAAACCTCACAACTATGGGACTTTATACATGATAATGAAGAATAGATGTTATATCAATGTTTTAAATGCTCTACACGCATTCATTATACAAAATACTTTGTAGTATGTGATAAATTTATCATCAAAAATTTCTATATATTTTGAAATTGCATACAAATGTCTCTGATAAGTAATAGAATTTCGACTTCGTTTGGGTAAAAATGTTCTGAAAAATTATTGCCCATATTTTAAAATATTTATTAAAATTATAACCCATAACTACGTGTATAGGTTTGGGGAGAAATTGTATAATAATTTGGGTCAGTCAGGCATGATGAGCTAGCGCGACCTAAGATCCATTTAAGACCTGCATTGTAAAAAGGAGTTAACAGACTTGTATTATCATCATCATAATAAGAGTCTAGCATGAGATGAGTTTCCATAGTGTACGGTTCCTTTTTTTACTAATTTCCTCCCCTATGGTCCTAAATCTTAATCTTTGGTATTTGATAAATCTGGACATGAATGGCTAGAGGCGTATCCTAGCAAGTTCTCCAATATGATGTTAGAGGATTGCGAGCTATCCTAAAATATAGCACTACGCCTTGGAATAAAATACACCAAGGCATATGCCTGTAAAAATTGCAATCTGCCAGTGGATGAAGAAGCACGCCACCCGTTACACTGCAGACTTAATAAATTTAGACACTTGCAACACTCTAAAATCAATTCTATTATCCAGCAAGCCCTTAGAAAGGCCCATATTCCATCCATACTTAAACCTTCAGATCCTGCCCTTGAAGGTCGAAGGCGTCCTGACGGTTCCTCGTTAGTCCCATGTGAAAATGGTCTCTCTTTAAAGTGGGATTTTACATGCATAGACCTATTTGCCCCCTATAATCTTAATTATGACCCCATGGCCCTCGCTGAAGAACGCAAGCTCCAAAAATACAAGGCCCTTTTGGACTCTAGTATTTTTATCCCAATAGTTTCCTCCGGTTCAGGATGCGTTGGCTTTATTCAAAGAAATAGGCAGGCGATCCCCACCCTTTAAACATTCCCCCGAATTTTTATTGAAACAATCAATAGCTATCTTAATTGCAAAATTTAATTTCAAATCTTTTTTGGATTCATGGCCTCTTCTAAAAGAGGAAGATGAAGACATATTACTCATATGATGTTTTTTTAAATATAATTATTATATAATTGTATTATTTAATAATATGTTTAGATATATATCAATAAACTAACTTCATCTTTAAAAAAAAATTTATAGCACCGTCACATGTGCCTATTTTCTAGCTAAATCTGTAAAGCTTAAATAAATTATATATGACTGCAGAGCACAGCACACAGTATGTTGTTGGCAATAGCAAATAGCTAACACCCTCTAAGCAGATATCTAATGATACATCCGAGTCTCTATGACAAAAAAATATATTAGTGATCGGTTTGCAACACCCACATAGTCAGTCTTCAAAATAAAAGGAGACTCTGAATATGGGTGTGGCTATTTTATGCACACCATAATATTCTTAAAGAAGACCCCTCCCCCTAGAAAAGTTTTAGGCTATATAGACATAGTTACATTAAATTTTACTAAATACTAATTATAGCTACAAATGTATACTTAATTTTTATGTTTTCTATTTAATTTTACTTTATGTTTCTCTGTTCATCCATATAATTCAGTTTCATATAAAAAAATTAATTTAGGCTATATAGTTACATTCAATTTAACTGATTATAACTACAAATGTATACTTAATTTTTATGTTTTCTATTTAATTTTACTTCATATTTCTCTGTTTTTGTTTAAATTTAGTTTGTATATATACTAAATAAATTTTTACTTAATCTTTAAATTTTAATGTTTTCTGTGATAATTCACTTAAAAAATATCTGTTTTATCTTTAAATTTCTATGTTTTATTTAGATATATTTAATATATATCTATGTTTATTTTTATAGATCCTATCATTTAGTAGAAATAAATTTATTATTTTCAATCCTATAAGTTTATTATAAAACAAATTTTCATTTTTTAACATGAAAAAGGCAGATTTTCTTTTTAAGTAGGCTCTTTGATTTATGTCAAATGTTCCAAGCATCACGTCTACCTCTATGTATTTAGTAATATATAAACATCAAAATCATATTTAGCCATTTAAAATGTAGGTGTTTAAGCCTACTTTATTCAAACTAAAGGAACTTTATTAATATCAAAAGATATAATATTTTTATATATTAGTTTATATATCATACTATCGAGGTTAATATGCATAACTCGTACGTTAGTCGGGGGTTATCAAATTATAATGATTGTGAATAGAAAACGGCGGAGTATGAATAGTGTGTATTCAAATCGAGTAAGAAAAATGTTCCAAGGTAACCATAGTTTCCCTACAGATACTCCCCTTCTTAAAAAATTGCATAGCAATTCAACAAAAGAGTAATTTGCATTGTATCGCCGAAATAGTAGTCTTTGCTCAGAAAGGCCGTGAAGGTTTGTGTTGTGTTGTTTGTGATGGCCGTGTTGAGTAGTGGACAATTTCAATTTCGGCAGACGTTGCAAAAGGCATTGTTTAGTGTAGTAAGGCGTTTAGAATTTAATCGTAATCGCACCCAGATAGTTAGGTTCTTTCCACATATTGGGACACACTTACCTTGGGATTGTAGTTAGGTTCGTTCCACATATTGGGAGACATTTACCTTGGGATTGTAGTTAGGTTCGTTCCACATATTGGGACACATTTACCTTGGGATTGTAGTTAGGTTCGTTCCACATATTGGGACACATTTACATTGGATTGTAGTTAGGTTCGTTCCACATATTGGGACACATTTACCTTGTGATTGTAGTTAGGTTCGTTCCACATATTGGGACACATTTACCTTGGGATTGTAGTTAGATGAAGGATTGTATGGTTTGAAAACCTAGTGCCCAAAAATAATTAAAGGTACTGTTATGGGGAAAATAAAAACAAAAATGTAGCGTTGGGGTAATAAATATTTTTTTGGGGGGGGGGGGGAAATCAAATACATTCGGCTCCCCCCGTTAAGCGGGGTCACCAATTGTAGGTGTTTGCCTACTTTATTCTAACTAAAGGAACTTTATTAATATCAAAAGATATAATATATTCATATTCGATGGCACGCATTAGTTTATATATCATACTATCGAGGTTAATATGCATAACTCGTACGTTAGTTAGGGGTTATTCAAATTATAATGATTGTGAATAGAATACGGCGGAGTATGAATAGTGTGTATTCAAATCGAGTAAGAAAGGTGTTCCAAGGTAACCATAATTTCCCTACAAAAAAAGTAATTGAACTTTAATATGATATAGTGACTAATACAATTGAGTTATTGAAATTATAAGTTGTGGATACTTTGTAAAGTTTGATGTTCTAATGTACTGGAAAAAATGATATCTAAAAATAATAGAGCTTAATTAGGATATATTAAATAATACTATTGAGATATTGAAGTTAGGAGTTTAGTTGCAAAGTAGATGCACTCTATCCTAAAAAAAAAGAATAACTAAAACAATAATTGAGCTTAAATATTATATAGTAAATAATAATATTGAGATATGGAAGTTATAAGTTAAGAGAATACGATGCATTGTTTGATGTACTATTATATTAGTATAATAATATCTAAAAAATAAATGAAATTAAATATTATATAGTGTATAATACTCTTGAGATATTGAAGCTATAAGTTAAGTAGATACTTTCCAAAGTTTGATGTACTATTATCTTAGTATAATAATATCTAAAAACTAAATAATATTAAACATTTTTATATTATATAATACTATTGAGATATTGAAGTTATAAGTTAAGTAGATACTTTGCCATGTTTGATGTACTAATAAAGAATTTCTAAAAAATAAATTGGCCTAAATATGGTATAGTAAATAAAATATTATTGAGATATTGAAGTTATAAGTTGAATAGTTACTTTGCAAAGTTTAGTGCACTAATATCCTGGACAAAAGTGGATTTCAATAATGAATGCTTTGCAATTGAAAAATGGGATAGTAGACCTATTAAAAATCGCTTTGCACCACTTGTTATAAGCATTCACGCTAATCATATTTATAAAATATGATTTTAACCAATCAAATTGGGGCGCACAAATATCCTGGCATATTTTTAATCTGCTACACCTTCACTCTATTATACGTAATTTTATTATGTATTTTATAATAACATATCAAGATTACGAGTTTTGAAATGCCAGACCGAGATTGGGGCCTACTAGAAATATGCGGTGACCCAACATATATGTAGTCCAAATATGTGGCGAATTTCGAGGAATTTTGGTCATTGTTATTTCCGGTGCAAATATTAAATAGGGTTAGATCTAGAGGTCTTCATGGACCGAAATTTTAGGTTCACGCCCGGCCCATACCCGCACAAATATTATATTTTGGCCCGCACCCGGCTTGAAAAAGACCCAAAAATTGCGCCGCATCAGGCCCGCACGAGTAAAAACAAATCTAGGTTGTTTCAAAATTATTTATTTGTATAAAAACCATTTTCTATTGTTCAAAAATGACTTAGCTATGGCATATTAAATTGGTTTTAATTAAAATTATAGTTTAATATTGTCTTTTAAAAATAAAAGACTATCTAAAACAGGCAATAATTTCGTTCTTCTCTGCTCTATAAGGCGACTGAATCTGCGTTCACTCGTAGCACTGGTGGCTGGAATTGACAAAATCGTAATAGCGAATTTTGTTAAGTTTGGTAGCATAAGTTGGTGTTCTTCCACCATAAAATTACATCTAGCTGAGCATCTTCAGGTTTTAGATTTAA
The DNA here is from genome assembly GCA_964036665.1 of Gordius sp. MW1. Taxonomy (NCBI): domain Eukaryota; kingdom Metazoa; phylum Nematomorpha; class Gordioida; order Gordea; family Gordiidae; genus Gordius; species Gordius sp. MW1. The sequence continues at coordinate 6,778,272 of OZ038529.1, read as the reverse complement.
TCTAAGATAAGTAACAACATTGAAATCTTCCATCTTTTCCATTTCATCGTCCTCCCAAATGGGGATATCCATATCTGCCTCACCAATACATAATTGCTTAGTGTTGCACTGAGCTGGATAGGTGGATGACTTATGCAAGAAGAGCCAGGATCTTCTCGCATAAATAAAATTCTGTTACCGTAGTTTTTACGAAGCTTCTTTCATCTTCGGGTAGCATTTTTAACGTGCAAAACATAGCAACAAGAAAGATTGATATATTATGATAAACAACGATAAAACCTTAAAATTAGCCTAGTTTTGGCTCTGGATTTTAATTGATAGATCTCTAAGTCAACAGGATCATCATTACACTTAGAATATGGAAACAAATTTGGGGTGCTTTTTGAAGCTAGGATGATATGTATTTTGGAAATGCCTTCAAATTCTTCCAAAAAATCTGTTTATGGAAGTTATGGAAGTTTATTGAACTAATGGAAGTTTATTGAAATACTGAAAATATGTATAATGAAATATAATAGTAGAATATGTAAGATATAAAAATGTAAATAAAGTAAATGATAATGCTTAAGTGTAGGATGATGATGCTTGAATGTATGTATATAGGTGATGTTGGTTGAAATTGAATGTACGTGAATATGTTTTCATGACGTGTATGTGTTCTAGAAAACCATAATCATCTGATGAATGAATGTCTGTTGTTCATGTTATGTATTAACATGTGTATATGTTGTTCTAGTTATGGGTTAACATATGTGTATATATTGTTCATGTTATGGGTTATCATGTGTGTGTTCGGTGTTCATGTTATGTATTAACATGTGTGTATATGTTGTTCATGTTATGTGTTAACAAAATCTTTGCCAGATAAAAAAACTGATTGTTTCATCACACATCTCAAACTTTTTAACATAACAACTTTTGAGTTCCACTAGATTTTTGTTCGGAAATATAATTTTTTTATCAACAAGCTAATAAGTGCATTTTGTTTTTGTTTTTATATTATAACTATAGTAGAAAGTTAAATAGATTTTTTTCACTTATCAAAGCCCAAGCCCGGGCCTCACTTTTTTATTGCTCTATTTAAGGCCCGACCTGCGGGTCGGACTTGAGCCTGCGTGCTGCGGGCCCGCACGACCCATGCGACTGACAGTCGTTCTAGTTTACTATGTTTAAAATGACTCAAAGTTGACATCTTGAAGATAGAGGGCTAGTTAACTAGAAGTCGTAAAGTTAAGGTAGAGCCACTACAAATCGGTGGATAGCACACTAGGTTTAAATAGATATATCATATTTTGTAATAAAAATGACATACCTTACGTAGCAAGCTCTGTATTTCTTTACCATACTAGGTTACAATTTGTCTACTATCGTCGGTTAGAAAAAAGAGAGAAAGAAGGGGAACAATTGAAAACATATTATTTAATTATAACACTGGTCTACAAATAAAGGTCTTGTGTAATCAACCGGGAAACGGTTAACATATTCTGATAGAGTTTTTTGTGGTGAACACAAATATGTTTTCGTTGTTTTCCTATACGTCAAGTTTTTTTTTAGATATTTCGATTCAAAGTTACGAAAATGACCGTTTTCGACCCTTTTTGACGCTCAATAGAGCGATATTGAATAGCTAAAAAAAATCTTAAACCTCTAAGTGGTAGAACCAACTTAGGGTAAAACATTGAGAAATGATTTTTTCCCCTATTGTTTTTACTTTTTCTAATATATCAAAAATGCAATTAGTCCCTATGCGAAATCGCGGCATCCTTTGAGCCTCCCTCTCTCTCTATCTAATTGGCTTATATGCTTATATAACACTATACCCTTAGTGCATGTAAGTGATTGATGAGTGTGGTGGGTGCAAGAGTAGTTGGTTAATACGAACTATTCCTACTACAACGCCTGTCATCCTCCCTCTCTACTAGAGGAATAGCTCGTATTACGCCACTACTCTTACACACCCCCACCCCCACATCATCCATCAATCACTCACATGCACCAAGAGTATAGTGTTATATACCCAATTAGATAGAGAGGGAGGGATGGAGGCTCAAAGGATGCCGCTTCGCATAGGGACTAATTGAAATTCGATATATTGGAAAAAGTAAAAACAATAGGGGAAAAAATGATTTTTTAATGTTTTACCCTAAGTTGGTTCTACCACTTAGAGGTTTAAAATTTTTTTTTAGCCATTCAATATCGCTCTATTGAGTGTCGAAAAGAGTCAAAAACGGTCATTTTCGCAACTTTGAATCGAAATATCTAAAAAAAACTTGACGTATAGGAAAAAAACGTAAAATTTAGTAATAATAAATATGATACAACGCATGTGAAACCTATTTAATAAAAATAACATTCGTCTTCTTCTCAGGTCCCACAGTCGTGGGGTTCGTTTTGATGAATTCCATCTTGACAGGGTAAGTACCATGTTTTGATGAATCTCTTTTGTTTTCATCGACTTGCCCTTTCCACGCGACACAAGTTCGTCCTCTTCCTCACTTCCCCGGTACTCTCTTATCAGTTTTTCGATTACATCATTCGTCTCCCTTCTTAGTATATGCTCATACCACCTTCGTTTCCGTTAATGTCCGCCATAGGTTGAATACTTATTTTTGTCATGATAGAGTCGTCCGTCATATGGTCGAGCTCAGTATACCCCAAGCTCTACCGTATTTTTCTTATCTCTGTGGCTTGTATCCATGGTGTTTAATACCCATGTTTCACTTCCATTGATAACATCGGTCTTACGATGGATTTGTAAGCTTGGCTCTTCAACCATATTGGCATTTTCTTGTTGCATATTACTTCGGATATACCTCTCCATTTAAGCCATCCTTTGGGGATCCAGGCATTGCCATTTGCCGCGCAACCTCCCTCTTAATGTAGCATCGAGCCGAAGTATGAACCTGTCTACTTTTGGGTACTTTAAATCGTCATCCAGCGATAAGATGCCTGTAATTCTCATTTCCATTGGAGTTTTTCGATCGTTAAGCGCTTTCACCATTTTTCTGCTTTTTCGAATACTTTCTCCTTTGTCTCTTGGCATTGTACTATATCACCGGCATATAGCATACACCATGGCTGGCTTTTGAATGTCTTTCGTTATCGTGCCCATAATTATATTAAAGAGCAGTTGCTTGATGTAATGCAATTTTAGCCCGAAAAGGTTTAGAGTTTCCAACTGTCGTCCTGGCGCACGAATTTTAAGCTTCATAAAATGTTTTATAAGCCTTATGTCAGGAATATTTTGTTTTCTTAAGCATCACCATATTATTAAATCGTGAGGTACCGTGTCATAGCTTTCCCTAAGTCGATAAAGACACCATGTTTTCCATCATTTGTCTAAGCGCGAATTGGGTCGATTGTGGATTTGCTGGCCATAGATCAGAATTCGTTAGCCGATATTTTTACCTTATCTTTCAGCTTTGTTACTAAGACCCTTTCCATAAGCTTAAAGGAGTGGCAAGTTAGCTTGATACCTTTGTAATTGCCACAATTCTGAGGGCCTCTTTTGCCTTTAAATAAGGGTATAATAGTGCTTTCTCTCCATTGATTAGGAATTCGTTCTCCTACCTTTATCTTGTTAAGGAGGTTCGTCATGATGGTGACTCGTTCTTCACGACATCCGAGCAATGCTTCCATAGGTATTCCATCTGGGCCGTTAGCTTTTTTTTTGCATCTTGTTCATTTTTGTCTTAACTTAATCTTCCTGAAAGAGTTTGACCATACTTATGTTTGGCTTAATATCGGGATTGGAATCTTTGTCATTTGCAATATTTCTAAGTTCCTTAGAATATCCTTTTCATAACTTCCTCTGGCTTGAATAAGGTTTGACCCTTCTCGCTTTTGACAATTTGAAAGACTCCGACATCGCGCCTTTTGGCCAATTCGTAAATAAGCCTATCGATTCCCTTATTTTACATTTTGTTTGTACGCAGCATTCTTCATTAATACAACGCCCTTCTTCGCGGCTCTTTTTGCCTCCTTATATTCTTGAGACCAACTTTTTAATTTATGCCACCGTCTATATAGAATTTTCTTTTTTTCGAATCCTTAATTGATTTATCACACACCATAGTTCCCTATTCATAACTTTGCCTCCGTTAATTTGTCTTAGAACTCGAATCGCTGTTTCCTTATATCCTTAGAGGAGTCTTTTGGATGATATTTATCGTTCGTCGACGTTTTCTATAGCCTTTCATATCAAATTCGTGGTTCATGGATCTTTCTTCTTTCGGGAAATACTCTTCTGTCAAGACCCTTAACAAGTGGACGATGTTGCCTGACGATTTTTCTCCCGGTATTACTTTGCAACCCTTGAAGCTCCATAAATCTATTTGCCGTATGAGAAGAGAATTAATTTGACTAAAATGTTTTCATACCTATATAAGTCACAATATGATCTTCGCATTTTTGAAAATAGGTGCTAACGATCACCATGTCGTATGCTTGGGATACTTTGAGAAGTTTCTCCCCTTGTTCCTCAGACCATGCTCATAGCCTTCATATGATTTCGTTCATATCTGAGGCGATCTTTCCCTACGTGAGCGTTGCTATCCTCTTCTTCTTCTTTATTAGCTATTTGGTCCCACAGTCGTGGGGTTTGTTTTGATTAGTTTCTTCCATCTTGACCGGGTGAGTGCCATATCTTGACTAATCTCTCTTGTTTTCATTACTTTATCGACTTGCCCTTTCCGCGTGACACAGGGTTGTCCTCTTCCTCTCTTGCCCGGTACCTCCATGTCCAGTACTTTTTTATTCAGGTCATTCGTATCCCTTCTTAGTATATGCCCATACCATCTTAGCCGATTTTCGTTAATCATGTCCGCCATAGTGAATACCCAGTTTTGTCACAGGTCATTCGTCATATGGTCGAGCTTAGTATACTCCAAGCTCCACCGTATCATTCTCATCTCTATAGCTTGTAATAGCTTTCTTTCCGTGGTGTTTAATCCCCATGTTTAACTTCCTTAGAGTAATACCGGTCTTACGATGGTTTTATAAGCTTTGCTCTTCAATCATATTGGCCTTTTCTTGTCTCACATTACACCGGATATACTTCGCTTTAAGCCATCCTTTTTTGGATCCGGGCATTAACTTCTGTTGCGCAACCTCCCTCTTGATGTAGCATCGAGCCGAGGTATGTAAACCTGTCTACTTTTGGGTACTTTAGATGGTCATCCAGCGATGGGCTGCCTGTACCGTTCATTTCTATGTATACCGTTTTTCAATCGTTGACCTTTAAACCATATCCAGCTAAGCGCTTTGAGCACTTTTCGGCTTCTTCGAATACTTTCTCCCTTGTTTCCTCGCATAGTACTATATGATCGGCATATAGCATAGATCATGGCGATGGCTTTTGAATGTCCCTCGTTATCGTGTCTATAATTATATTAAATAAAAAGGGATTTAAAGCAGATCCTTGATGTAATCCAATTTTAACCCAAAAAGATTCAGAGTCTCCAACTGTCGTCCTCGCAAGTTTTAAGCTTCATAAATATTTTTCATAAGCCGTATAAATGCGTCAGAGATATTTTGTTTTCTCAGGCACCACCATATTAAACCTCAGGGGACCCTGTCATGAACTTTCTCCAAGTCGATAAAAACCATATGTAGGTCTTTTCTCTTTTCACCATACTTATCCATCATTTATCTTAGTGAGAAGATTGGGTCGCAAATTGGTTAGCCGATATTTCCACCTCGTTTTTTAGCCTTGTTACTAAGATCTTTCCATAAGCTTCAAGTTAGCTTGATACCTTTGTAATTGCCACAGTCTTGAGGGTTTCCTTGCTTTTAAATAAGGGTATAATCGTGCTTGCTCTCCATCGATTAGGAATTCACTCTTCTACCAATATCTTGTTAAGAAGGTTTGTCATGGTAGTCATTCCTTCTTCACGACACTGCGTAAGGACTTATGGAGTATCAAGGATTGCAAAGCAATATCGGGAGAAGAAATCGCTAGGCAACATCGTCTACTTTTGATGGATCTTGAAAGAAAAGCATTTCGTCAAAGAAGAAGGGTTTATAAACCTCGAAATCGATGGGAAGGGCAAAAGGATACGTCGATGAATGATAAATATCATCAAAAATCCTACTCACTCTTGGTTGCAAGGTCTTTGCAAAGGGACAAAAACGACGATTACCACACTCTAACTAAAGATATAAAGGAATCAGCCATTTAAGTTTTAGGATAGACCAAGGAGGTAAAGCTATAAATAGGGAAATATTGAGGTGGAATCAATCGTTTAAGGATTTCATCGAAAAAGAGAAAAATCAATAAGGTGGCATATATCTAAAATGCCGGAGGATAATAGAGAATATAAGTGGGCAAAGAAAGCCGCGAAAAAAGCCACTGCAATACTTAAGAATGACGCCTACTGAGATAAACAAACTGGACCATAAAAGGAGCCATAGGTGTAGAAGGGGAGAAGTTGTAGTGATTACCGTTTATTATTAGTATCTTTAATTAATATATCTCTTATGTTTACATACCTTGTGGATGTATTGTTTATGTAAACGTGTTTTTTGAATTTGAATAAAAAAGCTTAAGAAAATCCTAAGTTAATATATTTGCTAATTCCTAAGTTATTACAATAGGCTTATGTAGAAATCGGCCCAGATAAGGCAGAAAAAGTTGCAGTGCAAAAATTAGAAGAGTCAACTAGAGGCCTGCAAAGTCACTTTTTTTCAACCCGAACCCGACCCGAAAGCGTTTTTACCCGACCCGAAAGCGTTTTTCCAAATTCAACCCAAACCCGACCCGAAAGCGTTTTTAAAATTTCAACCCGAACCTGACCCTACCCGAAAGCGTTTTTAAATTTTCAACCCGGACCCGACCAAGTAGAAAAATTTGAGGATAAAAAATCTTTTCGACAGAAATGATCATACAAAATTTGATTAATAAATTTATTAAATTGATTTACTATAATTATGTATAAATATTGTGGCGTCTACAATTTCGGGGCGTAAATTAGCCCTTCTCTCTTCTATGATTCTCCCAGCAGTGGAAAGGGACCTCTCGCTACTGGTAGACTATAGACTATAAACAATAATAAATAATCATTTGTTAATATTTTACCTTTCAGGATTCAGCTTTAAATTTAAATTTGCCTCCAAATTAAACGCATTTAAAAAATATAAAAGGAAATTGATTATATGAATGAATGATTATAATTAGTTATACAATTCCATATTGTTTTACAAAAATTATAGATAATAGCATTAATTTAACAAATACGTTTCGTTCATTTTGTAATGTAAGATTCATATCCTTCGACCCGACTCTATAAATCCAACCCGACCCGACCCGAAAGCATTATAAAATTTTCAACCCGAACCCGACCCGAAAGCGTTTTTACCGAACCCGACCCCACCCGACCTCGGGTTCGGATGACCCTTGCAGGCCTCTAGGGTCAACCTTATTCAAACCGAAGTAAGTGATGGAAAGGAGAAATAAATATTTCAAGATATTCATGAATATTGCGAAGACAAATATTTCCTTCCCAAAATTAAGCCAAACATAAGTATGGTCGAACCCTTTAAGGAGGATGAAGTCAAGACACAAATGAAATTGAGGCAAAAAGGAAATAATAATGGCCGAGATGGAATTCCTATGGAAACATGGGTCGGATGCCGAGAACGATCATGATGAATCTCTTTAACGAGATATTGCTAGAAGTGCGAATTCCTAATCAATGTAAAGCAAGCACGATTAACCCATATTCTCAGGAATGTAAAAATTGAAAAGGTAGCAAGCTAATTTGCCACTCCTTAAATACGGAAAGTATCTTAGTAACAAGGCTGAAAAATGAGCTGAAATTTCGGCAAACCAATTCGGATTTGTGGACGGCAAATTCACAATCGACTCAATCTTCGCACTAAGACAAATGATGGATAAATATGGAAAAATGTTCATCTACTTAGAGAAAGCTTATGACACCGTCCTCCGCGATTTAATATGGTGTTGTTTGAAATAAACAAAATATCCATGACGCCTATGTACGGCTTATGAACCTTTATGAAACATCAAATTAGTGCGTTAGGACGACGTTAGAGACTCTAAACCTTTTCGGGTTGAAATAGGATTACATCATCTGCTCTATTCCGTTTTTAATATAATAATGGAGACTGTTGTAGGTAGTTAATTAATTTTGTTTAAAATGTATTAAAGTAATTTAATTAATGGTTGGTTTAAATTTTGAGAAATATGACGTTAATTTATTGTTTGCGGGATATGCCTAATTAGTGATTGGTTCAAGTTTTGTGAAATAATTGATGGCACTAATTAGAAGCAGACGAATAAGTTAAAGGCATTCCTCATGCAAACTGAGATGTGCAGTACATCGACCCATCTAAAGTTAAGGACATCCCTTATGTAAATTGAGAAGTGCAGTACATCGACAGGATTTAAATAGCTTGATTTTTACCCAGCATATCATAATTACTTTTTTCCCTACTTAGTACTCTGTTGTCCTGCTCCTTCGATCTCCGCAAGCAAGACAACCCTTACCAATACTTTATTAGTTCTTATACATATATCGCGAACATTCGTTCACTGCGTCAATTGTTTAAAAATATTGGATTCCTCAATAAACCTGTTTTATAGTTCTTATCTCAACTGGTGTCGTCCAAATATAAAAGACACGATAACGAGAGACATTCGAAAGGCGATATGTGTCTGGTATATGCCGATGATATAGTACTTTGCAAAGAGACAAAGGAAAAAGTATTCTAGGAAGCCGAAAGATCAAAGCGCCTACCAGAATATGGTTTAAGGTCAACGATCAAAAACGTTATACATTGAGATGAACGTTACAGGCAGCCCATCTCTAGATGACTATCTAAAGCACCCAAACGTAAACAGGTTCACATACCTCGGCTCGATGTTACATCAAGAAGAAGGTTGAACAACAATAATCAATGCCCGATTCAAAAAGGAACTCCATAAATGGCGAAGTAAACGGTGTAATGTGCGACAAGAAAATGCCGAGCAAAGCTAACATATCCATTATAAGACCGATGTTACTCTATAATAGTGAAACATGAACATTAAACACCATGTAAGATAAGCTTTTACAAGCCACAGAGATGCGAATGATACGGTGAAGCTTGGGGTTTACTAAGCTCAACTATAGGACGAATGACTTTCTCATGACAAAAATGGATATTCAACCTCTGGCGGACTTGATTAACCTAAATTGGCTGAAGTGGTATGGGTGTATACTAAGAAGGAAGACAAATGATCTAAATCAAAAAGAACTGGACATGGAGATACCGAGAAAGAGAAGAGGACGACCTCGTCTCACGTGGAAAGGGTAAGTGGACAAAGTTTATAAACTAAAAAGATTAGCACGACTTGACACTTACCCGATAAAGATGGAGGAAACTCATCAAAACAAACCCCATTACTGTGCGATTAGATATTTGATAAAGAAGGATTATTGTATACTAGTAGTCAATTAATGGTAGTCCTAATAATGAACGTCTTTAATACTATGATAGTGCAAGCGTTAAAGAACTAAACCAATTGGCTCGCGGTCCACGAATCATTCAAGACTGACCCTCTATTCATTAAGTTTGGAGACAAATTGAGATAGATATACATTAAACACACAAGTCGCATCCCAAAATCTATCTTCTAATACAAACACATACCATTGTATAGTTTATAAGCAGGTCGTATAATAGCCACAGTTATACTCTCGATATTTGACAACTAAGCGGCCAGTTAAAAATTAGATTGGGAGCGTCACCTAGTTTGCTTTCAAATTAATCTGCCTTAATTCCACTTCACTAGTTGTTGTTTGTTCAACCAGCTAGAAAAGTTATTCGTGATTTGCCTTGGGTACCTCAAAACCTGCCCCCAAATATGGATACAATTTTGGCAAAACTAATGGTAAAGGGAGCAATACGTTGACACTTTTTTTGGATGGCAATATTTTAACATAGGAGACTAATGAAATTTGTGTTATTCTATTCCACGGATATAACGTTGTTTTATATAAAAAATTATTTAGGCATTAAAAAATTATTAAACATAATTTGAATTTTATGGAAAAAAAACATTGATACTAAATGGCTCGAGGTTAAAAAGCTCTATTTTATATTTATAATTGGAAGCATTAATTATTTTGTTCAAGATTTATTGTATATTTTTACGCAGAAACCGCATCCTTATTAATATTCATTATTTGTGCAATTTTACTCACTATACCAAATAAAACACGGATACGTTAACTTTGAATTTGACTTATTAACACGTTTCAATTTATTTGTTGAAATAATTCTTAAAAATCGATATTAATTTTGACCGAGTTGTGATATTAACGTTTGTTAGAAAATCAAACATTGAATATAAAGTTTTAAAAATATCATCAATTCATTGATTTTTCCATAAAATTCTATACGAGGCTACCGATAAAGATGTCCACCATTTTTATAAGTAAGTTCATTTTTTATATTCAATGCAGTTCAATTCTAAAAAATTGTGTTTTGTTATCTAGTATTAGTTTTTGCCAATTTTTAATATTATTTGATTTAAAATCCTGTCTATTTATGATTTTTGCAGAAAATGACAGCTACTTGATATATACCAATTGGTCTAACCCAGATAATAGTGCAATTACAAAATACATATCTATATTAACGCTCCCGTGTGCCTTGTTAATCACTTTGGTTATTATTAAGGTATGTCATTACACTAAAGGGAAATATTTGTATGGGTGTGCGAATAAATCTGGATCCAGTTATCAATCAATTGATCGGTATTCAATTTAATATTAGATATTACTTTTATTTATTTAAATGCCCTTTACAATGTTTCTGCAATTATTTGTAGCCGACTATCAGAGGATTTAAAAGAATTGCTTCTATGAAACTTATAATACTTATAACCATGTATATATCACAAATGTCTTTAATTAAATTTAGCCATATGATAGTCTTCAAAATAACTTTCAAATATTATGTGTTGATGACATAACTTTTTATTGAGATTGTTATTATAATTTAGTTTATATAATAAAAGATGGCACAAGAGTTGCAGCGGCTAGTTTTTATTATTAATAAATTTAGAGCAATTATATTAAAAATTTATATTAATAGATTAGCTTGGTTTATTATAACTAAAAACAGAAATTTTTCGAGAAGTACCTGATAAATTTAAAGATTCAAAAAATTTGGGATTTGCTATTTGCGAAATCAAACTCATATAAATAGCTTAGGAAAGTCTATAGTGATATTTTTATATGACACTCAGCTTTTTTTAATTCAAAAGTAGCCATGAAGGCGTTAAATAAATTAAAGCATTTAGGATTTAGAAATTCTAAGTTTCCATTCACGTAGAACTATTTATGTAAGCAGTGTTATATTTAAAAGAGCGCTGAACAGGACGATCACTTTTTCCAATTTAAATTTCGTTCTCTAATAGCTATCTTTTTATAAAGATTTTTTTAAAATAATTATTCAATGTGCAAATTCCAATTTAGTGCTGTTTTGTTATAGCTAAGTTTTTTGTGGTTAACAAGTTTATTTTTAAGGAAACAAAGTTTATATAAGCATAAAATAAAAAAGACATATTAATTAATTACAAAGATCTATATCATAATCGTTTAGAATAAACCAAGAGTCGGTCAAAAATTTAAAGTTGTATCGTACAATAATCCCAAAATTGTTACCTGAGTAAAAAGAATGCAAGAAATTTAGATTTAGAGGAACGTTTCCGATTTCTTTAAAAAAATAATAACCATTTTAGGAACCAGAGCATGAGGCAACAACAAAGATAAAAATATTAGATGACAAAAGGGCAGAATATTTTGACGTTTACGCTCCTCTGCGATGGCGATCGGGTCGTGGCTAAATGAGAAGGAGCAAAAAGATCCATACAATTAAAATTCCATTTGAAGGATAAGCCATTTTACCAAGGGACTAGAGAAGAGCCGTTAGCGTGCATCCTTTGTTCCAACGATTCGAAGGTTCAAGCATTGAGAAGACTTTTGTCTATATAAAGGAGCCCGAATTAATAAATTGGCTTTGTGGCGCCTAACATATTTGAAATTATTTGTAAGGCAGTGTAGAGGATGATTGGCAGAGATCAGATTTGTTCAAATTTTTCCCCTCGAAACCGTCCCGGTCCAATTTCTTAACTAAACCTTTTTGAGTGCCGCTCGACCAAGCATTAATCTATAGAGTTGCCCTAACTGCCCGGCTCGAAATGATAATTCTTTGAATTATTACCAGTAATTTTTTTACATACTTGTAAAAATTCTACATTTTAATTCGCGATTTTTTTTGGATAAATACAGTCAAAAAACAACAAAATAATACGCACACAAAATGATACACTATATTAAAAATCTTATTTAGCCCAAATTTTGTTCCGCCAAGGCCCTTCCGAAAGTCTAATTTTACGACAGTTCTGGTCTCTGGTGCATCGCATATTCGTCTACTATATTACGACAAGAAAATTCTTTAGTATATCTAATCCCCTACATTAATGATATGGAATATGAAAGCTTAAAGTTGTCACGCAGCATTCCCAAAGGTTTGCTGGGATAGGCTTTAAGCCACTCGTGACTGGAACCATCAAAAGAGAGTGAGTTAAATTGTAATGCTGGCTATCATCGTTGCTCGAGAGAGGCAATAAACGGAGGGCTATATAGACAGAATTTTATATAGATTTTAATTAAATTTCAATAGGTAGCTTAGAAACCGTAAATAATATAAGTAATAAGGATCGTTTTGACATTTTTGTGATTGCACATGTTAAAATTATAAGTCTCAGGGTTTAATATATTTTAACTGATATAAAACAAGTAAAAACAAATACTTCCTTTAAATAAACTAAATCCAATAAATCAAAATAAAAAAATTTGTTATAATTAATACTAACAAAATCAACTACAACAAGCATCTTTACTATTTTTCGATAACTTTAAATACAATGTTAGAGAGGTAATAGTAGTGCGTAAGGCCTCGGGCGATAAGTAAAGCACCGAACTGTAAAGAGGGGGAATGCCTAAAGTATCAATAAATTACCGTTCATTAGTTTTAACGTATATCTTCGTTTCTGTATACACGATTATCATATTCTTTCGATTGCATAGATCGCGATACCCCTTCCTAACGTTGATTATTAATTGCTATGCCATTTATGGGCTCATTTTGCATTTGTTTACTGTCATGTTAAGTAGCGTATTATATTATACCGCGCATATTAGTGGTGTCTATATCTTAGTCACCCATGATCGTTAACAACGGATTGCTGATTTACGACAAAAAAAATTCATTTGCCACCGGCCCTTACGCGACCACGAACGGACCCGGTGCTCTACGACGGGATAGCTCGTAATAATGGTAACGGCGGCAACAATCAACTGAACGTTATGGTAGGCAGCATAATGACCGCCGCATTTAACGGTGTATCGCGTTCCTGGGGAATACGATTTAAATACTAAAAGGAGGATTGAATGAAGGGGAATCTTCAGGAGTAATTATCGAGGAAGGATAGGGGAATATTATTGTGGCGTTCATAAGGCATTTAAATTAGGATGAATTTATAGCTTTACATTGGGTGATGCCCCGGCGGTGGACAACAAGATTACACGTATCCACCGCCTCAAAACAAAGTACTTTTATCGACCTTTTGCTACATACTTTTTTTTATCACGTAGAAAAATTATATTGTGTATCAATCTCCTTATTACAAATCACTCATCCGTATTCATGTTGATAAACAATCATATATGGGGAGAAATAACTAACACAAACGTATAAGCGCGTCGGGGGGGGGGGGGGTAACATACGCGTACTAGGAATTAAATGTAAAAGAATAATGGTCTACGCTATGAGTGTACAACGTGTAAGATCAAAAGAGTTGTACCGCGTGTTGAACTCTTAACTTTAATTTTTGAATAAGATGAGATGGGGGGGGGGGGGTGTGGGAAGATATCTTCATCTTTGTATCTCCGGATACGATACCTTCCCCTTTTATTGAAAAGTCGAAGACTTAATGTATTTTCGATAGAGTTCTAGGAGTTCCGTGTTGTTGAGTGCAACTATCAAGGCGGCGTTATTAACATTATAAGTCTCAAACATCTGGCATCGAATACCGACTCTGGCCTTTGCTCACACGACTGATATATGTAGAAATCAGTGATAAAAAGGCAACGTCATGGCTAAAGGATTTTTCTTCCAGCTCTGTGACTCACCTAGCAACAGCCTCAACAAAACTTATAATTAATATAGATTGTAAACTGTCATTTTGAAAATTATTCTTTCTTGCGCCGCGCAGACTCTCAAATAATAGTCAAAGCAACCGCGGGGGGGGGGGGGTTTAAATATTGGTTAACAATATAATTTTCATATAATTAATATATGTAAATAAATCAAGTGTATAATTCTGTCCCCAGGAACGCGATACGGTGTCTTCTTCGTCGCCGCAGCGGTGTAATTGCAACTCCTGCACTCATTTACTATGCTCATTAAGTCATCGTCGAGAGTCGGCCATCATACATACTGCTATGCCACTTCTTTCATATAGCCACTAAACCTTTGGGGTAAGGCGCATAACACACTGCACATAGCTTTGCAACACCTTTCTATGCCTAATCTAAAGAAATATTTACAATAAATCGCATTTTGATGTTTAACCCTATTCAAAAGTCAATAATTTGAACACGCCATGTATTTGGTTGACTAACACTTAAAAACACATGTGAATTCAAAATTTTACCAATGGTCACAAATGACTATATTAAAAATACAAAAGGAACAATCATGTTTATTCAAGGTTATAAACCCGTTTTCTGGAAACTATGCATTGTATGGATATTTACTATTGTGTCATTTGGATTGTTAAGATTAATGCTTTATTGGCAGCCTTATTGGTATATGCTGCTAACAGGTAGAAAATGTGGAATGAAAACCTCTAAGTTTGTGCTAATAAAGGACGAATTTAATTTATACCATTTAATAAAAATTAGACAAATATTGCAAGATTTAAATTCTTTATACTTAGATCATATGAATAATTTTTTATTACCCTGTTATACTGGCAAATTTCAACAGGTATGGAGTTTCAGTTTTTTTGTATACAAAGGAGATAGGTATATATATAATAAAAAATTAGATATTTTTGAAAATATCAATGTTTTTGATTCTTCATTGCAATGTTCATATTTTTATTTGTGCAAACCATTAACCTTGGATGAAATTTATATAAGAAATCTGATTTTTGGTCAAAACTTAATTAACATCAATGTGTATCCTTTCTATAAAACGATGTTTTTTGAAGTTTTGTCCCCTTTTAGCATATTCCAAATTTTAAGCATAATTTTATGGTACAATGATGAATATGAATTATATGCATCCTGCATTTTATTAATAGCCCTAATATCCTTGTGCTTAACAACCTATCAAATACAAAGTAATCAAAAGGCTTTGAATTTATTATCAAATACCAAGACTAATATCGAAGTAATAAGAGATACTTTACAACTATTACCTTCTGAAAATTTATTACCAGGCTATATAATAAAAATTAATTCAAATCTTACCATGCCATGTGATGCAGTTTTAATTAATGGTAGCTGTATAATGGATGAGAGTTTGTTAACAGGGGAAAGCTTTCCTATCACTAAAACACCATTGCCATTTTACAACAATAATCCCACATTATTTATTCAATCTAAATATGACAAACATATACTTTATAGTGGAACTAAAGTTATTCAAACTAGGTATTATGATAGCCCATTTGTTAAAGCAATTGTTTTGAAAACTGGTTATCAAACTACGAAAGGAAACATTATTAAATCTATACAATTTCCTCCACCTACCGAATTTCATTTTGATCAAGATTGTTATAAATTTATCTTCTGCTTGTTTCTAATCTCACTTATAGGATTTGTGTATACAATTGTCCTCAAAATCAGAGCAGGTGTAAGTGCTCTTAAAATAGCTTTAAGAGCTTTGGATATCATAACAATAATTGTTCCTCCTACGCTCCCAGCTGCAATGGCAATAGGTGTAATCTATGCTAATCAAAGATTGAGAAAACACCAAATCTTTTGCATCAGCCCTAACAAAATTAATGTATGTGGTATCATTGATACCGTATGTTTTGATAAAACTGGCACATTAACCGGCCACAGTTTGGAAATTAAAGGCTTTATTTTTAAAGAATCTTTTGGGGACCATATTAGTTTCATGACGGGTCTTAATTATGAGATAGGAGTTTGTGCAAGTGAAATTGATCATATAAAAATAGGCATGGCCACTTGTCATTCGTTGTCATTGATAAGGGATAATGAGGTTTGTGGAGACCCTTTGGAAATGAATATGTTCAAGTTTACTAACTGGCACATGACGTATAATCAACATCGAGCAATTAAAAATTCTAATTCTCCCATTAACATTCCATACGATCATTTGATTCCTATTACAATCCAAGAATTCAATGCAATTCCTTCAGAGATTGAAGATACAAAAAAGTTGCCGAGGACTCGTGAATTTGCTGTGGTTAGGCGATTTCCATTTGTTTCTTCGTTACAACGAATGAGTGTCATAACTCGAGAATTAGGTTTAGACAATTATCAAGTTTATTGTAAAGGATCCCCAGAATTATTCATGCAAAAACTATGCAACACCTCCACCATTCCCCCCAAAACCCATATTTTGTGTGACCTTTATGCCTCCAGGGGTTACAGAATAATAGCTTTGGCCACAAAAACCCTACCCACCCATTATAAATGGCTCAAAATACAAAGAATTTCTAGAGAAGAGGTGAACATTTGTAGTATTCTTCTTTGTAATTGTTATTAATCACATTTATTCAAAAAGTTTTGAACAAATTATATAACACATGCAAAAAAACAATTCATCAAATTTATTTTTTAGTTATGTTTTGCATTTTAATTAAATGGCTTACATAAGATAGTTATTTTCTTTAAATAAATCACAGGTTAAAATTTAATTAATTTTAGCATTTTGCACCAATTCTGTTTAGTTTTACTAAAAATTATATTTTTGATGGATTAGATTGAATGCAATTTGACTTTTCTGGGGTTGGTAGTATTTGAAAACAAGGTGAAACCAAACACGAGCCACGTTATACGTGAACTGAAAAATGCTAACATAGATGTTATAATGGTGACCGGAGATAATATGCTTACAGCCCTATACACGGCTCGTCAATGAATAAAGAGAGGATCAAAAAGTCATTACTATAGGCTCAGATGATTCTCAGTTGGAACTAGGATCTAGTAAAATATTTGTGTTTTTATTTTATATGAAACATAATTATTTTAATGTTATACTTTTACATACTAAGGATTTTTTCTTTCTCCTTTCTTCGATTGTTTTTTGGTAAAAATTGAAAGATTTTATGGGCAATTTTTCTTATATGCACCACTTAAGCCCTGCACGGGCATCCTGAGCCAGGCTCAGCCCGAGCAGATTTTGGTCGAGGGCGGGCAAATGTTTAATCGTCCGCAAGCCTTATGCAATACATTTTAAAATGATTTATTGAAATCAATTTAACTTCATTATTAAAAAATAGAATGTTTGTACAGTGGTCATAATTTCGTTTTTTAAACACCTCTTCCCTTTCCTCGCAAATTTTTTTTATTAACCATTTATGGTAATTAAGTTCTTTATAAAGTTATATGGCAAACAAATATGTAAAATTTGCAAAGTTACTATTTAAAAAAATGGTCGGGCTCGGATAATTTAAAAATAAAACATCGGCAGGCCTGAACCCCTGAAAAACAATTTGACACTTAATTATACGTAAATACCGTATTAAGCTACCTATTGCTGATATAAATTGACGTTTAACCTTTGGCTGTGGCGGTACATAAGTAAATATTAGCTTATTTACTGTCAGAGGTAACTGTAAGCACACATTTTAATAAGGGGGTGGGGCTAAGGTCGTCAGCCAAGCTTAGAGCCATGCAAAATTGATTTTCTTTAGCCCGAGCTCGGTTTAAATCTCTCTTGGGTCGGGTTGGACTTCGGGCGGCCCATGCATGCTCTAGCCATGCTAAGTATTTTATCGTTTGCCTAGCATTTTAATAGAACATATAAGATTTGTGTTGTGCTACAAGTAAAATATTTACAGGGATTTTCTTTAATTTTGGACGTTTTAACTTTTTCCCGCACACTAATGCGAGAAAAAATGGGAATCGTAGCTTAAAAGGGATCTCTCTCTCATTAGCAAAATAATAAAGACAATCTTTTAAACTAAACTAATCTAATTTTTTAAAATTATGATCCTCTAGACAAATAAATAGTCTGTAGTATCAAAATAAACATTACTGAATATAAATTAAAAATAGCGTGGGAATATAGTCTCAAAAACGTTAAAGGCATTTTTTGCGCCTTTTGACTCATTTATCACAAAATCTAGACTATTAGGGAAAAAAGTAAAAACACATTATTGCTTAGCGTAAAATTATCTATCAGAATTATTTGTCAAATCACGGGATACATTCACAAAGTGAAGATTTGTTTTGTAGACCTGTGTAATGTTCTTTGTTTTCTATCCCAAAATTAGTGATTTGTGTTTTAGGGGGTTTTGAGATGTCTTTTTAACAGGTTTAAATCGATTGTTATTATAAATGATTAACATCCTCGAAATAATTTTTTTTATATATATTAGGAAATATTACACTTATCCATTATACGTTTTTACACCTGAAATTCAATTGCCCCATTTCACTTTCATACTCCGATCGGAATATTTATAGTTTTTGTAATAATATTTATTAAAACGAACCCCAATGATAATGTTTAATATAAAAAATGTTTATTTTGTTTAATAATTGTCTTAGCCCTTCGTTCGCCAGCCTAAAATTGTAACTCGGATGTTGAAGGGTATTTGAAACCCCTTTTTGGGACATTAAAACTGTTTTTAAAAATATATATGGCCCAAACCCCGAGATTTCATTAAAATCATGATACGCCTTTAATTTAAAATTTTCCCCTTTTATTTACTTACTCTGATCGAAAAATATATATAATTTTATACAAAACTTTATGAGTTCGATTCAACTTATATATTAAAAAAATTTGTTTAGCCACAAAATCGTCTGAGGGACCGGCGCACCTCAAGGATGATGCTGACGTTTGTTACGCCATTACGGGAGCCACGTATGCGAAATCGCCGGCTGCAGTGGCGGCCATTTTGAATTCCGGAAAATTACAAGTGGCTGCTCGGATGTGTCCGGAAGGTAAAGCGCATCTCGTGCGGGCGTTGCAAAGGGGCGGTCGATACGTGGTGATGTGTGGGGACGGAGCTAACGATTGCAGCGCTTTGAAAGCCGCCCACGCGGGTATCGCCCTCACGCGTCACGTAATAATCCCTGACCCCCCGGGCGGCACTCTAAGATCGTCTGCTTCCACGTTCGGTAGATGGGTCGCAAAGGTAGGTTGGTTTGTGTAATAGATGTCATTGTTAAACTAATCAATCTATTTATTGTTTCCAAAAACCATTATCAACATTATAATCATAAAACTGATAATTAATAATATAATGATTATGAACTGTTATTTATTAATAAATCAATAACTAATCATCTATACTTACATAAATTCCCAAATAGAACGTATATAATTTACAATTAAAGGGAAAAATTATGGACGTATTAAGCGGACACAATGCCCGAGTTTAATTTGTTACAAAAATGAGGAGAGAGTAAGTAAGTGGATGAGTGGGAGAGAGTTTTACAAAATGAGGCCAAAATGGATAAGTGAATCAGTGTGTGTTGTCTTCTGCCCTTATATATCACGTTTCTCCACAATAACAACAAACCACAACTTCACAACAACCATAGTGATCGCTCCCCCCATTGACGTATAACGCGCACCAGTAAATGACTTGACGTGATTGACGTGTAACGCGCACCATTAATGAATAGATATACGTACGGCGATTACCATACCATCCCCATTAAGAAGGACCCCAAAGAGGACGGGAGCGGGGAGTCAAAAAAAATAATGTAGCGAGCCGCATAGTGTACGGGAACGGCCTCCCCGATAGACGTCATTGGGTTCGCACTTGCTACCCATTATTGCCTTCTGACTGACTCCCTCGCTTTGATTCTCGAACCGCCTGATCATATTCTAACAGCGTTACCGTCGCCATCGGCGCCAGTACCGCGTCCGTATTCACGCCATCGGGTTGGTCGAGGTGCATCGCTACACTGACAGCAGCCTCCCCCACGCCGGCGTTTACAGACTCTATCAACGAGACACTAGGCGCCCCCTGCGGTGTACCCGTTGTACCTTCACACGCGGCCCTTCGATGCCGCGTAGGCACAAACTACACCACCTTCGGGCAGCCCTGCGTCGCCCTCCGCGCGCCGCCGTCGGGGCAATCACCGTGCCCCCTCGGACCGGGCGAACCGGCGGAAGGACTTCTCTGGGATTCCTCTGAACCCCAGCAGTCGAGGTACCGCTGCCCCCAGCGCTCCTCGACTGATTCTACCACCTCGTGCTCTATTCCCGGGCTGCGGGGCACCGCCCTGGGAATACCTTCGTTCGTGAAAGCTCACCATATGAGGGATACCGTCTCGGCCCACCACGAACGATACGTAAAGGTCCGTCGGGGCGTAAAGCGGATCAATCACTTCCACTTCCACCCTGAACCGGCACCATGATGCGATAATGTCCATCTAATGCACAATAATAAATATACATATTATCGCATATCAAAGACAACCCATTAACATCGCAATCGTAATTGCTCCTCGTGTCTAACCGTGCGGTTATTAGAGCCCGTAAACTCAACCTCGTAGGCTTTTGAGCCCACGTGGGATTTCACCACAGCTTCCAACCACCGCTCGGTTCCACGATACACGCGAGCCCACACCAAACTACCCACTTCATACCGACTGTGAGCGGACTCGCTGGTTGTTAAACCGGTGTCCACCCACACATCGATCGGTACGCGAGGTAATCTATTTAAAAACATTTTACTAACAGGCGCGCGACACGGAAAGCGAGCGGACGCATTATGTAATAACCTATACATCCATATGCCGTCCTTCTCTACCTTCTCATTTTTCAACCATTTCTTAACGATCGCAACATGTCGCTCCGCCAACCCGTTAGAAATTGGGTGATATGGAGGTGTTAATAAATGCAGTATACCCCATTTACCGCAAAACACCTTAAACTCGACGCTAGTAAAGGCAGTACCGTTATCGGATACTATATACCTCGGGATACCATAAGCGCCCATTAAATTCTTTATAAATTCAATAACCACCCCGGTAGACAGCTTCGTGACGCGTTGAAATTCAACCCAACTCGAAGCCGCGTCCACCAGTAACTAATATTGTTTCGAATCAACATCGAAAAAGTCTAGATGTACCCGGTCCATAACGTTTCGAGCCCGCGGCCACCTAGCTTGTTTATCATGCTTGGGCATGCACGCATTTTTACTACACGCAGTACATTTACGCCCATACATGCCAATATCAGCGCCCATTTTAGGCCACCAAACATAATTATGCGCCATTGCTTTCATGACGCGCCGTTATGTCCAGCATGCAATAATTCCAACACTTGTGGTCGCAACGCCCGTGGAATCACTATGCGCTCGCCTCGTAGTACAACCCCATTATCAAGATAGAGTTCGTTATGCACGCCGCGATAACGCTTAGCGACCTCCTTGATTGTCGCCTGACCATTCAAGTATTTAGTAACCCCATGCAACTCCTCATCCTTGTTCACCTCCTCCTTAAGGTTAACTGACGGAAAAGCTTGAGTTACGACATTAATCAAATAATTCTCACCCTCTACTTCCTCCTTAGGTACCGCTTCATCGCTCTCACCTAAGCGCGATAATGTGTCTGGTACATAGTTCGTTGCACCCTTTTTGTATTCCAAGGTTACGTCAAAGTTACCCAAGAACAACAACCATTTTTGTAACCTAGAGCTTAGCAACAAACTGCCATTACACTTCGCAAAAAGAGGAACCAGTGGTTTATGGTCGGTAAAGATTTTAAACTTACGACCAATAAGATACTCACGACATTTATTTAACGCAAACACTACAGCTAAATCCTCTTTTTCTATTACAGAATAATTAAGCTCTGCCGCCGTCAATTTACGTGAAAAAAATAGTATCGGCCGCTCTATTCCTTTAATAACATGAAAGAGCATGCCACCTATACCACTCTTCGATGCGTTAACCGCCAACCCTATAGGAAGGTTACGATTAAAACACACCAGAACTGGGTCACTTCCCAACAAGTTTTTCAACTTCTCGAAAGCTACCTGTTCCCTATCGGACCAAACAAAACGCACGTTGTCTTAAGTTAACCTATGCAAGGGAGCTGCTACCTCCGAGCAATGCGGTATAAACTTGCGATAATAATTAACAGACCCCATGAAAGCCAAAACCTCTTTCTTGTTAGTTGGGGCTCGTATCTTTAAAATCGCAGCCACATTACTGCCCAGAGGGCGTATTTTCCCACATGCAATAACGTGCCCTAAGAATGTCACTTCTGTCACTCCGATCATGCATTTTTTCATAGTTAGACGTAATCCCCTTTCCTGGATGCGCTTAAGAACTGACTCTAAACGCGAATCGTGTTCTTGCATTGTAGTGCCAACAATCAGCAGATCATCCAGGTAAAAGAATACACCGACCAAACCCTGAAAAACGGAGGCCATAGTTTTCTGGAACACTGCCTCAGAAATACTCAACCCAAACGGCAAGCGATTAAACGAAAACAACCCCAAAGGAGTATTTATCGTCGTCAACCGCGCCGAACGAGCACTTAATTTAATTTGTAAACATGCCGACCTTAGATCCAGCTTTGTAAAGAAACATGCATTATTTAGGTTAGCTAAAATTTCCTCCACCCGCGGCATTGGGTACTTAATTTCCACCAACCACGGATTAAGGGTAACCCTAAAATCAATACAAAGCCGTAAAGACCCGTCGACCTTTTTAACCGGAACCAGAGGCGTCGCCCACTCACTATAATCAACGGGCGTAACTATCCCCTGTTCCGTCCAGTCCCGCAGAACCGCATTCACCTCGTCCCGCCATATGAACGGGATGCGCCTACTTGGACAAAATTTGGGATAGGCCACACGTTTGAGTCTCACCTCATATTCATAACCCTTCAGACACCCTAGACCTTCAGCAAAAACTGAATCGTAGCTCCTAACCATATTAAGCAAATTCAATTGCCACCTGCCCAGGTCGCCGAATCCACTCAACACGTCCGTAGACGTCACACCCGTAGGCGTCACACCCGTAGGTGTACCGACGATTAACGTCGAAAGAGGTTTCACGACTAAAGTCGTAACTTCGGCACCACTCGGGAGCTCAACATTACATATCATCGCAACCCCACCCGGGCAAGATTTCACACTAGGAGCTACCCAACAACTAGGGGTTGTTTCTATCAATGAATCACAGAGACCAAACCATCTAACATGCGGGCCTATCACTTGTAGCCAATCCCAACCCATTAAAGGATCGATTTTAGCGGCTGTTAAAAATATCACCAATGTCCAACGCGCGTCGCCAGCCGCTACCTCTACGCTGGCTTTACCCACTAACTCCACCGCCGCGCCATCTAATTGGCGGGCATTAAAAAAATGTCGGGAAGCTTTTTTACCAGGCCAAAGATTATTAAATTGTAAAATGGACATTAAACTTACACAAGCTCCAGAGTCTAAAATGAATTTAATTAACGTACCGTCTACCCACACCTTCGCCGTGGGCAGTCGCGTACCAAACAATAATTGGGGAATGGAGCTGGTCAAATTAAAATTGATGGTTGAATTATTTGAGTTGAGAACGTCAACACTCAGTCAACGTCCTCCACTCCCAGAACTAGCCTGCGCGGATAGCAAGCCACACACGCACATTAAATCATTATTTCTATTCGCAACTGCCTCCGCGGCATGTACACAACTACCATTAAAACCTCTCGCTAAAGAAACATTAAAATTATTATTTTCAAACCCATTAAACCTGGATGGCACACCGCCAACATTACTGGCAATAACGTTTCTATTATCAAATCTATCAAACCTAGATGTAGCGTTGCCATAAAAACCATTATCCACGTTTCCATCGTCAAACCTATTCCCTCTAACTGGAGCGGTGCCATGAAAACCATTATCCACATTACGATGGTTAAACCTATTCCTTCTATCTGGAGCATTACCGTACTTAATCCTATTAAAATTACCAACATCAAAACCACTCTTTCCTTTAAAGTTTCTGCCGCCGCGTTTCGTTCAAAACCTAACTACGTGCGGCCCTAAACAATTAAAACATCTAACCACCTGCTGCACAACATTAATCTTCCTCCCCTGTTGTACTATCAAATAAAACGCAAACGCTAAACACAAGAGTAATTAAATCATCAACCAATGTGTCTTACAAGCGTCGATATAAAAATGTACATCGCTCCCCTGAGTTTCCTTAAAAAATGAGAGCAACACCATATTACTCCTAATACAGAAATTAAACTTAGGCTAAACAAACTCAAATAAACAAAATCCAAGCGATATATAAACCTAAATTTCAATAATTCAATATACAAATATATTTAAGCGTATACCAAATCAACAAAAACTAAATAATAAGCAAAAAAGATGCACGATAAAATTGTAATTCAACCGCTTAAAACGCAGTATTTATATTAAATGAAGGTAACTTGTATATACCCTTAAAGTAAAACTACTTATGCAATAGATAGTTTTGAACAAAAATAGTATGACACATGAATTTATTCAAAAGATTGTAATGTATTAAATCGTAAGTACACAACACAAAATTAATTCACGCCAAGGCTAAAATTTAATTTCAACAACTGAATTAATATAACGCAAATCTTAAAAGTTCATTCTAACAAACATAATAAAAGCATTCTAATAATATAAATCCTAAATAATTTAATTGTTAAAACGAATCAATATGATAAAGATGAAAAAAACAAGGTTACCATTGTTCTGGTGTGTTTTAATCGTAACCTTCCTATAGGGTTGGCGGTTGACGCATCGAAGAGTGGTATAGGTCAGGGGCGTAGATAGAAACAAAATTTGGGGGGGGGGGGGGGTGTTTTGGGATCCAAATCATAAAAAATAATAGTTTATTTATACATGTAAAGTAATACAATCATATTCATATAAGAAATATATTATAAATGTCATATGATACGAAGTACAATAAATTATCTACGTGATTTGGACAAAAACTCATTAATTATAGCTTCCGTAGGTGGAACTAAATTTCTATGAACATTTAACAAGGTTAAACCTATAAGCCTATACAAAATTTATATTTATAATATAATGTATGTTTACCTTTCTTGACCAATTGTATTCCTCAGGTAAGTTTTAAGTCTTCTTAATGTAGAAAAACTTCTTTCATTTGAGCAGGTCGTAACTGGTAATGTTGCTAAAATCTGATATAATGTTTTTATGCTCGGTTATAACATCAGCCTTGAAGCATGATCAGATAATGTTTGTAGTGCATTTGAAGGGAGGTTATCAGGTTGGCATTTTTTGAATGATTGATACCATAGCTGGATTTCAGCCTTGTAGAGTTCATCATTGCCATTTAAATCATCACCATAAAAATTTGCTAATTGTAGAAAGTTTTTAACTTTTTCTTCACACAGTGTAACTGGCGGTTGTAAGAGTAAAGAATTAAATCCCATGAGAATTTGCTTATTCTGAAGGAATCTAGAATCCATTTCATTCAAAAATGTATCTAAAAAAACATTATACAATGTTGTTCTATAATAATTTTCTGGGGTTTGATGGGCATTTCCTCTGGGGATTACTATCTCAAAACCATATTGTCTTCTTAGCAAAGTCACATTTTCAAAAATCATGGAAAATTCATCCAAAGAATTATTTCTAATCAGTTGGATTGCTTCTACAATATTTTCTGCTGCATTAAGCGCTTCTACTAAGTCCAGGTTTACTTTTTGCAAATAAATGCTTAGATTGATAGTATAAGAAAAAACCTGCTTTAATATCAACAAAGCTAACCAAAAATGACCCGTTTTAAGAGCTGAGACTAACAACATCGCGCCTGAGGAAGATTCATTATCTGTCCAATCACAGATCTGTTCAAGAGTTAAAATAATTGAATCTTTAAGTTCAAAAAATTGTATAATAGCATCGTGTTTCTGAACCCATCTTGTTTCACAAAGGGTTTTTAGTTTCAAGTGTCTATGGTCTGAAGACTTTACAATTGACTCGAACAAACTTTGTTTCTTTGGTGTTGATAAAAAATCAACAACTTTTTTAACAATCCCTATTAATTGAAAAAATATTAATAAGAAAAACATAATTATACCTATACAATTTCTAATTTGTGTAACTTTGCAAGCATCTGCAATACCAAGATTTAAGACATGCGCAGAACAATGAATATAAATTGCTGTGGGATAAATATTTCTAATATGTGTTTGAACACCATTTTTCAACCCACTCATGGCTGGAGCACCATCATAACCTTGTCCTCTCAATTTTGTTGTATTTATTTTGAGATCTTGTAAAGCTTTTAAGATGACTTCAGAGATGCCTTTTCCAGTCATATCCTTTATATTTACATAGAATAAAAAGTGATCTTTCACACTTATAAGTGTTGATTTCACATCCAAATAACGAACAACTAAAGACAATTGTTCATGGGTTGAAATATCAGCAGTCTCATCTGCTAATATTGCAAAAAAAGGAGCATTATTTACTTCTTCTACAATTTTTGATTGGATCATGTGTGAAATTATGCCAATAATTTCATTTTGAATATAAAGAGATATATGCCTTGCATTTTTAGGGGAATCTTTTAAATCCTGGCAAACTTTATCACTATGGTTTGATAGAAATAGTAATAGTTCTCTAAAATTCCCTTCATTAGAGTTTGTGTTTCTTTGAACTCCAAGCGGTAAAGCACCATAATCTATATGACCTGTTTAAGAATTAATTGATGTTTATACATTTTAGGTAACAAATTATTTTGCCAAGTTTTTTTTATAAAATGTTAAGTTTTTTATCAAATGTTCAGATTTTATCAAAAGCTAAAAAAGTTTTAATTTTACAATAATTTACTAATGGAATATAACATTTTTTAAAAAACTGAATACTATGCATTTAAATAACACCCTATATTATATACCTCTGAGAGGAATCCCTGGTTTTCCACAGAAGATGATTGTTTCAATTATAACAATTAGTGCTTGTCTTAGTTTATATTTATTCATCCTATTTTCTTCTGATAATAAATTACAAATTGATTCTTTTTTATTGGTATAAATATTCTCCAATCTATTAAAAGTTTCAATTGAATGCTTATGATATTTAGCAGAAGCATGAGCTTTGAAAACTTCCAAAGCTTTTTTCCATTTTTGGAATGGACATGTAACTAGGGCTTTTAATTCCAGGTGAGATCCATATCCACCAATTCTTTTGCCCATAATTACACAGAATTTACAAAAGGCCCCGTGAAGAGACTCAGAATATGCCAACCATGGATATTGTTTCATCCAGGTATAATTAAATTTCAAATTAAGTTTACCCTTAGGAAAGGCATATTCTGAATCTGGCTTTTAAATTGAATTAATAACTCTAATCCTTTCCATATTGTCTATATTTTCTTTCAACATCTTCTGTGGAAAACAAGGGATTCCTCTCAGAGGTATATAATATAGGGTGTTATTTAAATGCATAGTATTCAGTTTTTTTTAAAAATGTTATATTCCATTAGTAAATTATTGTAAAATTAAAGCATTTTTAGCTTTTGATAAAATCTGAACATTTGATAAAAAAACTTAACATTTTATAAAAAAAACTTGGCAGAATGATTTGTTACCTAAAATGTATAAACATCAATTAATTTTTAAACAGGTCATATAGATTATGGTGCTTTACCGCTTGGAGTTCAAAGAAACACAAACTCTAATGAAGGGAATTTTAGAGAACTATTACTATTTCTATCAAACCATAGTGATAAAGTTTGCCAGGATTTAAAAGATTCCCCTAAAAATGCAAGGCATATTCTCCTTATATTTAAAATGAAATTATTGGCATAATTTCACACATGATCCAATCAAAAATTGTAGAAGTAAATAATGCTCCTTTTTTTGCAATATTAGCAGATGAGACTGCTGATATTTCAACCCATGAACAATTGTCTTTAGTTGTTCGTTATTTGGATGTGAAATCAACACTTATAAGTGTGAAAGAGCACTTTTTATTTTATGTAAATATAAAGGATATGACTGGAAAAGGCCTCTCTGAAGTCATCTTAAAAGCTTTACAAGATCTCAAAATAAATACAACAAAATTGAGAGGACAAGGTTATGATGGTGCTCCAGCCATGAGTGGGTTGAAAAATGGTGTTCAAACACATATTAGAAATATTTATCCCACAGCAATTTATATTCATTGTTCTGCGCATGTCTTAAATCTTGGTATTACAGATGCTTGCAAAGTTACACAAATTAGAAATTGTATAGGTATAATTATGTTTTTCTTATTAATATTTTTTCAATTAATAGGGATTGTTAAAAAAGTTGTTGATTTTTTATCAACACCAAAGAAACAAAGTTTGTTCGAGTCAATTGTAAAGTCTTCAGACCATAGACACTTGAAACTAAAAACCCTTTGTGAAACAAGATGGGTTCAGAAACACGATGCTATTATACAATTTTTTGAACTTAAAGATTCAATTATTTTAACTCTTGAACAGATGATTGGACAGATAATGAATCTTCCTCAGGCGCGATGTTGTTAGTCTCAGCTCTTAAAACGGGTCATTTTTGGTTAGCTTTGTTGATATTAAAGCAGGTTTTTTCTTATACTATCAATCTAAGCATTTATTTGCAAAAAGTAAACCTGGACTTAGTAGAAGCGCTTAATGCAGCAGAAAATATTGTAGAAGCAATCCAACTGATTAGAAATAATTCTTTGGATGAATTTTCCATGATTTTTGAAAATGTCACTTTGCTAAGAAGACAATATGGTTTTGAGATAGTAATCCCCAGAGGAAATGCCCATCAAACCCCAGAAAATTAT
This sequence comes from Gordius sp. MW1, assembly GCA_964036665.1. Lineage (NCBI taxonomy): Eukaryota > Metazoa > Nematomorpha > Gordioida > Gordea > Gordiidae > Gordius > Gordius sp. MW1. Next base: position 6,749,214 of record OZ038529.1, on the reverse strand, counting down.
TATAGAACAACATTGTATAATGTTTTTTTAGATACATTTTTGAATGAAATGGATTCTAGATTCCTTCAGAATAAGCAAATTCTCATGGGATTTAATTCTTTACTCTTACAACCGCCAGTTACACTGTATGAAGAAAAAGTTAAAAACTTTCTACAATTAGCAAATTTTTATGGTGATGATCTAAATGGCAATAATGAACTCTACAAGGCTGAAATCCAGCTATGGTATCAATCATTCAAAGAATGCCAACCTGATAACCTCCCTTCAAATGCACTACAAACATTATCTGATCATGCTTCAAGGCTGATGTTATATCCGAGCATAAAAACATTATATCAGATTTTAGCAACATTACCAGTTACGACCTGCTCAAATGAAAGAAGTTTTTCTACATTAAGAAGACTTAAAACTTACCTGAGGAATACAATTGGTCAAGGAAGGTAAACATACATTATATTATAAATATAAATTTTGTATAGGCTTATAGGTTTAACCTTGTTAAATGTTCATAGAAATTTAGTTCCACCTACGGAAGCTATAATTAATGAGTTTTTGTCCAAATCACGTAGATAATTTATTGTACTTCGTATCATATGACATTTATAATATATTTCTTATATGAATATGATTGTATTACTTTACATGTATAAATAAACTATTATTTTTTATGATTTGGATTCCAAAACACCCCCCCCCCCCCCCAAATTTTGTTTCTATCTACGCCCCTGACCTATACCACTCTTCGATGCGTCAACCGCCAACCCTATAGGAAGGTTACGATTAAAACACACCAGAACAATGGTAACCTTGTTTTTTTCATCTTTATCATATTGATTATTTATTTCGTTTTAACAATTAAATTATTTAGGATTTATATTATTAGAATGCTTTTATTATGTTTGTTAGAATGAACTTTTAAGATTTGCGTTATATTAATTCAGTTGTTGAAATTAAATTTTAGCCTTGGCGTGAATTAATTTTGTGTTGTGTACTTACGATTTAATACATTACAATCTTTTGAATAAATTCATGTGTCATACTATTTTTGTTCGATACTATCTATTGCATAAGTAGTTTTACTTTAAGGGTATATACAAGTTACCTTCATTTAATATAAATACTGCGTTTTAAGCGGTTGAATTACAATTTTATCGTGCATCTTTTTTGCTTATTATTTAGTTTTTGTTGATTTGGTATACGCTTAAATATATTTGTATATTGAATTATTGAAATTTAGGTTTATATATCGCTTGGATTTTGTTTATTTGAGTTTGTTTAGCCTAAGTTTAATTTCTGTATTAGGAGTAATATGGTGTTGCTCTCATTTTTTAAGGAAACTCAGGAGAGCGATGTACATTTTTATATCGACGCTTGTAAGACACATTGGTTGATGATTTTATTACTCTTGTGTTTAGCGTTTGCGTTTTATTTGATAGTACAACAGGGGAGGAAGATTAATGTTGTGCAGCAGGGGGTTAGATGTTTTAATTGTTTAGGGCCGCACGTAGTTAGGTTTTGTACGAAACGCGGCGGCAGAAACTTTAAAGGAAAGAGTGGTTTTGATGTTGGTTAATAGGATTAAGTACGGTAATGCTCCAGATGGAAGGAATAGGTTTAACCATCGTAATGTGGATAATGGTTTTCATGGCACCGCTCCAGTTAGAGGGAATAGGTTTGACGATGGAAACGTGGATAATGGTTTTTATGGCAACGCTACATCTAGGTTTGATAGATTTGATAATAGAAACGTTATTGCCAGTAATGTTGGCGGTGTGCCATCCAGGTTTAATGGGTTTGAAAATAATAATTTTAATGTTTCTTTAGCGAGAGGTTTTAATGGTAGTTGTGTACATGCCGCGGAGGCAGTTGCGAATAGAAATAATGATTTAATGTGCGTGTGTGGCTTGCCATCCGCGCAGGCTAGTTCTGGGAGTGGAGGACGTTGACTGAGTGTTGACGTTCTCAACTCAAATAATTCAACCATCAATTTTAATTTGACCAGCTCCATTCCCCAATTATTGTTTGGTACGCGACTGCCCACGGCGAAGGTGTGGGTAGACGGTACGTTAATTAAATTCATTTTAGACTCTGGAGCTTGTGTAAGTTTAATGTCCATTTTACAATTTAATAATCTTTGGCCTGGTAAAGAAGCTTCCCGACCTTTTTTTAATGCCCGCCAATTAGATGGCGCGGCGGTGGAGTTAGTGGGTAAAGCCAGCGTAGAGGTAGCGGCTGGCGACGCGCGTTGGACATTGGTGATATTTTTAACAGCCGCTAAAATCGATCCTTTAATGGGTTGGGATTGGCTACAAGTGATAGGCCCGCATGTTAGATGGTTTGGTCTCTGTGATTCATTGATAGAAACAACCCCTAGTTGTTGGGTAGCTCCTAGTGTGAAATCTTGCCCGGGTGGGGTTGCGATGATATGTAATGTTGAGCTCCCGAGTGGTGCCGAAGTTACGACTTTAGTCGTGAAACCTCTTTCGACGTTAATCGTCGGTACACCTACGGGTGTGACGCCTACGGGTGTGACGTCTACGGACGTGTTGAGTGGATTCGGCGACCTGGGCAGGTGGCAATTGAATTTGCTTAATATGGTTAGGAGCTACGATTCAGTTTTTGCTGAAGGTCTAGGTAGGGTTATGAATATGAGGTGAGACTCAAACGTGTGGCCTATCCCAAATTTTGTTCAAGTAGGCGCATCCCGTTCATATGGCGGGACGAGGTGAATGCGGTTCTGCGGGACTGGACGGAACAGGGGATAGTTACGCCCGTTGATTATAGTGAGTGGGCGACGCCTCTGGTTCCGGTTAAAAAGGTCGACGGGTCTTTACGGCTTTGTATTAATTTTAGGGTTACACTTAATCCGTAGTTGGTGGAAATTAAGTACCCAATGCCGCGGGTGGAGGAAATTTTAGCTAACCTAAATAATGCATGTTTCTTTACAAAGCTGGATCTAAGGTCGGCATATTTACAAATTAAATTAAGTGCTCGTTCGGCGCGGTTGACGACGATAAATACTCCTTTGGGGTTGTTTTCGTTTAATCGCTTGCCGTTTGGGTTGAGTATTTCTGCGGCAGTGTTCCAGAAAACTATGGCCTCCGTTTTTCAGGGTTTGGTCGGTGTATTCTTTTACCTGGATGATCTGCTGATTGTTGGCACTACAATGCAAGAACACGATTCGCGTTTAGAGTCAGTTCTTAAGCGCATCCAGGAAAGGGGATTACGTCTAACTATGAAAAAATGCATGATCGGAGTGACAGAAGTGACATTCTTAGGGCACGTTATTGCATGTGGAAAAATACGCCCTCTGGGCAGTAATGTGGCTGCGATTTTAAAGATACGAGCCCCAACTAACAAGAAAGAGGTTTTGGCTTTCATGGGGTCTGTTAATTATTATCGCAAGTTTATACCGCATTGCTCGGAGGTAGCAGCTCCCTTGCATAGGTTAACTTAAGACAACGTGCGTTTTGTTTGGTCCGATAGGGAACAGGTAGCTTTCGAGAAGTTGAAAAACTTGTTGGGAAGTGACCCAGTTCTGGTGTGTTTTAATCGTAACCTTCCTATAGGGTTGGCGGTTAACGCATCGAAGAGTGGTATAGGTGGCATGCTCTTTCATGTTATTAAAGGAATAGAGCGGCCGATACTATTTTTTTCACGTAAATTGACGGCGGCAGAGCTTAATTATTCTGTAATAGAAAAAGAGGATTTAGCTGTAGTGTTTGCGTTAAATAAATGTCGTGAGTATCTTATTGGTCGTAAGTTTAAGATCTTTACCGACCATAAACCACTGGTTCCTCTTTTTGCGAAGTGTAATGGTAGCTTGTGGCTAAGCCTAGGTTACAAAAATGGTTGTTGTTCTTGGGTAACTTTGACGTAACCTGTACAAAAAGGGTGCAACGAACTATGTACCAGACACATTATCGCGCTTAGGTGAGAGCGATGAAGCGGTACCTAAGGAGGAAGTAGAGGGTGAGAATTATTTGATTAATGTCGTAACTCAAGCTTTTCCGTCAGTTAACCTTAAGGAGGAGGTGAACAAGGATGAGGAGTTGCATGGGGTTACTAAATACTTGAATGGTCAGGCGACAATCGAGGAGGTCGCTAAGCGTTATCGCGGCGTGGTTAACGAACTCTATCTTGATAATGGGGTTGTACTACGAGGCGAGCGCATAGTGATTCCACGGGCGTTGCGACCACAAGTGTTGGAATTATTGCATGCTGGACATAACGGCGCGTTTAAAATGAAAGCAATGGCGCGTAATTATTTTTAGTGGCCTAAAATGGGCGCTGATATTGGCATGTATAGGCGTAAATGTACTGCGTGTAGTAAAAATGCGTGCATGCCCAAGCATGATAAACAAGCTAGGTGGCCGCGGGCCCGAAACGTTATGGACCGGGTACATCTAGACTTTTTCGATGTTGATTCGAAACAATATCAGTTACTGGTTGACGCGGCTTCGAGTTGGGTTGAATTTCAACGCGTCACGAAGCTGTCTACCGGGGTGGTTATTGATTTTATAAAGAATTTAATGGGCGCTTATGGTATCCCGAGGTATATAGTATCCGATAACGGTACTGCCTTTACTAGCGCCGAGTTTAAGGTGTTTTGCGGTAAATGGGGTATACTGCATTTATTAACACCTCCATATCACCCAAGTTCTAACGGGTTGGCGGAGCGACATGTTGCGATCGTTAAGAAATGGGTGAAAAATGAGAAGGTAGAGAAGGACGGCATATGGATGTGTAGGTTATTACATAATGCGTCCGCTCGCTTTCTGTGTCGCGCGCCTGTTAGTAAAATATTTTTAAATAGATTACCTCGCGTACCGATCGATGTGTGGGTGGACACCGGTTAACAACCAGCGAGTCCGCTCACAGTCGGTATGAAGTGGGTAGTTTGGTGTGGGCTCGCGTGTATCGTGGAACCGAGCGGTGGTTGGAATCTGTGGTGAAATCCCACGTGGGCTCCAAAGCCTACGAGGTTGAGTTTACGGGCTATAATAACCGCACGGTTAGACATAAGGAGCAATTACGATTGCGAGGTTAATGGGTTGTCTTTGATATGCGATAATATGTATATTTATTATTGTGCATTAGATGGACATTATCGCATCATGGTGCCGGTTCAGGGTGGAAGTGGAAGTGATTGATCCGCTTTACGCCCCGACGGACCTTTACGTATCGTTCGTGGTGGGCCGAGACGATATCCCTCATATGGTGAGCTTCCACGAACGAAGGTATTCCCAGGGCGGTGCCCCGCAGCCCGGGAATAGAGCACGAGGTGGCAGAATCAGTCGAGGAGGACGCTGGGGGCAGCGGTACCTCGACTGCTGGGGTTCAGAGGAATCCCAGAGAAGTCCTTCCGCCGGTTCGCCCGGTCCGAGGAAGCACGGTGATTGCCCCGACGGCGGCGCGCGGAGGGCGACGCAGGGCTGCTCGAAGGTGGTGTAGTTTGTGCTTACGCGGCATCGAAGGGCCGCGTGTGAAGGTACAACGGGTACACCGCCGTGGGCGCCTAGTGTCTCGTTGATAGAGTCTGTAAACGACGGCGTGGGGGAGGCTGCTGTCAGTGTAGCGATGCACCTCGACCCACCCGATGTCGTGAATACGGACGCGGTACTGGCGCCGATGGCGACGGTAACGCTGTTAGAATATGATCAGGCGGTTCGAGAATCAAAGCGAGGGAGTCAGCCAGACGGCAATAATGGGTAGCAAGTGCGAACCCAATGACGTCTATCGGGGAGGCCGTTCCCGTACACTATACGGCTCGCTACATTATTTTTTTTTGACTCCCCGCTCCCGTCCTTTTTGGGGTCCTTCTTAAAGGGGATGGTGTGGTAATCGCCGTACGTATATCTATTCATTTACTGGTGCGCGTTACACGTCAATCACGTCAAGTCATTTACTGGTGCGCGTTATACGTCAATGGGGGAGCGATCACTATGGTTGTTGTGAAGTTGTGGTTTGTTGTTATTGTGGAGAAACGTGATATATAAAGGCAGAAGACAACACACACTCATTCACTTATCCATTTTGGCCTCATTTTGTAAAACTCTCTCCCACTCATCCACTTACTTACTCTCTCCTCATTTTTGTAACAATTTAATTATTCGTGTAAAATATATATCTTGTTCGATAAACCTTGGATATTACGTAAGTATAATAAAATAATCAATTTATTTAAAAAGGTCTATTGAGACTATTAAGTATCGAACAAAAATAGTATGACACATAAATTTATTCAAAAAATTGTAATGTATTAAATCTTAAGTACACAACACAAAATTAATTCACGCCAAGGCTAAAATTTAATTTCAACGACGAATTAATTAATATAACGCAAATCTTAATAGTTCATTCTAACAAACATAATAAAAGCATTCTAATAATATAAATCCTAAATAATTTAATTGTTAAAACGAAATAAACAATCAATATGATAAAGATGAAAAAAACAAGGTTATTCATAATCATACTAAAATAATATGATATAGCAAGTATTTTAAGCTATCACCATTGTAATAGTCTCAATAGACCTTTTTAAATAAATTGATTATTTTATTATACTTACATAATATCCAAGGATAATCGAACAAGATATATATTTTACACGAATAATTAAATTGTTACAAAAATGAGGAGAGAAGTAAGTAAGTGGATGAGTGGGAGAGAGTTTTACAAAATTAGGCCAAAATGGATAAGTGAATCAGTGTGTGTTGTCTTCTGCCTTTATATATCACGTTTCTCCACAATAACAACAAACCACAACTTCACAACAACCATAGTGATCGCTCCCCCCATTGACGTATAACGCGCACCAGTAAATGAATAGATATACGTACGGCGATTACCACAGTTTGCTTATGAAATGTTTTTTGTTATGTTAAGATTAATTTTATGTTATGGTAATGTAAAATTTGAGATGAAAAGTGACTTTTTTAATGGAGTTTTTTGAATTTTAGGTAAATTAACATAAATCTGGTTTGGTAGATCTATTATGGCGCTTCATGGGTAAGCATAAGTATTTATAGATTTTGGAAATTTGCAAATTTTAAAAAAAGTTGCCCTGCTGAAACAATTTTTTATGGATCTTAGGTACCATATATCCTAGAATTAATGTGTGGAATTCCATTATTGAATTTAGAATTAAAATAATTTTATTTGTGGATCCATTAAAGGTGTTTAATATAAGTCAACGTTATAATAGCAATCAGAGATCAGATTGCCCGGCCGGCCCGCTGCCCGAACAGGCTCGGCCCGGCCCGGGTCGGGCCGGGAAACTTTCATAAATTTTTATTTTCGGGCGGGCTCGGGCGGGCACGAAGAAGATAGGATTCGGGCAATTCGGGCTTAATGAGATTTTTTAGATAGTGTATTTTTTTGGTACTTTTCATTAAATTGCATATAAAAATGCTAAAAAATCGCCATCCGTCCCCAAGTTATTTTTACAATTTTTGTCATAAACCCTTTATTTCCATCAAGTCCCTAGCTAGGTTATGGAAAGGATTAAAATATTTATATTTATGCAGCCCTTTCATTGTTCGTAATTCGCATGTGCCGTCTATACATAGTACAAAATCGTCACGCCCAAATTGATACAACGCCGCCTGAAAGTGTTAAATTTCATTATAATATCATTTAATTTTCTTAACAAATGATTTAACAAGGCTTCTCCAATTCGCCCTTATTATTTCCTTATCACTCATCGCTATCGCTAAGCTCAAATATTTTAGAAAGACCAAATACTTCGTTTTTTGACCAATTATGATTAAAATTAAAGTACAAAAGTTTCATTTAAAAAAATCATTCGACTTTTAAATATTGAAAGAATTTGAGGTCGCAAAATTTCGGGCCTAACAGGTAAATTTAATATTTCGGGCCGGGCATTTTGGGCAGCATTAATGTTTCGGGCGGGCTCGGGCGGACACCAGAAGGGTTCGGGCGGGCAATGAGGTTAGAGAATTGAACCGGGCCGGGTTCGGGCAGAAAATTCCTAACAAATCTGACCTCTGAGCAATGCAATTATAATTATGAGTAAGTCTAGTTATTTAGTTTCTTGCGCATAGATTTCATGCATACATATTTCACTACTCAATTCAGTTTATCGGACGCAAATTTGCCAAGGGACGAGCTTTTGCAGACTCAGAATCGGGCCTGACTAAAGGTACGGACCAAACAGCTAACAGTAATAACGACAACGGAGGAGCTTCCCTTGCAGCTCCTTTTACTGCTACGTGCGATGATATAGGGTGTGTTCTGGACGTAATTACAGAAGGTCGGGCAGCTTTAGCCACATCTTTCGGCCTTTTCAAATACATGGCGGTCACTAGCATGATACAATTCGCAGCCGTGCTTTTACTTCATTGGAATGGCGCTAATCTCAGCGACCCTCAATTTACTTACGTCGACTTGATAACTATAACTACCCTAGCTCTTCTTTCGGGCTTCGTTGGCCCGCCCCGTGCAAAGTCTTCCAGCCAAGGTTAGTTTTAGTTATTGGATTCGCTTAGCCTAGATATAATTGAAAACGTGTGTACGTTTTAAATTCTAAACTATCACTCATAAATTCGCTGCATAATTGGTGTCAATTTAAAGTTTTCTATGATAAATCACAATACTCACTTCTTATTTTTTTCTTTAAGTCTAGTTTGATAAAAATGTAATGATATCGAGTTTCGGTGCCCAAAGATATTTGTTAACAGGAACATTTATAGGCCTTTATCAATTAAATATAACTGCATTTATTTGGTTAATAAATGTATTATCTTATCGACATAATTGCAATGTAAATGAGGCTGGATTAATTTTTTTTTTTTTTTTTTTTTTTTTTTTTTTTTTTTTTTTTTTTTTTTTTTAAAGTTTATTTGTTAAAAATCCACTGACAGTAATATAATATACATGAAATATAAAAGGCAAAATGCGCCGAATAAAATAATACACTATTCGGATATATCATCATCGAGGGGATCTTCCAAAATTGGCCAAGAATCCGCGAACGATTTAAAGTTGTACTTGGCTATAAGAATACCAAGTCTTTGTTTTAGTAAAAAGGGTACCGAATGTTTAGACGGGGGAGAACGTCTTCCAACCTCTTTAAAAAAAGCTAAGGCCTGTTTGCCAAAGGTGCCTGAACACGAAGCAACCAATGGAATAAAAATATTTGAGGATAATAGGGCTTTGTATTTATTGGTTTTCCGCCCCTCTGCAACAGCTAAAGAATCATTGTTGCAGTTAGAGGGGGCAAATAGGTCACTACATGTGAAGTCCCATTTAAGGTGAAGACCATTGCTCCATGGGACTAAGGAAGATCCATCAGGACGCATACGTCCCTCCAAGGCGGGGTCCGATGGCTCCAAGATGGATGGAATCTTTGCTCTCTTCAGGGCACTTTGAATTAAGGCGTTGGCCTTATTGTGTCTAGCATATTTGAATTTGTTTGCCAGGCAGTGTAAGGGATGCCTGGCTTGTTCGTCTACGAGTATGCTGCAATTTCGGCAAGTAAATGGCTTCGAAAATTTCACCCCTAGCCGGAGTGCTATGGAGTACGAAAGCTCCGAGTCCTCCAGCATCATCCCGGTGAGACAGCTTGGGTAGGCCTCTAGCCATTCGTGACCTGAGCCATCAAACAAAAACGACCTTAAATTAGAACACTGACTTGCATCGCTACTCGAAATTAGATAATCAACGGAGTGCAACACAAGTCCGGCATCCCAATCTCTTTGTCGTGAGGTTTGTGGCAAAGGTGTTTCGGGATTGGTGTTGTTTTCCCAAGTAGCTAAAGCAATGGGTAGAAGCGGGTCTTCTTTAACCGGATACAACTTAAAAATGGTATCTTGCATAATTGCAATGTAAATGAGGCTGGATTAATTATATTAATTAGTAGCGCTTTATAGCTTTTTTTAAATTGATAGGAAAGATATCCCCCAAAGCCTGATACTCATTCACCTTTATTTTACGTCAAAGAATTGACGTTTTAAATAGCGATATGTAACTATTAATTTTCATCTGTCACAAGGTCCTGGTTGGCTATTGACGAATCTAAAGAACAGTTTTTTGTTTATTTATAGTATTTCATATTCATTTATTGTATATCTTATGTATCATCATTTTTACCTACTAAAAGTATTTGAAAAAATTATATCAACTTATACATGGGCGTAGCCAGCATTCGAATTGGAGGGGGGCAAAAATGATTTATGGAAGGGTAAAATGAACATTTTTTGAAATTTTGGCCAGAATTTTAATTTAATTCAACAAATTTTTGTATCTAGAGTGGGGCAGCCGCTCCTGCCCCCCCCCCCTGGCCACGCCCATGTACTTATAGTGTATTGAACATATCGTTTTTTCAATCAGGCAACCAGTCATGCGAAAGAAGGGTCGCTTTGTCCTCTCAGGCCCCAGAATCATCCTTGACGGGATTAGTGACCCTGGCCTCGGTTGCAAGTCACGTGATACTACACACGTGCTTTGCGGTCCTGGCTTACTCCTATGCCAGGTTAGTTGAGGCAAATGGCTTAAACTTTCTACATAGTTTAGTTGAGCCTAATTTTAGTTCTATTACCTCAGACTGATTTTATTAAAAATTCTTACAAGTGTGATCGTTGTTCTTGGGATTTAATTTAAAGGTTGGGTTCACCACTCCTAACCTAACATTTAAATGTTTAAAATTTTGGAGCGAAACAGAAAAATATATTAAGGGGGCTCGCAAATTATTTATCTAGACCTTTTTAAACCACAACTCAGCGTGGCTCGAGCTAGTTATATACTGCTGCCTTGTACCATATCATATCCGTAAATTAAAAAGTGCGTCGCATACGATCTAACTTAGCTGTTATTTGATTTGAGACTTTCGCGCATCTTCAAGGCATTGCTTAGCAACTATTCAATAGGTTTAATATTTTTTTGACTTATTTTTGCACTTTACATGCCTTGAAATATAGATACTTTTCGATACGGTAGTTATAAACAATTTTATAATTTTAAAATAACCTCAATTACGATACTTTTGTTAATAAAAGATGTGTTGATCGGACATATCTGGGAACAATTTACTTTTACTCAATTTAAGTATCTAATAATCACTATACCTCATTTTGTTAATCCTCCTCACAGCTCACGCGAATGGTTCGTTCCCTACGACCCATCGACTGATCCCGAAGAGTCTTACGTCACTCACGAAGTGTCAGCCGTTTTTTGTACCACCGCGTTTCAGTACATTACCTTGGCCGTCTTTTTCTCTGCAGGAACCCCCCACAGGTCTCCTTGGTACTCCAATCCCACCTTTACCATAGCCGTGTTTTGCTTAACCGGTAGGTGGCTCAGCTCCCTAAAGACATTCATTTTTTTAATGGCTAAAAAGTTTATTTTCACGAAACAAAGTTACATACATAAGCATAATAAAATAAAGACATATTGGTTAAATACAAAGATCTATATCATTATCTTCTAAAATAGACCATGAGTCAGCAAAGGATTTAAAGTTGTATCGTACAACAAGAATTTCTAGAAATTTTAGATTTCGGTGAGCGATTTCCGATTTTTTTAAAAAATTCCATTGTTTGTTAACCAAAGGAACCAGCCAGTGCACGAGGCAACAACAGGGATAAAAATATTGGATGCCAAAAGGGCACAGTTTAGTAGGCCAACTTGACTTTATTATCATTATTACTATACATTCGTAAAGTAAACAAAATAAGTTTGTTGTCAGGTCCTATTTAAAGAATATAATTAACAGCGACTTTAGAAACCATCTAATATAACCTATAGACGTCTTGATACACATTGGGTACATTATAATTATTAAATTTAGGTGACCCAAACCACATAGACGAGTAACGATTTTGGTGATTAAGGCTCAAATTTAATACTTGCATCAGTTTTTCGAAGTGATGTGCATTTTCGGGCACGAGAATATATCACAATATTTTGGCGTGGCATCTTATTATTTTGTTTTGCTACTTTTGTAATTCTGCTTAACTTTTCACTCCGTATTGCAATTAGGCAGTTTAGCATATCCACTTTGTAATTTTTTCTCGAGATAAAGTGAAGTGTTTCAGTTTTTTTACCATAATCGTCGTTAGAGTTTTAAAAGTAGCTTTTTGAAACATATCTTCTTCTTTATCAAGTATTTGGTCTCACAGTCGTGGGGTTTGTTTTGATGTGTTTCTTCCATCTTGATCGGGTAAGTACCATGACTTGATTGATCTTCTTAGTTTTCATAACTTTGTCGACTTGCCCTTTCCACCTGACACGGGGTCGTCTTCTTCTTCTCTTCCCCGGTACCTATATGTCTCGTACTTTTCGTTTTCCATCATTCGTCTCCCATTTTAAACATATACTGCTAGATATTTTAACTGAATTGAAATTGTCGCAAAAATTTATATTTGCATCAATTATTAATACTTGTTATTGATTGACAAGATAGCAAGTTAAGCTTCAAGAGGGTATAAACTAGTAGGATAAACTGCTTAATAGTTTAAAAGTTAACGAACTCTTTTTCATGTACTCTTCGATCTATTATGCATAGTTGTATGAATGAACATGCTTTTATATAATTTGTTTTCTTTAGTATTCGGGATAGCCATGACCCTTGGATTGCTCCCTCATAGAGTTAACGAATTTCTATGTTTGGCCTTACCACCCTCCTTCGAATCCCGATTTGTTTATCTTTCTATAGCCTTTTACGATTTCATACTTGCCTATGTCGTTGAACGCTGGATAATAAATAGACTTTTAGTGAGTCGTAAGACTAAGTCAAAAAACAAGTCATTAAATAACCTAAGTTATGGAGGTGACCCGTCGCCTACTGAAAATGATAACGTCCAAACCGAAGTTCCATTTAAAATTTTGGGTGGTCCTTACAAAACACAACCTCGTCGCAATTCTTTTAGCTATTATTGTCTCGGAAAGTCTTCAATTTCAACTTCTGATTCATTCGACGCGCGTTATTCATCGCATCCAAACTTGGCCTACCTTAGTTGACATCGTTTACATGTCCACCTTTTACATTACATATACTCAGTTCGATGTTAATCAAGCTTATTGATATAATACCCTCATTGACGTTTTGTATGCGATTTACTTTAGTTTAATATAGTACATTCTTATCTTTTTTGTTAAAAACCAATTATGGTACTCATGTTAATCCGTGATAAAACGCATTTGTTACGTATTTGCTTTTTTTTAAATTCACTTTGATGATAAATTGTTTTTTTTTAAATAAATGTCATCGCTTTATTTAAGTGGAAACGGTAAATCTTATTTAATTAACTTAAATGATTGAATTAGATCATGAATGTTTGTGCATTAGTTGAAACAAAATAAGTAGAGGCAGTTGAATAGGATAATGACGACCTCTTTAAATAATATGCCAATTATTTTATACATATTTACCACTTTGTATTCTGTACAAAAGAGTAGCCAGTATTTTCTTAAGGGGCAGGGGGGAAGTTGCCTATATTTTTTTCATATTTTTATAAAGATTAAACAAAAAAGTCAGGCCCGCTGCCTGGCCCTCTCGGCCTAATGGCCGGCAACCGTCTTAAATTTAGATTTTCAAGTAGGCCCGGGCGGACACCATAACAAGCTTGGGGCAATGCGGGCTTAATGAGATTTTTTATATACTTTACCATATTTTGTCACTTATTTATTTAAAAAATTCTACAATTAAATCAAAGAGATGAGATTTTAACTTGGCTTTGAATTATTTTATTAACCATCTTAATCATATTGCAGAGTTTAATTGTCAATTATTATTTGGTGTAGTTTACACTTAGATATTGTCGGGTGTATATATCGAGGCTTTAACGAGACAGAAAGCACGCAATTTTTAGTTTTATCAAATATCTTACTCGGGACGATGAATAGTATAATGGCATGGCTCTAATTAGTGGTCAGAAAATCGAAAACATTTTTATGTCTTGTCACAAATTTAAGAAAGTCTCAAAAAAGTAGAAATGAAATTGGAGTTAAAAAATATGCCTTCATCGTTTAACACAAAATCCTCAAAATAAAGCTGAAGCTCATGGATTTATTTGGTAGCGAGTACAACATACCGATTTAATTTTCTCTATACAATTTATTTGCAGAGTAGAAGCTGTTGGCAGAAAGTCAATATATTGTTTATTGTACTAAAAGGCTTTGTTTTCAAATTTTACTCTTAATCTATATAGGCTTCTATCAAATGATACGGTCGAAAATTATACTTTACATACTGATTTTGTTATTTATAAGCCAAAACAAATATGCTTTTATTTACGCTAAGTCCGTATTGATAATAAGAGGATATTTGTGAAATATTGGGCAAGTAAAAATTTAAAAAAGTTTAATTGTGTGTTGAAGTGATAATACCCCATATTATAAAATATGGAAGTTGCTTAGATTGTAAAATGAGTAAGAAAAAAGCCTTAATTTTAATATTATTTGCAAATGATTAAAAATTCTAAAGTTGTAAGAAAAGCGAAATTGGATGAAAAATATGGAGTTGACCTGATAACTATTCAATGTACATAGCAAAAATTCGCCAAATCGTGTTTTCATTTATTTTTCTCAATATTTTTTAGATCTGCTTATATAAATGAGCCATTAAACGCCAATAACACACTAATTTATTTTTATAGATATATATATAGAATATATATACTTTAAATAAGTCTAATTTTTGCCAATTATATATGTTTGAATAATATAATTTAATAATGTATTATCATTTTGACTTAGTCACAGCTAAGGCTTTTGTAAACCTTAAATATGTCTATATATATATAGCCAGTAGAGAACTGCACGGGTGACCCGAGACCCGACATCGGGTCGGGTCGGGTTCGGGTAGAAAATTTGAAAATGATTTTGGGTCGGGTCGGGTCCGGGTAGAAAATTTGAAAATGCTTTCGGGTCGGGTCGGGTTCGGGTTGAAAATTTTTAAATGCTTTCGGGTGGGTCGGGTCAAATTTATAGAGTCGGGTCCAAGGTTTATACATTGTAAAAAACACGCGAGACCTATTTTTTTAATTAATGTTAATTGCTAAGCAAAGAGTGTTTTTAAATATCGAAATGTACAACTAATTAGGATGATTCATTCATTAAATTTCCTTCCAATTTTTTTAATTTGAAAACTCCGAACTCTGAAGTGCTAGCTAATTCTCATCACGAATTCAAACTACATAAATTACTCCTGTTATTAATTTGACTATTAAAAGGTAAATTTATTCAATAAAAAAGTTATATTTTAATTTTTTAGTGTTATTCGTGAAGTTTCAGCTAATCCACATCGTTAATTTAAATTACATTTAATACAACTTAAAAGTAAGTTATAATTTTATAAATGTTATGGTATGATAACTTGTTTATGAATCCCGTGCAACATTTAGATATTTTATTAACTTAAAATTAGATAGTATAAATTAGTACAGCAGATATATTAGTTTGTTATATAATTATATAATATTTTTTTTATAATATCTTAAATTGCACTTAAAACATTTGGACAGTCACTATAAATTTCATATTTACTATATTGATTATAATCAGCTATATAATAATGGTTTCATAATAACAATAAAATAAATGGATGTTAAATAGTTGTCTCAAGTCTATAACATATGAGCAGTTTACTTGATATTAGGAAACTAAATATAGATAAATAAATAAGAGTTTTTTTCACCATCCCCTTTAAAGAATACAAATCATCATGGAGAACCTTATATATAATTTTACATTGTGTTATAGCAGAGGATCTGGAGGAGGCAAGAATTAAAATAGCAGTTTTATAATAATATAATATTTATGGAAAAGGTTTTTGAGGAAACATCTAGAATAAGCACCTTAGGTGATTAAAAAACTTATAAAAATATTTAGATTTTTTTATCTGTTAAATAGATTAATAGATATTGAGAAATCTAAGTTTTTAATAGATATTAAGGAATCTAAGTAAAATGATGAAAAAACTACATATTGTTTTTAAGATCTCTTTTCGATACCAAATCCCTTGATAAAATTGTAAATCAATGCTTTTTTGTTAATAATGTTCCGTTGTAAATAAACTATTTGTTCGTATTCTATTGGTATATTTTAGCATTCACAACTTTTTAAGTCTTAAATAATTAAAATGATGTATGATATACAAATGTAAAATGTTTATTTTAATCATCTATAACAATCATATTTAAATAAATGAGTCATTTGTAAATCCTATTTCTATGTATTTTAAATGAATATGAAATATTATTGGTATTATTGTAAATAACTGTTACACTATTTATTATCAATATAGTGAATGAAGATATTGAATATAATAAGATTAAAAAAATGATTGAGACAAATGTATACAGAGTAGAAAAAAATGTAACCGGGAAATCAAAGGTGTGGGACATGTTTGATTTGATATTTGATGAAAAAAATACCAAATTGAATTTTGTAAGTTGTAGTGGATGCCAAGCAATTTATTCCTACAATGCCACTTCTACGGGTAATTTGTTATACTGTTAAGAATATATTATTTGGAATATTTATAAACTATTACTTTTTATTTATTTTGTTTTTTAAACTAAGTATATTAAATAAAATAAGGAACTAACCACCTAAGGAAGCATCTTTGTCATAATAAGAAGGAAGATCAACAACCAATTGATGCTTTTTTGGCTAAGCATGTCCCCCTTAACAATAAAAATTCATTTAAAATTAAAAAAGACCTTACCACAAAAATTGTTGATTTTTGCGCCAAAGATCTAAGATCTTTTGCGTCAATTCATGGTGACGGTTTTTTGGATTTGTGCTCCCATTTAATTTATATTGGAAGCGTTTATGGCCCAATCGATATGGCAGAGATCTGTCCAGATCCCACGACGATATCAAGAAATATGATTGACAGAGCCGATCAATTTAGGTCAATGCTACGTCCCAGCTTGACCAAATATCTAAATAAGGGTCTGTGTGCAGGTATTTTCATAATATTTATAATTCATTACTTTTTATAGCCACAACTGATATGTGGGTCGACGACTACAAGAAAAATAACTATATAACATTGACTATTCATTATATCAATGAAGAGTATAATTTAGTTAGACTAGTCTTATTTACCGCTCAGTTTGAAGAGGAGAAAAAGACGGGTGAAAATGTCAGGAAAGAATTACTTCGACAATTCACGTCGCAAGGTACTCTATTTGATTTTTAAACTAATTTTTAAAGGATACAATAAGGAGACTTTCGATAAAATGACCTTTATTACTGATCAGGGAACAAATATGGTTAGGGGGCTTGGGCTTGAATCCCACAACAAGCGCCTTAATTGTTTTTGCCACCTACTTAACACGGTATTACGAAACACCTTCAACGAAGATGTTTTGAAACTAGAGTATAAGGACGTTTTTAGTTGCTTGACCGATACCAAAGCTTTAGTAACGTATTTGAAACAGTCGGGGTATGTTATTAATATTTATTAATTATACTTATATAATTTTAGTCTTGCAAATCGCTTAAAAATTCTGTGCAGGGGTATGTTGAGACCCGGTGGAATAGCCGACTAAAGATGTTAGAATCGGTCCTAAAGAATTATCAAGAGATAGAAGATCTGTTGATGGACATGGGGGTGTTTCACAGCAATAAAATCAAATGTATCGACTCTTCTATGCTAGAAGAGTTGATTAAGCTGTTAACTCCTTTCCAATGTGCCATCACAGATCTGGAGGCAGACACTGCCCCCACTTTACAAAAAGTGCTCCTTTATTACTACAAGTTAAAGGATTTTTTAACTAATTTTGGAAAAACATCCGAGCTTGAGGGGCTAGCTCTCAGGTGCAGGCAAATTTTAAACGAGAAGTTCCCTCGGGACTTTTTTTATACCATTGCCACCTTCCTAACACCTAAATTCAAACAAATGAAAATGTTGACGGAAGATGAAATTAAAGAATTATTAGCAGAAATTAGGTCGTTAATAAGTAATTGTCAATCTGACCAACAAGAGAAGGTGGTTTCTAGTGAAACACGAAAAGAATGCAGTGTGCGAGGTATTTAATATAATTTTATGTTAAAGCATAATTTTTAGCTAAAAATTCTTTGGAGTCCTCTTTTTTCATGGATTTTTCAGGTTGGGAAGAAAGTTGTGAGGAAGAAATTATTACGGAAAAGGACGAGCTTGAAGCATATATTGGGTATAAGATTTCGAAGAAAGAAGAAAGTTGTGATGTTTTGGAATGGTGGAGAATGAACTCTTGTACATATCCGAAGTTATCGTTTATTGCTCGCAAATATCTTGCCATTCCTGCTTCATCTTCGTCCAGCGAAAGGTCGTTTTCGACTGCTGGCCGAATTTTGGAGGAGAGAAGGGTGAGGTTGCGACCTGATATTGTAGACGCAATTGTATTTATACATCATTATAGTAAATCATTTAAATAAATTTATTGGACAAAATCTGTGGTTACAATTTGTTTCATTAATAGCACTTTTATTTATCACCGCAATTTTCGCGCGTGAAAGTAATTTGTTTTATTAACTTTTCGGGTCGGGTTCGGGTTGAAGTTTTTAAAATGCTTTCGGGTCGGGTAGGGTTCGGGTAGAAAATTTGAAAATGATTTCGGGTCGGGTTCGGGTAGAAAATTTGAAAATGCTTTCGGGTCGGGTCGGGTCCGGGTAGAAAATTTGAAAATGTTTTCGGGTCGGGTCGGGTTCGGGTCGAAAAAAAGTGACTTTGCAGTTCTCTAATAGCCACCCACACTAAAAATACAATATTTCACTTAGACGCAATTAGGTGTTCATAATATAATAATAATAATTTCCATAAGCTCTATTAAGATAAAAGCATGAGTGTAAAAAGACTTTTAAATATGATTGTATATTAATTAGATTTATATGTGTTAAGTAACGCAACTCTCATATTTATACTAAATGTTTATAATTATTATTAAAACGATTTTAACTCTAATAAATGATATTATAATAGTCGCTACATTTTGCACCTTTACATGAGTACGTTACACATCTGATCAATAAATTCGGTGTCAACCAGTTTTTCGCGGGCTTAAACGATTAGGTTAGCATATTTTCAATAAATGTTCTCATCTCATTATTTCATTTTTTGAACCCTATTTTTATATGAACGTTGGTTTATTGCCATTGTTTATATTTTGTGTATAAAGTTACCTGACATGCTATTTTTTAACCGTAAATTTATTTTTAAATCTATTTTGGCATTTAAATCTTATGGACCTTTTTAAATAAGTTGATTTTAAAGTTTTTATTGGCTAAAATGTAATCTTTTTTTTGGGTTTGACTTTTTCTATAGTAAGTTGTATATTTTTTAAATCAATCACATATGGCATATATGACATGATATAAATTAAAATGGTCTTTGGAAAAAAGATTTGCCAGACAAGTTTTAAATCACAATGCATGGGCATATAATTACATTTTCTCTGTAAATTTTATGAAAAATATATTAAATTTAATAAATTTTATTTATTTAAATATTTTATGATTATGAATTGGTAGAGTTTAATTTAAAATAATTTAATTTTAATATAATGTATATGTAAGAACTGAATATCTATTTTATTTGCACAAATTTTTGCATTTTAATGATTGTTAGTCCAAAATATAGGATCACAGTCATTATATATATTTTCCTATGGATTGCTGTATTATGTGCATCATTTAAAATTTAGAAAGTTATAATTTAGATGTATTTCTATATAATACAATTCATAAATATTTAGTTTATACATTAAGTAATGTGATTATATTCTAATTAAATATATTTGTGTTTTTATAGTATAATATGTTAATTAAGATAAATGACAATTAGTCTCTAGCTCTTGCGTCATTAATCTCACAAAAATTGATTTAAAAATTGCCAAACTTTATTTCACTGTTGGAGAGGTGGTTGTCAAAAGCCAATAATTTATTAACCCCCCCCCCCCATCTCCTATTGGCACACCCAAATTTCCAAGGTCTCTAGGCATTTTGATGCACTATTTCCTCAGTACATTTTTTTGGCACCCATTCTAGAAAAACAGACCTTCACTGGGCTCTTACTTAATTAAGTTAGACTTCCACTCATCTCGTTATAATTTTTTGTGTAATTTCCGGATTTAGAAGTGCCTCAGGTTCGTGATGATAATTGTATATATGCTCGTGTGCAATAATTTATAAATAGCAAGGCTTGGTTATGACACAAAATACCACCAATAATATTTAACTATTTTAAAATGTATATATTTTATTTGCATTTCATAGGCGATTGAGTTTTCTGCGAAATTACGATTGTGTAAGCCGCGCTACTTGCCTAAGCAAACATTTTAAGTATATTAATTTCTAAGTTTTAAATTTTTAATCAGATAAAGATTATAGACAGGGAAGAGAGGGTGGAGTTAAAAAGCTATGTTGTTATATGAGCTGTATATATCGATCTAAATTATTTTAGATGGAGATGAGTTTACTTTAAAAAATAATGATTAATTGGTTAATTGCTTTGACTTTGCTTCGGGTCGGGGTCGGGCTTGGAGTTGCCTTTGCAGGCTTATATTTAGGTTCGATGATTTTAAGCATTCGAAAACTTTGTTAAACGATAAGAACCATTGGTCAAAGGTTATGTTTTTTTGAGACATATAATAGTTATTAAATTTGAGGGAGTTTAAAAATTTTGCTAAAAATGATACTTTATTGCTGTTATGTCCTCAGATGTCTATTAATTTGTATTTTGGCCAAGAATATGTTTTCGTCTTACTATGAGTATTAGAACACATAGTATTAAAAATAGTTTATCGATTGAAATTAGATAAAATGCTAAGTAAAAAATTAATAATTTTACTTACAAATTTTCAAAATGCGAAAAATACCTTTTTTAACGGTAAAAAAATCAGTAGCCGCCCTAAGTTGTTTCAAGTTTGCCAGGAATGAGACTTAAACAACAGTTTTAATATAGACTTAGAGTGCATGTGTGTAGCCATTAGTGTTGTGAAAACTGCTGGGTTTTGTTTGGTCGACCATTGGGTTAGTCGCAGCCGTTTTTGCAACACTAGTTGCTAAGATGGAAATTAGAGAGGGATTTTTGACATGCAATATAACAGGTGCCCATTAGCCCTCCGTTGGCCAGGTCAAAATCCTAACACGGATGGTAAAGGGGGTCATGATGACCCCAAGCTTTAAATAGCTATAACTTTGTTGTCTTGTATTAAAATATAAACTTTTAAAACTTTATAAGCATAATACTTTAACTCTTTCCTGTAAATTGATATGTTACTTTGGGTATTTGAACGAGTGGTTACAATTTTATAATTGCAATTAGTACAACCCCCAAAATATCCTCCTTTGTGACTATCATAACAATTTTTCCCCCAATTTCATAATTTAATTTTTAAGATCATATAAAAAAAGGTTGGAACTATAAATATAAAAAATATGGCATAAAAAACTTCAAAAACAAAAAAAAATAGAGATGTCCAAACTTAGGGAATTTTTGGCCCTACGTTTTTTAGGGCAAAAAGATACTACTGTTCTAAGCCATTATTTATCTAATTTTTGGACTTTAATTTAATTTTTTTAAATAGAAATACATTATAGAAGGTTAGAATTAAGAATAGGAAAAAAATCTAATCGTAAAATCTTAAAACAAAAATTTTATGAGGCTTTTAAAAATAGTGGATTTTGTGTAAAAAATGAGATTTCCTACATGTTTTGTTAGTTTAAAATTAAAAAAATTTTTAGTTTGAAAAGATAGAGTTTAATAAAGTTAGTTTATAAATGAACATTGGTAATAAAAGTTCATGATTTTTTACATTTGGCTTAAAAAAAACCTCAAAATAAAAAAATAGAGTTGTCTAAACTAAAGCAAATTTTGACCCTTTGATTTTGAGACAGAAAGTTTTCTATTCTTATTGATACATTTTTTTTATAATTTTTCAACTAGTTTTATATTTTTACAATAGAAATAAATCTTAGAAGGTTAGATTTGAGAATATGAAATTAATCTTCATGTAATATCTTAAAACAATCATTATGTAGGGCTATAAAAACAGTCAATTTTTCATAAAATGACACTTCATACACATATGAAATATCAAATATGATTTGTTTTAAATTAACAAGAAAGTTTTAATTCAGTTACTTTATAAACAGACATATAAGTTTATTAATATGATTTTTTAGTCTATTTAATCCCAAGCTACAATAATATTTATTATAAGGTATAAAATCCTCAAACTAATATATAATGTTTATTTATTTATGACAACTTGATAAAATATTATATTTTTATATTTATATACCATTTTCAGACAAAAAATAATATACATATAGCACTTTTTTGTTAGACATGTTGAAATATCTAAGTGCACAGGAAAATTTACACAAATGAGCACATTGAAATACCACGAGGAAAAAAAACATGTTAAAATCTGAGTTTAAAAGTTAAATATTTCAAATAAAAGGAAATGTTTAAAAAAAATTTCTTTACAAATAGGTTAAGAATAATGCTTTATATTATGTTAAAAAAAGTTGAAAATTTTTATTTCATATTGTGGAACGTGGGGTCCTGGACGACCCCGGGCATCTAAAACACTCTCAACCTTTAAAACTATTTGATAAAAACAAGCCAAATTTTGCAGAGATATTTTAGGATAAATTTTATTAAGCTACTGAAAAAATGAAATTATAGCCACCACTAACTTAATTTGCAACATTTAAAAACCGCTTGGGGTCCTCATTGACCCCACCTAGCCAACGCAACGGAGTGTTAATAAAAAATCTCACCATAGTCTAATGAACGCCCTTGAAGGGGGTGGGGGGAGAGAGCTTAGTTATGTGTACGCTTGACACATAACTAAAACCCATCATTTATAACGAAGCTCGCTGTAAAAATATGGAACTTTAGCCTAAATGTGTGTTGTACGCATAGACTACAGTTGTACGTATGGATTAAAAAAGGAATCGCATGCCAAATTTAACACGCATCTCAAACAATTTTTTTAATTATACCTCCTTAGGTGCCTGAATTTCTTAAAATGTATAGGCTATGTCCTCCTCTATTAATCCGTCCGGTAAATAGATGAAAAGTTGCCAATTTTCTAAAATAACAACATTTTTTGGAACACAACTTTTAATTACATTTTCTTGACGCTAAAATGCTCCGCCACATATCCGCATTCCAGCTTTACGTTTAAATAAAATTATTGGATCGATGGGCGTAGCCAGGGGAGGTGTGAAAGTGCCTGCCCCCCCCACCCCCGTTTAAAACAAGTTCTTAAAATTTCTATTAAATCACGATTAAATTTTCCAAAAATATCAATTTAATCCACAACTTTTGACTACCCCCAATATCAAATTTTGGCAAGGCAATTGATTAATCCCTTCAATATTTGATTGCTTTCTAGCAGTGACATTTTTTAAATTGTTGATTAAAATTTTGCTTTATTATAACAAAATTTATGAAATAAACATAATTAACTGCCCTATAGTGCTCATTCCAGCTTGGGTTTTTAATAATGCTTACCGTACCGCTAATTACAGCCTCAAGACAAGACTATTTAAACATGTACATCGACGGTAAATTTTAATACATAGGTATGTACATGGGCGTAGCCAAGGGGAGGGAGGCAGGGAGGGACGGTGCCCCCCTTTAAATACAAAAATTTGTTGAAATTTTTATTAAAATTATGGCTAAAATTACAAAAAAATGATCATTTTGCCCCTCCCTAAATCATTAATGCCCCCCCCCTCACTAATTCCAGTGCTTGCTAGGCCCATGGGTATTTACTTGCAAAAATATTAGACACTAATTAGCTCCTCTGAAACCACCAGTGTTCTTTCTTGCTCTCACTTTTTTCCCTATAAATATGTTTATTATTTAGTCTAAAAAAATGCTTGATAAGATGGATGAAATAAATAACAAAAATATTATTGTAAATAGTAGGAAAACATGCAGTCGGATATTGCAAGAAAGTTATATATTCTTATCATCTCCCAGAAATAACGAGTTTACCTCACCCCCGCGAGGCTGTAAATTAACGACGTCATTGCTTAGTTTTTAATAACAAACACGGCGAATCAATCGGCGGTTAAATCAACCTGTTTAAATTATCTCACTCATTCGCGGCTCCGGGCGCACTTTTTAAGCTCGGTGAATGTGCGCATTTAAAAATTTTGCGTTTGATAATGTAGTTATTTTGGTGTAGTGTTAGGCAAATAATAGCTGGACAAATAGCAGAGAGAGAGAAAGAGAAAGAACGCGTGTGCGCCTCTCTTTAATCAAATAAGCGTCACCTTCGGCTTTCATTGTCAAACCAATTAAAATGTAAATGTGGGATCTCTAGCGATTTCAAAGCATATTTGCTTTATCCGATACATTTATACGCACCTATACCTCCTATGTTTATGTGATACGTAATGACCCTGACCTATTGCAATCCTAACCTGCTCCCATATTTATGTTATTCTTAAATTCGTTATAACAGCATTGATCTGGTAAATTTTTTTCTTTAAACTAATTGATTAATTTTTTGAAACGTGCTAAATGTACTAATTGTAAAACGGTTAGGTTGATTAACTTAAAAATTAAATAGATATACTTATTAAATACCATTTTTTTCAATATAAGTTTCAAATTTTATAATATGAACATAATTAGTTTTTTTAAAACTTGTATCCATATATTAGATGTTTCTTCTAATTCTATTGCGGTTTTTACATAGATATAAAGGAATTTCTACGGCTACCAATTTTGAGGGAAGAGTTTCAGCGTATTCCTAACAAGTTCACAACTCACCTTTCAATTAACCGGACCACGATTAGAACCACAAGTGACGCGCGCGCCTCGCATTGCGAACCACATTGAAAAAAATCTTTTCGAGGGCCGCCTTAGCCTTCTAAACATCACCCGAAAATTACATTATTCACCGCCGTCGTACCGACGTACCTTTGGGATAGGGGCAGAGTGAGTTTTACTCCCTGCCTACATGAAATCGGGCACGGTCCCCCACCTCACTCAACAAACCAAATTAACATCCCCTGGGGAGGCTTTGGAGGGGACTGACACTGGCTGTGCCCCCTTAGTTGCTATAAGCGGTTATAGCCGATCTAGACCTAAAACCCTCTGTACCTGGATATGCGTTGCCCTGACAGCCGGCCTGCTGGGCGCCATTTTCTTTTGGAAACGCGTCTGGTACTTGAAGTGCACGCATAGCCCTTGCGATGATTTAACCCGAGCCCATCGCGTTTTAGTCGAGGACGCCAATGGAATGCGGTACATCGAGGAGATTTCGACTTTCGTACCGCAGGGCGATAAGGGGCCCTTCATAGAACAACCCATTGGTCGGGGTCGATTCGAAAGTGTTCCGAGCATTAGATACTTCAGGAACAGGCGTAAAACCTACCTCTTCAAACCGCTTTGCAATTCCTTTTACGAGCTGGGCTGTCAAGAGAAGGGTATTCCCCTAACTACTTTTGACCCCTCTTATAATGCTGCTGCCCCCTTTGTCGCAACCAACCCCGTTGAAATTGACGATAGCCGGAGGGCTAATCGATTACAAGTGTTTGGACCTAATGATTTGGCTATTCCCGTACCCAGTTTCGTTTCCATCATGTTCGCCGAAGTTCTAACCCCGTTTTACGCTTTCCAAGCTTTTAGCGTGACCCTGTGGTACGGAATCTTTAGCCGTTTTACCATGCTTTTCGTTTTGTGCTCTGCTGTTTTTTTATTTTTAAAAAATTGAGAAATATGCGCAAAATCGAGTCGTGAAGTGGTGCCGTAAAAATAGTTGGTTTTGTTTGGGCGACCTTTGGTTTTACTAAGAGACTAACTGACGACCCTGGTCTATTTTTCAAGTTTCCACTAAGCTTAAAGATCGACCAGAAAAATAGACCGAAAAATATTAAAATTAGCTATAGCTCAATTAATATCGCGATTCTTAAGTTGTTATACGGTTTCAAAAATTTTGTTTCGTATTTTATGGTCAGGTACAACGATGACTACTGGTTTTACGCCACTTGCATCCTCATAATCTCTCTCCTCACCCTGATCAAGACGACGCGCGACATTAGACGGGACAGGCAAACCCTGAGCAAAAAACTATCTCCCGATCTTAAGGGCTCCAAAGCCAAGAACAAGGTATTTCATGAAGCTATTTATGCCTTAAAAATTGCAGCTACTTTTTATTCAAAAATTTGAATGTTTCGCAAAATAACATTTTGCCGATCTATTTGACACAAAATTTTATTTTTTAGTCCGCCCTAAAATGTATGATTATCTTAATATATAGGAATATCAGAACAAAGTACTTTTTAATACTGTGAAAGCTTCATTAAAAATAGTTAACACCAAAAAGCTTTTACTTTTGCCTTGCCGACTTAACTTCTTGTTAAAAACGAATCTATTTAATCCGATCGCGTTTTGCATTTACCCTCCATGATTCTTCTGAGCTTTGTCTGAATGATATTTTAACCGGAACTAACCACGTAGATAAGTTTTATTTAAAGATCAATTCTTCAATTCAAGTGGTCTCCTACCTATTAAATCTTCGCGTGTCTGCATTTGGGTACGCACTTTTCCTTAAGTTCAACCCATTTAGTTGCCAAAGCATCCAATCAAAGCATATATATACTCATTAAACTCTCTGTAGTAAAAGTGTTTTTCTTGTGTAACTTCTCGAGCATAATTTCTGTATCCACTATATTTGAAATTAATTAATAAATTGCGGGTTAGTTAATATCTTTAAGAAGTTAATAATTTAACCCCTTTCATAAGTGCCGCACTTAAATGTATACTCTAATTAGCGCCATCTATAAGAACTTTTAATTGGAGCCTAATTTGACTATATATATAATTTAGCCGGCGTAATGTTTTAGGGCTTGCCTTAATATCGGATTCAGATTCAAATCGCGCGAACTCTTTGTCTAAATATCCGATTCAATTTCATGGGTCATACTCAATTGTAATTATTAATATTTTGTTTTTTGATAGTTAAAAACGTTTTTATGCTTATTTCAACTCTTAAGATTACATCTAAACTTGCTTATACCTAAAAATTTAAAAACATACAACATTTAAGCTCGGGAAAAAGTTTGCATCGCTGTTATGTTATGCTTCTGAAATGTAAATCTGCTGTGAATTCGATGTTAAGACACGACTATTATGTTATAACCCCCCGTACGACGATTTTGGCTGCGCTGCAAAATCCGATATTAAGACGAGCCCTTATACAATTTTGCTCGGTATCACATGTATAACAGGGAGCAGTAAACAAATACCACGGACCCACAGTTCAGGTTTATCTCTCCCCCAACACCGAAGCGTACGCCGAAATCCCGGCTCGAGATCTGGTGCCGGGCGATATATTGCGTATACCACCTCGGCTCGATCCCTTCCTAGGTTACCCCATCCCCTGCGATGCCGTCTTAATTCACGGTTCTTGCATAGTTGACGAATGCATGCTGACCGGGGAAAGTATTCCCGTCACAAAAAGTCCCATCAATAAGACGGACGAAGATCCCCGAGAACGATGCAACAGCAGGTTAGTTTTTACATGTTTCGTTTATACTAGTGCATGGTAAAAAAGGGTGGGTTTTGTTTGTTCGACATTTGGTTTTACTAAAACTAACGGTCGTTCCTGGTCTGTTTTTCAAATTTCGACTAAGCCTATAGGTCGACTAAAAAACGGACCAAAAATATGTTTAGTCGACCAATACCAAAGGTCGACCAATCAAAACCCAGCCCTTTTTATAACACTAGTTTATACACTACAATATTGGCATATATGTATATTATGTATTCAAGAGGGGGGGGGGCAATAATGTTAGGGAGTGGCAAAATGTTTATTTTTTGAAATTTGAGCCATTATTTTAATAAATTTTGCCAAATTTTTGGATTTAGAGGGGGGCAGCCGCCCCATCCTGCTCCCTCCCGGCTACGCCCATGTGTCAGTAATTGTGAAATAAATGAAAAATATTTCTATATTGTGTGTGTGTGTTTTAGGAGACGAAAAAGTAACCAGGGTAGGCATGCTTCGGTAATATCTCGAGGCAGTATTAGCGATTCGAATGTGTTAGATAAGGAATATCATGCCAAGCACGTACTTTTCAATGGAACCAAAATACTACAAACGCGGTAAGTTAAAAGCGTTTAATTTTTATTTTGAAAAAGCATACTTTTATGTAGGCAAAATTGAGAATTTTTGTTGAAATCTTTGGTTGCATATAAAATATATTAGTAGTTTCTTGCCGGAGTTTAAACTTTTACTTGGCACATGCCCAGCTCGCTGAAAATAACATTTTTGCATATATTACCCACCGCCTGTCGCAGCATAATTTAATGCTAAATATGAATGATACTTTTCTTAATAACATCAGCTACCTTTTTTGCCTGCTAAAAAATTGCATCATTTCTATTTTCCTTTTTTACATACCATATCCGTCTCGACGACCTCTGTCAACTTGGAATTTCTTCATAAACCTTACTATTTTAGCATACAAAGTTTTTCAATGTTTACGACAAAAATTTGACGATGAAACTAATTTCATCATGCATAAATTATATTTTGCTGTCTGACGACAAGGGGTAAATAAGGTGTACTCATACCTCTCGAAATATACCAATGTGCATGTGCTGTGTTTCAAATTTTAGAGTCATGGGCGTGGTTAGGATTGGAACTATAGGGAGGCAATTGCTTTAGGGAGGGGCAAAATAATATTTTTTAAAATATAAGCCTTAATTATATTAATTTTTGAGGAATTTCTGAATTTAGGGGGTTAGCTGCCACCCCCTGGCTAAGCCTATGGTTAGGATTAAGATAAGTGCGCGTAAGGTTTAGTGCGGAATTGATTCATTAGTTTAAAAAGCGTGTACATATTAAATTTTGACATTCGATAATCTACGTAACTAAATTTAATAATATTATCCTTTGTTCTTTAAGGGTTTTTGAAAACGATTGCGTCAAAGCCTATGTTATTAGTACCGGTTTTCAAACCACGAAAGGACGCATGGTCCTCAACTTTTTATACCCCAAACCGAACGAATTCCGTTTCGATCAGGACAGTTACAAATTCATAGCGGCCCTCTTCTCACTCTCACTCCTCGGCCTGATCTACTCCCTAACCCTGAAAATCTTGCAAGGCGTACCCGTGAAACAGATCATAATTCGTTCGCTCGATTTGGTAGCTATAGTAGTTCCACCGGCCTTGCCCGCAGCCATGACGGTAGGCATGATGTTCGCTCAAAAACGGCTTAAAAAGCATAGCGTGCTATGCATAAGTCCGGACCACGTTAATGCCTGTGCCGTGATCGACGTTATGTGTTTCGACAAAACGGGTACCCTCACGGAGGAAGGCCTGGACATTTGGGGTGCCCTGCCCACTCAATACCTCCCCCTTGCTCAGTCGACAAAAGGTCTGTTATTGTCGCATCAGGATTCTAACGTCACGGACGATAATGCCTCCAGTCACGTTTGGGACAGTGACGGCTCCGCTACCCCTCTCGAATGTAAGGCGGGGCGAGATAGTGTTTATAAAAATGTTTATTTTATATAGGAAAATTGAATATAGTATGAAATATAAAATATTTATTCAAATGTAAGTAAGTATACGATATGTTTCCTGAGTGGTTTGAGATGAAAATGGATGTATATGTACGTATCGTATCGTGTTGTGATTGAATGATGTGGCAAAAACTATGATGTATTAATAAATGATGTATTTTTGTATTTGAAAATATGTGTTCTAAAATCGCATGTGTGTTTTATTTGTGAATGTATCTATTTTTTAAATTCATGTTATGTATTAACAGGTGGGATAGCGCGTTTCGTGCCCGAAAAAATTGAGCGTTTAGACCCCATCGTCTTTAGCAACGCTAGTGGGGGGAAGGGGATAGAATTAGATGCGACCCATAACTTTTCCATATGCGCAGCCGTTTGTCATAGCTTAACACTGATCAACGAAACCATCATAGGAGACCCCCTTGAAATTAAGATGTTCCAATTTTCGGGCTGGTCCATGACGGATCCTAACGTGTGCCCAGCCACTGCCACTTCAGTTACTGCCGACTTTTTGAATAGTTGTCGCGATGAAGTCGACAATACCAGCCCGATCGAGACCGGTGGGGGTGGGGATTATAAATGCGACATGTTATTATCCGGAATATTCAACCCTCCCGACCACCTCGATACAACCTCAGTTGACCCTGGAGCTGTATCTTTGAAAGATGAGGGGCCGGGTGACCACATCAGTTTCACGTCTACGCCCACGCTCAAGCGTCAGCTGCGTCGCGACGCTTATCAGTACGGCGTCATTCATCAGTACCCCTTTGCGCCAGCGCTACAACGCATGAGCGTTTTGGTTCGCCGTCTAATGGGACCACACTTCGAGCTGTACGCTAAGGGTGCGCCCGAAGTCATGCAAAAACTTTGTAAGGGCGATAGCTTACCCTCCGATTACGGGACCATACTGAATTCCTTGGCCGGCCAGGGTTTTAGAGTTATCGCCTGCGCCTATCGCCCCCTACCCGACTTCAAATTAACGGGCATCAAAAAAATTTCGAGGAAGGAGGTGATTTACTAATTAAGCTTTCTTCTATAAATGTATATGACCATTTTGAGGTGTTTGTGCTCTGTAATATGCGTGAACGTCCTTCTGAGTTATTTTTTATTAATGGCTTATAGATTTAAAAAACAAATTCATAATGAATGATTAAAGAAATGTGCGAGAGATATTTACTATAAATTTTTTAGTTGTGCCTTTATTTAAATGACAAAAATCTTTGTTTAGGAGTAAGATCAGTTGCCAAAGTTTTAACTTAAGTGACAAAGAAATTCCTTGGTTTAAATACAATTTTGTTCTTTTTAACGTTAAAACGCCCATATCTATTTTATGGGAGTCTATTTTGATCTAGTTTCAACTAAATCACGATGATTCTAATACCTATCGTTGTTATTTAATACAGCTCGAGCGAGAACTAACGTTTCTGGGCTTTTTAGTCTTCCAAAACAAGTTGAAGGCGAAGAGCGGGGAAACCTTGGACATTCTACGGGCCGCAAACATACGCTCCGTCATGGTAACGGGTGATAACATTCTAACCGCCCTGTCCGTTGCCAAAGAAAGTCGTCTCATCCCCGAAAACGTTGACGAAGCCTGCCTAGTCGATGCCATTCCCGATCCCCTCGACTCCTCTCTACTCAAAATCACTTTCACTACCAAAAAATTGGCCGCACCTACACTGTCCCATCTAAGTAATTTGGGCAGCCCCTTCATGCATTATGACAATTTTGATAATGTGTGTTTTGAATATTTTGCTTAATTATCTTGAGCGACACCCTTTTGGTCGAGATTATTGCTACTCGGGTTTTAAATAGAATAAAGGGAGTATGTGGTTAGGTGTTTAAGTAATTATTTATGAATATCGCTAATAGGATAGGAATGTAAAAACGGCTGGGTTTTGTTTTGTCGACTTTTAGTTCGACTAAGATTAACGGTCGACTCTAATCTGTTTTTCAAATTTCGCCTAAGCCTGGAGGTCGACTAAGATAAATACGCCAAAAATTCTTTGGTCTGTTTATGTTTAGTCGGCTAAAACCAACGGTCGACCAAACAAAACTTAGCCGTTTTTACAACACTACCTTGGACCAGTATTACTTTTTTAAGTGTGCTCTTTATCCAATCAAAAGGGGAATCAACAATGTTTCTGACAATTATTATAAATAGATTAGGTATTTTAAAATTGCCCTCGTTGAAAACCATTATTTTTGCATTAAAGGTGCCAGCAGTCAAATAACTGAGCCTGGCGAATCGAAACCTCAGCTCAGCCTCACTAACGGTAACCACAAGCACCCCGGACTCGATCTATCTAACCCCAAAATTAAGAATCCCGTTTGGGGCTTTATAACGCGTTTGTACGTCCACTTTACAACGTGTTGTTTCAAACCTCACGAAAAGGCGGGAGTCAATGGAGATCAACCCTTAAGACCTACTCTATTTGGACCGGAACCTGTTAAGGAACTTCCCTCTAATGGGGTCCTTATTGACCCCGTGGCTCGAGAAGTTTACACGGTCTTCAACGAATGTGGTCAACCGTGTTATATCACGCCTCGCACCGTTTTTGCCTTGACCGGACCAACTTTTGAAGCTATCGAGGCTTACAGGTATAAAAAATGAAAATACTATTAAATTATATTTATATTTTATATATTAATAAAATTAAATCAAATTAGTTAGCTATGCCAGCAATATGTTGAGACTGGAAAAATAAGAGTGAAATGTTTTTTAGAATAGCTTTTTGCCACTTGCTATATTTTATAGCTGGAGTTAGTGAAGAACGTGTTAAGTTACTTGCCCACTATTGCTTTCTATCGACTGAAGATATTTGACCAAAGCAAATGAAAGAACGATTAAAATGTTTACCATTAGCATGTCTGTTGTGGATAACTGTGATTAAAAAAAATAAAACAAATTTTGCCATAATTATATTTAAACTTATTACGAAACTCAAATTGTTTGCGATTTTCATAAATAGGAGGCGTAGAACCATGTCAACAGTAGACGTATCCGGGAGCGCGCAAACAATTTGCAGGACGAGTTTGGGTGGGAGAAAACCTAGTAACGCCGATCAAAACCTAGAACCCGTTATGAACATACCTCTGGTTCAGAACGACGGTCGTCCGAATTGTAAATTTTTTTTCATATTTTGCGGGTAGTGTCGTAAAAACGGCTGAGTTTTGTTTGGTCGACCTTAAGTTTTAGTCGCCTAAACATGAACCAACCAAAGATTTTTTGGCCTGTTTTTCTTATTCGCATAAATATTTCTTTATGTTTAATGTTTAGTATACTAAAACCAAAGTTCGAACAAACAAAACCCACCAGTTTTTACAACACTATTTTGAGGTGTTTAAATTGAGAATCATTTTCTTAGTTTTTTCATACCTTAAATAAATTTTTGACTGTGACTTCCTATCAAGTGTTTACATAGAATTTAAATTAAAATTCAATGATTTCAGTGAAACATTATATTTTTTAAGATGGTGTCTAGCTTTTACTTATTTTCTAAGTTTTATGTGGTCAAATATTTTTTATGTAAACTCACAATAGGTACCAACGCTAGTGCTGCCTTCAGTTTCGACTCCCCACTTGCCAACGGCAAAAATAACGGATTTTCCAAGCGAACCCCCTCGACCGTTATCGATATGCCACCGGACTTTTGTTGTAGCGTAACCAAAGATGGGCAAAACCCTTTCACGACCGATCATTTCTTAGATTACCTCCTAACGCACCAATGCCTAGTGTTTGCCCGCATGACGCCCGATCAAAAAACGCGTTTGGTTCGGGCCTTGCAATCGCTCAACTACTTCGTTGGCATGTGCGGAGACGGGGCCAATGATTGTGGAGCCCTGAAATCGGCTCACATGGGCATTTCCTTAGCTACCCTGCCCCCTCCGACCCCAGAATCTAACGATGGCTCCGCTAAATTACCCGACGATAAGCCTGTTATTTCGGGTAGGGGCAAGTGAAATGTCTTCTTTGTATTTTTTTTCTTTATTGAATCTTGTGGTATTTGTGCAAAGTTTATGAGATGTTCGATCTTTAGTTTTTAACCTTGAAAGACGCGATTAATTTGCGATGGAGTTTTGGGATATTGTGGATCAAATAAGCGAGTGGATAAACGAATTGACAATTGAGTCTGATTAATGGCTACTCTAGCATTTATCTTAGGTATGGCTTAGAGCCCTAACATAATATTTTCTTGTAGCTTAAAAACTTGTGTTAAAAGAACGATAACTGTCGGTAACAATCGAAGGAAAACACAAAACTATCTATTTCATTTAGACAGTTTGTTGGTCGACATCGAGTTGTTTAAGTTTAAATGGTGTAAAGCCCGTGAACCTCGTGAGTTTTTGATGAATTGTTTTTAGGTCATTTGCGATCGTGCTAAGGCATTTTATAGATACTAATTTATTTTCTTTTTGTCAATAGCACCCGTTACCGGTGGAGAAGCTTCCCTAGCGGCCCCATTTACAGCTGAGTGTGGTGATATTTCCTGCGTTCCTCACGTCATTCGAGAAGGTCGCGCTTCCCTAGTCACTTCCTTCGGGGTTTTTAAGGGCATGGCCTGTTACAGTCTAAACCAATTTTTCGCCGTCCTAGCCCTGTACTGGCTCACCACCAATTTCAGCGACACCCAATTTGCGTACGTCGACTTCTTCGCTGCCACCATACTTACCATGCTCATGGGATACACCAAGGCCTACCCCAGGCTAGAAGGACACCACAAACCAGATTCATCGTTAGCCGGCGCCTCTCACATAGGCTCCGTCATAGGACACATCTCCATAAACGTCGCTTTTCTCATGGTCGTTTTTCAATGGACCCGCGGGCAGACCTGGGCCGTGGTCTATGATCCTGCTTGGGACCCCAAAAATCAATATTACCCACACGTGGTTACCGCTTTTTTCGTCCTAACTTCATTCCAGTACATCTCCTTCCCCGTCACCTTTTCCCGCGGGCCTCCCTTTCGTCGCGTTTTTACCACTAACATCCCCTTTCTCGTAACGTGTATAGCCCTAACCCTAGCTTCCATCTATTTCACCTTGGGCATCCCGTACTGGCCGGCCCTGGCTAAATTTTTCAAATTTCGTTACGGACCCAGCCTTTGGCCCGGTCTCTTTTACCTTACCTTGGCATTCGCCAATTTTTTGGTGGCCTCCTTTTTCGAAACCGTAGTGCTGGGGCAGTGGCTCGCTCCATATCTGCGCCAGCGAGACCTTTTCCTGCGCAAAACCATACCGCGACACCAGGTTGTGGGTAACTTTCGCGCTTGGGCTCATGTTTTTACAGGGTTCGGTCAGCCATACAATATAACGGGACCTACTAGCTACCTCAGTACTCTGGACACTCCCCTAGACCCCTATGTGGCTTATGAAAGTGACGGCATTTTAAAGACGAAATTGTGAAGTTGCTATTTTTACAGATATTGTATTCCTTAAAAGGGGGGGGGTTTAATAAGCATATACATCATCATCATGCCCTTCTTATCTGCCTAACTTGACCAAGCTAGCACGAATTCGCGTTTTTGTGCCAGTTATTTTTGATAATCGATCATAATGTATCCCACATTTTCTTTGTTAATCATTTTTCGTTCTATGCATATTATAATAAATACTTAAAAACAATCACATTCACAAATTGTTCGGAACGTATGTATATGCTCGCGCGTGTTTATACTTAACACTCCGTTGGTTAGGTGGGGTCGTGAGGACCCCAAGCGGTTTATAAATGTTGTACAAAATAAGTTAGTTGTTATAATATCATTTTTACAAAAGCTTAATAAAATTAATCCTAGAGTATCTCTGCAAAATTTGGCTTGTTTTTATCAAATAGCCCTTAAGATACAGCGTGTTTTAAATGCCCGAGGTCTTCCAGGACCCCACCTTCTACAATATGAAACAACAACAAAAAAACTTCAATATTTTTTTTTTGAAATTTTTATCATAAACCATTACTCTTAACCTATCTGTAAAAAAATTTTTTCTAAACATATCCTTTTATTTGAGATATTTAATTTTTAAACTCAGATTTTAACATGTTTATTTTTCCTCGTGGTTTTTAAAAATGCTCATTTGCGTAAATTTTCTTGTGCATTTTGATATCTAAACATGTCTAACATTAATATGTGCTATATATTTGATATTTTTTGTCATGGTGTATAAATATAAAAAGATAAATTTTATCAAGTGGTCCCAAATAAATAAACATTAAATATTAGTTTGAGGAGTTTATACTTTATAGTTAATATTATAGTAGCTTAGGATTTAATAGACTAATAAACTTATATAATGTCTGTTTATATAGTAACTGAATTTGAACTTGATATTTAAAACAAATTAAATTTGATATTAAATATGTGTAGAAAGTCTCATTTTTTGCAAAATTGACTATTTTTATAACCTTCTATGATGTATTACATGAAGATTATTTTCATATTCCCAAATTCAACCTTATATGATGTATTTCTATTGTAAAAATCTTAAACTAAGTTGAACAATAACAAAAAAAACTTTTCTGTCTCAAAAAATAAAAAGTCAGAACTTCCTTAAGTTTGGACAACTCTATTTTTTTTGTTTTGATGTTTTTTTATGCCAACAAAAACCATGAACTTATTTTACCATTGTTTAAATATAAACTGACTATTTTATACTTTACCTTTTTAATCTAAAATAATTTAAATTTTTAAACTAAGAAAACTTGTAGGAAATCTCATTTTTTACACAAAATTTACTATAGAGCCTCATAAAATTTTTGTTTTAAGATTTAACAATTCGATTTTTTTCCTATTCTTAATTCTAACCTTCTATGATGTATTTCAATTAATTAATTTTTTTTAATAGGCATTTTTTATTAAATGAAACTATAAAAATCATATGCGAGGTAAACATTCGAAAATTGCGATAGCGTTGAAATGACAAATAATGATTCCGATTTTCTGTTTAATGAAAAAAGTTTCCCTATTGTCAAGGGTATTGGCAGCTATACGGCGTCCCAATTCTTTCAGATGGGCTTGGGTTTTAGGACCTATTGTTGTAAGGGTAGTGGTCACTATAGGGGAGAAAAGCAGTGTGGAATTAAGTTTTGCTTATTTAGCGGACTTTAATATTTCAGAATCAACAAAGGGGTCTTTGTTTTGGTGTGAGGGAGCAAAGGCGTCCGGACAAGCTTAGTCCCAAGCTAGGCCTAGCCCTTTTGCCCATGGGATGAGGGTCTGTCCATCAGGTCTCTTCTTGTCGCTAAGGCAAAGACCATTAGGTTCCAATTGGGAGGGAAAGCCCGCCTTTTTGAATGTCTTCTGAAGAGCATTTACAAATGTGTGCCGTAGAAATCTGGCCTTATTAAATTTGCAATGCAGGCCGTGTTGACCTTTTGTACCAACGTATGAGCCACATAAGTTGCATTGATGAGAGGCAACTATATCACATCCTAGGCGGAGCCCTGCTGCAATCCTAAAGGTCATGAGTCCGACTTGGGATGGCCTTTAACCTAACCACTCGTGGCCGGACCTTGTGCAAAACTTCTTAAAGCTGGTAACTCCTCCAACGATACGCCCGATATAAGAGTTTTAAGGGCATGGTCGTAGAGAGAAGTGTTCCAACTTTTTTGAGAGTTTATGGTAGGGAATGGAGTGTTAGGGTCGGACAAAGAACTCCACATGTCGTGAAGTCCAAAAATTAGAAAAATAATGGCGAAGAACAGTAGTAACTTTTTTACTTTAAAAAACATAGGGCCAAAAATTCCCTAGGTTTGAACATCTCTAATTTTTTGTTTTGAAGTTTTTTTATGCCAAATTTTCGATAATTATAGTTCCAAACTTATTTTATGATCTTATAAATTAAATTCAGAAATTGGGGGGGGGGGGGGGGGGGAGGGGGATTGTTATTAATAAATATAGTCACATAGAAGGCAATTTTGGGGGTTGCACTAATTTTAATTTGTGACAATGTCAACAAGTTTATTACAGGCTTGAAAGATTGATGCCTGTTGTTTTAACGAACAATAGTTTTTTTCGCAAAGATGACTTCTGTTTAAAAATGAGCAACTTATTTTAGATTTTTCGAAATATTGGTCAAAATTCGCGGTAGCTCTTTAATATTGCTCATGCGAGATGGTGGACCCGATTGGATTTAGAACTAGGCTCTTTTCAACATTAATTTCCATTTGTCTATATTTAAATACATCTATATTTATCTTGTGTATTTTCAATCGTACTTTATTTTATGATTCCACGTATGCCTACATCTTCATTTTTTTCGTTTTACTGCGAAATTTATCTTCTCGTCCTTTCCGGCGTAGCTATCATCTTTTCTCTCTATATGGCCATATCATCTTAGTCTATTTATTCAAGCTTTGTCTTCATAGATGTTGCACTCAGATTTCTCCCTACTTCTTCATTGTGTTTTTGTTATTTTTTGCTTATTTGTAACATCCATCCATAGACTAGATAGACTGCTCATCAACGCACACAATGTGTACCCTTTTTTCAACCATTTTGAAACGAGGATTGTAACGTTGTGAGCATATAGAAATTAGTAATTTTCGCAAATTAAATAATTTTAAAAAGGTAAATAAAAAAATATTAAAGTGGGTAGATATAAAAAACAGCATTTTATAATAAATATCATTTAAAAAATACATAAAAATTAAAAACTGCGATAAAAGTTTGTTAACATAGTGCCATCAATATTTTGTATAATATTAATTTATTGACGTTTTTTTTAATTTATAAACTAGTGAGGAAGGTAAATTGACTGTTATAGGGCAAAATTACAGGTTAAAATACACCAAATACACTCTTCAAAATGGAGGAAAATTAGACACACAATTACCCATATTCAACATATGGCATGAGCAGTCTATATTCTAAGCATCCATCTTAGCATTCTCATCTCCATGGATGCTAGTTGCTCTTAATTATTCCATGATTTCGGGGCTATACAGTGTACCAGTCTTGTTGGGATTTTTTGTCACACAAAACGCATGTTAAATTTCTCCGTGAGTCATCCATAATTTATACTTGGATTATTTTAACCATTCCATCATCCACTTGAAGTGTCGATCCTAGATATTTAAAGGACTTAACGCTTCTAAATTCCCATTCGCCTAATATAAGGGTTGTACATTGCTCTTTTTGATTTGGGTGCAACCTTTAAAATTTACTTACGTATGAATCATATTTAATTTGTTAAAATTTACAATAAACCATTTAGTATTTGACATTTTTCAGTAAATAAGGATTGTATTTTATATATTCAATTAGGTATCTATCTCAAATTTTTTAAGAGGGCTGCAATTAATAAATACTAATGTTTAATTACAAGCAAATAAATTAGTCTTAATTACACTAGTCAACAAATAATAGTCTTGTGTAAATAACCGGGGAACGGTCAACATATTTCGATAGAGTTTTTTGTGGTGAACACAAATATGTTTTCGTTTTTTTCCTATACGTCAAGTTTTTTAGATATTTCGACTCAAAGTTAATGACCGTTTTTGACCCTTTTCGATGTTCAATAGAGCGATATTGAATGGCTAAAAAAAAATTTAAACATCTTAATGGTAGAACCAATTTAGGGTAAACCATTGAAAAATGATTTTTTCCCTATTGTTTTTACTTTTTCCAAAATATCAAATTTCAATTAGTCCCTATGCGAAGCGGCATCCTTTGAGCCTCCCTCTCTCCCTTTCTATCTAATTGGGTTATATGTAGAGACCTGCACGGGCGGCCCGGTTCGGAAAAGCCCGGAGCCCGGCCCTAAATTTTGAAACTTTAAAATGGCCAAACCGGGCCTAATTCATAAAATATAGGCCCGGAATAATTTAGAAGTAAATAATTTAGAAGTAGTAGTCTAAGTAGTTCCTTGTTCTGTTTAAAACAATAATTACAAAAAATTAATTAATTACAAGTTATTGATTACTCCTAATAGCTGAAAATATTCAGAAATAATTTTATAAAGTAAAGGAAATTGACACCTACATAAAGGTAAAGATCAACGAGAAAAAACAGAAATATTGGAATGGTGGAAAGTACACCTCTAGAATATGTTCGATTCGAGATTAGATTCGGATTCGATTCAAAATTTCGAATCGAATTCGAAACCATAGGTCTGAATTTCGACTCGAATATTTACCTGGTGAGATTCGAAAATCCGAATTGAATCTTTAAAAAGGGATTCGAAAAATCTATATATATAAAGTAAAGTGTATATATGTATGTAAGGGCTAATCTCTGAAACTACCGGCCCGATTCGCGCGAAAATTTACCCCTAGGTTCCCAGGGCGGCCAGGGGTAAAATAGCTTTTTCAGAATCCTATTCCTTTTAATTTTCGAGATATTGGGTTTTATGCGTTTTGACGTTCAATAAAATGTCAATCAAACGCACCTCCTCGCGTTCGTCGAAAATTTGAATATACAGACGGTTTTTTAGTAAAGGTGTATCACTTTTAATATTTTTTTAAAAAGTAGCTTTAAAAATATCGTACATTTCATGATCCCTACCTATGTGCCATTTTAATTCAAGATTAATTCTGTAATTTTGATCAATATTCCATATTTGTTGGTTATTTAAATTCAACAATTTATATTGTTATTTTTTTTAAATTAATTAATTTATTTATATTTTACAAATTTTCAGACTACCTTAGTGTTTTAAACGTATATCGTTACACATGTGAATTTTTTTTTAATTAATTAATTTATTTATATTTTACAAATTTTCAGACTACCTTAGTGTTTTAAACGTATATCGTTACACATTTGCATCCCTACCTATGTGCCATTTTAATTCAAGCGCCTAATTCAAGATTAATTCTGTATTTTTGATAAATATTCCATATTTATTGGTTATTTAAATTCAACAACCAGATAATAATTTAGATGTATATTTTTAAAAAAGAATTTACTTATTTCTTCCTTATTTATACCCGATTCGCGCGAAACTTTACCCGTAGGTTCTCAGGGCGGCCAGGTGTAAAATAACTTTTTCAGGTTGCTAAAATTCCTTTTAGTTTTAAAAATATCGGACATTTCTCGGCCTTTTGGTTTTAAAAAAGGGCTAAATTCTGAAACTTCATATCCGATTCGAGCGAAAATTTAGCCGTAGATGCCCAGATAGGCCAGGGGTAAAATATCTTTTTCAGATTCCTAAAATACCTTTTTGTTTTAAAAATATCTGACATTTCCCGTCCAGTTTCATTTATAGCAGCATATACAATAATGACGTCATACATACAAAGCTGAAGTTTTCTCGAATTAGATATTTAAAAGTATAATAAAAATGTTACAGTATACGGTTAAAATTATTGGGGTTTAACAGACTATTTAAATTAAATAAATAAAATTTAAATTATGCAGTTTTTGTCATTATTATCACGTGGTCGACCATAGAAGCATATTTTTAATAATTATCCATCCTTCAATTAATTATTTTATTATATTAAAGAAAATTGTATTTCAAATAAATCAGCTAACTAGAAAAATAAAATAATGGTATTATTGTATAATAAGTAACAGCATTAATAAGCAATTTTTTTAACAACATTTAATTTTAGTCGGATTTGATGACTAAAACAGAATTTGCATTTGGTTTGTCTTATTATATAAATATATACTAAAAATAGTGGGTTCATAAAATCATTCGGACCTTTCACATTATAAATTATTTCATATATGACCCCATTTTAGATAAGTCTTATTAATAGCTTATACTTAATTAACCACTTAAGGACTGAGCCAAAGCAACGCTTGGCCGGGCACAGCTAGTTTTAAATAAACAAGACGAAAATAATTAAGCCTTTTTCATCTTACCGCAAATTAGTTATTTTCTCCGATCACTAAATTTAAATTTTATGAGCATACACAAAAAATCACTTTACATAGAATATGGGGAACTTCAAAAAAAAATTCCAAAATTTTTGCTAATATTTTAGGTCAACTATTATTTACTGTTTATTATTATTTTTAATTGTTATGCAATTTATGGGCTCGTTTTTTGGTTGTCCGTTGTCCGTCCGTTGTCCGTTGTCTACCCTCCCTATCTATTTGCATTGGGTATATTAAGTTATCGATTTTTTAAATTAATGCATGAGAAAGAGGTGCCCCACGCCCACCCCTCATCTCTATCTCCCTCGCTGTGTTTTTAAATTAATGCATAAGAGGTGCCCCACCCCTCATCTCTATCTCCCTCGCTTTCGGGCGGGGTCGGGTTTTAATTGCTACGTTAAATTATTATATAATAAACATAAATAAAAGTTGTTTACTTTTAATTGCTATGCAATTTAACTAGTTTTTGGGTTAGAATCCCGGAGTTTTTTTGACTCTTATGATTGTTCTTGTTACTATCATTGATAATAAGACTTTTTGGCCGTCCGCTGGCTGCTGACCAATGAAAAAAATGACCATTGGCCAAAATGTGAATCCGAGTTTATTTTTTCGCTTTTTTTGACTATTATGATTGTTCCTGTTACTACCATTGCTATTATGACTTTTTGGCCGTCCGCTGGCTCCTGACCGATGGAAAAAATGACCATTGGCTAAAATGTGAATCGAATTATTTTTTTCGTTTTTTTTGACTATTATGATTGTTCCTGTTCCTACCATTGCTATTATGACTTTTTGGCCGTCCGCTGGCTGCTGACCAATGGAATAAAATGACCATTGGCCAAAATGTGATTCGAAAACTTTTTTTCGTTTTTTTTTGACTATTATGAATTTATATCCACTTTTACCGTGTCCTGGCTGCTGACCAATGGAAAAAAATGACCATTGGCCAAAATGTGATTCGAAAATTTTTTTTTCGTTTTTTTTACTCTTATGAATTTATATCCACTTTTACCGTGTGCTGGCTGCTGACCAATGGAAAAAATGACCATTGGCCAAAGTGAGCATCAAAATTTTTTTTTCCGTTTTTTTGGCTATCATTGACTTATAGAGTATCTGTTGGTAATGAATGACCAATAGAAAATGACCATTGGCCAAATTTTTGATTTTTTTAATTAAAAATTGTTCAAATTCAACAAAAAATTTCTCCCAACAAATCTGCAAATTCTTAACATTGTGATGTTTTATAATATAATGTTTGTTA
Source organism: Gordius sp. MW1 (assembly GCA_964036665.1). Lineage (NCBI taxonomy): Eukaryota > Metazoa > Nematomorpha > Gordioida > Gordea > Gordiidae > Gordius > Gordius sp. MW1. The sequence continues at coordinate 6,706,624 of OZ038529.1, read as the reverse complement.
GACCCATAATCACTAAAGGCCATAAAAACTAATGTAATACGCAACTAGATGCAAACACTAAATCTAACCCTAACCCTTGCCTAGATTACATTTTGCCTATAAATGGAAAATTTATATTAGGCATTTAATACCCCCCTATAGGCATTATCGCCCCTTCCCACCTTTCTCGCCCATAAATTGCACAGCAAATATGATACATTTATACGAAGTACAGATGAGTCGTCCCCCCTTTCCTTCCCCTCTTCCCTTCCCTTCTCCCCCTTCCCACGAGGGCCGAAGGCCTGAGTTTTTGTACTTATCCATTAAACTTTAACATAAATAATTAAACTATAAATAATATTTTTTGATATGCATTAACCTTATATATATGCCTAGATTTTATTTATAACTTAAACATTCTAGGTTTATAATAAAACAAGATAATAACCCGTTGTAGGTACCGAAACTAAATAATAGATAAACTCCAATTTATGCCATCTAGGCGAACTTTTAATTAGAGACTATATTAATTTAAATAATTTTGATACTGAAGAATAAAAATAAGTTAATGGTTTGGGACAATAATAAATCAACGAATTTGCAACCTGCAATCATCGTCTAAGTTTGCCTTATATAACAAACAAAGACTTACTAAAATTAAAATATCAATATTTTATCATTTTCGCCTTTTAATTGCTATGCAATTTATGGGCTCGTTTTTTGTTGTCCGTCCGTTGTCCGTTGTCCACCAAGTTATGTCGCCAGCTTTATGACCTGGAGGTAGTGATGCGGAAAAACCGAGAAAAATCTCGGTCTCGTCTCGTCTCGAAAAACCGAGACGAGACGAGACGAGAATGTGAAAAATGGAGTCGAGATCGAGACGAGAATTTTGATGCCGAGACGAGACGATACGAGATTTTTTCGGCGATATCTCGACTTTTTATTGATCGTTAGATTTTAGTAAATTATTGTGTATTTTAATTTGCATAATTTACATTTAAGGTATTAAGTGTAAATCAATTTGTATGTAATATATTTGATATTAAAAAAATTCCTAAGTGTAGTAAATATTATATATTTTTGCAAAAAATTTAAAATTTGGCAATCATTATGGTTGACCCTTAGGGTATGTGAATAATTTTATAATCTAGGCTTAGAATGAGTTTTGATGGAATAGTAAATGTTTCAAAAGCATATTTATTTCGCAGTTACTCATCGTGTAAGATGCGTTAATTATAAATTGGTGTTTGGGTTGGCAGGTGCATTCAAATACTATAATTTCTTTAATTGTGCAATATAAAATAAATGCACGAACCTATCCTATATTTGATAAATAACAATTTAATGGCAAAGTTAGTTAGAATTGGAAATTAATTGTAAATTTAAATACGTGAATCCTATAATAATGCTGCTTTAATTGTTGTTTTTACAACGTTTTAATATATGCAACTAGTTATCAATTCTGTAAATAATAATATTATCATTCAAAGTCACTCACACTTTGTGGTTTATAACGCTATAATAAACATGCAACAAACACTATGGGCTATAATTGATGATGGTAATATTAGTGTATTTAAACGTTTGCCTTAAATATGTTAGGTCTACTCTGAAGCTTTAGCCAGGGTTAATAAAGGGTCTTAATTTGCTCAATTATGCAACTATGTCAACTATAAGCGAACTTATAATTTTCTAAGTCTATTTATATATGACAGAGACCGTGAATTTGATACAAATGTTATAATTTGCTAGAACAATAAAATTTAATTTTCTATACTTCAAATTTATTTATAATTTTTTTAGTCTGCACTTTTCATAGAAAATGTTATCTTTATGAATTAATTCATATCTTTATATTGTCAGTAAGAGTCGTGTCCCGCTAAATCTTTAAAAAGTTTGTGTATTAAAGTTTTTCAAAATATATAAAAGTTTGCCATTTGGATTTTTTAACACTTATTTAATATTTTTAATAAAACAGGAAAAAAATTTATTCCGTATATATTTTTTTTTAAAGTCGAGACGAGACGAGAATTCTCGTCGAGACGAGACGAGAATTCTCGTCGAGACGAGACGAGATCGAGATTTTTTAGACCGAGACGAGACGAGATCGAGATTTTCATAATCACTCCCGAGACGAGACGAGATTTTGTTTTCGAGACCGAGACGAGACGAGATCGAAACACTACCTGGAGGTCTTGAGTTCAACAGGGAGAGGACGAATTTTTTTTTATTTTTTTTTAAATTAAATTAATATTTTGTTCTTGTTAATAACATTGATAATATGACTTTTTGACCGTCCGCTGGCTACTGACCAATGAAAAAAATGACCATTGGCCAAATAAATCGAAATTTTTAATTGCTATATGCAATTTATGGTATTTTTTCGTCTTTGAATAGGTTAACATTGATAATTACCCTATGCCCTTTCCTACAAGGGCCTACGCCTCTACTGATATGGGTCCCTGTGCCCCTTACCAAAGCCTATGCCTCTACTGATACGGGTCCCTGTGCCCCTACCAAACCCTATGCCTTTACTAATGTGGGTTCGAATCCCGGAGAGGGCAAAATTTTTATTTATTTTTTAAATTAAATTAATATATTGTTCTTGTTAATACCATTGATAATATGGCTTTTTGGTCGTCCACTGGCTACTGACCAATGGAAAAAAATGACCATTGGCCAAAATGTGATTCGAAAATTTTTTTTTCTTGTTTTTTTTGACTCGTATGTATTTATAGACCGTATCTTGGTGCTGACCGATAAGAAAAATGACCATTGGCAAAATTGTTTTTTACAAGGGCCTATGCCTATACTGATACGGGTCCCTGTGCCCCTACCAAACCCTATGCCTTTATTAATGTCTATTCGAATTCCGGAGAGGGCAAAATTTTTATTATTTTTTAAATTAAATTAATATATTGTTCTTGTTAAAACCCTTGATAATATGACTTTTTAACCGTGCCCTGACTACTGACCAATGGAAAAAAATGACCATTGGCCAAATTGTGAATCGAAATTTTTTTTCCGTCTTTTTTCAGTCTTATGATTGTTCCTGTTAATACCATTGATAATATGACTTTTTGGCCGTCCGCTAGCTGCTGACGAATGGTAAAAAATGACCATTGGCCAAAGTGGCATCAAAAATTTTTTTTCGTTTTTTTTGGCTATCATTGACTTATAGAGTATCTGTTGGTACTGACCAATGAAAAAAATGACCATTGGCCAAATTGTAAATCGAAATTTTTTTTCCGTTTTTTTTGACTCTTATGATTGTTCCTGTTAATACCATTGATAATATGACTTTTTGGCCGTCCGCTGGCTGCTGACCAATGGAAAAAAAGACCATTGGCCAAAGTAAGCATCAAAAAATTTTTTTCCGTTTTTTTGGCTTTCATTGACTTATAGAGTATCTGTTGGTACTGACCAATGGAAAAAAATGACCATTGGCCAAATTTTGTAAATAACCTAAAAATTTATTATAGATGGTCTAACAGACAGCCAACTCTGTAATATATTTTTAACCTTATAAATGCATATATATTTTTTTATTGGGTTAATATATTTCATTTAATTAGATTGTGATTTCATAGAAAACCTAAAAAGTAATAGTTAAAAAAATATAGGTATTAGATTCTAATTTACGATACAATATATTGATAGAAACTAACACAAAATTTGAAACCTCCTTCAAAAGTATAATCATAGCCCGTTCTTTCTAATTAAATTCAATCTTCTATTAAACTATTAAAACACGAATTGTACTTTATTAGATGGCGCGCGTAAGTTTATATAATTAGTAAAATTTTTCTACGTGTCATAGATATTACACCGCACGTGAATAAGTCAAAATGCATAATAGAATTTTTAATAACAATTTTAAAATAAAAATAATATATGCTAGAGATAACCCATCTTCGAAGTCTGTCAGGTAGTTAGCTTATATCATTATTAATTTTGCCTGTGTATATACTCCTTTTTGTTTTACTTGAATATTTTAGGAAGATCGAAAGGTATAAAAAACTTTATCCTAATATAAACATACAAAATTTGCATAGTGGCTACAATGAATGGATATAGTAAATATTGATGTCACAATTTTTAAAACATAAACAAAGTAGTTATTTGTAGTTAGAAAATTACTGTTCATTATTTATAAATAACTATTTTAATCTAACTATTCAAAATAAATTTTATAGCAATTGTCAAGTTGCCAAATAATTACCGTAAATTGATGCATTCTTTTACTATCAATACGACTTATAAGTTTTTAATATTTTTTAACTATTTCATTTTAACTTATAAGGTGCTGTAATCACGGCTAAAAAAAGGTGTAAGTAAAACAAAAATTTTAAAACTAAGCATGCTGAGTGTCGTATATCGATTTATATGCTTTATTCTAAACTTCCCTCCCCCCGCTTACTTCTATTTTTATGAGCTCTTTTACTTTTGGAAATGTGCCAAGTTGTTTATTCTCACCCCACTTATATACGATCAAATTGATTTTACGCGTGACGATGATTTTACATTTACCACTCGTTTTTATTGCCATCGCGATCGCGGATATATATTATGATCATTTCGCTACTTTTTGGTTGTTGGTAATAAATAAATAAAATTCAGAATGTAAGTTTTGGAAATAAATAAAACTCGGGCCTTCGGCCCTCGTGGGAAGGGGGAGAAGGGAAAAGAAGAGGGGAAGGGAAGGAGGGACGACTCATCTGTACTTCGTATAAATGTATCATATTTGCTATGCAATTTATGGGCGAGAAAGGTGGGAAGGGCGAGAATGCCTATAGGGGGGTATTAAATGCCTAATGATTAATTAATTATTTATACAAATTTTCCATTATAGGCAAAATGTAATATAGGCAAGGGTTAGGGTTAGATTTAGTGTTTGCATCTAGTTGCGTTTGCGTATTACATTAGTTTTTATGGCCTTTATTGATTATGGGTCTAACAAACATTATATTATAAAACAACACAATGTTAAGAATTTGCAGAATTGTTGGGAGAAATTTTTTGTTGAATTTGAACAATTTTTAATTAAAAAAATCAAAAATTTGGCCAATGGTCACTTTTTCTCTATTGGTCAGTACCAACAGATACTCTATAAGTCAATGATAGCCAAAAAAAACGGGAAAAAAAATTTTGATGCTCACTTTGGCCAATGGTCATTTTTTTCCATTGGTCAGCAGCCAGGACACGGTAAAAGTGGATATAAATTCATAAGAGTAAAAAAAACGAAAAAAAAATTTTCGAATCACATTTTGGCCAATGGTAATTTTTTTCCATTGGTCAGCAGCCAGGACACGGTAAAAGTGATATAAATTCATAATAGTCAAATAAACGAAAAAAATAATTTCGATTCACATTTTGGCCAATGGTCATTTTTTCCATCGGTCAGGAGCCAGCGGACGGCCAAAAAGTCATAATAGCAATGGTAGTAACAGGAACAATCATAATAGTCAAAAAAAAAACGAAAAAATAAACTCGGATTCACATTTTGGCCAAAGGTCATTTTTTTCATTGGTCAGCAGCCAACGGACGGCCAAAAAGTCTTATTATCAATGATAGTAACAAGAACAATCATAAGAGTCAAAAAAACTCCGGGATTCTAACCCAAAAACTGGTTAAATTGCATAGCAATTAAAAGTAAACAAGTTTTATTTATATTTATTATATAACATTGGTCAGCAGCCAGCGGACGGCCAAAAAGTCATAATAGCAATGGTAGAAACAGGAACAATCATAATAGTCAAAAAAAAACGAAAAAAATAATTTCGATTCACATTTTGGCCAATGGTCATTTTTTTCATTGGTCAGCAGCCAGCGGACGGCCAAAAATTCTTATTATCAATGATAGTAACAAGAACAATCATAAGAGTCAAAAAAACTCCGGGATTCTAACCCCAAAACTAGTTAAATTGCATAGCAATTAAAAAGTAAACAACTTTTATTTATGTTTATTATATAACTAGTTAAATTGCATAGCATTAAAAGTAAACAACTTTTATCTATGTTTATTATATAATAGATAATTTAACAAATCTTATATATAACACACCGAGGGAGATAGAGATGAGGGGTGGGGCACCTCTTATGCATTAATTTAAAAAATAACACAGCGAGGGAGATAGAGATGAGGGGTGGGGCACCTCTTTCTCATGCATTAATTTAAAAAGCGATAACCTAATATACCCAATGCAAATAGATAGGGAGGGTAACGGACGGACAACGGACGGACGACGGACGACGGACAACCAAAAAACGAGTTCATAAATTGCATAGCAATTAATATCGTATTCTTCGGAATACGAAAATCGGTAGTTCTAGAAAAAACGAGGGCCTTCGGCCCTCGTGGGAAGGGGGAGGGGAGAAGGGAAGGGGGGAAGGGAAGGGGGAAGGGAAGGAAAGGGGGGACGACTCATCTTTACTTCGTATAAATGTATCATATTTGCTATGCAATTTATGGGCGAGAAAGGTGGGAAGGGGCGAGAATGCCTATAGGGGGGTATTAAATGCCTAATGATTAATTAATTATTTATACAAATTTTCCATTATAGGCAAAATGTTATATAGGCAAAATGTAATATAGGCAAGGGTTAGGGTTAGATTTAGTGTTTGCATCTAGTTGCGTATTACATTAGTTTTTACGGCCTTTAGTGATTTTGGGTCTAACAAACATTATATTATAAAACATCACAATGTTAAGAATTTGCAGAATTGTTGGGAGAAATTTTTGTTGAATTTGAACAATTTTTAATTAAAAAAATCAAAAATTTGGTGAATGGTCATTTTTTCTCCATTGGTCAGTACCAACAGATACTCTATAAGTCAATGATAGCCAAAAAAACGGAAAAAATATTTGATGCTCACTTTGGCCAATGGTCATTTTTTTCCATTGGTCAGCAGCCTGCACACGGTAAAAATGGATATAAATTCATAAGAGTAAAAAAAACGAAAAAAAAATTTTCGAATCACATTTTGGTCAATGGTCATTTTTTTCCATTGGTCAGCAGCAAGGACACGGTAAAAGTGGATATAAATTCATAATAGTCAAAAAAAACGAAAAAAAATTTTCGAATCACATTTTGGCCTATGGTCATTTTATTCCATTGGTCAGCAGCCAGCGGACGGCCAAAAAGTTATAATAGCAATGGTAGGAACAGGAACAATCATAATAGTCAAAAAAAACGAAAAAAATAATTTCGATTCACATTTTTGCCAATGGTCATTTTTTCCATCGGTCAGGAGCCAGCGGACGGCCAAAAAGTCATAATAGCAATGGTAGTAACAGGAATAATCATAATAGTAAAAAAAAGACGAAAAAATAAACTCGGATTCACATTTTGGCCAATGGTCATTTTTTTCATTGGTCAGCAGCCAGCGGACGGCCAAAAAGTCTTATTATCAATGATAGTAACAAGAACAATCATAATAGTCAAAACTAAAACGAAAAAAAAACTTGGAATCACATTTTGGCCAATGGTCATTTTTTCCATCGGTCAGCAGCCAGCGGACGGCCAAAAAGTCATAATAGCAATGGTAGTAACAGGAACAATCATAATAATCAAAAAAAAACGAAAAAATAAACTTGGATTTACATTTTGGCCAATGGTCATTTTTTTCATTGGTCAGCACTCAGCAGCCAGCAGACGGCCAAAAAGTTATAATAGCAATGGTAGTAACAGGAACAATCATAATAGTCAAAAAAAACGAAAAAATAAACTTGGATTCACATTTTGGCCAATGGTCATTTTTTCTTTGGTCAGCAGCCAGTGGACGGCCGAAAAGTCGTATTAGCAATGGTAGTAACAGGAACAATCATAATAGTAAAAAAAAAAAAGAAAAAATAAACTTGTATTCACATTTTGGCCAATGGTCATTTTTTTCATTGGTCAGCAGCCAGCAGACGGCCAAAAAGTCTTATTATCAATGGTAGTAACAAGAACAATCATAGGAGTCTAAAAAACTCCGAGATTCTAACCCAAACCCTTGTAGTGGGGTAATTATAGCAATTAATATCAATGTTACCCAATTCAAAAACGAATAGATATACTTATGCATCAATTTAACGTAGCAATTAAAACCCGACCCCGCCCGATAGCGAGGGAGATAGAGATGAGGGGTGGGGCACCTCTTATGCATTAATTTAAAAAATAACACAGCGAGGGAGATAGAGATGAGGGATGGGGCACCTCTTTCTCATGCATTAATTTAAAAAATCGATAACCTAATATACCCAATGCAAATAGATAGGGAGGACATCAACGGACAGACATGAACGGACAACCAAAAACGAGCCCATAAATTGCATAGCAATTAATAAATACATGTAGCTAGAAATTTAAATAAATATTTTAAAGCGTATTTATAATAATACTAAAATGGTGTCACTCAAAAATAACAAGAAATACTATTCCCAGGAATAGTAAACTGAGTTAAATTCTTTAAATTTTTAATCCTTGAAAAATATTATAATTGATTAAAATGGTACACTAATAAATTAATGTTTACAATATAATATTTTTGCACTTTAGTAACACCTGCCGAAGGTAGTGCTAACAATTTTAATGGGAATTAAAATTTTTATTATAAATCTATTTTATATAGGGGATAAATTAATCGATCAACTCGGACGTAACGATATGTTTTGATTTATACACCTAAGGAACTTTAAAAATATTTATTACATATACATATAAAATTATAGTTGATTTCATGAAAGAAGATAAAAAAATTATTAATTTATTAAAACATTGCTATACTAATCCCACGAACCAAGAAGCAAAAATTTCGGAATTTAGTTATATAAGTATTTTGTAACATTTTCTAAATAAAATATAAGTGAGTGGTGAACAACTTGTCAACTTAACTTTAAATTCTAATGATTTTAATAACTTTAATTAATTTATAGATCTTAATGCTACCAAATCAATAAGCAATTTACAAAGTAAGAATTATTTAACTTAAATTCTATTCACAATTTTATGAATTTGGAATTAAATGTCATAAGTGTTTTTCATTGCTATTGATTATTAATTGATTATCGATTATTGATCAAAAAACCATAACATACCTCCTTCTACTCACCCCCTCCCCCCGCCCTTCTCAATCAAACGTTATAGGCGATAGTAGCGCTTAGCTAGCTAGTATTCCTCAATTTGACCTTGGACCCGTGAGTGGCAAACATACACCACTACCCTGCCACGATCTCAGTAAAAGTCAACCTTAGTATTAATTGCTGTCATTTTAACACATATATTCTCAAAGATTTCCTCTTTTAATTATAATTACTATTTTAATTATTTAACTAGTTTTTGGTATTTATTTTTATTCATTTAAAGGGTTGCGAAGTATTTAGGAACAAAATGCACCAAATTTGAGTGAAAAACGCATTTCTTGTTAAAAAAAATGTTAATTTTATCCCTCCTTAAATCATTATTGCCCCCCCCCCTTTAATTGCAATGGTGGCTACGCCTATGACTTATTATAATTAATATTGTAAAATTTTTGGTTAGTTATTTAATAACAATTTAAGATATTTGCAATATTTGACTCACTTCGTTTACGCTGTAATTAATTAAAAATTAATAAAAAGTTCGGCTTTGTCCGTATATCTATTTATTTATTTATTAATATTGAATATTGTATATTCACGAGGGGGGTGGGGTAAATGGAATCGGAAATTAATTATAGGGTAAATTGATTTTGGTAAATATTTTAATCCTAGGTTAGGTTAAATCGAATTTGCAAATGATAGAGGTCTCTAATCTTTATATTTTTATCAATCTTTAAAACATACTTAAGGGTTTGGTTTTAATCTAAATTTATAATTAGTGTAGGGTAGGTAAATCTTCAGCCGTAAAAAATGACCAACAAGGCCTTTTGGGTGAATAATAATGATTTCAAAATTTTGCCAAATCCCCCTGACAACTCTTTTTTTCATTTTTATTATTCTGATGGCTTACTAAGATATTGACATATTTATTTTATATATGCATGAGCATAGGCCAAATATAATGATTTTTACGAAAGTAATGTATATTCTTTACTAATTTTGGGAGTTTATATACCACATATATATGAGAGGCCTACTATATTTAAAGGGAAAAAGATTAAATTAATAATTACCTCTTCCTACGTGTTCCTAAAAGCTATTTTACCCCTGGCCACCCTGGGCACCTACGTGTAAAGTTTCGAGCGTATCGGGCGGGTAGTTTCAGAATTTAGCCCTTTTTTAAAACTAAAAGGAATTTTAATTGCTATGCAATTTATGGGCTCGTTTTTGGTTGTCCGTCGTCCGTTGTCCGTTTTTTTATTAATTTTTTTTTTAATTAAACTAATATTTTGTTCTTGTAAATACCATTTAACTGTCTGCTAACCATTAGAAAATATCACCACTGGCCAAAGTGATGGAAAATTTGTATAAATAATTAATTAATCATTAGGCATTTAATACCCCCTATAGGCATTCTCGCCCCTTCCCACCTTTCTCTCCCATAAATTGCATAGCAAATATGATACATTTATACGGAGTATAGATGAGTCGTCCCCCCTCCCCTTCCCCTCCTCCCCTTCCTTCTCCCCCTTCCCACGAGGGCCGAAGGCCCGAGTTTAATATTTTTATATTCAATCTTTGCATTTTTAAGAATAAATTCATTTATAGCGATATTTAAAAACTAAAAAACTTGAAAAATAATCGAACGAATCTTAAAAAATTTTTTGAATCGAATTCGAATCATTATTTTAATATTCGACGACTCGCGAATCGAATATTTTTTAAATAAAAATATCGAATCCGAATGGAATATTAAAAATATTCGATTTTATTTGAAATCCAGAGGCGTAGTGGAAAGACCACAGTGTCAAGCATTTAGATCCCTTGTTTGAGGATTTTTTCGACATCTCCTTCATCTGCCTCGAGTGAGGTGTTTTTAGTCAGCGGCCCGGATTTATGAAGACCGGAGAACAAATTTAAACGCGGAAATTTTTGATGCCGTATTTTTTTGCATCAAAACAGTTCCATTATCGATTTATAATTATATTATGTGCGTTTTATTTTTTAATTAAAAATTTTACCAATGATTAAATTCCTGCAATTATATAAATTCAGGGCCGGGCCCGGGCCTTGTTGCCTGATTTTTTTCCATTTTAAATTCCGGGCTCGGGTCGGGCCTTAAAAAAATCGATTTTGCAGGTCTCTAGTTATATGCCTATATTACACTATACCCTTAGTGCATGTAAGTGATTGATGGTGTGTGGTGGGTGCAAGAGTAGTGGCTTAATACGATCTATTACTATAGTAGAGAAGAGAGGGAGGATGACAGCGTAGTAGTAAGAATAGCTCGTATTAACACACTACTCTATCCCCCACCACACACCATCAATTACTTACATACATGCACTAAGGGTATAGTGTAATATAGGCATATAACCCAATTAGATAGAGAGGGAGAAAGGGAGGCTCAAAGGATGCCGCGATTTCGCATAGGAACTAATTGAATATTCGATATATTGGCAAAAGTAAAAACAATAGGGAAAAAAAATCATTTTTCAATGTTTTACCTTAAGTTGGTTCTACTTAGAGGTTAAAATTTTTTTTAGCTATTCAATTTCGCCCTATTGAGCGTCAAAAAGGGCCAAAAATGGTCATTTTCGTATCTTTGAATCGAAATATCTAAAATGACGTATAGGAAAAAAACGAAAAACATATTTGTGTTCACCACAAAAAACTCTATCGGAATATGTTAACCGATTCCTGGTTATTTTTTTTGTTAATTTATCTTAAAATTTTATAAGACATTTTATTTAATAATAATTTGAGGTAGTATCTATCTCAAATTTTTTAAGCGGGCTGCAATTAACAAACACTAATGTTTAATTACATGCAAATATAAATATAGTCTTATTGCAGATATTAAATTTTTAAATATCTGGAAACATATTAATGCAGTCTAAATTATTGCTCTATATTAATTTATCTTTAAATTTTATAAAACATTTTATTCAATAATATATTCAAGGTAGTATCTATCTCAAATTTTTTAAAAGGGCTGTAATTAATAAACACTTGCTTATAATTATTACTAGTAAATATAAACATAGTCATATAAGTTTTTTAATATCCACAAACATATTAATGCAGTCTTAATTAAGTTTATTGATTTACAATTTTATAGTGAACTAAAAAATTAAAACAATATATTTCATTTCTCTAATAATGTAATTGTAAACATCTAATTCTTTGGGCTTTAGCTTCCAGCTTTCTTTGGACTTGATATAAAATATATTGTTAATATGCATAATTTTTGTTTCCAAATTTCTCTGGTGTTCTTTCAGAGTTCAGAGCTTTGAACTATTCTCTGCTCATGCTCGTCATTGTCCCGATATTCAATGATACAAACTATTGATCTTACGCAATGTCCTTATCTGCTTCCGTTTGTTGAGATGGCGGTAGCCTTCGTTTATTTCCCCCCACATTCCAGGTGAAGAACACGCGCGTCGGTTAAGGGGAACGCCCTAGTTGTTTTAGCATTTTTGCGGTTTAGCGGAGATTTCCTGTGTATTATTGGAACTCAAAATGTAAATTAAATCACATTCTGTATTATCTAGTATATTTTCGGGGTGGGGGGATATTGTATATAAAATATATATCTGTCTCGCTCTTTATTTGCGAGCAGATATGCTACGTTAAAGATAGTTTTATCAAAGGGTTATATGGCACATTGGCCGCTAGTGCTAGGTAATAAAACAATCAACGAACTTGCAATTAATGTATAAAAGGGAGAGGGGGGAGGGATCGAATAAGTATGTATGAGATATGCAGTTTTACAACTTCTGTGTATGCGGGGGGGGGGGGGGGACAGGGGAGAATCTATATATACGACATCCGTATATACCACAGTTGCTTTAAAAGAATTTGTTTTAAATAATTATAACATGCTTCAAGCTCATCAGTCCAATATATATGCTATTTATGCCAATTAAATCGCATATATTTACTATAATCACTGATAAACCTGTTATAATAAGTCATTAACCCTAAAAATGATGATAGTTCTTTTTTATTAATAGGTATTCTCACATTTTAGATAGCATATATTTGTAAGATTTAATCTAACACAACCGTCTCCTAATATATGTCCTAAATACATAACCTGTTCTACAGCAAAACGCATTTCTTTTCAGCAATACGTAAACCTTTTGCTTTAATTAATTTTAACACAGTTATTAAACGCTTGTCATGTTCGCCCCTAGTGGAACCAATGATCAAGATATCGTCTAAATAAAAATTTATGCCTTCTAAATTTTATAAAAATATTGAGGCCATTGTTCTTTGAAAGATCGCTGCTGAAACACTTAAACCAAAAGATAAACGTTTAAATGCTTTTCTGTATTAATGGTCAATAAAATTTAGCGAACTTATTAGTAGGCGCAATTGCAAATAAGCATTAGCCAGATCAATTTTCGAAAAAAATTTAGCGCCTTCTAAATTTGCTAACACCATTTCAATTCTGGGGAGGGGCTATTTTAAATCTACAACACATTTATTGATTGTTATTCGGTAATCGGCACACACTCTTATCGTTCCATCTTTTTTTTTTAACCGGAACTAAAGGTGTTGCCCAATCCGAATATTGAAATGGCATGATTACATCATCTTTCAACCAAGTGTTAATAACATGTTCAACTTGGTCCTTCCATATCAGTGGAATGCGCCGGGCTGGGCAAAAATGTGGAGCGCTTTTCTCTTTAATTTTAATTATGTTATCGTTTATACATCCTACTTCGTTCGCAAAAATTTGTTCAAACTCTGATCTAATTTTGCCAATTTTAGCAAGCCATAAATCATTGTCGTTCTGAAAATCTCTACGATCCATTTTTAAAGAGGAATTCTCAGCATTTTTATATGCCTTTACCTCCATACATGAGGAACTAGTCTCATTATTTGAAACCTTTACCTCATTTGAAATTAAGGAGACACCCGCTGCCGTAACAATTACGGACGCAGGCTCGGACCCGACCTTATTTATAGCTTTATTATCACTCATATTATCCTTATTGCAGTGAACAAGATTAACTTTATTTTTTTAAATTTCCAATATTTAAGTAAGGGACCAATTTTTTTATCCATGTCCATCCCATTATATTTTCATTAACAATAAAAATATCAAATTTTACTCTTTGCCCCGCGGCGCTCACATTCACTTTCGTATAACCTAAGATGTTAATCGGACAGCCATTTAATTGCTTTGCCAAAATCCTAGCTTTTTTAAATAATTTATGAGGCCAATATTTTTTAAAATTTACTTGCGAAATTAGCGAATAGTAGAGCCCGTATCGGCCAAAAATGTTATATTTATTTCCTATATTTAACGTAACAAATGGCGAACGCGCGTTAAAAAAATTAATTAAATTAACATTTGAAGAACTAGTATCGCCCTTTGCTAACCGTCAATCAGAACAATGTTGACCACCGCAATGACCCATTGAATTATGATTGACCTGAGGCAGACTGGTCCTACAATATACGCATATGTCAGATCTAGTCTTTTCTTTAATTGTATTATTGCTTATACAACATTTCCTATTGCATGGCCATTCCTTCTGTGCACGCACTGGCGAATTTTCATTAAAATTAATATTGTAGGGGGTGCGGGGGCTTAGGTTGGTATAATTTTTGTTATTATTAAATCCCTTTCTTTTTAATAAAAAACAATTCCTTTTCACATGATCCGTTTTATTACAGAAAAAACAAATTAAATCATTATACACAATAAAATTACTTATACGATAAATAGTATAATAAACGCCTTATCGCTAAGTAAACAATTATAAAAATGAATAAAAATTGATGGATTGCGATTAAACATTTTAATGAATATAATATATTTATATAGTTGTCAATATAATTTTAATTAAGAAAATAAGGAATGAAATGTTAAGCAAATATAGAATGCTAACAAAAATTATTATTACGATTAGTGAAAGTAATTGCATTTTAAACTTACATGATCCCGAATATTTTAAACAACCTTCGTTGGGGGGGGGGGGAGGAACGTTATCTCGTCCAACTGCCTGTCTGAGTTAGTCGTATTCCCAACCTATATAAATTTAAATTCCGTTTTAATGATGTGTTTTTTGGCTTTTCGTTTTGTATTGTTACAACGAATGGCTGACTATCGAGTATTTCTGAGTACGATTCTGTTTTCCCTTAGATTCCGAAGCAATCAGGTGATAAATTAACGCGTTGTTCCTCTTCGATGATAGGAATTTAATTTCAAGTATGATTTATTCTATTCAGAAGAAGAGGGGGGGGGTAGAGGTTTGTTCCAAATTATTTTTACAGAACTTTTCCTAGGGTAGGGGTGGAAATTTTGTGTTTCTGACACCAATTTCAAGGTTTAACGGAGATTTCCTGCGTATTTTTATTGGAACTCAAAATGTATATTAAATCACATTCTATATTATCTAGTATATTTTTGGGGTGGGGGGGGGATATTGTATATAAAAATATATTTTTGTCTCACTTTTTATTTTGCGAGCATATGTGTTACGTTTAAAGATAGTTTTATTAAAGGGGTATGTGGCACATTGGCCGCTAGTGCTAGGTAATAAAACAATCATCGAACTTGCAATTAATGTTTAAAGAAAGAAGGGGGATTGGGGGGGGGGGAGGGATCGAATAAGTATGTATGAGATGCGCAGTTTTACAACTTCTGTGTATAAAAGCGGGAGGGAAGGGGACAGGGGAGAATCCATATATACGCGATCCGTATATACGACAGTATCCATTTTGGTTTTTATAAATGAGATAGTAATGATACACCGGCATTCCAGTCTGATGGATTTTTCCTTGTAATGCCAGCATTTTGGCAAATTTAATTTTTTGTTTAGACTGACACGTAGTGTTTAGTTGAGCCTTTCATTTTACTAGCACACCCTTAAAGCTTAGAAATTTTTAACCGTTTACCAAGAACCATGCCAATATGGTGATCCCAGCAATATTAAACACTAAATTGTATTTAGCTACTATAGCTTCTTGGATCATGACAGTACACGAGCCTATCACAAGGTATATCTGACTCGGTTAAGTGAAAAAAGCTCGGGTAGAATTAAAAATGATATAATTAGTATAAACAAAACAATTCAGAAAGATGCCTAGATATTTGTATTTGGTTAATGGTGGTTAGCAACCACGCTCCCCCCCCCCACTCTCTCTGTAAATAGTTCTTGCTAGCGCAGATGGTCCTAGCAAGTAAACTTTAATTGATTATTCTTCGTATTATAGACTCCTACTCATCAACCGCGTTTTGAATATTTACTTACCGTCGAGTTTAAAGTACGAGGCAAAAATGGTTTTTATCTAAATCCCGATTTCCCAATAATGCATATTTTGTTCTACGCTATTGTCATTTTATGGGAATTAGGCTTCTGGATAATTCTTTGAATATTTTAAAATAATTATGAGTATTATTAAACTAGTCTTTAATAGTTTACTAAATAAATATAATAATAAAAATTGATTTGACATGTATCTAAATTAGATTTATTATAATTACTTGTTATATAAATGAAAGATAAGATATATTTAAAAAAATCCTCTATGTCCTTTTTTCTATATTAAGAAATAAGCAACTTACGCTTGAACCACTTATAAGATAATAATCAAAAACAGTGGTATAAATGAGGGGGGGACAGGAAATTCCCCCCTCTCCCTGTTTTTTGATTAATAACTAAATGGGTTAAAATATTATAGTTTAGTAACATTAAAGACTTTAAGACATTTATAAGAACCTAGAAGCATAATATAAACATCAAATTTTTTAATTTAATTTTTGACAAAATGCGTTGTATAATTTTTTTTTTGCCAGATTTCCCTCCCACCTCGTAAAAATTCCGGCTACGCGCCTAATAATGGATTTGGCCTGTATTCCGGGGTCGTTCTCGTAAAAATTCCGGCTACGCGTCTAATCAAAAACAAAGTTAGAATCTAAATATTTTATGGATTTGGCCTGTATTTCGGGGTCGTTTATTGATTCATTCATTATAAAACACATGCAAAACATATGATGAGCGTACCAAGCGACATTAAAGAACGATCGCTGGCAGTTTGTAAGGATTATTTGAACGGTGCTTGGGCGGCCTTATCACTCGACGAATTTAATATAAAGACTATTAAGTATGTCATTATATATGTACTCACTACAATAACCGCAACTTTTTAGTTTATTTTTGTCAAATTTAAAATTGATTTTTTTAATATTTTAGTTAATTAATATTAAAGTATGGAGCTAGTTAGAGCTCACAAACACGAAAGCTTTATAACAAGCCTTAGGATAATTTTAAAATAAGATTCATTCAATAATTATGGGTATTTAGGCAAGCTTGTAACTATTACCACCTATGCCCTTGAGCTTAAAAAAGGATAAAATAGTATAAACTGTTTAAATTGTCTACACCGTGCCCTTTAATAGGCATTCATTGTTAAACAATGTTTTTTAAAAATATACAAGTAAATATTCTTGGGTATTTTTTAACCTTAAGTTGTAATACATATAATAATCATCTATTTATATTATAAAAACTTATGTCTTTTATCATTCAAATAAAAGTTTTAATCCCAATTATGATTCAATGTCAGTGATTGGAATTTATTTTTTATATATATGGCAAAAATTAAGGTTATAATTTATCATGCTACCTCCTCCCCCCTCACACCATTAGGATCTAATTTGCATATTACACAATTGACTCACATGGATGGTATAGCAATTAGCCTTAACACATATTTTAAAAACAACAACCATTGCTTGACTTTTTTAAATTAACGTTGTTAAAAATTATTCTGTCAATGATGTATTGTTCAAATCATTCTTATCTTATAGTTAATCCCACTTGAAATATATAAGAGAAATAAAAAAGAAATTTAGATATTTAAAAAAAAATTAAAAATTGGATTAAAATAGTTAGGATGTGAAGCCCTCAGCCATTAAAACATATAAAGCAATAAGTTAGGGGTTTTTTAAATTGAAAAGAAAATTGTTAGCTGAGGCCCGTAGATATTTTCAAGACAGCTGTTTGTGGTAAATGCAGTTATATGCCATTGATTGATTTCCCATTCTAATTTCTAACCTTACAATATACATACATACTTGATTAATGAATGCCTACTCCATGCCTTCTGTTTGAACATAACAAAATAAACATTTAATTCAGAATCTTCTAAAGTCACACCTTTTTTTTGACTGCAATAAGATTTTTTGTGAATAAAACTCTCGAAAAGTTTATATAAGGAATGATCCAAATGAGTCTCGTTTTATTTACTCTCATTTTTAGCAATTTTAATTAATATGCATTTTATGGGCTCGTTTTTGGTTGTCCTGCCCTCCTGTTCAACTTTTAACTTTTCAATAATTGCCGTGGTAACTTATACGGGTTTTTAATGTGGACTTATGCTTCAGTAAAAGACTTTTATTTTGTTTTCGCAAATAAACTAGCTAATGACCGCTGGTTGGCTTTCATTTTTTTGACCTCGCCCGAGTCCAAATTCCATCATTGTGTTTGTGCCCGACAAATATTACCCTTATTTATATATTTCTCTTTTCAACTTGTTAATTTGTTGCTTTATATCGCATAAGTGCGAAACTGACTAAATTATTCCCTGCAAATTAATGCCGACCGTTGCTTACTTCCCTTTATCCGACTCCGGCCGCCAAAGGCCAGAATAATTGATATGCAATTCATGTTTTTCAGGAGACTACATAAAGTCTTTAAAACACATATAAGTTGATGAATTTAGATTATCATTTACAAATTCAGCAATTTAAAGTTTCATACAAATTCTAAAGTATCTAGACATTTTTTGTTTACAATTGTTGTAAAAATGGCTTGGTTTTGTTTGGTTGACCTTTGATTTTAGTCGTCTAAACATTAACAAACCATAGCTTTTTCGGTCGTCTAGTCGCATAACGCAGACCAAGATCTTTTGGTCTTGGTCTGCGTTTGTTTAGTTGACTTAAACCAAAGCTCGACCAAACAAAACCCAGCCGTTTTTATAACACTAGTACCAACCTAAATTGTAACAGTAGAACCTTCAGGCCGAATTCCATATAAAATTTTACCCATCACCCCCACCCCCTTCCCACGAATCTTTTTCAACTAAATTTTTTAGAATGAGATGGTATCTTTTATTAGATCTGGCATTTGTTTACCCCTTCGAAATAAGCTTACGACCGGTTAGGGGTACAGTCAAAACTTCTTAATCGGATTATCGCGAAAATCTTTTAATCGCGAAGTTAACCGCCATTTTGTTTTTTTTAAACTATAATATTAACAAAAACATCGTTTATTGACAAATCGCTTAATAGTACAATATCGGATATTCACAAACATTTTCGAGTCCTTATATCAACCAGATAATTATATAAAATATCGTTTTATTGCGAAGCGTAAGAAATGAAAAATTAATATAATGTACATATACTTTTATTTCCATCGTTTAATCGTGAAATATCGGTTAATCGCGAAAATTTTCAGGCCCTAGGCATTGCAATTAAACGGTTTTGACTCTATATTTACCCAATTACGGGGTCATATTATATTTGTTGGACTCGCTCTAAAAGTTTAATAAATATATTTATGTATGTTTGTTTAACCCTTTCCCAACTGTGAATGCCGTTTTAAGCGTAGAATAATAATACGGTGGCCCGTCAACTTGAAACCATCTTGCCGAATTAAATGAGGCTAAAAAATGCCCCCAATATCATTCAATTTCGGATTAAAGTTAAAATTCAGGTATTTTTTGAATTATAATAGATAATTATTATAAAAGGTACTCAATTTAGAGCCCTCTTTATAATAACGGGGAGATGGTCGTTAATGTCCCATGGTTAATTCGGCAAGATGGTTCTCGGCGTGTTGATAGGACACCTAATAATACATTAGACTGGCGAAGAGCGAATAATTATTAAGTAAAGGTGTAGGCCGCCATGTTTGAGGCAGATTTTGACAAACTAAACGCTATTTCTTGCAAATCTGGAAATCAATGGCCTAAATAAGGGGGGGGGGAACCCCCCTCGGCAAAAATTTGAAACGTTTTTTGATTAATAACTAAATTAAATAGGTTAAAATATCAACAAGCGTAATTCTTTTAAAGTGGAGCAGTCTACCAGGCTACGTTTGTTATTAAATAGTTGAGATTTCCAAACCATTCCTACCCACCTTGTAAAAATGTCTGATTACCTCAATTTGTAAATGTTGAATTTTCTATTTCAACACAATACTACTACACTGCAAAATGTACCCTTTTTCTAATATTCAACTTGTAGTGGTGGCTTGACCAATCACATATACCTGTGCGAATTGCCAGCCCGGTACGAGTTGCAGAGGCGCGAAAACGAACCCAAAAAGGTAGCATTAAACATTATACTTGGCGTTTTGGACCACTACGAAATTTTTGTGACCTTCTATCTGTTAGCTTGAAATAGGTTGTTGTTTTGTTTTGTCCCATACACACCAACCGGGGATCCAAAAACAAATCTTTCGCCTCCTTGGCTACAAAGTTAAGCTGTAACTTAGCTGTTAAATTTTGTGATCTCTTCGCCTACGTTTGTCAGTTGTCGTTTTATAGCCTCATACTTAGGGGGGGGGGGGGTTGTTTGGCTTTTGACACATAGTTCCGAGTAGTGTTGTAAAAACGGCTAACTTTTCTTTGGTCCCTTTGGTTTTACTAAGCCTAACGGTCGCTTCTGGTATGTTTTTCAAATTTTGACCAATCCTAGAGGTCGACTACACATGTACGGGGACCAAAAAATCTTTAGTCCGTTCATGTTTAGTCGACTAAAACCAACGGTCGACCAAACGAAACTCAGTCGTTATTTTTATTGCAACACTAGTTTCGAGACAACATTCTCGATTTAACTCGGAAATCACTTGGAAGTTAATTGAGGGAGAGATGTTAGTTGGAACTTGGAATTGGATCCTAGCTTTTTATGTTTTATGTTGGTTTGGATCTGATTTAAGCGGATCTTTTCGATATTATTTCCCCGGTTTCTTAGTCAGATTTTTTGGCTCAAAAATGTAAGGCACATTTATATGAAGTTTGCGGGCAATTTTTGTTTCTTATTTACTCTTATGCGCTTCGGATTTAAAATAATGCTTCATGGAGGGGCAGAATGATAAATTTTTTGAAGTTTCAGCCTTAGTTACATTAAATTATTATTAGGAATTTGGGGATTTAGAAAGGGGGGGGGGCGCTGCCCCTGTTTTTTAGGTTTCTTAGTTTGTTGCAATTATAAAGATGATTCCATTATTTTTCCCGGTTTTTTTAAGCCGAAGGAAGCGGATAGAATTTATAATAACCTTGGCCTGCAGCTAAATCTCGCACGTTAAATCTCTACTATAAAATTAATAAGAGTGCTTTAATCCATTAAATAAATTAGAACGTACAAACCAAAAGGACAGTGATGTAAATAAGGGGCCCCCCCCCTTGTTTTTTGATTAATAACTAAATTAAATGGGTTAAAATATTATAGTTTAGTTACGTCTAAGACTTTAAGACACTTATAAAAACCTAGAAAGAGAAACATAATATATACATCTAATTTTTATTTGATTTTGACAAAATACGTTGTAAAACTTTTTTTTGCCAGATTTAACCCCCCCCCCCTCGTGAAAATCCTGGCTACGCGCCTGCAAAAGGACAATTTTTCTTTAGAATTAACTTTTCTTATAAAGTGTTGAAATAACCTCATATAATTTGTTTGGATTTGCCCCTAGGTTAGTCTTATAAAATAATTAGCGACCGCAAGTAGAATGTTTGGGTTAGGTTTAATTCGTTTCTCAACTATTTGCAGGAGAATTAATGTATATCACTATAAAATTGTCGTTTTGGGACGTCCAGTCTTATGTATATAAATCAAAAGGGCTCATCATAGATACCTAAAAAAACGAATTGAAGCAATTATTATTCATAACGTAGGTTTTGCTTCGATTTTACGGGGCCGGCGCCAAATCCATGGGCGAAGGCAACACTAGTCCGAGCCTCAGTAACTTGACGGAAAATTTGCTGTGTGCCATCTTAGCGGAACGCAAGCTGGGCCCCAAATTGTATGGCGTTTTCAACGGCGGCCGCATAGAAGAATACATATCGGTGAGCCTAAAAGGAAACAATATTGCATCTTTATATTATTAATTTTATTTTTTTTTTAAATTAACAAATTTTTCCAATAAAAAAGAGAGGCATTTTTTACGAGAAAACGTTAAAATGTTTTTAGAATTGATATCAGAGAGATTCATTGAAAATTCTCGTAGCCACTCCCTAAATCCTTATTGCCCCCCTCTAAATCTAATCCTGGCTACGCCTATGGAGAGATCGATATTCTTTGTAAAGTAATAAATTTTATCGGTGTTATTTTATGATTTTTTGTGGTTTTATATTCAAAAGTTATATTTGTTGAAAGGCAAATGCAAAATAACGACTGAACGTGCTGCGGTATTTTTAAATCTTTATTTAGATTATAATTAATGAAAGAAGTGACTTTAAGTTTGTATGAATGGCTTTGTTTTGGAACAATCTGTTAGTAGTTAGTTTTGCGTAAATTGTAAGTTAGTTAGAAGATTTTGAAACAATAAAATTTGTTGTCAATGATTTAAAGGAGTTTGTGTTTATCCCATGTTTGTTAGAATATTAATTACCCATTCCTTTTATATTTAATATTTAAATAAAATTATTAAATTACTCACCCTAAAGTTTGTTTTACAACATTTACACTTTTCATATTAGCATTTCGTCCGGATGTTTTTTAAATTAACGATTATATTAGGAGAAGATGGCCAGGTTTTGTTGGGCTTTTTAAACATTTTTCTCTCAGGCTTAAATAAAATTTCTGTGATCTCATTTAGAGAAAGCAATCAATTCTATCGTTCGTTATTTAGTGCTATTTTAGAACGATATAAATGCAACTTGTAAGCCTTGACAACAAGAAATCTTTTAAGCCTAGACCAGGTCGGATCGTACTTTGGGTCGGGCTCGGACAAAAGTTTAAAAAAATTAGGTTTTTGGCTTTGGTCGGGCCTAATTAAGCGAGCCAGCCCGGGTCATAATATAAGCATAAGTAGCTAATTATAGTTTTAATCGAAAAATTTTATTACCACATGGTCTTTTAAATTTTGGATGGTCAAAATTAGTGTGTTTTAAAATTTAAGATAAGTGATCATAAGTATGGGGAAAGAAGGAAATGTTATCCTATTCTTGGTACATTCTAGCAAATTATATAATGAAATATAGCATTTTATTAGCGAATTTTTATTAAAGAAATTCTCTTTATTTTTTTGAAAATCTATTTATCTCTAATACTTAAGTTATTTAAATGTATTAGGTTTCAAGTCACTATGATATGCACAATTTATGCATGTTTTGCAATGTTTGCTTTAAATAGGCACGATCGCTGACGCGCGAAGAATTAGCTGACCCAGATATTTCTTTCAAGATTGCGGAAAAACTGGGCAAAATTCACGCTTTAAAATCGCTTCCCTTCAACAAAGAACCCGACAAAATATTCGATATGATGATGAAGTCATTACAGAAATGCCAATATTTGCAAATTTTTACTTTATAACTTTTCATAAATAAAGATTTAATCTTCATTATCTGAGGCCTACTTTGAATTGTGGGCGTAGCCAAGGGGGGGGGGCAGGGAGGGGCGGCTGTCCCCCTTTAAATCCATAAATTTGTTGAAATTTATTAAAATTATGGCCATAATTTCAAAAAATGATCATTTTCCCCTTATCTAAATTATTATTGACCCACTCTAATCCCAATTCTTGCTACCCCCATGCTTTGAATAATTAATCTAAACTTTATGAGGTTCAATTATTGTTCCCGATAGAATACAATTGTGTATTGTTAAAAATTATTGACACATAATATTTTTTAAGTTTTATTTAAATTATATTTTTATGTGATTTTATAAATAAATAATTGTAAGATGGTTGGTGTCATTCAGCACACGAAAAGGGGCGCCTAACGGGCTAGACCTTTCCCCGGACCCAGTGATTGGGAATGGAAAAGTTGAATGGAAGAAAATTAATTTGAAAAAGGAAATCGATTTCTGCAAGTAAATATTCGTGTTTTTTTAGCAAATTACCACATATTTATATTAATTTTTCTATATCCCTTGATTTGAAATAGATCGCTGGCACACAACACCAAATCTCCCATAGTGTTTTGTCATGGCGATCTACAAGAAGGTATGTCCTGTCACAAATAAAATTTTAGTATTTTATTTCGTTAGAATTTGGGTGAGGTTATCTCGTCAATTGAATTTTACAACGTGAATTTGCCGAGAATCTTTGGATTTTTTTATTCATTTAAACGTGGAGCCCCTTTTCTCTTAAAATACTTTATATCAGTTTTCAAGCCTATACAAATTTAGGTACAAAAAATTTAATTAGCCTTTATTCCTCTTAATCTAAAACTTCCAGGTGATTTTTCAAATTAGCTTATGCATGGCTGTAAGAGACACACTACTTTTAAGCGGTTTTTAGTTCGAGGAGTTTTAAAATAACCGTAAAAACGTTTGGTCCCTCCCCTCTTTAATACCTTAAGTAATAGTTTTCAAACCATATTATTATGGAATTATGTTTTTAATATTTAAATAAATAAGTAAAGAACAAATTTTTATATCCCTTCTTCCATTTTTCAATCAATATTATGATGCAATAATAAAGCATCTCAATCCAATCGATGTCACTTTCGGATGCTGAAAGATACATTTGTAAAAAAGTGATTATGAAATGAATAAGGGGGTATCGTTAAAATGTATTGGCCATAGACTACATAGACTGCTCATCAACATTGCAAAAATGTAAATATTATTTTTTCGGCCATTTCGAAATAAAATATTTTCGTTAAAAAGGTACTAAAAATAATAATTAAATTTCTAAAACAGCCTTCTAAATAAAAAATATATCATTTAAGCAATTTATAGTCAATGGAGCTATCGCGTTAGAATATGGATAATTTTTGTATCTTTTTAATTGTTACAATTCGTAGGCAATATACTCATCCGCCAAAGGGTACCCCCTCACAATCAATCTCAGAATTATCCAACTGATCGAATATACACTAACAGCAATATCAAGCTCGATTTCATCGACTACGAATACAGCACCTACTCCTATAGGTTTTTAGATAGAGCACGTTTTTTATTTTTACCTTGTTATCTTGCAAATATTCGTTTACTTTCACAAAATAAGTTTATTTTCAGCTAAATTATTCCAAATTTTCAAATACTTACTCTTAATTTAATTTTTTTTAATTGAAATAGCTTCGAAAAAGGTTATTTACAAATCTTTTATTATTATAATGTATAGGGCCTTCGATCTGGCGAATCATTTTTGCGAATGGGCATTCGATTACAGTGACAAGACCTCCCCCTTTTTCTCCGTTCATCCCGACGATTTTCCCAGCAACGAACAGCAGGTAGTAGTAATATAGTGTTCGGCTTATAGAGCTACGAAATATTTAACTAACCCACCCCTCTTTAAATTTTATATTTTTTTAATACATGTAACGAAATTATGTTTTTAATTGCTATGCATCTCCCCAAGTCTACTCTAAACCTTTTACCCATCCCTCCTTCCTCATTGACATTTTGGCTAAGTCCATAGCCGTCAAAATGCGATTTACAGATACTTTGATTTACGAATTGATCTGATTTATTAAAAATTATCACTTTTCATGCTTTTTACATATAATATCATTGGCATAGGGGGTTTGAACCCCTCCCATGATTTTCAATTTATATAATTTTTATATTGTTGGAATTTTACTTCTAGTATTTTATTATTTTTACGATATTGTCACTTTAAACTTTTAGGGGAAAAAATTATCCAAAAAAATAAAAATTTCACCTTGAATATTTACAACGCTCCCCCCCCCCCTTGAGAAAATTTTAGTTACGCTTATGTATAATATTCACTAGCTAACCTTCATACGAGCTTACTTGCGTTCTTTCAAAGAATGCTCCTCTTCGGGGGGCTACGGCAACAGCACTTGCTATAAAGAAGCAAAATATTGCAGCTTCGCCGAACCTTCTAAAACGCGTGGATTGTCTGACCAGATGAACTCACCCAAACAACGCTACAATTTGAGGAGCAATCGAGATGCGAACGGTCCTATAGAGTCTTTGCAGAGCAATTTAATATCCCTGACCCTGGAAGATGAACAAGTATAAATATTTGTCTAACTTTAGGTTTAACTTTTCAAAACTAATAACCGGTTTCCCGCGAGGCTAACATTAAACAAATGATAGGATTTGCATTCCAGATTTGATCTATATGCTTTGTTAATTACGCTGTTTATAGATTAGCACTCAGCAATTTTGCGCCTTTATTTGCTCATAGAGTGGGTTTATAATATCTACTATTTACTGTTTTCATCTTGAGGATTGTGTAATAGCTAATACTAAATTTTTCATACTAGATGTGTTTATAGATCAGCACTTAGCAACTTTGCGCCTTAATTTGCTCATAGATTGGGCTAATAATGTGGCAAATTTAGTATTAGCTAATACACCATCCTCACGAAGTAAGACAATAAATATTAAATTGTATATCAATGTTAATCTTCGATTTGTTGTAATTAATAGGACCAAGTATTTTTGGTAACTAAGCCTTCGGTGCTTAATAGCGGGCCTCCCGGGCCCGTAAGAGCCGATAGCCAGGCAGTTTGGGACACCGAGACCGAACCGGGAGAAGAAACAATCGTACTCAAAGAAATTCAAGCTTTCGTCCCTATAATTCACCTTTTTTGGCTCCTATGGTCCCTGGTGCAATCGGAGCACTCTACAATAGCTTTCGGCTACGAAGTAATATGCTCTTTTAACACTGTTCAGCAAGAAAATCATCAGGCAAACTGTTTGCCGATTCTGGTAGAGTTTTTCACTGTGAACACAGATATATTTTTAGTTTTTTTTACTCTGTACGTAAAGTTTTTGAAATATTTGCTGTCGAAGTTCCTAAAAACATCGATTATTAGCGTTTTTCTAACGTCACCAACTTGCAAATTAATCGGTAAATTTTGGTCTATTAGATTTCATTTTTAAATGACGGGGAGAAGTACAATTTAGAAAAATTTATCCTAGATTAGTTTTGGGTTTTCACCCCTCTATCCCTTTTTACTTTCCCATTTGCAATTGATATCTCCCTGTGATTTCCTACCCAATCCACCTTTTCCACTCTTTCTTTTCGCTTATTCTTCTTCTTTATCAAGTATTTGGTCCCACAGACGTGGGGTTTGTTTTGATGAGTTCCATCTTGATCGGGTAAGTGCCATGTCTTGATTAATCTTAGAAGTTTTCATAACTTCGTCGACTTACCTTTACAAGTGACACGAGGTCGTCCTCTTCCTCTCTTCCCCTGTACCTCCATGTCCAGTACTTTTCATTTTATATCATTTATCTCTCTCTTAGTATACGCCCATACCACCAGCCGATTTTCGTTAATATCATGTCTGCCATTGGATGAATAACCACTGATTTTGGGGGTAACAATATTAAATCATCCCCCTGCCTGCGTCCTTGCTTGATACCATTAACAATAAGAAGGAATCGGCTAAGTCCTTGAAATTAACGAAAAACAAAATCCATTCTAGATCAACCATAAATCATTTAACAATCAAAAGTAGACCAAAACTAAAAAGCTAAGTGCAGAAAGATGTGAAAATAAAAAAATGCTCTTCTTTTGGTAAGGCTTGTTTTCTTAAAGCCTAAATTGGTCCAACCAAATTATAAGAATAATCAACTAAAATCAATATTAATTAATACTGACAGTTGGTATAGGAGCCTCTGCCTCTCTTGCAGTTATTGATGCATATGGTATAATGGGCAAACCACCCACCCTTGTTACGTCATAATAGTGTTGTAAAAACGGCTGGGTTTTGTTTGGTCGACTTTTGTTTTTAGTCGCCTAAATGTAAATAGACCAATTTTTGGTCTGGTCGACCTCTAGGCTTAGTCAAAATTTGAAAAACAGACCTGAGTTGACCGTTGGTCTGAGTTGAACCCAGCAAAATCCAGTCGTTTTTACAACTCTACCTCATATTCTTTTTGTAATAACCTATTACAATGTTGGGTAAGGTTTATGTAGAGGTAAAATTTCAAAAAAGGCATTTTTGGATTCTTTAATCTTAAGTTACCGATACCCGTAAATGTAAATGTAATTAATGCATTTCAAAACCATACAAATTCTATATTTCGAGACAGAATAAAAAGTGGGCGTGAAATTAAGACAAGAATATACTTCCAATTTTCCTCTATTAAATTTATCAAACCAACATTACCACTAATATTATCAAACATGGTAACTCTTTGGCTATGTTAATTCGTCGGAGGTTCCTTATAATCATAATAATCATTTAAATCGCGGATGTTTTGATACTTTTGGTTAATAAACTTTTAAAAATGACCGCGTTTTACTTTATTAAGGAACATGCCCAGGCTAGGTATCAAGCTTACAAGGCTAAGAAGGCTGAACTTAAAAGACTGAATAAAACTTTATTTGGAAATTGAAGACTCTTCCACCATTACGAGTGGGCTTTATGAGTACTGCGAAACCTAGCATTTCAACCACTCGCTCTACGGAATCTAGTTAGATCGAGCGAGGCAGTAAACAAATGGTGAAACTTTCCTCAAAATACTCGGACTTAGATAAGGCATTTTCTACGCGATCACACTCCCGCTATTTTGTTTTTTCGTTATATTTTTTCTCACATGCACGGAACATTGTATTTACTAGTGTAGTAAAAACGGCTGGGTTTTGTTTGGTCCACCTTTGGTTTTAGTCGACTAAATATAACCAAACCAGAATGTCTTAGTTAACCCGAAGGTCGACCATACAAGACTCAGCCGTTTTTACAACACTAATATTTACCATAGATAACCTTTACCGTTTTTGTTTATGAAATTATCATCTTTTACCCGATAAATTAAATACTAATCATGGATCATGGATGTTTCACCCGTTTTTATCGTTGCATGTTTGTATTAACCTTATGTGTGCACATATATTAATGGCTAAATGCAATCACGTTGAATTGTCCATGTTGCGCCATTTTGTTTTTAATTACTATGCAATATTCTTATATTCATTGGGTTATAGCGGTTTTATGTCAATATTGATACATGTTAAGTAACACGCAATTTTAATTAAATAAACAATGTCTCATCTAAGCTATTGTGTCTTTGTTTAATATCAAGTAGTTTTATATATAAAAGTACTACGCATATTATACGTTTTAGATATGTTGATAAAATGTTCAAGAATTTATGAGGTAAGAACCTAAAAAAGTATATCTATGTTGATACCAAACCCGAATTTGTAAGTAAACGTAAAAAGCGTACAATATATTTCACATTTCATATACCAGTGTTTTCAAACTTTTTCGGCTATCACATTCTTGGTGATAAAAAATGTCCTTCCGCTCTTCTCTGTCGCATAGGCCCATCTTCATAAATGTTTTTATGTTTAAACAACTACTTCAGCGTGACCAGTTCTCTTTGATATTCCCAAATGTTTTATAATTAGTATTATTAACTATTTACTATCGATCCGTGAGCACTTTTAGTTATTGATCGCGATTTTTTCAAAATTATCAACTATTGTAGTTACCTCTTTTCCCTCGTTATGCCATAATTTTAGGATACCTTTTTTCTCTCGAGAATGAGCCCATGCGACTCTAAATATTGAATCCCCTTTCCTGCCACTTTATCAATCCGACGAGACCATCAATAAAACCACCTTTATTATACAATGGATTGAACATCTTAGTTTATTTAGCTAATACATTTTTTAAATGGCACACAATTAAAGACGCTGATTAATATAAGCGAGCTTTTTGGTTGCTAGGTTCGATATTGGTAGTTAGCCTTAATTAGCCCTACTCAATGTTCAATTTGTTTCTAATAATGTTTAATAAACAAAGGGGCCGAAGCCCTTATCAGAAAGGTTTTGACATTCCAATTTCCTAAATGTAGCAGCCCAATAAGGTAAGGATCAAAGTGTTTTAAGAGCTTTTCATCTACACCGATATTCTGCGCCAAACTTAAAGTTTGAAAAGTTTGAAGTGCGTCTAATAGTATTACCATAAAAATTAAAATAAATGATTTAGTTGTTTAAATAATGACATTTTTAATATTATAAACTTTTTACAAAACACAAAAATGGGAAATCTACAAAAAAAATGCTTGACACAGCCCGCTAGGCTTTATTGTCTCCTTCCCCACTGCCCTACTTCCAACAGCCCCGAATAAAAGTACTGCTATGTACTAACCGTGATGTCGATTTTAAAGCTAATTATTCTAAGTGTTTCTAACAAAGGTTCAAAACATTTAATTAAAAGGGGCTACCGCCAAAATTTTAAGAGTCTATTAAGAGAAACACCAAATAATGTTATAATAGTAACTGTTGAATTTTAGTCAAAAATATGATCATTATCATTAGAAATTAACCTATGCCTGGTTGTTATTTTCTGGGCAGCATAAATTTTAAAATTATATTCATTAATTAGCATGCCTAGTGTCGAACATCTGATTTCTATATTCCATTTAGTGCATTTAAATTATATAAGTAAAGAAAATATAAAAAAAACGTGTTAACACATTAAGTAATCTTATTTATCAAAACCAATCACTTTATTCTTACCTTATTTTATTCCATTTTATTTCATCTGAATATTTCAATATATTTTAACCGAATCAATTTATTATTATATGCCCCAAATCATAGAATGCGCGAATATATCCATATATTATTTTCAAGCAAGAGAATGTTCGATACGCGAACGAAAAAGAAAATACTATCCGCGTAAGATATGCGCCCGAGTTTTACATATATCGGAAAATATCAACTGTGTGTTAAAGTACAAAGATCTCCTTAATTTACGCTTGACTTGCCAGCCCTGCTGGCATTAGAACACGTCTAACAAAGCGCAGGGGAGAGAGGGGAGAGGGGGGAAGAAGGAAGAGAGAGGGGGGAAGACGAGCATGGTAGTCTGCGCATGGTAGGCTGCGCATAGAAGACTTGGTTGCGCATGATCCTGCGCATGCGCAACCACAACAATAAGATACAAATAAGAAAAACTTTTATAATTTACTAAAACAGGATCTTGTGAAAAAATTCCAACAAGCTGCAATTTGTATTCAAATTAGTGTAACAAATGGAGAGACTATAAATGTACGCATAGAGTTATAAAATGGCCAATGTTTTAAAAATAACATAGCTCCACAAAGAAATATTCCGCAATCGGATTCTGAATAATAAGGTAATTTTTTTATTTTAAAGTTGTCCAGATTTTGAGATGTATGTGGTTAAAGATGCCAAAATTGGCATTTATAGCTCTTTTTGGGGCTGTATTCCCCGCCATTTTCAATTTATTTTTAATATAATATAATCTCATAGATTAATCTAAGCATCAAAATATTTTTTGTTTCACCTCTATATTAAATTGTATCCGAGTTTATCTACGCCCCCTCCGCCCTTTTAAATTCCTCTCACTATATCGGGAAAAACATAGTATTTTATATTTATACGAAGTTTACGAACACTTTACTCTCTCCCTTCAAGCTTCCTTTAAGTACTATTCCCTCCCTCTCGTTTTCCTTCTCTTGCCCTCTAGCCCACTATATCTAACCAGGCACACAAGAAAGGGGGGGTGAGAGAGATCTATCAAAAATTGGGATAGAATTAGAACGTCCATATTTGTAGACTTGTGTATTTAGACTATAATAAAATAGACAATTCTTCTTTGATTTAGCTATAATTCTAATTGGCTCTACTTGGCTTGATCAAGTGAGTTTATGTGCGTCATAGGTAACATTTTGCTTAATTTTAGTCCCAAATCTTTGCTGGCTTGGTTTTAGCTAAATTGACATTTCTTAATTTAATTATTCCTCGTGCGCATTTAGAGTTCATTAATAAGCATGTCTTCTGCACTTTCATTAGATGGCGAGAGAACCACTGGGAAAACTGTTAGAGCCCAAAATGGTAACTACAAATATTAAAAATAATTCTATTTATTTTTTAGTAACTGCATGCAAATCAATTGCGAACATTGTAAAAAGCTCGTTGGGTCCTGTTGGTTTGGATAAAATGCTCGTTGATGATATAGGAGTAATTAAATTTCTTAAATTTTTTTATAAGTCTAAAAGGATGTTACAGTGACAAATGATGGTGCTACAATTTTAAAAATGCTTGAAGTTGAGCATCCAGCTGCAAAGATTTTAGTTGAATTAGCAGACTTACAAGATCAAGAAGTTGGTGATGGGACTACATCTGTGGTAAATTTATAGAGTTTGTATTGCATATAAATTCATTTTATGTCAAGGTTATAATTGCAGCTGAGTTAATGAAAAATGCTGAGGCTCTTGTCCAATGGAAAATACATCCAACATCAATAATCAGTGGCTATAGATTGGCATGCAAGTATAAATACTGAGTCCAAGTTTATAAAAGACAACTTTTTTCTATAAACAATGTTTATTCTATTATTAATTCTATTACTATTAGCCATTTTAATGCTTGTATGTCTATGATAACAATTTAGGAAGCTTGCATGTCTTCTTCATATATTTTTAAAATTTTTATATGTATTGGTTTATAAATAATTTTCAAACTTTTACAGGGAAGTATGCAAATATATAAAAGATCATTTGACTATTGGAGTGGATGAACTTGGTAAAGATTGTATAATAAACTGTGCAAAAACCAGTATGGCCAGCAAATTAATTGGCTCGTAAGTTTATGTTAAAACTTTGGATATGCTCCAAAATGTTTTATCTAATATAATGAAAGCACATTAAAAAATTGTGCCAAAGACTATTAGTGCCACATTTATAACTCATATAAATTAAACTACTTTTCTAACTATTAATGTTGTGTGATTTATTATATAGGGACAGTGATTTTTTTGCTAGCATGGTTGTTGATGCAGCCATGGCTATCCGTTTTCCTGATGGGAAAGATAATTTTAAGTACCCAATCCAAGCAGTAAACGTTCTCAAAGCTCATGGCGGCAGTAACAAAGATAGTATACTACTCCATGGATATGCTCTCAATTGCACAGTTGCTTCTCAAGGTTCAATATATAACACACTTAAATAATTTGTTATGACTTTAAACTAGTGTTGTAAAACGGTTGGGTTTTGTTTAGTCGCTAGTCTTATTCAAAATTAACCAAATAAAATGTTTTATTGTCAATCCTTTGCATGGGCTAGAAAAGGGCAAAATGATCATTTTAAGAAATTTTACCCATAATTTCAACAAAGTTTTGGATTTAGAGGGGGGCAGTTGCCTCTCCATGCCCCCCTTTTGCAACGCCTAAGGTTGACCAAACAAAATTTAGCCGTTTTTGCAACTCTACTTTAAACCTTTAGAAGAGAAAAATTGATGTGCTAAATTTTTTTGGACTGGTTATAAGGTAATTTAAGGAGAGATCAATGGAAATTTTTTTGTTTTTCAAAGATATTTGTAGAGAGGGAATTCGCCATACAATTATTTGCTTTTTACCTGCAAAACTAATCTAACTTTATTATTTATTGCAAATCTAAGACTCGAAGCTGTCACATTTTTCATATATACAATAATTTAGCCATGCCGAGAAAAGTTGTGAACGCCAAAATAGCTTGCCTAGATTTTAGCCTGCAGAAGGCTAAGATGTCCTTGGGAGTTCACGTGCTAGTTGAGGACCCGGAAAAATTGGAGGCCATTAGACAAAAGTATACACTTTCTCTTTTCATTTAGTTTGACATTAATTCGTATCTCATCGATCAATAGTCTGTGAGCTTTTAGATATTTTTATATAGGAACACCAACCTAAACATGTAGTTTTAATTGAGTATTAAGCACTGCTGATTTGAAGTATTTTACAAAGTTCTCCCTATATCTTCTGTGATTTCCGTTAAGATTTCCATTAATAAATGCGTCTATTAGGCGTTACAGCAAAATGTTAATGGCCGCTTTTTTTTTGTTATTTTCGGCCTTTTTCATGCTATTACATAAAATGGAAGACTGCAATACTTGTAGAAGCAATTGAAAAAAATTAATTTAATAACTTATTAAATGTCAAATATTTCGCGTTTGATAGGGAAGTGGATATCGTGAGAGAGAAGGTTAGCAAAATTTTAAATGCTGGGGCTAACGTCATACTCACCACCGGTGGCATAGATGATTTGTGCCTGAAACCGTTTGTAGAGGCGAAGGCCATGGCTGTGCGAAGGTGCAAGAAAGTGGATTTGAAAAGAATTGCCAAAGCGACCGGAGGTTCAGAACTTTAAAAATTAGCCTTATTTTTTATTAAAAAATCTTTTTGAAGTTTTTTTAATTTTTAAATGGAATGTATAGACTAGTTTAGTTGTTTTGAGAGGATTTTGTCTTTGAAAATTGTATTTACTCCGTTATAGAACTGAAAGCGAGCTAGCTTTGATTTTGTTTTAAAAAAATTCTATTTTTTTCGTTTTTAAATAATTTGAGTAGATTGTTTTATTTCATAATAACCCTTATAACTCAGTTTTTTATGATCTAAGTTATCCTTCTAGAATTTTTGGGTTTCTAAATTTTCTTATTTTTAAAAAAACTGTGAAACAAATTAGTTAATCAAATATTTTAGTTGAATCATTTATAACCGATACTATATATACCTAAAATTAACTTGTTTGGGCTGATCGCATCATTTTTTTGCTACGAATTTTTGCAGCCACGCTCTTGGTCAGCTTATCCAATCTCGAGGGCGACGAAACTTTCGAAGCTAGTTACCTTGGTGCCGCCGAGGAAGTTGCCCAGGAAAAGATAAGCGACGACGAATTCATTGTTATTAGGGGGTAAGGAAAACATTTAGATTTGCGATCTTCAATGAAAAAAATCTAGTTCCAATCGACCATTTTAGATTTTATTAATAATTTTTGGTGAGGGTTAGGTCTTACAGTAATAGTTTGAAAATTTCAGCCATTAAGGACCAATACTTTGTAAGTTATGGACGTTGGCCAAAATTACACTTGAGTGCGTTGGAAATTATGCCCTTCCATAGATTTATTATACGTTAGAACTAGTGCCGTAAAAACGGTTGGGTATTGTTTGGTCGATCTTTGGTTTAAGTAGACTAAAGATTAAAAAAACCTGAAGTAACCCTTGGTATCTTTTAAGTCAACTAGAACCTTTTGGCGAACAGCTGATTATTAAGTAAGGGATGTGAATCGCCATGTTTGATCACTTATTAAATGTTAAACCTCACATATGGAAAGATAATCTTTGAATGTTCTCATTATGCGTTATCTCATAACTTTTGCAAATTTTTACGGCCACAAGCGCGCGCTTTAAAAAAAGGCTCCTTGGCGCCCTAAATTAATTTACTAAATTTTAATGCCAAAAATAAGCTATTCGACGGAAAATAGGATTATTTTGGCTATTTGCGTCTTAAAATATAGTTTGGAAATTACCAATTATTTTATTGTCTAAGCCTTCCCTTATATCGGCGTATAACATATTTAATTATAGGAGAGTTAAATGCCTAATTTTGTTTTATTTTGTGCCATCTTTGATAGTTTTGAGGCTCACGTTTTCGGGCATCTCCAGAAGTGTTTACAGATCCCTGGTATTTAAGTGGCTTTGCCCCTCAAAATATTGCTTGCATATCACTAGAAATAATAAGATAATCTAGTGATAAAGATTTATTAAGGGCCAGCGATGGGACATAAGAAATAATAAAAGTAAATTTTGAGACAAAAGAAAATCAAAAGATTTAAACATATCGTTTAACTCGGCTTTGGCTAACAATTTTAAAATATTTAATTGTAGCAATAATAGAATTTGTAGAAAATGATATACAAATAAAAGTTATACTAAATTAAATAAACTATTCTTCTTTCACGTATTCACACATACGACACAAATTGATCAGGCTTTCAGGTTGAATGCTTCGCGTTTATTAATGTGTGTTCCTATATGTTTTTGTGTGCGTGCTCAGCCCCAAATCCCGCACCGCAGCCTCCATAATATTGCGTGGAGCCAACGACGTCATGCTGGACGAGATGGAAAGATCGCTTCACGACGCCTTGTGCGTGGTCAAGCGCGTCCTAGAGTCCAAAAAAGTTGTTGCTGGTGGCGGTGCCGTGGAAACTGCCCTCTCCATATACTTGGAAAATTTCGCCACTTCCATAGTATATTATAATATTATAAATGCATCATAAATTTTTGCCCATTTACATATGTGTGTTCCTTGTTTAACAATAACGCGCATTTAATTAAATACGTGGTTTTTCTTGAAAAGGGGACCCCGTATTAAAGTTTTTAAAAGGTTATCGATTGTGTAAGCTGGTGCTTTTTATGTAATGACTGATGCGTTCTTGACTAAGAATCTATGGCAAATACAGACTGCGCTTCCATAGTGAAGTTAGACGTGGTATTTTGGAAAAACTTATAACTAGCCCTATTCATATAGTTTCCGCATTATTTATACATTTCTGAAACCATAAGGTTACATTGTGCAGACCATCGTGGCATCGATTTCAAAATGTTCGAGAACTTATTACAAGACCTCGTAGTATTTAAATAAGAAAATATCGGTCATTTTTGAACACTAGGATCAGTGTTGTGAAAACGGCTGGATTTTGTTTAATCAACCTTTGGTTCCAATCGATTGGTTTTGACTAAACATAAAAGATTAAAGGAAAGAGCCCAAAAAACCTTTAGTTTGCTTATGTTTAGTCGAGTAAAACCATAGGTCGACCAAGCCAAACCTAGTCAATTTTACAGCACTACCTAGAAGCTTTTTAAAATGTAAATGAATATTTCCACATTTGATTATACAACGTTAAGGCTCAATAGTAATACATTATAATATTTTTATCATCTTTGGATTCCAACCGTGCTACTAATTTTTTGTGATTGCACGCGCGCAGGGATCACGGGAACAATTGGCCATAGCGGAATTTGCTAAATCCCTTCTCGTCATTCCCAAAACTTTGGCCACGAATGCCGCCTTGGATGCCACCGATTTGATCGCCAAATTGAGGGCCTATCACAACGAATCTCAAACTAAGGCCGACAAGAAGCAGTTGAGATGGTGAGTTATAAAAATTCAACAAAAACGTGTTTGCGTTATATTATCAGAATTGGTAAGTACTTGTTACAACTAATTTGCGAATTCATAACCCCATTCTAGTATTTCGAAAAAATAATGGAATAACTTTAACACTAATTTTTTTAACTTAAATTTAAAATAATAGAGGAAGAATATCTAAAGTTTTCGACGTCTAATAAAATTAATTGAACATGATTTTATCATACTTAAACGATTATCACGCATCGTAGGTATGGATTGGATTTAATAGACGGAACCATTCGTGATAACATGGCATACGGCGTTTTGGAACCTGCCATTTCTAAGATTAAAAGTCTTAAATTTGCCACAGAGGCTGCCATAACTATATTGCGCATTGACGACATCATTAAGCTCAACCCTGACAAGCCCGACAATAGATACGGCGGAGGAGATTATGATTAGGGGACCAGTCCATTTACCGAAAATCACCCTTTATTATTTGCTTTTGTTTAATCGCCTTTTTGTCTAATTTTCAATGTTGTTTACAAAATTAGCCCTCCTAGGGCGATTGTATTTACTTTTGATTCGATGCTATGTCGAGCTTTGTGATAACGATATTTAGGCAATAAAAGTCTGCATCTGTTTTCACTTTAAGGGATTTTTTGGGCCCAATATGATGAATTATTATGAAGCCAAATTATAATATCATTTAGCTAATTATAACCAAAAATTTAATTTTAGCAGCTACAACTTTACATTATAGATAACACCAAAATTGATTATCGCCCAACAACACACATTCAACTTAAGGAAATTGTATTAGCATCGACTGTAAGAATGATTAAAATTAAATTTAGACGGCGCCTTGGCCACTCTTAATAATGGTTATATATAATAATTTACAAATAATAATTTTATAAAACCTTTAGCTGGCTAGTTCTAAGTAGTGTATTGATAATAATAATTGAGTAACCAGTAACACTAAAAGCTATGCCCAAACATACCAGTAATTCTGATTTTAATAACATACTTTAACACTTGTTTTAGGTATAATTATTTGCAAATAATCTCATTTAACTTATATCGTTCGAACTAATCGTATTTTTTTCATACAAAGTTTTTGTTAAACATGTTCCCTTATTTTTCCCGGAAAAATATCCATCTCTAAGCATAAGCAGGCCGTCTTTAGGCGCTTATAAAAGTTATCAAATAAAGTAAAAAAGGTGTGTATATAAAAGATTTTTCAATTAAGGAAACAGTTTCAGTCACCTCTTTTAAAATCCAAATCCCCACTGTAAAAACCACACTGAAATCTTGCAGCATCAATATGTATAATCGTCTATATTTATACATTTACAATGTGTAATTTCTAAAATTATAAGCGGTACATACAAAACGGCAAATTATAATAATTTCCAGCAAAACCATTGTAATATATATATATATATTACGGTATGAAATAAAAGTAGGTAAAAACGATAGGAAAGAGAGATGGACCTCGAAACAAGGAATGTGTATAATCAATAGATAATAAGCTACCGAGATAAATAAGCGGAGTTGGTCGGGGTTTTGTTAGTATGCGCAAAAATAATAGGTCCCCGGAGGTTAGTTAGTACACTTCAATAACAATATATTTATTCGTATGTATGTATCAGTGTTGTAAAAACAGCTGGGTTTTGTGTGGTCGTTTAGTTTTAGTCGACCAAAGAAAACCCAGCCGTTTTTACAACACTAGTATGTATAATGTGTGCAAATTGAAGGTGTTTGCAATATTCTTCAATCCTCTAAGCTGCGAAAGGCTTGTTGCATGCTCTCCTGTTGCTCATTGAAATCCGCTTTAATTTTTGCCTCGCCCTCTTTGAAAGGATCCTGAAAATTTAATCACATTTCAATCATTTGAGGGTATATATGCCTTTTATGTATATGTGTATTCTCTTGTTTTATCAACATCTAGAAAAAACATTTTTTACCCATAATAAGGATAAAAAAGATTTCATAGAGCAGTGATTCTTAACCTGGGAGTCGCGAAAAGTTTGCCGGGGGGCCGCCAAATTTTTTTAGAATAAAATAAAAATATTCAGAAAAGCTTTAGAAAAAATACTCACCAGGGGATTCGAACTCGTTGCCTTAAGATTCATTATTAGAATTAATAAATAATTGTGATTTAAAATCATTGTTTAAAACTAAAAGTTTGCCACAATTTTGGATACAAATTCGTGCAGAATATCCTCCAATATTTTCAGCAGCAATTCAAAATTTGCTGCCTTTCGCTAGTACATATTTGTGTGAAAAAGGCTTCTCAACTATGGTGGATATAAAAACTAAAAAACGCAATCGATTGCGACTAGATTCCTGCATGAGAATAGCATTACAATCAATTGAACCAAGAGTTAACAAATTGGCTGAAGATGTTCAGCAGCAGAAATCTCATTAAATATATTTCCGAATGCATATATTTTTATTTTAAACATTATTTTTATGTTTAATTATGAAGTTTTTATGTTATTATTATTTCATTATCTATTTAAGTTGTGTTTTGTATTTATTATATAATAAAATGAAAAAATAATAGAAAATCAATATATTATAGATAATATAACAAATATAAATTATTATGAAAAAATGGGGGGGGGGGGGGCCGCAAACAAATTATAAAATATTTGGGGGGCCGCGTGTACAAAAAGGTTAAGAACCACTGTCATAGAGGACCAATCCAGAAAAAGCATGTTATTATTATAACTCCTATAATCGAAATTCCGCATTAAAGAAAAACTCATAATTGTTCATTGCATTAAAGGTTGGGCATAGTGTTGACAAAACGGCTGCGTTTTGTTTAGTCGACTAAAACCAAAGGGCGCCCAAACAAAACCCAGCCGTTTATAACACTAGTTGGGCACTATGTATAGCGCTTTTAAACCAACTTCGTTATTAGCCCTAAACTCAAGCTGGTATAAATTATAACATGCCTTTGGGCTATCATAATCTACCCTATCATTTAGGATTGGAATGATTAACGAGAATGCTACAAAATTGCGATGCCCAAACACTAAAGAGACCGTCCAATCCAACCAAAGGCTCTGTTATTTTCTATAACCCCAAACATAAGAGGCGACGGAATTAACTATCTTTTGTACGAACAAAATAACTCTCTAACGACACGCTTTTAGGGGCTATTTTTGGAATAGCTAAACCTAACACTTATGGATTAAAATTCTTTGCGAAGCCTTTAAACTTGTGTTGTAAAAACGGCTGGGTTTCGTTTGGTCGACCCTTGGCTTTAATCAACTTAACAAAACCCACCAAAGATTTTTTGGTCTTTTTTCTCAGTCGCATAAACAGACCAAAGCTTATTTGGTCAAACCGTTGCTCTGTTTATGTTTAGTCGACTAAAACCAAATGTTGACAAAGCATAACCCAGCTGTTCTTACCACACTATTTTAAACAAATATATAAATGCCAATCACGAATGCTTTAAAGGGTTCTAATCAACAAAGTTGTTGGACCTAGAAAAAACTTCCAAATTTAACAGCACTTCCTCTACCTATCTCTTTTATACTTAGTTCCCATATTGCGTTAACCTAAACACGCTATGAGTGTGGGGGGGGGGGGGGGGTAGTAATAATATTGTTTTACCTTAAATTTCATGGTACTCAAAGCGTAGAGATTATCGGCCAGGGAATCTTTTATGATGGCCCACGTAATTTTATTATCGCTCTGAGCCGTGCTTTCTACCGCGTGGCGGGCCAGGTCGTAAAAGGAAATTATATTGTGCAACATGCCGACCGTCTTGTAAAAGGGGCAAAAACGATCGTAGCCCGAGTAAGAATTTTGCTGGAGGAAGTCGTCCTTGATTATTTTCGCTATCTCCAACGTTATTTTGTCCGACTCCGCCAAGGAGCCCTTTTGAAAATATTAAAGGGAATTGGTCAAAAATATTAAATCGAAATTGAAATTTATTTTTTGTTACGAACGTTTTACAAAGAGTGAGACAGGGGATGAGAAATAAAGTCAACCAGCGTTCATTTGCTAGTTTTAATTGGGAGGCAAAAATTCTTTTCCAGAATTGAAATTTTACATTATAAACTCA
Organism: Gordius sp. MW1; assembly: GCA_964036665.1. NCBI lineage: Eukaryota > Metazoa > Nematomorpha > Gordioida > Gordea > Gordiidae > Gordius > Gordius sp. MW1. The sequence continues at coordinate 6,665,459 of OZ038529.1, read as the reverse complement.
ATATGGACAGGACAATACATCGAAAGGGAGCCCATAAATTGCCAAGCAAATAATAGTTGTATGCCTTCCTAGCATAGTCCCCTACTCTAAAATCATAGTAGACTCTTGTTGATTAATTGACCCTAAAAGTCTGTTTTGAAGAAAGGATTGTGTTTTAATTAAGAAAATAGCGACTTTGCAAAACTTTGATTCTAATGTCAGGTATGAGGTTAAGCAAAAATTGTCGTCGCCACGCGTGATTTCTTTGAAAATAACTTATAATAAAATTTACCTTTCCGACTAATTGAACGATTTCGGACAAATCCTCTTCTTCTTGAAGTATTTCTTTACACTAAAAACCAATAATTAACAGTATTAATAATAGTTTTTTCATATAAATTATCATACTTTTATTTATTTTAGTTTAATTATAGTTAGAAAATTCTAAAATAAATTTCAAAATAATTAATTTGCAGGTAAATATTTAGCCAGTTTTGTAATTATCCGTTATAAAGCAACAACCTAGACGAGGTGCCAAAAGAAATTTATATGTAAAGATAATCAGTCGGGCCCCCAAAAAAAGGAAATTTGGGCTCGAGCGAGGTCGAAAAAATTAAAGCTAACCAGCGGTCATTAGCTAGTCTTTAAGTCACCACAGCTATTATAAACCCCTAATAGATTTCCGCAACAATATTAAAAGATTACAAGTTGGACAGGACAGGACAGGACGGACAACCAAAAACGAGCCCATAAATTGCGTAGCAATTATTATTAAAGTGCCCTGGTCTAATAGTGGTTTTCAAATGATTTAACCTTAGTTCGAAGGGGGATGAAATCGGGATAGTTTTTGTCGTAGTAATCGTCGAGGACCCTCAAATATTTGCTGTAACTGATCAACCAATTGACGGATGGGAAATGCTTTCGCTGAGCCAACTTTTTGTCCAACCCCCAAAATACCTGCGTATCAATTTAAAAATCACATTTTTCAAGTGACATTTCACGGAATAAATTAGTTAAACCAAGTAAACCACCCCTACATGTATTAATTGTTCAAGATTAATTCAATATAAATTCCAAAACTTTGCTAAATCATTCGTGTATGCTTCCAAAATGAAAATAACCAAATTTTCAGTGTTATCTTCTTATGGAAATTTTCATAATTCCCCCCCCCCCCAAATATCATTATAAAAATGTTAAAATTAAAAATTTCAATTGTACCTGCACAATACCCAAGGTAGCTGAGGTAACGGGGTCCGAAAAGTCTCCACCAGGAGGGGAAACTCTGTAATTAAAAAAGGCGTTAATTCATAACGTTAACTATGTAAGTACGCATCACATGGGCGTAGCCAGGGGGGGGGGGCATGGAAGGGCGGCTGCCCCCCCCCCTTTAAATCCAAAGATTTGTTAAAATTTATAAAATTATGGCTAAAATGTCAAAAAATGATCATTTTGCCCCTCCCTAAATCATTATTGCCCCCTCCTTTCAAATCCCAATGCTGGCTAAGCCCATGAGACGCATCCCCCTCTATACATAAATGTGATTTATACTCAACTCGTCTATCGCTCAATTGACATATACTGCACAAAAAATTAAAATTTATTGTTATATAATTATATTTATTGTAGATTATAATATTAACTATTGTAAATGCATAAATTAACTTATTGTAAAGCATTTAATCTAAACTATAAAAGAAAATATATATGCTTATATATGTTATATGCTTAATCTAAATTTTGCAACCTTATAAAGCGTTTAAAACGTGAATAAAGATAAAACTAGTTAGTTTTATAAGCATGCTTTGCAAATGTGAACTACATTTTGATTGGTTGGAGGTCTTTTGAGCGAACAAATTTTATAACAAAAAGTGAATTATCAATAATGAAATAACTTACGCTCCGACTATACTGACACTGCCCTCGCGTTCTGGATTGCCCAGGCACTTAATTCTACCAGCTCTCTCGTAAAACGAAGCCAATCGAGCCCCCAAGTAAGCCGGATAACCGGAATCTTTACCGAAAATAGTCAATTAAATATATACACGTATATATTTTTTGTTGAAATAAAATCAGGGTATTAGTTATAATAAAAATCTCGTTGATTCTTAATGCTTTATAATGCACATTTTTGGAAACAGCCATAACAATTAATAGTAGAGAAACAATCTCTAAGTAGCTAATCGTAATGTTAACACGTTAGTGTACCCACAATACTAACAAGATGTAAGGCATGAGCGTAGCCAGGGGGTGGCAGGGAGGGGCGGCTGCCCCCCTCTAAATCCAGGAATTCTTCAAAATTTATTTATAAATTAATAAAATTTATCATTTTGACCCCCCCCCCTCTAAATCCAATCCTGGCTATGCCCATGTGTAAAGGTGCAAAATCAATAGAAATCATTGCTATCGAGCATAGGAGCATCGACTTAGTTTTAATTGCAAAAGATAAATCATTCAAGAGGCAAAGCAATTTCAGCAGGTCTGACCTAGGAAGAATTGAATCTTTAATTAACTTTATAATATGCTTGCATTTCAATACCCATAAAAGCATCAAGAATATTATACTCAAATTTCGGCAATGGGGCAAGGATGAGCTTTAAAAACTTACAGAAACAACGAACTCTTATGCGTCAAAATACTTAAATTACAAAATAGCAAATAATTTTACCGGCAGGCATTTCGGCCAATCTTCCCGAAATTTCTCGGAGAGCTTCGGCCCAACGAGAAGTGGAATCGGCCATCATGGACACGTTGTATCCCATATCACGATAATATTCCGCCAACGTTATACCTAATGAAATCAAACGAAATCATTAACAAAGTGGAAAAAAATTACCCCTCAAATTTCATTAAAAAAAGATGCTATAAAATGGCAAAAAGATCTGAGGATCTAAAAATATTTATTATTAATATACTAGGGAAAGCGGTTTAAAAAAACTAAAATCAGTAAATTTCTAGGCATATTATCCTCGTTTACAACACGATAAGAATCTTTAAACAGCTTTGAGAAAAACAAACTTTTATTGTTGTCCTTCGTATAGTTCGCTATCGTTTTTTAAGCGTGTGCTATTTCTTGGCTTTCTTAGGGCTCAGTTCTAAACACAATCCCCATGTTATTGGAAAAGCTAAGTGCATCTTTACGTCACAGCTTAAATCAAAACTATTTGCAAAAATTGTTTACTTAACAACTTCCACTAAATCGCATTTAATTTTGTCTTAACATGCACCAAACTCCCCTCTATATTAGTGAGAAAATAATTCCATGTGATGTTAAATTAATAACAAAATTGGTATAAAGCAAACTGTAGTCTAACAAATTGGAATAGCCATCTCTAACGTTTCTTTACATTTGCAAGAGTATACATTTTAACAGGCAAAGGATCACAATGGAAATCGTTAAATCCAACACGATTTCCATACACGGATCAAAGCCATCCGTTTAGTTATAGCGCGCTTTCACCTTTTTTTTTAAGTCGTGAATGTAATTTTTTTCTGTTATAAAAGCACAAATATTTCATATAAAAACGTGAGGACAAAAAAATCAAACCCGTGTATATAGAAGCTTCCCTAGCAGCAACTGGCATGTTGGAGGTATTAGCGACCAAGGTGGTTCGCTTCATAATGGATTCCGTGTGTCCGTCGATATCCAACGTCAACTGCGCAAAATTTATAACTAAACGTGTAACTCTATATTAGTATTAATTATGAAAAATTTATATCGAAAGTTTAAGCTATTTTATTTCATTTTATTAACATCCTCAGAACTGCACCTGATTAGTAATTGCTATTGTTTTATCCAAAACCTTATGTCATTACACAAATTCTCTCACTTATTTTAGTGTGATTTATTCTCCACCCTTTAGAGGGGCTTTATCAGTCCGAAATATCGAGTGTTATTTGCCTCTAATCTTTTTATCATTCCAACCTTCCCAATTTTAAACAACGAATTTATTAGTCATCTCACCCTTCAACCCTTATAACATAGATGACGGAACAATAGAGCTATAGGTCAAGATTCCAACACTTACATAAAATCAAAAAAAAAGATTAAAAAGAAAGAAGTAAATTTTTGTATTAGCCCCATAAACTATATTAACCCACAAAAATAAACTATCATAGAGTACATGAAACATAAATTTTGTTTCAAAACAAATTTCCATGAAATTTCCAAACATTTAGAAGTCAAAGCTCATCGCTGTAAATAAAAAGATTTCATACTTCGGGAAAATCTCGGAGAACTTCGGCCATTTCATTGCCCCTCTCGCCGCAACCCACGTAAACGATGACGTCCGAATTGGAGTATTTGGACAGGGCTTGGGAAATAACTGTCTTCCCGCACCCGAAGGCTCCGGGAATAGCCGTTGTACCGCCTTGAACGCAACTGCACACGCACGCAAAAAACAGAGATTGACAGATTTATTAAACTTAAAGTTGGGAAGGGATCTAAAATAAAAACTCGCCTTTGGTTTTAGATGACGCGCGAAGCGAAAAAAAGCGAAGTTAATTTTTGGGCTAATTTATCAAACTCTTCATTCTTTTTCTTAATACCTTTATATTCATCGTGAAATTTATTATACATCAACGGTATTCATTGATGAGATAGTAATTATTATATAAACATATAAAATTATATAAAAAATACATACATACCAAATTCAATTTTTTAACCATCGCGCGAAAGGTACAAAATGATTTGTATCTTATTTTCGTTTGCTTTTTGCCGTGGGCGAAAATAATCGTCTGCGATATCACTATAAACGTCTCCTATTTACAGTTGTTATTTTCGTGATTAATAAAAAAATGAAAACTTTGATAAATTAGCCCAACAATTCACTTCGTTTCTTTTCGCTTCGCGCGTCATCACGAACGCCGCCTTAGCCTACAACACATAAACAAATTAAAGATTTTTTGGTCTATTTTTCTTAGTTCGAACACTACGCTTAGTCTAAATTTGAAAAACAGACCAGATTCGACCGTTAGTCTTAATTAAACCAAAGTTCGACCAAATAAAACCCAGCCGTTTTTACAACACTACTCCCAAATTTAACCCTGCCAGTCATCGGGCGTTGGGGTGGCCTGAGGGGTGAGGGCAATAAGTTGTTAGAGATTTAAGGAGAGGCAGAATATTTTGAAATTTAAATTTGGTTAAATATGAAAAGATTTTTGTTTCGGAAGAACATCAAACTCCTGGTTCGTGGTCCTAAATGCACCAAGGACGTCCGATGAAGGCTCTGTCTTTGCAAGCCGATTAGCTAAGCAAACGAATTTCACCACGTCATATAAAAACTTGTGACTAATTTCACGATTTTTTATTATAATTTTTTGGAGAGTTATAATAGAAATTACTAGTATAATTTGTTTCAAATTAATAATAATATTAAAAAAGCATTTCTTACATTTATATCTGACTATTAAATCGATAGAAAAAAGAATTAAACCCAGCTAAATCTCTCTTCTATAAATTACGTAACATTTATGTTTAAATATTGCAAAGTATCCTTGAATAAAATTACGGGAAAAGGGCGTCTAAAACGCGCTGCCCAGTTAACAGAGGATTGTTGGCACTCAATTTCTCTGTGACCGGTCTCATTTGGCGAACGGGCCAAACTTGTAACATGGTATACTTCGATTTTTCCCCATCAAACTCGGTTTCCAAAATAACGTCCTTTTCATTTAAAATAGGAAAAATGGCAGTTAAAAGTAGACAAAAGTATTTACTCAATACTAATATAATGCATGTGTAAATAAAAGTAATGTTTTATATAATCATTAGAAATAAAAAGATAGGAATTTTTCTTCAAATTTATCAAGTGATCATAACTAATTGCCATGATGAAGAGATAATAACTAAATATAATGCTTATGCCAACAAATGAGATATATGGTTGTATCTGTATAATTACAAAATATTTAATGTTTAAAAATGAAAAAAAAATGTTTAGGGGCGTACACTAATATCGTAGTTTCCTGCAGGAGCTATGTAAGTTATACGTCCCTGAGACTTAGGTGGCATCAAAATTTTGTGGTTTAATAGAGAATTCTCATGAACTATACCATAAATATCACCCCCAGTGATATGGCTACCAATCTATTAAATATTAGGATAAATATATATATGACTTAAAGTAAATATATTTAAATTGAAGAATATTAAATTAATTTAGCATGGCTTTTACATAAATCTTTAAAGATAGTTGATAACAATGCATTTATACAATAAAGATCATAATGCCATAATGGCTAACATTTATTTTATTTGGTTGAAATTCCCATTTATGGTCCCTGCTAAGAGCATGCGTATTGATCCCTCGTGGAATGTAGATGCTTTGACTAACATCGTGAATATATTGCAATGGACGTTGGATACCATCAAATATGTTACCCAATATTCCTGGACCTAATTCTACAGATAATGGTTTCCCAGTACGCAACACAGGGTCACCTACTGTTACTCCAGCTATAAATTGTAAATAGAATTTGCTAATTTAAACACTTAAATGATAAAAAATATTATATTAAAAAAACAAATTTGTCAATAGTAAAATATTATAGCAAGGATAATAATAGTTTATATTCTATATTACAAGTTTCTTCGTAGACTTGAATTGTTGCAAGGTCATTTTCCAATCGAATAATTTCTCCAACTAATTCTGAATGTCCCACCCTAACTAACTCGTACATTGCAGCTCCAGACATCTTTTCTGCAATGACAACTAAATGAAAAAAGCAACTTTAAATGTTTGAATGCATTTTGGAAATACATTTAATATTATTTTTAAAAGTAAATTAAAATAATTAATGTGCAATTACCTGGTCCTGACACTCCATAAACTTTCCCAAACTGAGATTCTTTTTCAGCATCCTGAATTTTAGGGAGGCCCTTAGACATCTGATATATAAATTATAAGAAAATATATAACCACGAATAAAGTTTACAAAATCAATATTAAAAATTATCACTTAATATTATAACTTATATTATTAAATATATAGGTCAAAACTGTTGGCTTACTTTTATATTATTTTATTCAATACAATGTTAAAATTTAGCAAAATGCATTTGTAATTGAATAAATGTAAAGGTTATGAAAATGTAGGCAAAAATGCTTTTCATCAAATTTTAAACGTCAGCTGATGAACGATTATAAAAAAGTTAGAGGTTTTTCAATCGTAGTTTATAAAAGCGACAATAAAATGTTTTGTCTCACTATCTTAGTTAAAAGTTTTTAAGTAAGTATAAACTAGTTTTTATGACCGCTGCTTACAGACAAGGAGCTAAATTTTGCCTAATTTTCAGTGATAGATACTTTGATGATACCATATTAGGTAACATTGTTGAAGAGATCTTTATTCTATTCTATTAATCCATTGAAACCTCAACCATGATATAAAGATTTTAAATGTGAAATTTAATTCCGTGATATTTAATCCTTTCCTTCAGGTCCATTTTGCCGTACGGATGGAAGGGGGCCATACACGTTTTTCAAGTAACTCTGCTTAATTATAATTCACTAAATGAATTTTTTTAAAGCTTCTTGAAAAATTGTAAGCTAAATTAAACAATTTCTTATGGAACCAAGCTGACCCATTAAAGCCGGATTTGAGTCTATCTGCGGAATCTATTCATTTATTTATTTTTTATTTATTTATCTTACAACCTAGTTTATGATCTGGGTAAATTTTTACAACTACGAGTGTATCATGATGGCCTCAATCTAATTAATCTATGTGAAACCATGAATGCACTATCCGTTGACCTATGCAAAAAAGCTCGGATATTAGCCTCGTATTGCTCTTTTAATTACATATTATGAAGATGCGATGCTTTCCAGCATTTGAACAGTATTCCTTTGTTACATAAATCGCGCCATCAGTAGCTTAAAACGCATTTTAGCTTTTTGTCTGATCCATATTTAAGGGTTAAATACAAATACGATTTGAATACATTCAATATTATACCGTTTTTACCACCCAAGTAAAATAAATAAACATTTAGTCTATATCCGCGAGAAATTCTAAATTTTGAACCTTAATTTATTAAATAAAATATGAGTGGCCCTTAAGGTATGAAAATAATTTTATAAAATAATTATTATATATTTTTTCCTTAGCATCAGTATTTGAAATAAACACCAGACTAAAAATCAGTTTGATGAAGTAATTAAAGCATCTTGAATTTTGCAGGATTACATTATCATGTCTAAAATCGCAACTTAATTAAAATTATCATTCATATTTGACTACAATGGCTAAAAAAATTTTAGCACCTCCGCGACCTTTGTTCCTGGCGAAGGAATATTTTTCAAGCACCTTTCACGACTTGAGAATATATTAATATATTCAAATTTCAAGTCTGCCAGGAGTTTGTTATGTTTGAACTTATTTCTCTGTAATCAAATCATAAATCACATTAAACATTTGTTTTGCCATCTACATCACTCTTCACGTTATAAAGGTGAACTTAGTAGGTGCATTATAATTCATAGAATTCTCTGGAAAAGTGAAAAATTTATATGTTATAGGGAATTTAAAAGTCAATAATTGTCGAGAATTCTCGTCGAGACGAGACTAGATCCAGCTTTTTCTAAGAGACGAGAACGGGTTCAAGACTCTCCTAATAGCACGCGAGATGAGATGAGATCGAAACATTAACAATAGGCATCCCCTACATTGCCTCAACAAATTAAATTCCATAAGGCATGACAAAATTATTTAATACCCCTGTCAATTGACCTTTTTTGAAAAATTCTCAGACGGTTAACCTTTCATCTCTATGCAATTGGTCTACTCTAAAAAGGAATATAACGTGCATAGATAGACCTTATTCATGTTCATGGAAATAACCCCTCGCCTTCTGGCCTTTCCACCCAACTCTTTTTCAAATAAAATGGCAGCGCTGTTAAGTTTTTGTTATATAAGAATATATTTTATAGATTATTAAATTGTAAGTAATCAGTGCTTACATAATTTCCAAGGATAACAGAAAGTTTACACGAAATAATTTACAATTAAATGACAAAAGTTATGGAAGTATTGAATGCGAAAATGGCTACGTTTTTATTGGTGCAAAAATGAGGAGAGGGTGTAAGTACGTTGACGAGTGGGAGAGAGTTATATATAATGAGATCAAAATGGATAAGTGATAAGTGAATTTGAGTGTGTTGTCTTCAGTCTTTATATATCGTGTTTCCCCACACCAACACAACACACCACAACTTCAAAACAACAATATTGATAACTCCCCCATTGACGTATAACGCGCACCAGTAAATGATCTGACGTGATTGACGTGTAACGCGCACCAGTACATGACTTGACGTGATTGACGTGTAACGCACCACATGACTTGACGTGATTGACGTGTAACGCGCACCAGTAACTGAATAGATAGACGTACGGCTATTACCACAGTTTTAAAGTCTACAAAATTTATTACAAAGTTTAATTAAAATCCCTTGCCGATATCTGGCAGCGCCAATTATAATTCTTAAATCTTTTATATTCATTGTATCGAGATTATATGTCTAAATTTAAAAATAAAATGGAAAGTAAATTGGATGTTAAGACCCGATAAGACGTCTAATGAGTTAATGTAAAAAATATGTTTTTCTTTTATATAGATGTATAATATCAAAGGGTTGATTTCAAAATATAAAGTCTGTGGGATGATCTTAAAAAGAAATAAGTATAAATTTTTAGGATTTATCATACTTGTCTCCATTTATAAAAAAATATTAATTCATGGTTCTGTTCCTGTTAAATTTTATAATGAGATAACCGAGGTCACGTGCTATATTAATTAGAAACAATCACACATTGGACAGCAGTGACCAAAAAATCATGGTCCTTCAAATGGTCCACAGGCCTAGCCGAACAATTCTAGTAAATTTAAGTTGGCCTGGGCGGGCATTATGACATGGGCAATTCGGTCTTATTTTTTGGAGCCGCTTTACTTTTCCAGAGGAAGTAGTTAGGAAACAGTTACCTTCTCAAAATTTGTATTATCAAACTATGGTTACAGTTACAGTTAAATTTTTTTAAATTACTAAATACAATTACACTTATTTATCTTTAGGAACTAATTACATTTAAGGTTACTTAATGCTGTTTTTTCGCGATTTAACCCTCCGTTGGTCAGGTCAAAATGCCAACACGGATGGTAAAAGGGGTCATAATGACCCCAAACTTTAAATAGCTATAACTTGGTTGTTTTCATGGGCGTAGCCAAGGGGGGCAGGGAGGGGCGGCTGCCCCTCCTCTAAATCCAAAAATTTGTTGAAATTTATTAAAATCATGGCTAAAGTTTTAAAAAATGATTTTTTGCCCCTTCCTAAATCATTATTGCCCCCCCCGCTGATCCTAATGCTGGCTACGCCCATGGTTGTCTAATAAAGTAACTTTTCAAATTTTAAAGGCATAATACTTCAACTTTCATTAGTAAAGTAATATACTATTTTCGTTGTTTGATCATGTGGTATAAATTTATAGCGACCCCCTAAATTCTTTATGTGACTAATTTGGCTCATAACAAAAATAACTTTTTTAATCTTATAATCTAAATAATAATACCATATAAAAAAAGGTTGGAACTATAAATGTAAAAAATTTGGCATAAAAAAACCTAAAAACAAAAAAAAATAGAATTGTCCAAACTTAAGGAAATTTTGACTCTTTTTAACACAGAAAAGTATCTATTGTTCTAAACCCATTTATAAAATAAATTTTTAACTTGATTTTAAATTTTTATTATAGAAATACATCATAGAAGGTTGGATTCAGAATTCAAAAAAATCTACATGTAGTATCTTAAAAAAGACATTATACATGACTATAGAAATGAAAATTTTTGTGTAAAAAATGACATTACCTACATATTTATATAGTATCAAATTTAATTTATTATAGATTAAAAATAAAGTTGTAATTAAGTTACTTATTAACACGCTTAAGTATTATAAGTTCATTCGTTTAAATTTTTAGTGTTCTGAATTGCTAAGCTATAATAATAGTAATTATCGGGTGTTGCTTCCCCCCCCCCCCCCCCCCTAAATTAAAACAATTTTTAATGCAAAAACTTTGAAAAATTAAAAAATCTTATGTTTTGCCCCCCTCTAATTGAACTTTTCAACGTTTTGCCACCCCCCCCCCTCTAATCCAAAACCTGGCTATGCCATTGGTAATTATAAAGTATAAACTTCTCAAATAATATTTAATGTTTTAATTGCTATGCCCTTTATGGGCTCGCTTTTTGTTGTCCGTCCGTTGTCCGTTCGTTGTCATTCAACATGTATCTTAATTGCTGGTTTGATACCCGGAGAGGGCAAAAAAAATTTTTTCAATTAAACTAATATATTGTTCTTGTTAATACCATTTATAATATGACTTTTTGACCGTGTCCTGGCTACTGACTAATGAAAAAAAATGACCATTGGCCAAATTGTGATTTTAAATTTTTTTTTTCGTTTTTGAATTAATATATTAGGTTAACATTGATAATTACCCTATGCCCTCCCCTAGAAGGGCCTATGCCTCTCTCTACTGATATGGGTCCCTGTGCCCCCCCTCCTACAAAAGCCTATGCCTCTACTGATGTGGGTTCGAATTCCGGCGAGGGCAAATTCTTAATTGCTGGTTCGATACCCGGAGTGGGCAAAACTTTTTTTTAATTCTATGCAGTTTATGGGCTCGCTTTTTGTTGTCCGTCCGTTGTCGTTCAACATGTATCTTAATTGCGGTTTGATACCCCGAGAGGGCAAATTTTTTTTTTAAATTAAATAAATATATTGTTCTTGTTAATACCATTGATAATATGACTTTTTGGCCGTCCGCTGGCTACTGACAAATGACAAAAATGACCATTGGCCAAATTGTGAATCGAAATTTTTTTTCATTTTTTTCGTCTCTTATGTATTTATATCCTTTTTGACCGTGTCCTGGCTACTGACCAATGAAAAAAATGACCATTGTCTAAAGTATAAATCGAAATTATTTTTTTCATTTTTTGAATTGCTATATTAGGCTAACATTGATATTTACCTAAGCCCTCCTACTGATATGGGTCCCTGTGCCCCCCCCCCCCCACAAAGGCTTATGCCTCTACAGATGTGGGTTCGAATCCCGGAGAGGGCAATTTTTTTTTAAATTAATATATTGTTCTTGTTCCATTGATAATATGACTTTTTGGCCGTCCGCTGGCTGCTGACCAATGGAAAAAATGACTATTGGCCAAATTGTGAATCGAAATTTTTTTTGCGTTTTCTTTTCGTTTTTTTTGTCTTTTCTGTATATCCTTTTTGACCGTGTCATGGCTACTGACCAATGAAAAAAATGACCTTTGGCCAAATTGTTAATCGAATTTTTTTTTTCGTTTTTTTTCGTCTCTTATGTATTTATATCCTTGACCGTGTCCTGGCTACTGACCAATAAAATAAAGTATAAATCGAAATTATTTTTTTAATTTTTTTAATTGCTATATTAGGTTAACATTGATAATTACCTATGCCCCCCCTACAAGGGCCTATGCCTCTACTGATATGGGTCCCTGTGCCCCCCCCCCCCCACAAAGGCTTATGCTTCTACAGATGTGGGTTCGAATCCCTGAGAGGGCAATTTTTTTTATTTTTTTTAAATTAATATATTGTTCTTGTTACCATTGCTTTTTGTCCGCTGGCTGCTGACCAATAAATAAAATGACCATTGGCCGAATTGTGAATCTAAATTTTTTTTTCGTTTTTTTTTCGTCTCTTCTGAATTTATATCTTTTTTGACCGTGTCCTGGCTACTGACCAATGAAAAAAATGACCATTGGCCAAAGTGTAACAAATTTTTTATATTTTAAATATAGGCTATTTGTCTGTTTGCTGGCTACTGACCAATAAAAAAAATGACCACTGGCCAAAGTGAGATTAAGATCAAATTTTTTCTCTAGCTTATAATTATTGGCCAGTATTTGGCAGTCTGCTGATTACTGACCAATGGAAAAAATGACCACTGGCCAAAGTGAGATTAAAATCGATTTTTTTTCTAGATTATAATTATAGGCTAGTTATTTGGCTGTCTGCTAACCATTAGAAAAAATGACCACTCGCCTAAGTGATGGAAAAACCAATGGCCAGGGTCTGATTGGAAAAAATTTTCGTTTTTTAAAATCTTGTTTATACTATACATATGCGCATGACTTGAATAGAGTCTATAGTCATAATTCAAATTATGGGTTGCCATTGTTTAAATTTATACAGTATCAAAAAAACTCTAAATTCAAAGTTGTACATTTTGGAAGGAAGAATATTGGTTTTTCCAAGGTCATACCCTCTATTTGCGTTCCTTTCGTCATTTTGATTAATTTAGAAGTTGATAAATAAGAATAAATGAAAGAAAAAATAAATAAATAAAGTATTAATAAGTGTTTTATAGCAGGTTTTACAAAAATTTAACTTTTTAAATATTTGTATAAATAATTAGCTAATCATTTTGCATTTTATACCCCCCTATAGGCATTCTCGCCCCTTCCTACCTTTCTCGCCCATAAATTGCATAGCAAATATGCTACGTTTATACGGAGTAAAGAAGAGTTCCCCCTTCCCTTGCCCCCTTCCCTTCCCCTACTCCCATTCCCCTCTCCCACTTCCCCTTCCCACCAGGGCCGAAGGCCCTGTATCTATTTGGGACCACTTGATAGAATGTTATATTTTTATATTTATATACCATCTTTAGACAAAGGTTTTTTTATCAAATATATTGCACTTTGAAATAACACGAGGAAAAATAGACATCTAAAAATCTAAGTTTAAAATTTAAATGTCTCAAATAAAAAGAAATGTTTTTAAATAATGGTTTTACAAATAGGTTTAGAATAATGGTTTTTATTTTTTATAAAAAATTTGAAATTTTTTCTTTTATATTGTGGAAGGTGGGGTCCTGAAAGACCCCAGGCATCTAAAACACTCTGTACCTTAAAAACTATTCGATAAAAACAGGCTAAATTTTGCAGAAATTATATTAAGCTACTGAAAAATGGAACCATAAAAATAACTAACATGATTTGTATAGCATTTTTTAACTGCTGAGGGTCACCATGACCCCAACTAACCTACCATGTACGCCTCTGGATTTCGAATCGAATCGAATATTTTTGGTATTCGATTCGGATTCGAATTTTTGTTCAACAAAAATATTCGAATCGAGATTCGTCGAATATTAAAATGAAGATTCGAATTCGATTCGAAAAAAATTTAAGGATTCGAAATCGATTCGAATATTAATTACGCTTTTATTATTATTAGAAAACACATTAAAAAGGCTACTATGATTTTTAATTTGCTTTGCATATACATTTGAAAAATTTATTTGAAAGATATTTAAAAAAATACACACATCGAAAATAAAATATTAAAGGCAAACAAAAAAACTATGGCGATATGTGTAAGACAATCAAGAACCGTTTTTAGCCAACTTTTAAGGCAAATTATCTTCCTAACACTTTTATCCTTAAACGATTGCTTGTGTAGTCAGTAAATTGGTTCCGGTTGAAAATATTATTTCGCACGGAGGTAAATGATTCAGGTATAAAGAAAAGATTTTTTGTTAATTTTTGGATGTCTGGAAAACGACATTGATACGATTTCCACCATTGTAAAGGCTCAACATCGGAGACCACACGTGGTTTGTGCAAAAATGTCTCCAATGAAGACTTCGCCTTGTCGCTCTTAATAGCCGATCCAATCCAGTGTTGATACCTCGCTAGTTGATTGATACAAAATCTGGCTGACTTCCTATAGCAGTTTCCAAGTCATCTTTAATTTCGATACGATATGCCATGTACTGGCGATAAACACTCAAATTTTGAGCCTTTAAATCGACCACACTCGCTTATAAGACTATCTTTTTATTGAATGCCAAATATCTTTAATTTTCTATTTGGCCATTTTGCCAGCATGATCTTCTATGTCTGGTTGATAATATACCGGTAGTCCATAATTTAATTAAATTGTGATTCTCGTTCTCCATAACTTATGTAAGTTAGAAAAATATTAAATTAAACTTTTTCAAAGTGTAGCAGGAAAAAAAACTAAAATGCGGTAAGATAAAAATAGCTATATATTTGAGTATGGTCTATTTAAATTAAACTTAAAAAAAATTAAATTCTATTTATTCAAGGATTCGAATCGGATTTTCGAATCTTAGCAGCGTAAATATTCGATTCGAAACTTACACATATGGATTCGAATTCGGATTCGAAATTTCGAATCGAATCTCGAATATTTCCCAGAGGCGTATTACCAAGTGACAAAACAATATTTATTAATGCAATTTATTTAAATCTTCGTATAACAATATTGACAACTTCAATAAATTGGCGTTTACCAAGGAAGGCAGAGAGGGGCAGTTGCACCCCACCACCCCCCCCCCCCATCTAGAGACCTGCAAAATCGATTTTTTTAAGGCCCGGCCCGGCCCGGGCCCGGAATTAAAATGGGAAAATAGGCCCGGCCCGGGCCCGTATTTTAGCATTTTTAAAAACAAGGCCCGAGCCCGGCCCGGGCCCGGCCCGGAATTTTAGTAATTGCAGAAACTTAATCAAACTTAATTTTGGTAAAAAATTTTATTAAATAATAAAACGCACATAAAAAAAAATTATAAATTGATGTAAAACTATTTTGAAGCAAAAAAACACATGCATCAAAAATTTCCGTGTTTTAGATTTGTTCTCCGCTCTTCATAAATGCTGCCAGCTGACGAAAAACACCTTTCACTCGAGGCCAAATCAGGTGTCGAAAAAATCTTACAAACAAGAGGGCAAAGCGCTAGAAATGCCCACTGTGGTCTTTCGACCAATCCGATAATTTTATTTTTTTCTCGTTGATCTTTAACTTTGTGTTGGTGTCAGCTTCATTTTCCTCTACCTCTTTCTTCATAGAAGATGTTTCATGCCATATCCATTCTACAAAATTAGGCTATTGAGGATATGAGTTCTTTTTTGATTTTTGCGGGATTTGTAAGTTTTGCTAAAAGTGGCTTGCATAGGTAATTGTCCAATTTTTATTTTCCTGGACTTCTTTACAGCATTTATGTTTTTGGAGATGGGTGTTCCATATTAAGCATTATCAAAACTAACATAAATATTGCCTGATGAGCAGAAATTATAGAATAACACATTCCTGCAAATCTTACAAAAAACAAAATTTATTTTCTTAAAATCTTTTCCATACTTCACTCTTTTCTCTAAGATTTTATTTTACTTTATAAAATTCTTTCTGAATATTTTCAGCTATTAGCAGTAGATTTTTTTTGTTCCATACTTAATTGTTTGTATATTAGAATAAGCGCGAAATGAAATGAGTGTTTAACAGATTCAATAACTTGTAATTAATTTTTTGAAATATTATAGATTGTTTTAAACAGAATAAAAGACTACTTAGACTCTTTTAAATTATTCCGGGCCGGGCCTATAATTTATAAATTAGGCCCGGCCCGGCCCGGAAAGCCTAAAAATTTAAGGCCCGAGCCCGGCCCGGGCCCGTCCGGGCCCGGGCTTTTCCGGGCCGGGCCTCCGGCCGCCCGTGCAGGTCTCTACCCCCATCCTTAAATCCAAAAATTGTTCTACGATTAGGTATTGAATAATTTGGTGGCCTGTCAACTTGCCGAAAACCATCTTGCAGAATTGAATGTTCCAATGTTAAAAAATGTCCCCCAATTAGAAAATGTCCCCTAACAAAAAAGCATATTAATTATTCATTTTCGGATTAAAGTTATTATTTAGGTATTTAATATAAAAAAATTGATAATTATTATAAAAGGTACTCAATTTAGGGCCTTCTTTTTGATAATAAGGAGATGATGGTCGTTAATGTCCCAGGGTGAATTCGACAAGATGGTTTTCGGCGAGTTGATAGGGCACCGAATAATTTCTCTCCTTATCATCCTAACCACACTCAAGATAGATTTTGTTGAGGGCAGTCAAATTGATGCGAGATCGGGTCAAACATCGTATTTAAAATGTCTTGTTAAATTCATCTTAAAACTCTGGTTAAAGCACATGGACGTAGCCAAGATTGGAACAAAGGAGGGGCGGGGGCGATTATGATTTGGGGGGGGGGGGCAAAAGGGCAATTTTTAGTAATTTTAGCCATGATTATACAAAATTTTAAAGAATTTTCCTCCCTGCCCGTCCCTGGCTACGCCCATGTTAAAGCAATCTTGAGGATTAAATATGAAGTTGAAATGATCGTTGATCATTAAAAGGCAATTGCTTCACACCCTTTTATCCAAAATAAAACGCAGGTATAATTTGTATTAATTATTATTTTGCCTCTTCTTAATTTATTTAAAAAGTGCTTCCCCCCCCCCCTTATTTTTTATTTAAACACTGGTTAACCTCTAGATCCACCTATTAATCCAAAAATGCGTTTTGCACATGGGCGTAGCCAGGGGGAGGCAGGGCAGCTGACCCCTCCATCTCCTTCAAAATTTAATAAATTTATGGCTAAAATTACAAAAAAAAAATTTGATCCTCCCTGATTTATTATTGCCCCCCCCCCACTCTAATTTCAATCCTGCCTGTGTGCTATGCCCAAGATTTGCAAACTCATTGTTGAGCCTTCAGTTTGAGAATTATGGGTTGAGCTAGACGAAAGTAATTTTGAATTATTATTCCCAGACAGGCAAACTTTTTTTTAATATTACATTTTGTAATTAAACAAGTCTGATATACACCTACAACATTTAATTCTATTTTGTCTTTTACAAGTAAGTTAAAGTTTATTACTAGTTTATTTTTATTTTCACCTAGTTATTTATATAACGAAAACAAAATTAAGCTTTTGTTAGTTTTTCTTACTATAAACTTTACATTATATTCTTTATTAAAAAATATTTTTTATAAATTATTCTGTTCTGGACGAACTAACACTCTTGTCTTTAAGAATATAAAATTTGCTATCAAATCAAGTTTTAGAATCTATAATATTTTCTATTAGGAAATTTCACGATTATAATAGTGTCCATCGCTAATCAAAACTTTTTTGGGTTTTATTAGTAAAATATCATTATGATCAAAGGCATCTCCAGAGAAAGACATGCTTGTATTGTTTAGCTATAAATGGAATTTTGGTTAAAAATGTTATAAAAATCTTTTCTTTTTATTTAGATTTTATAAGATAAGTTTATATTGAAATGTAATTTTTTTTATAAATATTATAGAGACATCATTGGTTCGTTAATTGATTATGAATTTGAGGCGAAGAGTAGGAAGGCGAATGATGGAGACATGTGTGCCATTTGTTTGGAACAATTTTACGAGGGGGAAATGCTCAGTGTAACTTCTTGTCATCACGATTATCATAAACATTGTCTCAGTCAATGGTTATATGTAAACAATATTTTAATTTCTATTTATTTTTTTACATTTTTAAATATTAATATTAGTTTAATTTTTTTTTAATCTATGGATGCATACTTAGACAAATGGGTTAAGTTGTAAATGGCTAGTTTTTAAACCCTCCAACATGGGCGTAGCCAGGTTTTGAATTAGGGGGGGGGGGGCAGTTTAAAAAAAAGCTCTCGACTATCCAAAAATTTTCCTGAGAGCAAAAAAAAAGGTCTCGACTATCCAAAAATTTTCCTGCGACCCTAATTTAAATTTCATTTTTTTGTGTAAATTCGCTAATACGCATCTGTATTGATTTGAGTTAAGTTCAATTAAGGGTTTGTGTATTGAAATCCTTTTTTTTTAAATTAGGGGGGGGGGCAGCCGCGCCCCTGCCCCCCGGCTAATTAGGGGGGGGGGGGCAGCCGCCCCCCCCCCCCTGGCTACGCCCATGCCCTCCCATGTACTTATGGGGTCTGAGAAACCGCACGAAGGTTATAATTTAACACCACTTGAATAGTTTTAGATTTAGAAATCTGTTTTTTAGAGTTTTCATAATTATACAAAAGCTACATTTCCTGAAAACTTCATTAAATTTGCCTTAATACTTTTGG
This sequence comes from Gordius sp. MW1, assembly GCA_964036665.1. Classification (NCBI taxonomy): domain Eukaryota; kingdom Metazoa; phylum Nematomorpha; class Gordioida; order Gordea; family Gordiidae; genus Gordius; species Gordius sp. MW1. Next base: position 6,646,505 of record OZ038529.1, on the reverse strand, counting down.
AGATATAAGCGTTTGGGGTCCCATATACCCCATAGGGTTAATTAAGAAAGTTTTTTTGCCAATTTTTTTTTATTTTTAACTTAAATTGTTCCTCCTTTGCAAAAAAGATTTGATTATAATGTATTTTATTAAAATTATTATTTAAAAAACTAATATTATTCTCTCATTTTTTAGAATAAAACATCTTTAATTGTTTAAAATCTTATTTTTTAATAGATTTTAGTTAAGTTAAGGCTTTTGTTTAATTGTCGATTTTAATATATTTGTGTTTTTAATATATTATTCATATAGGATTCATCGACTTGTCCATTGTGCCGATCTTACGTGTGTAAATAATAATTAATCTGAATAATTGCAAAGGAAATTTAATTGATGAATTTTATTATTGTTATTTATTTCATTAATATTCACATGTATATATGATTTAGATCAAATAAATAAATACATCTCTTGATTTGTAAGTCTATTTAAAAAAATAATATTAATCAGGTGGTGTAAATTAATTTATATGTTCAAGCAACTATGTGCGGTTTCATAAAGTGCGGCCATAAAATATACACTTAAATCGTTAAATATGAAAGTTATTAATTTTATTAGGGTCTCCACTCAGTTTAATGAACCATAAAGTATAAATTTTGCTCGAGCATTTTAGGAATTTCCTATATTCACATAAAAAATGATATTAATCTTAGTAGTGTTGTAAAAACGGTTGGGTTTTGTTTGGTCGACATTTGGTTTAACTAGGACTGACGGTCGACTTTTTAAATTTCGACTACGCCTTAAGGTCGATTAAGAAAAACAGACCAACAAATCTTTAGGTCTGTTTATGTTTAGTCGACTAAAACCAAAGGTTGACCAAACAAACCCATCCGTTTATAAAACACTAAATCTTTATTTTCTTTATCTCCTAAACGAACTCCTGATTCACTATTAATTTTAATGAAAATTGACAAAAAATCAATAAATACGTGAAATTTGCTTTTACAATACAAAAAAAGTTAAAATTTTTTAGTTTTTTTAATTTTTTAAGGTGTCACTTACCAGACTAAAATCATCCATTTAAGAAACCGCTGAGAATTATTTTAAAATATTCTATTAAATCAGCTCCCGCCATAAAAATGGGTTACCTTGATTAAATTATATAGTGAAATGCAAAAACCATTGCTATACTAATTGAGGTAAAGATGAGGAATATAAAAGCGAAAAACTAATTAGATTTCATTTTAAAAAATTAACATTTTATAAAACACAATCTTTATTACTTTATCTTTTAAAATAATAAATATAGCAATTTTAAAAAATACAAAATCATATTAAAAAAAGATGGTTTTTAGATTAGAATATATTCTTTATAAAAAATATTGTTGAAATAGAGATTGTAAATACGATTCCGGTTTTATAAAGAGGGCCGATTTACGACGATAGAATTATTCTTTTTAAGTACTAGATTCTTGTTTTAATTTACACTCAGATTCATAAGCTACTAGATTTGTCAATGCAAATAAAGTGTCTTTTAATAAAGATATTGACTTAACAAGAACAATATATTAATTTAATTTAAAAAAAAAATCGAACGAGCAATTAAGAATTTGCCTTCGCCGGGATTCGAACCCACATCAGTAGAGGAGGCATAGGCCTATGTAGGGGCACATGGACCCATATCAGTGGAGGCATAAGCCCTTGTAGGGGAGGGCATAGGGTAATTATCAATGTTAACCTAATATACCAATTCAAAAACGGAAAAAAAAAATTTCGATTTATTTGGCCATTGGTCATTTTTTTCATTGGTCAGGAGCCAGCGCACGGTCAAAAAGTCATATTATCAATGGTATTAACAAGAACAATATATTAATTTAATTAAAAAAAAATTTGTCCTCTCCTGAGCTTGAACTCGAACCTGAAAGTCAGAAAGCCGGTGAAAATAACTTGGTGGACGACGGACGGACGGAGAACAGAAAACGAGCCTATAAATTGCATAGCAATTAATATAAAAAATGTACAGGAAATTTGGGCTATCTTCACATTTCTTTAATTACTTATATAGGTTGTTAATAAATATGTAAAAAAGGAATATAAAAATTTGGGTTGATCTCTAAAAAATTTAAAAATATGCACCCTTTAAAAGTACTTTATTTCGGTGGCCCGTCAACTTGCCAAAAACCATCCCGCAGAATTCACCTGGGACATTTTGTGATTGGTTGAATGGGGGACGATTTTAAATTAGGGACCTTTTTTAACCGGGGGACATTAATTCTGCGAGATGGTTTTTGGCGAGTTGATAGGGCACCCTTAATTTCATCTGATGATATATTTGAACCTTGACAATTAACTAATTTTCTCCAAATAGTATTTAAGCAATTTTATTTAAAATATTATACACACCATTTTTTTTTCATATTAAATATGAAATGTAAATTTATATTAAATACAGAATAATTTAATAAAGTTTTAATAAAAAGGTGACACATATTGATTCCCACAAAAATCATAAATAGTTTGGAATGGCATGCTGGGTACAGCCTGAGACATTTTAAAGATATAAAAGGAATCAAATTTATCAAAAATTTAAAAATACTTTTGACACATAAATCATAACAAATATAAATATAATAATGAAGCAAAATGGGAACCAAGTTTTGAGAAATCCATGCCATGTTACATAACGTCCATGGACAAACATTAAAAATGCCAATTTTGGGACAGTCCAAGGTCCTCTTGATTTAATATCTTTTGGGATGTTAGAAAGTTCTGCAGAAGCTATAAATGTGTTAAGGCACAATGCAACGTGACTATGACAATTGTCCAAAAAAAGATTATGTACATGGTAATCATTGTATTCCCTAGATGAAGAACAAATAGCTTCATCCCAGGCTTTACAAACCTCTCCCCTGTCAAGCTTTATAGGGTAATATTTTATAGGCTTGCCTCCAAATGCCATATCATCTATTCCCACATGATAAGGTGCAGCAAAATCATATATTGTTCCACGTGAAGTTGTTACTCCCATGTGACCAATAAAGGGTAGCAGCCATGTAATCACAGGAATTGGAGTCCAAACTAAGCTATGTGGTAACATTACATCTTTTAATTCTCTTTCATGATCATCACAAAAAATATTAGAAGGTCCATTGAAACTTTTATGAATTTTGGGATGATCACTCATAGATTAGGATTCAGGCTCCTCTTAGAATAAAGTAATACATTTTTTGATTATTTTATTAAATAACATTTTAAATTAGGTTCTCATATAAAAACCCGCAAAACAAATTAATTCGAGCTACCAATTTGTTGAATTCTCCTATTTAACAGAAAAAAAATCAGCTGGTTGATACTATCAACTCGCCGAAAACCATCTTGTTGAATTCACCCTAGGACATTAACATACATCTCTCCATTATCATAAAAAAGGCCCTAAATTAAGTATTTTTTATAATTATCATTAATTTTATTATAAAAAATACCTAAATAATAATTTTAATACGAAATTGAATGGTTTATATGCTTAATTTTTGGGAGATATTTTTGTAATGGGGGACATTTTTTATCATTGGTACATTCAATTCGGCAAGATGATGCAAAATGATGGGCCAGCCTATGAACGCTCTATTTAAATTGTCGAATTGCTTAATTAGCCTAATAGCCAAATAATACCTGTTTTTTAAATGAAAATAGGGTTCATGCTATTGCTAAAACTTGTAATCTCATGTATTATTCTAAACATTCAGTAAATTTTAGAGTGAGCCTTTTTCCACTTACCCTGAAAAAAATTCACATTTCGTATGTTATATTATTTTGGCTAGATTTATAGGCTATGCTTATAATTTAGTCCAGGGCTTGTATTGTTTGGATATGATTATAGATCAATATCTTAGGTCTGCAACAAAAACAAGCAATCGGTTTGAAAATGATAAAAATGATCTATTTATAGAAGCCAAAATTCAATAGTCATGGGAACATTATATGTAAAAAATATTTTTAACTATCCTTCCAAATAGTTTTCTAAAATTAATAACCGTGTTAATATTTTGAACCCGAAATTTTAACTTTATCAGGATTTCATCTCAATAAACATTAAGTAATTTGAAAGAGTGGCTAGGACATTGGATTAACAAAAATTAAAAAGAAGGAATAAGGGAAAAATAATCCTTGTGTTACTAATTTGGTTCGTTTGCAATAATAATAATTTAATAATGATAGGTATATGTATGTAGATAATATAAATAAATTAGATAGTTACATGGGCGTAGCCAGGGGGGGAGCGGTTGCCCCCCCCCTAAATTTCGAGAAAAAAATTTTTCAATGCAAAAACTTCGAAAAATTAAAAAAATTAATGTTTTGCCCCTGAACTTTTAAAAGTTTTGCCCCCCCCCTAATCCAAAACTTGGCTACGCCCATGGATATTATAAAACGTCCTTAAAAAATATTCATCTTGAATGTATGCATATAATTGACAATTGTATAAAATTTCATTAGCTAAAAATATTATAGGCTCATTGCATAACCGTTTGAGTGAACGAGAACAAAGAGCAGCCAAACGTGATGCGACAATTTCAATATATCTATAAAACGTGAACTAATATTTCACTCCCGCGATCCCCGACCCCGCTGAAAATAATGCTCAGAAAGGTATAGTCCAGGTTAGGTTTAAACTAGCGGTTAGAATATAGCTCCAGGATTAGCGAGCTCTAAATTTGCGTGGTGAGGACTTTTACACAGAATCCGAGGCTAGATTCCGAACCAAAGCGAACTTTGGTCAACATACCATTTCAAACCCCATTTTATTAATTTTAATTAAAACAAAAAAAATATAATGTAGCTTTCATGATAAATCTTATCAAATCTAGCCCCTTTCCTGTCAAATTGATTTTTACACTCATCTTTTCTAGTTATATATAGTATTAATCAACGGATTTCTAAATTTATATATGTTATTGTATTTCTTCTCTTCAAGGAGGAGGAACTTTTGAATTTACTGATGCCATTATAGGCGTCGTAAATTATTTACAATATGTATGTATTGTTCGATGGCGCTTATTAATTCCGCCGGAAAATTAATAAGATACATCTTAGTACAAGATTTTTTTAACAAAAATTTTTTTTATCATCAAAATACATCCAATGAGCGTCATAAAAAATATATGTTTAATAATTCATTGATTGCGCATGAAGATCGGTGTGATTTGGGTGGCATGCATCATCCTGAAAGCACGAGGATAAAATAATAATATCTTCCGACTACAATCGGTTGGCGAAGGGGGGGGGGGAGGGGTTGTAGGAAAAAATGAGATACATGTATAGTACGGTAATGACATAGGCTATTTGGGGTAAATTATTGATATATTCTGGCACATGTCGAAATTGAAAATAAGTAAGTTTCTTAGATATAAGATTGTTTACAATACAAGTAAAATTTCAATATCATATAAGAGTGATTTAATTTTTGGCGCAAACGTTTAAATTAATATAATGAATTTCTTAATATAAGTTAAGCTAAATATAGTTTGCTAAAAACAAGGTACGCTAGATTCTTTTCTCAAAGAACTAATGAAATACGGGTTTAATTCCGCTAGAATAGGAATCTATACAGTGTAGCCATATCCGAGACCAGGGCCATACCATAACATTGACCCTTTAATTATTATCTCACTTATTCTTACCCTATTCTAATCTTAACTCTTTTCAGCTCAATATATGGTGGCAAGGTTATAAGTCGAAGAGGATTGATTTTTCGAGATATAATTTTTTGATGACATGTAACCAACACTGTTGAAAAATGCACACCGCAAAAATCAAAAAACAACTAGGTAAAAGCATTTTTTTATTAGCATCTTATAATTATAAAATGTGTGAATAAATATGGAAAATAATCACAAAAAACTGTTAAGAGAATGTACTGAGATCATGGTTAGGGATCTAAATTTAGACGCTATTTTTCCTTTATTGATGGCTTCAAAGGTGTTTAGTGAAGCTATGGTTGAAAGCATTAAAAATGCTGGAGCATATCATCAACAAAAATTTAAGTTCATTCTAGACATTCAGAAGCGTGGACCAAAAGCGTTTTACAATTTTATTGAAGCTTTGCTCACTACACAGCAATATAATTTAGCATCAAAATTAAAACCTGACTCTGCCTTTGTTACAACAACTAATATGAATACCAAACTAAAAAGCAATAATAATGGATGTTTAACTAATGCAAATCTAAACAACAGAAATGGGATTTTAGACATTTTGATGAAGCAAACACAAGTCATCTATTCTGGACCTGGTATATATGAAATGTCCTTAAAATGGAAAGGGTTGGCACTAATAATAAACAATGAACATTTTATTTTGGAGACTAATTTAGCTCAAAGAAAAGGGACTTCATATGATTGTGTAAACCTGCAATCATTATTGGCCAAATTAGGATATAAAATTGTAATTAAATGTGATTTGACTAAAGAGCAAATGAAAGACAGCCTTTACAATTTTTCTAACAGATCTGATCATTCTAATTCTACAATTGTATCTATATTAAGTCATGGAACTAATGACAAGATTTTTGGTATAGATGGTCAACTGCTATCTCTAGATTATATAGCATCTTTGTTTGATGGTAAAGTTTGCCAAAATTTACATGGAAAGCCAAAAATATTTATATTGCAAGCTTGTAGAGGTGATGAAAGAGATAAGGGATTTTTGCATGTTTCAGCCACCCAAAATAGTGGAGACTCTACTGACTCTAAAATAATAATAGATGATAGCAAAGTAAACCCTATCAAATATCCAACTGGGATGGACATGTTATTTGCCTATGCAACTCTACCAGGCTATGTATCATGGCGAAATGATTATTTAGGGACTTGGTTTATTAGATCTCTAGTTCATGTGTTTTCCCTATGTGCACATGAAAATGATATTTTAACTATGTTAACTAAAGTTAATGATGTCATAATTACAAATTATGAATCAAAATCTGGTCATAAAATGTTATGTGAATTTACTTCTAGATTGTCTAAAACATTTTATTTCAATCCTTTATAAATTATACATTGTGATATTGTACATATATTGCTCAATTTATTTTTATACCTGTATTTTTGTATTAGATAATAAATTTATTGGGAAAATGACAGATAAAGATTGTCAAATTCCAAAAAGTAATTGACTAGTGATGTTTTTTAAAGTTATTTTGAAATTTTTAACACAAAAATATCTTAGCTTTTATCAGTTTTTAAAAATAATATTCTCATTTTTAAACAGATGGGCTATGTATATTTTGTCAAAGAGATTTTCATACACCAGATGGTTTTGGTAAAATTCTTTCTAACAAAGGATTAAAGATGCATTATTTTTGTTTGGTAAGTTAATAAATGATACATTTATTTTTTAAAAATTAAATTCCAATTAACATTAATCTATACTAATGTGAGTACTAAACAATAAAAATGATATCGTTTGGATTAATTCTTTAAATCATACTAGTTATTTTCTTCTGGGCTTGAACAAGTTGGGGATGTAGATGAGCATGATCTGTGTGGTTTTATGATTAAGCATGTTATCAAAGAATATCAAAGAGCTAAAAAGCTTGTAATTTTTAAAAATTTGATGAACCATATTAACTTTCATTATTTTAGAAATGTTTTTGGTGCAAAAAAACAGGAGCTAGTGTTGGATGTAATGTAAAACAATGCAGAAAAACTTATCATTTTCCCTGTTCTCTCGAAACTGATATTTTAAATCAATATTATGGCAGTTTTAGGTAATTAAAAAACCTTTTAAATGCATAGATAATTTAATGGGAATTAGACAACTTGTAAGCTTTTTTAATTATCAAATAGTTCTTACTGCCACCTTCACCGTTCAACCTTTCCCCTAAATCAAGAAAAACTAAATTTATCCACAAATATAACATCTCCCATAAAACATAAACAAATAAGACGTAGGCATTCAACCAATTACACCCCAAAAAAGAAAATTAAAAAAGAAATCAAGACAATAGAAGTTGAACCTGAGTCTGAAAGTTGTAATAGTTTAAAAATTTTGAGCCGACAACCCACTTCAGATATCATCTGCTTAATTTGCAGGGATGAAATAGTTGAATTGAAAGAATTTAAAATTTTACTCTCCAAATGTTGTGAAAAAGCATACTATCACAGGGAGTGTATTCAAGTAAAGAATTTTATAGTACTAAAATGCTTATTATTTTATTTTTAAAGCTAAATAACCAAGCAATTTATAGTAGATTAGTTAATAAATTATAAACTTTACGTTGGTATGCTTATAATAATGCTCAAAAGGAGTTAAATCTATCGTGCAAAATTCATTTTAGAATCAAGCCTTTCATTCAGGCTACCTATTCCAATGTCCAGCTTGTTGTAACAAAGATACATTTCGTGATCATATGTTGCAGATGGGTATCTATATCCCAGAAAGGTCCATTTTATATGATAAATCTATATAATTTAGTCAAAAGTTTATGTTTTACTAATTAGTTAAATATAAATAGATGAAATAATATCATTAAGAGTATTTGTTGTTGGATTTAAAATATAACACTCATTAATTTGACAATTTAAATTTCAAATATAAATTTTAAATAGGGATGCTTCATGGGAACGAGAAGAGAATCCATACATGGATCTTTATAATAGGCCAGAAGTCTGTTCTTACAATGACTGTGGATGTCCCAATGGTCAGAGTTACAAAAAAGTTGCTACGTAAGATGTGTTTTTGATCTAATTCTAAAAAATCTATAAGTCATTTTTATTGCAATTTTTTAAGTGCATTTTACAAGTTTGAAAGCTTTACACTTTATTATATCAATTAATTTCTCTAAATATATATATAAGGATATTTATAATTTTAGGCTATTTAGAGTTTTAGTAAATTAATTATATCAGCTTTTCAAGCACCTTATTAAAAATGCAATTCCACTGCCTCTTTCAAGAATTCAATTTTATTATAAAAAGGCAATTCAATCATTATCAACTGTTAAGGCATGAAGTTTAAGATTGTTATTTTGTTAGTGTGGAGACCAGAAATTAATGATCAAATTATTAAAATGTACTTATGTAGACTTTGTGTTAATTGTTTTATCAAAATATGGATTTAAACTTTAATAGATCAGTGATATTCTATGGGCCTTTTAATTGGCATTTTGCATGCAATGTAGCTACATTCCCCCTTTTCAATTAATTTAGGATAGGATTTAAGTAATGTTGCCAAACGGCTAGTATATTAAGGTAAACGTGTTAAAATGTTTGTACACCCTCTACCTTGGGAACTTCGCAAACTTTAATATAACAATGATAGGGATATGTACTGATCTCCAGGCGCGTAGCCAGGATTTTCACGAGGGGAGAGGGAAATTTGGCAAATTTTTTTGTTTTTACAACGCGTTTTGTCAAAAATTAAATCAAATTATATTAGATGAATATATCATGTTTCTAGGTTTTTATTAGTGTCTTAAAGTCTTTGATGTAACTAAACTATAAGGGCCCGTCATTTAAGCCACTGCTGACCTCTAAGGCAATTAAACAAATGTGATAAGTTCAAAAATACTGGTATATACCCTAATTAAGGTCTTTAGTTTACTTTAACTATAACCTTATTAATATTTTAACCCATAGTCAATGTAATTTTTTCTTTCCTGTTCCTATTTGCCATATGGATGTTATTTAAATGCCAATTATGTAATTTTAAAACGATGAGGAACTCAACTTAGGGAAAAGATATATATGATAATAAATATTTCATAAAAAATGGGCATTTGCCCAAATCACTCATTTGGCAGGTTGTGGGAAATAGTGTTGTGTGCGGGGTGTGGAAGCTTTGCAGTTCACCTATCTTGTGCAGGCTTACAAATGGCCGGTAGTCACATTTGGTATTGTTGGGATTGCAAACCCATCTTTGGCAACGAACAACGGGATCCTTGTTTTTCGGGCGAAGGCCTAACTCAACCCCGCCCCAGGAAACGCCGATTACCAGCTTCTCGCAATGGATTTGCTCCGTATGGGACCAATTGTGCAAGCACTTCCTCTGCTACTACGACCAGCAATTGCGATTCGTTAGAAAGTGACCTTTTACCGCACGGTAGTAGAGAGAGGAATGAATATGAAAGTGAACTATCATCATCTACAGTTGAAAATCTTATTGAATCTGTGTGATTTTAACTGACACGGGCTTAGCTTTATAAGCATGTGATTACAAAAATCTGCCTTTCACTTCTAATTTGTGTCCTGCATACGCCCATATGACTCCGATATTATTTTTACCATTTTCCCCTCATAATATTGTGTCTGGGCGGACGCTATGATTGTATCCATGTTTTTTGTATTTCTATGTTTTATAAGTGATACCCTTCATTATTTTTTTATCACACCTCCGTTATAACTTTTATATCATTGCATAAATTCCTATTATGATTCGTTCCAAAATTATGGATTTAATAAAATGTACAATTAAATTAGGTCTCATGTTGTATTTTTACGAAACATTTGAGATATTTTTGTATCACCTAACCCTAGGTTTTATTTTAATAAAAACTTTATAATTAGTGCAACTTGATAAGGGAGTTTAGAGTCATACTGATTAACAAATAAAAGAATGCGATATTAATGGCGATCATTAAAAAATTTAACATTTTTTGTATCTAATTATAATTACTTGTTAAATTGATCGTCTTGTTATATAGTTTACATTTATGAGTATTCAATACTATATTGCTATTTAAAATAATAAATAATTGCGAGAATTTATAAAATATTAGGGCCAAGCCATGGGCGTAGCCAGGATTAGAATTAGAGGGGAGCAATAATGAGCTAAGGAGGGGCAAATTTATAATTTCTGGAAATTTTAACCATAACTATATTTTATAACGAATTTTTGAGTGGCGAAGATAAGTGAGAAGAAAAGTCGCGATGTCGGAGTTCTTAGAATAGTCAAAAACTAGATGGGTCAAACTTATTCAAGCCAAAAGAAGTGATGGAAAGGTGGAAAGGATATTTTAAGAAACTTATGAATAGTGCAAATGACAAGGATTCCCTTCCCAAAATTGAGCCAAATATATGTATGATCGAACTCTTTCAGGAGGATGAAGTTAGGACACAAATGAACAAGATGCAAAAAGGAAAAGCAAATGGCCCAGATGGAATACCTATGGAAGCATTGCTCGGATGTCGTGAAGAAGGAGTCACCACCATGACGAACCTTCTTAACAAGATATTGGTAGAAGAGCGAATTCCTAATCAGTGGAGAGCAAGCACGATTAAACCCTTATTTAAAGGCAAAGGAGACCCTCAAGACTGTGGCAATTACATAGGTGTCAAACTAACTTGCCACTCCTTGAAGCTTATAAAAAGGATTTTAGTAACAAGGCTGAAAAACGAGGTGGAAATATCGGCTAATCAATATGTGGCCGGTAAATCCATAATCGACCCAATCTTCGCACTAAGAGAAATGATGGATAGGTATAGTGAAAAGAGGAAAGACCTACAGATGGTCTTTATTGACTTGGAGAAAGCTTATGACACGGTCCCCCGCGATTTAATATGGTGGTGCTTAAGAAAACAAAATATCCCTGACGCATATATAAGGCTTATGAAAAATATTTATGAAGCCTCAAAATCTTGCGTTAGGACGACAGTTGGAGACTCTAAATCCTTTCCGGATAAAATTGGATTACATCAAGGATCTGCTTTAAGTCCCTTTTTATTTAATATAATTATAGACACGATAACGAGGGACATTCAAAAGCCATCGCCATGGTGTATGCTATATGCCGATGATATAGTACTATGCGAGGAAACAAGGGAGAAAGTATTCGAAGAAGTCGAAAAGTGGTCGAAGCGCTTAGCTCTGGATATGGTTTAAAGGTCAACGATTGAAAAACGGTATACATGGAAATGAACGGTACAAGCACCCCATCGCTGGATGACCATCTAAAGTTCGCAAAAGTAGACAGGTTTACATACCTCGGCTCGATGCTACATCAAGAGGGAGGTTGCGCAACAGAAGTCAATGCCCGGATCCAAAAAGGATGGCTTAAATGGCGAAGTATATCCGGTGTAATGTGTGACAAGAAAATGCCAATATGGTTGAAGAGCAAAGCTTACAAATCCATCGTAAGACCTGTGTTACTCTATGGAAGTGAAACATGGGCACTAAGCACCACGGAATGAAAGTGATTACAAGCCACGAGAATGATACGGTGGAGCTTGGGGTATACTAAGCTCGACCATATGACGAATGACTTTCTCATGAAAAATGGGTATTTAACCTATGGGGAACATGATTAACGAAAATCGGCTAAGGTGGTAAGGGCATATAATAAGAAGGGACACGGGTGACGTAAATCGAAAAGTACTGGACATGGAGGTACCGGGGAAGAGAGGAAGAGGACGACCCCGTGTCACGTGGAAAGGGCAAATCGATAAAGTTATGAAAACTAAAGAGATTAGTCAAGCATGGCACTCACCCGGTCAAGATGGAAGAAGCTTATAAAAACAAACCCCATGAATCTGGGACCCAATAACTGATAAAGAAAAAGAAGATCTTTCTTATTTTGTATCATAATTTTGCCACAAGCCTCTCCTGACGATAATCATTGTATTTTAATATTTAAGTTTTATTCTGAATTTTGACAATGTACTCCATATAATTAAAAAATATTCTATAAGCGTAATTTATACAATGTTGTGTTGTATAAATAGTAAAACAAATGATATTCACAAACAACATCTTAAGAAATACAAAAAAAAATCGTGAAATTTCCATATATCACAAAGAATTTTGTTCATTTGCTGCTCGTAAAACTTTGAAAGCAGCCACATCATGGTAAGGAGTGTTGGTCAGGGGGTCTATGTAATGGGCTACCTTTCCTGTCACAGGACATATTCTAGGCTCTACAGGTCTGAGATGGGTAGAGTTGTTTGCGGGAAAATAAGTGTTTATGTTCTCCTCGGGGTTAAATATTAAATAATTTTGAGTGAACATTGATGGTTGTTCTTCAGTAATTGATTCGATTGTCTCCCTATTATCACAAATATAAATTTGTAAGAAGATTTTGGGAAAAAAACTTGTTTAAATTAATTTTTGATTAAAGGATTGACTATTGTATACACATAAGAGCTGTTCCTGTCAATAATACTGGCAAACAAAAATGGACTTAAGAAATTAATCGGTAAACTGTTTGCAGGTTTTGGTAGTGTTTTACGGTAAACACAAATAAAATTTTAATTTTTCACAGCATGTCAAGTTTTTGAAATACTTGCTGTCAAAATTGCTAAAAACAGCGATCTGGCCGTTTTTCAAACGTCATTAACTTGCAAATAAATTGGTAATTTTGCTATGTATTCAAAATTTGCTTATCTGATATTGTTTTACATTGACAAATTGCCCCAGACTTAAGGTCGCCCTCCCTTCCCTTTAATACTAGCAATTAAGTGCGTGTTCTTATCTAATACTAATAGAGACCTGCGCGGCCCAGCCCGACCCGCGGGCGGCTTGGACGGACTTCTGCTTTAAACAACGGGCCGTAATAAAAAGTTTTGGGCTCGAGCCGGACCTAGATATATGTAAGGCCCGCTAAAAGCCCGTTACAAAATCAATTAGATTTTTATTTGTGTTTCATAAAGTATAGACCAATATAATTCTATTTGATGGTAATTAACAAGGATTAATGGATTCCTCTCCCCTTTATAAATCAAATTTATTAGACTAAAATTTACCGATTAATTTGCAAGTTATTGACGTTTGACAAAGTCTAAAATCGCTATTTCTAGCAACTTTGATAGCAAATATTTCAAAAACTTGTCGTACCGGGAAAAAATTATAAATATATTCGTGTTCACATGAAAAATACCAAAAACTACAAACAGTTTACCGGTCGATTTCGCTGTTGAACCGTGTAATTTAATCAAACAATAATTTGATTAATTATAAAAACGACATTTTAAAATAATTAGAGACTAAAGATCTGCACAGGCAAATCCAGTCCGCGAGCGGACACCGAGGGGCTTGGAAAATAAAAAATTTTAGACGGGCTCGCGCGGGCCAAATAATTTTAATAATGGGCTCGGATGATCTAAAGTTATATACACGGTCCTGAAATAAATAATAGATTTAAGCGAACCACAAACGGCTCTTACATCATTTGTCTTTTCAATTCTTTTTCAAATATGGATTAATTATTTATAAACATAAAAATGTTTGAATCAAGGTTAATTTATTCAATTTAGGCATTTATTTAGTAACATTTTTATATCTGTCGCATTTATTCATTTTGCATTTCGTCCTAAATTCTCATTTTTTTCTAATACACGACTTCACTTTTACATACCTTATTAAAGTAGCTTCTCCATTTGAAACCAATTATTAAGATGTTTCAAATTATGTACAAAACGCTACTTAATTAAATTTTTTATTGTAGGGGCTTTTCGCTTAGTACTATTGCCAATTTTTTGAATAAGAATCAAATTTAAAATGATTATGTGCAGCTAATGCGGACATGTGGAGTTCGAATTACAAAAAATAACCCCTTTAATACTTGGCATTATTATTTTACAAATCCTAACCTAAATATTTTTTGAAACCCCTATTTAGGCACACAACAATTTGGAGATGATATTCTATATGAGATGCTGAACCAATCACAACTTTAAAATTGCTGAAGAGATTTTTAATATTAAATATTGAAAAACCCTTAGAAAATCAAACGATTTAATTGTTGGCAACGCCTTAAAAATAATATCAGTAAAAGGATATTTAATGAAGCATTTTTTTATTCATGGGCTGGGCTGAACAATCCAATCTTGGTACAGGGCCAGGTAGAGCCCTGCCAAATAAAATTTCTTCAGCCCGAGCATGGCCCGAAACTTTTTATTTTGCTCAAGTCCGACCTGAGCCCGAATTTTTTTCCTCAGGCACGACCCGAACCCGGCCCGACTTTTCTGAAATGTAATTAAAAAAATTTATTCATAATACCCACCCGCACCTTCTATATAACTCAAAAATATATTGTCTTTTCTAAATATCAGCAAAGGGATTAGTAAAACTTAAAAAAATATTTTAGCTAGATTTTGCCTTGTTGGGTCGACCCATCAGGCCCGACCCGAACCCGCGGTCCGATTTACTTATTTGGCCCAGGACGGGCCGGTGTAATATCCATTTCCACGACGCACAAAAAAAACGACATGCCAATCAAAAATATATTTTGAAATTCGAAATTAAATTTCCATAGGCTTACAAATCATTACATGTAGGTTACTTTTAATTTAATTGCGGCACTCCTGAAAGAGGTTATTATTATCTTCTTCTGATTATTATCAAACCCGCAATTTACTAATAAATTTCAAATATAATATAACAAAATAATTATTATTCACCATAATTATGAGGGTTATTCATTAACCACCATAAAAAAGGGTCGAATCTAATTTGAGCATTATATGACTAGAAAATTAATATTGAGATTAGCATTTAAATACATGTTCTTGACTTTAGTATGGTATTCATTAATTTTTAAGCTTAAAATAATTATATATAATATAATTTTGGTAAAAATTATAACCTAAGCTAATTTTAATAATAAACTCAAATTATAATAAAATTATTTTTGTAAGCTTAATAAATGACTGTATTTGGCACATTTTTTAAACCTATAGATATTAAATTAAAGATTCAAATATACATATAGACTTTATGCAGATTTTAAGAAAATTTAACTATAATTAATATTCTTTTAATATAGTTTAGTTCTTTAGATATAATATCTTACAAAGCATAACAATAATTGTAAATAAAACTCTTAACATGAATGAGCAAAACCTTATAAATTCCTTTTTTACATAAGCTACTGAATTATAAGTTTCTTAATCAAATCTAAATTATTATAGAAATGCAGACTTGATAAATGCTTAGTAAATACTGGAATTTTAATGTCTTGTCGTCATTTTAGTGTCGTCAAAAAAATAGATCATTTTGTGCCAAAACTAACCAATTGTATTTTTAGAAAGATCACGTGATATGGCATATAACTCGTTACTATGCCATATTAATTAATATGTTCGATTCAGCGTCGTCGTTTTATAAATGTCGCTGTTTAAATGACGACATTTAAAAAACGACGACGCTGAATTGAGCATTTTTATTGGTTAATATGGCGAAATGTTAAATTATATGCCATATCACGTGATCTTCCTAAAAGCACAATAGGTTAGTTTTGGCACAAAAATAGCTATTAATTTTTGAAGACATAAAATGACGACGCAAGACTTTCAAAATAATTCAAGTAATTACTATGCAAAATTACATAAATTATAAATTAGAGAGAATTGCAAACTATGACAGATCACAAATTTACAAACTATAAATTTAGCCATTTTAAGTATATTATCAAATCTTTTTTAACATGTATTTCATAATAATTCTTATTATAATTTAGATTAGATCAAGAAAATTATGAATATCAGTTTAGTCAAGCATATGTATTTTATTCCATTTAATATCTCTAATTTTGTATAAAAATGCACATAATCATTTAAAGCGTATTAAAAAATCTTTGATTATAATTTAATTTTATGATTAGAATTAGCCTAAGTTATTAACTTTACCTTATTGTATTACATATATTTATTTTAAGCTTAGACAATAATAATAATTATAAGGATAGGCTTATAATGATGTTATGAATATCAGCTTAAAGTCAATAACATGTATTTAAATACTCACTCAGATATCCCTTAGATCAGTGATTCTTAACCTGGGGGTCGCGACCCCCTAGGGGGTCGCGAGAAGTTTGCCGGGGGCCGCAAAATTTTTTTAGAATAAAATAAAAATATTCAGAAAAGCTTTAGAAAAAATACTCACCAGGGGATTCGAACTCGTTGCCTTAAGATTCATTATTAGAATTAATAAGTGATTGTAATTTAAAATCTTTGTTTAAAACTAAAAGTTTGCCGCAATTTTGGATACAAATTCGTGCAGAATATACTTTATTATTTTCAGCAGCAATTCAAAATTTGCTGCCTTTCGCTAGTACATATTTGTGTGAAAAAGGCTTCTCAACTATGGTGGATATAAAAACTAAAAAACGCAATCGATTGCGACTAGATTCCTGCATGAGGATAGCATTACAATCAATTGAACCAAGAATTAACAAATTGGCTGAAGATGTTCAGCAGCAGAAATCGCATTAAATATATTTCCGAATGCATATATTTTTTATTTTAAACATTGTTTTTATGTTTAATTATGAAGTTTTTATGTTTATTTCATTATCTATTTAAATTTTAAATAGATAATAAAATAATAAAGTTGTGTTTTATGTTTATTATTTAATAAAATGAAAAAATAATAGAAAATCAATATATTATAGATAATATAACAAATATAAATTATTATGAAAAAATGGGGGCCGCAAACAAATTATAAAATATTTGGGGGGCCGCGTGTATAAAAAGGTTAAGAACCACTGCCTTAGATTATTATAAATGTACCAAATACAATTATGAGTTTATCAATTAAATCAGCTCAAATTATAAGCTTTACCAAAATTACATTTAAAAGGATAGGCTTATAAACATAGATATAATTCATCAGCTCAAGCTCAAAGCCACATATCAAAAGATAAGTAAATGCATAGTGTGCTAAATATGATAAATTGTAATTAGGCTTGTAAACCATGGTTGAATTAATCAATATTTTTTGTGAATATTATAGGTTATTAACCGAAAACATCTGTTGATTGACGTTTGTGTTAGCCTATAGAAATTTAATTTTAAAATTTAAGAAAATTTTTTAATTGGCATGTCGATTTTTTTGAGCGTCATGGAAATGGATATTACACCGGGCTTTGGACGGCTCATGCAGGGCTCTAGGGCCAGGCCTAAAGTGCATGAAAAAAGATGGATGGGCTCGGGTTGAGGTGGATACTAAAGTTTTCATGAGGAGTACAAGCCAGCCATTCTTATAATAAAAGTTGTTGCAGACCTCAAATATACAACAACTTAAATTTCAAAATAAAGTGTATGTAAAATATTTGACATAAAAACGTGACTGTTAAAGGCATCAACTGTATTTGAAATAAATACTATAATAAATTAGCCATACTCGAGACTTTGATCTTGGACCATTGGTTCATCGTCCACAGATTTTTTAATGGATTTGAGAGTGGATAATGTACGAACATAGCTTTGAAATTGACATTTCTTTTTAATGGATCTTGCCTTTTTTTTAAGTTCTGCTTCTTGATTTTGATATTTTTCTAATGGTAAATATGGGGGTTTAATGAAAACAAAATTTCTACAAAAATATACCAAGAGATTTTAAGTTGATTTGTTCATTTGTTTTTGCCTGCTCTAAAAGCTCTGCTTGAGTAAACTTTTTATATGAACCATGATGTCTTTCTGCCCATATTTTTTTAAATTTTTGAGATCTTTCAACATGATCAATATGTTTTAGCTTGGTCACAGTAGATTTATTTAGAGTAGATTGTCGTACTTCCATTTTACTTTTTACTAATTCATGTTTAAAAAATCAATACTTAAATTTACATGTTTTATCATCCAAAATGACTTGTGGATGCTGAACATTTTTTGCTTTTGGTACTTCTCCCCTTTTATTAAGTGTTGACTTTTTAATGGCAGCCTATATAAATATATTATTAAGGATTATAGGAAAATTAAGTTATGTAGCATTTGGTTTAATTATAAACAAATAGTTTTATGGAAACTTAATTTTAACATGCTTGAACAAGGGCCGTTTTGGTAATTTTCTTTTCATTAACAATCTCTAGTTCCTGATTTTCGACAATTTCTTCATTTTCGCTTACGCTTATGTCAGAGTCAGATACATCTGTGCTACCCTCAAATCCTGATTGATATTCCAAATCATTTTCTTCCTAATTTTTGACAAAATAATAAAGTATAAATACCTCTTTAAATCCATCGTAAATATTTTTGTAAAAATCATCTTCTTCTTCATTATTAATTAACGAAGCCATTCTATTCCCAGCCTTTTCACGTTTGGGCCTTTCACTTGACATTTTAGCAGATGTAATCAATTCGTTACCTTGGCACGCCTAGTCGCATCATTATAGACGGTGCCCTATCAACTAGTGTTGTAAAAACGGCTGGCTGGTTTTTCCCAGCGTATTGCTAAGCTTAGTTGTTGGCGTTTTTTTTCACCCAACCTTTTCAGTGTTAGGTGAATTTTCTTGGGAGGGCTTTGGCGTTTGGCGTTTTCGTAAAAAACACCCAAAGCGTTTTGGGTGTTTTTTTTGGGGGCACCTTTGGCGTTTAGGTTTGAGTGTATTAAAGAGCTAAAGGGTTTGGGTGGATAATATTATTAACCTTTTGGTTTGGTTTTGGTCGTTTTGGGTTGGGCATGCAAATATATCAATTTGTTTATATTGTTCATCATATTTGTGTATTTAGATTTAGGTAATGAACTTTTAATTTAAGAAAATAAAAATAAATGTATCATGACGTCACAATCTAGTAAATTCAGTAAATTATAGTTAATTATTATGCATTATAGAAGTAGGTAGTGAATCAATATGTTTTATTTATGAAAAAAAAAATTTGTGAAGATTTGCCCCCCCCCTTTAGTTTTTACCCTCTTTCTCACCTGGGGATGAACGGCGGGCAGGTGGGGTGTTTGCCCCCCCCCCTTATTTTTTACCTTCTTTCTGATCCGGGAGAGAAGCGGGGGGGGGCAGAGGGGTGTTTTGCCCCCCCCCCCCACTAAATTTTTACCCTCTTTCTGATGCGAGGGAGAGGGGGGGCAGGGGGTGTTTTGCCCCCCTCCCCCCTTATTTTTTACCCTCTTTCTGATGTGGGGGAGAGGGGGGGGGGCATAGGGGGTGTTTTACCCCCCCCCCCTAATTTTTTACCCTCTTTCTGATCAGGGGGAGAGGGGGGGGGGCATGGGGGGTGTTTTGCCCCCCCCTCTATATTTTTTACCCTCTTTCTGATGTGGGAGAGGGGGGGGGGCATAGGGGGTGTTTTGCCCCCCTCCCCCCGTATTTTTTACCCTCTTTCTGATGTGGGGGAGAGGGGGGGCATAGGAGGTGTTTTGCCCCCCTCCCCCCTTATTTTTTACCCTCTTTCTGATGTGGCTGAGAGGGGGGGGGGGGCACAGGGGGTGTTTTACCCCCCCCCCCTAATTTTTTACCCTCTTTCTGATCAGGGGGAGAGGGGGGGGGGGGCATGGGGGGTGTTTTGCCCCCCCCCCTAATTTTTTACTTTCTTTCTGATGCGAGGGAGAGGGGGGGGGGGCAGGGGGTGTTTTGCCCCCCCCTAATTTTTTATCTTCTTTCTAATGCGGGGGAGAGGGGGGCATGAGGGGTGTTTTGCCCCCCCCCCTTATTTTTTACCTCTTTCTCACCCGGGAAGGGGGGGGCATGGGGGGTGTTTTGCCCCCCCCCCTTATTTTTTACCCTCTTTCTGATGCAGGGGAGAGGGGGGGGGGGGTGAATCGACCCTCTTCTTATTTTTTACTCTCTTTCTCACCCGGGGGGTTGCCGGAAAGCCCTTTTTAACCCTTTCAAAATATTTTTGTGAATTTTTGCGGTCACAGTGGTGACAAATGTCATAATCAACAATTTCTATTGAGATTAATATTTTTTTTTAAAATAGACTTATTATATGAATGAAAGATGTTCTACTATTATAAAAAATATTTTTGGGAAGATTTGCGGTCACAGTGATGACAAATGTCTTAATCAACATTTTCTATTGAAATTTTTTTTTTTTGAAAATTGCCTTATTATATGACAAAGATTTTCTAATATTCGAAAATATATTTTTGAAGATTTGCGGTCAAAAATTGTCTTAATATACCATATCAATTAAAATAAATTTTTTTAATTTAACTTCATTTACGAAATAAGCTGTATTATTAAATATAATATTAATATGAAATTTTACCAGTTTAAAAAAATTTGCCATCATGGGTAAGTAAGTTTTACTATTTAAGTTATCTGGGCATTTAATGGAAAAACTTGGTATTTCCAAAAAGCATATCATGCTATTAATTACTATGCTTTCACAAGGCACCAACACTCTACGTCCTGTTGACTTAGACTTCTCGTTTACAATGCTTATAAGGATCATAAAAAATATCGAACTTTTCTGAGTAACAAAAATGAGTTAAGCATCTTAATTTAAATTATTGCTTATTATTTAATAAGAAACTTAATTTTCTAATTGATTATGACTTAATTAGTAGTTGACATAATAAAAAAAAGTTTAATTTTCATTTATTTTATTTATAATAATATGATTTGCAACTTCTACATACCTTGATATGTTGTACGTTAAAAAAGAAATGAATGTAAAATGATGTAATAAAGAGCCTAGCCAGCCCACGCCACACCATGCCTTGTTGTGCCATGATTTTTTTATATATTTAGTTTAGTACTTAACTTAAATCTGATAGGTTTAAATCTGGTTTTGCGCATGCATTGCAACGAGAGAAGGAAGAGAGAGGGTGGATTAGTACATGAACATGTACATGCTACATGGAAGTGGTGATATGTCGAGTCGCGCGGGATGCCGTTCTCTGATATTGAAAATAGAGTTTAAATATAAAATAAAAGGGACATTATATAATTAATAAGTCTTTATCTTTTACAAGAGGCGAGGAATTCAAAATATATTTGAAATTAAATTTTGCGATTAAAATTGCTATTGCCGGGAATATTTAGAGGGGGATCTCTTAGCTGTCATTATTTTAGAATGAATTAAAATATTAATTTTTAATTGAAGGATTGAATTCAAAATCTGCTCTCGAATTAGTGATGCGGAAAAACCGAGAAAAATCTCGGTCTCGTCTCGTCTCGTTTCGAAAAACCGAGACGAGACGAGACGAGAATTTGAAAAATGGAGTCGAGATCGAGACGAGAATTTTGAGGTCGAGACGAGACGATACGAGATTTTCTCGGCGAGATCTCGACTTTTTATTGATCGTTAGATTTTAGTAAATTATTGTGTATTTTAATTTACATTTAAGGCATTAAGTGTAAATCAATATGTATGGAATATATTTGATATTAAAAAAAATCCCAAGTGTAGTTAATATTATATATTTTTGCAAAAAAATTAAAATTTGGCAATCATTTACCTAAGTATGGTTGATTTTTGTCATACATTTAAATACGTACTCATTAATTTAAAGTTTAAACCTTATGTTCTTAATTCTATAATAACGCTGCTTTGTTGTTTTTACAACGTTTTAATTTGTGCAACTAGTTATCAATTCTGTAAATAATAATAACATCATTAAATGTCACTCGCACTTTGTGGTTTATAGCGCTATAGTAAACATGCAATAAACACTATGGGCTATAATTAATGATGGTTATATTAATGGACTTAAACATTTGCCTTAAATATGTTAAGGTCTACTTTGAAGCATTAGCAAAGGTTAATAAAGGGTCTCATTTTGCTCAATTATGCAACTAAATCAACTATAAGCGAACTTATAATTTTCGAAGTCCATTTATAGTTGACAGACACAGTGAATTTAATACAAATATTATAATTTGCTAGAACAATAAAATTTAATTTTTTATATTTCAAATTTATCTATAGTTTTTTTAGTCTGCACTTTTTATAGAAAAGGTTATCTTTATGAGTTGATTCATATCTTTATATTGTCAATGAGATGTCGTGTCCCGCTAAATCTTTAAAAAGTTTGTGTATTAAAGTTTTTCTAAAAATATAAAATTTGCCATTTGGATTTTTGAACACTCATTTATATTTTTAATAAAACAGGAGAAATTTCTATTCCGTATATATTTTTATTTAAAAGTCGAGACGAGACGAGAATTCTCGTCGAGACGAGACGAGACCAAGATTTTTCTAAACCGAGACGAGACGAGATCGAGATTTTCTTTATCGCTCCCGAGACAAGACGAGATTTTGTTTTCGAGACCGAGACGAGACGAGATCGAAACACTATCTCGAATGGCCAGATAAATCTCACTTTATAATCGTTTTATATTTATTGAAAACACCCCCTATGCCCCCCCCTCTCCCCCGCATTAGAAAGAGGGTAAATAATTGGGGGGGGGGCGGCAAAACACCCCCCATGCCCCCCCCCTCTCCCCCACATTAGAAAGAGGGTAAAAAATAAGGGGGGGGGGCAAAACACCCCCCATGCCCCCCTCTCCCCCTGATCAAAAAGAGGGTAAAAAATTAGAGGGGGGGGGGTAAAACACCCCCTATGCCCCCCCCCCTCTCCCCCACATCAGAAAGAGGGTAAAAAATAAGGGGGGAGGGGGGCAAAACACCCTATGCCCCCCCTCTCCCCCACATGTAAAAATTAAAGGGGGGGAACAAAACACCCCCCATGACCCCCCTCTCAAGAGGGTAAAAAATAAGAGGGGGGGGGGGGCAAAACACCCCCTATGCCCCCCCTCTCCTCTGGATCAGAAACAGGGTAAAAAATTAAGGGGGGGGGGCAAAACACCCCCCATGCCCCCCTCTCCCCCGCATTAGAAAGAGGGTAAAAAATTAGGGGGGGGGCAAAACACCCCTCATGCCCCCCTCTCCCCCGCATTAGAAAGAAGATAAAAAATTAGGGGGGGGGGCAAAACACCCCCTGCCCCCCCCCTCTCCCTCGCATCAGAAAGAAAGTAAAAAATTAGGGGGGGGGGCAAAACACCCCCCATGCCCCCCCCCCCCCTCTCCCCCTGATCAGAAAGAGGGTAAAAAATTAGGGGGGGGGGGTAAAACACCCCCTGTGCCCCCCCCCTCTCAGCCACATCAGAAAGAGGGTAAAAAATAAGGGGGGAGGGGGGCAAAACACCTCCTATGCCCCCCCTCTCCCCCACATCAGAAAGAGGGTAAAAAATAAGGGGCGAGGGGGGCAAAACACCCCCTATGCCCCCCCCCCTCTCCCACATCAGAAAGAGGGTAAAAAATATAGTGGGGGGCAAAACACCCCCCATGCCCCCCCCTCTCCCCCTGATCAGAAAGAGGGTAAAAAATAAGGGGGGGGGGGGGTAAAACACCCCCTATGCCCCCCCCTCTCCCCCACATCAGAAAGAGGGTAAAAAATAAGGGGGGAGGGGGGCAAAACACCCCCTGCCCCCCCTCTCCCTCGCATCAGAAAGAGGGTAAAAATTTAGTGGGGGGGGCAAAACACCCCCCTGCCCCCCCCGCTTCTCCCCCGGATCAGAAAGAAGGTAAAAAATAAGGGGGGGGGGGCAAACACCCCACCTGCCCGCCGTTCATCCCCAGGTGAGAAAGAGGGTAAAAAATAAAGGGGGGGGGGCAAATCTTCACAAATTTTTTTTTCATAAATAAAACATATTGATTCACTACCTACATCTATAATGCATAATAATTAACTATAATTTACTGAATTTACTAGATTGTGACGTCATGATACATTTATTTTTATTTTCTTAAATTAAAAGTTCATTACCTAAATCTAAATACACAAATATGATGAACAATATAAACAAATTAATATATTTGCATGCCCAACCCAAAACGACCAAAACCAAACCAAAAGGTTAATAATATTATCCACCCAAACCCTTTAGCTCTTTAATACACTCAAACCTAAACGCCAAAGGTGCCCCCAAAAAAAACACCAAAAACGCTTTGGGTGTTTTTTACGAAAACGCCAAACGCCAAAGCCCTCCCAAGAAAATTCACCTAACACTGAAAAGGTTGGGTGAAAAAAAACGCCAACGCTTGCAGGCAACCAATAGAAACCCTTGGTTTTTTACAACACTACTATCAACACGCCGAAAACAATCTCGCCGAAACTCACCAAGGTACATTTTCTGAATGGTTGTTCAATGTCCCCCAGCTTAAAATCGTCCCCCATTCAACCAATCACAAATTTGGGGACATTTTTTAGCTTGGGGACATTAAATTCGGCGAGATTGTTTTCGGCGAGTTGACGGGCCACCATTAAAGACTGCCGGACAGTTGATATTTTTAAGTAAGGATGTAGGCCGCCATTACTTTCGTCTCATAAACAACCTGTTGTAGTTGTGGTTTAATTTAATTTGGTTAACTTTTAAGCAGATGCGCTTGTTGCATCCATTGCTCGCGGCATATTACTTATATCTACTTTGAAACTTAATTGACTCATTTACATTACCTTACTACTTCGCAACGTTAATTGACCAATCACATATAGCTCGCGGATTCACCACTAAATGTTAATTGGTTTAATGTGTTAATTCGCGATTATATAAAGACGTGTAAAACACTTCTTTACCACTTACTTTTCTCTCAAACGTTTCACTTTAATTGGATATATAATAAAGTATTTATTACTTTATTCTTTGGTATTTACTTCCCGATACGCTCATGCAAATAAGCGGGGGGAACAATGTTTAAAGTAATGGGTGTGTGAATAAAATGTAATGTAATGAGTTATGTGAATAAATGGGCACTAATTAGAAGTAGACGAATATATAAAAGGGCATGCCTCAGGTTAGTGGAGTTGTGCAGTATATCGACCTGTCGTAAGGCATCCCTCATGCAAATTGAGAAGCGCATCGACAGGGTTTATAAGGCTGGATTTTTACACTATATTTTAATCTTATATTTTTCTTGTCTATCTAGTAATTGCTATTATCTACGAAGAACCAAACTGCCCCTAATCCAATACCTTCATTTTACCCGTAGACGTCACCCGTTCTAGCCTAATTGCTGCACGGATATTTCCCTCCGGTTTTTTTTAAAGTATATATTGTTTATTTGAACGTAAGAACGTTATAAAAACGAAGTATTGAAATTCGAAAAATACAAGAGCGGGTATAATATAAAAAAATTATAATTAAAAAGCGTCGCATGTGTCATCTATAAAAGTGGCCAGCTGTTGGCCAGGGATTTAAAATTGTACTTTGCTATAAAAATACCAATTTTTTGTTTAAGTAAAAAATTTGTGGAATATTTAGAGGGCCGGCAGCGACGGCTGATATCATTAAAAAGCTTGATGGCGGCAGGACCAAAAGTCCCAGAACACGAGGCAACGATAGGAGTAAAGATATTAGAGGGTAGGAGGGCCTGGTATTTTACCGTTTTGGGGTGTTCGGCGAGGGTCAGAGCGTTGTAGTTCTGGTTAGAGGGGGCGAAAATGTCTATGCAGGTGAAATCCCATTTAAGGGGTAGATTATTTTGCCAAGGGGTGAGGGTAGAGCCGTCTGGTCGCATCCTTCCCTCCAACGAAGGGTTTGACGGCTCTAAAACGGACGGGATATTGGCTTTTCTAAAAGCGGCTTGGAAAAGGCTATTCAGCTTTTCGTGCCTTATGTATTTAAATTTATTGTAAAGGCATTGTAGGGGGTGCCTTGCATAAATGTTTATGTTCTGGGAGCAGTTGCGGCAGGAATATTCCTTTGAGTAGGGAATTCCTAGTCTGAGGACGATGGAGTATGCTAGCTCTGGGTCCTCCAACATCAATCCAGAAAGTGAACTAGGATAAGCTTCTAGCCACTCGTGACCCGATCCGTCAACAAAAACCAAAGATTTAAGGTTGAAGTGCTGGCGGGCGTCATAAGTTTGGACGTCAGAACTTTGCAGAGCAGATTCTTTGAGGGATATCATTTCGGAAATAAGATTTTGTTTACATCATCTTTACTAGTTTTTCTTCTATAACTCTTAAAGCGCGTAATTTTAAAAAATTATTTTATTGATGCCAATTGTGCATATTTATTTATTTACTAAATAAAAGGAGTCCAATCGGGTAGCTGCGGATATTATACAACTGTGGCATAAAGCCGAGTTTAATATTTAAATTGCTTATCGATTTTCTTATTTTATTTTTATCTTTGTTAAATCACCCTCATTCCTGTACTAACTTGATCTTTGGCAAATTATTCTCATCACTGTTCTAGTTAATATTAAATTCTATTTTCGTACTAACCACAACACACATGTATCATCAATCAAAAAAATGTGTGGCGTTTCCAAAATCAAAAAGATATGTTGCGTTTCCAAAATCAAAAAGATATGCTGCGTTTTCAATCAAGATATTTAAAGAAAACTCGCTTATGTAGAAATATATATGTTATCCGATGACTGTCACAATGATTATGGAATTTTTATGATGTACTGAATGTATCACTTTGAAGATTATTATAAAAATTATATTGTGAAATAAGGACATAAAATTATCGAAATAAAGTTGGAAATATGGAAACGCCCATTATTAAATATCTGTTAACAGAAGTTTAATTGGATGTAATAATTACTCGTAATATTGACCTATCAATTAATTTATTTATTTACTTTAATCTCCGCGTTAAAATGGATGCGCGCGCTCTCGCGCGTATAAATATAAAATATGATGCAATATAATGATAATTGCTAACTCATGATAATCTTTTAATATGCGATGCGATAAAATAATCTATAAGATAAATGGTAATAATAAACGATCTATTTATATCAGAGAGATATTAACAATCTATTTATATCATAGAGATATTAACAATCTTTTTTCATCATAGTTAACAATCATGACTCATCAGTCATCCTAATTACGCGTAGAGTAAAATTGACACAATTAAAATCGATAAATATGAGTAATCAAAATCGTAGTGTATATGTATGTGGGGGGGGGGGGAATTAAACAAACAAAAACAAATAAGCTACTCTTTCATGTGTGCGCTAAACTAGCGATATCTAAAAAAAACATCACCGTTACTAGGCACAAAACCAGAGTTACAGTGATTTTCTAACTTATGAATAAAAGGGGTCATAAAAATAGATGCGTAAAATAAGTAAGGGGGGGGGAACAAGCGATATATATTAGTGGTATATGCATATTCAGGTTGGACTAAATTTAAACTAATACACAATATATCTACAAAGGTTACTGTAAAGTTTTTAAAAGAATTAATTGGCGCATACGGTTTTCCGAAATTTATAGTAACCGATAACGGAAAGGCGTTTACAAGTGTTGATTTTAAAGATTTTTGTAATAATTGGAAAATAACGCATTTTTTAACGCCGCCATATCATCTTAATTCTAATGGACAAGTGGAATTGGCACAAACTAATAAAGAGGGTACATGGTTATGTCTATTATACCATAACATGACGCCTAGACTTAGACGTTTGCCAGTTGGTGTTGAATTTTTTGGTCATAATTTACGTTATCCGCCTGATTTTTTGCTGGATAGCAAATTTAAACATCAGTTAGCAGGGAAGGCCAAATATAATGTTAATGATTTTGTGTGGACGAAAAATTATTTAGGTCAACCTAGATGGGAGTTATCTAAGGTTGTTGTAAAGTTTAGTCATTAGAGACTAACAAAATAGATGCGTAAAATAAGTAAGCGAGGGGAACACTTTCGTATTTGTTAATACGAATAAATGATATTAATTATCTTCTTTGTTTTATTGCTCCCCAATTTAACATATTCTTTGACGTTTGAGATGAATAATATATTTATTTAATTTCTAGCTAAATGTATTTATTTTCTAGAGCTATCGCGAATATCAATCAGTTTTATTTTTCGTACTACTACATCTTTCGCATAAATTTATACAACTTTAAAAATTATTATGACTTCAAAAATTATTATGACTAAAAATACTTCTACTCACAATTCGTTTTAAGTAGTAACAATAATAATAATGGATGAGGTAATCAGATTAGGCGTAAATAACGATAACGCACAAATAATAATAAACAGCGAAGTGGTAACAATAATGATAAATACACAGTTATGGAGATCATGGGTGAGGTAATCAGATTAGGCGTAAATAAAGATGGCACACCAATAATAATACAAAGCGAAGATAACCATAAATTAACAAATAGCGAAATTAACAATCATCGTGATTCTAAAATCTATTAATAAACGCGTGGCCTTGAACAGCCAAACGAGATTCATAAAATCCAAGGGTAATTTTAATTTTAAAAATCAAAAAGGGCAAGTCATTGCCACGGTAATAAAAATTACTAAAATTTAGAATTACTAAAATTTGGCTTAATGCCACACCTTCCCCTTTTCCAAAAATATTTTTTAACTTTGCGGATTTCTGGCAATTTCGTAATCTCCATATTCATGCTTTTTGATATCGACATTGATCTTGACATTAACATTGACATCGATATTGACCTAGATATTGACCTAGATATTGACATTACTTACCGAAAACAAGGATACGGTTTAGACAAGTCCCGTTCCTTAAAACCCCCAATGATGACTCAATGAGTTCAGAGCCTTATAAACCCGAGGTTGACTCAATGAGTTCAGAGCCCCGTGAATACCCGGTTTAGTAGTACAATTTCTAACAAAAAATCTCCGTCATTTCCTTCCTTCAAAATCTTAATACCATCCCATTTACAAAAATCGCCGTTTCTCTCGCCATTGAAAAATATTAGTAATAAATTTTTGTAGCATATATCTTTAATTTATCGTGTGTGTCAATTCAATCTTATCAGATATGACGAATCTTGATTTTCAGATTTCCCAAATGTTGATTTTGAATTTCGGATTACTGGGGAATTTTACTTTTGTTTCGTCAGGTGATAAATAATGCGTTTTGATGCTAAGGATCTTAATTCCAATAATATACTTCATTTTCTAAATACGCTTAAATTATTCCCTTTCCTTTCGAGACGATTGTTGTTAGGGTGTGGGAACTTTTTCTGACACTATTTTCGTATTTGTGAATACGATTAAATGATATTAATTATCTTCTTTGTTTTATTGCTCCCCAATTTAAGATATTCTTTCACGTTTGAGATGAATAATATATTTATTTAATTTCTAGCTAAATGTATTTATTTTCTAAAGCTACCGCGAATATCATTCAGTTTTATATTTCGTACTACTTCATCTTTCGCATAAATTTATTCAACTTCAAAAATTAATATGAATAAAAACATTTCTACTGACAATTCGTTTTAAGTAGTAACAATAGAGGTAACAGAAACACCACCAACCAAAGCGCTATTTATTTCGCTGGATTTTAATATTTATTTTATAAATTTTTATCAAGCTAATATAAGCTCACAAACGCCCAAACAAAAAATAAAACTTAAGTTAAGATAAAAATAAACTACATTGAAAACATTAAACTTGTGCAGAACTTCTACATCTAGGAGATAATTATTATCGTTAAAAGTACCATTAGCGCCATCTATACTATATTTTCAACACGCTATAAAACATTAGTATTAGATTTAACAGTATAGGTTTTCTATATACTTAACTACATACAAAGTTGCCATAATAAAATTTTACGAGAGTAAAATACTAATTAATTGTCAACTAAAAAAATTTTTAATTTTAAATTGTTGGTTCAAATTATTCAAAAAATTAAAAAGCAAAATCTTTTGTGTGAAAAGTGATGACATGTAATTTTGTAAATTATTTAATGACCTTCATTCCTGATCTATAATATGATGTACAAAGAATAAAAATATATCAAAAACATTTATTTCAATCTTTCTAAAAAAGTCTAAGGATTTTTTAGAAGTTTATTTAATAAGTATAAAAATAAATATAAATTACAATAGAGTTCATGCATATAATAGTATAAAAATATACATATACAGGTTTTTTAATTGGCTGGCTTTACAAAGCACAACATGCCTTGGCAGATTGGGCTGTGCTTATAGGCTATGCACTCATTGCCCCTGGCAGCAGTTTATATACAATCCCTTTGCACACATTGACACACCTTTGAAATATTATATAAATAAGAATTAATTAATACCTTTCAAATACATCGTAAAATCATGATGAGGCCTTATAGCAATCTTGTCAAGCAGAAAGCATATTAAAATACTATATGAAAACTTAAGGTTTAAACTAGTTACCATTTCAAAATTACAGATAATTAAACTTCTGATTGATAAAGACTTGTAAAACCCATCAAAATAGAAATGTAAGGTTGACTAACAAATAAAATTGGATTAATTATTAATTGCTATGCAATTTATGGGCTCGTTTTTGGTTGTCCGTTGTCCGTTGTCCGTTACCCTATCTATTTGCATTGAGTATATTAGGTTATCGCTTTTTTAAATTAATGCATGAGAAAGAGGTGCCCCACCCCTCATCGCTATCAAGAGGTGCCCCACCCCTCATCTCTATCTCCCTCGGTGTGTTATATATAAGATTTGTTAAATTATCTATTATATAATAAACATAAATAAAAGTTGTTTACTTTTAATTGCTATGCAATTTAACTAGTTATATAATAAACATAAATAAAAGTTGTTTACTTTTAATTGCTATGCAATTTAACTAGTTTTTGTTATATAATAAACATAGATAAAAGTTGTTTACTTTTAATGCTATGCAATTTAACTAGTTATATAATAAACATAAATAAAAGTTGTTTACTTTTAATTGCTATGCAAATTAACTAGTTTTGGGGTTAGAATCCCGGAGTTTTTTTGACTCTTATGATTGTTCTTGTTACTATCATTGATAATGAGAATTTTTGGCCGTCCGCTGGCTGCTGACCAATGAAAAAAATGACCATTGGCCAAAATGTGAATCGAAATTATTTTTTTCGTTTTTTTTGATTATTATGATTGTTCCTGTTTCTACCATTGCTATTATGATTTGGCCGTCCGCTGGCTGCTGACCAATGTTATATAATAAACATAAATAAAAGTTGTTTACTTCTAATTGCTATGCAATTTAACTAGTTTTTGGGTTAGAATCCCGGAGTTTTTTTGACTCTTCTGATTGTTCTTGTTACTATCATTGATAATAAGACTTTTTGGCCGTCCGTTGGCTGCTGACCAATGAAAAAAATGACCATTGGCCAAAATGTGAATCGAAATTATTTTTTTCGTTTTTTTTTTGACTATTATGATTGTTCCTGTTACTACCATTGCTATTATGACTTTTTGGCCGTCCACTGGCTGCTGACCGATGAAAAAATGACCATTGGCCAAAATGTGAATCGAAATTATTTTTTTCATTTTTTTTGACTATTATGATTGTTTCTGTTACTACCATTGCTATTATGACTTTTTGGCCGTCCGCTGGCTCCTGACCGATGGAAAAAATGACCATTGGCCAAAATGTGAATCGAAATTATTTTTTTCGTTTTTTTTTTGACTATTATGATTGTTCCTGTTACTACCATTGCTATTATGACTTTTTGGCCGTCCGCTGGCTGCTGACCAATGGAATAAAATGACCATTGGCCAAAATGTGATTCGAAAACTTTTTTTTCGTTTTTTTTTTGACTATTATGAATTTATATCCACTTTCCGTGTCCTGGCTGCTGACCAATGGAAAAAAATGACCATTGGCCAAAATGTGATTCGAAAATTTTTTTTTCGTTTTTTTTACTCTTATGAATTTATATCCACTTTTACCGTGTGCTGGCTGCTGACCAATAGAAAAAAATGACCATTGGCCAAAGTGAGCATCAAAATTTTTTTTCCGTTTTTTTTGGCTATCATTGACTTATAGAGTATCTTTGGTACTGACCAATAGAGAAAAAGTGACCATTGGCCAAATTTTTGATTTTTTTAATTAAAAATTGTTCAAATTCAACAAAAAATTTCTCCCAACAATTCTGCAAATTCTTAACATTGTGTTGTTTTATAGAATCTGGTACAGTGGACGACTGACCTATTAGGCGACAACCAATTAGGTTACAGATTTATGTGCGACTAGAATGAGCTTAACTGGAGAAAAATACAAGTGATAACCAAGTAATGAAAACCAATAAGGTTATTTGACACATTCGCACATACGTTCAGTTCATATATATTCTACTTATTTTGTACCAAAAAGCTTTAAGATGCACCACATAAAAGTAAGATTTTTGGGCCTAAGTGAATTTATATGTATTTTAGCTACATTAGAAGTAATCTCAATTCATTGATCTTCCAACTCAATCTGTTCAATGTTCAACGTATTTTAATGTGCATATTTTTTAAATCTTTAGATTAGTCAATGTTAAAACAATGAATACATAGTGATGAAAACCAATAAGGTTATTTGACACATTTGCACATATGTTTATATTATAATTATGCCTTTTTTAAAACTTGCAGTTCTTCCAACTCAATCTGTTCAATGTTCAACGTATTTTATGTGCATATTTTTTAAATCTTTAGATTAGTCAATGTTAAAAGAATGAATTCATAGTGATGAAAACCAATAAGGTTATTTGACACATTTGCACATATGTTTATATTATAATTATGCCTTTTTTAAAACTTGCAGTTCTTCCAACTCAATCTGTTCAATGTTCAACGTATTTTATGTGCATATTTTTTAAATCTTTAGATTAGTCAATGTTAAAACAATGAATTCATAGTGATGAAAACCAATAAGGTTATTTGACACATTTGCACATATGTTTATATTATAATTATGCCTTTTTTAAAACTTGCAGTTGATAAACAATATTCTACTTATTTTGTACCAAAAAGCTTTTAGATACACCACATATTTTGGGCCTAAGTGAATTTATATGTATATTAGCTACCTTAGCACAAGTAATCTCAATTCATGGATCTTCCAACTGGAGCTGTTCAATGTTCAACTTATTTTATGTGCATATTTTTTAAATCTTTAGATTAGTCAGTGTTAAAAATATGAATTCATTGCATTAAATATGTACTATTTTTTAACATTATATCAAATAAATTTGTATACTTAGAGCTTGTCTTTGATTTGTATATAACTTAAATTAAATTGTTATTTGAAGTAGTGCATGATGATCCTAAAGATATTAAGATTGAAAATTAATAACATACCTTAAGACATTATGTTATTCAGATTGTTTGAAGTATTGCAAGGTATAATATTTAAACTTAAAAGATAATGTGGAAGTGATTCACATACAATTATATAACAAACAGTTATAACTTTATCTCAATTCATCAGTAAATATAAGTTTACATTCTAATATACAATAAGTAATAACTTTTTCTATACATAGAGGATTAGCTAATACATTGGCTTAATATAAATTTTAACTTAATTTATACTTTGCATATTATAAACTCATCCCTGCTTTTACTGAACTAAACAAATTATTATCTACAAATGTACGTAAAATGTTCAATATATAATATTTAAATTAAAACTTTTATAACATATATCATTTATGCATTTTTGGACTTACAATCAATATGAGATGTCTGAACTTATTGAATTTTGGCCCTATGTTTTTAATGTTAAAAAGTTACTACTGTTCTTAACCATTATTTTTTATTTTTGGCCTTCAATTAAATTTTTTTCAATATAAATACATGATAGAAGGTTAGAATTAAAGATATGAAAAAAATTTAAATGTAAATTCTTAAAAAAAAATTTCATCAGACTCAATAGTAAATTTTGTGTAAAAATGAGAGTTCCTATAAGTTTTCCTAGTTTGTAAAATTATTTTAGATTGAAAGGGTAAAGTTTAAAATAGTCAGTTTATAAATAGATATTGGTATAAGTTCATGATTTTTTAAATTTGGCATAAAAAACATCCTAAAAATAAGAGTTGTCCAAACTTAAGAAAGTCTTAACTTGTTTTTTGAGACATAAAGTTTCTATTGTTCTAAATCCATTTTTTTATAATTTTTCAACTTAGTTTTAAATTTAAATGACAATAATCCTTTTCTTTAATACAAAAACCCTTAAAAAAAAAAAAATTGTGTTTGCCCCTCCCTAAATGAACTTAAACAACTTTCACCCCCCCCCCCCCCCATTCTAAAACCTGGTTACGCCCATGTTTCCAACACCTTATGGGCTGGTATAAGGTATGACCTATGTTTTTGACTACTATATAATACAATATATTGTATTATATTTATTATATTATATTTAATGCATTGTATTATTATTATTGTATTGTACTATATAATATTTATTATATTGTATAATATTTATTATATTGCATTATATTTAATGTATTGCATTATATATATCTTATTATATTATATAAATTATATTATTAAATATATTATCTTGTATTATATTACATTTAATGCATTATAAAATATTTCTTGTATTTATTGTATCATTTTATATTTATTGCATTATATTAATTATATAACTTATATTTATATTTATTGTTTTGTATTTTAATATATTAATTTAATGTATTATATTATATTAAATCTATTGTATTATATTTATTGTATAATGTAATTTATAGTATATTGTATTTAATCTTTTGTATTATATTTAATTTATACTATATTTTTGTTTTAATTTTTATTATGATTTAGAGTCTAATATGTGTCAGTCACGTGTTTAAGAATCGGGTAATCTAATTGGTTGTCGCCTAACAGGTCAGTCGTCCACTGTACAGAAGCGGTTTTATAATATAATGTTTGTTAGACCCATAATCACTAAAGGCCATAAAAACTAATGTAATACGCAACTAGAAGCAAACACTAAATCTAACCCTAACCCTTGCCTATATTACATTTTGCCTATATTACATTTTGCCTATAATGGAAAATTTGTATAAATAATTAATTAATCATTAGGCATTTAATACCCCCCTATAGGCATTCTCGCCCCTTCCCACCTTTCTCGCCCATAAATTGCATAGCAAATATGATACATTTATACGAAGTACAGATGAGTCGTCCCCCCTTCCCTTCCCCTCTTCCCTTCCCCTCTTCCCTTCCCTTCTCCCCCTTCCCACGAGGGCCGAAGGCCCGAGTTTTTAAATAATGATTAAATCAAAGCAAAATTCTAAAATAAAAAGAAATTATAAATTTTTAATTGCTATGCAATTTATGGGCTCGTTTTTGGTTGTCCGTTGTCCGTTGTCCGTTACCTCCCTATCTATTTGCATTGGGTATATTAGGTTATCGCTTTTTTAAATTTATGCATGAGAAAGAGGTGCCCCACCCCTCATCTCTATCAAGAGGTGCCCCACCCCTCATCTCTATCTCCCTCGCTTTCGGGCGGGGTCGGGTTTTAATTGCTACGTTAAATTAATGCATAAGTATATCTATATTTAAATTTTGGTAATTGCTATGCAATTTAACTAGTTTTGGGGTTAGAATCCCGGAGTTTTTTTTGACTCTTATGATTGTTCTTGTTACTATCATTGATAATAAGACTTTTTGGCCGTCCGCTGGCTGCTGACCAATGAAAAAATGACCATTGGCCAAAATGTGAATCCGAGTTTATTTTTTCGTTTTTTTTTTGACTATTATGATTGTTCCTGTTACTACCATTGCTATTATGACTTTTTGGCCGTCCGTTGGCTGCTGACCAATGGAAAAAAATGACCATTGGCCAAAATGTGATTCGAAAATTTTTTTTTTCGTTTTTTTTGACTTATGAATTTATATCCACTTTTACCGTGTCCTGGCTGCTGACCAATGGAAAAAAATGACCATTGGCCAAAATGTGATTCGAAAATTTTTTTTTAGTTTTTTTTTGACTATTATGAATTTATATCCACTTTTACCGTGTCCTGGCTGCTGACCAATGGAAAAAAATGACCATTGGCCAAAATGTGATTCGAAATTTTTTTTTTCGTTTTTTTTGACTATTATAAGTTTATATCCACTTTTACTGTATCCTGGCTGCTGACCAATGGAAAAAAATGACCATTGGCCAAAATGTGATTCGAAAATTTTTTTTTTCGTTTTTTTTTTGACTTATGAATTTATATCCACTTTTACCGTGTCCTGGCTGCTTACCAATGAAAAAAAATGATTGGCCAAATTTTATATATAACCTAAAAATTTATTATAGATGGTCTAACAGACAGCCAACTATGTAATATATATTTTTAACCTTATAAATGCTTATATATTTTTTTATTGGGTTAATATATTTCATTTAATTAGATTGTGATTTCATAGAAAACCTAAAAAGTAATATTTAAAAAAATAATATAGGTATTAGATTCTAATTTACGATAAAATATATCGATAGAAACTAACACAAAATTCGAAACCTCCTTCAAAGGTATAATCATAGCCCGTTATTTCTAATTAAATTGAATCTACTATTAAACTCAAACACGAATTGTACTTTATTAGATGGCGCGCGTAAGTTTATATAATTAGTAAAATTTTTCTACGTGTCATAGATATTACACCGCACGTGTGGCAGGGAAATGTCCGATATTTTTAAAATGAAAAGGTATTTTAAGAATCTGAAAAGGTTATTTTAGCCCCGGCCGCCTGGCCACCTACGGGTAAAGTTTCGAGCGAATCGGGCTGGTAGTTTAAGAATTTAGCCCTTTTTCAAAACTAAAAAAAAACTTTTTTTTTTATTTTTTTTTTTACATTAAATTAATATTTTGTTTTTGTTAATACAATTGATAATATGACTTTTTGACCGCCCGCTTGCTACTGACCGACGAAATATATTGATTTTCTAAACATAAAACACAACTTTATTATTTCATTATCTATATAAATAACATAATAACTTCTACTATTTTAAAGCCGGCATGGTATAGTGGTTATATCGCCGGCTTGTTAACTGGAGGTGTGGGGTTCAATTCAGGGAGGAAACAAATTTTTTTTTTTAAATTTTTTTAAATTAAATTAATATTTGTTCATGTTAATACCAATGATAATATGAATTTTTGACCGTCCGCTGGCTACTGACCAATAAAAAAATGACCATTGGCCAAATTAATCGAAATTTTTTTTCGTTTTTGAATTGGTTAACATTGATAATTACCCTATGTCCTCCCCTACAAGGGCCTATAACTAATTAACTAATTATTTTGCATCTAATACCCCCTATAGGCATTCTCGCCCCTTCCCACCTTTCTCGCCCATAAATTGCATAGCAAATATGCTACGTTTATACGGAGTATAGAAGAGTTCCCCCTTCCCCTCTTCCCTTCCCCTACTCCCCTTCCCTTCTCCCCCTTCCCACGAGGGCCGAAGGCCCGAGTATTAATTAATGATCAATAAAATATTATTTTATGTCTAGAAAATTTTAGATGTAAATATCATGAATTTTAAACCCATAACATTTAAAGCTAATGTACTACCAAATATACATGTCATGGATAAATTCTGTTAGATTATTACCATCATCCAAAATTAAATTTAAAGGTTGATTATCTTTGAAAAACAAGATCTACAATCATTACCATCATCAAAAATCAAATTTAAAGGTAAATTAGCTTTGAAAAACAAAAAATCAAAACTATTGCTTAATACATCATATGTATTCTTTGTCTGTTTCTCCTTTCCAGGCATATTACAGGGAGACTAGCTTTGAATATTGCAGCAGCTGCATGATCTTGCGTAGAAAATATATTACAACCATAGACTAATACTTAATCTAAATTCATAATATAATCCAGGGGTCGGCAACCTGTTTGTCCTTAAGGGCGCAATACTAAATTTGAAAATCACCGAGGGCGCATATTACAGATAATCAACAGGTATAAATAGGCATTAAAAAAAATTGGCGTCATACATAATAATACATAAAATTGAGCGTGAAACTTGGGTGTCCTCAGCTAATTTCTTATAATTGGGGATATATTTATAGTTCCCGGTCCTTAAACAATTATCTAAATGTGAGTCAGTAAGCTTTGTTCGGTATTTTAATTTCAAATATTTCATATTTGAGACCAAAGACTCGCAATTGTATGTTGTTGCACAATATGAATAAATTTTTAGCGCACATTTCCTTAAAATAGGATACTTATTTTCATCGACAAGTTCCAAAACGTTTTATCATTACTATGCGCTTTTAAAATAATATCACTTTGCAAGTTAATTATTTCTAATTTTAGGTCTTCGACATTATGAAGCTCGAGATACACTGAAACTATTTCAAGGACATCATCTTCAGTAACATTGAATGGATTTATGAAAAATCTTAGAAAGGGTTCTAATGCAAAATCTTTAAATCTAGAAGAAAACTCTTCTATTAGCCTATCTATAATTTCTAAATATGATGTAGCAGTAAAATTTTCATTATTCAAATAAAAACTCTCAAGAGTATATTTTATATTTGGGAAATGTGATAATGATTTTTTCAATAGATGGGATTTCATCAACACTAACTTGCATTTGAATGCATTAACTGCACTAATCATGTCAGCGATATGCTGATTTTTCCCTTGTATTTTTAAATTTAAATCATTCAACTTTGCCGTTATATCTGTCAGAAATCCGAGGTCGATTAGCCAATCCTTATTTTCTAATTGCTCGTAAAATTCGCCTCTTGATGCAATAAATTCC
The DNA here is from genome assembly GCA_964036665.1 of Gordius sp. MW1. Lineage (NCBI taxonomy): Eukaryota > Metazoa > Nematomorpha > Gordioida > Gordea > Gordiidae > Gordius > Gordius sp. MW1. Next base: position 6,607,370 of record OZ038529.1, on the reverse strand, counting down.
TTTATTTGTCAAAAGCAGATAAACCGCTCAAAAATATTACCTCTGCTCAACCACCTCACTTCAGTATGTAAAGATCTGTGGAACGTCCTCATCTTCTAAAAGTAATTTAAACAATCTGTGTTGCATAGCTCCCGATATTGTGGAATTAATAATTTTTGTTACTATCGTAAATACGTGTTGAAAACCGATTGTTTTTGCGCATAACATTTCCTAATGTATTAGGCAATGAGAAATAAATTTCGGGAATAAGGAATCTTGTCTACACAAGGCAATAAATCCTTTTTTCTTACAAGTCATCGAACTTTTGTACGAATTTTACATCTGTTATATACTACTTTTTAAAAGTAGAAAAGATATCTTCTCCTCTGGTGCTTCCCTTTAATAGCAGAACTTTAAGGAATTCTTCTTTAGTCGTAAAATCAGAAAATACCATCTTCACGCAAATTGCTAATTGTGATATATTTGTCACGTCTGTCGATTCATCCATCTGTAGCGAAAAGAAAATACTTCCATATCATTTGCTAATTCTGCCTCCAAATTCTCCGCAATTACTTCAATTCTTCTAGTAACCGTTCGTGCTGATAATTGCAAGGTGTTTATTGCTGAAACTATTTCCTTTTTATTTTTAAATTCTTCAAAAAGTGAATCAACAGCTTCTAACATGGCTTCTATCTCTAATTCTCCATCTGTAAATGGTTTTTTATTCTTAGCTAGCAAATGCAATATTTTATATGACGCGATCGTTGCTGCTTTATGTTGTTGCAGGGTTTAGTAAAAAAAACTTTGCTGGTTAGTTCTTGAAGATTTTAAAGAAATAATTTTTTTCTTCTAATTTCTGAGTTCATTGGATAGTCACTATCAAAATTTGTATGAACGGTCTTAAAATGTCGTTCATTATTACTTTTCTTGGGAATCGCAACACTATTATTACACAACAAACAAATACACTTCCCTTTTTAATCAACGAAACAATATAGAAGATGTTCCCATTCATCGTTAAAATAATATGCTCTTTTTCTTTTATATTTATCTGTGGTATATCTATTCCCCCCCCCCCCCCCCCCGCTTACTTCTAATTTTATGACTTCTTTTACTTTGGAAATATGCCAAGTTGTTTATTCTTAAATTTAAAGGTCATGGTAGTACTTTTATTATCGTATCATAAATTTATTTTTGAGAAGGTTAATTACCGTTTTATTACCCTACTATAAAATTAGCCTTCAGATGTTATAATCATGATGATATCGCTATTTGTTAGTTATTGTTATTTGCGCCGCTTATCATTATTGTACCAGTGCGCTGATCATTGTTGTTACCGATGCGCTGATAGTTATTGTTTTACCACCGCGCTTGTGCGCTATCATTTATATGTTTATCATCATCCTACCTCCCCCCATCATTATTATTGTTACTACTTAAAGCGAATGGTAAAACGAATAGTCAGTAGAAACATTTTAGTCATAGTCGTAGTGATAATAAATTCTTGTGTTAATAAATCCTAGTGTCGGTGTGTTAATAAATTCCGTCCTCCCTTTTTGAGGGAGGACTAGATCAGAAAAAGATATAATATTTATCGAATAATATAAGGAATATCAGGGATTTAACATTATCCATGAAGGGTTTTGAAAGAAAAGAATTATTTTGGATTACTTGGTAGTTTTAAATGCACGGTCTACGCGTGGTCTATTCGAAATACGATCACACACTAACAAAAAATACGTGCGTGTTATTAGATACGCTCATATCATACATTACATTAGTCCAGCGAGGGCGCATTAAAAATCGATCGGGGGCGCCATGGCGCCCGCCGTGTTGCCTACCCCTGGTTTATATCTCACTCAACAATTAACCATAAGCTACTTAAATCTGCCAATGCTTTAACCATAGACTAGATAGACTGCTCATGCCATATGTTGCATATGAGTAATTGTGTGTCTATTTTTCCTCCATTTTGAAGAGTGCATTTGGTGATTTTAACCATGTAATTTTGCCCTATAACGTCAATTTACCTTCATCATTATTTATAAATTAAAAAAAAAACGTCAATAAATTAATATTAATTGCTATGCAATTTATGGGCTCGTTTTTTGGTGTCCGTCCGTCGTCCGTTACCCTCCCTATCTATTTGCATTGGGTATATTAGGTTATCGCTTTTTTAAATTAATGCATGAGAAGGAGGTGCCCCACCCCTCATCTCTATCTCCCTCGCTGTGTTATTTTTTAAATTAATGCATAAGAGGTGCCCCACCCCTCATCTCTATCTCCCTCGGTGTGTTATATATAAGATTTGTTAAATTATCTATTATATAATAAACATAAATAAAAGTTGTTTACTTTTAATTGCTATGCAATTTAAATAGTTATATAATAAACATAAATAAAAGTTGTTTACTTTTAATTGCTATGCAATTTAACTAGTTTTTGTTATATAATAAACATAGATAAAAGTTGTTTACTTTTTAATTGCTATGCAATTTAACTAGTTTTGGGGTTAGAATCCCGGAGTTTTTTTTGACTCTTATGATTGTTCTTGTTACTATCATTGATAATAAGAATTTTTATCCGTCCGCTGGCTGCTGACCAATGAAAAAAATGACAATTGGCCAAAATGTGAATCGAAATTATTTTTTTCGTTTTTTTTGACTATTATGATTGTTCCTGTTTCTATCATTGCTATTATGACTTTTTGCCGTCCGCTGGCTGCTGACCAATGTTATATAATAAACATAAATAAAAGTTGTTTACTTTTAATTGCTATGCAATTTAACTAGTTTTTGGGTTAGAATCCCGGAGTTTTTGACTCTTATGATTGTTCTTGTTACTATCATTGATAATAAGACTTTTTGGCCGTCCGTTGGCTGCTGACCAATGAAAAAAATGACCATTGGCCAAAATGTAAATCCGAGTTTATTTTTTCGTTTTTTTTGACTATTATGATTGTTCCTGTTACTACCATTGCTATTATGACTTTTTGGCCGTCCGCTGGCTCCTGACCGATGGAAAAAATGACCATTGGCCAAAATGTGAATCGAAATTATTTTTTTCGTTTTTTTTGACTATTATGATTGTTCCTGTTCCTACCATTGCTATTATGACTTTTTGGCCGTCCGCTGGCTGCTGACCAATGGAATAAAATGACCATTGGCCAAAATGTGATTCGAAAACTTTTTTTCGTTTTTTTTTGACTATTATGAATTTATATCCACTTTTACCGTGTCCTGGCTGCTGACCAATGGAAAAAAATGACCATTGGCCAAAATGTGATTCGAAAATTTTTTTTTTCGTTTTTTTTACTCTTATGAATTTATATCCACTTTTACCGTGTGCTGGCTGCTGACCAATGGAAAAAAATGACCATTGGCCAAAGTGAGCATCAAAATTTTTTTTTCCGTTTTTTTGGCTATCATTGACTTATAGAGTATCTGTTGGTACTGACCAATAGAGAAAAAGTCACCATTGGCCAAATTTTTGATTTTTTTAATTAAAAATTGTTCAAATTCAACAAAAAATTTCTCCCAACAATTCTGCAAATTCTTAACATTGTGTTGTTTTATAATATAATGTTTGTTAGACCCATAATCACTAAAGGCCATAAAAACTAATGTAATACGCAACTAGATGCAAACACTAAATCTAACCCTAACCCTTGCCTATATTACATTTTGCCTTTATTACATTTTGCCTATAATAGAAAATTTTTATAAATAATTAATTAATCATTAGGCATTTAATACCCCCCTATAGGCATTCTCGCCCCTTCCCACCTTTCGCCCATAAATTGCATAGCAAATATGATACATTTATACGAAGTACAGATGAGTCGTCCCCCCTTCCCTTACCTTCCCCTCTTCCCTTCCCTTCTCCCCCTGCCCACGAGGGCCGAAGGCCCGAGTTATTTTTATAAACGCAACTTCTCGCTTTGAATCCTTTATTTTAATAAGTCAAATTGTACGACATATATAAAAGTATGGAATGGACGATGGCCGTGGAGAAGCAGCGCGTAACCAATCGGTTAGAATGAGGGATGTCAACGGTTAATAAATAAGGTATTGAGTTAGGGCCTTTGTTTCTTCGTGGACAATCGCAGTTATTAGCAGAGAAGAAGAGAAAAATACGATTCCGTCTACGGCGAAAGGAAGATATCGCTTTAAGGAACGTCTGGCTCTTGTTAGATAATTGCCGCTGGACCCACGTGTCTAAAATGAGGAATAAACATTTCCCCCCGCAGGACTAACGTGTCCTGATTAGCAAACTAAATATCTCCTCCCGCAGGACTAAATAACAAATTAATAATTCTCTATCATGGTTAAATTCTCGCTATTTAAACCTTGTCGATGCACTTCTCAATTTGCATGAGCCATGAGGGATGCCGACCGTTCGACGTCTGCATCAAATTAGTGCACGTCTATTTACATAACAAATACATTACATTTTATTCACACGCTTACATTAGCGTAGGCGCGTGAAAGTTAAGTTATCTAACGGCTATAAAAAAACTGGGGGCTTCGCCCCCAGACTCCCTTGGGGCTCCGCCCCCAGTCCCCCGTTGGGGGCTACGCCCCCAAACCCCCATCTCCTGGGGCTCCGCCCCCAGACCCCCGGGGAAGGGAAGGGGGGGAAGGGAAGAGGGGACGACTCATCTATTCTACGTATAAATGTAGCATATTTGCTATGCAATTTATGGGCGAGAAAGGTGTGAAGGGGCGAGAATGCCTATAGGGGGTAGGATAATTGCTAGGGTTTCCCCCTTGGCTACTCCCATGCTAGTTACACAACATAAAAATCTACTTTTTTGTCCAAAAAAAATAAAATTCATTTAAATTCAAAACCTCAATTTTACTCGCCGTTTTATAACGTATGTTTTGCATGTGATAAAAATTTGAAGAAGAAAAAGTATTTCTTTAATTTGGCAGAAGCTGGCTATGTAACAAGGGATTGGCAATCAAAAAATTAAACGTCGTTTAAGGATAAATTGCATAGCAAGTAATATATAATGAATTATTTTTTTTTACATAATTTTTTATTAATTTTTCTTATGCTTTTAGCTTGTAGATTTACAGTAATTAGAAGAAAATCGTCCTGATATACATGCTTCTTAGGTTTAAGCAATAGATATGTACCTCTCCCCATTGGGAACGCTTCACGATTTTGCGTGTCATCCTTGCGCAGGGTCTAATATTAATTATCTAGTTGTAGATACATGTGTCGTTTTCAATCTCTCCTCTCGCGACTAGAAAATTCTTAAATTGCTTTCTCTCCGCAAATTTCCTGCCAGTCGCTCGCTTGGGAACTAAGAAGGGGTAAGTATGGAGCAAAATTTCAATTAGAAATCGCTAAACCACAATTTTATCGACTATAATTAAGGTTATAAGAAGTTAAGTCACATTTCCCCAGGAGAATTATGGATGGAAATTAGGTTAATTTTAAGTGTTAGAAAATAGTTTCAATTAAAATAACAACAGGCGGAAATTAGAAATAATAAATAAACCACAATTTTATCGACTATAATTAAGGTTATAAGAAGTAAGTCACATTTCCGCAGGAGAATTATGGATGGAAATTAGGTTAATTTTAAGTGTTAGAAAATAGTTTCAATTAAAATAACAACAGGCGGAAACTAGAAATAATAAAATTAATTCATCAACTTTTTAATAATAATAGAGAATTGGAAATAAAGATTTTAAAAAAATCACTTTGCCCCTCCCAGGTATTGACCTACGCTCAATCACGGCTTGAAAATTTTTTTCTTATTTTAATTGTTATTTTTAATTTTATCTTTAGAAAAAATTTTAATTGCAAAAATTAAATGGCTGTTGAAGTAGGACCTGGCATTTTCCAACAGCATAGCAATTAAAATGCTTACGACGAAACTATCAGCGACATGCAATAGCTCCGCTATTGCCTGTTACGACCGCGCATCTAAAAATGGCACAATTAGCAGCGATATGCATTAGCTCCGCTATTGCCTGTTACGACCGCGCATCTAAAAATGATAAAATTTAAAAACTTAATTTTGGTTAATGTAAAATGTTATTAAATTGGGATAATTCCTATTGTGGCTTATAATAAAAAATTGCATAGCAATTAAGTAAAATTTTTTACATAGAAATTAATGGGAAATAAAATAAAACTTATTAACAAACATAAAAAGTTACAAATATACATAATGGAGAATAATGAAATTTAATTGAATAATAATAATGGACTTGCGACGTAACAAGCAGCGACATGCAATAGCTCCGCTATTGCCTGTTACGACCGTACACCTAAAAATGACACAGGTAGTGTAAGGATATCAAAACTTTTTCAACCACATTTTGGCCAATGGTCATTTTTTTCATTGGTCAGCAGCCAGGGCACGGTAAAAGTGGATATAAATTCATAAGAGTCAAAAAAAACGAAAAAAATAATTTCGATTCACATTTTGGCCAATGGTCATTTTTCCATCGGTCAGCAGCCAGTACACGTTAAAAGTCGATATAAATACATAAGAGTCAAAACAATAATGAAAAAAAAATTTCGATTCACACTTTGGCCAATGGTCATTTTTTGCATTGGTCAGCAGCCAGGACACGGTAAAAGTGGATATAAATTCATAAGAGTCAAAAAAAACGAAAAAAAAATTTTCGAATCACATTTTGGCCAATGGTCATTTTTTTCCATTGGTCAGCACCCAACGGACGGCCAAAAAGTCATAATAGCATTGGTAGTAACAGGAACAATCATAATAATCAAAAAAAACGAAACATATAATTTCGATTCACATTTTGGCCAATGGTCATTTTTTTCCATTGGTCAGCAGCCAGTACACGTTAAAAGTCGATATAAATACATAAGAGTCAAAACAATAATGAAAAAAAAATTTCGATTCACACTTTGGCCAATGGTCATTTTTTTGCATTGGTCAGCAGCCAGGACACGGTAAAAGTGGATATAAATTCATAAGAGTCAAAAAAAAAACGAAAAAAAAATTTTCGAATCACATTTTGGCCAATGGTCATTTTTTTCCATTGGTCAGCACCCAACGGAAGGCCAAAAAGTCATAATAGCATTGGTAGTAACAGGAACAATCATAATAATAAAAAAAAACGAAAAAAATAATTCCGATTCACATTTTGGCCAATGGTCATTTTTTTCCATCGGTCAGCACCCAACGGACGGCCAAAAAGTCATAATAACAATGGTAGTAACAGGAACAATCATAATAGTCGAAAAAAACGAAAAAATAAACTTGGATTCACATTTTGGCCAACGGTCATTTTTTCCATCGGTCAGTAGCCTGCGGACGACCAAAAAGTCATAATAACAATGGTAGTAACAGGAACAATCATAAGAGTCAAAAAAAGGAAAAAATAAACTTGGTCACATTTTGGCCAATGGTCATTTTTTTCCATCGGTCAGCACCCAACGGACGGCCAAAAAGTCATAATAACATTGGTAGTAACAGGAACAATCATAATAGTCAAAAAAAAACCCGGGATTCGAACCCAAAAACTGGTTAAATTAACAAAAATTAAAAGTAAACAAAACAAGACATTCGGTGCGCACGCCGAATAGCGGACGCCGAATAGGCGGACAAACAAAATGGAAAGTGATCCCATAAATTGCATAGCAATTAATAAATTTTATTTAACTGTTCCAAATAAATAAGCTTTTTTTTAAAACAATAATTAATTATTTAAAAAAAAAAAAACGAAAAAAAAACTTGGATTCACATTTTGGCCAACGGTCATTTTTTCCATCGGTCAGTAGCCTGCGGACGACCAAAAAGTCATAATAGCATTGGTAGTAACAGGAACAATCATAAGAGTCAAAAAAAGGAAAAAATAAACTTGGATTCACATTTTGGCCAATGGTCATTTTTTTCCAGTGGTCAGCAGCCAGCGGACGACCAAAAAGTCTTATTATCAATGGTAGTAACAGTAACAATAATAATTTTAAAAAAAAACCCGGGATTCGAACCCAAAAACTGGTTAAATTAACAAAAATTAAAAGTAAACAAAAAAGACATTCGGTGCAAGACATCCACGTTCGGTGCGGACGCCGAATGGCGGAAAAACAAAATGGAAAGTCATCCCATAAATTGCATAGCAATTAATAACTAAACTCATTTGAATAGGCACCAACTACCACAATTATACAAAATATTGATGGCACTATATTATTAAACAAACTTTAATCGCAGTTTTCACATTTTTAATTTTTATGTATTTTTTAAATGATATTTATTTTAAAATGCTGTTTTTGATATCTACCCAATTCAATATTTTTTTTTACCTTTTTAAGATTATTTAATTTGCAAAAATTACTAATTTCTATTGATCACCACGTTACAATACCCCTTTCAAAATGGTGGAAAAAAGGGTACACATTTTGTGCGTTGATGAGCAGTCTATCTAGTCTATGGCTTTAACCGGGTTATTAGCAACAAGTGCACGTTACGCTTGATGGGAATGGTGCGAGATGTATGCCCCCTACCAGAGTAGAATACAATTAATGCGCAACTTTATTGAGCCATTTAACAACACTTACATAGTAATAAAAGATTGACCAAACGAACATATTCACATGTCTATGACAGTACCAATAAATTTATTATCAATCTATTGGTCAATCTAAAAACTTAAAAAACCAAGAGATTTAGATCGACTCAATTATTAATTGTTATAATTATTCGCGTTCACCAAATTTAGGTGTATTCAAAAATTCAAGCACACCTTAATAGAAATAAATCTCGATACCGAGTTTTATTAAATAATTTTTTTTTAGGATGCCTGCAGCAGATAAACTCTAAAAATTGACGTGAAGAGCTAAGAAAACTTCAACCCTGACATATTATAGCAATAACACTACCTCAAACCGATGACAAAAGTTTAATTCTAATTCCAACACCAAAAAACAATGCAAATAAAAAAATTAGCCTCTGTCCAAACCCTGCCGGATAAAATTTTATGCTCGCACGTTGCGGTGCCCGCCGGGGTTCCCAGAAAATCTAATTTACGAAAATTGCCCAGCGGACACTTTTGTGGTCTCTCCTATCGACCAACTACCAAAGAGAGATTTGATGAATTAGTTTAGGGCACACAAGTTTATTAAACTTAGGCATGACGAAGAACTACATAGGACGAATATCAAGTAATAGCTTAATCATTGATGCGTAGTAATCATATAATTTTAAATAAGCAAAATTAAACATTAGGATAAACTAGTAAAAAAGTTGCAGGGTAATAAGTCGCAATACAACTTAAAATAAAGATGAATTAATTAAAATATTAATAATGTAAATTATCGAATGAATAATCGTTGTAGAAGATATATAGAGGGGGTATGGTGGGACATCTATAATATTTTCATAGGTTACTATAAAAGGAATTTCCCGAAAAGGACTGAACAGATATAAGTGAATCCTTAAAATTTACACCCTAATCTCACTAAAGCCTGTTGCTTGGGACTGTGTATACCGAGCAGCACAGAAACTTATAGTGAAATCGTTCAGAAAGTAAAGCCAAAAGCGAAGAAGTTTTGTGATTATATATCATTTTTTTTCATTAATTGGTGTAAACGCTTTTCGCAATTTTTAGAAAGCCAAAATAGTCTCAACGCCGACCGCGCTAAGGGTAATGTTTCGTAGAGGGGTTCCTTTAGGGAACTTGACAAATTTTCTTACGCACAATCACACATGGGGATAGTGGTTCGTGAGGATTTATTTGTGAAAGATTCACGTCCAATCGACAATTTCTCCTAAACGCATAATTTTAAATATAATTAAATTTATATGTCAATACGTAAGCAAAATATTATTAAAAAGCATTAAGGAGTGTAATTTAAATTATTTCACGGAGAACTAATATAAATAAGCTTATTAATAGTTACAAATTACATATTTGAAGTTACAACAAAATTTATATGAAACATGTGGTATTATAACTTACACTTCCCAGTAAACTTTGTGCCAAAGTTGAGGTACGCAAGTTAGGTAAACAGGATAAGTTGTTGGGTATTGAGTCCTCCTTAAACCGACGTATAAGACTTTCCATTAGAGGTGGCAAAAGGCGCTACAGCAGCTGAATTCCAAGCACCCAGGTACTATCATAAAATAGGCAGAAAGAGTAAAAAATTTAACTTGCGTTACATCAGACACATAATTTTATCCAATATTTGCAATCAAATTTAATGGTCAGCGGTGATAAAAAGCGACCATTGTCCAAAAATCTTTGCCAGCTTGCCGAGCTGGGTATAAAATTATTTTGGTCGGTCGAAAATAGGTGAGTGCAGCCAGGTTGAGGCCTTCTTTAAAAGATTGCTCACTAAGGGCTTGTCTTAATATCGGATCCAAATTTAAATCGCGCGAATTTATCTTTGTCTAAATATCCGATTCAATTTCATGGGCCAAACTCGATTGTAATTATTAATATTTTGTTTTTTGATAATTAAAAACGTTTTTTTTTGTTTATTTAAATCTAAACTTTGCTGATACCTAAAAATGTAAAAAAAGACACATTTAAGCTTAGGAAGAATTTTGCATCTTACAAAATCGCTGTTAATTGTTATGCGTCCGATATGTAAATCTGCTGTGGATTCGAAGTTAAGACACGGCTATGTTATAGCTCGTACAACGATTTTTGCTGCGCAAAATCCGATATTAAGACAAGCCCAAAGTTGTGTGATTGGACCAAACAAGTATATTAAAGAAATGCCCATAAATAAATAAATCTTTTAATAAATTATGAAAAGTGTTTTAATTTACTTCTCCACGACCGTCCATATTTAGAGGATGGCTGTTTTTGTAGCTATTGTACACGTCGTTGAGTTCGTAGGGCTTAGGTTTCCAGGGATCGATTAGCCCGTTCGGTGTAAAGGAACGATCCCCCTTGCCTTTGCAATAACCGGGCGCTAGTTCGGCCGGCGAACCAATGGTTGTGGTGGCACCGGCTAGAGTTGGCTTCCCTCGATAATTCACATTAACATCTGCACGTAACAGGTACGTGAGTAAATGTTTTTTAGTAAACGACGCAATAATGTTTGCAACCTACTATTGCTAGTTGATTAGTAGGGAAGAACAAAAACTCGTCCAGACTTATCGAGGATTTACAATTAAGTCATTATAGCCGGAGGTCAAAATTAGTAGTTCCACTCAAGAAAATTGCGTGTAGAAAAACGGGGGGGGGGGGGGGGGGAAATGATGAAAAAATCGAAAATTGTATTATTGAGATCACAGGTAAGTTAAAGTAAATTTTTTTTCAAAGTTAAGCTTTAACTCAGCTTGTAACTTTTTAATATTTAAAATCGAAATAAACTGAGGCCAGAAAATTTGTAAATAGTTATAATACCCTCAAAATGCGTTTAAGTCTGCCTAACAAACATTTGACCTGTCAGTGGCTCAACTAACCCCACTTATCCTCTCATAAAGAGTATAAAACAAGTTAGAACTTGGTACAAGCCCCTTATGCTTGGTGTCCGCGGTCACAAATAATTGAAGAAACCCGTGAAGAATCAATAGTTCTATTTTCTATCGAAAACTATTATTTTTGAAAGGAAAAGATCGCCGCAAAACTACTGTTACCCAAAAGAAAATCAAAATATTTTCAAAAAAATATATCATCACTAATATGTGAAAAAGTACAGAAAATTGTTTAAAATACTGCTAATTACAACGTGAGAGCTCGATGCTCTGAGTATACCTTTGTTTCCCCCTGCGTCGTGGGCAATGTTAAAATCGAGATTCCACTTGGAATCGAACAGGGAATAAGATCCGTTGTTGATATCGTTAAAGTTCCCGGGGGCCTGGTATTGGTTGTGGGGTTGAGGACGTTCGTCGAAGTCAAAAAATTCTTTGGCGCGTAAGCGTCCATTCTGATAATAACAAAATGTGGGATATAAAACGTTTTCACAAATTTCAAATCATTTTAGCCAATCGATAAACATAACAAATTTATCGTCATTTTTGGTTGGAAATAGATAGTTTCAAGAATTAGGCCCCAGATCAAATGAAGGTTTATTTGTTTAAACATAATATGAATTATTAACTAATATCTCAAAGTTAATTTCAAGCTTTTTAGACTTATTATTGTCACTAATGATTGCCACATCGAGTCTGAATTGGGGAAAGAACCAAGGGCGCCCAAGGTATTAACTAAGATTTATAATTCAAATAAATTTCCATTTTTGATTGCCTAAATTTTATTTATATTAACCAAAGTTTTAAAAGAAACATATGTAAGATAATTATCATGATAACATTAGTATCGATATCAGCTTAAAATGCTGTATTTTTTAATAAAAATATCAAAGTCAAAAATGTTCCTATATCTAACTTCCCTCGTTACTATAAGTGAGTAACAAATAATTACTTCAGTGGTGATGCTGTCTTTGCCGCTTTGCTTGCCGCTGAGGAAAGCTTCGTAAAAGTTGAAACCGAACGAGTTAAAATCCTTAGATTCTTGTTGACCATTGACGATGGGGTTCGGTGGTTCGCTATGTTTAATCAACCCATTTTTGGGGCCTTGACCATTGCCCACAGATCCCTTGTACACCACATCTTTACCCTAAAACCATATAGTGAATATCAAAAAAAAATTGATTTAAAATAAATCTAAACGACATAATTCAATAATAAAAAAGATAAAATCGTTTCAACCGCAAAGAATTTGATATAATTTATAATTTTATTTGACTCCCAACTGTAGTCATACGGCTCACTTAGTAAGACCTTAGTCAGACATAGTGTTGCAAAAACGGCCGACTAAAACCAAAGGTTGACCAGATACAGCCGTTTTTATAACACAAGAAATATTATAAAAACCTAACAAAATATACCTAGTATTAACACCACGTTTGGCTATGGAAAAAAGCCATTTTTTTAAAGCCTTCACAAGATGCTGCGCCGTTATTGTCTTAAATAAACGAAGATTTATTTATATTCACGTAAATTATAACTATATGTTTGTAATATTAAAACTGGTAGTTTTAAAGTTAAATACACATTTTTTTTACAATAAAAATCGTTTCGTGATAGGCGCTTTTTACAAAATTTTGAGGAATAGATGCGATATATGGGCCATAAAGTCTGAACTTAAAAATTGCTTTTAAAATATTTATGTTATGGGGCTAAATTGAGAGAAAATAAACCTGGGGCGTCCTGGATGTTTTGGGCGAAGGCTCCACAGCTCGTTGTTTGACAGAGTTATTGAAAACGTAGTCCAGAGGGGGCATCAATTTATGCGCTCCGTAAGTCTCGCTTTTGGCTTTCACCTATTGGTCGCCAAAAAAATTTAACAAACAATAAAAATATTGAATCAAAAACAAATTAAAAAATCGTTGAGATAATATTGAAGCTCTCACTCTCTTGAAACAAATTGAAAAGCGAATTCTAACGTCTCATTACATTTTAAAGGGTAGTTTTTAATCAGGCAAAAGAGTACAATGCAAATCATTTAATCCAACACGATTTCCATACATGGATCAATGCCATCCGTATTTTTTATAGTTTTTTACACGTGAATTTACTTTTTTTATATTAAATATATTGAACCGTTAAATAAAGAATCTAATACTATCTATTAAAAAAAATTTAAACCCCTCCACAACAATAAGTCTTATTAAATTAATTTAAGTTACAGCGAGGCCCAAGTGTCTTGTACTTTAATTTTGACCCCTCCCGCCTATAGGACGGCGGCAAAATGGAGATTTTACTTTTTGATTGAAATTCAGTTTTGCGACTCGCTTTAAATTCTCGTCTTCTTCCAGGGGAATTTCTGGCACAGTATCGGAACGCTCTTCAGGTATTTCGGTATTCGAATCAATCGAAAGTCTAAAATGAAATATAAATAATTAAGTTACCATATCAAATAAATAAAGCCACTAGTGTTTAATTTAAAAAGCAATCAAAACAGCTGCAAATTAAAAATAACTCAAAAATTTGGAAGCAAAATCACATAAAACAAACAACTCGGTACTGCCTTAATGAAGCATACACCTTATACTGTGGCATTAATTTAAAATAAACAACTTCGATACTTTTATACAAAATAATCGCAGATACGGATGTAAGAACAAAAAATAACATTTGAGATTTTGGTCGATAAATTTGCAATGAACACTCCTAAAAAAGCCAGAAGACCTCAGTCGTCCGGTGGAAGTATTGACATTAAATTAAGAAAAGTCGACACTGTATTGCATATGACCTAAAGGAAGAAGGCGCATATATACAAAATCTCAGCAAGAACAATTCACCCATCACGACAAAAGATTCATCTAAATCGTAAAAAAGCGGTCAGATTTGCCTTTCAGACCGAGTCGGGGCATGCAGACAGACCTTGTGTAAATTAAAGAAAACGAAATGTCTCTTTAAACCGGTCAGAGAGCATTCACAAAGTTACTCTTTTAGCTAAAAGTAGTGTGTAAAAACGGCTGGGTTTTGTTAGGTCGACCTATGGTTTTAGTCCACTAAACATAAACAGACCAAAGCTTTTTTGCTCATTAGTCGCATATATACTCAAGGTTTTTTGGCCAAACATTTGGCCTGCTTTTATTTAGTCGACTAAAACCACAGGTCGACCAAACAAAACCCAGTCCCTTTAGGACCCTAGCTAAAAGTGCAGCGGTAAAACAGGCACTCACTGTCGCCCGGTGGAAGCGGCCAATTCCATTATAAGGGTCAGGATCCTACGATTTCTGAGGCGCGGTTCGAGTCCATTAGCCAAAATTCCGTTATAATCGCGACGAGGGGAGATGCGATGGTCTAAAAAGGGTACGAAAGAGCGAAGTTCTACCTCTTCGGCCAATTCACATTTTTCCAGCAGCAAATTATGACTCTTGGATGACAGGGATTTAAAAATGCCAAAGCCGCGCTGGGTAGATGCCCGCGAGCGGTTAGATTTCAAAGCGCAAGCTACGGTCATTAAACTGTCCCATTGACTAAATAAATATAGGGCAATTAAGGTTGAAGACAATATGATTTAAATTGAAAAGGTACATTTTGATGTAGGACAATAAACTATAAGGGTTGGGTCCAGTCTATTTTCTTAAATTAGTTGCTATTTTATTTAGATATCGTTCGCAAGAACGTCTATAGTGCATAAGCTCTTCTAATATATATTATTCATTCTTAATATTGAAAGCTATCCTCCACATATGCCATACCAGTATGGTAGAGACTTCGGGGAAAGTATTTATAATTTATATTGAAAATATTTTTTTCTATTAAGGGGTGGGTACCACCAATTAATACTTTTCTAGGGCCAAGGAACTTAGTAGTTTTGGCTATAATTTGTAGTAATGGAAAGTTGGTTATTTGAAAGTTTTAGCATAAATAGATTATACTAGTGGTCTTGGGATGAAGTCTTGCTGAGAATTATTAGAAAGTTTTTTATTTAACATTGGGGTAAATTCGGATTTATGTGACTAAAGTAGTGGTATAGAGGCGTATCGAAAAACGATAGTGACCTTTTACTTGGTTAGCAGCTTTTGTGCAAACAATTTTTTTAGAGGAAATGCATGTTTTGACACTAAATAAAAGAATTTTTATAAAAGATTAGAGCTTTAGTTATCTTTTCTGCAAATATACATTATTATAATTTACCAAGATCTAAAATGTAAAAATGCTAGTTGTATATTATCTTCTAATTCACAATTTAGCCAAAACAACGCTAAATTTAAAAAAATCAAACAACTAATTTTAGATTGTTAAAGCCAAACAAAACATTAGATGAAATATTACTTGTCTGCCAAAAATTCCTGATTATTATTGTGCAAATGTGACTCTATGAAAATTTTGTTGGTAGTAAACCATTTGAGAAAGAGGTAAAGACCAGGTAGAAATTTAGCTTCACAGATTTTGTCTTCAGATTTCTTCATTAAATTTACTGCATCAGCTATGGTCCCAAACACTAACACTGAAAATGCAAATAAATAAGAAATATATTTAGGGAGTCAAAAAATTATTGTTATCTATTTATAATTCTGAAAACAATCTCAATAACTTCATTAAAATTAGTACGTTACAATAAACTTACGTCAATGCTCATTTAACTAAAATAAATAATTTTACTTATAATTTGAATAGTTGTTTGTATCTTGGCTTCTTTATCATCTTTGCAAGTTTCATCACAATTATTTAAAGCTTGATGGTAATTATAAATAGTTATTACAAACATTTTAATCAACTCAGCAGATGAAATGTCTTCTTGGTATATAGCATAAGGGAAATTGTTTTTGAAAGCATTTATTAAACATGTTATAGCAGATTTTGAAATGGGATTTGAAGGTTCTAAATATTAAAATACAAATAATAATATAGGAATTAAAAAAAGGGATTGTTACCCAAATAAGTAGAAGCAACTAAGGTAAGGAATATGTTTAAATTAACTTTGGAAGAATAACTATGTGTCTCAATTTGAGTAAGATCAATTTTAGACTCGGGATATTCTTGAACAATTTTATTATACAATTTGTTTAGGTTGACAGATGCTATAATGAATGAATGTTCAGCACCCAAGGCTCTAATATAGTAATAAACACAATCCAATTGTCCCTCCTTTTTCAAAGCTTTAACAATTGCCAACTGATTAAAAGGATGCCCTGTAGATAACATATGGATGAATTATTTATATATTTTGCAATCAAAATACAAAAATTGAATAAAATTAGTTCAAAAATAACATATATACAAATTGTTAAACTACCAGTCTTAGGAAACAATCTATAGGCAGCAATATAATAAGAAGCAGCTTGATCTAAGTGACCTTTATACCTTGATATATCTCCCAAATGAATAAAGCAATTTTGAATCATATAAGAATGCTCTTTTTCCAACCCTACATCTAGAGTCCCATTTTGTTTTGGGGTCTTGCCTGAAAATTAATTGAGTAAAAATTATATTAATATACTTTCTAATATTCCAAAAGCTGCTGGAGCTCTAAAAAATGGGAATTCAATATGAAAGGCAGTACAAAGTTCTTGAATTAGCTACAAAAATTAATGACAGAATATAACAAATTACCATAATATAGAATCCAAAAACAGTATCCAAAAAAAGATTCAATCTTGAAATCTTCTCAAGATTATCCTCCTTCTAGCAACAGTTAATTTTAAAAATTAAAAATAAGAAAAAAACTTGTCGGTTGTTCTTTACACTTTCATGAAGGCAGGATATAATCTTTTTAATAATTTGATTCCACCTTAAGAAATTATATTAATTATGGCATATAACTATACAATTCTTGATCCACTCTGCTTTCTAACGCTTGTTCAAAATGATTAATTACGACAAAACGGTAAAGTGATAATAATTTTGATATCAATGTCCAGTCAAAGTTCTTATAAAAGCCACCTAAAATATATTTTAAACTATTACCACATATATATTACTGTTTAAAGCTTTTTTGACAAATTCTATCTCACTAAAATTAAAAAATGTAAAACATATTATTGATATAAAATTACGATAAAAGATTTTCCATCGGCGAGGTCCATAAAAAACATTATGATTTAATCCACAAGGAAGGTTAAAGTTTTTTAAAATATATATAATTATCTAGCCCAGTAAGCGATATTAGCCTTAAGTTTTAAAAAAATTATATTTGATAATTAAAACGAGATCTACTCTAGGAGGACCATTATTGTAAGACATTTATCAACCGTAGGGGTTAGAAGTTCAATATTTTTGGTCAGATTGCCTTTTTAAAAAGTACTTGGATAATTATCATTTAAATCGATTTGTAAACATTGAGATTTTGTTGGACTAAATTTACATAAAACTATTCAATTAAATTTGCCCATGTGTGTTTTTCATTTTTACTTAGATAACTTCAGGGGTTTGAACCCGCCTAAAATAAAATCGGGTTCGTGTTCGGGTTTGGCATAAATTTTAAAACCGGGTTCGGGTTCGTGTCTGGGTTTAAGGAATTGGGTTCGGGTTCGGGTACAGGTTTGGGTTCAAGAAATTATATTATATCAATTATATATATAATACTTACAAATAATTCTTGAGATAATTAGGAATCTGGTACACTTCTGTGCAAATCGTAATATGTGCATTTTGTAATACAGGCAAGAATTGCTTATGCGCATGCGCAGTTATAACCCTCCGCGTTTGGTAAGTTTTCTAATATTATTATCTTTTATTTTGTAAATATTATTATCGTTTATTTTGTAAATTTCATGTAATCTAGGCAAAATGTAATATAGGCAAGGGTTAGGATTAGATTTAGTAATTTATTTGATAATATGTATTACTTATTACGAAATGCACATATTACGAAATGCACCAGATTCATCTGGTACAGTAGACGACTGACCTGTTAGGCGACAACCAATTAGATTACGCGATTCTTAAACACGTGACTGCAACATATTAGACTCTAAATCATAATGAAAATTAAAAATTAAAATAATAAATATGATATAATACAATGAATATAATACAATATAATACATTAAATTAATTTATTATAATACAAAACAATAAATATAATATAAGTTATATAATAAATAAAATGCAATAAATATAATATGATACAATTGTGGTATTTTTTTCACCACTTTAGTAATGTTTAAACTATTGAGTTAGGAGAGTATGAATTTATTAAAACAACAGGGAATCAAACAAACATATAAGCGAAACGCGAGCGAACGTTAATAATATGAACCGAGGAAATCGGAGGAAGATAAAAACACATGTGTTTCGTCGACTTGCTACATCCTCAATGTTCATGTCGCTACACAATAAATACAAGAAATATTTTATAATGCATTAAATATAATATAATATAAGATAATATATTTAATAATATAATTTATATAATATAATAAGATATATATAATGCAATACAATAAATATAATGCAATATAATAAATAAAATACAATATAATAAATATAATACAATATAATAAATATTATATAGTACAATACAATAATAATAATACAATGCATTAAATATAATATAATAAATATTATACCATATATTGTATTATATAGTAGTAAAAAACATAGATGGTCACACCTTATACCAGCCCAAAAGGTGTTGGAAACATGGGCGTAGCCAGGTTTTAGAATAGGGGGGGGGCGAAAGTTGTTTAAGTTCATTTAGGGAGGGGCAAACACAAATTTTATTTTAAGGGTTTTTGTATTGAAGAAAAGGATTATTGTCATTTAAATTTAAAACTAAGTTGACAAATTACAAAGAAATGGATTTAGAACAATAGAAACTTTATGTCTCAAAATACAAAGGGTTAAGACTTTCTTAAGTTTGGACAACTCTAATTTTTAGGATGATTTTTATGCCAAATTTAAAAAATCATGAACTTATACCAATATCTATTTATAAACTGACTATTTTAAACTTTCCCCTTTTAATCTAAAATAATTTTACAAACTAGGAAAACTTATAGGAACTCTCATTTTTTACACAAAATTACGATTGAGCCTTATAAAATTTTTGTTTCAAGAATTTACATTTCGATTTTTTTTATATTCTTAATTCTAACCTTCTATGATGTATTTATATTCAAAAAAATTAAATTGAAGTCTAAAAAAAGAAAATAATGGTTAAGAACAGTAGTAACTTTCTAACTTTAAAAACATAGGGCCAAAATTCCATAAGTTCGGACATCTCTGATTTTTTAGGTTTTTTTATGCCAAATTGTCTGTATTTATTAGTGATGCGGAAAAACCGAGAAAAATCTCGGTCTCGTCTCGTCTTGTCTCGAAAAACCGAGATGAGACGAGACGAGAATTCGGAAAAGGGAGTCGAGATCGAGACGAGAATTTTGATGTCGAGACGAGACGAGACGAGATTTTTTCGGCGAGATCTCGACTTTTTATTGATCGTAAATTTTAGTAAATTATTGATTATTTTAATTTGCATGATACATTTAAGGTAATAAGTGTAAATCAATATGTATGAAATATATTTGATATACAAAAAAATTTTAAGTGTAGTAAATTTTATACATCTTTGCAAAAATCAAAATTTGGCAATCATTTAGATTTACCTAAATATGGTTGACCCTTAGGTAGAATAAGTTCTAATGGAATAGTAAATATTACTAAAGCATATTTGAATTTCGCAGTTACTCATCCTGCATAATGCGTTAATTATAAATTGGTGTTCAATCTTTGAACAATTATACAACTTGAACTAAGGTGGCTTGAGGTTTTTGAGCACCCGCCTAACGATTTCAAAAGTTAAAATATTAAATGACACAGTAATAGATTAAATCTTGAGTCATAAGTTTTTTAACTGTTTTTATGCTTAAACTAATAGTATACCTCCCAAATTTTTGAACCTTAATAAGACATTATGTGAATACATAGTTTTGACGTATGCATTACTGTTCATATTATAAACAGGGTTGGCAGGTGCATTCAAATTTACTATAATTTCTATAATTATGCAATATAAAATAAATACACGAACCTGTACTTTCCATATAAAATGTTATCTTTATGAATTAATTCATATTTTTCTATTGTCAATGAGAGTCCTGTCCCGCTAAATCTTTAAAAAGTTTGTGTATTAAAATTATTCGAAAAATATTAAAGTTTACCATTTGGATTTTTTTACACTGATTTAATATTTTTAAAAACACTCGACAAATTTTTATTCCGTATTTATATTTTTTAAAAGTCGAGACGAGACCGAGATTTTTCTAGACCGAGACGAGATCGAGATTTTCTTAATCGCTACCGAGACGAGACGAGATTTTGTTTTCGAGACCGAGACGAGACGAGATCGAAACACTAGTATTTATAGCTCTAACCTTATTTATATAATATTATTATTAAAATTATGAAATTAAAATAGAAAAAAAATTTTAAATTAATCCCATAGGGGAAAATTTTGAAAATGGTACTAATTTAGGATATAAAATAAATAATAATTTGATTAGTCCAGTAAAAGCAGGGATGAGTTTATAATATGCAAAATATAGATTAAATTAGTATAGAAACTTATAATATATGAAATATACGTTTATTCAGTGTTTGATATATTAAAAATTGGTACATATTTAATGCTATGAATAGGTAATATTTTGTGGTGACAGACGTGAGATCACCCATAGGTTTGAGCTTTAATTGTAATACTTTTTAAAATTCATTGTTTTATCATTTACTATCTAAAGATTCCAAAAAATATACACAATACTTTGAACAATAGACAGCTTGAGTTGGAAGATCAATGAATTGAGATTACAACCATAACTATTATAAAGATTAGAAAATAGCTAAATAAATTTACTTGATGAAGACAAGATTGAACTTGTTACAACTAATATAAACATATGTGCAAATCTATCAAATATTGGTTTTCATCACTTGGTTATCACTTGTTTTTTTCTCCAGTCACGCTCATTCGAAGCGCACATAAATCTGTAACCTAATTAGTTGTCGCCTAACAGGTCAGTCGCCTACTGTACAGAAGCGGATAATTAGTATCGATTAATGAATGAAAATGCTGGAAACATAAAAATATTGAAATTACAATCGTATGGTTTTCGTTACATTGCCATGATAGAGAAAACTGAGATATTCAATTCACAATATATTTTTGAATTAAAAATCCGAACCCGAATCCTTATTTGTATTTATCGTGGTCGGGTTCGGGTTTTAAGGGTATTTTTAAAAATGGGTTCGGGTTCTGTAAAACATCAGGTTTTACCCGGTTCGGGTTCATGGGTTCGGGGAAAACCCCTGGATAACTTATCAATATATTACATGATGTTGCTGCTTCAAGTAGTGGCTCGAGGTCTCTACAATCAACACTGTACAAAACAAATTCAATCTGCTTATACATTTTTAATGGTTATCACGGACCTGTTTAATTCTAAAAACCGTTTGCTATTGATACAATCTATATGAGACGGACCCTTTCGTATTGCACAGCAATAATTATAACAATTTATATGTTAATTAAAATATCTAATGATAATGCGCATTCGTTCCTTACTCAAAAATCTTGATTATCATTCCATTCCAAGAAATTAATGAGAGTGTATTTCCAACTTCTATACATTGCCTGATCACTTTGTTGAAAAAAAATAAAGGTATCGCGCTTGGCCATGTAAGCACGTGCATAGCCATAAATATTATGTGGGCTGAATGTTAAAAGTATAATGAGATGTTCAGCGGTAATCTCAATTTAGTAAATTTGTTATTTATTTTAAATATCCTTAACCTTTTCGGAAATTATAATTAACAACAACCAAGACACAATTGGAGTAATATAGTGCTTTATCCGGCCCCTCCCATTTGACATAAAGTTTTTATTTGCCAATCAATTTAAACTTAATTCAAATTCAGTAAATGACTTGATACCAAGATATTTAATATTTGTTATTATAAATGTAGACTTGGAACGTTTATAAATTATCATCATTCTATGTTAAGATATATAGCTTCAAGTTTAAGATTTTAAATTTAATACACAAGCAGCTTTCAAGTTAATTGTTATAAAAACAGAACAGAAAGTATTGCTAACTGTTTCTTTAGCAAGCCACGTTCATATGTTAATATAGATATTTTTTATATTGTTTTTAAAGGTTTATTCGTTAAAAATTCGTTGACAGTAATATAATATAAATACATGAATATAAATGACAAAAAGCGTCAAATAAAATGATAAACTATTATGATATAGCATCATCGAGGAGATCTTCCAAATTGGCCAAGAATCCGCGAACGATTTAAAGGTGTACTTGGCTATAAGAATACCAAGTCTTTGTTTCAGTAAAAAGGATACCGAATGTTTAGACGGGGGAGAACGTCTTCCTACCTCTTTAAAAAAAGCTAAGGCCTGTTTGCCAAAGGTGCCTGAACACGGAGCAACCAATGGAATAAAAATGTTTGAGGATAATAGGGCTTTGTATTTATTTGTTTTCCGCCCCTCTGCAACAGCTAAAGAATCACTGTTGTAGTTATAGGGGCAAATAGGTCAATACATGTGAAGTCCCATTTAAGGTGAAGACCATTGCTCCATGGCACTAAAGAAGATCCATCAGGACGCGGCCTTATTGTGTTTAAACATATTTCAATTTGTTTGCCAGGCAATGTAAGGGATGCCTGGCTTATTCGTCTACAAGTATGCTGCAATTTCGGCAAATAAATGGCTTCGAAAATTTCACCCCTAGCCTGAGAGCTATTGAGTGCAAAAGTTCCGAGTTCCAGCATCATCCCGAAGAGATAGCTTGGGTAGACCTATAGCCATTCGTGACCTAAGCCATCAAACAAAAACGACCTTAAATTAGAACACTGACTTGTATCGCTACTCGAAATTAGATAATCGACGGAGCGCAACACAAGTCCGGCATCCCAATCTATTTGTCGTGAGGTTTGTGGCAAAGGTGTTCCGGGATTGGTATTGTTTTCCCAAATAGCTAAGGCAATGGGTAAAAGCGGGTCTTCTTTAACCGGATACAACTTAAAAATGGTATCTTGTACGGATTTGTAAGATAAAATAAATGAGACTAGAGATATTGAGGCAGGTGAGCGAATCCCTAAACCACCCGATTTGGTTGGTAGGGAAGCGTGTAACCAGCTATGAGTATTGAATTTTATATTTAAAATAGATTGCAAAATAGATTTAATATTCTGTTCGAAGAGGTTTGAAATTTCCGAGTGTAAAAAATCACTTGAAGAGCGAAAACAATGCTGAATTTTTGAAATATTAAAATAGTTTTTCATTATATAAAAAGCGTGGTGTGAAGGCAGACACTTTAAGAGATCTAATTTTGAGTTTGAAATAGAGAGATTTTTCTCCAAATAAGTTGCGAGTCTAACTCTACCGCCTATAGGCGATCCAAGATGGCACATAGCGTCTTTCTTGATTGCTAAAGGGGTAATGTTAGGATATAACGAGTAGTCAGGGGGTTGAAAGATCTCACATTTGCTCTCGTTGAGTTTTAGTTTCGAAATCTTTTACAATTTGTTGTATACCGGAGTATACACGTCTTTTCCTTTATTTAATTTTCCTTACGTGTGTGATACTTTACCCCCCCCCCCCACACGCGCTTATACGTATTTGTTATTTCTTCCTCATTGATCAACATGAATAGGCATTATTGGACTTGATAACGCGTTTCGATTCATTCATAATTATTATAGTTTTTCCGTCTTAGGGCTTGTCTTAATATCGGATTTTGCTGCGCAGCAAAAATCGTTGTACGGGTTATAACATAGCCGTGTCTAAACTTCGAATTCACAGCAGATTTACATTTCAGACGCATAACATAATAGCGATTAATCTCAAGAGTTAAAATAAACAAAAAAACGGTTTTAACTATCAAAAAACAAAATATTAATAATTACAACTGAGTTTGACACATGAAATTGAATCGGATATTTGATAAAGATAAATTCGCGCCATTTGAATCTGAATCCGATATTAAGACAAGCCCTTAGGTTGAATAAAATATGTACTAAAGTCGATAAAAGTACTTTATATTGAGGCGGTGGAGACGTGCAATCTTGTTGTCCACCGCCGGGGCATCACCCAATTATGGGCTCGTTTTTTGTTGTCCGTCCATCCGTCCGTCCGTCCGTTACCCTCCTATCTATTTGCATTGGGTATATTAGGTTATCGATTTTTTAAATTAATGCATGAGAAAGAGGTGCCCCACCCCTCATCTCTATCTCCCTCGCTGTGTTATTTTTTAAATTAATGCATAAGAGGTGCCCCACCCCTCATCTCTATCTCCCTCGGTGTGTTATATATAAGATTTGTTAAATTATCTATTATATAATAAACATAGATGAAAGTTGTTTACTTTTAATGCTATGCAATTTAACTAGTTATATAATAAACATAAATAAAAGTTGTTTACTTTTTAATTGCTATGCAATTTAACTAGTTTTGGGGTTAGAATCCCGGAGTTTTTTTGACTCTTATGATTGTTCTTGTTACTATCATTGATAATAAGAATTTTTGGCCGTCCGCTGGCTGCTGACCAATGAAAAAAATGACCATTGGCCAAAATGTGAATCGAAATTATTTTTTTCGTTTTTTTTGACTATTATGATTGTTCCTGTTTCTACCATTGCTATTATGACTTTTTGGCCGACCGCTGGCTGCTGACCAATGTTATATAATAAACATAAATAAAAGTTGTTTACTTTTAATTGCTATGCAATTTAACTAGTTTTTGGGTCAGAATCCCGGAGTTTTTTTTGACTCTTATGATTGTTCTTGTTACTATCATTGATAATAAGACTTTTTAGCCGTCCGTTGGCTGCTGACCAATGAAAAAAATGACCATTGGCCAAAATGTGAATCTGAGTTTATTTTTTCGTTTTTTTTGACTATTATGATTGTTCCTGTTACTACCATTGCTATTATGACTTTTTGGCCGTCCGCTGGCTCCTGACCGATGGAAAAAATGACCATTGGCCAAAATGTGAATCAGTATTTTTTTCGTTTTTTTTTGACTATTATGATTGTTCCTGTTCCTACCATTGCTATATGACTTTTTGGCCGTCCGCTGGCTGCTGACCAATGGAATAAAATGACCATTGGCCAAAATGTGATTCGAAAACTTTTTTTTCGTTTTTTTTGACTATTATGAATTTATATCCACTTTTACCGTGTCCTGGCTGCTGACCAATGGAAAAAAATGACCATTGGCCAAAAGTAAATTCGAAATTTTTTGTTTTTTTTACTCTTATGAATTTATATCCTCTTTTACCGTGTGCTGGCTGCTGACCAATGGAAAAAAATGACCATTGGCCAAAGTGAGCATCAAAATTTTTTTTTCCGTTTTTTTGGCTATCATTGACTTATAGAGTATCTGTTGGTACTGACCAATAGAGAAAAAGTGACCATTGGCCAAATTTTTGATTTTTTTAATTAAAAATTGTTCAAATTCAACAAAAAATTTCTCCCAACAATTCTGCAAATTTTTAACATTGTGTTGTTTTATAATAAAATGTTTGTTAGACCCATAATCACTAAAGGCCATAAAAACTAATGTAATACGCAACTAGATGCAAACACTAAATCTAACCCTAACCCTTGCCTATATTACATTTTGCCTATAATGGAAAATTTGTATAAATAATTAATTAATCATTAAGCATTTAATACCCCCCTATAGGCATTCTCGCCCCTTCCCACCTTTCTCGCCCATAAATTGCATAGCAAATATGATACATTTATACGAAGTACAGATGAGTCGTCCCCCCTTCCCTTCCCCTCTTCCCTTCCCTTCTCCCCCTTCCCACGAGGGCCGAAGGCCCGAGTTTTCTGTATTCATATTAATTTAAATGCCTTATGATCGCCTTAATAATATTCCCCTATCCTTCCTCGATAATTACTCCTGATGATTCCCCTTAATTCAATCCTCTTTTTAGAATTTAAATCGTATTCTCCAGGAACACGATACAATTTTGATAGCTTTAAAAACTTCGCGAGGATGACCACAAAGGGTGGCATCGCGCGTGAAAGCTTTTATAATATCACTGCAGGATTGAGTGCTAACCGACAATAAACCGACAATTGGGCAAGCATAAAACACTAGGTCAACCCTATTATATTCATCGGTTAGCGAGCCGACGCTTGTTATTTAACACAATCGTCATTTTGCACATATTTCAAATATTTTATAAACCTGCCTATACCTATTATTTTAAAATAAGACCAGACCACTAGCCAAAAATCATATAGATGTAGTGTTTTTTCATACTAAAAATATTGCATTTTTATACAACTTCTTCTTTTTTCTTCTTCGTCTTAAGGCCGTTTTCCAGGATCTCCTGGGTTGGCCTGTTTTCCCCTAATCCATTTCCTCCGTTTTATCCGATCATGAGAATCGTGTTTTGTCAGGCCCATTTTTTCCGTCGTTAGCGAGAACAGACGCCCATGTTGATTTCGGCCTAAGCGCGGTTTCTTTCCAGATACCTCCAAGGAAGTATATCTCTTCACCCAGTCGTCGTCATTCTTCCGCTCCACATGTCCAAACCATCTTAGCCTGTTTTTCCGGATGACCTCGTTGATTGGCTCGATCCCGATTCTTTCTCTGAGTTTATTGCTTGTTATTCTTTCCCGTAGCGACACGTGTGACATCCATCTTATCATACGCATTTCTGTGCTTTCCAATTTGACTTTATGTATCGACATTAATGGCCACGTTTCACTTCCATATACAAGACAACTTCTAATACATGCCGCGTTGACTTTACCCTTTAAAGTGAGTGAAACACCTTTTCCGGGGAGCCATCTCTCTAAACTTCTTCCAGGCTTGTCGTACCTTGCTGTAACTGCCGAGTCAACATTCCTATCTGCACTATTCCCATCTGCACTATTTTTTTTTTACAACTTAATAGACTAAAATGCGTCAAATTATAATTTGAATGAGAAAAGTTTAAAGTTCTTCTAACAAATGGTAAAAATAACAAGTTTTCGAATCGGTTATTAATTTTATTAGTATTCATCATATAAATATCTCCTCATACCTAAATACACAATTTATAAAAGTTAATCAAATTATATATTTATATTTTGTCCTTAGCCCACCGGTTTATATCGGTAGGCAGATTTGGAAATATTGAATCTAACTGAGGTAAAATTTGATCCCAACTAAGTGGGATATTTGAGGTAAAGGCTTTAAAACGGAGCTGAAGTCCAGAAGCAGAAAATGAATTTCCACAAAATTTGTTGTTGGAGTTTTGCCTCCAAGTCGTTAAGCTTGAAGATGGACCGATTGTGGTTAAAGGTGTGAAAAGTTCAAGCATTATCAACTTCTCAAAAGCCTGTTATTTAGGAAATGAATAAAACATAATTTTTATAAGAAATAATTGAATTTTAATAAAGTTGTCAGTATATACCTTAGTCATAATACCTTCGGCAATATTTTTCACGAAAACATCCATTTCCTTATGACTCCGAATCTCTTTTTATGATTAAAAAACAGAAGTAACGGTTATGGAATTTAATTTCGTTAATATTAAAATATATTATTAATACAGTTTAACTAAATTTGTCCAAAATTTAGTAGTTGCTTTATGCTCATGAAATGATAACAAATTTTAATTTTATTTAAGCTAACTAAATGTAAGAATTATTGACAATAGTTTAAAATTTGCTTATTAGATTTTTTCCAACCATATTATTGGGATTTGATATATATACCTTGGAGTACCATGTCGTAATTTAAGCCATTTTCGCCAGAATTATTGACAATAGTTTAAAATTTGCTTATTAGATTTTTTTCCAACCATATTATTGGGATTTGATAAATATACCTTGGAGTACCATGTCGTAATTAAAGCCATTTTCGCCAGCTTGTTTGTGGATTATTTTTAGTGCTACCATAAGGAGGATTGTTTCCAAAATAGAAAGATCTAAATTGGAGAAATAAATGGCAATACAACATTTTTCGCAAAAAAAAAGTTTTAAATTTGTATTATTTGCGATAAATATTTAAGAGACCTCAATTTAGATAGTTAATAAGTGTATGCTGAGGTCAAGAAATTGAAAATTAACTAAAAAAAGACTAGTGGCCATATAGATTATCTCATTAATTCTGTACAAATTGATGGCTTTCATGATTTAAAAATCTGCCCAAAAATGCATATAAACATAGACTAGATAGACTGCTCATCAACGCACAAAATGTGTACCCTTCTTTCCACCATTTTGAAAAGGGCATTGTAACGTGGTGATCATATAGAAATTAGTAATTTTCGCAAATTAAATAATCTTACAAAGGTAAATAAAAAATATTGAATTGGGTAGATATTAAAAACAGCATTTTAAAATAAATATCATTTAAAAAATACATAAAAATTAAAAATGTAAAAACTGCGATTAAAGTTTGTTTAATAATATAGTGCCATCAATTTTGTATAATATTAATTTATTGACGTTTTTTTAATTTATAAACTAGTGAGGAAGGTAAATTGAATGTTACAGGGCAAAATTACATGGTTAAAATACACCAAATGCACTCTTCAAAATGGAGGAAAAATAGACACACAATTACCCATACGCAGCATATGGCATGAGCAGTCTATCTAGTCTATGCATATAAACCACTCATATATAAAGCTGTATATTTATAAAAATTAAAATTTGATATAATAAATATACAATTTTCATCAAAGTTGACACTAGATCTTGGGAAAAACACTAGAGGTCCTGTGGATTTACTATCTAGCTATAAAGTAAAAACTATCCCGTGATAAAAATTTTAATATTTAACAGTAGTGTTGTAAAAAAGGATGGGGTTTGTTTGATCGACCTTTAGTTTTAGTCGACTAAACATAAACAGGCCAAAGGTTTTTTGGTCTGCCTTTCTTATTCGACCTTTAGGCTTAGTCGAAATTTGAAAAACAAACCAGATGCGACAGCTAGTCATAGTTAAACCAACGGTCGACTAAACAAAACCAAGCCGTTTTCCCAATTAAACATACATTGAAGTAAATATTAGTCATCCGAAATTCAACGTCAGATCGGATCGGGTTAAAAATCTTAAATTTAAAGATGACAAAATTAGAAAATAAGAGCACTTAGAGGACATCTTGCGGAGCAAGTCGCCTAAAGTAGCCATTTCCAGATGCCAAAATTTTGACTCCAACCCTGAGTAGTTTTTTATTTAGCCAACCCGGCTGGTCCAGAATTTAGGATACATAATTATTTACACCATTAGCGATATAAATTGAAGAACTAGTAGACTACCTTTCAAAACAGCCTTTTGACAATCCATAGTTTGCTGGGCAAATGCTAGTTCAAGTACTTCAGGGCTAAGGCCAGAATGATCGGGGCCCGGTTCGGCTAACAAAACTGCCGTCGTCAATATATTGGTCAAGAGATTTAGGTCGCTGGTAAAATCGAATATTTGATGCAACTTTAATTTCCAGGCATCATTTTGGGAAAATAATACCTAAGCCATAAAAAATTCAAAAAATTATTATTTTTATATACCTAAATTGCAAAATAAGGATATTTAGAAATCGTAATAAATAAAGTTTTTAGGTTTGTTCGCCTTTTTCTCTTTTGATAAAGGCTTTGACCCAATTGCGATAAAAATCGCGATTATTATTATTTAATTATGAGAAATTTTGTTATAATTCCCATAAACATTTTATTTATTTTCATTTCAAATTCCATTTTGTATAATATGAGCACTGAAACTAGGAACCTTATTTGTGTCTTAAAATTAAATCTTTAATTTAGACGAGTGCTATTCACAAAACTCCACCAAATTTGAACAATATGTAAAATTCGGATAAAATCGATAAATAACAAGCAGTTTCAAAGGAAAAAAGAAAATAATTTTCAAAGGCGCTTTTTTTCGAGGCATAAATGGCCAATAACTTGGAAAAAATGAACTTTGGATGTAAAGTTACAACGATAAGCTGTCTTTAGCACCCATATTATAATCAAGCCTGAATCTATGCAGTCGCAATTTATTTGTCCATTTCTGTTACGTTTGTGGTGTTCCACACGTTTGTTAATTAGCTTGTTTATTTTTTGTTTGTTTGTTTATTCCCCCCCCCCCCCCCACACACGCAGATAATTATACGCTAATGTGCCAAATCCCTCTACAATAAAAATAGATTTTATTACCCATCTCGAGCGAGGGATTTTAATTACCATCGCGTTATGGTTTTTTTATTACGAATTAAGATCGTTATTTTATTAACATGATTTAGCAAATATATTTGATTACCTCGATATCGCTCGTAGAATGATGATTATTATATTTTTTTGGTTTAATAGTGATTTAATAAAATTCAAAATGTAACCATACTAGAAAGTGAAATCAATTAATATTTTTCGCGCGTTTTAAATACAATAAATATTCCGCGAATAATAAATAAAATAGTTTGAAACAAAGGAATTCTTTTTTTAATTCCGTCATTGAAACCTTTTTGAGATTTCACAAAGTGGCGCCGGATTAAAAAGCAATCGAACCACGTACTAAAACAATCGAACCACTCCATGATTCGGACATATTGGGAGACGGAGGAAGAAAACAATTCCTTCGAACAATTGGCTACCAAATTTAAACCGCAAACATAATTTAGTGGAAATTCCAATATGTCTAAGAACAGATGGCAGAATTCTTTGAACGAATGAAAATCCCGAAACTGATTTAAATCAAAATATCAATTATGCAGAATCATCCCTAACTAATTCTCAAGGCTTAAATTCTTAATGTGCCGCTAAAATATTATTGTAAGACAAAATTATACACTTGATTTATTTAATATATTAATTAGTGTTGTAAAAAACCAAGGTTTTAGATTGGCCGCGTGCAAGGGTTAGCGTTTTTTCCGATCAAACCCTTTCAGTGTTAGGTGAATTTTTTTGGTTCACCCTTGGTGTATTGGCGCTTTTTACACCCATACACCAAGAGTGGGTGAAATTTTTTGGTTCACCCTTGGTGTATTGGCGCTTTTCCCACCCGTACACCAAGGGTGTTTGGGTGAAATTTTTTGGTTCACCCTTGGTGTATTGGCGCTTTTCACACCCATACACCTTTGGTAAGGGTTTGGTTTGGTTTTGGTCGTTTTGGGTTGTGTAATTGGAAGTTTTGAGAAGTTAGGTTTAATCTACATTAACATTTATAAAAATTATTTTAATTGGCTTATTCTAAGACGTATATAAGTTGTCACCTGTTTCACATTTAACAGGTGAGAAAATATCATTTTCGAGTTTAAAACTTGTTTTAGTCATATAATAAACCAATTTCCAAAAAAAAATATTCATTTCAATAGATATTAAAGATTTTGGAATTTGTCACCTGTTTCATATTTAACAGGTGCGAAAATATTATTTTCGAGTTTAAAACTTGTTTTAGTCATATAATGCCAATTTCCCAAAAAAATATTTATTTCAATAGATATTAAAGATTTTGGAATTTGTCACCTGTTTCACATTTAACAGGTGAAAAATATTTTCATAATACACCTTTAATGATCTGCATGAACGATGCATCGCATACCAATTGGAACAAATAGTATAACTAGGAAGTATGATACTTTCCACTTAGTGACGTCATTTCATATTTCCCATCAATAAAAGTTCATTACAAAAATAAATAACTATTAAATACAAAAATTATAAAAACTTCACATATTTCCATACACAACCCAAAACGACCAAAACCAAACCAAACCCTTACCAAAGGTGTATGGGTGTGAAAAGCGTCAATACACCAAGGGTGAACCAAAAAATTTCACCCAAACACCCTTGGTGTATGGGTGTGAAAAGCGCCAATACACCAAGGGTGAACCAAAAAATTTCACCCAAACACTCTTGGTGTATGGGTGTAAAAAGCGCCAATACACCAAGGGTGAACCAAAAAAATTCACCTAACACTGAAAGGGTTAGGCGTAATTTATACACCAATTACCAAGCTTGGCTACGCGCTGGGAAAAACCAGCCAGCCGTTTTTACAACACTAATATTAATTATATGACGATTATATTGTTAACCAATATTAAAACAACCCCCCCCCCCCTCGCGTTTTCTTTGATTATAATTTGGCGGTCTGCGTATTTTGCTTCTATAAAATTAGAAAAGGGTGGCGAGAGATGATTATTTTGATTATTTAAAGATGGCAAGTTATAATTTAGGTATAAAATAAAAGTAAAACGGCACAGCCTTTGTGATAATTTAGTATTGATTAATTATAATTTTTGCGACTGTTGCTTGGTGCGTTACAGAGCTGGGACAGAAATTCCCCTAGCCATGACGTACCCTTTTATCCTGAGTCGATCCGAGGGCAAAGGTCATAAACTGGCAGTAGATGTCAGACGATAAATTATATTAATGGGCTAAATTTCAGAAAATGTTTGGAAATTATGTTGGTTATACTTATACCTATGGCTTGTTTGAACTTTGTTTAAAAGAATAAGGTAAATCGCCACCCCGATCTAATTCCGCCTCAGTCTTTAAATGGCTTT
Source organism: Gordius sp. MW1 (assembly GCA_964036665.1). NCBI lineage: Eukaryota > Metazoa > Nematomorpha > Gordioida > Gordea > Gordiidae > Gordius > Gordius sp. MW1. The sequence goes on along the minus strand of OZ038529.1, from coordinate 6,574,468 downwards.
CAACAACACTTGAAACTCCTATACCTTTATCGGAACAGCAGGACTTTAAGTCTTTGACTTCTCGATAAAGGGGTAGGTGTGGTTTTTGTGGTGTTCCACACGTTTGTTAATTAGCTTGTTTATTTTTTGTTTGTTTGTTTATTTCCCCCCCCCCCCACACACGCAGATAATTATAAGCTATTGTGCCAAATCCCTCTACAATAAAAATAGATTTTATTACCCATCTCGAGCGAGCGATTTTAATTACCATCGCGTTATGGTTTTTTTTATATCGAATTAAGATCGTTATTTTATTAACATGATTTACCAAATATATTTGATTACCTCGATATCGCTCGTAGAATGATGATTATTATATTTTTTTGGTTTAATAGTGATTTAATAAAATTCAAAATGTAGCCATACTTGAAAGTGAAATCAATTAATATTTTTCGCGCGTTTTAAATACAATAAATATTCCGCGAATAATAAATAAAATAGTTTGAAACAAAGGAATTCTTTTTTTAATTCCGTCATTGAAACCTTTTTGAGATTTCACAAAGTAACGCCGGATTAAAAAGCAATCGAACCACGTACTAAAACAATTGAACCACTCCATGATTCGGGAATATTGGGAGACGGAGGAAGAAAACAATTCCTTCGAACAATTGGCTACCAAATTTAAACTGCAAACATAATTTAGTGGAAATTCCAATATGTCTAAGAACAGATGGCAGAATTCTTCGAACGAATGAAAATCCCGAAACTGATTTAAATCAAAATATTCATGCAGAATCATCCCTAACTAATTCTCAAGGCCTAAATTCTTAATGTGCCGCTAAAATATTATTGTAAGACAAAATTATACACTTGATTTATTTAATATATTAATTATATGACGATTATATTGTTAACCAATATTAAAACAACCCCCCCCCCTCGCGTTTTCTTTGATTATTATTTGGCAATCTGTGTATTTTGCTTCTATAAAATTAGAAAAGGGTGGCGAGAGATGATTATTTTGATTATTTAAAGATGGCAAGTTATAGTTTAGGTATAAAATAAAAGTAAAACGGTACAGCCTTTGTGATAATTTAGTATTGATTAATTATAATTTTTGCGACTGTTGCTCGGTGCGTTACAGAGCTGGGACAGAAATTCCCCTAGCCATGACGTACCCTTTTTATCGCTGAGTCGATCCGAGGGCAAAGGTCATAAACTGGCAGTAGATGTCAGACGATAAATTATATTAATGGGCTAAATTTCAGAAAATGTTTGGAAATTATGTTGGTTATACTTATACCTATGGCTTGTTTGAACTTTGTTTAAAAGAATAAGGTAAATCGCCACCCCGATCTAATTCCGCTTCAGTCTTTAAATGGCTTTCAACAACACTTGAAACTCCTATACCTTTATCGGAACAGCAGGACTTCAAGTCTTTGACTTCTCGATAAAGGGGGAGGTGTGGTTTTTGTGGTGTTCCACACGTTTGTTAATTAGCTTGTTTATTTTTTGTTTGTTTGTTTATTTCCCCCCCCCCACACACGCAGATAATTATACGCTATTGTGCCAAATCCCTCTACAATAAAAATAGATTTTATTACCCATCTCGAGCGAGGGATTTTAATTACCATCGCGTTATGGTTTTTTATATATCGAATTAAGATCGTTATTTTATTAACATGATTTAGCAAATGTATTTGATTACCTCGATATCGCTCGTAGAATGATGATTATTATATTTTTTTGGTTTAATAGTGATTTAATAAAATTCAAAATGTAGCCATACTAGAAAGTGAAATCAATTAATATTTTTCGCGCGTTTTAAATACAATAAATATTCCGCGAATAATAAATAAAATAGTTTGAAACAAAGGAATTCTTTTTTTAATTCCGTCATTGAAACCTTTTTGAGATTTCACAATTTCATAAACAGAATCGTCTAACAGCTTTAAAAAAATATAATCTAGAATATGCCCTAAAGAGTTAGCCATTTAACAGAAACTTAGCAAAAAGTTCAAATCGTTAAAAAACGTTAAAAATGGCATTAGAATTCGGAATTTGTTAAATAAATGAGTTCCATATATAAATTTTATTGCTAAATCACTAAAATTCAGAAAATATTTATGCCTAAACCTCCTTGTTTTTAGGATAACTCTCATTCATCCAGTCAATTTTATAGGCGGTAACAAATTTTATGCAAACCTCGATTGATTTATTCCAACCGGTCAACAAATCGTCGCCATATTGTTTACGCCGGAAGTCTTTGTCTACATCCGCAACTTCGTCACGTGATAGCGTAAGGATACTCCGCAAAGTATGGTAAACAGGTTCAAATTGGGGCGAAGGGTTAAGGTAATACTGGCGCTGACTAAATCTCGACTTGACTCTTTTTTCGAGGTATTCCAATGCATTCTAACCGATAATAGTTAAAGACCTATGGACTAATAATACAATAGACTCGAGAACAGCTGATAATTATTACGTAAGGGTGGAGGCCGCCTTGTTGAGACTACATACTATCAAATCAAACGTTATTCCCTTCATGGGCGTGGCCAAGGGGGGGGGCAGATGGGGGCGGCCCCTCCCCTTTAAATCCATTTGTTAAAATTTTTAAAAATTATGGCTAAAATTTTGCAAAAAAGTTCATTTTGTTCCTCCCTAAATCATTATTGCCCTCTCTAATCCCAATGCTAGCTACGCCCATGAGTCAGTCCATAGTATCAGATTAGAGGTCTATGTAAATATCCCATCCCCGTTTATCAATTTAAAATTAAATATTGATTTCATTTTTAAAATTTTTGGAATATCGAAATCTTCAATCTACAAAAAAATCAACCGGGAAACGGGCAACATATTCTGATAGAGTTTTTTGTGGTGAACACAAATATGTTTTTCGTTTTTCCTATACGTCAAGTTTTTTAAATATTTCGATTCAAAGTTGCAAAAAGGACCGTTTTTGACCCTTTTCGACGCTCAATAAAGCGATATTGAATAGCTAAAAAGAAAAATTTAAACCTCTAAACGGCAGAACCAACTTAGTGTAAAACATTGAAAAATAATTTTTTTTGCCTATTGTTTTTACTTTTTTCAATATATCGAATATTCAACTAGTCCCTATGCGAAATCGCGGCTTCCTTTGAGCCTCCCTCCCTCTCTATCTAATTGGGTTATATGCCTATAATACACTACATTACATATATTCTTAGTGCATGTGAATGATTGATGATATGTGGTGGGTGCAAGAGTAGTGGCATAATACGAGCTATTCCTACTACTACGCCTGTCATCCTCCCTCTATACTAGAGTAATAGCTCGTATTCTTGCACCCACCACACACCATCAATCACTTACATGCACTAAGGGTATAGTGTTATATAAGCATATAAACCAATTAGATAGAGGGAGGAAGGCTCAAAGGAAGCCGCGATTTCGCATAGGGACTAATCGCATTTTTTATATATATTAAAAAGTAATAAAAATAGGGGGGGAAAAATCATTTTTCAATGTTTTACCCTAAGTTGGTTCTACCACTTAGAGGTTTAATATTTTAGCTATTCAATTTCGCCCTATAGAGCGTCAAAAAGGGCCAAAAACGGTCATTTTCGCAACTTTGGATCAAAATATTTCAAAAATTGGACGTATAGGAAAAAAACGAAAAACATATTTGTGTTCACCACAAATAACTCCATCAAAATATGTTGACCGTTTCCCGGTTGATTAAACAAGACCATTATTTGTTGACTAAAACTATACATAACACTCCACTGGTCAAGGTCTTGTGAAAACCCTAAATTTTGAATATTTATAACTTTGTTATATTAGAAAAATCAACCCATAATATTTTACTTTAATATCCAAATTGCTTGAAATTATTTTGATTAGTTATTATATTAATAAAGCTATTTATATCCCTCAAACTTCTTCCCTATCATGCTTAGGAATCTACCTGATATTAATTGCTATGCAATTTATGGGCTCGCTTTTTGTTTGTCCGTCCGTCCGTCGGTCCAACGTTCTTAATTGCTGGTTCGATACCCGGAGAAGACAAAAATTTTTTTTAAATTAAATTAATATATTGTTCTTGTTAATACCATTGATATTATGACTTTTTGACCGTGTCCTGGCTACTGACCAATGAAAAAATGACTATTGGCCAAAGTATAAATCGAAATTTTTTTTCGTTTTTTTTCATCTCTTATGTATTTATAACCTTTTTGACAGTGTCCTGGCTACTGACCAATGAATTTTTTTTCTATATTTTAAATATGGGCTATTTGGCCGTTTGCTGGCTACTGACCAATAAAAAAATGACTACTGGCCAAAGTGAGATTAAGATCAAATTTTTTCTCTAGCTTATAATTATTGGCCAGTATTTGGCAGTCTGCTGGTTACTGACTAGAGATGGCGGTATAGGGAAATTCCCACGGGAAATTTCCTTGGGAAATTCCCACGGGAAATTTCCTTGGGAAATTTAAAATTTCCCTATAATTTTCCTGATAGCTAATTTAATGTGATATATCATTTATTATGTTTTTCCAAAGTGATTCTAATATGCCTCGAGGCTATTTTTTTTAATTAATATTGGCGCTTAAATAATCTGGATCCTTTATAATAATAAATTCAATTAAGTAATTACATTTAAATATCATGTTTCGTTAATCTTATATATAAAAATGAAACTATGTAATTTGTATATACGTGTGTATGCCGCCACCAATTTTGGAAAACTACCAGACCGAATTGGCTCAGAATTTCACAGTTTATTCCTGACACTCCGGAGCATGTTTTAAGATTTGTTCGAGCCCAATCGGTCCAGTAGTTTTCGAGTTTGTTTTATACGTTTTGACGTTTAATAAAATGTCAATCAAACGCAACCTCATGACGTACTGCGTATCTATCGTTTGTAGTGTGATAAATGTAGGCATGTGCTGCGGAAAATGGAAACTTTTTACGATTTGAAACATTAGATCAAAGTCATTTTTTTGCTTATTTTTCACGTCAATTATTATTATTATAGGACGGTCGTGTCCCCTCCTGCGTGGCTAAATAAATTAAAAAATCTAATTTTGTCATTTTTTGCGCGTTAAATAAGGGAAAAGTGAAAATACTTTTAACAAAGTGCCAATAAATGTTGATATATCTCAGTTCTTCGGACATTAAGTTCAGAATTAAAAGTTTTATCAAAACAAATAATTATAATTATGAAATTGTTTCTTAATAACAAAAAATTGAAAAAAATTGCTTGAAGGGCCAGGGGGCCAAAGATTTTTCCCTTGGGGGGGGGGGGCCATAGGGCCAGGTTTTCTCTCTTGGGTGGGCCTGAGCCTTGGACCCCCTTTAACTTTTTGTTTAAAATTTTTTGCATAATAAACACTTACCAATTATATTTGAAATATTCTTAATCGTTGAATTTTATCTATAAGATGATATATATTCTGCTACTACACCCGGGTATATGGCAAAACAACGTTTGCCGGGTTCATCTAATAATTAATATAGGTATATATTGAAAATAAAACAACTTACAAGGGTCTATTCCAGTGATTCTTAACCTGGGGGTTGCGAGAAGTTTGCCGGGGGGTCGCCAAATTTTTTTAGAATAAAATAAAAATATTCAGAAAGGCTTTAGAAAAAATAATCACCAGGGGATTCGAACTCGTTGTCTTAAGATTCATTATTAGAATTAATAAATGATTGTAATTTGAAATCTTTGTTTAAAACTAAAAGTTTGCCGCAATTTTGGATACAAATTCGTGCAGAATATCCTCCATTTTTTTCAGCAGCCATTCAAAATTTGCTGCCTTTCGCTAGTACATATTTGTGTGAAAAAGGCTTCTCAACTATGGTGGATATAAAAACTAAAAAACGCAATCGATTGCGACTAGATTCCTGCATGAGGATAGCATTACAATCAATTGAACCAAGAATTAACAAATTGGCGGAAGATGTTCAGCAGCAGAAATATCATTAAATATATTTCCGAATGCATATATTTTTTATTTTAAACATTGTTTTTATGTTTAATTATGAAGTTTTTATGTTATTATTATTTCATTATCTATTTAAATTTTAAATAGATAATGAAATAATAAAGTTGTGTTTTATGTTTATTATATAATAAAATGAAAAAATAATAGTAAATCAATATATTATAGATAATATAACAAATATAAATTATTATGAAAAAATTGGAGGGCCGCAAACAAATTATAAAATATTTGGGGGGTCGCGTGTATAAAAAGGTTAAGAACCACTGGTCTATTCTATATAGCTAAAATACAAACTTCTTCAAAGGCGAATTTACAAAATACTAATATCTTACTAATGTTTATAGTTAAAAAAACAAACATCTCAAAAAGGTAAATATACAAATTGTCTACTATTATCTTACTAAGGTTTATAATTAAAAAACATACATCTTAAAAATAACAAATAGCCTACTAAAAGTATAGCTTTTAAAAAAAAACATCTAAAAAAGGTAATTTTACAAAAACTTTACTATTATCTTTTTAAAAGTATTTAGTTAAAAAAACATACAAGGTAAATTTACAAAATATCTACTATTATCTTACTAAGGTTTTGTTATAGTTGCATACCACTGATGCGTCTTCCCCCCTCATCTCTCTCTCCCTCCGCGCTTTTTGATACGCGCATTAATGCCAACACGCGTATCCCCCCCCCTCACCTCTCTCTCTACGCTATATTATACGCGTACTATACTACTAATGCCAGCTGCGCTGGCAGGGCAGGTCACGCTTGAAGGATCTTACTGGAGATTTTTAATCTCTCTTTGTTCGTATTAGAACGAGATATTATAATACGCATATTCATTCGCGTTTTCTCCGCGCGGAGATATTGGGACACTTCTTATACATATGAACATTATCGAAATCATGAAATTAAATTCGAATAATTAAATGGTTCTGAATAAATGGAAATTAGTTATTATCATGAAATGAGAGTATATAAAGTAAGAAATAAATAATAGGAACTTAACCTAACATTAACCTTCAATTCTTTATTTTATTATTACTAATGCTTACAGGTTTATAATTCAAAAACAAACATTTATAAAATATCAAATAGCCTACTAAAAGTATAGTCTTTGAAAAAATAAACATCAAAAAGGTAATTTTACAAAAACTTTACTATTATCTTTATAAAAGTATTTAGTTAAAAAAACAAACATCTCAAAAAGGTAAATTTACAAAATATTTACTAATATTTTAAACTATGCCAAAAAAGCACTCTGACATATGGACACACTTTTTAAAAATTACTGCCCCAAATAAAAAAGGATGCATTGTGATTTGTAAATATTGTAATATAAAATACAATTTCCCTAATTCAACCAAAATGACTGTACATATATCAAAATGCACCAAATACAACAATTCAGAACAGTATGTCTCTTCAGAAACCACAGCATATATTTCAAGTGTTGTAACTTTAAGCACAGAAAATACTAGCTTGAAAGATGACAAAACAATAGCTTTATCAACTAACAGCATTACCAAATTTTTTGATAAGATGGCTCCAGATGATCAAAAAAAAATTGGATGAATCAGTATCTTTAGTTATATATGTCCAACTGCCATTTCAAAATGTTGGACAATATTTTACTGGAGAAATTTTTTAAAACTATAAAGGCCATCTTTCAAAATGCCATTTTAATAATCAGTACGACTTTATTAAATCATCATTATGAAAAAGTTAGTGAACTTGTCACTATGAAGTTGGCTCAATCTTCAAATATGACCTTAGTGAGTGACGGCTGGACTAATTTACGCGGGTAAAAGATAATCAGCTTTATAGTAATGACTCCAACCCCCATATTTTTGGGATGTGTGAATACAGGTTCCAACCATCATACAGGAGAATATATATGTGAAGAAATTAGCAACAAAATACAACAAATTGGCAGAGAAAAACTAATTGCTGTAATTACTGCAGCTAACATGAAAAAGCATGGAAACTTTTAAAAGCAAATTACAGTACACTTGAGTGTTTTGGGTGTGCAGCGCATGGCTTAAATTTACTCATCAAGGACATTTGTTCCAAAAATGAATCCGCCGTTTAATTAATAAAGCTAAAAAGATAATAAAATATATAAAACGTAATTCAATTCTTATGGCTATATTGAAAGAGAAACAATTGTTAAAAGGAAACACACTTTCACTCAAAGTTCCAGGCCTTACTAGATGGGGCGGGGTTGTCATAATGCTTGATAGCCTAATATCAAATAAAGCAGTTCTTCAAGAAATAGCTACTAATGAAATCTTTGAAGACAAAGATAAAAGAAAAACCTTGTTAAATAACAAAAATTTCTGGGATTCGCTTCTGTCCATAAGGCCCATCTTACGCATTATTTATTCAAAAATTCTGCAGGTAGAGGGGGACAGAGCTTATCTGTCTGATGTTCTGGAGGCTTTTTCAAAAATACATACATCATTGAATGAAGGCATATCCTGGTACAAGAGAAATAATATCACTAATTTAATTAAAAAAGGGATCTTTTTTGTTGTCAGGACCTACATTTGACCGCCTATATGCTCGATCCACGTTTTTGTGGGAAAAATTTGTGTGACAAGCAAGTGGCCAAAGCCTTAAAATGTATTTCTCGCTTGTGTGGCAATATGGAACTTCACCTTGGAAAGGTGATGGGGAATTTAGCAGAATTTCGATCAAAAGAAGGAATATGGGGAGAGGCAGCGATTTGGGCTAGTGTTGATTACACGACCCCATTAGTATGGTGAAAAGGGATGTGCCTAAATCAAGCGATCAGTCAGTCCGCTTGCAATCAGATTATTCTCATTGCCACCTTCAAGTGCCCTCCGGAAAGAATATGGTCGACTTTTGGCAACATACACACCAAACTAAGGAACAAATTAGCAAATGATAAAATACGCAAAATTGTGGCCATAAGACACAATTTACACCTTATCAATCGAATAAACACACCGGAACCGGATTGCAATATCATCTTCGGATTCCATAGATGAAGATTTAAAAGAAATTACATCAGATACTGAATAATTTTAATCTGTTTATATACATAAATAACAAACTTTTTAGATTCACTTATTATTTAAATCTAATCGTTTGTTATAAATTTTTTAATAAATCTTTTTGAAATCGATGTTAAATGTGTTGTTTTAAGTGTTTGTGTCGTTTTTTTTGAGTTTTTGATTCACCCTACCTAGTTCTATTTCAAAATTTCCCTTATTTTCCCATAATTTTCCTTGTTTCTCCATAAATTCCCTTATTTTCCCATTATTTCCCCTTGGAAATTCCCCAAAGGCATGTATTTGGGAAAATATGACATCTCTATTACTGACCAATGGAAAAAATGACCACTGGCCAAAGTGAGATTAGAATCGATTTTTTTCTTCTAGATTATAATAATTATAGGCTAGTTATTTGGCTGTCTGCTAACCATTAGAAAAAAAATGACCACTGGCCAAAGTGATGGAAAAAACGACCAGTGGCCAAGGTCTGATTAGAAAATTTTTCGTTTTTTTAATATCTTGTTGATACTATACATATGCGCATGATTTGAATAGAGTCTATAGTCATAATTCAAATTATGGGTCGCCTACACCAAATTGTTTAAACTAATACATTATCAAAAAATCTCTAAATAAAAGTTGTACGTTTTGGAAGGATAACTATGGGCTTTTCCAAGGTCATACCCTCTATTTGCGTCTTTCGTCATTTTGATCAATTTAGAAGTTGATAATTACGAATGAATGAAAGAAAACCTATTCCTCAATTATAGCAGGTTTTACAAATAACTTTTTAAATATTTGTATAATAATTAACTAATCATTTTGCATTTATACCCCCCCCCCCATAGGCATTCTCGCCCCTTCCCACCTTCTCGCCCATAAATTGCATGGCAAATAAGCTACGTTTATACGGAGTATAGATGAATTTCGTTCCTCCTTCCCTCCTGCACCTCTCTCCCCTTCCCCCCTCCCACAAGGGCCGAAGGCCCTCGTTTGATGTAAAACTAAATCCTTCTTTTCGCGCAGCTCGCTTTTTTTAACTATTAAAAGATCTAAAAAAATTGCCAAATTAGAAAAACTATTTAAATTTTAAAAATAGTACGAGTATAAGCAATTTCATGAATTGCTGTTGAGTTGGGGGTAGAGATATCATATTTTCCCAAATGCAAGCCTTTGGAAAATTTCCAAGGGAAAATAATGGGAAAATAAGGAAATTTATGGGAAAATAAGGGAAATTATGGGGAAATAAGGGAAATTTTGAAAAAGAACTATGTAGGGTGAATCAACAACTCAAAAAAACGACACAAACACATAAAACAACACATTTAACATCAATTTCAAAAAGATTTATTAAAAAATTTAAAAAGGATTAGATTATATAATAAGTGAATCTAAAAAGTGTATGTTATTTATGTATATAAAAGGATTAAAATTAAAATTAATCCAGCCGTCACTCACTAAGGTCATATTTGAAGATTGAGCCAACTTCATAGTGACAAGTTCACTAACTTTTTCATAATGATGATTTAATAAAGTCGTACTGATTATTAATATGGGATTTTGAAAGATGGCCTTAATAGTTTTAAAAAATTTCTCCAATAAATATTGTCCAACATTTTGAAATGGCAGCTAGACATATATAATGCTAAAGATAATGATTCATCCAATTTTTTTTGATCATCTGGAGCCATCTTATCAAAAAATTTGGTAATGCTGTTAGTTAATAAAGCTATTGTTTTGTCATCTTTCAAGTAGTATTTTCTTTGCTTAAAGTTACAACACTTGAAATATATGCTGTGGTCTCTGAAGAGACACACTATTCTGAATTGTTGTATTTAGTGCATTTTGATATATGTACAGTCATTTTGGTTGAATTAGAAAAATTATATTTTATATTACAATATTTACAAATCACAATGCATCCTTTTTTATTTGGGGCAGTAATTTTAAAAAGTGTGTTCATATGTCAGAGTGCTTTTTTGGCATAGTTTTTAAAATATTAGTAAATATTTTGTAAATTTACCTTTTTGAGATGTTTGTTTTTTTAACTAAATACTTTTATAATGATAATAGTAAAGTTTTTGTAAAATTACCCTTTTTGAGATGTTTGTTTTTTCAAAGACACTTTTAGTAGGCTATTTAATATTTTATAGATGTCTGTTTTTTAATTATAAATTTTAGTAAGATAATAGTAGATATTTTGTAAATTTTCCTTGTTTGTTTTTTTAACTAAATACTTTTATAAAGATAAAAGTAAAGTTTTTGTAAAATTACCTTTTTTAGATGTTTTTTTTTTAAAAGCTATACTTTTAGTAGGCTATTTGGTATTTTCAAGATGTTTGTTTTTTAATTATAAACCTTAGTAAGATAATAGTAGACAATTTGTAATATTTACCTTTTTGAGATGTTTGTTTTTTAACAATAAAGATGTTTGTTTTTTAACTATAAACATTAGTAAGATATTAGTAGATAATTTGTAAACTCACCTGAAGTTTGTATTTTAGCTATAGTTGTTCTATTTTCAATATATATTTATATTAATTATTAACGAAACATGATATGTATATGTAATAACGTAATTGAATATATTATTATAAAGGATCCAGATGATTTAAGCACAAATATTAATTAAAAAAATAGCCTCGAGGCATATTAGAATCACATTGGAAAAACATAATAAATAATGTATCACATATAATTAGCTATCAGGAAAATTATAGGGAAATTTTAAATTTCCCAAGGAAATTTCCCCTGGATTCCCCAATTTTCCCGGGAAATTTCCCTCTACCGCCATCTCTAGTTGGGAGTAATCTTGATTTTACATGGCAGCAAAAATTTTAACATCTCATACATTGTCGTTTATGTTAAATTTTTTTAAAAAATTTCACTTAAAAATGCTTTGATAAGGTAAAAATGATCCATATAATATACAATAAGAATGCTAAAATAAAAAACTATTTGTTGTACACATTAGTATTGTAAAATGGCTGGGTTTTGTTTGGTTGAACTTTGGTTTCAGTCGACTAAACATAAGACTAAAGATAAACAAACCAAAGATTTTTTAGTCTCTTTGGTCTGTGTTTCTTAGTCGAGATTCAAAAGACAGAGCAGAGTCGACCGTCTTAGTTAAACTAAAAGTCGATCAAGCAAAACCCAGCCATTTTTACAACACTAGTCATGGGCGTGGGACTAAGAGAAGGCAGGGAGAAGTGGCTCCCCCCCCCCCCCCCAAAAAAAAAAATCCAAAAATGTTAAAATTTTAAAATGCCCCTTTTAAAATCATTATTGCACCATTAATTCAAATCCTCCCCAATCCTATGTGCACAAGGGCATCAAAATGAAGTAAAATGTTGTCTCCAATTAGATTCATTAGTTTACAAACTTAATTAACACATAGATTAAAAGTTTTAATAGGGACCACCAATATTCAGAAATGTCCCCTTAAGAAGGAAATGTCTTAAAATTTTGAAAAATAAGAAAAAAATGTTAAACACATTTATCTTACAAGTTTTACTAATAATCAATAAAGTAAATTAACTATTATTTACCACATTAGAAGTAGTTGCTATCACACAAACACCAATTTGAGAGTTTTGACAAGCATCAAAGAGGATGTAAAGTAATGATTGGTTATTGCTATTTTCAACAAATGCATCCAATTCTTCTAGAACTACAAGAAGGGAATGCAAATTTTTGTGTTTGATTAAGTGTGCATTATCTCTGCCCAGAGCTATAAATAATTTATCTTTAGTCATAAATGTTTTTTAAACTTATGAAAATATTGTGCTAATGTATAAAATTACCAAAAACTTCTGCCAATAATGTCAGTTTTTGTGAATAAGTAGGATATTCCTAGTTAAAACAAATAAATCACCATATTATAAATAATTACATCTATGTTGTAAGAGTAATTATGTAGCAATTGACATAATATTTCAGAGCAAGCTAGATCTAAATCTTTGTGAATTGCACCTTAAGAAATATTTCAATAAATAATTCAAATTACCATGCAGCCATATTTGATTTAAACCATTGAATTCCATATTTAAATGCAAGCATTCAATTGAATCTTCAATAACCTTTATCGTGTATAATTGATTAATTAAATTTTTTTTAGTATTTATATGCAAAAATAAAAATAACTCTTTTCTAAAAAGAAATACAATGCTTATTTAGTAATCAAATAAGTCAAACTTGATTTGTCAAAGTATATGAGCCAATAATTATGCATGAGTTTCCATGATTTAGCTTCAAAGTATCTGCTATTAAATTAGATACGGTACTGATTATTGATAAAATAATATACAAACAAATTATAAATTTTACTTTATTGTATTTTGACAATTATATAAGACATAGTATAATTGTTTAGAATTTAGTTTTGAGATCGCACATTGCTGCAAACTTTCAAATTTTAAATTTAGATCAGCTGGAATTTTCATTTTTATGAATGAATGAAAGTAGTGGGGGTATTTAAGTTGGGATATAGGCTAAATCCCGAAAACGCACAATCTCGACGCTACGATAATACTATTGCTACCATTTTCAAATTTCCATATGTTTTTTAATTTTAAAGTTTTATCATATCCCGATAATATTATTTACTTTCAATCAAAGAGCTAGATTTAGATGCAACCAGGCGCGTATTCAAGAGGGCAGAAAGCGCGATTTTTCTACCCACTTGACCAAAATTTGAAATTTTTTTTGATTAATAATTTGATTAAATGGGTTAAAATATTATAGTGTAGTTGCATAAAAAGTTTTGAGACACTTATAAAAGCATGTAATAGATTAAATGGTTTGGCGCTTTTAAACGATTCATCGGGAGTTAGCCCCAACTCCTGATGAAATTCTTGATGTCTTATCTTTTGGCAAAGGCAAATTAAAAATTGTTTTATAACGACTATTTTTAATTGTTTTACACCGCTTTTGTATTTATATTATTGAAATAAAAATGTTTTTTTAAAAATTGGAAATTTTCTACCCCCTTGAGAAAATCCTGGCTACGCGCCTGGATGCAACCTTTACAATTTACTTATGTATTATTCACATTTAATTTGTTAAATTTAAACAATAAGCCGTTTAGTACACTAAAATTATTACTTTCAATCAATTCAAGACCTAGATTTGGGTGCAACCTTTACAATTTACTTATGTATGAATCACATTTAATTTGTTAAATTTATATACAATAAACCATTTAGTACACTAATAATCAGAAGATAATAATAACCCCTTTCAGGAGTGCCGCAATTAACTTAAAAGTTTACTCTAATTAGCGCCATCTATCGGCGATATTAATTAGAAACTAATTTGAACTATATGTATCCTAGAGGTGTTTGACCGATCCGAGGGGTTTTTGAATTTTATATCCATCCGATCCGATCCGAGTTTTTTAAAATCTAAATCCGATCCTATCCGAGTTTTTTTAAATCTAAATACGATTCGATCCGAAATTTTCAAATTAAAATTTTCCGAACAGAACTTTTTATTGATGATTAAATTCAAAATACATAAAAATAAGGTATAGCAATTTTAATAGACCTGAAATAAATATAAAATTTTATTTGACTAATTCCAAATTATCATATAAAAATAATAAAGAAGGTTTAATTCGCGTTCTTCTTTCTTCTAATGTTCTTCCAGCAACCGAGAAATTTCTTTCCGAAGTGGTAGAGGTAGCAGGTATAGCTAAAACTTTATTTGCCAGCTATTAAAGCCTTGGCAGGACTGTTTGATATGAACCCCACCATTTCAGCAAATCTTTTTTTGAATCATATTTGCAATCTTCATTTTTTAACGAAAAGTATTTTGTGATATCATCGGGGGCTTTATCTTCTTCCTGCTCATCTTCCCATTGATTAACTATTTTAAAATATAAATTAAATAATCTATTTTATGTAAAAAATATATATACATATTTAAATGTATGTTAATTACTTTTTTGTCTTTTTTTTTGATCACTACTACTTGCCGCATAATTTTCAATCTCAGTTACAGAATCTACCACAAAATCCTTAGACGCTAGTGTGGATCTTATTTCATTAATTACGCCTACTCGCTCATTTGGGGGGAGCATCCTGAGTTGGCGATAATTTGGGCATAAAAATGTGGCAATTTTATGTTGTTGAGTGATTAGAAATTTTGACTTGAGGGTAGTACAAATATCTTTTTTAAGATCATTAATTTCGTAATGTTCTTCAAAATCATCAGTTTGCTCGTGGTCTGATTGTGAAAGATCACTGAGTAATTGGTAATATTTAATCAATATATTGTGAAAGGTTGGGTGTTTATCAGCTTCCAGAACTAAAGAAGCCGTTTTAAACGGCCGGACTACTTCTATCAGTTTGGTCAGCAAATTTTTATCAATCACATATATCTTCTCTGTCATATCTATATAAGTTAGATATGTGGTCAGTTCCTTATACTCCTTCAATATGCTTTCAAACATGTCGAGTCTGGAGTTCCATCTTGTTTCTATTGCTTGATACAATGTATGATTTAAATATTTATTTTTGTCACTTTGCTTCATATATGTCGTTAGCTTTTCGCATGCTTGCATCGAGTCATTAATTTGAGGGTAATGGAATGTAAAATCATTTTTATTGAATACGTTTCGTAGTACTGTATTCAGTAAATGGGACGTGCAATTCATTCGCTTATGATTTTGCAAGGCATTGACCATGTTAGAACCCTGATCGGTAACGTAAGTTATCTATCTCATGTATTCCTTAGGGATGTGAATTTTTTTAAAATTCACAGATATTTCTTTTAAAATATTTTCCCCTAACATCTACCTTTGAAGTGAAAAGAATATGCTTATGTAGGATTCCGAGGGATATATAATGTAAAGAAAATGTTAAGTAGTTTATTTTGACAAAGTCATCTGTCCAGAGGTCGAGAGTGGCTGAACATAATTTTGCTTTTAAATGGGGGAGTAACTTTAATATTAATGCTTCTCTACTTACATCTGCAAGTTTTGCTGTATTCCTACTTGAGGTAGTCCTATCTGAAAGTAATTCATCAACGTTTATATGACCATGAATGACACCAATATTTAGAGCTTCTTGGAGCATTGCTCTAAATCCTTCCCCGTTAACGATTGAAAACGGTCGAATATCTTTTAAAATAAAATAAATTATATGATTTTTAAATTTTTTTTTTAACTTTGTGATTTTAGCGAGAGGTTTGGTAACAAATTTGTCAATTGTATTTTTAGCTGAAGTTTTTGGAATACATTTATGATGCAAAAGATGGGAACTACCTCGAATGGAATTATATGTGTAGATATGATGGCATTACTTGCAGATAACATAACCTGTGTATGTATCATTTTCATTTAGCCAAATTTGACTTTTTCCGTCTTCTTTTTTAACTTGTTTGAGGAGATTTTTTTTAAATTTTTTTATTATTTCTTCCATGACGGTTTTAATATGATAAACAATATTGTTGTATTTGCTAGCTGTTACGAATCCAAATTTTTATGGCTTCGCGGAGAGTAAGAAGAAATATAAATGCGAAAAAATCAAAGAATGAATATATGCGATAAATTGGTAATATATAGGGAAAAGCGTGGGAATAATAAATGTACTAAAAACTACGAGAGACCCTAACTAAGGATATTATAATTAATGGGAGAGTGTGTGGGACTGGGAATATTAACAGCACAAATGATTATTTCCAATTCCAACACCCCCCCCCCCCCCCCATTATTTTTTCCCCTCAAGTCGGCGTGACTCACACCAGACAATACCCCTGCTGCACCATGGAGATTGCTTCTAAGAAAGAAGGCAAGGCAAGTTACATCATTCATGATTACCCGAAATCAACAGGGAAAGGAGCTACACGTGTGCTTTAAGGAAAGGGGAGAGTGATTGATGATTTTCGGAGTTGAGTTGAAATTAAATAGAAAGAGATGCGTGTCTACTACGTCTAGCTAGGGAAAAACGCTAGGGAAATACCGATAAATATATTAGGGTAAGTAAGGGGTGAGGAGGTGGTATTGGGCATCAAAAATGGTAAAGTAAAAAAAGAATGCAAAAATAATTATGAAAAGGTATACTAAAAATTATTAATCTAATTATTATTGTTTATTTTAAATTTGAAAATCCGATCCGATCCGATTAAAATAAAATGATGATCCGATCCGTCCGAATCCGAGTTCGGACGGATCGGATCGGATGTCGGATCGGATTTATCCGTGCACACCTCTAATGTATCCCTATCTTTTTTAGCATGTGACTTCGAAAATGATAACAGACATATAACGTTTTTGCTCTTATTAGAGCTCATCAGTATGCCATAGTTAATTTTCTAGTCACACACTAAGCGAGATAGGTATATATAATGCTAAAATTAGATTTAAACCCATTCTTATGGTGGCTATGAAATAACCCTCATAATTATGGTAGTAATAATTATTTTGTTTTATTATATGAGAAGTAAGTATATGAATTGCGGGTTTATCGATAATAATCAGAAGATAATAAGAACCCCTTTCAGGAGTGCCGCAATTAACTTAAAAGTTTACCCTAATTAGCGCCATCTATCGGCGATTTTAATTAAAGACTTATTTGAACTATATATATCCCTATCTTTTTTAGCATGTGACTTCGAAAATGATAACAGACATATAACGTTTTCGCTCTTATTAGAGCTCATCAGGGGTAAACTTTTAAGTTAATTGCAGCACTCCTGAAAGGGGTTATTATTATCTTCTGATTATTATCGATAAACCCGCAATTCATTTACTTATTTCTAATATAATAAAACAAAATCATTATTACTAACAGAATTATGAGGGTTATTTCATAGCCACCATAAGAATGGGTTTAAATCTAATTTGAGCATTATATATACCTATCTCGCTTAGTGTGTGACTAGAAAATTAACTATGGCATACTGATGAGCTCTAATAAGAGCAAAAACGTTATATGTCTGTTATCATTTTCAAAGTCACATGCTAAAAAAGATAGGGATATATATAGTTCAAATTAGTCTCTAATTAAAATCGCCGATAGATGGCGCTAATTAGGGTAAACTTTTAAGTTAATTGCGGCACTCCTGAAAGGGGTTATTATTATCTTCTGATTATTATCGATAAACCAGCAATTCATTTACTTACTTCTCATATAGTACACTAATGTTTAAAATTATTACTTTCAATTAATTCAAGAAGCCAGATTTGGGTGCAATGTTTAATATCTACTTGTACATGAAAATTTATAAAATCTGGAACAATTTTATATATATTGTTAGCTTTATACAATAAAACATTTAATAATATTGTTTTACTATTCTATAAGACTTTGTATGCATTATGATTGATTGACAAACTTTTATAGATTTTTTATACTTTTAAAAAATTAATTTAGATTCTTTTTTCTAACATTAAGTGTATTAAAAATTTTAATATTTATTTAGGTAATCAAAATTCATTTAATTAGTTTGAGGAGTTTAAACTTTTTATTTATATTATTAATGCCAAGCAATTTAATACACTAAAAAATTATAAATTAATGTACTTATCAGACTAATGTGTGTTCATAAAAACTTAATATAACTTTCTTTTCATCTACAACAAATTAAATTTGATACCTTATTTTATATGTTCTTATTATTACAAAGAGATTTAGTAAGCAATATATAATTAAATTTTTAATGATAATGTTTTTTATTTTTTCATAAATTAAAGGGTAGGAGTGAAAAATATTCCCTACTTTCACTTGTTTTTTTAATGTTCATGGATGTGTTTAGCAAATCTATTCTAATCAATATTATCTTTCATCTGATGATTAAAGTTAAAATCACTTATTAAAACATTAGTATACAAATCATTTGCCTTTTATAATTGTAATCAGTAACAAACTTTACTTAAGAGTTATCTAAAAATCTCCTGCACTTTTACAGATACACTAAAATTAAAGCTGTTACATATAAAAAGGAAATAGCTTGAGTAACTTGTTACTTAATAAGTATTTATAAGACAAGAAATAAATTTTATTTATATATAAAAATTAAATCATACACTTGTAAATACGTGTATATGGATTTTTGCAATTACAAATATGGGATGTGGGGTGACTAAAAGGTGAGGCAGGAGCTCGGAGAGACTTAAAATTTGCAGGAGAAACTGATACACTCTTTATAAAAATCAAAGAATGTTTATATATAAACTTACAGATAAGGGCTGTTGGAATAATAGCTGGAGATGGGGGAGACTTAGGATTTGTAAAAGGAACTGATACACCATCTATAAAAATAATAGAATGTTTATAAATAAACTTACAACATTTACTAGTTCTACATTTGTAATACTCCCTTAGATCTTTCCCACCATTCACTTTAATATACTCATATCTTCCATGAACTATAATTGGTTTTTTAGAATATAACAAATTGAACTTTAGACATTTTAGACTTAAAAATTTAAAATGAACAGGAGTTTAGGTGAGATGTGACTTTCGGTAAGTGAACTGTTGGCAAATGCATTGATACGATTACACGGTTCATCAAGAAAAATTAACCGGCAAACTGTTTGCAGATTCTGGTAGAGTTTTTACTGTGAACACAAATATGTTTTTAGTTTTTCCCTATACGCCAGGTTTTTGAGATATTCGCTGTCAAAATTGCCAAAAAGGCGATTTTAGCATTTTTCAAACGTCAATAACTTGCAAATTAGTTGGTAAAAATTTTATTTAATCGATTAAATTCGTAGATATATGGGAGATGAATGTATTCACATTTTTTTTATCCTAGCACTTTTACTATTTAAATTATATACAAAATTAATTATCCCTATCTTTTGCATTGACAAATTACACCATACTTGAGGGCGCCCTCCCTTCTCTTCAACACTAGGAATTAAGTGCGTGGTTGTTTGTGTTGTTGTTTATCTACTCTACTACTAATACTACCAAAAAACAACAACACGCACTTAATTCCTAGTGTTGAAGAGAAGGGAAGGCGCCCTAAAGTCAAGAGTAATTTGTCAATGTAAAAGATAGGGATAGATAATTTTGTATATAATTTAAAAAGTAAAAGTGCTAGGATAAAAAAAATGTCAATACATTCCTCTCAGATATATCTACGAATTAAATTTATTAAAAATTTTCCAACTAATTTGCAAGTTATTGACGTTTGAAAAACGCTAAACGCGTTTTTGGCAACTTTGACAGCGAATATCTAAAAACTTGACGTATAGGGAAAAAACTAAAAACATATTTGTGTTCACAGTGAAAAACTCTACCAGAATCTGCAAACAGTTTGCCGGTTGATTTCACAAGTCCATTATTTGTTGACCAGTGTTATTTGCGTAAAAGTGTAGCATTAAATTTGGGATTATGCGCTTTCGGGATTTAGCCTAGGAATAGGAACCTTTTGGGTGACCTAAAAAATTAAAATAAAGTTGTTTTATGACTTAATGGTATTTTTATTAATTGCTATGCAATTTATGGGCTCGCTTTTTGTTGTCCGTCCAGTCCGTCCGTCCGTTGTCCGTCCTTCCAACGTTCTTAATTGCTGGTTCGATACCCGGAGAGGTTTTTTAATTAAATTAATATATTGTTCTTGTTAATACCATTAATAATATACCTTTTTGACCGTCCGCTGGCTACTGACCAATGAAAAAAATGACCATAAATTGTGATTCGATATTTTTCTTTTCGTTTTTGAATTGGTATATTAGGTTCTTCTTCTTCTTTATCAATTCGTAGGTCCCACATTCGTGGGTTTTTTTTATCAGTTTCTTCCATCTAGATCGTGTTAGAGCCATATTGGGATCGATCTTCTTATTGAGAATAACTTTGTCCACTTGTCCTTTCCAGGTACCACGAGGTCGACCTCTTCCTCTTTTTCCCGGCACTTCCATGTCTAGTACTATTCGATTGACGTCACTCGCATTTCTTCTCAAGATATGCCCATACCATCTTAGCCGATTTTCGTTAATATAGTCGGCTATTGGCTGAATACCCATTTTTTCGATAAGACTTTCATTCGTCATATGGTCCAACTTTGTGTATCCCAAGCTCCAGCGTATCATTCTCATTTCCGTCGCTTGTAATAGTTTTTCTTGGGTCGCGTTCAAGGCCCATGTTTCACTTCCGTAGAGTAACGCCGATCTTACAATAGATTTGTAAGCTTTACTCTTCAACCATATTAGCATCTTCTTGTCACACATTACACCGGATACGCTACGCCATTTTAACCATCCCTTCTGAATTCTTGCATTAACTTCTTTCGCGCAACCTCCCTCTTGATGTAGCATCGAGCCGAGGTACGTAAACTTGTCAACTCTTGGGAATTTCAATTGTTCATTCATCGATTGTGTGCCTTCTGCGTTCATCTTCATGTATACCGTCTTTCGGTCATTGACTTTGAGCCCATATCTAGCCAAACGTTTCGACCACTTATCGGCTTCTTCAAATACGATAACCTTCTTTTCCTCGCATAATACTATATCATCGGCATATAGCATACACCAAGGGGATGGCTTCTGTAAGTCCCTCGTTATCGTGTCTATAATAACGTTAAATAGAAACGGACTTAGGGCAGAACCTTGGTGTAAACCAATATTGACCTGAAAGGGCTTAGACTCTCCAACTGTCGTTCGAACGCACGATGTTGAGGCTTCATAGATGTTTTTGATTAGCCGTACATATGCATCCGAGATGCTCTGTCTTCTCAAGCACCACCAAATCAATTCGCGGGGAACCGTGTCATATGCTTTCTCCAAGTCTATGAAGACCATGTGTAGATTCCTTCTTTTCCCTCAATACTTGTCCATAACTTGTCTTAGCGCAAAGATCGGGTCGATTGTGGATTTACCGGCCACAAAACCAAATTGGTTAGTCGATATGTCCACCTCCGTCTTCAACCTTGCTATTAAGATATTTTCCATCAGTTTCAAGGAGTGGCATGTCAGCTTGATGCCTCTGTAATTACCACAATCTTGAGGGTCTCCTTTCCCTTTGAATATGGGTATGATCGTGCTTTGTCTCCATTGATCAGGGATGCGTTCTTCGGCCAATATCTTGTTGAATAGCTTCGTCATAGTCGTGATTCCTTCTTCCCTGCACCCTACCAACGCTTCCAACGGAATTTCTGGTCCATTAGCTTTTCCTTTTTGCATCTTTTTCATTTGTACCCTAACTTCTTCTTCCTGAAATAGTTCGACCTAGTGTTGTAAAAAAGACCAAAGGGTTTTCGATCAGGTTATGGCTGAGGTTTAGTCTTGGTCTATTTTTCAAAAAGACCTCGAGGTCTTTTGGTCTGTTTTCTTAGTCGACCTTTAAGGTTTAGCCGATACTCGGAAAAAAGACCTAAAGGTTCTCAAGGTCTTTTGGCCTATTTTGTTTAGTCAACCTTTAGGTTTAGTCAGAATTTTGTTAGTAAACCAAAGGTTTTTACTTGTTATTATAAGTCGACCTTTGGTTTGGCTTAGCTGTTTTGGTGTGGGGGAAAAATAATATATAATTTTATAAGTGATTTAAAATTCAGCTTTACAATTAATGGTAGCTTTTTAATTGTACTGATTTGATTATAATACTGGTTGAGGGTGATTTTTGATATTGATACGTAGTTGTAAAATATAATTTTAAGAAGCAATCATTTGTCAAGCTAATTTGGTGACAATTGTCATAATGGTCGTTTATGAAGCAAAATAAATTGTTTTGACGGAAATTGGTGGGGTATAGTGTCATAAAAATGTTTCAAATTTAAAATTTAAGTTTGTCACCTAAGCTTGGTGACAATTGTCATAATTGTGATTTTATAAGCTAGATAAATACTTTTAACGAAAATTGGTCGGTTAGGGTGTCATAAATATGTTGCAAACTTAAAATTTAAGTTTGTCACCTAATGGTGACAATTGTCATAATTGTGATTTTATAAGCTAGATAAATACTTTTAACGAAAATTGGTCGGTTAGGGTGTCATAAATATGTTGCAAACTTAAAATTTAAATTTGTCACCTTAGATTGGTGACAATTGTCATAATTGTCATTTTAAAAGCTAGATGAATACTTTTAATGAAAATTGGTCGGTTAGGGTGTCATAAATATGTTGCAAACTTAAAATTTAAGTTTGTCACCTTAGCTTGGTGACAATTGTCATTCAAAAAGCTAGATAATAACGAAAATTGGTCGGTTAGGGTGTCATAAAAAGTGTTACGTAATCTGTCACATCCTAAACTTATGTTGTTTATAAAAAATTAATTGGAAATGAATAATCGTATATATAAGTTACTTATAATTCAATTCCTCGATACCCTAGCGAAATTCGTTCATATATATGTATATTTAAATTTATTTAATATTAATAATTGACACATATAAGTTATAAATAAAATTTAGTGAGCAGTTGGCTCACTCATTTAAATTTTATAATGATGCTTATCTATAGCTAAATTTGTTCCATAATTTTTTAAATCATTAAAGTAGGAAGTCAAATAAATACTCTTCCCTTTCAGAAACAATATTTATTCCCTTAGTGGCTTCCACAATCGGAAACCTAGGCATCCAATGCCTCTCTTTTTAAAAACAAATTGGGAGAGCAATTTCCATGGTCTCATCGGATTCGAAAGAGTCGTATTACATCAGACAGAAGATTACAATGGAAATCGTTAGATCTAACCATAGACTGCTCATCACTGTATAAAATGTGTGTGTTTTTTTCCGCCATTTTGAATAACACTACCGTCCTATACCACATAATGGCGTTTTGCGCTGTGCCGTTTTGTTCGAACAGGATAGGTAAAGAAAAATAATTTTGATTCCATAAATAAGTAAGATATTACAAAATATATGATATTTGCAAAAAAATTTAATATCATTACAGTTTTTACATTTTTAATTTTTATGAAATGTGTTATGGCGCCATTCAAATTGCCATAATTTGAATACACAAATTTACGTAATTTATTATTCACCCACGTAATTACATAATGAAAATACATTACATCAATCTGAATATATGCAAATATTTATACATTGTGCACATTAATCTCTCTAAAAATGGTGTATATATACACGTTAATTTATATAGAATTATGCTCTTTTAATTTTTACTTTGAGTATCAATAAATGTGGTTGACCTTATATTTTACCCTTGTTTTTACCACTATTTGGTAATTAGTGTATCAGTCTTACACTTTCATAATTTTGTACTTTATTTACAGGGACTAGTGCCGCTACATTTCTGGTGACCCAACAAACGATAACGCAACCTATATGGAACCTAAGATCGAAGAAGATCCGACGGAGTATACCCTTTGCTTTAAACTGCCGGTTTTTAACCTTAAAAACCCTAGAATTTGGTTCTTACAAATTGAATCACTTTTTAAAATCGCAGAATCAAAAATGAACTTACTAAACTAGGTTATCTAATCGAAGCACTTCTCTTTGAGGTAACTACAGAAATTCAAGATTTACTGGAGAATATTCCAACTGACACCCCCTTCCTAAAACTCAAAAATGCGCTTATTTTTTTATATTAACTTTTTTTTGAATCTTTCACCAACCCCTCTAATTCTAGTTAGGACATACCTGGAACTATTAAAGTTATATTTTACTACATTGCCGACATAATTTAGGAAATACTTGGTGATTTGCAATTCATCGCTACTACCACCACCGAACCAATCACTGATGTCGAACAATCTGGGTTATCGTCATAGGCATTTCGCCACGGAAAAACAACTTTTACATATACTTTCATGACAGTATATAATGTAATTTTTCGACAGACGAGCTTCCTTACAACATACAACACCAACACACTTTTATCAGCTGGTTCGTAAACAAAAGCGATATTTTATCTTGCAACATTTTACAAATTAATCACCACTAAATACAGTTTCCTTTAAACAATGGCAACCTCAACAACTTTACCAGGCCTAACAAAATCATTTTTAGCGCAACTGAAAGCAGCGCACTGGAGCTTTTTACTCGATTGCACTTTGCTGTCGTACTATAAAAAAACGTCCATATTCTTTAATTAGTAATGGTATTTGGTTTTTTCTTAGTTAAAAGAAAACATTTCAGATATAGGGCATTATCTTCTCAATCAAGCATCCATATCTGCTTCAACTGCTGGGAAAGATACAATCTACCTACTTATCTGAGTGTTAATACGAAGAAAACCATGTTACCCTACTACCCCGCTATACAAGCAACAACATCGTCTACTGAACGTACTATTGGTCTAATGCCATGCCAATCTTATCAAATCACATCGCAGGACCACTGGCACCAGCAAAGACGATATTTGACAACGTAAAAACACTTACTACCTACTACTACAACCAATACTGACCGATTTAATTGAGGGAAGCAGGCGATTCTAAAATAGATATGTATACTCCGACAAATCTAAATATATTTTGGATAGCACATTATCTTCCAACATCACTCACACCTCGGTCAACACACCAGCAACCACTAAACAACATTGACCTACCAACTGTCATTCACTACAGATGCTTACAACTTTGCAGAAGGAAGACTTATACAACAACAAACATTAAACCACTTGTTTTCTATTCAAATAAGTATTCACAAACGCAAACACGATACAACAATTTCAGCCGAGAAAAACTGGCAATTTACCTTATGTAAAACATTAAAGCCATCTTCTCGAAGGACGATATTTAAACCACTCCGTGAATTAGGGATGGATTTATATGGCGCCATTCAAATTGCCATAATTTGAATACACAAATTTACGTAATTTATTATTCACCCACGTAATTACATAATGAAAATACATTACATCAATCTGAATATATGCAAATATTTATACATTGTGCACATTAATCTCTCTAAAAATGGTGTATATATAAACGTTAATTTATATAGAATTATGCTCTTTTAATTTTTACTTTGAGTATCAATAAATGTGGTTGACCTTATATTTTACCCTTGTTTTTACCACTATTTGGTAATTAGTGTATCAGTCTTACACTTTCATAATTTTGTACTTTATTTACAGGGACTAGTGCCGCTACAGTGTCAATAATAAATTTTTAAAAATATCATATATTTTGTAATATCTGACTTATTTATGGAATCAAAACCTTTTTTCTTTACCTCTCCTGTTCGAACAAAACGGTACAGCGCAAAACGCCATTATGTAATATAGGACGGTAGTGTTATTCAAAAGGGAGGCAAATTTCACACACAATTTGCCATATGGAACATATAACATGGGCAATCTATGTAGTCTATGGATCTAACACGATTTCCATTCACGGCTCGATGCCATCCGTTTAGTCTTCGCGCGTTTATACCTTTCTTATTATACTTTTTAGTCGTTAATGTAAATTTGTATACAATCAAAGTTAAAATAAAGTATTTTATATTTAAAAAAAAAAAAATTGTTTGTAAATTCTTCTTTATTTGAATTGTCTATTATAACTTTAAAGTGTAGGAAAATATTTAGTGTTATACATACATAAATATTTTTATTACAAATTATTCCAATCGCGCAAACATTACACTTCGTTTACAGAACACGAAGAAATCTGATTTCTTTTTTTAGTAATAATATTAGAGGCTGAAGAAAAAAGTCTTTCGGCTGGAATAGAGGTTGCCTGTAAGGCCAATTATTTCCGTGCCAGAAATCCTAGATGAGGGAATGTTTTTTGATTGAGTCGCCACCAATCTAAAATGTTTTGATCACCTAAATTATAATATTACAAAGTCAAAAATAAGTTTTACCATCTAATAATGTCTGCCTAAGGTATCTTTTAGATTCTTCTTCATTTTGGGTGTTTTTATTAAAATATAAAATAATTAGGTAGTTATTTACTCATAAATCAATTCAAAAGCTTTCATTGTCGAAGATTTGTGAACCTGTGTAACTGGGTAAGAAATATTTCCAGCACTATTTGAATATAATGATTCAAAGTTTTTTTCGTATTCTAGAGTAAGCCATTCATCCGGCATATTCTCCTTTTTCAGTCAAGGATCAAGGATGACCCAGACATAATATTCGAACTGGTCGAAAAGACCCTCATAGGCATGCAATTTTATCATCATATGTTCTGCAGCCTGTTTAATGTTAAAGTTATAACTATCAAATTCCATCAGATATTTTTTCATCTTATATAAATAAATAACACACAACCTATGGATGGATGGGTCTGTGTTGACATACTATCTGTCATAACGTTAAATACATTAAAAAAATTCAATTTCTTTTAAATTAGCAATTTCTTCCTCACTGCACAGTGGCCCATCTGATAGCCAACCATCTTCAACTTTTAAATTGTTTATCGTAGTTATATGCTAGGAAAAGTATATAATTAGAAATAAAAAAACATACTTCATTAAACACTTTTAACATTTTAAATGTACTATTCCACCGCTTTACTACATCCAAGGGAATAGTGATTTCGGCAACCTCCTTAAATCGTTGCATTAATTTTGGTGATGTATGCAGCTTTCTAACCCAGCGAGAAACCTTTACGATATCATCTTTCAAAATAGATAACCCTTCTTTAATAAATAGGTTTATAATATGTCCAAAACATCTTATATGGAATATCTTTGAAATTCTTATTTGATTGATTATATTGTGGCGTTTTAGACATTGGCGAGATAAAAGTAGCGACGGACATTCACTTTACTTTTACTTGTCGATTTAAAATCATCCATCCATGAACAATTCCTTCCGTCATGATAAATATCATCTTATCGCTCAAATAACATTCATCGCTAATATCTCAAATAACATTCATCGCTAATATCAATATTTGTGTATTAATATTTCATTTGCATTATTATCGCGTGTGTGAAAATACAGAAAATAAACAACTACCTAACAATCATTACATTGGTGACCTGAGACGTGATGGAAACAAACTCAACAATTCCAGACTCTAATGAACCAAGAGAAAGCGCAGTTCATGTGAGAATTCCTGAATTCCATTCTAAAAATATTCGCATATGGTTGTCACAGGTAGAAGCCGTGTTTCACACACGCAACATATCCTCGCAGAAGACTAAGTATTCCTACCTAGTCGAATCACTACCCCCAGAAGTCGCGGAAGAGGTGGCAGACCTCATAGTCACGGTTCCTGAAATTACCCCTTACGACAAACTGAAGGAAGCAATCGTAAAAAGACTAGGAGACAGTGATGAAAAAAGGATAAGGAATTTATTCTCTTCGATATTCCTAGGAGACCGCACCCCATCCCAATTGGTAAGATACTTAAAATCTCGTTTAGGTAATAATGTGATGGACGAAAAGATTTTAAAAAGCCTCTGGATGGATAAGCTACCCCAACATGTGGTAAGCATCTTGGCTACAATGGGAGATGACCAATCACTTGATCGTATAGCAGAAGTCGCTGATAGGATTCACGAAACGTTCAGAGTCAGTAGTTTAGCATCAGTAGCTACTCCCTATAACCTCACTCCAAATAACCCTACTCCCAATATTCCTATTCCCAATACTCAAACAAACGAAATGCAGGAACTGATCAAAGCTGTGTCACAATTAGAACTCAGAGTAAATCAATTAACAGGCAATCCCAACGACAGTAGGACGACATGGAGAAGGTCAGGCAGATCTAGGTCATCATCCAGACAACGCCCAACTGACACATGTTGGTACCATTATAAATTTGGAAAGGAAGCCAGGAAGTGCATGCAGCCATGCAATTTTAACACCAACTCCCAACAAAAAAACTGACGGGCCGTCCCATATGGGCGACAATGGGAAACGGCCGTACTTTCAGCCGCCTATTCTATTTATTCGACCGGTCCACCCAACGAAAATATCTCGTCGACACAGGCGCTGAAGTTAGCGTAATCCCACCCCCTCCCAAACATCCATTGATCCCGCATGGCCCAACTCTACAAGCGGCTAACCAAACCAGCATACACACATACGGACAAGTCGTATTGGGTTTAGACCTTGGTTTGCGACGGGAATTCAAATGGGTATTTTTAGTCGCAAACGTACACACCCCTATAATTGGAGCTGACTTACTGCACCACTATAAGTTAGTTGTGGACATCAACAATAAACGACTTATAGACAGCACCACACAATTATCGTCGAGGGGAACATCCTCACCACACCAGACGTTCGGCATCCGTGTAGCACTCAGCAATCACAGCACAAAATTCGATGCAATTCTGCACGAATTTCCATCACTCATATCCCCTCTAAACTTCAACCGACAGATTCCACCCCATGATGTGCTCCACCACATTCTGACAAAAGGCCCAGCACAGCACTCACGCCCCAGACGATTGGCGCCCGATAAATTAAGTTCAGCCAAGAAAGAGTTCGAATATATGCTGGAACTTGGGATCATCAGAGAGTCAAAAAGTAATTGGGCATCCCCATTACATCTGGCTGCCAAAAAGTCAGGCGACTGGAGACCGTGTGGGGACTATCGCGGGCTGAACAAAGTCACATTGCCTGATCGGTATCCCATTCCCCACATACATGATTTTTCCGCCAACCTCCACAACAAAACAATATTTTCCAAGCTCGACCTGGTAAGAGCATATCACAACATTCCAATTGCAGCAGGTGACATCAGCAAAACAGCCGTGACAACGCCATTTGGTTTATACGAATTCACTAGAATGCCCTT
Organism: Gordius sp. MW1; assembly: GCA_964036665.1. NCBI lineage: Eukaryota > Metazoa > Nematomorpha > Gordioida > Gordea > Gordiidae > Gordius > Gordius sp. MW1. The sequence continues at coordinate 6,544,870 of OZ038529.1, read as the reverse complement.
TGGTCTAAGAAACGCGGCTCAGACATTTCAACGGTTCATAGATGAAGTGTTAAGAGGGCTCGACTATGCCTACGCTTATATCGACGATATACTTATAGCTAGCACCTCGGAAAAAGAACACGAAAATCACTTAAGGACCGTTTTACAACGACTACAGGACTTTGACCTCCGAATAAGTCCTTTAAAATGCAAGTTTGGAACTCACGAACTCGAGTTTCTGGGACATCATATATCAAAAACTGGCATCACTCCACTAATGGATAAGGTCGACGCTATCCGCGAATTTCCACTACCGGACTCCACAAAGAAGCTTCGCAGATTCTTGGGGATGATAAATTTTTATCGTAGATTCCTACCCGGAATTTCCCGTACCCTTCAACCTTTAACGGACGTGTTAAAGAAACCAAAAAAATCTCTAACTTTCAACGACGACCAGATAAAAGCGTTCGAAAAAGCAAAATCAGCTTTAGCAGATTTTACCGCACTTAGTTTCTTAGATACAGATCCACGAACAGAAATAAGGTTGACTACAGACGCATCGGACACAGCAGTCGGAGCAGTATTGGAGCAGGTAATTTCGGACCAGGTAAAACCAATATCATTTTATTCGGTCAAGCTGCAACCAACGCAAACGCGATATAGCACTTTCGGCCGGGAGCTTCTTGCAATTTATTTAGCTATTAAGCACTTTCGCCACTTTTTAGAAGGTCGAAGTTTCTCCGTGTATACGGACCACAAACCACTAATTTACGCCTTTAACGCTAAACCTGACCAGTATTCACCTAGAGAAACGAGACAATTGGACCTAATATCGCAATTTACAACTGATATTCGGTACATCAAAGGTGAAAGTAATACAGTTGCAGACGCGCTCTCTCGGACGGAGGTAGATTCTATCAGGTTACCAGAAATGCCCGATCTAGAAGAGATTAGTAGACAACAAATAAATGACGAAACCCTGAGAAACTTAAAGGATTCATCATCTTTGAAATTGCAGTTAGTACCAATTCCAGGATCAGAGCGAAAAATCCTTTGCGATCTCTCAACCGCCAAACCACGACCGGTAATTCCAGAAACACTCAGAAAAATAGTTTTCGACCATTTCCACACTATATCACACCCAGGTATACGCGCCACTGTGAAGCTAATTACAAATCGGGTAGTCTGGCCGTCAATAAACAAAGACGTTGTGAGATGGGCAAGAACTTGTGAAAGGTGCCAACGATGCAAGGTATTTCGACACACCGTTACAGTACCCGGAACATTCGCTAAACCCGACGCCCGTTTTGCCCACATCCACATAGACTTGGTTGGGCCACTACCACCATCAAACGGATATACGCATATGTTAACAGCAGTGGACCGATTCACCAGATGGCCCATGGCTATTCCTTTGAATGATACATCCACGGAGGTTATCGCAAAAAAGCTGATAGAACACTGGATTGCGAACTTCGGTGTGCCACATACCATTACCACCGATAGAGGATCACAGTTCCAATCATCTCTCTTCCGAGAACTCTCCAATCTCTTAGGTTGCACACATATTAAAACAACCGCCTACCATCCCGCCGCAAACGGACTCGTCGAACGATTCCATAGACAACTTAAAGAGTCGTTAAAAGCCGCCGGGGAGACTAAGTGGAACGAAATTTTACCATTGATATTATTAGGATTACGTTCAACTATCAAAGAAGACATAGGAGCAACAACAGCAGAATTGGTGTACGGTACGACCTTACGACTACCAGGAGACTACGTCCTAAAAACCGAACCTAACCCATTACAACATCATTTCGTTGACAAGCTCAGGAGGACCATGGCAAAAATTCCTTACCCCATACCAAAACACCATGCTACAACAAAAGAACAAGTTAGCAGCTACTTGTTCGAAGCAACCCACGTGTTCGTCAGACACGACGCCGTCAGTAAGCCACTCTCTCCAACGTATGACGGTCCTTACAAAGTATTGAAACGTGAACCAAAATACTTCGTCATTGAAAAAAATGGTAAAAGAGATTCTGTCTCGATAGACAGATTAAAACCCTGCCATCGAAGCAGAGAGGAACCACCCTTTCAGACCGCCGACGAAACGCAAGCTGAGGCACCGACACAAGAAGCAGAAGAACCAACCAAAATAACTAGAAAAGGCAGAAAGGTCCATTGGCCGAAAAACCTTCGGGAATACATCACATAGTTTTTAGCCAACTCTTATCGACATATTTAAAACTTTAAATATATCTGGAAGGGGAGTATTGTGGCGTTTTAGACATTGGCGAGATAAAAGTAGCGAACGGACATTCACTTTACTTTTACTTGTCGATTAAAAATCATCCATCCATGAACAATTCCTTCCGTCATGATAAATATCATCTTATCGCTCAAATAACATTCATCGCTAATATCTCAAATAACATTCATCGCTAATATCAATATTTGTGTATTAATATTTCATTTGCATTATTATCGCGTGTGTGAAAATACAGAAAATAAACAACTACCTAACAATCATTACAATATTCATAGCAGCGACCATATTTGCTGCGTTATCGGTGGTTATAGATAAAACTTTGTCTTTCATGTTATATTTTTTCATAATGTCTGTAATTTTTTCGGCTATCATTTGTCCCGTATGTGGGTATGAAATGTTTGAAATTTCCAAAACGTAACTTTTTAGTTAAAATTTTCGTTTATAAAATGCCCAGTTACGCCAATATAAGATAAACATTGTATACTAGACCCCAAGTCTATGGTCAACAATATTGAATCGCACTTCTCAATAATTTGTTGAACGATTATAAACTTTTCCTCATAAAGTTTTTTAATATTTTGCGTAAGAGTGGGCCTTGTATTTATTTTTATTGCACTATTAAATCGGGTAAATATTCTTCTAAAAATTTCACATTCGATAAGTCTAAAGGAGAGTCCTTCTCTAATTATTAATTTTGTAATCATATCATTAATTTCTTTATTATTTTCTTCCAGCCAATCTCCCTTTAATATACATTTTTCCTTTGTTATTATTGCGTCAGAATGGTGTTTTTCCAGTGATGATTCAGATTACCTTAAAAAAATTAATTTAAAACAACAAAGAGTTTTTGATAAAAATATTCAAAAATTATTACACTCTAAACTAAACACCGTTTTTAAAGATTTGCATCTTAAATGTTCAGACATACTAAGTGATTTATTGCGATTTGACATGAGATTAAAGTAATATGAAAATAAATTTTACTGCTGGAAGTTTTGTTGCTATACGATTGTGGGCATAATCGGCATTTTCGTTTCGATTTTGTAGGGGTCCACAAAAATTTCCCTGCCAATTTTTCTAGATTATCGTCAGAGTTGTTTTTGGGGATTGGCGTAGAGCAATTAGAGGTTGATAACTAATTGTATTATGAAATAAATTTTAATTATAGGGTAAAAAGCGATTTGAAAAAGCAGGCAATTAAATTAATTTCTTATAAACGTAAGGTGTTGTGTCTCAAACCCCCCCTGCCCTACTTTGAATAGCGATGATTTAAATCCCCCCCGACCTACTACTTATAACGATAATTTAATTACCTAACTTGATTTTAACTTTTCCCTTTCATCTTGATATTTTAATTACCACCTTACCACAATTGAGGTCGATCTCGTAAAGATCGAGAGCCTCTGATGGGGTTAGCTTCGGAAAATATTTTAAAAAATAATGGTAATAAAATAATAATAAAAAGTTTTCCTCGGCGTAAAAAATATATTGATAAATTTTGCAAAGCTATCCTAGGAACAAATTTAATGAGTTTATATGTTATCCACGATTGAATAAAGAAATTAATAAAACTTAAATTTAGTTTATATATCATATGCCAACCCTTGCTAAGTAATTTTAAATCATTATTATATTCACTAAATTATTAATTGCCTAGAAAATGTGGATATAAAATTAAAACCACTTGTAAAAAATCCTATTGAATAAAATAATTATTTTGCTTTCAGCTATTGAATCGTCCAATTTAGAAACAGAATCCATGGAATGTATTTTTAATGAAAAAAATAGTATACCTAAAAATAATTAGTTGCTTTTTGTAACTGGCTTTCGAATCCAGTCGAAAAGACAAAGCTGTAAAAGGCAAAGTAAATGTACCTATCACACTATATATTAAAAATATCATATGATTTTATTAAGTATAAACAATAAAACTATTAGAAAGGTATACATTTATATTTTATTGTTATATTAGTTAAAAAAAAAATATAATAAATTTGCTATGTATACTATTGTATATAATTATTTAAGTTAACATTATAGATTATTGTTGAAATCGCAAAAACACGTTCATAATATTACGATATTCTATCATGCTATAGTTTATGAAGTAATAGTAGGTTATCTTGTTCCATTCCTTAGTTAAAAAAGGTAAGAGGAGCCTTTTAATGTAAAGCACAATGCCATGGAAAAAAGTGGTGGAAGCCAACGTTTTTCACTAAGCATTGATTAATAGATTGCTCACTAGACTACTCTGCCTTATAAAAGCACGTCTGCTATTTATAAAACAAATAAATTTTAACATTTTTATTATTTTAAGACTAAATATACATAATATAATTTAAAAGCATTATTTAATTAGAAATTGTTAGAAGCATCGCACAATCTCAGGAAATAGTTTTAAAAAAACATTACTTGAATAAAACATTTGATAAACATTCACTAGCAAATCCTTTTTTTACATTCATAATTTTTTTTATTGTGAAATAGAGGTTTATTTCCTAATAATATATCAATTTAGAAAAAAAATTTGAATGAATAATATTAATTGAAACTACAAATTAGCATAAAAAAAATGTTATTGATTAAAATAAGATATCTTTAGTTAATTTATGCAAACACATTTTAAAGTTTGATTTGAAACATTAAAATTCAAGGTATTTGACTATAACATTGGATTTATAAACAAGAATTACACCTGTTTAACATATCTAATGGTCAATTGTCCACCTCTACCTTCTATATTAACTCATTCCAATCAGCTAAACTTAGATCTTCCCTCTTTCTCACTTACTTTTTAAGTTAGCTAATACTCCTTTAAATGAATTGCATATTATAAAATAACAATGACATTATGTTCAAAACAACTACCTTAAGGCTATAAAATTATTAATGGCACATTAAATTTATACATGGTTTTTAACAGTATTAAATAGAAAAGGTAATAAAATATAAAAAATGGGCAAAATCATTATTCATGTTAATTTGCCATCTTTTTTTCTGACTTAAGAGCCAAGTATAGGTTTAAACGACAATGCTGATTTTGATTAAAAACAATAAACATTTGGTCAAAAATTTATTATATTAATTTTCACAAGGCTCTTTATTAATGAATCAAATAAGTTATGTTAAAATTAATCTTCATATTTTCTGTTCCTGTAACAGACTTATTTTCCTTGATTAATATGTACCATATTAATATTCATCATTTTTTGTAGGGCTCATAGTTGCTAATAAAACAATGAGTATTTACAAAATATAAAATAAGTTACAATGGTCTGTTCCTTGTACGCTGTGGCAAGCATCTAACATAAGTTGTGCATCATTTAGAGAACTTTAAAGATGTTTTTAAACATTTAAAAAAATAACTTTGGGGCATATGCATACTGGCTGGCACAGATATATTAGAGGCACAAACATCGCCTAATACAATCAATATAAATCTAATATAAAGTTACATAAGGGAGTATATATCTGGGATTGCACAGGTATATTAAGGGTAAAAACATTACCTAATACAGCAATCAATATAATTATGACATAAAGTTACTTGACAACATTCTACTATTTTTAAGCATTGATCTAAAATTATCAATAGGACTACAAAGATTTATAATGTGATTAAATTGACAAAAAATTACTTTGAATATTTGTGGTTGAAGATGAGGCTAAGATTGAACTTGTTGTACTTACAACTATAAAATTTAAACCAATTTGCTTAATATTTACTTAGAATGGATGAGATATATGAGGTGAAATGGGATGCCAAGATTGAACTATTAGCATATTCACTTGTTTGATGTGGTATTTGTATTTACAACTATAAAATTTAAACCAATGTGCATAATATTTACTTGAAATGGATGAGATATATGAGGTGGAATGGAATGCCAAGATTGAACTATTAGCATATTAACGAATATTAGAGATGTCATTCAATATACTTTGATGTGGTATATTGAGATGCTCTTTGTTCACCAAAAATGAATTTGCATATTTTATAGCCCTCCCAGGACATTTTTTATTTCTACAACGCAGGTAGATTTGAGAATTTTTTCCTGTTTTATATTTGGTGTAATGGTAATTATTAAAACTATAAATAGGTTGATTTTTTTGAGTTAACATGTTGTTCGGAAATTAAAAATTTGAAGTAGGCGCTAAATATCGACAAATTTGGTGATCTTATGATCACCATTTGCCTTTAAAAACTTTGCCTTTACAAACGAAACGCTGGCTTTCTAATGTGTAGCCAGACAGCACCACACAGACACACACTCACTCCCTCCCTAGCCGTACCATACCATATTTTATAAGTTATTTTCATTGTTTCGCTAAGGCACACGCACAGCACATGCAATCGCATTTTTCCCCCCATTTTAACTAGCTAATAATACCCACCCATATTTGATCTGGCACGTAGCCAAGATATACATATTTATAATTATAAGATTATAAAAATCTCACTCACTCAACCATTTTGAGTCACGCAAATTCACGGGCCTAGTAGCTAAATAAACTTATTTATTCCTCTCATAAAGGAATATAGACTTTAACACTCCGTTGGCCATTTTAAAATCATAACACGGATGGTAAATGGGGTCTTAAAATCCCAAACTTTTAAATTGCTATAACTTTGTTGTAATGTAATATAAATTTTTCAAATTAAGCATAATACTACAACCATAAAAATGCAAAGATTGAATATAAAAATATAAAATGTTAGCAAACATTTTGAAATATTTTTTAAGTTGAACCCCATATAGTATGTAAAGTGATATTTTTATATTTTGTGTATGCTTATAAAATTTAAATGTAGTGATCGGAGAAAATAACTAATTTGCGGAAATATAAAAACAGCTTAATTATTTTTGTCTTGTATATTTAAATAACTATCAACCAAGTAATTTTTCGAATTCCTTTTTAAAAATTTAATTCGGATTTTCGAATCTCACCAGGTAAATATCAGAGTCGAAATTCAGTCATAAGGATTCGAATTCGATCCGAATCTAATCTCGAATCGAATATTTCCCAGAGGTGTACTTTCCTCCACCATCTATTTTTTCTCGTTGATCTTTAACTTTATGTAGGTGTCAACTAGATTTTTGAATGACAATTGTCACCAAGCTAAGGTGGCAAACTTACATTTTAAGTTTGCAACATATTTATGACACCCTAACCGACCAATTTTCATTAAAAGTATTCATCTAGCTTTTAAAATGACAATTATGACAATTGTCACCAATCTAAGGTGACAAACTTAAATTTAAAGTTTGCAACATATTTATGACACCCTAACCGACCAATTTTCGTTAAAAGTATTTATCTAGCTTATAAAATCACAATTATGACAATTGTCACCAAGCTTAGGTGACAAACTTAAATTTTAAGTTTGCAACATATTTATGACACCCTAACCGACCTATTTTCGTTAAAAGTATTTATATAGCTTTTAAAATCACAATTATGACAATTATCACCAAGCTTAGGTGACAAACTTAAATTTTAAGTTTGAAACATTTTTATGACACCATACCCCACCAATTTCCGTCAAAACAATCTATTTTGCTTCATAAACGACCAATATGACAATTGTCACCAAATTAGCTTGACAAATGATTTATTCTTAAAATTATATTTTACAACTAGGTATCAATATCAAAAATCTCCCTCAACCATTATTAAATCATATCAGTACAATTAAAAATGTACCCGTAACTATATCGCTTAATTTTAAATTCACTCATTAAATTATATATTATTTTCCTACCACCCCGCCAGACCTAAGCCAAGCCAAAGGTCGACTAGTAATAGCAAGTAAAAACCTTTGGGGTATTAACAAAATTATGACTAAACATAAAGGTTGGCTAAACAAAATAGCCTAACAACCTTTAAGGTCTTTTCTCCAAGTATTAGCTCAACCAAAGGTCGACTAAGAAAACAGACCAAAAGACCTCGAGGTCTTTTTGGTTTAGTCGACTAAGACCAAAGGTCGGCTAAAAAAACCCAGGTCTTTTTACAACACTGGTTCGACCATATTCATGTTAGACTCTATATCGGGAAGAGGTTCTTTGTCACTTGCAACATTCATGAGCTCGTTGAAATATCCTTTCCACCTTTCCAACACCTCCTTTGGCTTAAATAATGTGTGACCTTCTGAATTTTTGATTACTTTAAGTACCCCGACGTCACGACCTTTCTTCTCCCTTATCTTGGCCAATTTGTACATAAGCTTGTCACCCCCTCTTTGATCGAGTTTGTTGGCCATCTCTGTGTAAGCCGTATTTTTCGTTATGGCAACCGCCTTCTTCGCAAAACTTTTTGCCTCCTTATAATCTTGATAATCCTCCGACTTTTTTGATATATGCCACCGCTTATATAGCGCTTTATTGGTTTCGATGATGTTTCTAACGGATTGGTCCCACCACCATAATTCTCTATTCAGCGCTTTGCCCCCTTTGGTCTGCCCTAACACCTGAATAACCGTTTCTCTTAGATGAGCGGTGATCATTGTCCAATTGTCGTTCACGTTGTGTTCCAGAGTCTTGGCATTAAACAGCGTAGAGGCTTTCTGATGGTATTTTTCGTTTGTTGTTGTATCCTTAAGCATTTCGTACCTAATTCGGGGCTCATAAACATTTCTTCTTTCGGGAAATATTCTTCTTTCAAGATTCATGACCAGTGGCCGATGTTGCCTGGCGATTTCTTCTCCCGGTATTACTTTGCAGTCCTTAATCCTCCTTAAATCTCTTCGTCGTATAAGCAGATAATCAATTTGACTAAAATGCTTCCCACTTCTGTACGTCACGATATGTTCTTCACGTTTCTGAAAATAAGTGTTAACGATCGTTATGTCATATGCTTGGGAAACTTGTAGCAGTCTATCCCCTTCCTTGTTCTTCATGCCATGCCTATGCCCTCCATGATTTCTTTCGTAATTTTGACGATCTTTTCCCACGTGGGCGTTGAAGTCTGCCCCAATAATTAGCCTTTCCTCCTGTCGTATTCCTTGTATTTCTTTTCCAATGATTCGAAGAAGGTGTCTTTTTCGGATTCCAAACACCCAATTTGTGGTGCGTAGCCACAGATAACGATTAGGAGGCCACCTTGATCTGCGATCTTAACCCACATCAACCTATCTGAGCATCTTTTGACTTCAACAACCTTGTTCGTGAAGAATTCGCTGAGAACGATACCGACCCCGTTTCGACCTGTTAGTGACCCGCTGTAAAATAGCTTGTAACCCTCTCCTAGCTCTCGTGCCTTTGTTCCGTTCCATCTCGTTTCCTGTAGGCAAGCGATGTGTATCTTTCTTCTTTTGAGCATCTGTGCGACCTCAATGCTTTTCCCCGCCATCGTGCCCACGTTCCAGCTTGCTACCCGTAATTTGTCCACAACTAGATTCCCTAACCGCCTTCGTTGTGAGTCAGGCGGTGACCCTTGTAAATTTTTCGCATTGCACGGGCGGATGATGCACTGCGCGTCGTTTGGAGAGGACGCCCTAGCTTTCTTTTGTTGCACTTTATTATTAGAAACTGTCATAATTTGTAAAAGGTTTTTTACAGCCGGTTTCCCACCTGACGCCAACCCTCTACTTTTTGCACACGGACTTGGGACCGTCGTTGGTAGTGTTAATTGGTATATTAGGTTAACATTGATAATTACCTATGCCCTCCCGTAGGGCCTATGCTTCTACTGATATGGGTCCCTGTGCCCCCCCCCCCTACAAAAGCCTATGCCTCTACTGATGTGGGTTCGAATCGCGGCGTAGGCAAACTCTTAATTGCTGGTTCGATACCCGGAGAGGGCAAAATTTTTATTTTTTTTGAAATTAAATTAATATATTGTTCTTGTTAATACCATTGATAATATGACTTTTTGGCCGTCCGCTGGCTACTGACCAATGAAAAAATGACCATTGGCCAAATTGTGATTCGAAATTTTTTTTTCGTTTTTGAATTGGTATATTAGGTTACCATTGATAATGAGCCTATGCCATCCCGTAGAAGGGCCTATGCCTCTACTGATATGGGTCCCTGTGCCCCTACAAAGGCTTATGCCTCTACGGATGTGGGTTCGAATCCCGGAGAGGACAAATTTTTTTTTCTTTTTTTTTAATTAATATATTGTTCTTGTTAATACCATTGATAATATTACTTTTTGACCGTGTCCTGGGTACTGGCCATTGAAAAAATGACCATTGGCCAAAGTATAAATCAAATTTTTTTTCTCGTTTTTTTCGTCTCTTATGTATTTATATCCTTTTTGACCGTGTCCTGGCTAATGACCAATGAAAAAAAGACCATTGGCCAAATTGTATTTATTTCGTTGATTAGGGCGGCATCTAATGAGGCATAAAAGAAATCTATGAGCAGGAAACTTTGTTAAAAATGGTAAACATTTTCTCATTTCCTTGTCATATGTCAATAAGAAATCAATTTAAATTATATGAAAATATATTTTGTAATTTATCAACTTATAAATATACAAATTTATTAAGATTATGGCTAAAATATTAAAAAATAATCACATTGCCCCTCCCTAAATTATTACTGCCCCCCCCCTTCTATTTCCAATGCTGGCTAGGCCCATAAATATACCTATACGTTTAAATGTGTTAATGAAGAAAAATCTGGTATTTTAATTGAAATATATTATAATGAATTCTTTTTTCCTTACTTCTATATGTTTGTAAATGTATCCTTATTAGTTATTAAACACTTAAATTATCTCGTAACCATAATTAAGGTTTTGCAATTTTGTATTTTTAATGAAGAAAATATAATAAGCTCCATCTCCCTTTCTAGTAAACGAAAAATATTAAAAAGGAAAATTATCGATTGAGCTGTTACCTCCTTTTAATTGGTATTAAGTGATAACTTACAATAAATGTTGAAAAGGCAACTGTCGATCTCTTAGCCAAATCATTTCTACAATTAAGAAAACTAAGTTGTGATATAAAATGGCAGTAAAATTGCATATTTAATTAAAGTTAATTGTAGGATAAACCATAATATACATTTATAAGTCAATAGACTTATTTATTATTAGAATTATTAAATCTAAGGCGATGTTTATTGACTACAAATATTTCGGCCCTCCCTCAAAAGGGAGGGATATTAACTTTTCCTTTTAGTTTGTAACCACAGAATAATACCAACTTTATTCTTCACAAGTAAATGTAAGAATTTTTGTGTAATGTTTACAAAAAACGATAATGATTATAAAATGGTGCACGTATGCGTGAGTGCGTATCGATTGATAAAAATGGTGCACGTATGTGTGTGGGGGGGGGGGGGTTTAGGTTGAACACCACAGAAGTTTTTACGAGATCGACCTCAATTGTGGTAAGGTGGTTAAGATGAAAGGGAAAAGTTAAAATCAAGTTAGGTAATTAAATTATCGTTATTAGTAGTAGGTCGGGGGGGGGGGGGGTTTGAGACACAACACCTCCCCCTTTATCGAGAAGTCAACGACGTGAAGTCCTAACGTTCTGATAAAGGTATTGTGGTTTCAAGTGTTGTTGAAGGCCATTTATAGACTGAGGCGGACTTAGGTCGAGGTGTCAATTTACCCTATTTCTTAATCAGAGTTCAAATAAATCATAAGTATAACCAACAATACAATTTTTTCACAATTGCTGACATCTAGCCCAATTTATCGTTCCGCTTTGTGCCCTCGGAACTGATTCATGGCAACTGATCTCAATGAAATCCTGCACTATAAATCAATTGGGGTACTTCATGGCTAGTGGACCTCGTTCCTGCTCTATACGCATGGCTACTGGACGCGGTCCCAGCTCTATACGCATGGCAACTGGACGTGGTCCCAGCTCTGTAAAGCACCACTGGGCAACAGCCTCAATCAAAATTATAATCAAAATAAACTAAATATCCCATCAAAAGGCTGTACCGTTTTACTTTTTCTTTTTACTTTTTTATACCTACATTTTAAATTGCCATTCGCCACCCGCCAAATAATAATCAAAAAAATATGTAACATTATGAATAAGAATAAAAGGGGTTGAATAACAATTTAATCGTCATATAATAATATATGTGAACAAATCATGTGTATTCTTTATCTTACATAATAGCTAGGGATCGAATAATTGGTGTGAATATATTTTTCATCGGTTGACACTCAGGTATGCTTCAGTTTGGGTAGTTATTTGTTTGTTTACCAATTTCTCGGAATTTGGAGGGATTTTTCTTCGCTCCTAGAAATTTGCTATCTGATTTTAGAATTTTTTTATTGCAATGATGGATATTTCCTTTCTGAGGTTTGATACTCGGAATCAGGATATCGAGTTTTCTCTTGAATGAATGGTTCGATTAAAAAAAATAGAATTAAAGCATTTCCAACATTTCTGCTTTGGGGTTGGTTGCCGAAGGTTCAATTATCCACATCTTCTGACACCATTTATAAGTCAATAGACTTATTTATTATTAGAATTATTAAATCTAAGGCGATGTTTATTGACTACAAATATTTCGGCCCTCCCTCAAAAGGGAGGGATATTAACTTTTCCTTTTAGTTTGTAACCACAGATTAATACCAACTTTATTCTTCACAAGAAAATGTAAGAATTTTTGTGTAATGTTTACAAAAAACGATAATGATTATAAAATGGTGCACGTATGCGTGAGTGAGTATCGATTGATAAAAATGGTGCACGTATGTGGGGGGGGGGGGGGGGGTTTAGGTTGAACACCACAGAAGTTTTTACGAGATCGACCTCAATTGTGGTAAGGTGGTTAAAATGAAAGGGAAAAGTTAAAATCAAGTTAGGTAACTAAATTATCGTTATAAGTAGTAGGTCGGGGGGGGGGGGGGGGGTTTGAGACACAACATACATATTTTTTTTTAAATTAAAACCATTGATAATGTGACTTTTTGACTGTCCGCTGGTTACTGACCAATGAAAAAAATGGCCATTGGCCGAATTGTGATTCGAAATTTTTTTTTCGTTTTTGAATTGGTATATTAGGTTAACATTGATAATTACCCTATGCCCTCACCTACAAGGTCCTTTGCCTCTACTAATATGGGTCCCTGTGCCCCCCCCCCTCCTACAAAAGCTTATGGTTCTACTGATGTGGGTTCGAATCCCGGCGAGGGCAAATTCTTAATTGCTGGTTCGATACCCGGAGAGGGAAATTTTTTTCTTTTTTTTTTAAATTAAATTAATATATTGTTCTTGTTAATACCATTGATAATGTGACGTTTTGGCCGTCCGTTGGCTACTGACCAATGAAAAAATGACCATTGGCCAAAGTATAAATCGAAATTTTTTTTCCGTTTTTGAATTGATATATTAGGTTAACATTGATAATTACCCTGTGCCCTCCCCTAGAAGGGCCTAGGCCTCTACTGGATATGGGTCCCTGTACCCCTACAAATGCCTATGCCTCTACTGATGATGTGGGTTTGAATCCGGGAGAGGGCAAATTTTTATTTTTTTATTCTTCTTGTTAATACCATTGATAATATGAATTTTTGGCCGTCCGCTGGCTACTGACCAATGAAAAAATCACCATTGGCCAAATTGTGATTCGAAATTTTTTTTCTCGTTTTTTTTTCAAATAAATACATTATTTTTGTTAATACCATTGATAATATGACTTTTTGGCCTTCCGCTGGTTGCTGACCAATGGAAAAAAATGACCATAGGCCAAAGAGTGAATCGAAATTATTTTTTCGTTTTTTTGACTCTTATGTATTGATAGACCGTCTCTTGGGACGACCAATGGAAAAAACATTTGAAATTTTTTTTCGTTTTTTTTTCGTTTCTTATGTTTTTATATCCTTTTTGACCGTGTCGTGGCTACTGACCAATGGAAAAAATGATCATTGGCCAAATTGTAGTTATTTCGTTGATTAGGGCGTCATCTAATAAGTCATAAAAGAAATTTATGAGCAGGAAACTTAGTTACAAATGGTAAACATTTTTTTAATTTCCTTGTCATATGTCAATAAGAAATCTATTTAAATTCTATGAAAATATATTTTGTAATTTATCAACTTATAAATATACAAATTTATTAAGATTATGGCTAAAATTTTAAAAAATAATCATTTTGCCCCTCCCTAAATCATTATTGCCCCCCTCTAATTCCAATGCTGGCTAGGCCCATAAATATACCTATACCTATGCTCAACGTTTAAAAGTGTTAATGAATGAATAATCAATTTTGTTAGTATCTGGAACCAATGTTCGAATATTTTAATCTAACCCATTTATCGATTTTTTAACCCGCGTGAGAAATAAATTGGGTAACGGGGGGGGGGGAGACTTTGACTTTTAATCTATTCTTTGAATCCATCTTTGTAATTTCTTTTTCATAGCCTCAATTTTATTATGCATAATATCAGATTTAGGTCTTTGCATAGATATATTCAATTGATTTAGAATTGTAAAAATATCCGCTAGGTTCGCTTTATTTTTAAATTTTAGAAGTTAAATTTGTTGAATTTTAAAATTAAATGAAGATAATTATTTTAAAAATTAGAAAATCAATAAATTATGAAACAGCAAAAAAATTTACCATTCAAAAAATTATTTTCATTATAAATAATAAGTTTCACAGCTTTTTTTAATACCAGCAGGGTGTGAGTGGTAAACAGAAGGCAACGAGTTCGAATCCCCTGGTGAGTATTTTTTCTAAAGCTTTTCTGAATATTAATTGCTAATGGGCTCGCTTTTTGGTGTCCGTTGTCCGCCCGTCCTCCAAGTTATTACACCGGCTTTCAACTTGACTGGCTGGTTCAAGTTCAATCCCCGGAGAGGACAATTTTTTTTTAAATTAAACTAATATTAGTTCTTGTTAATACCAATAATAATATGACTTTTTGGCCGTCCGCTGGCTACTGACCAATAAAAAAATGACAATTGGCCAAATTGTGATTCGAAATTTTAATTTTTTTTTCTCTTTTGAATTGGTATATTAGGTTAACATTGATAATTACCCTATGCCCTCCCCTACAAGGGCTTTTACATAATTAATTAATTATTTTGCATTTAATACCCCCCTATAGGCGTTCTCGCCCCTTCCCAGCTTTCTCGCCCATAAATTGCATAGCAAATATGCTACTTTTATACGGAGTATAGATGAGCTTCATTCCCCCTTCCCTTCCCTTCTTCCCTTCCCCTCCTCCCCTTCCCCCCTCCCCCTTCCGGTCGAAGGCACGATTTTAATTTATTTGTCTTGGTATCAATAGAATGTTTAATAATCTTTATTTACAACACAGTGAACAATTATCGGGAATTTAAAAAAATTGATAACGCGCGAACTATTTATAGGGATTCCTAAATCATGTGGATACCAATCTAGGAATATCCTGTGCTTCTTAAAGCTCAAGTGCTGACTTAAAGATATCGACAGTCATCTATGAAGGTGGATTAAACGTGTTATAAACGTGTCAAACTTAATATCATTTAAATTTTTTATATTTCGCATTATTTTATGTATATATATTCAAGTACTTTTTATAATAATAACCTAACTAGTGGGTCTTCAAGTTATATATGCACCATGGGCCTGACCAAGGGGGGTGGAAAGGGGCGGCTGCCCCCTCTAAAATCCTAAATTTGTTAAAATTCATTAAAATTATGGCTAAAATTTAAAAAAATGTTCATTTTGCCCCTCCTTAAAGTATTATTGCCCCATATAATTCAAATTCTGGCTTCGCCCAAATGCACGTGTTAAAATTTACTATTTAAATTTATTTAAAGTTCTGTAAAGCATTGTCATTCTTTATATTTTGGAGCGGACCTTTGTGTATAATAAAGTAAATAAATATGGCAAATAATTATTTACCAAAAAAATCGGACTTTGACGACATCCATTGGCATAACCCTTGCTACTTTTTTGTTTTAACATAAAAATTTACCAGCTTCTTTTTTCGGGGAAAGAATTTGCGTCATTTTTTCCGTTCTTAAGTATAATCTATTTAGAACATAGTGCCATTTTAAACAATGGGCGCCTGAAAAACAAATTTTGATAAAATTAAAATGTAGAGGCAAAAGGTTTCACTGAACCATTTCAGATCCCTTCAAGAAAAATTATTTTCAACTATTTGCTTTTATAATTAATAATTTTGCATATTAAGGAGGAGCAACAACATGAACCGTCTATAGCTGTGTATTTTTTAAAGTACTTCACTAAATTTTATTATCAATTGTTTCCTTATCAATTCCTTGCAGAACTAGATACAATTTTCATACAATTACACACAATTCGTTTTTTGAATGTTAATCATCAGTCAATTTTTTATTTTAACCCGCATTACTAACGTTAATAGAAAATTAACAAATTTTAAGGTTTATATTTTGTAAAAAAGAAATTTGTGGTTACCTTTAATACACACCTTTATCGCACATTTGGCATCTGGTTTATTGTAACCGGGCTTATGTAAATCTAAACAAAAACTCATCTAATCTGTTAAAAGTGATATTGCCGTAAAAGTATTAAAAATTGTTCAAAATGAATTGCTTCTTATGATATAATTAATAAGTATGGTCCAATACAATTCATCGCGATATAAGAAATTCTTATCGGCCATAGTTTTTAAGTGATGGGAAAACCTCAGGTTTTGTCGACCTAACCTAATAGGTTAGGTTAGGCTTTTCAAAAAACCTTGAGGTCTTTTAAAAACGCTAACCTCTGCCTCGAGGTTAGAGGTCAAAATTAACCTAAAAACCTCGAGGTCAATTAGAAGCTAAGAGCTTAGGTCAGAGCGCTTTATTAACCTATACGCTTAGGTTAATAATATTGACCTAGCCTAAGACTAACCTTTAGGTTAATTGAATTAACCTAAGGTCAATATTTCCTTTTTATATAGTGTAAAATTTCAACAAAACCACGGTCTTTTAGCATTTTGTCTGCTTAGTTTTGATCATATATAATACTCGGGCCTTCGGCCCTCGTGGGAAGGGGGAGAAGGGAAGGGGAGTAGGGGAAGGGAAGAGGGGAAGGGGGAACTCTTCTATACTCCGTATAAACGTAGCATATTTGCTATGCAATTTATGGGCGAGAAAGGTGGGAAGGGGCGAGAATGCCTATAGGGGGTATTAGATGCAAAATAATTAGTTAATTAGTTATAGGCCCTTGTAGGGGAGGACATAGGGTAATTATCAATGTTAACCAATTCAAAAACGAAAAAAAATTTCGATTTATTTGGCCAATGGTCATTTTTTTATTGGTCAGTAGCCAGCGGACGGTCAAAAATTCATATTATCATTGGTATTAACATGAACAAATATTAATTTAATTTAAAAAAATTAAAAAAAAAATTTGTCCCCTCCCTGACTTGAACCCCACACCTCCAGTTCACAAGCCTGCGCTATAACCACTATACCATGCTGGCTTTAAAATAGTAGAAGTTATTATGTTATTTATATAGATGATGAAATTAATATGACTTTTTGACCGTCCGCTGGCTACTGACCGACGAAATATATTGATTTTCTAAACATAAAACACAACTATTAACAAAAACAAAATATTAATTTAATGTAAAAAAAAAATTAAAAAAAAAGTTTTTTTTAGTTTTAAAAAAGGGCTAAATTCTTAAACTACCAGCCCGATTCGCTCGAAACTTTACCCGTAGGTGCCCAGGGCGGCCGGGGGTAAAATAACCTTTTCAGATTCCTAAAATACCTTTTCATTTTAAAAATATCGGACATTTCCCTGCCACACGCGGTGTAATATCTATGACACGTAGAAAAATTTTACTAATTATATAAACTTACGCGCGCCATCTAATAAAGTACAATTCGTGTTTGAGTTTAATAGTAGATTCAATTTAATTAGAAATAACGGGCTATGCTTATACCTTTGAAGGAGGTTTCGAATTTTGTGTTAGTTTCTATCGATATATTTTATCGTAAATTAGAATCTAATACCTATATTATTTTTTTAAATATTACTTTTTAGGTTTTCTATGAAATCACAATCTAATTAAATGAAATATATTAACCCAATAAAAAAATATATATGCATTTATAAGGTTAAAAATATATATTACATAGTTGGCTGTCTGTTAGACCATCTATAATAAATTTTTAGGTTATATATAAAATTTGGCCAATGGTCATTTTTTTTCATTGGTAAGCAGCCAGGACACGGTAAAAGTGGTTATAAATTCATAAGTCAAAAAAAAACGAAAAAAAAAATTTTCGAATCACATTTTGGCCAATGGTCATTTTTTCCATCGGTCAGGAGCCAGCGGACGGCCAAAAAGTCATAATAGCAATGGTAGTAACAGGAACAATCATAATAGTCAAAAAAAACGAAAAAATAAACTCGGATTCACATTTTGGCCAATGGTCATTTTTTTCCATTGGTCAGCAGCCAGCACACGGTAAAAGTGGATATAAATTCACAAGAGTAAAAAAAACGAAAAAAAAATTTTCGAATCACATTTTGGCCAATGGTCATTTTTTTCCATTGGTCAGCAGCCAGCGGACGGCCAAAAAGTCATAATAGCAATGGTAGGAACAGGAACAATCATAATAGTCAAAAAAAACAAAAAAAATAATTTCGATTCACATTTTGGCCAATGGTCATTTTTTTCCATCGGTCAGGAGCCAGCGGACGGCCAAAAAGTCATAATAGCAATGGTAGTAACAGGAACAATCATAATAGTCAAAAAAAAAACGAAAAAATAAACTCGGATTCACATTTTGGCCAATGGTCATTTTTTTCATTGGTCAGCAGCCAACGGACGGCCAAAAAGTCTTATTATCAATGATAGTAACAAGAACAATCATAAAAGTCAAAAAAAACTCCGGGATTCTAACCCAAAAACTAGTTAAATTGCATAGCAATTAAAAGTAAACAACTTTTATTTATGTTTATTATATAACATTGGTCAGCAGCCAGCGGACGGCCAAAAAGTCATAATAGCAATGGTAGAAACAGGAACAATCATAATAGTCAAAAAAAACGAAAAAAATCATTTCGATTCACATTTTGGCCAATGGTCATTTTTTTCATTGGTCAGCAGCCAGCGGACGGCCAAAAATTCTTATTATCAATGATAGTAACAAGAACAATCATAAGAGTCAAAAAAAACTCCGGGATTCCAACCCCAAAACTAGTTAAATTGCATAGCAATTAAAAAGTAAACAACTTTTATTTATGTTTATTTATAACTAGTTAAATTGCATAGCATTAAAAGTAAACAACTTTTATCTATATTTATTATATAACCAAAACTAGTTAAATTGCATAGCAATTAAAAGTAAACAACTTTTATTTATGTTTATTATATAATAGATAATTTAACAAATCTCATATATAACACACCGAGAGAGATAGAGATGAGGGGTGGGGCACCTCTTATGCATTAATTCAAAAAATAACACAGCGAGGGAGATAGAGATGAGGGGTGGGGCACCTCTTCCTCATCCATTAAGTTAAAAAAAGCGATAACCTAATATACCCAATGCAAATAGATAGGGAGGGTAACGGACGGACGACGGACGGACACCAAAAAACGATCCCATAAATTGCATAGCAATTAATATAATCGAAATTTTAACATTTATTCCAATTAAAATGAAGTGAAATTTAACTAAAAATATAATATATTTTTAATCTATTTGAATTCCTTAATTTTTAAGAAAAAAATTGCGACTTGTCTTTTTAATACATACCTACCTCTATCGAGTGTTTTATTTTTAATTGCCACCATTTTGTAACATACTCCTTTTGTGTGCGTGCATGTAGCGTGACTGATAGTGGTTCTATTTCACAACAAATTATTTGCTAAGTTTTTTATTCAACCTGCTAAGTATTTTTAGCGTAGTAGCTAAGTTTTTTTATTCATTTGCTAAGTATTTAATTAGTTTGCTAAGTTTTTAAATTAATTTTAAGTTTTATATTCAAATGCTAAGTATTTTATTAATTTGTTAAGTATTTAAATGAATTTTGCTAAGCATATTATTGTTTTGCTAAGTTGTTTATTTATTTGCTAAGTATTTTAATGTATTGCTAAGTATTTAAATATAAGCTAGGTTAATAAATAAAAAGTTAAACATTTTCGAAAATCTTACCATTAAAACTTTGCCCTTTTTTAGCTTTAAAGCATTATTATCTTTTTTTAATACTCAACATTTTGATTAAAATTCCTAGCTTAAATTAAAAAAAAAATACTTAGCATTTTAATTAAAAAACTTAGCATATCAAAATAAAAACTTAGCAAAACAATAAATGCTTAGCTCAATTGATTTAAATAACTAGCAAATCAATAAAATACTAAGCATTTGAATATAAAACTTACAAATACAATTAATTAAAAAACTTAGCAAACGAATTAAATACTTAGCAAATGAATAAAATATTACTTAGCAACAATGCTAAAATTACTTAATTATTTGAATAAAATACTTAGCAAATAATTTGTTGCGAAATACAACCACTATCAGTCACGCTACATTGGACACAAAAAGAATATGTTACAAAATGGTGGCAATTAAAAATAAAACACTCGATAGAGGTAGGTATGTATTAAAATCCAATTCTTTAATTTTTATCTTCAAAATTAAAGAATTCAAATAAATTAAGATTATATTAAATTGTTAGTTAAATTTCACTTAATTTTAATTGGAATAAATATTAAAATTTTGATTATATATTAAATATGAACAAAATTAAGCAGACAACGTGCTAAAAGACCGTAGTTTAGCTGAAATTTTACGGTATTAAAACAATATTGACCTTAGGTTAGCTAAGGTTTTTTTAAATTAACCTAAAGCTTTAGGCTAGGTCAAAATAAATAACCTAAGCGTTTAGGTTAATAAAGCGCTCTGACCTAAGCTCTTAGCTTCTAATTGACCTCGAGGTTTTTAGGTTAATTTTGACCTCTAACCTCGAGGCGGAGGTTAAAGACCTTCGAGGTTTCCAAGGAACCTCTAACCTAGCCTAAGGTTGACCTGGGCGTTAACCCCACCTAACTTCTTCCCACCACTAGTTTTTAGCATTAATTTTGTTGCATGAACCGAAAAGAGTTGAACAATCTACGCCCATCGTCCTAAATGTCGAGAAATAATATTTAGTGTCGGGGTTAGCAATTAATGGGTTGTTATCGGCTTTACATTAACATTGAGCTTAAGCTGCTTTCAACTACCGCGTTTTTAAAAATAAATGTTTGCTTGGCATAACCAACATTAATAGATGATTTCTCAATTAATTTTTTAATCATTTTGCTTAGTCGAGTTTTGAAGGATATTATATAATATATTTGTATAATGAACTGGGTCGGGCTCAAAATACAAGTTTTAATTTCTTAGGAATGTAGTTTGATAGATTAACAATTGAAAAAACTTGCTATGATATTTTATATTTTTCTTCTGGGTAAATACTAAATAGCGGAAGGTTAAAAATAACATAATTTTAGTTTTGGGAAAAGTTTTACTATTTGCAACTTTATTTTGACTATTTCATAAAGGTGTACTCAGTTCGCTGAACTTACACGTGTAATATGAACTACCAAAAGCAAACAAAAAGAGTTAATTTTTTTTCTTTATTAAAATTAAATAAGAGGAAAAATAAAACTTATAAGTTCACGCGTTTAATACACTGTATTGGAAAAACATCACGTACCTACAAAAATTCAATAGCCATTTGAATAAAAAGGAAACAATCTCATATTGATATTATCTTGTATTTATTCAATTTTTAAAGATAAATACTTCATTCTCGTCCTTATAAAAAGTTATCATGCCTATCTTCAAAATCGGAGGGACTATGTTATGGATCACTCTACTATCCACAATTTACCTTCAAACGGGTAAAAATATTGTTATTACTAACTTTAAATGAGAATATATTTTACAAAAATATATAAATTTATCAGAAATAAGTTTAAAAAAGCCTTAAAATGTGTCGCTGATCTCTTATAATATTCTTATAAAATATAAATAAACTTTATAGATTGCCTTAAACTATATGTGTAGGCTGTTTGATAATGATTTTATTGAAGCCCTCATATTCTGTTCAGCTCTCAAAAAAATAAGCTGTCTATTTAATCTATACTTTTAAGGCATAAAATTTATCATTTAGGTTTTTAATAAAATAATGATCAATTTTTTTATTCTAAAGTAAGTTTAAAATCTATATTGTAAAATATTTTCCGAAATTTTGCCCCGAAAATAAGATTTCAAAACCGACTGGGTTAAGAAAAATCGCGCCGGATCGCCATTTATTTATAACTTAAACATTGATAAAAAATATTAAAGCTCTTAAATAAAATCTAAACACACTTTTTAAATAAGGTTTAAAAGGAGCAAATTAAAAATATCCTTATACAAAATTCTCTGAAGGCTTATTGTTTTTTATAACAGCTATGACTGACGAAATCACGACGAGTATTGTAAATGTGAACATAATTGTTAAATCCTATGGTAAGGAATAATTTAGTTTTAATATATTTCATAACTTAATAATATTTATACGTTAGAAGGGTTTAGATTTAATTAAAATTACTTTTTAATTTTAGCACTAAATTTTTCCATGGATTGCGCCACGTCTAACAACTTCCAAGGTACACTAATGCTTACATTAATAAGCAGGGGCGTTGCCAGGCTTGAGTTAGGCGAAGGGTTTTATAATGTTTTAGGGAGGGGCAAAATAAATATTAATTTTAACCATAAATTTGCTAAGAATATTAATGTTCTAAATAAAGAGTGCTTGGCTACCCCCATCTTATAGCTATTTTAATTGCTATGCAATTTATGGGCTCGTTTTTTGTTGTCCGTCCGTCGTCCGTCGTCCGTCGCCCGTCGTTCACCAAGTTATTGGCGCCAGCTTTATGACCTGGAGGTCTTGAGTTCAATCCAAAGAGAGGACGATTTTTTTTTAATTTTTTTTAAATTAAATTAATATTTTGTTCTTGTTAATAACATTGATAATATGAATTTTTGACCGTCCGCTGGCTACTGACCAATGAAAAAATTGACCATTGGCCAAATAACTCGAAATTTTATTTTTTCGTCTTTGAATTGGGTATATTAGGTTAATATTGATAAATACCCTATGCCCTTTCCTACAAGGGTCTACGCCTCTACTAATATGGGTCCCTATGCCCCTACAAAAGCCTATGCCTTTACTAATGTGGGTCCCTGTGCCCCTACAAAAGACTATGCCTTTACTAATGAGGGTTCGAATCCCGGAGAGGGCAAAATTTCTATTTTCTTTAATTAAATTAATATATTGTTCTTGTGAATACCATTGATAATATTACTTTTTGACAGTGTTCTGGCTATTGATCAATGAAAAAATGACCATTGGCCAAAGTATAAATCGAAATTTTTTTTTTTTTTGAATTGGTTAACATTGTTAATTACCCTGTGCCCTCCCCTACAAATGCCTATGCCCCTACTGATATGGGTCCCTGTGTCCCTACAAAAGCCTATGCCTCTACTAATGTGGGTTCGAATCCCGGAGAAGGCAAAATTTTTATTTATTTTTAAATTAAATTAATATATTGTTCTTGTTAATACCATTGATTATATAACTTTTTGACCGTCCGCTGGCTACTGACCAATGAAAAAAATTACCATTGGCCAAAGTGTAAATCAAAATTTTTTTTTCGTTTTTTTTTAAATTAATATATTTTTTTTGTTAATACCATTGATAATGTGACTTTTTGGCCGTCCGTTGGCTGCTGACCAATGGAAAAAATCACCATTGGCCAAAGTGTGAATCAAATTTTTTTTTCGTTTTTTTTGACTCGTATGTATTTATAGACCGTCTATTGTTACTGACCAATGGGAAAAAGTGACCATTGGCCAAATTGGGATTTGAAATTTTTTTTCCGTTTTTTAATCGCCTCTTATGTATTTATATCCTTTTTGACCGTGTCCTGGCTACTGATCAATGAAAAAAATGACCATTCGCTAAATTGTTTTTAAGTATCTTTCTAATTATTTTTTAAAATAATAATGATATTAAATCAAAATTTAAACCATATGTGTATTTTTCCATGAGGCAAAAGTAAAACAAATTTTGTTTAGAAAAAATAAAATTCGCATTTTGTCAAAAATTTAATCAAAAAAATTACATGTATATATAAACTTTTTATAACTGCTTTAAAGTCTTTGATGTAACTTAACGATAATATTTTAACCATTTTAATTGTAATCGAAAAACAGGAGGGCAATTATTATTATCACGTGGTCGATTAGAAGCATATTTTAATAATTATCCATCCTTCGATTAATTATTTTATTATATTAAAGAACAAATTGTAAATCGAAATTTATAATTGCTATGCAATTTATTTTTTTTCGTTTATGAATTGGTATATGAGGTTAACATTGATAATAATTACCCTATCCCCTCCCCTAGAAGGGATCGCCTCACAACCAAGCTAAACGTTCTTCCTAAGTTTTTTAAGGGAGATAAATTGTATGAAATTAAATATTAGCTATATTCTAACAAAGGTATAACAAATTTGTTATAAAAATATTTTGATAAAATTATTCTTGAAAACAATATGTAGAGCTGCATATAAATTCTAGTGCCATCGGCTGCAAAATCAACGTTAGTTAATTTAGTAGTGCGGCAGTGAGTGATAAAAATGCGTAGCGCAAGCGCTCATAAAACGAATTCATTGCCAGGGTTAATCTAATCCGCCACCACACACACAACCTCCCTCACACAGTGCAGCAGCAGTTGATTCATCCCCACCCTTCTTAGCGGGGGCGGGGCATAGCTTTTCGATCGATTGCGCTCCACCCCCTCGCCCCTTAAAGGAATTAATCGGCACAAAAACCGCGGGCCAACTTATCAGCTCTCCTTGGCTACGCCCGGCGGCTGCCTCCTCTAAATCCATTTTTTTTTAAGTTTAATATAGTCAAGACTAAAATACAAAAATATGATCATTTTGCCTCTAACTAAATCGTTATTGCCCCCCTGTAATTTGAATCTAGGCTACGCTCGCGTATATATTATTGATCACAACTACTAACTATAGAATATTCACAAACTCAATTGGCGAATTAGAAAGGCGGCCTAAAAAGTAATAATTGAAGTTGCAGCCATACTAAAGATGCAGCTATGGGCAGGTACAAGGAAAGCCACCCTTAATTCCATATATATTTTATATTGAATAAATTGGCTAAAAATACAAAAAAATCTTCTTTTTGAGGCATTTATCACCTTCCATTTTGGTTACCCCATGTTACAAACCCAATTCGAACATTTGTTATTTTTAACAAATACCTTGGCATTACAAATATTGCAAATAAATTAATGAGATAGAAGGCTATCCTTTTGGCAGGCCGATTTGTAAGTATTTTATCACTTAAATTTGATAATAAATCATAAGAATTAATTATTTTTTGGCTTTGCATCAGCCTAACCTTTTAATTATTATCATCTTTTATTTTTTCCGTATTAATTTACTGGGGGCATTTGTTGGAAAGCAAAATAACAAATAAAACTTTAACTTCTAGTCTTTAATGTTAATTAATTAAATAAAAAAGCAGGTAGGCAGAGACATTTTTAATTGCTATGCAATTTATTCAATCCCCGGAGAGGACGAATTTTTTTAATTTTTTTTAAATTAAATTAATATTTTGTTCTTGTGAATACCATTGATATTATGACTTTTTGACCGTCCGCTGGCTACTGACCGATGAAATATCGTTATCTATATAAATAACATAAAAACTTCTACAATTATAATAGCAGCAGGGTGTGAGTGGTTATAGCGCACGGCTTGTATCCTGTAGGCTCGTGTTCAATCCCAGGAGAGGACGTTTTTTTTTTAAATTAAATTAATATTTTGTTCTTGTTAATACCATTGATAATATGAATTTTTGACCGTCCGCTGGCTACTGACCAATGAAGAAATGACGATTGGCCAAATAATTCGAAATTTTATTTTTTCGTTTTTGAATTGGGTATATTAGGTTAACGTTGATAATTACCCTATGCCCTTTCCTACAAGGGCCTACGCCTCTACTGATATGGGTCCCTGTGCCCCTACAAAAGCCTATGCCTCTACTGATGTGGGTTCGAATCCCGGCGAGGGCAAATTTTTTTATTTTTTAAATTAATATATTGTTCTTGTTAATACCATTTAACCTTTTAAATATTTGTTTAAATTAATAATTAACTAATAATTTTGCATTTAATCCCACCTATTGGCATTCTCGTCCCTTCCCACCTTTCTCGCCCATAAATTGCATAGCAAATATGATACATTTATACGGAGTATAGATGAGTTTCGTTCCCCCTTCCCTTCCCCCCTCCCCCTTCCCACGAGGGCCGAAGGCCCGAGTCTATTTAGTTGCAGGTTTTAAAACCAAAAAATTTCAAATGTAAATTGGGACACACATATAATTAGTAAAATTATCATATTATGAAAACACAATATTAAATAGCACATATGCTTTAACTGGGGAAGGAAAGAGGAGCATTTCTAGTCGTCCAATTTAAAAAACCCTATTTTAAATAGACAAGGTTGGGTTGCGTAACGTTTAAGGTTTTAAGATTTCCATCCCTAGTGTAAACAATTAAAAAGGTTAGGGTTTTTATTTCTCTGCAGAGCCTTATTTGAAAATAATGGTTTACAATTGTTTGCAAAAATATTTATTCTTTAAGTTTATGACATATAGCTGTAAATGAATAAATTTTATAAATTAAATTTAATCAATTTTAAGGGTTTACAAAGAAATTCGCTGATGATCATGGATTCTCCCAACGGTATAAAACTTATGGAAAAAAGGACCAAGGTATTAATTCTACTACTTAAATTAAAGTTGGTGAATTACTTTCCTAAAATTTTTGATAATATTGAAATATAAATTTTTGATATTCTAAATAATAATAAATGATGAAATTTTTAACGAAATGTGCTGTTCAAGCATATCAATAATTACAATTAATATCTTGTTATAATATCAAGGACCTGGTTCAATAATTATAGCTGAGATAAAGCAAAATATAACTAATAACTCAACCCAAAGCGGTCCCCTGCCCACCTCTACTTTTAATATTGACAATAGTAGAGTTTGGAGCCCAAGATTTCAATCAAAATCCAACATGACTGGTAAAGACAGTCACATTCTTTAATTTATTTATGTCTAAAAAGAGAGACCTGAAAATTTAAACTAAGTCCAACAATGCCCAGTCAGTTACTTATAAATATTTTTAAGGGCCTCTTCTATATGTAAACTATGTTAAAGTTGTTATAGTCGTATTATTTTCTTATTTACAGTAATATCGAAAACTCAAAGTGACAATGATACAAGAACTAAGGACTCATATCAAATCATACCGTACGAATCCAATTTAAATTTAAGTAATTTGAAAGGAAAATATAAAATCTTATATATTTTATTGAATAAAGCTTAGACGATTAATGATTGCTGTAATATCATATAATTCCTTAAGTTTAGCACTATAAAACTAATAAACTTTACAAACAAATAAGTAAACTTTGTGCTAACTTCATTTAATTATTATTTTTCTTAAGCGTAAATAATTGTCAATAACATCGCAACAATAATTTACTTATAAAATCTCATATTAATTTATACAAGGTAAAGTCCCAAATATAAGAATTTATTCGGTTTTGGACCCACTGTCAACAAACAACACAAGTACGTTTATATTACCCTTTACCCTTAAATATATAATATATTTAGAAAAATTAATAGTACGCTCAAAAAATAGCCTATCACCTAAACTTCTACAAACTATTACTCACCAGGCCTTAAATAACTTTTCTGAAGCAAAATCCGGTGAAATTTACTTTAATCAAACATGTTTCTGTAATCTTATATATAATATGATTATAATTTATGTAGGAGCAGTGACGACGTATTATAATAACGAAAAAAATGAATCGTACACGGTTGAGATTTTAACAGGTATCTTGCAGAATGGTCTCTATTTTTTTGCATTATGTGTAAACAATAAAAAGCATATAGTTTTTTTAAAATTAGTAAAAATAACGTGGAACGCAAGATTACATCTTGAGGCCTGAGACCTGAGATGCGGTCCAGTTTAGGAGATGTAATATAGAATAATTTTATGGCAATTTTTAAAGTGTTAAATTATTAAGGTATAAAAATGGCCTCAAAGCTATGATGTAATTAGAAACGAATCCACGACAAACTGTAATCGAAACTATTTTCAAATATAACATAATATTGTGCTTAATGACAAATTTTTACAAATATATACATAAGTTTCTAAAGGGCGATTCTTCTGTTACATTGATCTATCACCCTCAGAAAATATGCAAAATATTTACAAATATTGTTATATCTCTAAGTTGTAATATTTGATAAATAAACTCCAAGATTCATTAATTTGTAATTTAGAAATTTATTTAATAAAAGCAACTCCTCGCCCCCTATATTCCCGAGTAGGACTTTAAAA
Organism: Gordius sp. MW1; assembly: GCA_964036665.1. Taxonomy (NCBI): domain Eukaryota; kingdom Metazoa; phylum Nematomorpha; class Gordioida; order Gordea; family Gordiidae; genus Gordius; species Gordius sp. MW1. The sequence continues at coordinate 6,516,223 of OZ038529.1, read as the reverse complement.
CGCATGCAAAAATACTTTATCTACAGCATATTTCTATGTAATTTTGAAAATAAAGCTTCGATTGCTTTGAATTAATGTAATTTTAAGCCATAACATCTCCATAATAACTTGACTCTTTGAAAATAACATAAAAAATTCAATATTTTCAATGTTCCACCTCTCCAACTCGAAAGCATTTAATGCCTGGGACCGGTTCAAATTTTAACATTATTAAAAATGTTAAATATAGTAAATTATAGCACCTGTTTTAGTAGAAAAAAGATCTGCAAATTTGTTTTTCAAAAGCCCAAACTGAATTTATATTTTTTGGCCGGACCACGATCCGACCCCGAAAAAATATTTTATAGCTGGACCCGAGCCCTAGCTTCTCTAATATCTATGTAAATTGTAATATATGATAAATTTCTGCTTTCAAAATTTACCAAATATAGGAATAAGTTGCTTGCAATAAGCGATACTAGAATAACTTTGATATATAAATTGTGGAAAACTCAAATTATCTTGCAATGCAACTGATAATTATTTTTTAATTAATAATTCAAAACTCAATTACGAAATGTATTTTTTTTTAAATTTTGAGCTAATTTTCACAATGTTTAAAGACAGTTTAACATTTTGATTATCTTCTATATTAAAAATATTTGTATAAAAAGTTAAATCTACTATTTTTTGTCCATTAAATGGAAAGACTAAATTTACCTAGATATTGTTTTTACGAAAAATTTTATGACCAAATCCATTTATATAAATGTGGTGTCACTACTCCCTGTTTTCTCCCCCTTTCTCCTTTTTAATTTTAGTTTAATCCAGTTGGAGGCGCTTTGTTTTAGATTCCCTCCTTTTCCAGTTTTAATTACCCTTCTTTCTCTTAGGGAGAGTTAAAAATAGATTTAATAAAGGGTCGTAAAAAAATACCCCATTCAAGGTCACGGTGATCTCGTGTTAGTTTGATTTTTCTAAAAGTTCCCCCCCCCCCCATTGTATTACTTACCACCTTCAGCATTATCAACGCGTGGTACACTACTATTGTTTACCTATTTACATCTTCAATTCTTCCCCTTGTTAGTTGTTAGCAGCGTTGTTTATGTTTACTGTGCGCCATATTTATTTAGCGCCATCTTTATGTTACGCTCCTCACCCATGATCTCTATATCTATGTATTATTGTTGTGCTCTACCATTTTATTTTTGTTTATCAACATCATGCATCATTATTGTTATAACTATTTAAATCGAATTGTAAAAGAAATAGTCAGTAGAAAGAGTAGAAATATTTTACTCGCAATAGATTCTTAACGTTTATTAAATTCTTGAATAAAGTGTTGGATTTAGGACAGTTAAATTGTCATCCTGTGTAGCCCTACATAACAATAAAATAGCAATTAATTAATTTTTATAGTTTTAGCTTATGCAATTATTTTATTTATTAAATTTTATTTTGTAATGCAGTTAATTGTATTTAAAAACTTATGTTTCACTAAAATTCGCCGCTTCCCTCCATCTTAAAAGTACCGATAATAGTTTTTAATTGATTTTTAATGGTTTATCTATTGATTTTAAATTGTTATATTAAGATACCGCCATAGGAACTACAAGTAATATTAATAATTGATGTTTTAAATGTCAACACAATTTTTAAATTGTAAATAATTACTAAAAACGGGATCCCTTTGCTAACTTAGTCGTGGTAATTGGTAAGTTAAGAAATATTCATTATTAAATAAAAAGTTGTTATTAAAATTTCTATTTTTAAATTAGGTTTGAAAAAACACGATAATTTACATTATTATAACTTACAAAAATCTTTTATTGTTATTATTTAAAGTTTATGTTTTTGCCAATTTTATAGTAGCGGGAGGTGAGCTTGTTAAAATATTATTTAATAAAAATAAAAAAAGTTTACAATATTTTAGATTAATTATTTATTAAGTACATTGAGCTGTTTTTCAGAAATGAAAGAAAATTTAAATAGCTTATGTACTATTAGTATTAGAATTTTATTTGAATTCACAAAATCTTTATAGGATACAAAAACTATATGCTTTTACTTATCAAAAATGAAGCTCACCGAAAAAATCTGTAGTAAATTTTAATAAAAAGAATTTTATAAAAAATCCCGAATTGGACAGGACGGACAAGTCAGGACAGATGAACAATCAAAAAAGATCCCATAAATTTCATAGCAATTAATAAAAACTCAGAAATAATAGACCTATTGTTCAGCTTTAAGTGCAGGAGTTTAGGGACCCCTTCTGAAAATTAAATTCTATTTTTTTGCATTTTTGTAAATATATTTAGACATTTATGCGTAAAACATTGTAATCTTTTGGTTTTTTTAAAATTGTTTTTGGTATTATTTTAGATGTTTGTAAATCTTGTTTAATAAAAAAGATTAATTTACTGCTCGAACAATGTTTATTCAGGCTGCCGAGTTTTAAAATACAAACGCCATGTTATATTAGGGCTAATAAATGTAAGGAAATATTGGTCACAAACCAAATTAATAGCATAATTCATATAATAATTCACTGGTCAACAAATAATGGACGTATAAAATCAACTGGTAAACTGTTGCAGATTCTTGTAGAGTTTTTAAGGTGGACACAAATGTGTTTTTAGTTTTTTCCGAAACGTCAAGTTTTTCAAATATTTTCTGTCAAAGTTGTTAAAAACAGCATTGGCGTTTTTTAAACGTAAATAACTTGCAAACTAATCGGTAAAATTTACTCAAATAAATTTGATTGATAAATAAAGTGGATTTTTACACTAGCTCTATTAATTTTTTGAAATATATATCTAAAATTAATTAATCTCTGTATATTTTTACTGGCAATTGTCCCAGACTTAAGGTCGCCCTCCCTTCACTTTAGAACTAAGTGCGTGTTGTTAATTATCTAGTACGACTAGAGTCCTGCACGGCCCGGCCCGGCCCGCAGTCCAGGCTTGGACGAAAATACAAAAAAAATTACAGGCGCCGTTTACCCCTTCTCTCTTGAATAAAATTACTTGTCGGTCCCCCCAAGAGTAAAACACCAGCTTTGCCACTGGCTAAATATCTTAAAAGTTTTCAAAGAACTTTCAATTCAGCTTTGGGCTAACCTCGAAACGACCAAAAACTTATGTTATTCCGATAACTACCTAATACACCACCGTATGACAAACTATAATAATTAGATCCATCTGGCCTTAAAAAAGTGAATAATAAAATGTTTAACAAAAAATACGATACACTTTGTTTCGATTCTACGATGCGGTTTATCAGACATTTGTGTAATTATAAATATAAAATCATTGGCTCAAAAAAATGTCCAAAAGCTGTTTGTCACGTGAGGTGGTCATCTTCTTTAGATATGATGGGGGTGGTACGGCTATCCAGCCCTGACAGCCGTGTTAACGATGTGATATATTATAAATCTTTTGGAAGAAAGTGCAGAAAGCGAGATTTGAATCCGCGAGCTAACAATCTTAAAATAGAAGCGATATTTACAAGAATACCCATAAATTGCATAGCAATTAATACCTTCAAATTGTTTATAGAAAATTTTATAAGTTAAGCAGAGTTTTTATTTTATTATATCTTTACTTTAGCAGTTTATGGGGCTGGTGCTACTGGTGGTACGGGTGCCGCGGGTGCCGCCGCATCAGGTATAATTCCAGCTACTGGTGTGGTCGCAGAGGATGCCGAGGCTGAAGTTGTACGTCAAGTCATGGAAGGTTCGTAGTATTTTAATTATAAAATTTGGTATATGATTCACATTTTATTCGAATTTTTTTAATAAATTTAAAAGCGAATAAAGGGTCTGGTCTAAGGTGATACTTTGTTTGATGCTCGTGAAACTTTGGTAATTACTAAAAATAAATAGGCTGCTAAATTTCATAATCTATGAAAACTTGCTAATCATTAATTGTTTTCCTTTTTATACACCTAACAATTATTTAAGAGATTTATTGTCAAATTAAGAATATGCTGGGCACATTTCTGCAAAGTCAATTTTTAAACTCACACCCATTTCGATCCCTTTTTAAATTGTCGGGTTGGTTTTTGGATCTCCCAGGAAGGTGTCTTTATATAAGCTCACATATAACATGGAAAGCAATTTAAAAAAATATATAACTCCTTTATGAATAATAATAGCATAGGCGTAGCCAGGATTACCTCATGGGGGGGGGGGTTTCCGAAATTTTTTTAAAATGATACTACTACAAAAATTTATTAAGCTTATATACAGTAGTTTTCTATATGCGCAACACAGACAAGACTCCTATTCATTTTTTTCCGTTAAATTTGAAAAAAAATTCTTTTTTTTTTCAATGAGGGGGGGGGTCCTAACCCGAAACCCCCCTCCCTTTCCTACGCCAATGAATAATAGTGAATTAAATACGTTAATGATACCCTTTTTTCCACGATCTTATCAATTACTTGTTTAAATAGACATCATTGATTCAATAGCCAATGATGGTGAACCTCAGCCAGGAACCAGTGGAAATCAGGAAGCTAGTAGTATAACAATGCTATTTACATTTTTAAAATCACTTGAAACTTATACTTATTTAAAATCCATGAACGCTATTAGGTATAGAACAGCCAACATCCGAAGATACCCCTGATGAAGGTAATCATTTATAATTAAGCCATGACATTAGAAAAAAATGTAATGGGATAGGGGGCCAAGGACGAAATTTTAAAATATTATATTTAATTTTATCATAATTATTTGGAGAATATTTTCTATGGCTTTAATTTTAATAGTAAGCAATTTAGAATTATGAGATGTATCAACCTTTTACAATTAATTTAGGAAACGTCTATAAACGAAAATTGGAAGATGATAGTAGCTCATGTAAGGAAGTCGGTTAAATAAAATATCAATCTTTTATTTAAAATTTTCTATTCACCTTTTAGCAGCGAAGAGGCAACGCTTAGATGGTTTGCCTTTGATATTTTTGCATTGGTTTATCACTTCATTTTTAAATAGCATACAAAATTAATAGCAAAGAATTAAAAAAAACCTTTAATATGGATTATTAATATAGAGAATCCGGAACCGGGGACGTCTCAAGGTAAATAAATATTTAGAAGGGATCTGAAAATTGGTAATGGGTTTACTTTCATGAAATTATAGCAAAGAATTAAAAAAAAACTATAATATGGATTATTTATATAGAGAATCCTGAACCGGGGACGTCTCAAGGTAAATAAATATTTAGAAGGGATCTGAAAATTGGTAATGGGTTTCCTTTCATGAAATTATAGCAAAGAATTAAAAAAAGCCTTTAATATGGATTATTAATATAGAGAATCCTGAACCGGGGACGTCTCAAGGTAAATAAATATTTAGAAGGGATCGGAAAATTGGTAATGGATTTACTTTCATGAAATTATAGCAAAGAATTTAAAAAAAACCTTTAATATGGATTATTTATATAGAGAATCCTGAACCGGGGACATCTCAAGGTAAATAAATATTTAGAAGGGATCTGAAAATTGGTAATGGATTTACTTTCATGAAATTATAGCAAAGAATTAAAAAAAACCTTTAATATGGATTATTTATATAGAGAATCCTGAACCGGGGACGTCTCAAGGTAAATAAATATTTAGAAGGGATCTGAAAATTGGTAATGGATTTACTTTCATGAAATTATAGCAAAGAATTAAAAAAAACCTTTAATATGGATTATTTATATAGAGAATCCTGAACCGGGGACGTCTCAAGGTTAATAAATATTTAGAAGGGATCTGAAAATTGGTAATGGGTTTACTTTCATGAAATTAAATATGTTTTTCAATTTTCTTAAAATGGACTTAATTATAAAGAAGTTTTAAACTAGTATGAATTCCTTAAAATAATTAAAACCATAATTTACCAACTTTTTTCAACTCGGTTCTTCATTAAATTTTAGTGTAAATTATTTTTTGGAATAAACTATATATAAAATTGTATTTGAAGAAGTATTATAGCATTTAAGGGCGTAAGCGTAACCAAAGGAGTCGCCATGCTTCTTGAATACAAATTTATTTTTTATTTAAAAAAATGAGATTAGATTTCAAACTATAAGTTCGCCCTTTGTTTTATTAAATCATAACATTTCGCCACTATTTAAAAACCTGAATAATCACCTAGTGAATTATTACTACTCTACAAAATAAAAAGTTATTGTTATTATACTTTGGAGACCAACTAGGGCTTCATACAAATTAATTAATTCGATATTTTGCATGATTGCCTATAAAAATTAATAACTTTGCAATTTTTCTTATAAATTTATTATACGAAAAGACTTATCATATTAAATGCAATACATAGTATAGGCACTAGCATAATTTGAAACTATAGATTTTGGCGATGGGGAATATATGGATCTTAATGCATTTGAAAGCAGTGAAGATTTACCCGGAGGTTGTTATTACATATACATTTTTGAATACGAGCTAAATTAAAATAAACTAATAAATTATATGAGAAAATTTTCAATTAAGTATTTAGAATAGGCCCATTAAAAAATAATCAAAAGGAACAATAAATAGCTATGGCAGATTTTTATAGCACTGTAAAGACTTTAGATGAATATTTTTTAATTTAGAAGACACGGACCACCAAAATTTAATTGATAGCCCGGAAAGCAATTAAATATCTCATGATGAATTCTTGTTTAATAATAGGCAAAGTATTTTGTTGTCTGTTTAAGTTTTAAAATAAATCTAACACAATTGTGGTTATTATTATAGTTTCTAGCGACGAGGAATATATGGACCCTAATGCTTATCAACTTAGCGAAGACTTCAGTTTGCCAGCAGGTTATAACTTTCATACGCATTTTATACAATGTTTAAAGAAAAATAAACGTAATAGCTTAATTTTTTAATGGATAAATTTTCGGGAATTGTCGAGGGTGTTAAAAAGAAATTATAATTATTATAATAATATTTCGTCCTATTTAAGGACATCTTCGGATTAAATTAAAATAGAATTACAAAATAAAATAAAATAATACAATTAAATCGAACGTTCTAAAGGGAGGTTAATATTATAATGTAAGAAAGGATACAGGTTCTCTTTACCCATATCTTCATTGAGTGTTGGGTGTAATCTTCGAATGAAAAAGGACTCTAGGGTTTTTCTTTCAAAATAGGTCTCGGTGTTAACTAAAATGGTTGTTTTTAAATTGTTTCCGTGATTTAGTTGTAATAAATGATTTGAAACGGCGGTTAAATTTGCGTTTGAGCGATATAATGCCGCTAGATGTTCCTTGAATCGTGTTCTAAAATCTCTTTTTGTTTCACCAATATAGAAATTATTGCAATCATTACAAGTTATCTTATATATTAAGTTGTTTGTAGTAGGAGATGATTGGTAATTATTTTGTATAATATTTAGTAAAGATCTGTTGGGTTTCTGACTTATTATAATGTTGTTCATATTGTTGTTCCTTAAAATGTGTCTTATGTTTCTTATGAAACTATAAGGTATATATTGAGGGTGTGGAAATGTTATAAAAACTTTATCACGAATAGTTTGAAGAGATTTTAGAACACGATTCAAGGAACATCTAGCGGCATTATATCGCTCAAACGCAAATTTAACCGCCGTTTCAAATCATTTATTACAACTAAATCACGGAAACAATTTAAAAACAACCATTTTAGTTAACACCGAGACCTATTTTGAAAGAAAAACCCTAGAGTCCTTTTTCATTCGAAGATTACACCCAACACTCAATGAAGATATGGGTAAAGAGAACCTGTATCCTTTCTTACATTATAATATTAACCTCCCTTTAGAACGTTCGATTTAATTGTATTATTTTATTTTATTTTGTAATTCTATTTTAATTTAATCCGAAGATGTCCTTAAATAGGACGAAATATTATTATAATAATTATAATTTCTTTTTAACACCCTCGACCGAAAATTTATCCATTAAAAACATCGAATATGAGGGTAAAAATTTTCTAAAAGTAATAGCTTAAGCTAACATTTTTAATTGAAATTTGAAAAATAACAATATGAGCAAGAGTATACTTTCGAATAATTTAAAATGTTATATTAATATATAAAATCTTTCAAACAATATATCGGTTAGTTCAATAAAAAATAGGAACATATACTTATGAAATTATATAACAAATGCTTTGAATTATTTGAAACAAAATAGATTTATAATCTAAATTATTCGTTTATTTATGACTTTAATGTCAATGCAATACAGAGGACGGGGAGCTGAGTTTTTATGATAATGAACCGTTAGGTAAAGCAATTCATCCGCTATTCATTAATATCTGTTTAATCAATTTTTAAATAAAAGTGAAGTGAAATATAATTGATAAATTATAAAATCTGCTTATCAGGGGCCAAAGGCCATGAGTCAGAGGTTGTACCTCGTTATAAACATAATAATTTTTGGAAAACAAATTTTTTAACATAAAACTAAACTGCCCGAGTATATGGCTTTAGGCGATTTCTTTCCTATCAACTAAATATGTACAAGAGGATAAAGCAAAATTGAATAATTTCATTTTTAAACCAGCATGAGCCTAATTTTATAAGATTATTTTTGATTATTAAATTTTAATATAAATAATAAAAGGTCATTTTATAATTCAAACGGTTGTTGATTTTTAATCGCTAAGTTTAGCTCATAACCTTTCATATTTGACTGAACACATAAAGCGAGTCCATAAATTGCTTAGCAATTAATATATTAGACATTGGTGACGGACAATATATGGAACCCGAAGCTTATGAATTTAGCGAATCTGAATTAGGTAATATACCTCTAAAAATATTAAATAACAAAAATTCAATTTGTAAATAAAAATTAATAACATAAATTTTAGGAGATGAATACGAATTTTATGCTCCACAAGGTCCAGAAGAAGGTTAATTAAGTTAAAATGTGAATTTTTTAAAATTTAACTTTTTGCTATTTTATACATAAAAGGCATTATAGCACCGGATCGATTGGTTAACTTGGAGGCGCTAAAGCTATAGCACATAGTAACTTGGAGGCGCTAGAGGTGTAGCACATAGTCACATAAGGCGCTAAAGCTATAGCGTGGCGCTAACATTGTTATGAAAATAGGTTAAATTGCATTATTATGCGCACATGTGGCACCACATGTGCGTTAATGCAATTAATAATGCAATTTAACCTAAAGATTTTATATCAATGTTAGCGCCACGCTATAGCTCTAGCGCCTTCAAGTGACTATGTGCTATAGCTCTAGCGCCTTATGTGACTATGTGCTATAGCTCTAGCGCCTCCATGTGACTATATTTTGATACCCGCTGATTTTAAAATGATACTTATTAAAAAATATTCTTCTATATATATGATTAATATAGTATGAATAATATTTGATATTAATTACGATTCTGTAGCATTGGAACTGTTACAAGCTGGTACTAAGGAATTTTTATATATAGCATATTTTGTCATGGCTTTAAATGAACAAATTTATAACATGCACTTATTCTCTAAACAGATAAAATTTGGCTTAAAGTTAAATTTAAGAGTAGCATTAATGTTTATTTTTTCTATGAATCTCAAAATTATAATAACTTTATTGATGAGATAATAAAAATTAAACAACATGTTTCCTCAAATGTGATCTTGTTATTAAATACAATTTATTTAACGCTAATTTTAGTAAAATTTCTTTTGGCAACTTTTATATATAATAATTGATTCAACATTTAACCTACTTTTATTCAGGAGTTCAAGACGCTATGTCCAGTATGATAAATAGTTTTATGAATATTTTTATTTGGTTTTTAAGATTTCTATTCAGAAATTTGTACAATTTACAGATTTAGCCACCCTCAGTGATAGTAATTATGTTTTTATGTTATAAATTGCAAAAGTGGCAGACACACATTTTTAAAATTTTCAAGGCAAAAATAAATGTACTGTTAAGCTATGCTCTCATGGTGTGTGTCTTTGCGGCCGGCTACATACTGGTTAAGTTAATTCAAACACTTTGGGCTCATCTTTACTAATAGCAATAATACCGAGAGATTGTTAGAAAATATAATGGTCCCTTCGACTAAATATTTATTTATGCTGAGAATATAGATTAATATTATTTGATAATACAGATTTAAATATATCCCATAATCTGACAAAAATTCTGATAGAAAATCTGAACAATAATATGTTTTTAGTTTTTTACCTAGTTGTCCAGATTTTATGATAAATGAGGCTAAAGGTGCAAAAAGGCCCTTTTAACGTTTTTTGAGGCTATATTCCCATGCCTGTTCTAGTATATATTTAATCATATATCTATCCATTTATTTGTCTATGTGATCATAATTTTATTTTTTTGTTTCGCCATTACTTTTAGTTTTATCCAACTTTATTTGAACCTCCCTCCCCGCATTAAAATTCCCCCTACTATGTATGGGAAAACAGAGTACATTAGATTAGAGTACATACTACGTATGCGATCATAGTATGCGATGTATAATAACACATCTCTTTATCCCTTCACTTAAGCTCTCTCCACCAATATTTATCTTTATCAAAAATCAAAAAACCCCATTTTAGACTAAGGAATACGATTGTTATAAATTTGGAATCGCTGAATTATTAATTTTATTTCTCTATTTTAACTTTTAATAATTTTTACTTAAAACATACTTAGTTTATGAATGTAAGGGAAGCGGCCGCCCCCCCCCCCCAAATAAAAAATATTCAATATAAAAACCCTTAAAAATTAAAAAAATTTGTTTTGCCCCCCCCCCCTAATTAAACTTTATTTTCGCCCCCTCCCCAATCCAAAACCTGGGTACGCCCATGATTATATCCATTGAGGAAATAAGTGCAATCTGCTCTCCCTATAGCGACGCTAGATTTAATTGAAAAAATACTTCTAAAGTGAAGCTTTAAAGGTTGAGGAGAAAGTTTGTAGAGTTTTTAATTTATTGTTATAACAATAATATATTCGCTGTCGCTGTTTACGACCTCCTGCCACCTTTTGACCATTTTTTCGATGCCATTACGCCAAAAAATACACCGGTCTGGTATCGAAGAAGTTGTTGAGCCAGTTTTTAAGGCCCTCTACATTGTCCAAGGTAACGCCCCTCATATGGTTCGAGAGACAGTGGAAAAGATGGTAATCCGTCGGTGCAAGGTCCGGAGAAAATGGTGGATGCTGAAGGACCTCCCATTCGAGCTCTTGGAGTGCGGCTTTTACGACTTGAGCAACATGGGGCCTTGCGTTGTCATGAAGGAGTATGGTCTGGCCCTGTCGATGGGGTCTTTTGAGTCGAATAGTCTCATTCACGCGGTGTAGCTGGGATATATAGAGCTCCTTGTTGACCGTGGCATTCCTTTCCAGAATTTCCCAATGCAGAATGCCCCCCCAGTCCCACCAAACGCAGATCATGGTCTTTTTTGGATGGAGGTCAGGCTTGACCCTCGGCTTTGGAGTCGCTCCATGAGCCACCCACTCCTTTCTTTGCTTCAAATTTGCGTACAAACATTATTTCTCATCTCCCGTGACGATTCGGTACAAAAAGCGCTGTTTATGACCGTGGGTTGCTCGATGACGGGCGAGATGTTGAGAAGCAATTTGAAGGCAATTTTCTTCGTGGCTTTCGTTTAGCTCGTGAGGGATCCAAGCTCCCAATTTTTAGGCAAATCTCATCGAATGAAGATGATTTAGGATGGTTTTCTGATCGAACTTCATTATTTCCGCCAATTCACGACTTATTTGGCGACCGTCCTCCTTCAAAAGTGCTTTGAGACACTCTTCGTCGAATTCCGAGGGTCTTCCGCTACGGGGCTTGTCAGCGATGTCAAAATCGCCATTTTTGAACTTTGCGAACCATTTTTTTGCTGTAGACTCAACTATGACATTTTCTCCGTATACTTTACAAATGTCTCAGGCTGTTTCAGCACCGTTTTGACCACGATGAAAAGCGAAGAATAGCAGGCGTCGAAAATGTTGATTTTTACCGTTTGGATACTCCTTTTAAGCGAAAGTAATAAAAAACTAAATTTCTTAAAATCACAATTGGCACATTTTAGAGGGGAAAGAGTTCTACTTAATGAATATTATATAATTCCTCAGAAGCAAAAAATCGATAAAATAATGCAACATGTGTTGCACTCTACCGAACTTTGTCCCCAACCTATGTTATTAGGGTTTATGACTAGTTTTGGAGGTAAAATTAAAATAATATGTTCAATTTATAATTATATTTTGTTAATTTATATTTTGACGTCCATTAATAAAATGACACCACCTTACTTTTATTTAACAGATGTAGGAGCAGCCATGGAAAGTATTAATTAAAAAAATTATGACAATTTTTGAATATAAAAAAATTTGTTTTTAAAATAATTAATTACTTACATGACAATAATGGTTATTTTCTCATTTTTATTAGTGCTTTATATAAGAATTAAAGCATCTCAATTAAACAAATTAAGTTTATAAAATATTTTTAAAAATTAAAAACATTTTTATTTATTTTAAAAACAAAGCATAATTTATTTTCTTTACGTATGAATATTTTAAAGGGGCGAAACACTAAATAGCCATAAAAAATACACATATAAAAATGATGTTAAAACTTTATGAATTTGTTCATACAAACAAATTGTATAATTTTTGCCTGTGATTACGACCTAAAATTTATCATCACTATTAAGATAAATTCAGGAATGAGATTCACTGCTCTACTAGACAGTTATTAATTGTTGTTTTGTAGTTTACAAAATAACCATAATTATATTTTTGTAAGGAACATTTGTTATTGAACTTTAACATATTTGAATATAACTGGATTTGGGCTAAATTAGATTAAGTTTTAAATTAGAAGGTACGGCATAATATCTAAAGATAGCTACGGGTTAAACTTAGCCTGGCTCCGTCATATATAAACAAAAATTTTATAAAAAAATTATCCTATCGCTCCTTATATTGTTTGTATTAGGTGTCGCAAATGTCGTTGGAGGTATAAATTCTCACGAAAAACCCATTTAAATTGGGACGCTAAAGATTTAAGCATTTAGCTTTTCACATAACACATCTTTTAGCTACTAAGTTTCAATAGAAAATTATAATAAAGTTTTGTGCATTATATAATATAAATATAATTATTTTGCAACAAATTCAGAGTCTGGTCCTGAAGCAGTTCAAGGTAAAATATTAAAATTGAAAAAGTAATATGCTTATGTTTTGTGTATATTTTTTAGAATTAGAATTTGAAGATGGTAAAACATTATTTTCGTTCGACTTCAGACATTTGCTAGAACTTTATATAAAAATATCCTACCGGACGATAGAAGTATATCAAAGTCCTAAAAATTTGATTTTTTGTATTTTTTTTATCATAAAACCCAAAATCGGGCGAGAAGAGATTTAACAATACAATTATTATTAAAACAATTATTTAAGCAACGAATTTAGGCATCGTATACTAGATAACTGCAAAGTCACTTTTTTCAACCCAAACCCGACCCGACCCGAAACTTTTTTAAAATTTTTAACCCGAGCCCGACCCGACCCAAAAGCATTTTAAATTTTTTTAACCCGAACCCGACCCAAAAGCATTTTAAATTTTTCATCCGGAACCTGACCCGACCCAAAGTCATTTTAAAATTTTTAACCCTGACCCGACCCGGCATGACCCGAAAGCGTTTAAATTTTTTTACCGAATTCCTCCCAAACGCATTTCAAATTTTGGCATCCAACGCTAGTGTAAGAAAAATTGTGGTGTGCATGATAAGCTTAGCCAGTGGATGGCAGGAACGGGCGGCTGCCCCCCTCCAACTCCAAAAAATCTTAGAAATTTTATCAAATTATGGCTAAAATTTAAAAAGATGGTCATTTTGCCATTCCCTTTATCATTATAGCCCCCTCCCCATGGCGGTTTATAAAATTTAAACGACAAATTAAATTGCGATTTACGAAACTTATTAATACAACGGATTTTAATTACTAAATTTATTTGAATGATTTATTGTAAAGATGTATAAATATAATAGCATTTACAATATCGGTCACATTTAATTTGAAATATATAGATTTGCAAATAAACCATTTAATAAATTTAAACTTACATCTATTTGTTTTATGAATACATATTTATGTAGTTTAAATTAATAATGAACTACCACTTTACTATCTTTAAATACAATTTAAAAATATTATTTTGTTGATATGTTTGACCTTTCACGAGTCAAATCTAAATTTGCGGTCAAATTAAAACAATCCGATATAAAAAAACAAAAAAATTTAATTAACTGAAAGAGTATTCTTCAATTATACATTTTAATATTAAATAAAAAATATTATACATAATAGCATAAATTTAAAAGATATGTCCCGTGTATTTAGCATTGTAGGATTCAAAACCTTTGACTCGAGGCTTTAAATCCTACCCGACCCGACCCGAAAGCATATTAAAAATTTTAACCCGAACCCGACCCGACCCGAAGGCATTTAATAATTTTCAACCCGAACCCGAAGACATTTCACAATTTTCAACCAGAACCCGACCCGTTATCCGAACCCGACCCGATATGAGTCGGGTTTCGGATCACCCGTGCAGTTCTCTATAATACTGTGCTAATCCATATACCTAGATTTGTTAAATTACTGCGTGAGCAATGCTAACTATGTGCTTTGCTCGAGCTTATATACTAGGAGTGCTCGGTGTTCGATGCAATAATTTAAACAGTAGCATGTCAAAATGCTCGAGAGGTTAGTAGAGGCAGCAAAAGAAAATCTGTTAAAGCTTTGAGCAGATAGGTCGATCAGTAAACTCGAGCAGATCAGATTTGATCGCTATTTGTTATAATTACATTATTTGCTCATATTTTATATCTATCTATATATATAAAGTAAAGTATATGTATGTATGTAAGGGCTAAATTCTGAGACTACCGGCCCGATTCGCGCGAAACTTTACCCGTAGGTTCCCAGGGCGGTCAAGGGTAAAATAGCTTTTGCAGAATCCTAGAAAATATTTTTGTTTTAAAAAAGGGCTAAATTCTGAAACTACCGGCCCGATTCGCACGAAAATTTAGCCGTAGATGCCCAGGGTGGCCAGGGGTAAAATAGCTTTTTCAGATTCCTAAAATACCTTTTTGTTTTGAAAATCTCGGACAATTCCTGGGCAGCAGTTTCATTTATAGCATCATATACAATAATGACGTCATACATACAAGGCTGAAGTTTTCTCAAATTAGATATTTAAAAGTATAATAAAAATGTTACAGTATACTGTCAAAATTATTGGGGTTTAACAAACTATTTAAACTAAATAAATTATGCAATTTTTGCCATTATTATCACGTGGTCGAACATAGAAGCATATTTTTAATAATTATCCATCCTTCAATTAATTATTTTATTATATTTAAGAAAATTGTATTTCAAATAAATCAGCTAACTAGAAAAATAAAATAATGGTATTATTGTGACATAATGTATATAGCAAAACAACGTTTGCCGGGTCAGCTAGTCATAAATAAAACAAGACCGGACATGGATTTATGAAAAGTTCCTTCTTTTACGAAAAATGAAAGCCAATTAATTAGCAAACATAATAAAATTAGTTCATAATGTAAACTACATCTTAAGCTTTAATAAAAACTAATTTTGATAATATCAAAAGGTCTTTAGATATGCATATTTTTATTAAATATGGTATTTTTGCGAATGATATATTCGACGGTAGGCTTTAATGGGTTTCCCCCTCCCCTTATTTTTTACCCTCTTTCTCACCCGGGGGCTTATTTTTTACCCTCTTTCTCACCAGGGGGAGGGGGGTGATTCCTCCCCCCCCCCTATTTCATCCCCCTTATTTTTACCCTCTTTCTCACCAGGGGGATAAGGGTGATTTGCCCCCCCCCCTGATTTTTTTAACGTCTTTCTAACCAGGAGGAGGAAGGTGATTTCCCTCCCCCCCCCCCCCCCCCCCTTATTTTTCTTTCTTTCTCACCCGGTAGGGGGGAAGGGGGGGAATTCCCCCCCCCCCTTATTTTTTACCTTCTTTCTCACCCGGGTGGGGTGATTTGGGCCCCCTTTTCGCCTGGGGGGGGGGCGCTCCGGGTGAGAAAGAGGAATAAATAGGGTGGGGGCAAATCACCCTTCCCTCCTTCGGGTGAGAAAGAGAGTAGAATACAAAGAGAGGGCAAATCCCCTCTGGAAAAAGAGCTTCAAAAATATGGGGGGGGGGGGCGGTGAAAAAAAGGGGGGGGGGCAATAACCACCCCGCCCCCGGGTGAAAAATAGGAAAAAAATAAGGGGGGGCCGGGTGAGAAAGAGGGTAAAAATAAGGGGGGGGGGGTAAAAGAAAAGGGGGGGGGGGCAAATTACCCTCTTCTTTCTCCTGGTGAGAAAGAGGGTGAAAAAATAAGGGGGGGGGGCAAAGTTCTTAATATTTATAATCTATAATTTGATCAAATATTGTAATTATAACAAATAGCAATTAAATAAATCTGCTATCTGCTCGAGTTAACTGCCCGAACTATCTGCTTTGCTGCTTCGTAACCTCTCGACCTCGAGCATTTTACATGCTACTGTTAAAACTATTAAAACTAGCAGATTAAACAGCTCAGTGTACGTGCTCGCGTTTGTATTTGAAGCTACTTAGTAATTTTTAACAACACTACATATACCCAATTTACTGCACCTTTGACCCAAAATATTGCAGTGATTCACGAGACGCAAATTATTGATTTGACTAATTTTTGATACATAATAGCTTAAAAAAATAGGAACTTCTCCATAGGCAACATATTTGTTAATAATGTTAAAAGTTCAATCAAATTACAAAAACAAATTTTAAAGCAAATCATGTATAACGTGAATTGGATTAAAAAAGGCACCTTTTAAAATATATGATTCTAATTTTGTGTTTCACCACCTAATTAATTACTTACACGTTCCAATTTTAGGTTACTTGATTGATTTTTTTGTTCACTTATTATTTTAAATGTAATTCTCAATAATGGACCAAGTTAGAATTTGAATTAAAGAACGATGAAAGTTCCATAATAGAGGGACACAAAATTTCCATCCTTAGTTTTAAATAATCTGTTTATGTTATATGTTTGCTAACAACGCTTATATTTTTTTATTAAGAATTGGACCAAGTGCTACGTAAGCCTTCTTAGCCATCTTTGACATAAATAATAATTATTAAATTTTTAATTATAAAAAATTAGCCAATTTTGAAGGTATAAAAATAATTTGATGTGTAAATTTTGTTAAAAAAAATTCAATTTCTCTTCACAGATTGAATCGTCTGTATGGATCTCAAATTCTTGAATAGCCATACGTTTTTTGTAAAGCATTTTTATGTACATAACAAATAAACTGACACCATTTATTGCTCTACTTAGTAATGTTAATAAAATATTTATAATCCTTTGCTCTCAATTTTTTCTTCGATAACTTTGCAATTTTTCATTGGACAGGTGCCCATATTAAAAAAGCTTCACTCAAAATGCCGACCTAAGTTGCTTAATAAATTATATTGCAAAAACAGCTGTTCGCTAGTTAATTGTATTATTATTGTCTGAATTTAAACGGATTTAATGCAAAAAACAGCTGTTTGCTAGTTTATTGTATTATTAGTGTCTAAATTTAAACGGATTTGTGTTATTGATCTTAAAATAGAAAGATATGAGACTGTATGATTTTAAAGGGCTAGGTACTTTAGAGGTGTGCACGGATCAATCCGATCCGACGGATCAACATTTTAATTACGGAAGTCGGATCGGATCAGATCAATATTTTATTTAAGTCGGATCGGATCGGATTTTCAAATTTAAAATGAACAATAATAAGTTCTAATTAATTAAATTAATAATTTTTAGTATACCTTTTCATAATTATCTTTGCATTCTTTTTTACTTTATCATTTTTGATGCCCAATACCACCTTTCACTTTAATTACCCTAATATATTTATCAGTATTTCCCTAGCGTTTTTCCCTAGCTAGACTTTCTTGTTTGGCGAGAAAGGAGCTAGTGTCAATGATAAATCAGCATCTCCCGTTTCCTTTTTAGCACACGCATTTCTTTCTATCTCAACTCAACTCGAAAATCATCAATCATAATCTCCCCTTTCCTTAAAGCACACGCGTAGCTCCTTTCCCTCTTGATTCCGGGTAGTCATGAATGATGTAGCTTGCCTTCTTAGAAGCAATCTCCATGGTGCAGGGGTATTGTCGTTGACGAGATATTGTGAGTCATGCTGACTTGAGGTTAAAAAATAATGGGGGGGGGGTGTTGGAAATAAGCATTGGGATTCGTAACAGCTAGCAAATACAACAATATAGTTTATCATATTAAAAACCGTCATGGAAGAAATAATAAAAAATTTAAAAGAAATATGCTTCAACAAGTTAAAAAAGAAGACGGAAAAAGTCAAATTAGGAGTTACTTTGACCTTCTAAATGAAAATGATACATACACCGGTGTAACGTAAGATTTTGTCTCCGTTAAAATCGTCTCCACGTGAATTACACATTCTCATTGGTTGAAAACCACGAAATGATATGTTTTTGACATGTCACGTGTTTTTTATAAGAACGTGATTGAACGAAAATTAGCCAGAATCACTGTTATTTTCGTATCCATTTCCATCAAAATTGTATCCAGCAATTCTACTTCAATTAATATAAAGTTATACATCAAATAAGGTATTTACAAACTTTTTCACTAGCTTGATGTTTATATGATCAAGAAATATATAGTTAATTTATAAAATTTTAGTAGTTTATTTTTTGAATAATTGATCCCATATCAAGTTATTAGTAAGTTATTGATATAATCATTCTTAAAAGTAAGTTGCACTTAGCTATAAGATCATATGGTTATTCTATAATATTTTAGTAGTTTATCTTTTGAATAATTGATCCTATATCAAGTTATTAGTAACTTATTGATATAATCATTCTTAAAAGTAAGTTGCACTTAGCTATGAGATCATATGGTTATTCTATAATATTTTAGTAGTTTATCTTTTGAATAATTGATCCTATATCAAGTTATTAGTAACTTATTGATATAATCATTCTTAAAGTAAGTTGCACTTAGCTATGAGATCATATGGTTAATATTTTAGTAGTTTATCTTTTGAATAATTGATCCTGTATCAAGTTATTAGTAAGTTATTGATATAATCATTCTTAAAAGTAAGTTGCACTTAGCTATAAGATCATATGGTTATTCTATAATATTTTAGTAGTTTATTTTTTGAATAATTGATCCTATATCAAGTTATTAGTAAGTTATTGATATAATCATTCTTAAAAGTAAGTTTCACTTAGCTATAAGATCATATGGTTATTATATAATATTTTAGTAGTTTATCTTTTGAATAATTGATCCTATATCAAGTTATTAGTAAGTTATTGATATAATCATTCTTAAAAGTAAGTTGCACTTAGCTATAAGATCATATGGTTATTCTATAATATTTTAGTAGTTTATCTTTTTAATAATTGATCCTATATCAAGTTATTAGTAAGTTAATTGATATTACACTTAGCATTGGTAATAGTTGTTATATAATAAGAATAGATTGCTATATGTTTTTTTAATTTTATAGAATGGCAGAATATTGTTTTAGTGACATAAAAGAGTACCTGGTAAATGGAACTATACCTGAAATCTTTACACGCAAACAGAGAACTTATTTTGTTAGGAAATCAAAAGGTTACTATGTTAAGGGAAATTTTCTGTTTGTAAAAAAAACAGCAAAATTTTGCGACCAGAAAACAGGTACTTAAAGTGAAACTTTTTTATTTTGTTAGAGAAGGATTTAAGGGTAGTTATGGATTCTGAGGAAAGGAAACAGATATTAAATATATGTTGATTAAATATCTAAGGTTTGCCTAGCGACCATTGGAACAAGTCGGATCTGATACAAGCCACAGGTTGCTGGTTAAACCTTTATAACTTTCAACATATTTATGTTCAATTTCTATAATACTTACTGTAAACTATTTTATTGTACCCAAAGATGAGATCGTATATGTATCAGAAGAAGTTCGAGAAATTCCCAGGTTTAAGCTGCCAGACATGGCTTGGAAATATTGGGCCATGGATAAGTATTATAATTATATAATTATATATATATTGATATACTAGATTGGGTCATAATATCCCCATAGCTTCTATAGAATCGCCAAGCAAGGAGCTTAAACCTAATTATGGAATTTACATCACTATTGGCGACGGCGTGGGCGTACGCAGGGGGGGGGGCTGCCCCCCCCCCTAATTTATGGAAAAAAAATTTTTTCAATGCAAAAACATTGAAAAATTAAAAAAAATTATGTTTTGCCCCCCTCTAAATGAACTTTTGAACGTTTTGCCCCCCCCCTAATTCAAAACCTGCGTACGCCCATGGGCGACGGTAACTGTTTTTACCGTTACATAAGCAAAGCAATATATGACACAGAGGATAATCATCCTTTGATTCGCTATTATATTTATAATTATTTTATATCCGCTGATCCACCCGAAGTGGTGACAGCCTTGGTACGCCCTCGTACCTTACCACAATATATGACTGTCAAAGAGTTATATATTTTAGGTAAGTGGTCGAACCACATAGATATTTTAATATTTTCCTATGCATTTAACATTCCTGTACATGTATTTTCCGTGGAATTAAAACAATGGATATCATACCCCCTTATTTATTCAAAAGATAGTCACGCGATAATTATATATTTGATAGTTGTTTATAAAATATTTTTAATTGTTAAAATTGTTATATATATACTGTTTTTATAAAATATTTTTAATTGTTAAATTTGTTTTATGTATACTGTTTTTACTCTATAGTTACTTTAAATAAAATATCTTATTCTTATTCCAATGTCTAAAAATAATATTTGACAAAACATGGTTTATTATGTCTTTTTCCAATAAAGATGATATGTAATGGCTAAAATATACATTTATTAAAATAATGTTATCAATATCATTATTTTATTTTATATTATAACAGCTTTATCAGATGCAAAATAAATTTAATAAGCTAAATTTATAATTTATATAGATTGGATCACTTATGAAAGAATTAAAATTAAATATATGACACCTAAGATCATTAGGGATTATAAGAATATTTATATAAAATAATTATTTAAATTCCCCACTGTTTTTAGAATAGTTTAAAAAACTTAATAAAAATGTTTGATTAATACAAAATAATTGATTGAGGTTAAGCCAAATAAAAATGAATTTTATGAAAAATTCTTATATTTATATAAATTAATTGAATTTGTTTATAATAGTTTAAAAAACGTAACACAAAATAAATGATTGACGTTAAATCAGCCAATAAGAACTCATTTTGCTATAAAAATGAATTTATATGATTGACATTTTGATTGACGTGGAGACTATTTTAACGAACTAAAAAATAGACGTTACACCGGTTATGTTATCTGCAAGAGATGCCATCATATCTACACATATAATTCCATTCGAGGTAGTTCCCATCTTTTGCATCATAAATGTATTCCAAAAACTTCAGCTAAAAATACAATTGACAAATTTGTTACCAAACCTCTCGCTGATATCACAAAATTGAAATTTTTTTTTGAAAAGCATCTAATTTATTTTATTTCAAAAGATATTCGACCGTTTTCAATCGTTAACGGGAAAGGATTTAGAGCAATGCTCCAAGAAGCTCTGAATTGGTGCCATTCATGGTCATATAAACGTTGATGAATTACTTTCAGATAGGACTACCTTAAGTAAGAAAACAGCAAAACTTGCAGATGTAAGTAGAGAAGCATTAATATTAAAGTTACTGCCTTATTTAAAAGCAAAATCATGTTCAGCCACTCTCGACCTCTGGGCAGATGACTTTGTCAAAATAAACTACTTAACATTTTCTTTACATTATATATCCCTCGGAATCCTACATGAGCATATTCTTTTCACTTCAAAAATAGATGTTGAAAAAAAAACTCGGGCCTTCGGCCTTTGTGGGAAGGGGGGGGGGGAAGGGGGGAAGGGAAGGGGGAACGAAACTCATCTATACTCCGTATAAAAGTAGCATATTTGCTATGCAATTTATGGGCGAGAAAGGTGAGATGGGGCGAGAATGCCTATAGGTGGGTATTAAATGCAAAATAATTAGTTTATTTATAGGCCCTTGTAGGGGAGGGCATAGGGCAATTATCAATGTTAACCTAATATACCAATTCAAAAGCGAAAAAAAAATTAAAATTTCGAATTAATTTGGCCAATGGTCATTTTTTCATTGGTTAGTAGCCAGCGGACGGTCAAAAAGTCATATAATCATTGGTATTAACAAGAACAAAATATTAATTTAATTAAAAAAAAAATTTGTCCTCTCCGGGGATTGAACTTGACCCAGCCAGTCAGAAAGTTGAAAGCCGGTGTAATAACTTGAAGGACAACGGACAACGGACACCAAAAAGCGAGCCCATAAATTGCATAGCAATTAATATTCAGAAAAGCTTTAGAAAAAAAACTCACTAGGGGATTCGAACTCGTTGCCTTCTGTTTACAAGACGTTCGCTATAACCACTCACACCCTGCTGGTATTATAAAAGGCTGTGAAACTCATTATTTATAATGAAAATAATTTTTTGAATGGTAGATTTTTTGCTGTTTAATTTACTCATTTTCTAATTTTTAAAATAATTATCTTTATTTAATTTCAAAATTTAACAAATTTAACTTCTAGAATTTAAAAAAAGCGAACCTAGCGGATATTTTTACAATTCTAAATCAATTGAATATATCTATGCAAGGACCTAAATCTGATAGTATGCATAACAAAATTGAGGCTATGAAAATGAAATTACAAAAATGGATTCAAAGAATAGATTCAAAGTCAAGGTCTCCCCCCCCCCCCGTTACCCAATTTATTTCTCACGGGGGTTCAAAAATCGATAAATGTGTTAGATTAAAATATTCGAATATTGGTTCCAGATACTAACAAAATTGATTATTCATTCATTAACACTTTTAAACGTTAAGCATAGGTATAGGTATATTTATGGGCCTCGCCAGCATTGGAATTAGAGGGGGGCAATAGTGATTTAGGGAGGGGCAAAGTGATTATTTTAAAATTTTAGCCATAATCTTAATAAATTTGTATATTTATAAGTTGATAAATTACAAAATATATTCTCATGGAATTTAAATTGATTTCTTATTGACATACGACAAGGAAATGAAAAAAATGTTTACCATTTGTAACTAAGTTTCCTGCTCATAAATTTTTTTTATGACTTATTAGATGACGCCCTAATCAACGAAATAAATACAATTTGGCCAATATCATTTTTTTCATTGGTCAGTAGCCAGGACACGGTCAAAAAGGATATAAATACATAAGAGACGAAAAAAAAACGAGAAAAAAAATTTCAAATCACAATTTGGCTAATGGTCATTTTTTCCATTGGTCAGTACCAAGAGACGGTCTATTAATACATAAGAGTAAAAAAAACGAAAAAAAAATTTCGATTCTCACTTTGGCCAATGGTCATTTTTTTCCATTGGTCAGCACCCAGCGGAAGGCCAAAAGTCATATTATCAATGGTATTAACAAAAACAATATATTAATTTGAAAAAAAAACGAAAAACAATTTCGAATCACCATTTGGCCAATGGTGATTTTTTTCATTGGTCAGTAGCCAGCGGACGGCCAAAAATTTATATTATCAATGGTATTAACAAGAACAATATAAAAATAAAAATTTGCCCTCTCCCGGATTCGAACCAACATCATCAATAGAGGGATAGGCATTTGTAGGGGCACAGGTACCCATATCAGTAGAGGCATAGGCCCTTCTAGGGGAGGGCACAGGGTAATTATCAATGTTGTTAACCCAATATATCAATTCAAAAACGGAAAAAAAAAATTTCGTTTTATACTATGGCCAATGGTCATTTTTTCATTGGTCAGTAGCCAGCGGACGGCTAAAAAGTCACATTATCAATCGTACGCCTCTGGAAAATATTCGAGATTCGATTCGAGATTCGATTTTGAATCCTTATGTGTATTTTCGAATCGAATATGTACATAGATAAGATTCGAAAATTCAAATCGAATCCTTAAAAAAATATTAAATTTTGATTTATTAAATTTAATTCAAATAGACGAGAACGAGATGCAAAAATCAGCTGTTTTTCTCTAATCACATTTTAGTTTCCTGCTATACTTTGAAGTTTGAATTTTATTTTACACTGCATATTATAATGTCCTCATCTTCAACCTCCACTTCTAATGTATTAGTAAGTTGTTTTCAGTTAATTCATAGGCTCTCTTGACCATGATTAATTAAACAAGCCTGCAGTGATTATTTCAAAAAAATGCTCTTGTAAAAAGTTTAATATAAAAATTTAAAGATCCAATTTAAAAGTGAGATTAAATGGTTTACTTTTGGAAGCGACTACGACAATGTATCAAATAGCGAGGTATCAACCCTCGATCGGCTTTTTAAAACCGACATGAACTCCAGATCTCCATTAGAAACGTATCTACACGAACCGCGGGTGCCCTCAAATATCGAGCCTTTGCAATGGTGGAATTCAAATCAACTTTGTTTTCCAGCCATTCAAACGCTAGCAAAAATCTTTTATCCATACCTGGATCTTCGACACCATGCGAAAGAATTTTTTCGACTGGAACAAACCTATTGACTAAGCACAAGCAGTCGTTCAAGGAAGAAACTGTTAGGAAGATAGTTTGCCTCAAAAATTAGCTTAAAAAAGCCCCATGATTTTATTTTAATTACACATATTAACATAATTGTTCGCGTAAAATTTTTTTATTTTCGTTGTGTGTTGTGTACTGTACTCTATATGTTTTAATAAAAATTTTAATATATATGCACATTAAAAATCATAGTTTTTATATTTGTTTTTTAATATAAAATTTTTTATTTATATTCGAATCGAATTCGAATCTTTAAATTTTTTTAGAATCGAATCCGAATCTTCATTTTAATATTCGACGAATCTCGAATCGAATATTTTTTTAGTAAAAGAAATCGAATCCGAATCCAATACTAAAAATATTCGATTCGATTCGAAATCCGGAGGCATAATCAGTGGTATTAACAAGAACAATATATTAATTTAATTAAAAAAAAAGAAAAAAATTTCCCTCTCCGAATATCGAACCATCAATTAAGAATTTGCCCTCGTCGGGATTCGAACCCGCATCAGTAGAACCACAGGCTTTTGTAGGAGGGGGGGCACAGGGACCCATATTAGTAGAGGCAAAGGACCTTGTAGGGGAGGGCATAGGGTAATTATCAATGTTAACCTAATATACCAATTCAAAAACGAAAAAAAAATTTCGAATCACAATTCGGCCAATGGTCATTTTTTCACTGGTCAGTAGCCAGCGGACGGCCAAAAAGTCACATTATCAATGGTATTAACAAGAACATATTAATTTAATTTAAAAACCTCTCCGGGTATAGAAACAGCAAGTCAGAACGTTGGAGGACGGACGGACAACAAAAAGCGAGCCCATAAGCAATTAAAAATAAAAAAAATTTGCCCTCGCCGGGATTCGAACCCACACCAGTAAAGGCATAGGCTTTTTTAGGAGGGGGGGGGCACAGGGACCCATATCAGTAGAGGCATAGGCCCTTGTAGGGAGGGGGGGGCATAGGTAATTATCAATGTTAACCTATACCAACTCAAAAACGAAGAATAAACTTTCGAATCACAATTTGGCCAATGGTCATTTTTTTCATTGGTCAGTAACCAGCGGACATTCAAAAAGTCATATTATCAATGGTATTAACAAGAACAAAATATTTATTTAATTTAAAAAAAATATGTATATTATGGTTTATCCTACAATTAACTTTAATTCAATATGCAATTTTACTGCCATTTTATATCACAACTTAGTTTTCTTAACTGTAGAAATGATTTGGCTAAGAGATCGACAGTTGCCTTTTCAACATTTATTGTAAGTTATCACTTAATACCAATTGAAAGGGGGTAACAGCTCAATCGATAATTTTCCTTTTTAATATTTTTCGTTTACTAGAAAGGGAGATGGAGCTTATTATTTTTTCTTCATTAAAAATACAAAATTGCAAAACTTTAATTATGGTTATGAGATAATTTAAGTGTTTAATAACTAATAAGTATACATTTACAAACATATAGTAGTAAGAAAAAAAGAATTCATTATAATATATTTCATTTAAAATACCAGATTTTTCATTCATTAACACATTTAAACGTATAGGTATATTTATGGGCCTAGCTAGAGTTGTTAAATTGCTTGCTTCAAACTCCAGACGCGAGCATGCATACTGAGATGCTTAATATGCGCGTTAGCACAATATGTGCTCGCTGTTCGGTGCACTAGGCAGAACAGTAGCATATAAAAATGCTCGAGGGCCGAGCAGAAACTCGAGCAGATGGTAGCCGGAGATGAAGGAAGTTAGCAATTTAACAACTCTAGGCCTAACCAGCATTGGAAATAGAGGGGGGCAGTAATGATTTAGGGAGGGGCAAAGTGATTATTTTTTAATATTTTAGCCATAATCTTAATAAATTTGTATATTTATAAGTTGATAAATTACAAAATATATTCTCATATAATTTAAATTGATTTCTTATTGACATATGACAAGGAAATGAATAAATGTATACCATTTGTAACAAAGTATCCTGCGCATAAATTTATTTTATGCCTCATTAGATGCCGCCCTAATCAACGAAATAAATACAATTTGGCCAATGGTCATTTTTTCATTGGTCATTAGCCAGGACACGGTCAAAAAGGATATAAAAACATAAGAGACGAAAAAAAAACGAGAAAAAAAAATTCGAATCACAATTTGGCCAATGGTCATTTTCCATTGGTCAATAATACCAAGAGACGGTCTATTAATACATAAGAGTAAATAAAACGAAAAAAAATTCGATTTATACTTTGGCCAATGGTCATTTTTTCATGGCCAGTAGCCAGGACAGGGTCAAAAAGTAATATTATCAATGGTATTAACAAGAACAATATATTAATTAAAAAAAAAAGAAAAAAAAATTTGTCCTCTCCGGGATTTGAACCCACATCAGTAGAGCCATAAGCCTTTGTAGGGGCACAGGGACCCATATCAGTAGAGGCATAGGCCTTCTACGGGATGGCATAGGCTCATTATTAATGGTAACCTAATATACCAATTCAAAAACGAAAAAAAAAAATCGAATCACAATTTGGCCAATGGTCATTTTTTTCATTGGTCAGTAGCCAGCGGACGGCCAAAAAGTCACATTATCAATGGTATTAACACGAACAATATATTAATTTAGCTTTAAAAAAATATAAATTTTGCCCTCTCCAAGATTCGAACCCACATCAGTAGAGGCATAGGCTTTTGTAGGGGCACAGGGACCCATATCAGTAGAGACATAGGCCCTTGTAGGGGAGGGCATAGGGGAATTATCAATGTTAACCTAATATACCAATTCAAAACGGGAAAAAAATTCGATTTATACTATGGCCAATGGTCATTTTTTTTCATTGGTCAGGAGCCAGCGGACGGTCAAAAAGTCATATCATCAATGGTATTAACAAGAACAATATATTAATTTAATTTAAAAAAAAATAAAAATTTGTCCTCTCCTGGGATTGAACTCGAACCTGCAAGTCAGAAAGTTGAAAACCGGTGAAAATAACTTGCTGGACGGACGGACAACAAATAGCGAGCCCATAAATTGCATAGCAATTAACAGGGGAAAATATTTTAAGAGAAATATCGGTAATTTTGAAAAATTTCACATCCCTACGGAATACATGAGATTGGTAACTTACGTTACCGATCAGGGCTCTAACATGGTCAAAGCCTTGCAAAATCATAAGCGAATGAATTGCACGTCTTATTTACTGAATACAGTACTACAAAACGTATTCAATAAAAATGATTTTACATTCCATTACCCTCAGGTTAATGACTTGATAGAAGCATGCAAAAAGCTAACGACATATATGAAGCAAAGTGGCAAAAATAAATATTTAAATCATACATTGCATCAAGCAATAGAAACAAGATGGAACTCCAGACTCGACATGTTTGAGAGCATATTGAAGGAGTATAAGGGACTGACCACATATCTAACTTCTATGTGATTGATAAAAATTTGCTGACCAAACTAATAGAAGTACATCGGCCGTTTAGAACGTAGTTCTGGAAGCTGATCAACACCCAACCTTTCACAATATATTGATTCAATAATACCAATTACTCAGTAATCTTTCACAGTCAGACCACGAGCAAACTGCTGATTTTGAAGAACATCACGAAATTAATGATCTTAAAAAAGATACTTGTACCACCCTCAAGTCAAAATTTTTAATCACTCAACAACATAAAATTGCCACATTTTTATGCCCACATTATCGCCAACTCAGGATGCTCTCCCCAAATGAGCGAGTAGGCGTAATTAATGAAATAAGATTCACACTAGCGTCTAAGGATTTTTTTGGTGGATTTCGAACTGAGATTGAAAATTATGCGGCAAGTAGTAGTGATAGTCAGCCTCAAAAAAAAAGACAAAAAAGTAATTAACATACATTTAAATGTGTATATATATTTTTTACAAAAAATAAATTATTTAATTTATATTTTAAAATAGTTAATCAATGGGAAGATGAGCAGGAAGAAGATAAAGCCCCCAATGAAATCTCAATTTACCTCTCGTTAAAAACTGAAGATTGCAAATATGATTCAAAAAAAGATTTGTTGAAATGGTGGGTTTCATTAGAGATCTGCAACGGGCCGTTTTTAGAAGGTCGGCCCGCCCGTACCCGTTTTTAAAACTTCGAGGCCCGTCCGAGCCCGCCCGTAATGTTTTTTCAACACTTCAGGCCCGTCCGAGCCCGTCCGTAAATTTTTTAGGCCCGTCCGAGCCCGTCCGTAAAAATTTGAGGCCCGTTCATACCCGTTTAGAAAAAGGTCAGGCCCGCCAAAACCCGTTCAAATTTTTTTAAAGAACTCCGCTCGGCCCCATCAAAAATTTCATAAAATTTTATTTTATTTTTTGACATATTTATAAAAAACATCAATAACTATCATGTTAAAATAATAAATCATCAATTTATTTCTGAAGTTAATACACCTACAAAATTTCAATATAGTACTCTTATTAAATTACTTTAAAAAATTACATGAGAATATTCCACTTTCAATAATTTAACTTTTATTTGATTAATTTAAATTAATACACCTAAGAAGTTAGAATATTACCATTAAATTAAAATACTTTAATACAATTACATGAGAATATTCAATTTTCAATAAGCAGTTTACATTGATTTGATTAATTTATATCAGTAATACACCTAAGTTTTAGATTAGAACAAAAATATTAAATTATTTGGCCCTAAATTATACCAGTAAATTTGTGATAAAATTAAAAACAAAAATTCTAATTTTGATGCATTGTAACTAAGTAATTAAAATTAATTATAAAAGAATATACGATGCATAATCTTAAATTATGTAAACGAAAATCTATAGCAAATAGAATTAAAATGTTTTAGAGTCAATTTAGCGCTTAAAAAAGTAATGAATGCTACAGGATATACAAAAATTAGAGGTTAAAAAAATAGAGCAATTAATAATTTATATATTTAATAAAAATCATATATTTATATAATTGTCTGACTTTTAAGAACCTTTATAGTCCATGACCCTTTATATAATCTTTGACCCGTTCAAGCCCGTTTATTAAATGTCAGGCCCGTTCAAGCCCGCTAAAAAATTCTGAGGCCCGCCCGAGCCCGTTACATTCATTGTTAAGCCCGTCCGGGCCCGGCCCGTTGAAATTTTTATAATAAAAAGCCCGTCCGTACCCGCCCGCGGTACGGGATTTTAGACCCGTCCACGGGCCGGGCCTGCCCGTGCAGATCTCTAGGTTTCATATCAAACAGTCCTGCCAAGGCTTTATAAGCTGGCAAATAAAATTTTAGCTATACCTGCTACCTCTACCACTTCAGAAAGAAATTTCTCGGTGGCTGGATGAACATTAGAAGAAAGAAGAACGCGAATTAAACCAGAAAATTTAGATTCTTTATTATTTTTATATGATAATATGGAATTAGTCAAATAAAATTTTATATTTATTTCAGGTCTATTAAAATTGCTATACCTTATTTTTATGTATTTTGAGTTTAATCATCAATAAAAAGTTCTGTTCGTAAAATTTTAATTTAAAAATTTCGGATTGGATCGGATCGGATTTATATTTTAAAAAACTCGGATCGGATCGGATTTAGATTTTAAAAAACTGGAATCGGATCGGATGGGATATAAAATTTTTCAAAACCCCTCGGATCGGATCGGATCAAAATAATTTGATCCGTGCACACCTCTAACTTAAGAAGGCAGACAAATAGTTTACAATATTTAAGAATCTATACCTTGGCGGGGGAGGTAGCCTTTATATTCAGTTAAACTAAAATTAAGCCATCAAAACTTAATGTTTTAAAGGTTAGCCATTACATTTAAAAGACGAGGAAAATGTTACTACAAAATAATGAATAAATTTTAAAAATGTGATTTAATTTTTTGGAGCTTAAATTTATTAACTTAGCTGGGATTCGGATTAGAATGAGGCAATGGCAAAAAACGCATTAAGAGACCAAAATGAAACAATTCGATTGGCAAATCTTTGACTACAATATATAAACTCGGGCCTTCGGCCCTCGTGGGAAGGGGGAGGGGAGAAGGGAAGGGGGGAAGGGAAGGGGGGACGACTCATCTTTACTTCGTATAAATGTATCATATTTGCTATGCAATTTATGGGCGAGAAAGGTGGGAAGGGGCGAGAATGCCTATAGGGGGGTATTAAATGCCTAATGATTAATTAATTATTTATACAAATTTTCCATTTATAGGCAAAATGTAATATAAGCAAAATGTAATATAGGCAAGGGGTAGGGTTAGATTTAGTGTTTGCATCTAGTTGCGTATTACATTAGTTTTTATGGCCTTTAGTGATTATGGGTCTAACAAACATTATATTATAAAACATCACAATGTTAAGAATTTGCAGAATTGTTGGGAGAAATTTTTTGTTGAATTTGAACAATTTTTAATTAAAAAAATCAAAAATTTGGCCAATGGTCATTTTTTCTCCATTGGTCAGTACCAACAGATACTCTATAAGTCAATGATAGCCAAAAAAACGGAAAAAAAATTTTTGATGCTCACTTTGGCCAATGGTCATTTTTTTCCATTGGTCAGCAGCCAGCACACGGTAAAAGTGGATATAAATTCATAAGAGTAAAAAAACGAAAAAAAAAATTTTCGAATCACATTTTGGCCAATGGTCATTTTTTTTCATTGGTCAGCAGCCAGGACACGGTAAAAGTGGATGTAAATTCATAATAGTCAAAAAAAAACGAAAAAGAAGTTTTCGAATCACATTTTGGCCAATGGTCATTTTATTCCATTGGTCAGCAGCCCGGACGGCCAAAAAGTCATAATAGCAATGGTAGGAACAAAAACAATCATAATAGTCAAAAAAAACGAAAAAAATAATTTCGATTCACATTTTGGCCAATGGTCATTTTTTCCATCGGTCAGAAGCCAGCGGACGGCCAAAAAGTCATATTATCAATGGTAGTAACAGGAACAATCATAAGAGTCAAAAAAATGGCAAAAAAATTTCGCTTCACACTTTCGGACACTGGTAATTTTTTTCCAGCGGTCAGCAGCCAGAGGACGGCCAAAAAGTCATATTATCAATGGTAGTAACAGGAACAATCATAAGAGTTTAAAAAAACGGAAAAAAAAATTTTCGATTCACACTTTGGCCAAATGGTCATTTTTCCAGTGGTCAGCAACCAGCGGACGGCCAAAATATCATATTATCAATGGTAGTAACAATAACAATATATTAATTTAATTTAAAAAATAAAATTTTTTTTTTTTAATTTTTAGGCCTCTCCGGGATTCGAACCCACATCAGGAGAAGAGAGGCATAAGCCTTTGTAAGGGGGGGGGGCACAGGGACCCATATCAGTAGAGGCATAGGCCCTTCTAGGAGAGGGCATTAGGGTAATTATCAATGTTAGCCAAAAAAATGGAAAAAAAAATTTCGCTTCACACTTTGGCCAATGGTCATTTTTTTCCATTGGTCAGCAGCCAGCGGACGCCCAAAAAGTCATATTATCAATGGTAGTAACAAGAACAATCATAAGAGTAAAAAAAACCCCGGGATTCGCACCCAAAAATTAGTTAAATTGCATATCAATTATTAATAAAAAGTAAACAGCGTGGCGTCAGAGGTCGCTAAACAGAGGTCGGTAAACAAGCGTGACATCGGTAAACAAAATCAAAAGCGAGCCCATAAATTGCATAGCAATTAATACTTATGCATTAATTTAACGTAGCAATTAAAACCCGACCCCGCCCGAAAGCGAGGGAGATAGAGATGAGGGGTGGGGCACCTCTTTCTCATGCATTAATTTAAAAAATCGATAACCTAATATACCCAATGCAAATAGATAGGGAGGGTAACGGACGGACGGACGGACGGACAACGGACGGACAACCAAAAACGAGCCCATAAATTGCATAGCAATTAAAGGTTAACTTTTTTGATTGAGCGGTGGGTAGCTGTCCCACATCACGTCCCGCAGGCTTACCCGTGCTAATACCAATTATCAAAATTATTGAGATTAAGGTTGTGGCAGGCATTAAAACTGCTAATATTACAATAAAACTAATAAATTTTTTTACAAATATCCTGAATTAGAAGATTCACCACTTACGGTCACATTAAAAATTTGTGGTATTTACATAAGTTTTTAGAGTTTTAATAACTTGTTGATTTTAAGATCCACGTAAGTTCTCGACTTATTGCTTTGAATATCACAGATCAAACTGAACAAGAAAAAGGTATTAGAGAACGAGCGAAACCTAAAGAGATTGGTTCTATTAAGTTCCGAGGGAGTTGTAGCACTTTGCTTGATGTTAAAATGGGCCAAAAATGTCAACGCGAACAAGTAGATAATCTTCTGATAATTGCAGCTGCACTATGACTGATGTGTGTCCTTAATACAAAGCTTTACAAATTTAAAGGATAAAGTGGAGAAATGTGCGACGCTGGTAAAATTAAACTGCCAGAGCCATTTTGAACTTTGCTTGCCGAAAATGCAGCCGATTCAAAGCATTTACTATTAAACAATATAATATACAACTTATTCTTGACTTCGCTTGACGCAGAAATCCTAATAGCATTAACGCCAACTTTCAAAGTGAAAAAACAAATTGTTATAAGAAGCCTCCCTCCTTACACAAATAGATTGTAAACATAACGACCGACAAATGTATTTCAACGGTAATGACAATCTTAATGCTCAATGAGAGCTTTTTTACAAAAAATTAATTCCATTTGTTGAAAACATGGCATAAAGCTAGAGTTGATAAACACAATACTGTTAATCATGCTGGCAAAACGCCTCTTGGATCACATGCAAATATCCCGTTCTATTTGAACAACTACAACTTTGAATGGGGTTTGCAATCATCATAAATAAAACTTAAGGTCAATTTTAGAAGTTGTGCGGTTTATATCTGGATTGCCTCTCACATGGAAAATTTTAGCTGCCCACACAATACCCATCAGTAACCAGTTCATCTTGAAGTCGGAATTTCGGACGGGCCATAACAAAAAATTACCAAGTTAAAATTTGGGTTAATGATTGCTATATTATAAATTTCCCCTCACACCCGCCACAATAATATTATTCCAATTTTCCTAGGCCCCCGACATAGCAACCCCCCCCCCCCCCCCAGTCAGCGGACTTAACAACAGTTCGGCGATGCACTTGCGAATTTTTTACCAAAACTAAAAGGCTTGGAGGAGTGTTGTCAAAACGGCTGGCTGGTTTTTCCCAGTGTTGCCAAGCTTGGTAATTGGTGTATAAATTACGCCTAACCCTTTCAGTGTTAGGTGAATTTTTTTGGTTCACCCTTGATGTTTGGCGCTTTTCACACGGGTGAAATTTTTTGGTCGACCTTTGGCGTGGCGTTTTTGTTAAAAAACACCCAGGTGTTGGGAGATTTATTTTGGTCGACCTTTGGCGTTTGGCGTTTTTCATGGGTGAATTATTTTAGTAACCTTTAGGTTTGGTTTTAGTCGTTTTGGGTTGTGTATGGAAATATGTAAGTTTTTATAATTTTTGAATTTAATAGATATTTATTTATGTAATGAACTTTTATTGATGGGAAATATGAAACGACGTCCCTAAGTGGAAAGTAATACTTGCTAGTTATAATCAATCTATATTTGTTCCAAATGGTAAAATATCTATTTCAATAGGTATTAAAGATTTTGGCATTTGCCACCTGTTTCACATTGAACAGGTGAAAAAATATTATTTTCGAGTTTAAAACTTGTTTTAGTCATATAATGAACCAATTTCCCAAAAAAATATTCATTTCAATAGATATTAAAGATTTTGGCATTTGTCTGTTTCACCTTAAAAAGGTAAAATATATTATTTTCGAGTTTAAAACTTGTTAGTCATATAATAATTTCCAAAAAAAATATTCATTTCAATAGATATTAAAGATTTGGCATTTGTCACCGGTTTCACCTTCAAAAGGTGAAAAAATATTTTTATAATACACCTTTAATGATCTGCATGAATGATGCATCGCAGACCAATTGGAACAAATTATAGATTGATTATAACTAGCAAGTATTACTTTCCATTTAGTGACGTCATTTCATATTTCCCATCAATAAAAGTTCATTACATAAATAAATAACTATTAGATACAAAAATTATAAAAATTTCACATATTTCCATACACAACCCAAAACGACCAAAACCAAACCAAAAGGTTATTAAAATAATTCATCCAAACACCCTGGCTGTTTGGGTGTGAAAAACGCCAAAGGTCGACCCAAAAAATTCACCCAACACCCATTGGGTGTTTTTTAACTAAACGCCAAACGCCAAAAGTCGACCAAAAATTTCACCACCCTTTGTGTTTGGGTGTGAAAAGCGCCAAACACCAAAGGTGAACCAAAAAAAATCACCTGACACTGAAAGGGTTTGGTGGGGAAAAACGCTAACCCTTGCAGGCGACCTATCTAAAACCTTGGAATTTTTACAACACTAGCTTGGAGATACTCCTTGAAAAGTATTTGTGCTACCCCAATAAATACAAACTTTACATATTCACAGGTTTTTTTTTATTTTCTGAGATCACATACTTCTGTTGCACATATCAATTTATTTAGGGATATCCAAACATGCCCATTTTTAATATACAAAATACTTATTCTATTAATATCATTTAAATGCTCGCTCATCCTATCTGTCTAAAATAACACATTATTAACGTAAGTAGGAAGCAACTTAAGAGTGAACGTGGATAAAATC
The DNA here is from genome assembly GCA_964036665.1 of Gordius sp. MW1. Taxonomy (NCBI): domain Eukaryota; kingdom Metazoa; phylum Nematomorpha; class Gordioida; order Gordea; family Gordiidae; genus Gordius; species Gordius sp. MW1. Next base: position 6,480,823 of record OZ038529.1, on the reverse strand, counting down.
CTTTGTTTTTTACTAAAAAGTTTATTTTTACTAAACAGACACATGTAATTAGCATATAAATATAACAAAAAAAGACATATTGGTCAAATACAAAAAATCTATACCATTATTAGCTGACCCGGCAAACGTTGTTTTGCTATATACATTATTTCTAGAAAACACTATAAGATATGGGTATGTGGTTATGATTGAAATAAGAATGGAGCGTTGTGACAATGTTGGCCTATAAAATGACAATACACTAATTATTATTAATTAATTTTATTCTTTAGACTTTATTAAATCACCAAATATATTATAAATTACATTTTTTGATACCTATATATACATTAAATTTTGACGATTAAAAATAATTCATCATAAATCTCTAAGTGCGATAGAATATAATATTTTTGGTTAGTCCGTCTTAGCCAACACAAACAAACTGGATGGTTTACATACGCGAGAACATGCCAAAAAAAGCATGGGGTGCCAAAATCTAAGCTACAAATAGACATCATTTGGCCTTGCGCCTTATTCACCATTGCGAATGCCAATCTAGTTGGAAATTTAATGCCTTTGAATTCAATATGCACATATAGGATTCGTGACAGCAATACATGTTCACCTTGGAACTTGCCATTCAAAATGCTGACTGCGAGTTTTTCATTGATACTTTAATGACACGGCCAATGTGATGCCATTTTTGTATCATATCTCGGCAAGAATTAGTGAAATGAGAAATGTTTTGCCAGTAACACCTAATGCATCCAAAAAAAACCCTTGTCCTGCCAATACTGCCAGCATAATGCGGTCGTAAATGGTTTTTTGTTCATCAGTCAGTAGTGGGACATTGCGAGTAACAATCGCTGCCATTTTTAACGTATTGTACTGCAGTTCAAGATTCGTAGTGTTGAGTAAATCAGATGCACTTCAATTTGGTTAAATCATACCAAAATGACTAATTTCAAAAAAAGCAATTACAATGCAAAGATCCTATAGCTATCAAAATGCTTCATTGTATATTGTGTCGCGGAATGATAACGTTAGATCGTTGCACCTTGAAGGATGCCGATATCAACAGTCATTGAATCTATGCTTATACGACAACGTTTGTGCTCGGGGCGGGAAACATGCAGTAAACACTAAGCGAATAGTAAACGAATTTGTGTTCCTGTAAATTCGACGGCAATTTTATGCATCCAGTATTTTAATGTAAAGCAAGTTTTCCAACGCCAATATTTAACATTTGTTTTGGTAATGTTTCAGCGGATGTATCTTTAAACATTTGAACGCGCATGTTTAGTTTGTGGAAGTCTTTGTCTAAAATCCTCTGAAAGGAGTAACAGAGTGCCCTAAAAAAGTTTGTAGTTGTTTTTTATAGCCTTTAAAGTCCTGTTCAATACCTCGAGCGAATGTTAGGCTGCCATAATGCATTCATCCCAAATGATAATTTTACAGTTTGGGCACTGTGGACATGGACGATTGTGTTTTTAAGTTGCAGACTGCGTATGGGTTATTTTGAATATTCAGTCGCAGCTTAAATGCTGAATGGGCTGTTCTGCCTCTGTCTGTTGCTGCAATGCTAGATGATGCGATGGCCAATGAGCTGCCATTTTTGACCGTATCTCGGCAAGAAGTAGCGAAATGAGAAATAGTTTGCCAGTTCCACCTGTTGCAACCAAAAAAAAAGAAACCCCTTTGTCCTTCCCAAACTGCCAGCATAATGCGGTCGTAATTTTTTTTGTTCATCAGTTGGTAGTCGAACATTGCGAGTAAACCGTTGCCATTTCTACAGTATTTATTGCAGTTCACGACTCATATCAGTCTTGAGTAAAGCAAATGCACTTCGATTTTGTGAACTCATACCTAAGTGACTAATTTTTAAATTGGAAATGACAATGCAAGAATCTTCGATAGCTATTAATGCTTCATGTACTTTGCGTCGCTGAATAATATTGTTAGATCGTTGCACCTTGAACAATATCGGTCGAATATATCATTAGTCATTGAATGTGATTATTTATCAACGTTTGTGCTCGGGTCGGGAAACATGTAGTCACCACGATAGCAAATAGTAGACGAATTTGTGTTCCTTGATGCTGCTGCAATAAGAGCATACTGACCAAATGATTGTCGTCTTCTTGCAAGCCTAGTGCAAGACATGCATCTTTATACGTTGGATACTGTTGTCCATTTACTCTACGTGTATCGTGAAATGACAATGGGCATGTAACATTAACCAACAACAGTCGCAGATAAAAGCACTCAGTCTGCCTTGGATTGACTACGACCCAAATTGTTTGATTCGGATAAACCAGGTCATGCATAAATTGGTGTGCCTTGTTTGCGGGGCATCCGTTTTTTCGATTGAGTCCATATAAAATAGCGGTACTTCAGAATAGCGGAGTGTTCGTGCGAAAGCACCAAAAGCATCGCCACGATTACACGATTCAAAAAATCGGTGAGTGTAGTTTTTGGTGGATTTATTGCACCATCAAGCGCTGTCTCGTTCGTGAAAAATACGCACTAATCGTTTTTAAGATGGGCAACTGTGGTGTTTCCCCCTCCCTGAATTATTATTACTTATTTTTATTACTTTACGCGTAAAACACGATTGTTTATTAGCTTATTTATTTTTGTTGGTTTGTTTATTCCTCCCCCACACACGCATATAAATATACGCTATTGTGCCAGATCCCTCTACGATTAAAATAGATTTACCCATTTTGATCGAGCGCTGTTTCGTGATCGAGCACTTTTAATGGCCTTCGCGTTCGCGTTATATTAGTATAGAATCTAAAGCGTATTTTATTAACATGAATTTGCAAGCGCTGGTTATTATTTTATTCTGTTCTTTTAAAAAGAAAAGCGCATTCATGTTATTACTAATTTTTATCGTAGTGTTATTATAAAAGAAGGAAAGCACATTCATTATTCATTTATTCAATATTGTTGTAGGTAGCAATTAAAATTTAATAATTGAGTGAGAAACTAATTATCGTCTGCGATTAAGGGTTTGTTTAAAGCACTAATTGGAAACTAATTATAGTCTGCGCGATTCAGAATTAAGCGTGAGAAACTAATTATCGTCTGCGATTAAGGGTTTGTTTAAAAGCACTAATTGGAAGCAGACGAATTTGTAAAGGGCATTTTCTCGTTGAGATGTGCAGTACATCGAACTTTCTGCATCTCTCATGCAAATTGAGAAGGGGATGTACAGGGTATATAAGGATGAATTTGTACTTTACATAAAATCGTTATATTTTTATTTCTGTATCTAGCAAATCGTTCGAAAGAAGTCTAAAGTCCTATAATCCAATACCGTAATTTACCCATAGACACCACCAGTTCTAGTCTATTGATTGCACGAATATTTCCCCCTTCGCCATCTTCATACATCGACATTTTACTTTAATCCTGAAGATCATTATACGATCGATAATTTGTTTATTGGATTTATAAATCAAATTCGCCCAATATTGTTTTATATCAATTGCATACCTAAATAAAGGAGTTCAATCGAAATCTACTTACAATCTTTAATTACAAATATCACACTGGTAACGCGGACATATCTGTGATAGTACTATCAAAACCTACTTACTAAAACCGACTTACAATAGCTACAAATAAAATAAGTGGTAGCACGAGTAAATTATCCTTGCACGATAAAACGATCGAAAGGCAAACGAGTTTGATAGGACGAGCAAACGCCAACAACTTGCACAACAATCCGAGGAATCGTCATACCCAGAAAGAGGTATAATTTACTTTTAATGGAAAGATCTTTGTTAATCTTCATTATTTTAATTTTAATGTTTATAATGGCATTATATAACAGGACATTTAGATTAATTTTGATTAAATCATTGATTTTAACGTTGTGATTTCATTTAGTTTGCTATATTTGACATATTATAGATATTTTCTTACGTAAAATTTTGCTTTATTGATTGTGGTTTTAAATAAAACATTCACGCGATAATTTAACTTATTTAATTTTGGTTGTTAAGCCCAATGTTTTTGCCTAAAGATTCATTTTCATAATTTAATCTTAGAAGACAAGATGGTTGTCATGTTGTTAATTATCATGGTCATTTTAGTAGTAATTTTTATAAAAATGCATCGCGTAGAACAGGTTTACAGGGTTAAGACCTCGGTCCCGCGTTGCTATAATTGCAATAGATTAGGGCACATCAGGCGCAACTGTAATGTAAGCCGTAACTTTGAAAATAACAAGGCGCATTTTAGATATAGATCGCAGTCGCGCGAGCCCTATAGAAGGTTTTATGGAAACAGACAATTTTATAATGATAACCAGGTTATTCCGGGTAATTTTGAGAATAGAGCCACGCAGGAAAATTCTGTTAATCCTGGGCCGCGTAACTTTAATTGACGCTCGATTGGCGAAGACAACACTAGTATTGTATATATTAATTTTTTTAATTCTTCACAAACTCCGGTGGTTAATTTAAATATTGAAGGTATGCAAATAAAATTTTTAGTAGATTCTGGTGCCTCTATTTCTGTTATAAGTAAGTATAATTTTTTAAAATTTTGGCCTTTTAAAAACATCAATAAAAGTCGTGTTTTAGTAAAACAATTAGACGGGTCGAATATCAAAATTTTAGGGAGTACTATAGTTCAAGTATGTGCAGGCGAGGAAGTTTTGGAATTAGAGTTGTTCGTTATCGATGAGAAAATAGATAATATTATGGGGTGGAATTGGATCAAATTAATTGGGCCTCTAGTTAATTGGTGGGGCATTTGTAAAAATTCCACGTATATCAGAAATAAGAAAATCAATTGTTTAATCAATAATGCTGATGACCATGCAACACCCGGTTTCAAGGTAGCTTCTTTAAACGAGCATAAATCCTTGGTTGTTATTAAGGAGGCAATGGATAATCCAACCTCGGTTTCAGGGGCAAGGGTTTTCGATGATAAGCCTACGACCTCTGGATGGGTTGATTGTGATGGTCAGTACGTCGGAAGACTGTGGCATTTTAACATTGATGAGATTAAAGCGGAATTTTTGGAGATTTTTCGAGATGAATTAGGATGTTTAAACGATAACGTGTTTTCAATTAAGGTTCACTCAGATGCAGTTCCTCGTTTTTGGCCTGCCCGTCGAATACCGTTCATGTGGATTGATAAGGTCAATAAAGTTATAGATAGTTGGTTAGAGGATAATATTATTGAACCAATAGAGTATTCTGAGTGGGCTACCCCGTTAGTTCCCGTTAAGAAAAATGACGGTAGCATACGGGTGTGTGCCGACTACAGAATAACTATTAATAAACATGTGATAGAGGTTAAATACCCCTTACCCAGAATAGAGATGGTTTTAGCTAATTTAAAAGGTTCTAAATTCTTTTCAAAGATAGACCTTAGGAATGCATACCTTCAGTTACGTGTAGATGATAAGACGTCTAAAATTTTAACAATAAACACCGATAGAGGTTTTTTTGCTTTTAAACGATTACCTTTTGGTTTAAGTGTGTCTGCGCCAATTTTTCAACGAGCAATGGCTTCTATTTTTAATAATTTAGATGGCATATTTTTTTACTTAGATGACATTTTAGTAACGGGTTCAACGCAAGCCGAGCATGATTTTCGACTAATAAATGTTTTATCTTTAATTAAAAGTAAAAATTTACGTGTATCAGCGAATAAATGCATTTTTTGCGCAACCGAAATAACTTATTTGGGTCATATAATAACCGATGGCTGGGTAAAACCTAATTTAATTAAAGTGGAAGCTATAAAAAATATGCAGAGGCCTAATAATAAGAAGGAATTATCTTCATTTTTAGGGCTTATGAATTATTATAGCAGATTTATTGATAACTACACGAAGATTTCGGGTCCCCTATATGAGTTAACTAAAGATAATGTTTTGTTTAAATGGGAAGATAGGGAAGATCAATGTTTTGAGTATTTGAAAAATATTTTGTTAAAAGACTCCATCTTAAGATGTTTTGATCCGGTTAAAGAGCACATCTTAAATGTTGATGCATCCAACACGGGTATAGGAGGAGCTTTATGTCAGGTCGAGGATGGAATTGAACATCCTGTAATTTATTTTTCGCGTAAGCTTAATAGAGCGGAACTCAATTATTCTGTGATTGAAAAAGAAGCTCTTGCTATAACTTTTGGTTTAAAACGATGTAGAGAATATTTAATAGGCAAGACCTTTACAGTTTTTACTGATCACAAGCCTTTAATTAATTTATACCAAAAGATTAATACTGAATACTTGATGTCCCCACGTTTGCAAAGGTGGTTATTAATACTTGGTAATTTTTCGTTAACCTTAAAATATCGTAAAGGTAGAAATAATTGTTTAGCAGACGTTTTGTCGCGTATGAGTGGTAATAACGAGGAAGCTGACAACGATATTGGAATCACGCAGAGTAGTGACCATTACATTAATGTATTAAAAATTGTTGAGTTTAACGCCATAGTTAAGAGCTCAGAGACTGACCCCGATTTTATAAAAATAAAAGATATTTTATTGGGCAATGAGAATAGTCTGTCGGTACCTTTGGCTTTTAAACATGTGCTTAACGAGCTTTATTGGGAGGATAACGTGATTAAACGAAACGAAAGAATGGTCATACCTACCGAGCTACGTGAGGATGTTTTAAAGGTACTTCACGAGGGGCATACAGGTATTACAAAGATGAAAGACATAGCTAGAAGGTATGTCTGGTGGCCTAAGATGACAAAAGATATTGAAAGACAAGTCCGACAATGTGAAGGGTGCAAGGCAAAGACGGCCATGCCTCGCAGAGACAAAGCGGCGAGATGGACACGTCCTAGAGAACCTTGGGAGCGCATACACATTGATTTTTTCGAACTTGATAAAAAACGCTATATTTTAATTGTAGATGCTTTTTCGGGTTGGACTGAATTTAGAAAGGTTTTTAATATGTCTACCCTGGTAACGATTAATTTTTTAAAAGATTTAATTAGTTCGTATGGTTTTACAAGGTGCGTAGTAACCGACAATGGCCGAGCATTTACTAGCGCAGAGTTTAATATATTTTGCGAACAATGGAAAATAAGACATGTATTAACACCACCATATCATCCAAGTTCTAATGGACAGGTTGAGAGATATGTGGGTATAGTTAAAAAATGGATTAGATTATCACAGACTGGTAAGGATGGTACCTGGCTCTATAGACTTTATCATAACATGTCTCCCAGGTATCCGGATCGTTTACCGGTAGGCGAAGAGTTTCTTAAACGTAAATTAAGATATCCGCCTGATTTTTTATTGGAATTAGATAATAATAATAATTTAACTACTACGCCTCGCTTTAAGATAGATCAACTAGTATGGTCACGTAACTATGCAGGTGAACCCATGTGGATTTTGGCACGTGTTATTGATCATATTGGTAATAAGATTTATAAAGTAAGACTTGTAGAAAGTCAGAAAGAGGAAGTAAGACATTTGGAGCAATTACTAATGCACGATGTCTAATTTTTTTATATTTAGATGCAAGTGCAATTGTCCTGGTGCTCTATAGAGGTGGTGGTGAGGAGGACAGTGGCAATTCGTCCGCCGGGGCCCATTCATTTGACAATGATAATCGGTATAGATGGTATTCCAAGGGTGGTAGCTATGTTCGAGCCACCACCATCGGGTCGACCAGGTATCTATGGGGGTCCGCGGCAAGGCAGGCCCGTGAACAGGCCTCGAAGGAGGTGCAATGGGTGCCGCCGTTGGCACCGTATGCCCATGTGTGCGGGAAGAAGCACAGGGACGCCACAGGTAGGTGACGGTCCTCAGGCTGTGCCCGTGGTAGCGCCGAGGGCTAATGAGGTAACACCGGGAAGTAGTGAGGGATCGTCGCGGAGTGCGGCGGATGCCCTGCAGCAGCTTTCCCTGGGCCCTAATTAGGAGGTGCCAGAAAGGTAAAAGGGGAAGGTGTTGTAGGTAGCAATTAAAATTTAATAATTGAGTGAGAAACTAATTATCGTCTGCGATTAAGGGTTTGTTTAAAGCACTAATTGGAAACTAATTATAGTCTGCGCGATTCAGAATTAAGCGTGAGAAACTAATTATCGTCTGCGATTAAGGGTTTGTTTAAAAGCACTAATTGGAAGCAGACGAATTTGTAAAGGGCATTTTCTCGTTGAGATGTGCAGTACATCGAACTTTCTGCATCTCTCATGCAAATTGAGAAGGGGATGTACAGGGTATATATGGATGAATTTGTACTTTACATAAAATCGTTATATTTTTATTTCTGTATCTAGCAAATCGTTCGAAAGAAGTCTAAAGTCCTATAATCCAATACCGTAATTTACCCATAGACACCACCAGTTCTAGTCTATTGATTGCACGAATATTTCCCCCTTCGCCATCTTCATACATCGACATTTTACTTTAATCCTGAAGATCATTATACGATCGATAATTTGTTTATTGGATTTATAAATCAAATTCGCCCAATATTGTTTTATATCAATTGCATACCTAAATAAAGGAGTTCAATCGAAATCTACTTACAATCTTTAATTACAAATATCACACTGGTAACGCGGACATATCTGTGATAGTACTATCAAAACCTACTTACTAAAACCGACTTACAATAGCTACAAATAAAATAAATATAATTTTATTTTGTGGCGTAGTCATTAAAAAAATATTAAGACGGGAATTTAGAAATCATCAAGTAGATATAGTCCTTCCCTTTTGGGGAAGGACCAAAACCTTTGGATGGAAACAAATTATTGTCGCGTCGTGTAATTAGAATAAAATAATAATAACCGTTGTAAAACGATTTTAATTCTTTCGCGCGCGATCCGAAAAGCAACTAAATGGATAACTGCTAGATCCCATTCATGAATTGGGAAGCCGAAGATACTCCAAACAGCTTCATTGGAGCCGATTTTCCGGCAAATTTGGTAGTTCGTTATCATTGTTATTCAATGGAAGAGCATTTATAAAATATATTAGGCTATGTATGCTAAACCTTAAATATCATAGTCCCCGTTGTTGGAGTTAATTTTATATCCCCTCTGATATTTGCTTTATAATAAATAGTTTCTTCTATATTAAATGGTTTATGATATATGATATTTTTTATAAGTAGAATACTTCAGCCATGAAAGATTATTTACATTCTTATTTGAAAACTATATAAATTAAAATGTAACTACGTTTTCTTTGTCTTCTAATAACTCTGTTGCGGCTTGGATACCTATAAACTGTTAATAAATATAGTATTTTTTTAGACAAGATATCAATTAAAAGCACACAACAAAAAGAAAATGAACGAATTGTTTTTTTATTTAAAATAACGCGTTTATATACACTGGTCGAGGTTATAATAAAGGTGAATTACAAGACCTTCAACTATTTAAATGTATTAACTTTTATGAATAGGTTGCGTGAATACTTGAAAGAGAAAGGTTAAGTTTTTTGCATAGGTAACCAATGTTCGCGTTGCTTATTCAGATTTTATTTGCCAAGGTAACCCATACAAGTCCCCCCCCCCTATTTGCAAGGAGTGCTAAAAATATAAGTATTCGGCTAATTTAACTGGCCAATGAACTTTCTGTCCGGCTTTTGTTGTTGTATGGTTTGTGGTAGTGTTAGAGGTGGGAGGTTGGTTTTGAATGGTCGGACATTTTATGAGTGGTTCTATAGGGTTGACTGATTCGGTGTACGCTGGTTTCAACCGATCGATAGAAATGTTATCATGTTTCCCATTTCTGTTTACCACAAAGTATTTGGTTTGTCTGTCAATAACTTTGAAGGGGCCTTCGTATGGTGGAATTAAGCCTTTTCGAACTTTATCGGTCCTAATAAAAATGTAAGGTGTAGAAAACAAATCGGCGGGGATTTGTTGTTTGGTGTTTGACGTACGTGGTGGTGAGAAACGTAAGTTGTCGAAATGGTGTCGAAGGCGTTGTACGAACTCGGTTGCATTGATGTCGTGTGATGAATGTTGTATGAAATCACCTGGTAGGCGTAAGGTGGTACCATAAACTAGCTCGGAACTAGAACAAGCTAGGTCTTCTTTGATCGTCGTTCTAATGCCTAGTAGTATCAAAGGGAGTAATTCGGACCATTTGTTAGCGTTGTTTTTTGCCATTATCGAACTCTTTAGCTGACGATGGAAGCGTTCGACCAGCCCATTAGCTTGTGGGTGGTAGGCGGTTGTGATTATATGATGATAACCGAGTAGCTGGGAAAATTGTCGGAATAGTGTTGAACGAAACTGCGATCCTCTATCGGTTGTTATTGTGCTTGGTACTCCGAAGTTTGCTATCCATTATGTTAAAAAGGTAAGAGCCACGGTTTCGGCTGAATTATCTTTTATAGGGATTGCTATCGGCCACCGGGTGTATCGGTCTATGGCCGTAAAAATTAGTTATAACCATTGGATGGTGGTAACGGACCAACAATGTCTAGGTGGACATGGCTGAATCGAGCCTTAGGTTGGTTGAATGTACCTGGGGTAGAAATAACATGTTTATTTATTTTGCTGACCTGACAATTAAGACATTGTTGAGCCCATTTTCGTAAGTCATGGTTCATTTTAGGCTAGACAAAACATTTCGCAATTAGTTTTAGTGTTGAACGGATACCGCGGGATGTGATAATCCGTGATATTGATTGAAAACTACTTGTCGTAAGGTAGGAGGTACCAGAGGTCGAGGTGATGTTTGAGAAACATCACAAATGATATTTTGTTTTGAATCAGGTATTGGGAATTGTTCCAATATTAAAGATTTCGTTTCGTCATTTGTGTTTTTCAACCTTCTGTCTCGTAGATATGAGTTCCAGTAACGACTGTGTTGCAAGGAGTTGGATTGTGTCGATGTCTGTACGGGACAGGGTATCAGCCACGATGATTATGCTACCTCGGATGTATTGGATGTCCGCTGTGAATTGAGAGATGTAGTCCAGTTGACGTATTTCTCGAGGAGAGTATTTGTCCGTCTTTGCCTTAAGTGCATAAGTTAAGGGTTTGTGGTCAGAATATACGGTGAAATTGCGTCCTTCGAGAACATGGCTGTAATGTTTTATCATAAGGTAAATGGCCTGTAGTTCTCGGCTGAAGGTACTGTAGCGTGTTTGATTTTGTGAAAGTTTTTTTGAATATTAGGAGGCAAGTGGTAGTATATCATCGTTTAATGTTTATGTTGTATAACTCCTCCTACTGCGAAGTTGGAAGCATCAGTAGTGAGCGACAGTTTGTTTTTTTCGTCTAGATGAAATAGACTAGTTATTTGTTTAAGGGCTTGTTTTGCCTGCATAAATGCGTCTTTAGCTTCCTGTGTTAACTAAATAGGTCTTTTGGTATTGTCGAGGTGATCGGTTAATGGTTTGAGGAGCTCTGCACATTTAGGGACAAACCATCGGTAAAATTTTATCATGCCGATAAATCTTCTCAATTGTGTCATTGAAGTTGGGGTTGGAAATTTGTCAATGGTGTCTATTTTACCGGGTATAGGTTTTAACCCTTTAGACGTCACGATGTGTCCTAAGAACTCAATTTCCTTTACGCCCCATTTACATTTTTGCATATTGACATTAATCCGTTATCGAAAAGTCGTTGTATTACTTGTTCAACGTGTACTTTGTGTTCTGCAAGTGAAGAACTGGCGATTAATATGTCGTCCAAATAGGTAAATGTATGGTCCAATCCCCTGAGAACATGGTCAATGAATCTTTAAAACGTTTGTGCTGCATTTCTTAGACCGAAAGGCATGCGTAAGAATTCGAATAAACCGAATGGGGTTGTGACGGCGGTTTTTTGGATATCTTCTGGCGCCATTGCGATTTGGTGATAAGCACGAACTAAATTCAGTTTAGTGAATATATTTTTACCTGACAAGGAAAGTGAAAAGTCATGTATATGCGGTAGAGGGTAACGATCGGGAATTGTTTTGACATTGAGGGCCCGATAATCTCCGCATGGTCTCCACTCTTTATTGTTCTTTTTTGGAGCCATGTGTAGAGGAGAAGCCCAGCTGCTATTTGAAGTACTGATGATGCCTAAATCCATCATGTGCATGAATTCACCTTTGGCTATCATCAGTTTTTCGGCATTCAAACGTCTGGGTTTAGAGAAAACTGGCGGCTCTTTTGTTTCTATATGGTGTTGGGCATTATGTTTTGCTGTTGGCGTATATTCTGTAGCTTTAAACACAGCGGGGAATTTTTTTACTAACCAAGTGAATTCCGGGGGATTTACTACAGCCATTTGGGAGTTTACTGCGATCTGTTTGGCCGGCATAATTTGTGTTTCGATCAGTTGTTTCTTTGAAATATTGATTATAAAGTTAAATTTACTTAGGAAGTCCGCTTCTAATATTGGAAATTTAACGTCAGCTATTGTAAAGCTCCATTGATATGGCCTTTTTAGGCCTAGGTCTAACGTCAACGATTTCTGCCCAAACGTTTTTATGGCGCTTGCATTTGCAGCTTGAAGCTGTATATTGGACCAATTGAGTCGTACGCGTTTGGTTGCCGGGATGATGCTAATTTCTGCGCCTGTGTGAATTAAAAAATTCATAGTTGAAGAATTATCATATATGTAAAATAGGCGACTTGTTAGGCCGGTGCCAGATGTCGCTTTTGCTGGCCGGCCTATTAGTTTGAATCTTTTTGGTGGAACGTGCAAGGTTCTATGCATTTTGTGGCCTTGTCATGGAAACGATTGTGATACCAGCATAGGTTAGGCTCGTTTGTCCTTGCTGCGCGTGTGTGACGTGAGTAAGATCGATGTCTTGAAAAAGAACGTGATCGTACTTTTTGTACATCCCTTTTTAGCGTTTCTACTGTGACACCTAGGTTTTTTACGAGCTCTTTTAGTTCTTCCAATTCTTTATTTAGACCTGGGTTTAATGAATTAATTATGGGACTTACGTGGTACGTGGCTGCGATTTTATCGGCTGTTTCTGCTAATTTTGTGGGTGTTTGATCCGGCGCGAAAATTGCTAGTATACCGGTCATGCTGGCAATTTGTCCATCCACAATTGTTTAAGGATGGTATCGTCCATTGAATGTGATCCTAACAAGGTTCTCATATAACGTAGTGGCTGTGATGGGGATCGATCTCCGAGTTCTACGTTTGTCAGTAGGTCGTGCAGACGTTGCATATCGCTTCGGGATGTGCGTTCGATAATAGCTGCCTTCATTTTTGAAAACGGGGCTTCTTCGGTATGTTTTCAAGTAAGTCTTGAATTTCGGCCGTCACTTCCTGTGGAAGGTTTTCTATGAGGTAACCTAATTTTGTGAATTCATTTTTAATTTTTCGAATTTTAAACAGAGATTCAATCTGAATAAACCAAATACGTGGGTTTAATGTATTAAACGCTGGGAGCTTGTGGTATAACGTATTTTCCCCCTTCGAGTCATCATCCATTTGTGGTGTTTCCATTTTTGGACTTGGGGTCACCATTATGTTGCGGCTTGGATACCTATAAACTGTTAATAAATATATTATTTTTTTAGACAAGATATCAATTGAAAGCATACAACAAAAAGAAAATGAACGAATTGTTTTTTATTTAAAATAACGCGTTTATATACACTGGTCGAGGGTATAATAACGGTGAATTACAAGACCTTTAACTATTTGAATGTATTAACTTTTATGAATATGTTGCGTGAACACTAGAAAGAGAAAGGTTAAGTTTTTTGCATAGGTAACCAATGATCGCGTTGCTATATTCAGATTTTATTTGCCAAGGTAACCCATAACTCCTAAAGTTTTCGACCGATTGCCACCAAATTTGGCCAGATCATTGCCTTAGCATCCTAGATGGTTTCTAGATACTTTTTATTGACCTGCGACAGCTGTAACACTGTTTTTTGGTAGTGCTTACCATCATCTAGCGGATGAGATATTACGTTTTTTGTACTTATTTATCGTTATGGTGCTACTTATTGCCTTAAAAAGCTTTTCCACGATTGCTTTGTCTTTAGTGTCTCCAACTACGCCCGTTTTTTTTACGGTATACAAGCCGATGACATATAAATATTCTCAAAACCCTAAAACATCACCATTTTCTTAAATAAAAATAACGCACGCTTTTAGATACATTCCCACGTTTCGTTCTTTTTTCGTATGTTTATGAAGTTTTTTTAATATTACAACTACCAAATCATTCACATATTTCTGCTATTTGTTGGAAGAAAGTAAAATTTGCATAATATTATATGTTTTTTCATATTTATTCCAAATTTGATTTGTTTCAAATTAATAAGAAACTCTTAATTAAGTTCCTATAAACAAACATTAGTAATATAGGTTTATTTATCTGATATTTTAGTTTATTTAATCCTAAGTTAAAATAATAGTAACACTAAACTCCTCAAATTAAGGTTTATTTATTTGGGACTACTTGATAAAACGTTTAGACCATTTTCAGACAAAGAATTAATAATTATATATCACAACTTTTTTAAACTGCTTGGGGTCCTCAGCCTCACCCGATGTCTTCGTGGCCGTAGCCAGCATTTGAATCAGAGAGGGGCAATAATGATTAAGCTTAAATGTTTAAATATATATTTTTATAATTTGAGTAATAAATTTGGTCAAATATGATTTGCATTTTTGAGCAGTCCAGTTATTAATATTACATGATCCCCATAAGATGTAAAGCTGATATATAGTAAATTAAGTTATTTTTTTCCTACAGATTATATCTACTTTTAGACCTAAATGCGTCGCAAGAGATCAACTATACGGCGTAGTACACGAACTGCAAATCGAATGCATCAAGCACTTACTCTCAGACTTGATGAGTGCACACTACTTTCACACTCGCGTTATTCTGCTTCAATTCTCAACCAAATGAGCTAGCCAATCTACAAACAGCGAGTTTGCTTGAGCCACCTACACATAATCAACAATTACGCTCATTCAGCCGCCTTGCATTTTCATGCAACTCTTCTCATATTGAAAGTTTGTCGCCATGTTGTGTCCCTACTGCAATGCTTTTAAATTTGCCGGAGAAACGAATGTTGCGCGTCTGGAAAAGTTAAACTACCTATATTTGGAGAATCCCCCAGAGCCATCAAAATCTCTGCTTACTGGTTATACTGCGAATTCTAGACATTTCTTATCTAACATCAGGAAATACAACTCCTGCTTCCAAATGACGTCGTTTGGCCCAGATATTATTACAACTCAATTCATGCCAACCTTTTAAGTAAAAGGCCAAATTTGTCACAAAGGAGTACATTAGAGTATATACTACACACTCGCTGTTTACTAACACATCTCTCTCCATTTCTCCATCTCTTCCACTCCCGCACCCATATCTATCCAAGCGCACGTGAAGGGGGCGGGAGTGAAGGAGAAAAAGAGGAGAGTAGGTGAAGGGAGAGAGAGATATGTGCTAGTAAACATCGCGTATGCAGCAGTATGAACTCTAATGTACTCCGTTTACCAGACATCGTGGGACGAATTTTGATAAGGAAAAGGGGTTTAAGCAAACGCCTATAAATTTAAGTATAAGGGTGATATAAAAAAATAAAAGAATGGATTTATAGATTAAACTTTAATCTACATGAATGTATTATATTTTTTACTAAATATTAAAAATGCCATGGCAATATAGCCTCGAAAAGGCTTAAAAGGGGTGGTTTTCTGACACTTTCAACCTCGTATATCTAAAAAACTGGTAATTGTAGAAAAAAATTAAAAAACATATTATTTTTCAGCGCAAAATTCTCTATCAGAATTTTTGTTCGGATTGCGGGATGTTTTTTTAGACCTGTGTTATCAATAAGGCACAAAACAAATAATTTGCTAGAATGGCATATTCTTAACTTATGTAAGTTGGTGCAAGAAAATCATCCAATATTAACGAATAGTCAATTTTGAGATAACTCATGATTTTTTAAAACAAGGTGAAAAGGAACTCCTATACATAGATTTAAGAGTTGCCATATAAGGAATAGTAAAGCGGGCACATGTATGGTAATAAAAATTTTTCTGAAATGTAGTTCCTAAGTATAAAACTATTTTTTCTGATGAAATAATTAGTTGTTTCAAAAAATTGAGAAAATGTTTTTAAAGTAAAGATTGTCCTTGCAATTTTTTTAAATTAAAATATAGTTTGCGAAGTTAAAAGCAATGAATAGTTCTAAAAAAAATATAAAGAAAAAATATTCCCAAGCCGGGAATCGAACCCGGGCCGTCGCGGTGAGAACGCGAAATCCTAACCCCTAGACCACTTGGGACTTGGTAAAATTTTTAATAAAATGATATATATAGTAAAAGTAAATTACTAGTAAATATGTATACATTTTTTAAGAAATAAATGTTGATATTAATCTTTATTCAAGCCAGTTATGGCATTTAATTAAATTTTGCGTTTACAATTTTGAGTGTTTACAGCGACGTAGCTAGAATTTCACCCTTGGGGGGGGGGGGGGGGGCTGAACATTAATTCATGCGAGGAGGAGGTAAACGGCGGTTGATAATCTAAATGCAACTGCTATTTTATGTATATTCTCCAGTTATGCCTATTCATTAATGTCGTAAAGACGGCTTGGTTTTGCTTGAAAGACCTTTGCTTTTAGTCGCAAACCAAAGGTTTTTTGTCTGCTTTTATAAGTCGCATTAAATTGACCAAAGGTTTTTTGGTCTAACCTTTGGCCTGTATATGTTTAGTCTACTAAACCAAAAGTTGACCAAACAAAACTTAGATTTTACAACACTTCTACTATCCATAATCCAAATTCGCTTGAGCTCCTACCTTCTCAAATCTTATCAAAACTATATGTCCAATCAGCTTAGGTCTACCTATCGTTTACCAAAGACCTAGTCCTTAATCAGGCCCAATTTATCGCAAAAAAACAACGGCAATATGTAAAAACGCTATATTAAGGCTATTTAAAATTAATTAAGGTCAGCTAAGTTTGTAAAATGGATTTAAAAAGTTCAAGATAGAACCGGTGTAATGAATAAAATTATTTTGTTTAGAAGTGAACTTAGACAATTTAACAAAAACAATAGTTTTTGCATCGCAACCATAACAAATCAGAAATTATGTGGGTTATGGTTGAGTTTTTCGAGCCGAAATTATATTACCATGGCAATCTATATATATAAAGTAAAGTGTATGTATATATGTATGTATATATATATGTATGTAAGGGCTAAATTCTGAAACTACCAGCCCGATTCGCGCGAAACTTTACCCGTAGGTTCCCAGGGCGGGCAGGGGTAAAATAGCTTTTTCAGAATCGTAAAATTCCTTTTAGTTTTCGAGATATTGGGTTTTATGCGTTTTGACGTTCAATAAAATGTCAATCAAACGCACCTCCTCGCGTTCGTTGAAAATTTCAATATACAGGCAGTTCTGTAGTAAAAGTGTATCACTTATAGTAGTTTGTAAAACGTAATCTTTTCTTAACAGTGACAACACAAAATTTATGAATTAAATTTCTTAAACGTCATCTTTTCTTAACGGTGACAAGACAACATAAAGTTTATGAATTAAATTTCTTAAACGTCATCTTTTCTTAACGGTGACAACATAATATTTATAAATTAACCTGAAATAAATAAAATTATAGATTATTTGAGAAAATATATAGGTGAAGAAGATGAATTTTTCTCATTATCATTAAATGAGATATTTTCAATGAGAAAGATGAAAGTATATATAATTTAAATGTAATATAAAATAGTCCAACGTTGATTATTCTGAATAAATGCTATTTATATATAAATGTCATTATTTATCTATCATTAATTTTTATTAAATGAGATATTTAAATGAGAATAAATTCTGAAACTACCGGCCCGATTCGCGCGAAACTTTACCCGTAGGTTCTCAGGGCGGCCAGGTGTAAAATAGCTTTTTCATATTGCTATTTTAAAAATATCGGACATTTCTCGGCCTTTTGGTTTTAAAAAAGGGCTAAATTCTGAAACTTCAGATCCGATTCGAGCGAAAATTTAGCCGTAGATGCCCAGATAGGCCAGGGGTAAAATACTTTTTCAGATTCCTAAAATACCTTTTTGTTTTAAAAATATCTGACATTTCCCGTCCAGTTTCATTTATAGCAGCATATACAATAATGACGTCATACATACAAAGCTGAAGTTTTCTCGAATTAGATATTTAAAAGTATAATAAAAATGTTACAGTATACGGTTAAAATTATTGGGGTTTAACAGACTATTTAAATTAAATAAATAAAATTTAAATATGCAGTTTTTGTCATTATTATCACGTGGTCGATCATAGAAGCATATTTTTAATAATTATCCATCCTTCAATTAATTATTTTATTATATTAAAGAAAATTGTATTTCAAATAAATCAGCTAACTAGAAAAATAAAATAATGGTATTATTGCATAATAAGTAACAGCATTAATAAGCAATTTTTTCAAAAACGGATTTGATGACTAAAACAGAATTTGCATTTGGTTTGTCTTATTATATAAATATATACTAAAAATAGTGGGTTCATAAAATCATTCGGACCTTTCACATTATAAATTATTTCATATATGACCCCATTTTAGATAAGTCTTATTAATAGCTTATACTTAATTAACCACTTAAGGACTGAGCCAAAGCAACGCTTGGCCGGGCACAGCTAGTTCTATTTAAAATAACAATCCTACAGCGTCCCTTGTTAATTATTATTGTCTGCTCATTATTTTAAATTATTTTTTCCGGCGTTTTTAAATAAAAATAGGGGACGGGGACTAAATAGACATAAAAAATTAGATCAAGTTTAAAAATAATAAAAAAATGTTTACTTTTTATTGGAATATATTTTTATTGTCTATTTTTAATATAGAAAGAAAATTGAGAAAACAAGCTTATAGTTTTTCATAAATTGAGTTTTTAAAAATCAGAAATCCTAAAAATTTCAAAACTAGGCTAGTCATAGTCCTGTTTAAGGGATAGAATAGCCCTTACTTTTTCACTTCTTTTTTAGTGTGGGCCCAAGTCAAATCAATACAAGGATTGTTTTATTATAAAAAAGATAGAGAATGTAAATAACATATGATTTAATTTTACAAAATACAAATAAAAAAAGGGAGTTACAATCTGACTTAAAAGCAGATTCTGCAATAAAAATTTTTTTTATAGTTTATTAATGTAGTCTATTTCTCTTCAAATTGCAATAAGTTTAATTATTAAAAAATTTATTTTTTAAATTTTGTCATTTGTCTTTATTATGTAAGATACAATGAGAAAAAGCTAAATCTAGCCCCTCTCCGACTAGTCGCACCCCAATTTTACATAATTAGAGGGTTCTTATAGACAAATATCCCTTCATAAGATAAAACCCAAAATAGTTTATACATATTATCAAAAAAAAATTATGTGCAAAATACAAAATTTTGTCAAGCCTACAACAAACCCCAAAAACCCTTTTTCCACTATAAAATTTTACTGCTTTTTGATCTAAATTATTTACAATCAGCAATTAATTTAAATTTTAATTTTCATATATAAAGAAAAATCAATTTGTAATAAAAAATTTGCCTTAAAAATCGCAATTTATACTGTCGGGACTCGGTTGAGGCTAAAATAAAAAAGGCACTTCAGGCTCGGATCGTGCTAGGACGGCTCTAACTCGAATTACCATTCGATAAATTGATTCTTTCAGTTTTTTTACAATTAATTTATAATAAATGAATAAAAGCACTTAATATTTTCTTTTGACCTCGTCTCAGTAATAAAAGAGACATCAAAATTTTAAATATTATGCGCATTACTTTTTGATTGAAGATATTATGAAGCTAATTATTTTTATTGCGTGTAATTGGAATATGAAGTAAAAAACAAAAATCAATTAATTGAAAAAAGTCAGCTAATTTAATCTAAAAATTAATAAATATATTTTAATTATTTTTATATTTAATAAAATTTTCCAGATAGACTTAGGAATTTTAGTTTGGGGGGAGGGCCGAAGGGGCCAAGTTTTTTTTCGAGGTGGCCGAAAGGGCCAAGAATTTCAACCCTAACTAGGCCTCTTGTTAAAAAAGTTGGTGGATTTTTTTATAACTGGGCAGCATCTCTAAATCAAAAAAAAAATTAAGATTTAATTGCCCATGGGTTTTTATCGTCATTATACTTAAGTGCGAAAATGATCTGAGAAAATATATTTCAAAATAGCTTTTACTATTATTTATCACTTAACATATATAAATTGTGACTAATTAATAAATTTTCTTGTATCGGTAAGCGATTTGGCTTTGGGGTGACGCGAAAATACCAGATTTTGGATCTAAGGATTGTTAATTCATAGCCCTACCCTAACTGCGCTATAAATAATACCGAAGTCAAATGGATAGATCTTTCAAAATTATTTTGGCCATTTTAACAAATGTTTAGACGATGTCAGACAGGTGCGTAGTTAAAATTTTCTCGGGGGGGGGGGGTTAATTTAAAAGATCAAGGATTAGAAAAGTCAGGCCAATTGGGCCTACGGGCCGGGCCACGCCATAAAATTAGATCCAGGCCCGTGCAGGCACCATAACAATATTCGAGTTATTACGGCCAAACATGTGTATTATATGGTTTTATGTATTATTTTGTCACCTTTTTTGATTGTAGAATATTTAGAAGTATGGGCGTAGTCAGAATTGGAATTAAAGTGGGGGCAATAATGATTTGGGGAAAAGCAAAATTGAAATTTCTTAAAAGTTTAGCCATAATAATAAATTTAAAGAATTTTGGATTTAGAGGGGAGCAGTCGCCCCTCCCTACCATCTCCTGGCTACGCCCATATTTATTAACCACGTGTCTTATTTATCAAACGAGTTTAGTTTAATGATTTTTCGAAAATATGCGAAATTAAAGCTAAATATTTAAAAAATCATAATTTCGGGCAGGGCAGGTCGGGCACCATCAATAATTCGGACAAGGCAGAACTGATTCTTTAAAGGGTTAAAGCTGGCCCGAGCCAGAAAATTGGATAGAGCCCGGTTCGGGCAAAAATTTGAAAATTTGACCTTTAAAAGGTATGCCTTCCGTGGAAAAAATATAAAACGTAATAAAAAATATTTATTATGACAAGGTTAATTCTTTTGCCCAGTGATTTTCAATCTAAAATTACACCCGAGGTGAGAATATTCCAGATGAATTGTTGATAATGGCACATCTATCGATGGACATCCTGGTTAATAAGTTTCAATCTCCTGACTAAATTTTATTCTGTGATGCATGTACTTACGAAAAGACAAAAAGTAGCGGTTATATTAAACAGTGGTTTTAATAACATTTTGTAAGTTGTTAGGATGTCGAGAGCATTCTTGAGACGACTGGTCTATTAAGTTTGAGACAAAATCGTAAACCATATTATTTTGGTTGATGTTTGTGCCGTTTGAATCACTTCAAAAAATGCAGCTAAAAAATTTCCTGACTTTTTAGCACAATAATTGAGGGAACTTGCGGAAACAAGATTTCAGGTTAGTTAGAACTTGTATTTTTACACCGTTCATTAACTTGTCTAATGACGGATTCGATCAAGTAGATTAAATGATTAATTTAAATAAACTTCAATGGATCTAGTTTTTTGGCTCTTGGCAAATTCAGGTTTAGATCTAAATTATATAATTAGCTTA
Source organism: Gordius sp. MW1 (assembly GCA_964036665.1). Classification (NCBI taxonomy): domain Eukaryota; kingdom Metazoa; phylum Nematomorpha; class Gordioida; order Gordea; family Gordiidae; genus Gordius; species Gordius sp. MW1. The sequence continues at coordinate 6,459,249 of OZ038529.1, read as the reverse complement.
AGATTCCCCTAATTAAAAAAACATGTTCGTCAACACTGTTTCTTATACGTTTTATCCATTATTTAAGTGGTGATGTTATATGCTAGTCTAATCCCCTGTTGCATGTTTAAATCCTTTTTCTGCAAATGAAGGATTAGCTAAGATATTTATCTAGAAGATGTCAAAGAGGACTACCCCTATAATTTAGGAAATTGCTATTTTATTAGGTGTGAGAGGGCCAGGTAATCTTGTGGGGAAGACGCTCAATCGAAAAAAAGGAAATTAGTGATAGCTTTTTGTCAAAAAAAAACAGATATAAACTTTAACGATTTTATAGGTTACTTAGTTTTTTATGCAACTATAAATACTCTTAATTCATTTAAAAAATTTAATAATTTATCCCCGCCCTAGCTAAAGTTTTCACTTTTCTGAAAATATTTTTCTTTTAAGATACATAAGAAGTGGACGATGTTTCCTGGGGATTTTTCTTTAAATTTTAGCAAAGCCTGAAAATAAAACAACTTTTGCAAGAATTTGCTCATTTAACTTTGCTTTTATTCTAATATACTAATTTTAAAATGTCGAAGCTATAATTATGTATGTCCATAAAATCGACGTTAACCCATATAGATACAATGATCTAGATCAGGGGTCGGCAACCTGTTTGTCCTTAAGGGCGCAATACTAAATTTGAAAATCACCGAGGGCGCATATTTTACAGATAATCAACAGGTATAAATAGGCATCAAAAAAACAGATTTTTTATAACTTTATTTTGTTGGTGTCATACATAATGATACATATAATTCAGTGTGAAACTTGGGTGTCCATATTTTCAGCTAATTTCTTATAATTGGGGATATATTTATAGTTCCCGGTCCTTAAACAATTATTTTAATGTGAGTCAGCAGTGGTTTAGTAAAAAAACTTTGCTGGTTAGTTCTTGAAGATTTTAAAGAAATAATTATTTTCTACTAATTTCAGAGTTCATTGGATAGTCACTATCAAAATTTGTATGAACGGTCTTAAAATGTGGTTCAATATTACTTTTCTTGGGAATCGCATCACTATTATTTTTTTTTTTTTTGTTAAAATGCTTTTATTAGGTAAAAATGATACATGAAATATACAATAAACGAGCATAAAATAATGTTATAAATAAAAAAAAAATTATTCATCACATTCGTCAATAGCCAACACAGGCCATGTGTCAGATAAAGATTTGTAATTATATTTAGCTATCAAAATGCCGATTTTTTGGCGTAAAATAAAGCTGGGTGAGTATTTAGTTTTGGGGGATCTGTTTCCTTTGTAATCAACGAAACAATATAGATGTTCCCATTCATCGTTAAAATAATATGTTCTTTTTCTTTTACATTTATCCATGAAGGGTTTTGAAAGAAAAGAATTATTTTGGATTATACTTGGTAGTTTTAAATGCACGGTCTACGGGTGGTCTTTCGAAATACGATCACACACTAACAAAAAATACGTGCGTGTTATTAGAAACGCTCATATCATACATTTACATTAGTCCAGCGAGGGCGCATTAAAAATCGATCGGGGGCGCCCGCGGACGCCGCGTTGCCTACTCCTGATCTAGATCGTCATTTATAACTATGACCTAAAATTATGGTAATACAAGCTTATTAGCTAGCCTTTTCGGCGAAGTAAATATACTCGAGTTACGGTTAATATTTTAAAAAAATTCTGTTAATCAGAGCATTTACATATGGTCACGTCTTAATCTCCATAGTTTACTTAATTATATTTTTAAACCCGTGCCAGAAGGTATTTTGCATTTTTACACCGCCCAATGCAGGCCTCTAAATCAAGGTAGTTAAGGTGGCTTGCAACACAAAATGTTAACGCTTTTAAATTCGTTTAGGAACGTATTGTGCCCCGCATTTAATTAAATTTTCGCTTGATAGAATATTCAAATGTGCTAAAGAATAATATATATTTCTCATTTTTTTATTCCAATGTTATTCAGTAATTTTTACATTTTTGCCAAGGTACTTTAAAAAAATTAATAAAAGCAAGGTTTGAACTTTGAACACCAAATGTCAATTGTATAAGTTTTATGTGCACCATAGACTAATAATACTTTAAAAGGGGATTTTTAATTTTTTTATAAATCAACTTGCTCTTTGGCTTGGCACTCATTTTAAATTTAATGACTCGGTTATTAAATTATTGAGCCTTACAGATATGATAGAGGGAAGTTGTTAAAGATAAAAAAAGGAATCAATTATAACGTAGATGCACCAACATAATTTGGGGAAAAGTTGCTATATATGGAAAAATAAAAATATGTTAGTAACGACTTTTGTTTAAAAATAACACTGAAGATCGTATAGAAGTCTACCATAGGTAAAAATTTGAAACCTACACATGATTTACTAGGTTAAGAGGACAATTATGTGCTGCAATATCGCAGACAAGATATAAATCTGTATCTGATAAAGCAATCGTATTTTGAGTGGGGGTCAAAGGAGCTCATCAGGAAAGGAGCACACTTTGTTATTATAACCCAAACCCTTACCCTAACCCATATATTTACTTGTTATGATTTCACTAGGACATGTTAATATAAAATATTTTGTGCTAAGACAATATGTTAAATTCATCCTGAGCAATCATGACGAGTTTCGCTTCTATTTCTGTGCTCCTTTGACCGGTTCCCGTATTTTTTGAAACGATTAAATTGTAAGCATGTGGCTTGATTGGCCAATAAATTTTAACTTTACCACCTAAAGAAGCTAAAGGTGTGCTTATAGTAGTTATAAGGCTAAAAAAATTCTTTCTAATTTAGTATTTTAAATTGAAAACTGAGCATTTTTAGACTTTGTACTGGCCATATTTTTAATTTATTAGAGCATTCAAATAGCATCCCAAAGATAATTTTGGGTGCCAACATAAGGGTAAAAAATGCCCCAGGGTTAACACAATTTCTTCTTTTTACAATTTTTTCATGAAATTTAAAAGTTTTGGGGGGAAAGTAAAGACAAATTATCTGAATGTTTGATTAACATAGAAAATATAATAGTATCATAATGCAGACATAAGAATTTTTGATATTTTGCTTAGAACTTAATCTCTTGGACAAGCAATATTAAAGCTTACTTTGCACGATAAAGATGTGGCGGGTAAACATATATGACAAAATGCAAATTTAGGCAAAGCAATGTATCAAAATTCAGAATTATGTTTATATAATTGAATATATAGTTGAAAATGTAATAGCTAAGCTTTTTAATTGAATAAAAAAACCTTTAAGGCTGAGAAAAAGTCCCTAATGTGTTAAACAAATTGTTATTAGAAAAATGAAACAAAAATAATTTGCTATAATTGCTAAGCCATTTAATTTTAGACATTAATAAACAACTATTTTAATAAGACTATCAGCAAAATTAATTGTCATTGAAAAATATATTAATATACAAAATAAAATTATGATATAATATTATAATATATTGGTATAATAATAGATAAATAAATAAAATTTCTTAGCACTATTTTATTAGTGTTTGTAAAGCTGTGGTGATTGCATATAGATCCTTATCTAAAGTGACAAGGTAACCTATCAAATGTCAATGTAAAAAATTATTCATCTACCAGTATTTCCTGAAATTAATGCAACGATTGTCAAAACAATAGTATCTTTATTAAATTGAATAACCTTAAATTTTGCGATTTAAGTAAGGTTAATTTACTTGGAGCTTATTATAGACACTAATCAATTTCTTTATTTCCCCCAAGCCTACTTTACTTATTTGCTGAACCGTAAGGTTAAAAACGTTTAAAAACTCTGGTGTCTGTATTTCTTCGGAATTTTCGTTAAAGGCTACATCAACAATATCAAAAATACATTTATAATATTAAAAAACAATATGCATTACCTTGCAAAATTAATCCACCATCAAAATCATGATAAGATATACCGCATATACCAGGCACACTTAAGATTATATTTGATAAAATTATTATAATTACCTTGAAACATATTCTTTAAGGTATTTTTCAATTTCCTAGAGCTTGTAATTATAAGCAGCATATTATGTCTTACCATTTTTAAAAATTCACCTGATTTTATAGTTTTTATTCAAATAATATTGCATTTTATCTCTAAATAGTCAACGATTCGCATACAAGTCATCGCCTCATCGGCATGTGTACTATCGGATCCCATTTATGATTGGGCTTATTAACTTGTGCATTAATATATTTCTATTAAATCAAGGATTAATTATATTGCGAAAAATCCTTTCAAGCTCATGTTGTCATTACACTGCACTACCCCTCTAACCTACTCTCCCCTCTCTTGCCTGCGCGCACGCTAAACCCAGGTTAGCATTTATTAAAGCTTATTGCCCGTATTGACCTGTTTGGCTATACGCCGTATCTCCTATAAGCAAAATTTATAAGGTCGGATTTCCTAGATGGACAAATATTTTTGCTGTTTGCGCTTGAGATGAATAACTGGTTGGTTACCGGAACGTCGCATGTATTTAGATAATAGGTTATCCCATCCTAGTCAGATCCAAGGTTAAGGGTGGTGGAGTTCATGGCTCTCAGGTGATTATGGCAGGCGGTCTTGCATTTTATGAGCCTGGTTAAAATGTTGTTACACTTAAATGGTGTCGCGGATGCCCATCGGAGCCGATGGCTGGCGTGGTATCTAAGTTACTGATAACACTCAAATACTGATTTTGTGAAATAAACCGGAAAACTGTTAACATTAAGTCTTTCGTGGTGAAACACGAATATATTCTTTTTTTCCCTATACGTCAGGTTTTTGAGGAATTGAGTTCAAAGTTGCAAAAGGAGCGCTTTTGCCCTTTTTGGGGGTGTATAGAGAGAAATCGACAAATTTAAATTAATATTTCTTGGTGGTAAAACAGTTATATAGGAAATTCACACAAAAACAAATTTACACACAGATTAATTTTAATTTATCTTAAAATTCCACTTACTCCCTATTTTTATATCACAAAATCGCCCCAGACTTGGATTCTCCCTCCCTTCCCTATCCCATTGGTTTCTATGCATATAAAAGCATGTAAATACCCTATGTGATGTGGGGGTAGTGTTGTGTATGATAGTAGCTACTATTTCCACACTTCCTTCACCCTTTCATCAATCAATCGGCCCTCACCCTAATAACAAATATTAGTTTTTACAGAAGTGGTCTTTTGACCATTTAAGGTAAAAACAAGTCTGCGTGAAATGCCGGTAAGTTTATTGTTAACCGCTGCGATAAGCCGTTGAAATTGAAACATTAAAATACCCACACAACCTTCCTTTAAAATACAAAAAGACAATGGATTTACCAGCATTTAAGCGTCATGCATAAGTCTAATTTGTATAGGCTTATGTAACAAAGATCTAATGGAACAACTATAGCTAATGTTCATATCATTTAAAAAAGGGTTTAAGGCAGGGTTTCTTTCAGAAAAAATGCTCCGGGGGGGGTATTTTCAACCGGGGGGGGGGGGGGGGGGATGGGGTAAAAAAACTTTTAATTGCTAAACCATTTTGTATTATATTTACTGATTTTTATTGGTGATATAAGTGATATATAAATAGATACATACACGCATAATCATTAAATAAATACATTTAATATTTTAACGGGCAAGTGTTCTTTTAAGAAAGTATGTTGTAAAGAGAACAGACAGAGCATAAAGCCCCCCTAAGGCTTCATCAAAAATTAGCCATTTATATTTAGATGTCCATGAAATCATAAATTTATTTATATTATGGTTTAAGTTTTAAATTTGGCCCATGTTTTTCACTTTCAGAGACTGAGCAATAGTAGAGCTGCCAATACACTCATCTTTATCAATATATATTAATAAAATAAAAACAACTTGCATAATTTTAATTACCAGCATTTTTATCATAAGAAAAAGAAGAGACAGTTTTCCCCACTCCAGCAGAATTACAATTTTCATCTTGACCTAAAACATGAAAATATATATAATACTACTATATTAAAACCAAAATCTTTATTGCCTCTTTCATAGTTCATGTGAATTTCACTGCTGGAAGCAGAATAATATCTGCCTTTAACTTATATATATTTAAAATATCTAATGCTTAAAAATAATTACCATAATTTCCCATAGTAAGGGATAAAACAAAAGTTTTTTTTAATTCAGTCCCATCTTTACCTATTACAAACAAACATATTCATGTATTATTGTATATAAACACAAATACCCATACATAATTAAAATTATTCCAAATTAAATCATATTTACCATCTTTTTTATTAGGCTTTTACTTTTTACTAGAGTATTGTAAAAGAGTACTTTTATATTTACCAGACATCTGCAATTCAAAATAAGCATATTATATAAATAAAAAACAAACAATATAATCTATTATTAATAAGAATTCTTTGTAAATTTATAAGTAAGATAGTGATTTAATAATTCTAAAAGCATTTATTTATGTTTATTTACCTATTGATATTTTTTAATTAAAGATAATTTGTAACTTTCAAGATTGTAAATTAGGGTTCACAGATGTTGAAAAATGGTGTCTTTGAATGATTTCCACCTAATTTGTAAAAAAAATTTAATTTCGCCAATTTTATATTTTTTTATTGACAAATTAAAATAATTTATTGAATTTCAATTTTAGCCTATTAAGATAATTTATGACTTCATGATGGAACTTGAGTTCATGCTTCCTTCAATCAAAACTCTCATGGGGGCTATTTGAAATTGCCCGAGGGGGGGAGGGGGGGGGTTATACTTCCCCCCCGGGCTCCCCCCTGAAAGAAACCCTGGTTCAAGGGTTCGCCTTAATATTTATAAGATTAAACTACCTTCATTTTTAGACAACTAGTTAAAACTTTTTCAACTTTTAATAGTTTCTTGTTCTCTAGTTAAACGTGGATGACATTTCCAGCACCTTTCAATAATATCAAAGAAAAATTCAGAGGTGTTGGTTTGTGTGCGCTCGCTCACTTATATTGTTAAAGCCTTAAGATTAAAGGTTTAAATAAACTACCGACACTGCTCATGTCATCAAAAAAGTGAATTTACATTCCTCATTAGTTAATAAATAAAAAAGAATGTTAAATGATTATTTAATAAAATGCACATAGCACTAAATTGCTTTAACGTCACATTGTTTTATGGATTTTGTTAATAATATATTTTTTAAAATGCCGTTTTTAGTGATGCGGAAAAATCGAGAAAAATCTCGGTCTTGTCTCGTCGCGTCTCGAAAAAAGGAGACGAGAATTTGAAAAATGGAGTCGAGATCGAGACGAGAATTTTGATGTCGAGACGAGACGATACGAGATTTTTTCGGCGAGATCTCGACTTTTTATTGATCTTTAGATTTAAGTAAATTATTGTGTATTTTAATTTGCATGATTTTTATTTATGTGGTTTATAACGCCATTGTAAACATGCAATAACTAAGGGCTATAATTGATGATAGTTATCAATGGACTAAAACGTCTGCCTTAAATATGTTAAGGTCTGCTTTGAAGCTTTAGCCAGGGTTAATTAAGGGTCTTAATTTGCTCAATTATGCAACTAAGTCCTATAAGCGAACTTATAATTTTCTAAGTCTATTTATAGTCGACAGACACAGTGAATTTGATACAAATGTTGTAAATTGCTAGAACAATCAAGTTTAACTTTCTATACTTCAAATTATAGTTTTTTTAGTCTGCACTTTTCATAGAGAATGTTATCTTTATGAATTAATTCATATATTTATATTGTCAATGAGATGTCGTGTCCCGCTAAATCTTTAATAAGTTTGTGTATTAAAGTTTTTCAAAAAATATAAAAATTTGCCGTTTGAATTTTTTAACACTTATTTAATATTTTTAATAAAACAGGAGAAATTTTTATTCCATATATTTTTTTTTTGAAAAGTCGAGACGAGACCGAGATTTTCATAATCGCTCCCGAGACGAGATTTTGTTTTCGAGACCGAGACGAGATCGAAATACTAGCCGTTTTTTTTTGTTTTACAAGTTTAATATTATTCCATTAAATTTTAAAAACACTTTAATTAACGAAAATCACTATGCTCTATATAGCCTTTTCTTATTTGTGCACACTTTAAAATGGCTGAAAAGCGGCACACTTATTTAACGTTGATAAGCACTCTATCTAGTCTATAAAAGCAACAAGGTTTCAAAATAAACATATATATACTATTTAAATATACTATCTCAATAAAATTCTAAATTTTTATTGGTATTACTTTTTTATAAATCAACTAAAGTGCTACAAAATGCCTTTAGATCATAATACCCTGCCACATTTATGTGACACGACAAGCTTTCAATTTTTAAATTATTAAAAATTGTATCCAATGTTAAATTGGCGTTTAATATAAGCGCACACACTCAACTTTACCATGATATAAATCATTAATATCGTCCTCAAAGTGCATTGGCATAAGATCTTAAGAAGCGCTATATATTTAACAATATTATGAAGATCGCGACTGGACATAATTATTTTGTGCATATACAAATATAAATACGGGTTACGAGCGATAGCAAAGCGAGCGTAAAGTGACTTTAACGAGATAAACACGTGTAGGGAATAACAAACGCTTAAAGGAGGCACTCGTACGAAGATAAGATTTTCCAAAAGTGCTACCCTTGACCTCTTTTATGGATTATATACACATTTTGATTGAGAGCTCACCAAAACTACAAAGGTTTTGTAATATTTTGGGATTGTTATTTAAACAGTTCCAATCCCTGCAACGGAATCATTTAGGTAAAGTTCACTCTGAAAAGGAAGTTTTAACGTAGAGTGGCTCGAGAATTGGATAGTAAGCTTTCCAAAGCTCGATCGAAGTGGTTGTCGTTACGGAGGAGGGCCCGTTCAATTTCTAGCACGGGGAACCCGAGGGCCATGAGGCGATCAAGTCCAGATAGAAAAGCGCGAGCCTTGCCCTCATCCATCTCATTGAGGAAGAGAGCGGCTTGACAATCAGCTTTTGAATGGGTGCCGGTGTGGTCGAAGAGCGAATTAACGCTACACAAGTGGTCTATGATGGGTTTGGGATCGAGCTGAGTATGCGGACTATTTATCGGGGTTCCAATGTGTTCCACAGCCTTAGCCGCATATCTAGCCTCGAAACCCATGGATACCACAACGGCTAATAGTTCTTCACGCCGTTTCCTCAACAAAGTCGGGCTGAGTGCGTAGTGCACCGCGGTCGGATGCGTCTGATAATGTTTACGAGCCCCTTTGGATTTGGTCGCGATCGTTTGAGGGAGAGGTCGGGGCAATAGTTTCACGACGGATGGACGATATTCTTCTTTAACTGTATTCGTCCGTTGACGCTCTTTGTCGGGATGATGAAATTCTCGGGATGCACCCTTGGGTTCGTCCCCATCCTCTTGGGCAGCTAAGTTTGAAAGACTTTTAGAACTTTTCAACCTTGTAGCTAGGGTTGGGGGAGCGGGAGAGTGGGCTTTATTCTTTTTATGTGTGGTGCGAGCTAATAAAAATTCCATGTCTCTACTAAGGTCGTGTCTATCGCTTAGCGTTAAATTTTGAAGCCTTTCGCTGCTCATATCATCGAAATTTGACGAGGGCGGCCTATTAACGTTGGCCTTGGAATGGAGCGATGTGCTTTGATTTTCGAATGTTGATGCGTTTTCATGCGGCGCTGGGCTAGATTTTAATAACGGTAACGATGGTTGTAGGGGGTAGGAATTAGATAGATTTGGATAATGGTTTAAAGATTGAGCTTGATCATATATTGTGTGGGGAATTGAATAAGTATTAACAACATTAAACTCGTCTTTAGGTGTTTTTCCAACTCTGTAAGATAGATAAGGATTATTGTTTTGAAACGATTGCACCTTATTAGATGTAAATGGCATATTAGACACATCATTGTTCCTACTAAGAGAAGTGTTGTTCACTGAGAATTCAGGCCTCATTGGATAAGTATAACAAGTTGAAATGTTTGGTATCCCAATTTGTGGATTATTTGATAAACTATTGGGTGTACGCATTTCATGATTCATGAATGTGGAACTACTATTTTTTGTAATAACATTTTCTGTCTTGTTTATACCAGGCATATTATAGTTTTTTGGGTTTGTTTGTAAAATATTTTTAAGTTCTTCCATTTCATTAACAGTTTGTAACTCAACATCATCAAATGGACTTGATGATTGTGCAATAAACTCTTCAAAATCTGTATATTTAGGCAATATTAATGGCTTGCTCTCATTTGGCATCTCATGCTGTTCAATTGAATTTACCAAATAGTTTTGAGTATTGCAGATTGAAGTGGATATAGATGATGAAGAATTATTTTGTGCAAGCAAATTAGCAATTGAGTCATTTTTAAATGCATTTATATAAGTTGGTATTGGCTTTAACAAGTTATGGATTGTATTATAAACAGTTGAAGAGAAAGAGGTATTTGAATTCATAGATGTATTAACTTGGTGATAATTTACAGGGTTTTCAGATATTTCAGGGGTATGAAAATTACTCCCACCTTCCTCAGATGTAATAACAATGCCAGTATTAATTGTATCATCACTCTTTTGTTGGTTATTACATGTGTTTAATACCTCAAGAGGGCTTGTTGCCTGGGTAAGTAGATTTAAACAAATTCTTTCAAATCCAAAATCATAATTAAAGTCCAAACTATTGTATAAATTGTTAGCATCATTTGCAACAATATATTTAGATTCAATACAGTCAAGGGTTGAGCATATGTCATTATCTATTACTCTCATCTTGATACCATTTAAATAATCCATATTATGTCAAGCATAGGTTTACAAATAAAGTAAGGAAGTAGTAATCTGTTAAAGTAAATGATAACAATTTGAGATAAAATTACATATTAAACAATGTTCCATTCTAAATTTTTGTTTAGTTAAATAAATTAAATAAATAACGATGAATTGATTAATATAAACTCACTTCGAAAGCTATACTTGGAATATATATTACTTTTTTTCATATGTTTTTGGAACATGGCCATAACGTATAATATAAATACTGCAATAAAAGTTTTTGTTGTTTTATGGTTCTATTTGGATAAAGTAAATTTTTAAATTATACTATAATAATGAGGTTTGTAGAAATGTCCATGCTACTAAATAATTAACAAGCGGTTATGCAAACATAAAAAAATAATCAGGGTAGTTATCACATATTTTATTCGTAAACAGAACATGGTTAAGGAAAACCTGCAAAACAAAACTATTATGCAACATGGATAAAACGCGTTCAACTTATCAAATATTGCCAGTAAATTATTTACAATTTCTTTATCTCTATTATTTAGGGAAACGCCTGTTCAGTTAAAACACTTATTAGTTATAAAAGTTTTGAGCCCGAATGATACTAAATATTAATTTGGCTTTAAGCCAAACAGATTTTTGTTTTGCAATAAGCTTTGATGCAGGCGCGTAGTCAGGATTTTCTCGAGGTGAAGGAAAAATAAAATCTATGTCGACTCTTTAATTTATAATGTAACAAATATAAACTTTGCGTACAATGTATGCGAAACTTCAAGGCGCTATATAACCAGCTTTAAAAAAATCTCTTCTCTTTATCAATCAGAGCATTTTCTATCTCCTTTATACCTTAAAAGGACATGGACCTTATGCAAGCTATTCAAATGGCAAAAAATATTGTTATTTAGTTGAAATCAAAGACATGAAAAGTTTATCAAATTTTTAATGGCGGTAGCGGTAACCAAAGCAAAATTATGAGACTGATAATTCTCAAGTTGTTAATAAGCAAAATTATACATTCACTTAATCTACTGACTTGACATTTTTTAGTACAGCTAAATGAACGGTGTTCAGATAGAAACAAAACAAGTTGTAGCTAATTTCCAAATACTCTTTACATATAATTCAATTTTACCTGAAACAGAAAGGAATACCCTAGCCCAATTTTAAATGAATCAATTCGAATTAGCAGCAGAACCAGGGTCAGGTGTTTTCAGGGGGAAAAAATCTTCTATACAAACTCTTTTCATAATTTACAATCGAATGCGGAAAAATTATAATGGTGGGGTGCAAGCTTTAGTCGAAAATACAATTACAAAAATTAAATGTATAGATTATGTTGTTAGGTCCTTATATGTGTCTTAAAATCTTTTATGCAACTAAACCATAATAATTAAATCCAGTGATTTCCATACACGGATCAATGCCATCCGTTTACTTATAGCGCGTTTTTATATTTTTTATTCGTGTATATGATAATTATAATTATTTGTTTCTAAATAAAATTATGACTAAAAAATGTAAAAAAAAAAAATTTTAATTAGTTATTAATAAAAAAAATTTAAATTTGGCCGAGGGGACGGAAAAGTCCCGCTTTCCTCCCCCTTGGCTACGCGCCTGCTTTGGTGAATGAGTGAAAATGAGTGACTTTTCTTAGAATTATAAAATAGAGTTATATATATATTAGTAAGTGTCATTATAATAATCAAATTAAATCAAAGTATATACTATTTATAGCAGGAATAAACACCATTCAAAATAAATCGAGGTCAAGTAGCTATTCAAATCACTACTAGAGGTTAAGAGGCATATGTAAGTATTTAAATTAAAACGCTAAAAAAATAATAAATCCCGACAAAGCTCATATACGAACAAGCACATAGGTATTCAAGTAAATTTTCTATCAGTAGACAATGTAAAATTTGATTCAATCCTTTAATAACGATTCTGAATTAAAAGAGCATTCAATAAGGGCTGCAAAGAAATTAACTAAGGGTCAAAGCGCTGACACTTGTAAGAACACATTTTTTACATGATTATATTATTTATTGAGAACAAATTATTTTGCATAGTTTTTTATTCAAAGTGCAAAGTTTTTATTGCCATTTTCCAAGTTTTTTATTCAATTTGCCAAGTTTTGAATTAAATGTTAAGTTTTTTATTAAATGTTCAGATTTTTATTTATTTGCTCAGAGATTAATTATACTTGCCAAGTTTTTTTATGCAAAGTGGTTTTAATTTTTAATTAAAACGAGATAGGTGCGGGTATCGAACCTGCGAGGTACGAGCTATTGAAGCTGCTAGTCAGACGTTCAATCCACTGAGCTATTACACCTCAAAATATTTTTGGTTATATCACTTATATATAGCAGCTATAACATTTTATTAGGTTTTTATATATATTATTTTAATAAATGATTATTAAAGGCATCATTTTGTTTGTTTTTAATATACTTTGATTTATGTACTTAATATAGACAATTTTTATTATACAAATAGAGTAATAACTTACAACGATTATAAAAGCTCTCTAAGGTTTCCACAGATAAAAATAATTTTTATAAATACGCGATTTAAATGAATAATTTATAACTATTATTAAAGCTCTCTAGCGTTTCCACAGCTCAATAACACTTCTGTGCAAAATGTAATATAGGCAAAATGTAATATAGGCAAGGGTTAGGGTTAGATTTAGTGATTTTAATAACAACTGAGCATATTTTGAAAAAAAACGAAATATTTTTTTGAAAAAAACTGAATATTTTTTGAAAAAAAAACTTAACATTTTTTGAAAAAAAACTGAATATTTTTTGAAAAATTACTGAACATTTTTATTTACAAAAAAACTGAGCACTTTTTAATTAAAATCTGAGCATAAAAAAAACTGAACATTTTTAATTAAAAATCTGAGCAAGTTGAATTAAAAACTGAGCACAAACAACTGAGCATTATGGAATTTTTCACTATGCATTTAAATAACACCCTATTACTACTTAGATGATATTCTTGTAGTGAGAGCTAAGCACGATAATAACTTGTTGGCTGTGTTGAAACGAATCCAAGAACGAGGATTGATGATGCGAAAAAACTGAAATAAAGTTCAGTCTCGTCTCCAGAAATTGAAAATTGACTCGAGATCGAGAATTCTGATACGAGACAATACGAGATTTTTTGGGCAAGATCTAGTAAATTTTGTAAGGTTTATAAAATTTTAGTAATTTTAATTGTCTATTTTTATTTTGTATGATTCACATTCACATTATGGTATAAGAGGTAAATAAATATTTTTGGAATATATTATTAAAAAAACACAAAAGTAAAGTAAATATTAAATCTTTATTCAAAAAATTAAAGTTTTGGTAGTTTCAGTTTATTGACTCTTAAGGTATGTGAAATTTAGTAATATATTTATCACATATTTAAATTAGTCTTTCGATCTCGGCCCCGAAAGCAAAATCTTGGCTCGTCTCGGGAACGATTATGAAAATCTCGATTTCGTCTCGTCTCGGTCTATAAAAATCTCGCTCGTCTCCTCTCAACAAAAATTCGCGACTTGTCTCGACTTTTAGAAAATAAATTATACGAAACAAAAATTTCTCCTGTTTTATTAAAAATATCAAATAAGTGTTAAAAAATCAAAATGGTAAACCTTTATGTTTTTACCTTTATATTTTTAAAAAACCAAAATACACAAGCTTTTTAAAGATTTGGCGCGAAATGACATCTCATTGACAATATAAAGAAAGATATGAACTAATTCACAAGGTTAACATTTCTATTCTATGGAAAGTGCAAATTGAAAAAACGTTAATTAAATTTGAAGTGTAGAAAGTTAAATGTATAGTACAAATTATAACATTTGTATCAAATTCACTGTGTGTGTACAATATAAATAGACCTAGAAATTTATAATTTCACCTATATTTGACCTAGTTACATATTTGTGCAAATTCAGACCCTTTTTTAACCCTGGTTTGTGCCTCAAAATAGACAAACATTTTTAAAGCAAACGTTTTAGTTCATTGATATTACCACCATCAATCATGCTATAAAGCTATAAACCACAAAGTGCGAGTGACTTCTAATCATATTATTATTTAGAGAATTGATAACTAGTTGCACATATTAAAACGCTGGAAAACAACAATAAAACAGCATTATTAAAGGATTAAGAATATAAGTTTTTAAACTAAGTGCAGGTATTTGATTTAATGAATCATAATAATAAAATATATATCTTAAATAATTAACTTCCAATTCTAACTAACTAAATAGTTATTTATTTAACACAGTAAAAATTGGTGTATTTATTTTATATTGCGCAATTGTCACAATTATAGAAATTATTAGTTAATTCGAATGCACCTGACAACTCCAGTCTATAATGTGAAAAGTAATGCATATGACAAAACAATGTCCTCATATAATGTGTTATTAAGGTTAAAAATTTAGGGGGTATACTATTATTTGAAGCGTAAAATCTTTTAGAAAACTTGATTAAATCTATTACGGTGTCATCTATAACTCAATTTTACTTTTGAAATCGTTAAGCAGGCACGAATGACGCTAGGGTGCTCAAAAAATCTCGAGCCACCTTAGCTTAACTAACATGGGCGTAGCCAGGTGGGGGGCGACAGGAAAGGGCGGCTACCCCACTCTAAATCCAATTTTTTTTCAAATTTATTAAAATTGTGGCTGAAATTTAAAAAAATAATCTGTTTGCCCCTCCCTAAAACATTATTGCCTCCCACTATCCCAATGCTGGCTACGCCCATTAATTATTTAAACGAATTGATCACCAATTTAATATTACTGTCTCCTGCAGGATAAGGAAGTGCGAAATTTAAATATGCTTTAGTCCATCAGAACTCATTCTAAGCCTAACTTTAATATTAAATCAAGCTAAGGATACAAATATGTGATAAATATATTATTAAATTATTTACATACCCTAGGGGCTATCCATACTTAGGTATATGCCTCATTTTAATTTTTTGCAAAAATGTATAATATTAACACTTAGGTATTTTCATAATATCAAATATATTCTAATCACATTATTTACATTTAATACCTTATATAAAATTCATGCGAATTAAAATATACAATATTTACTAAAATCTAATGGTCATAAAAAACCGAGATCTCGCCAAAAAATCTCTTATCGTCAGACCGAGATTTTTCTCGGTTTCGCATCACTAATTTAAAGGATACAATTATTTTATGAGCAGCATATATTTTTAAACAGGGGACAGCTAGAGCAACATCTCAAAATTAAAAAAAAAACAAGCGAACAAAAATTTATAATACTTCTTGAGGCAGATGTCTAAAAGACTGGCTACTTGTACCCTATAAAAACTTTATATCAAATTATTTGTAGTCAAACATCAATTAAACCGCAAACAAAGATATATATAGGTTGCACTTGGTGTAATAAAATATTAAATCGACAATGTAAATAATATGGGCATTTAGGGTATTAGGATAATACCGTTTCAATATAAATAAAATATCGTTCAAATCATTATGTCGAATAAATAAAATATTTATATAAAATAGAAGAAACTGCTATGCCACTCGTTTTGCATATTTGATATAAGTTATAAAAAACGCGCGTCGAGAGCATCCTGTCCTATACAAGAATACGTATTTAACCCGTTGAAAGAGCGATTTATATCCATTATCAACTGCCTTTCGAATGGTACTCATTGATTTAAGATCAATTAGTAGACCACACTTTCACTCCTTATATCTATTGTGCTATACTTAGCGGGGTAAATATAAAAGGATAAGTGGTCGCGTCGCGAGTAACATAAATTTTTCCATCGTGCTTGACAATTCTCAATGCGAATGAGCTGTACGCTATTTGCAAAATGACAACGGTAAAAAGTGGAAAAACACTGTTTCGTATATCACGACCTTTGAGAGTTAAATAAATATAAGCCGATTAGGAGCCATTGTGCTGCCAATGCTACATATTAATTGATGTTTTCATCAATCAAATTTACAAAAACGACTGGTGTAAGAGGGAAACAAGGGGGGGGGGTGTGTGTTTGATGTCGATGTAGTGTCAAAATGAACGAAATATCAATGATACAATATAATTATAAATATAATGTGTTGGTTTTCAACGTGGAACGGCCACTTGCCAAACTATGAGATGAGCCATTTCGCCCGATTCCGATTGGGCGGTGGCCATCCTTAATGGGAGAGATGACGTGGCACGTCTTTTGCAAGTGGCAGCCATATTTGATGCCCTAATAGACGTGTCTCCTACTTCCGGTTCCCGTTCTTCCCCGAGGACTGCCTCAATTTCTTCCACGTTTCGATCGGTATCGTCTGCGCCCCCGCCCAGTCCCAAATTATCGTCTGCGACTTCGCAAATTTCTTCCTCCATATCGGCTATACGATCTTTTGAACGAACGGTAATAATAACAATCATTAAATAATTTACGAAGCGATACATTTATCAACTAACAAATTTACAACTGTTTTGGTAAGAGTTTTAGGTAAAAGCGATAAAAAATAAAAGTTGAAATAAAGAAATTCAATTTTTATCCAAACAGGTTAAATCACTTTTCAAATGTTTTCTTCTGTATTTTTTTGTGCGAGAAAAGGTTGCATTTTTTTTTGATTTGTCAGATCGTTTCAATAGTAAAATCGTTATTTAATTTTAGCCGACGTTAGAGTTAAAACAAAAATCAATCACAAAAAATGTTTCCTAACCGGGCTATTTAGAAATCAAAATTTAATATAAGGCTATGGCTTGTTCATAGGTCAAAATAATAAAAAATAAGATTTTTAAAATGGATATCAAAACTGATTTCGCAATATATGTAACTTTGTTTACGTGAAAATAAGCATTTTAACCATAAAAAAATAATACTGCGTTTTCATGGGCGTAGCCAAGAGTAGTCACCATGAAAAAGCAGCTACTATCCACTAAATTAAGTTTTTCATAAATTTATTAAAACCATGGCTTAATATTTATAAAATCATATGTTTGTCGATCCCTAAATTGATCCCGCCTACGCTCCCTTAGTTTGATCCCTGGCTATGCCCATGTTCGTTTTTGACACGAACGACATATACAACTCACTCATTCTAAAATCGACGTAACCCTCGCCTCCCGAAATAACGAGGTAATTCGCAACAGGCAAAGATGATTCGGACAGTTTGTTGGCGATGTGATGATCTTGGTCCATTGTAATCGGATTGTTTTCGTTATTATCTAAAGACCATACCGCATTAAAAATGTAATTGCGAGGCCTATAAGCCTAAAAAACCTGATCGGGGCATATCGAAAGATTATCGAAACTTTTTCTTCCCAAAATACAAAGCCTACATATCCATCCAAGAATACAAATTTATTTTGTGTAACTGCTACAAAATATATAATTTTATCCTCGTCAATGTTTAAAGAATGATTAAAAGGTTTTTCTTCAATTTTAGTTGCTACCTAATTAATATTTTTTTTTATCAATAATTACTAATTTGCTGACAATTCTGATATAATACATACAGACCGTTGTTAATACTTTATAGTAAAGAAAGTGGGATTAAAATGTTTAAACTCGTGAAACCTTAGTTAAATTAAAATAATATAAGCGATTTACTCGGGACCGCGACGAAAAATTTGACGGCATCCTTGTGGCCGTGGAAAGAGAACTGAGCATTAGCCATATCGCAGTATGGAATAAATGTGCCCGGGGTGAGGGTTTCTGTGATTGGGTTTTTGTAAACTAACCTCACGGCCAATCCAGGTCCTCCCCCCTGGGATGTTGAAGACTTGGAGCTATTTAATTTATGTTCCGACTCTAAAAACATCGATGTAGATTCCATTTTAAAATATGTTAAAGTGATGCATAATTTTCATATTAGGCTATGAATCTACACAAACTGGCGCGAGTTAGATTTAGAGAACGGTGGCGTCTTAACAAGATGTTATAAAGTCTTAAAATATTCCGCCCTTTAATAATGATTAATATTAGAATAGAGTTGAATTTTAATTAAGGGTTCTGATTCTCTGAATCAGTCGACTTCTGTTAGCACTTCCTGTCAAGATTATTTCGTATTGCTTATACGTTATAATTAAAAAATGGGTTAAATTGGGTTTCATGACTAAATTAATAGATCAAAGATGACGTATAAATTTAGGCCTTAAACCTGTATTAGAGCTCAGTTTTGTGGAATAATCCTAATGTTTTCCCTAATAGCAGTAATTTTTCAAATTGAAACCTATACGGGGTAAGCATAAAAATACCAATTTCTTGTTCATAATAATAATTCTTTCTTTTATATAATTAGTTTATTAAGCTAATCGTTTACATAAAAAACCATAAATATAGAGAGGCTTAAAAATTTATTTTAAAAGTTTATTATTTTATTGATTTTCTATGTTAATACGTTTTTTGTAACTTTTTAATAATCTTAAATGATGCATATGTTTTACCGAATGTATAAATACTAGAAAATACCCCGCAAAACTGGAAATTGCACCAGCCAAACAACAATATTAGAGGCTGTTGTGGGTCAAATACGTTGTCCATTACCCTACCCTAGCAATCATCATTAACCTTTCCTCTTCCCTTACACGCGTTATTGTATAGTAATAAATTACCATCGCCTCGTGTAATCAGGATGAGAGTGAATTAATTTTATAACCCGAACTTAACTAAGACGGGACAAAAATCAGACACACACATCCATCACACTAGTATTATTTGGTTGGGAGAATCGCTCGTGTTCTCTCGAAATAAATACGCATTTATCAATTTACGTTTTCACATTTGACAAGAGCCCCCCCCCCTTTTTCGCGATTAATTTTAAATTTATGTAAGAAGAAATCGCTTTTCGATTAATTAATCTTAACCCTAACTGTTAGTGTATTTGGTCTTACAATTGATTCTTTTTACTTAATTTCTAAAGGCCAAAACATGTTGCATTGAATTCGCATGTAATAATTGATTAATAATGTATAAATATATATAGTCATTTTTGATCAAGAAACAAAAAAAAACCATAATATAAAATAAATGCGATTACCGGTGGAAAAAGGTATAGCCAGAATACAGCCGTTCCCAGTTCCAATCCATAGGCGATAGCAGGAGATGAGCATGCTAGTTATTCGAACGAAGGAAAACCCTAAGGCGTTCGAACCTTATTAAAGCGATGCAAAATTTCGTTAAAACAAAACAAACAAATTCGATTAATTATAAATTAAACTTATTTTATATTATTTTTTTGGTAGCCAGGTCGAAAATATAAATATAATATGGTACACAACTAATATTGATGAAATCTCCTCTCCTCGTTACATTTGGAACACCACTGGTTATGTTAAACAAAATTTGCAAAATTCCTTTTTTAGACACACAAATCAATTATAAAATGTGGATCACAGATTATTATGAAAAAATCTTGCTAGTCTTTTTCTTATTATTTGGTGTAATGACGGGCTACTTATTATTCATAATAAAAACATGATCTCTATACATGGTCAATGCCATAAATAACTAACAAACCCTAAATTCTAAATATAGTTTTAATGATGTTCAATAAACAAAAAGACCTCAAGTTTCACCAATCAATCTGCATGATGCTGCATTATAATTAATAAACGACTCATTTAGTATATTTCATTTTTTCCCCAACCTAATTTTCTCCAAATTTTCGCCATTATGATGTGTCAATCAATGTTAAATTATTATTACTATTAAAATGCATTGTCTAGTCGATATAAAATTATACCATACCCAACATTCTCGAAACGTAAGGTTGCACGTCGATATCTTGCAAATGAGTGTAATTGTGGGCGTGAAACAGGCGCAAAGTGCTGTCCAGACGAATGGAAACCCAAACACCGTCCCCAAAGCCTTGCATTTGCCTTATTTGACTCTCCTTGCGGGGATGCGCAGCGAATGAATGCTAGAAAATGGTATAAAAATGTGGCAGAAATATGTAAAAAGTTGCTTAATTATTTATAGGAACAACTAAAACCGTAAAAAGTTGAAGTCAACGCTCATCTTCTGAATAGCTAATTTCTAGTTTTGTCTAAAAATACGATTGATTTTTAATGAGCAAGTATTCATGTCTAATACAAATGCAAACTTAACTTATCTAACAAAAGTCAAATTGAATACAATGAAAATGAAACCCACACATATGAGCATATTTGACCATAATAAATTTTCAATTGCTAAACGCTGTATAAGTTGAGTGAGATAGACGAAAAAAGGCATTTACCACTATGGCAATTTTAGCGGGTTGTATGACGTAAACGTTATTTTGACATCCGCACCAAACCGACTGCCCCGATACGAGTGTCAGGCAGCGGGCCGCGCTAAGTTGCAATTTATCGGTCGATTCATTTTTTGCCTGACTTACGGGCGACAGCCTTAACAAGTGATAACGCCCAGTGTCCCATTGTCCATCTTATAATTTAAAATAATTTAAGTTTTAAGAAATGAAAAAAAACAACGCCTAAATGACTAGTGATGTTATTAGTGGCCCTAGGAGTGCGCGCATTAGTGTACAGTCGCAATTTGATGGTAAGCAAAAATATACCCACACCTGCAATGCCAGTGCTTTATTTGATTGGGAACTTGTCACAAAGTTACGTTGCAAACTCACCAATGATATATATTATTTTACATAGCCGCCGGGTGTGTTATAAACAGGTTATTTGATATTTTAGAAGATTTTTGAAGGCTATTTGATGTTTTTTACTTATAAACTGTGTTTTTGTCATAGTTTTACTTAGGTAAAATAGCACTTTTTAAATTTTTTCTCTTTTAACCTATTTGCAACTTAATAATACTTGTGCTAGTGAGAAATGATATTTATAAAGTTTACTTTAAGTTATATGGTGGTATAACTCACCTAACTGGCTAGGTTGTCGTGTTATTAGGTCAAGAAAGCTCGCCCTTCAGCTATAGGCCAAGGTTAGTAAAATATTAGATAACCTTGAAGTTGAACTAGAAAGCATTCTTATGATTGACTAAACTGATAATTAGTGAGGTATTTGGGTAAGTATACCGAGGAGTGCATATATTTTACATGTTTGGTTTGATTAAAAAGTATTAATTCTAATGCGAGCATGTGGGCTGTTTTTATCGAAAACGGCACACGTTTAATAACATTTATAGAGAACATTCCAGTAAAAATTGAAGGTCATTTTTGTGCATTTAACTCTTACTATACCCCGACGACTATAATTTGCTTTCACAAACGCTTTTGTTATTGATTATTGAATAAAACTTGCTATTTTTCAATGAAGTTAACCCGTTGTAATCTTATTTTTGGATAAAAATTCTTTTGTCATTAATCAACCTTGCGTTCGTTTAAAGACGGCGACGGTACCATCAGCTAGCGAGACGAACACGCGTCCCTTGTGATGCAGGATCGAGAGTATAGAATCTTTTAATTGGATGTAATGCAAAGATTTGTTCCACTGAGAGACGGAGGAATGTATGGAAATTCTATTGAGAGATAAAAAAGTCAACTTTAATGAAACCCAATATTTTATAAGAGGTCTAGCTATGTTCAAAGACAACTGTTTGATAAATAAAAAAAATATTAATAAAGGAGTCATTTTTAAAATCAGAAATTTTATCCTTTTTAGTTATTTTAGATGGATAAATTGATTTGCATTCCTAAAACTTTCATTAATATATTTTATACTGTCTAAGAAATGATTATGTCGTTAACTTAGCCATTCTCCCATTCCCTAAAGGAATTAATTAGTTAATTATTTTAATAAAATTAAATATCGTATTTACCACTACCCTTTAAATTAAGTCTTGCAACTGCCGCCGTAGTATACCACCCCCAAACGCCTTAACACCTGTTATAGTTTAGCGAGGATTACAAAATCCACAATAAACTACTAAAGTCCAAAAAATCCTCATCAATAAATCAGCACGAGTAATGCTACTCCGGAATTTTTTGATTAAAACTAAAGGGATTTTACATGCCATTCTGGGACCCGAGCCACATGGTCGGCAAGAGAGTGGTCATTTTTTCGGCCTCTTCCAAAGGCAAAGTATTGATATCTTGGCTACCATCCACCCCTTCCCCGACGTTAATGCTATTTTCGGCGTTGGACAAACAATTATTTAAAGACGATTTCGATCCGTATTTCGTGGGCAAGGCATCCTTGTGGGCAAAGTTGGGAGTTTCTAAAGGAATGAAATATATAAAAATTACAATTTTCCCTCGAAATTTTTCACGGCGCCTTCTGCAAATATTTAAACAATTAAATAACACTTATAATTTGTCTCTATTCAATGAAATAGGCAGGCAATCCCCTTCCTCTAAATATTCCCCCGCATTTTTATTAAAACAATCAATAGCAATTTTAAATTTAATGTAAAATCTTCTTTGGATTCCTGGCCGCTTTTGAAAGAGGATGATTAAGAAATATTACTCATCCAAGGCTTTCTTTTATATTATATTATAATTGTAGTATTTTAAATTAATAGTATTATAAACTAAATTTTATAGAAGAAAATTAAATTAGACTTATGGCTTGGATGATGTTAAACTAACAAACATGCAAAAATTTACATATAATATTAATAGGTTCCTAAAAGTAAATGCTCATTAAAAAATATCTTAAAACTTTGTTATAATAAATAAAAGAAAAACGCAGGAGTGTACTTAATTAGACGTGGGAAAAAGTTACGTATATTACCTGTTTGGTCTGTCAACGAAAAATCGTTGGAGTGGGGAGAAGGTGTGATTTGATTTAATTGCCCATTCTCGGTAGGAGTCAATACGATAATTTCAGAAGATTCTAAAAGCATTATAATTTTTTCAAAGTCTACATTAAATTTTAAGAAATCCTTTAAAGTGTAGTAAGGAAAAACTTAAAACTGTACTGCATGTGAGCCATTTTATTATAATAATAAGGATATAAATTCTTTAGCCATCAGTAGGAAGTAAAATGTAGAGATGACAATGCAAATCAAAATTTCCTATAATTTTATGGCCCAACATTTACCATTTAATTTCTTAATTTTCGGTTATAAATTTTTGAAAGTAAAGCAAAATAATAAAAAAAAACGAAGTAGCATAGATTTAACTATAAAAATATGGTCATTTTCTAAGTAGAATACAATATAGGCGTTTTGTAACTTGTGCATCAGTGTCCACTGAAAAACTTTTAAAAATTGCTCAAAATGTCATGACAAAGAACCATAATTTGCTACAAAAATTACAAATTTTAACCCGAATGCTTTTAAAAATTTTAATTAAAACTATTAAAAATTTACAAAATTTACATAGTTAACAAATATGGTATAGCAATTCATACATAGCAATTCTCGATAGCTACCTTGAAAATTCTTAAAAAGCAGTTGACTAAATATGGTTTGACTGCCAATTTATTGCAAACAAATCAAGAACTAAACTTTTTACTCAAATCAAAAATCATAGGCGTAGCCAGGATTGGAACTAAAGGGGGGCAATAATGATTTAGGGAGGGGCAAAATAATAATATTTTGAAGTTTAGCCTGAACTACATTAAATTTTAATGATTTTTTGGATTAGAGGAGGGCAGCCGCCCCTCCCTGCCTATCCATGATATTTACCACATATAATTACATTTATAATGTATATGCCGACTCTATTGCAAAAATTGTTTTAAAACAAATTCAATTAACAAAATTAAATTCGATTTAGGAAACCGAGTTCTACCAAAAGAGTCGTCGATATCGTCTGCGTTATCCCCCATCCCGTAATCCGACGATTTGGTACCGGGTACGCTGACGACACACACGACGTCGACGAGGGCGGGAATCGCGAACGTCTCCAGGATATCAGCTGGTTCGCGGGCATCGATTACCGTCACCGAGGCACATTCCTTCTCCTCACCCTCACCCCCAAAATCCTGTGAGGAGGGTGAGGGTTGGGGCGGGGCCAAAGATGGCAGCGGTGATATATCCTTCCGCCGCCGTTGCCAACCGGAAGTACAAATCCAAACGAAAGAACTAGAAAAATAGTGCGCGGAGGAATCGGGGACCGGGTGCAAACTGGCGGATGCTTCGTTGGCTTGGGCGTTTTGCTGGAGACGAATGGATAGTTATTTTCAAATTATTACTATTTATAATCATTGGCGTAGCCAAGGGGGGGTCAGGGAGGGACAGATGCCCCCTCTAAATCCAAAATTTTGTTGAAATTTTTTAAAATTATGGCTAAAAATTCAAAAAATGATTATTTCACCTCTCCCTAAATCATTATTGCCCCCCCCCCTCTAATCCCAATTAGAGGCGTGCACGGATCAATCCGATCCGAAATCCGATCTGATCCGTCCGAACTCGGATCGGATCAACATATTAATTTTGGAAGTCGGATCGGATCAGATCAACATTTTATTTTACCCGGATCGGATAGAATTTTCAAATTTAAAATAAACAATAATAAGATGTAATTAATTAAATTAATAATTTTTAGTATACCTTTTCATAATTATCTTTGAAATGAAGATTGCAAATATGATTCACAAAAAGATTTGCTGAAATGGTGGGTTTCATATCAAACAGTCCTGCCAAGGCTTTATAAGCTGGCAAATAAAGTTTTAGCTATACCTGCTACCTCTACCATTTCGGAAAGAAATTTCTCGGTGGCTGGAAGAACATTAGAAGAAAGAAGAATGCGAATTAAACCAGAAAAATTAGATTCTTTATTATTTTTATATGATAATATGAAATTAGTCAAATAAAATTTTATATTTATTTCGGATCTATTAAAATTGCTATACCTTATTTTTATGTATTTTGAATTTAATCATCAATAAAAAGTTCTGTTCGTAAAATTTTAATTTAAAAATTTCGGATCGGATTTAGATTTTAAGAAACTCGGATCGAATGGATATAAAATTTTTCACAAACCCCTCGCATCGGATCGGATTAAAAAAATTTGATCCGTGCACACCTCTAATCCCAATGCTGGCTATGCCCATACTATTTATCATCGTTATTTATTACTTACCATTTAATCTAGAATATTTCATAGAAGAGTCGAGACACCCCGGTATTTATTTTAATTTTAAAAGGGGCAAATATAATTTTCGAACTATTAACACAAAAATGAAGGCTTTAAGCAAATTTTGATCAATCTAAATTTTGCGTGCTACATTAAACAGAGCGACGACTAGTCATGCAAAAGCCCTAACTAATTGTTTTTAACGCAGTATTTTTGAGAACAATATAATTTTCATCAAAAGTTGAATTTTACATTAGATACATATGAATTTCATTATATAAAGGTAAGACAAATGCCTTATCTAAAATGAATTAATAACTAATATGTGTAAAATCCGCTAGAATATTCGTGAAAATTCCGAAAGCGAGAATATTTGGGCCACTGTTAAACAATCCTGAATTTTGGACTATATTTGCGATCTGAAAGTTGCGATTTCTTATTCAGTCCAAAAAAGGATCGGGGTCAAAGTCGCAGAATGATGGAAAAGTAGCAGAAACATATGACTTTTAGATGATCAATATATTAGAATTAATTCTCAAATGGGGAGGGAATTTGATGTGCATCTAACCCTAACCCTACCCCTAACCTAAAACGCTGACCTAAAACACTAACCACTTCGTTATTTTTTGGACTGAATAAGAAATCGCAATGTTCAGATCGCAAATATAGTCCAAATTCAGGATTGTTTAACATCGGTCGAATATTTGTGGGGTATATTTTACCCCATTTTTTAACTTTCCATAAATTTTACACAATCATTTATATACACCTAAAAATTTAAACGTATGTTTGTAAAATACTCTTGATTGTTTTTAAAAAATATGATATTAACGTCAATTAAGATTTTTGAACCCCCCCCCCCTAATTTGTTGAAACTAAATGATTTGCCTTATTTTATTCCCAAAGCCATATACCTATAAATAAATATAAAAAATTATGATTTTTTAGTTAAAAAATGTTCAAAATGTAAAAAAACATTATTTTGCAAACATACGCTCATATAAAAAAAATATTAAGAGGTCATTTTTCTTGATGCAATTTTCACAAATTGTCCCGTATGATTTGAATGTATGAATTTAGAGCAATTCTTTGAATCTTTTTATCTTACATAATTGGACAAAAGACATATATTCTTCTATTCAAACATATTGAAAGGTTTATACATCAATTTTAATAAAATCCTTAACATCAAAAATCATATATAGTTTATATTTTAATGAAGTTTTTATGTTAATTTGCATGCTTATGCTTTGATGCAATTATTTCTAGACAACTATTTAAACAAAAAAAGATCAATGGATTGTTTGTGGTTGTATGCAAAAATATTTTAGTATGTAAAATTTGCACACTGTTGCACATAACTTTTCTACTTTACTTCCCCTTTCATATATTTTAGAAATGAATTATTTTATACTAGAAATTTAACTATTTTGTCTGGATAATCCCTTATCACAAAAATTAACGTCCTATTATGTGTATCATGTTCATTATTCAGAAATCCTATCATCCTAACTTGAAATAATAACAAATCCATCTAAGTGATAATATTATTACTAGATTATTATGTTATGATATTTTATGTATAATTCTTGAACACAAACTAAATCTCTCTTAGATTCTCAACTTGATGATTTTAAGCAATCATAGTATCAGAATTCATGTTAACAACCGACAGAAAAAAGATTTTACAGGCAAATTTGAGTCAGAAACCCATGTAAATAACTATTTTTTAATATTATTCTAATTCTATATATGTAAGCTAAAGAGCGGCAATATTTTTTTAAATTAAAAAAAGGACCCCACGAGCCAAAATGCTATGTATATTAAAAGGTATTCGGCCAAAACCTATGATTTGACTTAATCTAGTTCCTGAGATAATATAAGATTACTGAAAAGGCCAGATCCATTAGTTTAGAATTTCGTTTTATATTAAAGTTAATACCTATGTACCCCACGAATGCGTTCGCCGGTTAAAACTAGATAAGGCGTATGGCACATTTTGCTAAGAAAGTTTTTACTAAGATCGAGCTCATTCAAATTACAATGCACTTATTCAGCTTTGACAAGCAAGATATTTTCAAAAATGAGACCCTTAGCTAGAATAAGTTTAAAAGCATATCAAAGTTTTATCAGCTTTCAGCAAATTAAATAAATAAAATTATATTTTATTTAAACAACGTTCCTCGCCATATGCCTAATTAGGCATTAGATAGTATTTAAAAAGTTTATACCTTAAAACATAACAAGTTAATAAGAAAGTTCAGGAAGTTTACACCGGTAAAAATACTGGCCTACGGACTTTCAACTTAAAGTGCACTCTAAAGGTAAATATTGTTAATACAAAAGGGTTTAAACCTCGAGTTCCGCTTCTAAATGTTTCACGTTTTCTCCGTGATCGACCGAGGCGAAGGGAAAGGTCGACGATTGCGAAGTGTAACGGCTTAGGCCGTCGTTATAAAATACGCTGGCCCCGAAAATATCTCCACCATCTCGAGTTTGCCCACCCGATAAATTGACACCCGAAGCACACCACAGCTAATAATAATACAAGGTAAAACAATGTCTGTGAGAACGTTCAAAAATGTAGAAAGTTTGCATTCTATTGGGAATATTGTATTTTGGAATAAATCAAACGCGATCCGCAAAATATTATAATTAACATAAAAAAATGATAAAATTTTAGGTTTAAAAGATTTTAAATATATAGTTGAATTCCCTGAAACAACTTGTATAGCGCATATTGAAAGAATCTTCCTAATATCCAAGGTTCAATCTAAATAATTACGGGCAAGATAATAGTATAAAAACGTTAAGTTTCGGGCATAGCCATATAGTAAGGCTGCTGTGTTGAGAAAATAAAATTTTAAAGCCATTCGCTATTTAAATCATATTCCAAACTATTTATAAATTCATGCAGGGCAGGGTAATTGAACAACAAATTGTGAAACACAACAGAAGTCCCGTCTCTAGTTCACTTAAAGAGGACGTATCTGTTGGCAATTTCATAAAAGATACTTATAAACCCAATATTTAGTGTTATAAAATGTAGTCATATTATTTATGACATATTTATAGAGAAAGCATATTTAAAATAGTTAGACAAGCCTCAATAAATCAAACAATTCAACATTATCCCTAAAAAAATGACCAATTCAAGCATTAAATTCCGTTCAAAATTTCTAAATTTTGTTGTGCTAA
Organism: Gordius sp. MW1; assembly: GCA_964036665.1. Lineage (NCBI taxonomy): Eukaryota > Metazoa > Nematomorpha > Gordioida > Gordea > Gordiidae > Gordius > Gordius sp. MW1. The sequence goes on along the minus strand of OZ038529.1, from coordinate 6,430,319 downwards.
GTATGAATTAATGATCAAATAAGGCAACCTTAGATCCCGGGTGGATGTCGGAGAGGGGGCGACAATAGGTAGGGATGGGTATTGATACTACAGAATTTTTATTGTTTCCTCTCTTGAAAGACGTACCTAGAGAATCGGTAGTAGCAGTTTCTACCTGTCAAATTATAAATGCGCCAAAGATTAATAATTCGCAAACGATGATTTTTAAAATATTACAGGATATATTCACGAAGATATCACTTATTGAATTATGTATCAAGATAGGAACGAGATTCAAAAATTTGCACATGTTCTTAAAATATTACCTGTACTCAATTGTTATATACAAAATTTCATATGGTAAAGTTCCATCTAAAAAACAAAACTATTTGTTAAATTTCGACCAAAGTAAGCATAAACATAACACATAGAACTCTAAAAAATTCAGCGTGACGAATTATATATCAGGGGAAAGCATCACATCACAATTGATTCAAAATATTAAAAGTAGAAATATCTTTAGCCATGAAATCAGAGGTCAGATCTGTTAAAATTTTTCTGCACCCAACCTAGCCGTCCGATTTATTAAATAAATTGTTCGCTTCGAACCCTTCTAAGTTTCCGCCCGGTTATGCCCGAATCATTAGAATGCCATAACTGTCCGACCAAATGATGATTTATAGAGTGGTAGCAATAACTTCGTTGCAGTTTTAAAAATGTAAAATACTTTTTGATATTTTTGGACAACTACAATTAATAAATATTATAATACGTTACATAAAAAATAGCATTAAGCCCAAATTATGTCATGGTGCCCGCCGGGGCCGCCCAAAATCGTAATTTAAATCAGTTGCCCGGCCCAGCCCATTGGCTTTTCTGGTGTCTGCCAGGAACAATGTAATGTTGCAAAAACGGCCGGGTTTTGTTTGGTCGACCTTTAGTTTTAGTCGATTAAACATAAGCAGGCCAAAGGTTTTTTGGTCTGGATTTCTTAGGGCTTGTCTTAATTTCGGATTAAGATTCAAATCGCGCGTATTTATCTTTGTCTAAATATCCGATACAATTTCATGGGTTAAACTCGATTTTAATTATTAATATTTTGTTTTTTGATCTCTACCAACGTTTTTTTGTTTTGTTTTTGTCAATCGTGAGATTAAATCTAAACTTCGCTGATACCTAAAAATTTAAAAACATACAACATTTAAGCTTAAGAAAAATTGTGCATTTTACAAAATCGCTGTTATGTTATGCGTCTGAAATGTAAATTTGCTATGAATTCGAAGTTAAGACGCGGCTATGTTATAACCCGTACGAAGAATCCGATATTAAGACAAGCCCTTAGTCGTATAAACAGACCAAAGACTTCCAACCATTGGTCTGCTTATGTTTTGTCAACAACCAAAGGTCGACCAAACAAAACCCGGCCGTTTTTAAAACAGTGGAATAATGTCCGTCGTGTTGTCTGTCTTGTCCAACTTGTTGCTTTGTAAAACTGTTTTCATCTAAATGTACATATATATACATACGGGTGGGTAAAATTGGGATATAAGTCCTCGGGTACGGGCTGGTAAGCTCCATCCGTAAGCTTGAAGCCTGCCCGAAGCATCATCGCCGCTATGAGGCAACTTAGCCGTCGTCCCATTAGACCCCGGCACCGCTCGGCCCAGCTTGAACATGAGGGGGTCGTGAGATGAAGCCATACGATCTCGGTTAAGCCTAGTTTTGGCTGCCCGCATTTTGTCGGATAGCCTGCAACAATACGTTTTTCATTTAAGACAAATGTTTATGGTACTCAGTACATAAACAGAATAATGAACGATTTTGAGTCTACAGGTGTGACATTTTGAACAGTTTCTGGTTTAATTCAAGGCATAAAATTAGTGTTTATGGCCCTAAAAATATTTTTTAAACTTTATAACGAGTAGATTGTTTCAAGCTTTTTTATAAAGCTTTACAAATTTGAGCGAAATTAACTTGCGGGTTATATAGACTTCGGCATATCGCTTCTGAGACTTATAGGTATATGAAGCTCAATCCATAGATATATAATTTAATCAATAGATAGAAAACGATATATCACCTATAAATTTATTCAACAAAACAACTAAAATGTGAAGACACTTTATTTTTTTTGATCATAACACCATTGAATTAAGAGTAGATATAGAGCCACGGATCAAAAATTGGACTTTAGAAATTTCATAACGATTTTCTGCTTAATTTAAATAAAAAGTTTGGGTCGTGTGCGACTGAGGTGATAGATTTAAATATTTGTTTAAGAAATTGGCTACCCTCGGGTTTTAAGTGACTGAGGCTCACGAAAATTAAATTTTTCAGATATCTATGTTTTCCACTTTCTTTCTCTTAATAGAGAGTTAAGGGCGAGGGATCTGTTGATTTAGCAAATAAATTCCAAAAAATCCAAAATATCCTACATGTCTCGATCGAGCAAAAGACCCGGTTGAGTGCCTTCCTTGAGGCGCGGCGGATTCCTGTCCTGGACACTCTTGTCTTGTATGTTGTACATGGAAGTGCTAGTAACGCGGGGAGTCAATTTAGAGCTCGGGCTATCGTATTTGATGCTTACGTGAGGTGCCATCGAATCCCCTTTGCCCCTTGAACCAATGGCGTAGCTGGAATGGGGATCGGATGAAGAATGCGATGAGGTTCCAAACAGATCGCTAAAACTGTGAAAAAACGGGCGAATATACAAATAAGTTAACGAACGAATAGAGCATGACATTTGAATAAACGAATCAATCATACAATAGTAGCACTTCGTTGATTTGACGTTTAAAAATTGGCGATAAGTTTTAGTCAAAATTATTAATAATAAAAAATAAAACTAACAAATTATATAAGAACCTTTTGACAAACTTATGTCTAAAAGTTAATAATAAATTAGTATTAGTCATAAAGTAATAAACTACTCGAACCCTTTTGAAAGGTTTAGAAAATATTGGTATCCAGCCTATTTCTCATATATATATATGATGAATACTGATCATCAACAAATTAATAACTGCAGCCTTTAAAAAGCAAAAGAGATAGAGTTAAAAAGAAAATAAGACTCCGATATATATTATTTGTTTAAGCGCCCTTTACATTTCAAATAATAATTTGATTAACGTGAATTTTTTAAATAAACATATACTTTAATGCACTTAAGAAATAGCAGCAATGGATATAATGAGTAAGAGTAATTCTACTATAATCTCAACAATAATTGTCCAACACAATCCATATAAACATGATAGTTGAGCTTATATTCAAGATGGCCTTCATTTTTGGCAAAACACATTTGAATGCGTGAATATAGAGGGGTTGAGTAGCCTATTACCCTATCGTTATATCTATTTAAAACCCAATGAAGGGTGTGTCAAAAGAATGAATTACATCCAAACACGGTATAATAAACTACTCACAAATTCCATATGCTAGAACCCTTTTTGTAACTAGAGTTCGTTGATTTCCCACTCCTGGCCCGCGCGGTGCCAGAAGATGAGGCGGCACCCCGTTCCAGCCTGGAGGCCTTTATCATTTCGGTCCACCGCACCGCGTCTTGCAACTCCAACAATCGCTCCTTGTACTCGTTGCGCTCCAGCAAAACGCGAGCCATTTCTACGCGGGTAAAACGTTTTCTCAAGGATAAGGGCACATTTTCCTAAGCGTAAGGCAACCCCGTAAATAGATATAGTTTTAAGATAAAAATTCAATACGTGTGAGTTAGTTTAAACAATGCTTTTGACAATAGTTGACGAAACAAGTGTTGCAGCCTAAAACGATTGAATTCTCAAATAAAAATATTAATTAAATAAGCATAAGGAACAAATAAAGGTTAGGACAGCTTGACAACTTGCTGAGCTTCTTAGCTTAAAACTTTTCTAGCTATAGGTGGTGACATCTAGAGCTTTGAAATTTAGAAATTAATAGGCAAGCAATTTACTTTTTCAGCGTGATATTCGTGTAATGAATGGCAAAAATTATGTTTATAATAGGGATATAATAAAACACCCGCTTTGAAATATAATATAGTGAAATTTTAGAAAGATGTATCGTAAAACGTGCCTCTTGGTCGCTCTGTTCTAAGCGCTGCCTCAGTTGTTCCCTAACGCTTTTCAATTCTTCTTCCAGCCACGCTATTTTTTCCCTCATCTTTTCCTTGATTTCTTGCAGCGATCGTATCTCCTCCCTCAATATCTCGTGTTCACTAATAACAAGTGTAAAACGATAGTATGAAAACGGGTTGGTATAATCATGGGCGTAGCCAGCATTGGAATTAGAGGGGGGAGGCAATAAAAATTTAGGGAGGGGCAAAGTGACAATTTTTAAAATTTTAGCCATAATTTTAATATCAATATATTTTTGGATTAAGAAGGGGACAGCCGCCCTTCCCTGCTCCCCCCCCCCGGCTACGCCCATGAGTATATAGCTAGTTGAGACCAATTTATAATAAAACATACAAAGAATTTTGTAAAAAACGATGAGACTAATTTAAAATTGATGAGGGGGGGGGGGTGTGCTCTTATATTAACGAAAGGGCAATAGTGTGAGAAATTATTACCTGGAAAGCTCGTCCACCTTGGCGATCAAGTCATCTTTAACTATGTTGAGAGCATTTCTAAGGGCACAAGCAAAATAAAAATGTTAAGTAAGTGCAAGTTAGTCATTACTTAGTTGCTAGTAGCTCGTTGTTTTCCTCAATCAAATTTTCGACCTCCTTCCCCATAGCTAACAAAATAATTTATGCAATTAAAAATACTTTGCAATGTAGAAATTTCAAATTGTGTATAGATTGTTCAGATATTACAAACAAACATCCACTTATTAACGATATTTTTCATTATAAATAAATTTACAAAAATGCAGTTTAGTTATTAAAATATTAAGCAGTTATGACATAGCAAACAATTAAATTACAAAAATTGGCACAAAAGTAACATGTAAATAAGGTTTTAATCTAGCAATATAAAAAAATATTGCAGGTTTTTATTTAAACAAAATAATAGTTTTTATCATTTTTACTACAAAATTGATGCAAGGCTAGTTTATGTGTAAAACAAAAGGTAATAAAATCTAAAAAAGAAATCCTTACCAAATATATTGTCACTGGCTGGAATAATTGTTGCAGGGAACATGTGTAATATACATAAATTAACATGTAATAATAAAAAGAATAACAATAAAAATGAAAAGAATAATTTGCTAGCTGTTTATTAAGATTATTAAGCAGAGTACCAACAAATGAAGGGTTAGTTATGAATTCAAAATTACCAATACATACCATTTGTTTTAACACTCTCTTTATCTATATTACAAAAATAATAAATGGGGAAAAACCATTATAAATAATAGTGTAAATTGTTTTTTAAAGTTAAGAAGTAAATAATATAAGGACTAATTTACCAGAATTTTCTTCTGAAGCTTCGTGAACTGATATATTATCACCTGAGTATCCTGATTCTTTGCCATGGCCTTCACTGAAGTTAGTTGAGATATTTTTATTATTCACACTTAATGTCATAAAAATATATAGATTACAAATTTAAATATAGGATATGATAAATTTACCTTAAAGAGTCCATTTCTTGATTACTTTGATCATTCCAAATTCCTTAAATTAAAAATAAAATCTTTGTTTCATTCATATTTATAAAGTTTAAAAAATGTTATAATTCCTAATACTTAGTAGAAATTGTTAAGCTTAAATGTCTAAGTTAATAAAAAAAATATAAGGAATTATAATATTAGTAATAATAATTACTGGGTAAATCCATATCACTGATATAATCATGATTTTCTAGGTTGGCTGAATCATAATTAGGCTGCAAATTAATTATAGATTCTTGTGGATTCAATCTAAAATGTAGCCTATTATTGTGATGTTTCTTATTAAAATAATTTTACAAAGAATTTGCTGATGGACTTTGGGTTGTGTCTTTACAAGGTTTTGATAGAAACTTGCTTCTCTCCATGTAATCCATATGCGTTTTAAAGAGCTATGGACAAATGACATTATAAAATCTTAAAAGTACCTCAGTATATCTTTCATGCAATTTTTGATAATCCTTTTTTAGCTCATATTCCTTTTCCTCCAACCTATTTGCTAAACATATATTATAACAAATTTCATTAAGTAAGTTACTATGATCTGCAGCATTTTTAGTCTTTAGTTCAAAAATATGAACCAATGACTCTAAACTTTCAATTCTATCTTTATAATCCTTTCTTTCACCCTCAATAGCATCCTCAACTTCAAAATATTTCTAACAACTAGTAAACAGCTATTTTATTTACTTGTTCTGCTGACCTTTTAAGTTGTTTTTCCCTTTCATATTGGGTCATCAATTGCTCATTATCTTCTTTAAGAAGTTCTAATTCTATCTTTGATTCTTCTGATTGTAAATGTGTAGATTCCAAATTTTCCAACAAAGATACAACCAATGGCATAAGACTCTTAACAACATCTTCATCATACTTTCTAATCATGCGCTCAAATTCCTGATAAATTCCTCTAGCTAGGCCTTGTACTCTATCCGATACAACCTGATTTTCTTCACGAATGTGTTCCTCCATTAACTTAATGCCTTAACATATTTATCATATCGGATTGATTCAACAAACGTATGTAGCATTAAATAAAAAGTCATATGGTTTTCGTACTCACAGTCACAGTCTTCGCAATAAATATAAATTCTATCGAGAACAATTTAGTAGCCTCTTCTTTAGCGGTTTTTCTTCCTACTATTGCAGAACTATTTGACTAGCATTTACCTCGATTTGTTCGATTTAGGGGGAGTGATATTGCTCCCCCTTACCCCCCCCCCCCGGAAAAAACCCTGGTTGCTTTTGCAGGCTTTAATTACATTAACACTTGTGGAAATAAAGAGCCCCCTTCTCTCACAATAATTAGCTAAGCCACCCACGTTCAATCTATCATTTACTGTATAATCACATTCTCGATGAGATTATTAAAAATCGATTTTTAAGGGATTTATATTAAAATAAATATTATTTTATGTTTTATAAAATGGATTACTAAACTAAATAAAATTAAATGTAGATTTCTTTCAAGAGACGCATATATAAGAAAACGATGTATAATTATAGAGTTTCTTTATAAATGTATTTTAAATTGTGTTTGTAATAATAATCTGTCTGCTGTTGGTCTTCCCTCCACAGCAATATTATTAAACAAAACAACAGCAACACCAGCTATAAGGATAAGTTAGTCAAGAAAACAAAGTTCAAAAAAGAAGATTTGGTGTGGGTGAGGATGTTTGACGGCGGTATAAAGTAGACAAAAGGGATAGTGCGAAAAGCAGATAGTAACTTTAAGTATATGGTCGAAGATAACAGTGGGAATTTAGTGGTGCGGCACATGAATCAGCTAAAAATAAGAAAGGAAGGTCTGTAAATATTTGATTAATGGAACGTTTTGATGGCCTTTTAATAGCTAATTTTTTTTAGTCTTAAGCTTGCTATATAAGCACTATATCTAACATTTATCTTACATGCTACTTAATTATAAACATCAAGATATATTTTTCTATTCTAACACTATCCTACCTCTATACATCTACCCTGCTTTATGTTCTAGTACTAAATTATATTTTATCCTCAATTATTTATATATAAAAAAAAATACAAAAAAATTTATATATATATATATAAAAAAAGAAAAAAAAACTATATATGTAAAAAAAAAGAAAAAAAAGACAATTGGCAAGATATTGTATACATATCAAAATGGGATATGATCTGTCGGGGCGTAGCGTCGTCTGGAATGAAATATTTTCTACGCGAATTATTTATAATATAATGAAAATATGTATGGAATTGAATGTTTATATGATAATCGTATTCCACTTATTAAGCTCCCCCTTCAAAAAAAATAAAATAAATAAAAATACACATATAAAAAAAACGGGGAGAGGAAGTGGAGAAATTGTATTCCTCCGGTTTGTTATGGAAATTGTGTATGTGGATAAATTGTATTGCGTTTTGTATTGTATATCTCTGAAATTGTATTGCGTTTTCGAAATTAATTGTGTATGGCTTTGGAATATAAAATTGTATTGTATATCTATCGTATTCGTGCGAAAAGGAATACGATTTAAATAAGAAGGTCCAGAAGGGAAGAGTTATTAGGAATTAATTGGGGGAACTTAAAGGAAAATTGGGCCGTAAAACGATAAATTATTGGGGGATGGCCGGGCCGCGAACAGGCTCACGCGCGTACGCAGAAATATTTCTCAACTGTCTTTATTACATGGCATTAATATAATCACAACCAAGAAAATATATAATAATTAAAAGATCGCAATGTCAAAATCGCATACGATAAGATGCGTATATCGAAAATCACTCACGCGTAAGAAAAATAACAAATACGTATCAGCGCGTCGGGGGGGGGGGTATACGCGTACTAGAAATTAAATGTAAAAGAATAATGGTCTACGCTATGAGTGTACAACGTGTAAGATCAAAAGATTGTACCGCGTGTTGAACTCTTAACTTTAATTTTTGAATAAGATGAGATGAGGGGGGGGGGGGGGGGGTGTGTGGGAAGACATCTTCATCATCGTATCTCTGGATACGCTAATTTCATTCTTCGTGTATGGGTACACGACATCTTTTCCTTTTAAAAGTCGAAGACTTAATGTATTTTCGATAGAGTTCTAAGAGCTCAGTGCAACTATCAAGGCGGCGTTATTAACATTATAAATTTCAAACATCTGGCATCGAATACCAACTCTGGCCTTTGCTCACACGACGACTGATATATGTAAAAATCAGAGATAAAAAGGCAACGTCATGACTAACGGATTTTTCTTCCAGCTCTGTGACTCACCTAGCAACAGCCTTGACAAAACTTATAATTAATATAGATTGTAAACTGCTATCTTGAAAATTATCCTTTCTTGCCCACGAGCAGACTGTCAAATACTAGTCAAAGAAAAATAATATTTTAGCGGATTAAGAATTTAGGCCTTGAGAATTAGTTAGGGATGATTCTGCATAATTGATATTTTGAATAAAATCAGTTTCGGGATTTTCATTCGTTCGAAGAATTCCGCCATATGTTCTCAGACATATTGGAATTTCCACTGAATTATGTTTGCGGTTTAAATTTGGTAGCCAATTGTTCGAAGGAATTGTTTTCTTCCTCCGTCTCCCAATATTTCCGAATCATGGATTGGTTCGATTGTTTTAGTAGAATAATCTTATCCGATATCCCTGCGCTGTGACGGTTGTTCATGGCAAACGGGATTGGAATAATTTTATTCAATATCCCTGCACTGTGACGATTTTTCATGGCAAACGGGATGTTCCTGGAATAATTTTATCCGAATAATTTTATCCATTCCATTCAGAAGAAGGGGGGGGGGCGGCAATTTGAATTCCAAATTAATTTTTCTGTATAAATTATTTCCTTTTTCGTTTTGTAGAATAATTCCTGGTTTCCTCCATCGGGCGTGAGTAGAATATCTGACACCAAATATCGTATTCGTGGGAATAGGAACAAATAAAAAAGGATTCCGGGCGGAACACGATTTACAAATATTTGAAGGAAGAGTTATTAGGAATTAATTGGGGGAACTTAAAGGAAAATTGGGCCGTAAAACGATAAATTATTGGGGGATGGCCGGGCCGCGAACAGGCTCACGCGCGTACGCAGAAATATTTCTCAACTGTCTTTATTACATGGCATTAATATAATCACAACCAAGAAAATATATAATAATTAAAAGATCGCAATGTCAAAATCGCATACGATAAGATGCGTATATCGAAAATCACTCACGCGTAAGAAAAATAACAAATACGTATCAGCGCGTCGGGGGGGGGGGGGGGGGGGTATACGCGTACTAGAAATTAAATGTAAAAGAATAATGGTCTACGCTATGAGTGTACAACGTGTAAGATCAAAAGATTGTACCGCGTGTTGAACTCTTAACTTTAATTTTTGAATAAGATGAGATGAGGGGGGGGGGGGGGTGTGTGGGAAGACATCTTCATCATCGTATCTCTGGATACGCTAATTTCATTCTTCGTGTATGGGTACACGACAATATCTCTGATTTTTGTGTAGTTATCTATGAAATGGTTTTAAACTTTATATGTTTTAATTATATATATTTTATATTTTTATTATGTTTTAAATAATTGTATGATACTTATATATACGGATTTATAGTATAAACGGATTTATAGTATACAAGATGAACCCGGCAAACGTTGTTTTGCCATTTACCCGGGTGTATTAGCAGAATATATATCATCTTATAGATAAAGTTCAATAGATTAAGAATATCAAATATAATTGGTAAGTGTTTATTATGCAAAAAATTTTAAACAAATAGTTAAAGAGGCTCCAAGGCCCACCCAAGAAAAAAAACCTGGCCCCATGGCCCCCCCCCCAAGGGAAAATCTTTGGCCCCCTGGCCCTTCAAGCAATTTTTTTTAATTTTTTGTAATTAAGAAACAATATCATAATTAAATACTCGGGCCTTCGGCTCTCGTGGGAAGGGGGAGGGGAGAAGGGGAGGGGAGAAGGGGAGGGGAGAAGGGAAGGGGGGACGATTCATCTTTACTTCGTATAAATGTATCATATTTGCTATGCAATTTATGGGCGAGAAAGGTGGGAAGGGGCGAGAATGCCTATAGGGGGGTATTAAATGCCTAATGATTAATTAATTATTTATACAAATTTTCCATTTATAGGCAAAATGTAACGGGCCCGCCCGAATCGTTAAAGCTGCCCGAATTGCCCGGCCCGAAATATTAAATTTGCCCGTTAGTCCCGAATTTGTGAGGTCGCAAACAGAGGTCGGATTTGTTAAAATTTTTCTGCCCAAACCCGGCCCGGTCTAAATTTTTAACTAAATTCCCCGCCTGAACCCTTCTAAGTGTCCGCTCAGCCATGCCCAAACCATTAGAGCTGCCCGGCCTTATTAATAAAATTTGCCCGTGACTGGAAATTATCCAATCCCAAAATCTTTTAACCACTATTACAAATAAGCATTAAATAATGGCATATTGATCAGAACAAATCTTTTATAATATAATATGAAAATTAAAAATTTTTGATCTTGAGATAAACCAGTTAAACTAATTTATTCGAAATAAAATAAAATCTAATTCTGAAGAAGTTAAAATTAGGATTTAGGACATTATATAAACGTACGATAAGGATTTAAGCGATAGAAAAAAATCTAGTCAAATTTATTATGGCCCAAAATTGTTTATAAGCGAATTTTTCTTTTTTCGAGGAAAATCAATTTGATAAAATTTTTGGCATACCCGAATTGCCCGAATCTTATCAGCGTGCCCGCCCGGGCCCGTCCGAAAAGTAAAACTTAAGACAGTTGCCCGGCCCGGCCCGTGGGCCGGGCCGGGCGGGCCGGGCAGCGGGCCGGGCATTTCTGACCTCTGATGCCAATATTGTGAAATAATCTTCATCTCCTCCACTCCCGCCCCGAGGAAGATAGGGGTAGGGGTTTAACCTTGGCATAGCGCCATTGAAAAAAAAATCAATATAAAATGACGAAGGAATAATTTCCCCCTTTCCCCTTTTAATTGCTATATAATAATATTCGAATTCCAAGCGGTTTTAGCAGTAAACAAGCCGAAGTCATTCGGTGCGTGACAAAACAAATTGGAAAGTGAGCCCATAAATTGCATAGCAATTAATAATTGACGTAAAAAATAAGCAAAAAAGTGACTTTGATATTTAATGTTTTGAATCGTAAAAAGTTTCCATTTTCCGCAGCACATGCCTACATTTATCACACGACAAACGATAGATACGCAGTACGTTTGATTGACATTTTATTAAACGTCAAAACGTATAAAACAAACTCGATCGAAAACTACTGGACCGATTTGGCTCGAACAAATCTTAAAACATGCTCCGGAGTGTAAGGAAAAAACTGTGAAATTTTGAGCCAAATAAGTCTAGTAGTTTTCCAAAATTGGTGGCTGCATACACACACACATAGTTTCATTTTTATATATAAGATGTAGTAGCCATTGATTTATTTGTATAGGTAGTAGCCATTGTGTTTGTACATTATTGTTGATTATATTGTATAACCAATTTTTTTTACAATGTTTACATCGAGATTGTGTGTAATGGTTTCATGTTGTGTTAAATATATGTGTTACTGCTATAACCATTGTATGTACGGTTATAAAGGCATGATGTAAGCGGGTTTAACCATTGTATGTAACGTTATAAAGGCATTATGTAAGCGGGATTTGGAGTGTTGGAAGTACGGCAAGTGATAGCCATCGGTTGAAAAGGCATAAATCAAAGCCATGGATAGTGAAAGAGTCAAAAAAAAAGATGAAAAAGTAAAAAAAGGAGATGTTGTGTTTAGTCAACGACACGCATCGACACAAAGGCGGGTGTGGAGAATAAAGTAAAAACAAATAATATGACCGAAGGATATAGACATATGAAGTGATTAAAATAAAGGAAAAGACGAGGGAAGACAACAGACACACATATTTTTTATTATTGAAGGATTTGATTATATTATTGATTGTCTTTGTCGCGTGAATACTGGAATACACTAATTTTTATGATCATTTGATAATTGTGATCTTGGTCTTGAAATATAATAAATTTGGATTGCGTATTGTATATGCCCTGAAGTGATATTCATTTTGCATTTTATACCCTCCCCCATAGGCATTCTCGCCCCTTCCCACCTTTCTCGCTAAATTGCATAGAAAATATGCTACGTATACGGAGTATGGAATATGGATGAGTTTCGCTCCCCTTTCCCTCCTGCACCTCCCTCCCCCCTTCCCAGCCCTGGTTTATTATATCGATCCAAATTCTTTAGATCATGTTTGTCTAAATTTTTCTGCCCATGGTTTGGTATTTATTATAAATTGCCCGCCAGGACCAGCTTAAACCCTTTTAAGAGTTCGCCCGGCCATGCCCCATTCACTAAAGCTCTCGAAACTGGGTTCAAAATGATAATTTTAAACGAGTTAATTGTGTTTTAGAAAGTTTTTGATTTAATTCTCGAATTTTTTAAATTAAAAGGTGACAAAAAATAAACTATATAAAAATTTTCATTGTTATGGTGCCCGCCCGGGCCTACTTGAAAATCTAAATTTACGATGGTTGCCTGCTTGGCCCTTAGGCCGAGAGCTCAACTTATTAGTTGTTAAATCCTCATTTTTAATTACAAATAAATGTTTTTAAAATTTTTTGGCAGCTTTCCCCTCTTCTTGAGAAAATCCTGCCTACGAACCTGATTACCCTTAATAATTAACTATTTTATTAAATAATATTTTTCTATAAACCTGTACCTCATCAAGACAGATATCATATAAAAAATAAAAACTGCATGAGTGAGCTTGGTTTAGTATTCATTTTAAATTATGGTTCTAATTTTAAAAACATATAATATTGCATATATAATAAAAAGATGTAAATAGCAATGAACACGCGCGTTATAAATAAAAACATTATTGGTGTTACATAATAGCATATTTTACGTGTACAAAAAGCGAAATTGTCAAAAGCAATCAAACTGGTTACGAATAGGATTATATAGACGTTCTCAGAGTAGCTTTATTAAATGAACAAATGTTTATACAAAAGAGAAAATTTTTGGTAGATTGCGGCTTTAAATTCGATTAACAAATGATATTTTAATCGGTCGATAGGTAAAAAACTATTATACATAAAAATAATACATCAAATTTAATATCAGACATAAAGATCGTGCGTAAAGCATTAATAAATTAAGTGTTAGCATTGATATTAGAACTGATTGTTTGATTAATTTCATCGGAGGCTGACGGAGATAATATGGCAAGTTGTTCGATGTCATTTTCTAACCCATTAGTTGTTGGAGCTGAAATCATGGTTTCCCCACCTAAAGCTTCTATGACTTCGGTATTAACATCCCCGGCATTTTGAACCTTGAGAATTATTTTTAAAATGTTAATAAAGAGTAAAAACAAATAATAATTAAAAAATGGGTAAATAACTAATTTTAGCAAGTAAATTAATCTTATATTGTATTTTTTAATGAGGCCTAAAATACGCCATGATGGGGGAATTGCACTTTAATCTTTAATTTGGCGGCAAATCTGAAATTTAATCTTCACTATTTTAAATATATTTTACTAGTATCTAAAAACGTGCCTAATGTACATGTACATTATAACAAGAACATATGTCCTCAAGTATTTCATAACACGAGATAGCTGTTTTATCAGCTTGTTTAAAATATCATAGACTTAATTTTTTTTGTTATAATAATATTCGAAAGTCTAAAAATAAAAGCGTCTCAACTTCATAAGATTGCGTCACTTACACATAGAGGTGTGTCGTAAGCAGAGCCTGGGCTCGAGTTTAAAGAATTCTTATCAAAATTTTCACATTTTGAAGTAAAAGTAGTTCAAAACACAATTAGAACTCAATAATTTCAGAAATCCTGCCGGGTTTAACATATGTCTCGCTCTCGGTACAAAAATTAAAACTTAAAAGTTGGTATTAAACTGATCGGGATTGAGATGAAATTTTAAAACAACAATCGATTCGGGTCAACCTTGACATTTAAAATAAATTTCGGGTTGGGTCGGGTTTAGGTCAAAATATGAAAATAATTGTTCAATTAGTTAGGGCTCGGGTTTAGTAAAATCGACTCGGTGGCCCTCTACCTCTAGCCACGCGATGGAGGATAAAACATAAAAAAACTGACGTTATCGTTTAAAACTCAAGTGCATTAGCTATCTCGAAAAGCCAATTTTGAGTTGAAAAAATCAACTAATTTATATTAATTAAAATAAGCTCCAAAACCCAACAAGCAAATCGATCGATCGAAAGTCTGTAATAAAAAACTCAAAATAGATTAATACAAAAAATCGCCCTACCAATCCCTGATCAGATTCTGTGTCGACGGCTGCGGCAGCTAAATTAGTTATGGATTTGCTCTTTACGCATTGGAAGTCCACGTGCCTACTTCGGGCTTCCTCCTTTTGCCAGGATAGCCTCAAAAAGGGTCTTTGAATGTAATGGTAAATTACTTCTTCCTTCCCGCCTCGTCGTTTCTTGATCTTTTCCATGCAAGTAGGAAACCCTGAGGGCACGGTAAATATCAAATTTTATAAAGGAGCAATTAATAAATACTCATTTGCAAAATATTAAGAGGGTCATTCCTATTGCCAATAAGGTTAAACAATCCCAACCAGCTTAAGGCAAAGTTTTCTATGCCTTAAACCCTAATTATGGGCTCCCATTTTTCTATTATCCGTAACTAAAATTTTACAACTCACTTCAAACCCCCCCCCTTGGAATTTGAAGCGACCTCGTTGTTATTGAAATTTATCGTCTAGTAGCTCGTGGTTTTAGAAAAACTTAATGACGAAATAAAGATAGTCTCATTAATTTATTTGCTAATTTGATATCAGCTAACAAATTCTGTTCGACTTCCCTGCCTTAATTCTTTCCATAAAACTTTGGCGTTTTTATCCCTGTTGTATTTGGTCGTGGGAGAAATTAAGGTGAACATTTAAAGATAGACCTAACATCTATGTTTAACGATGCTAAGTTTTATCTCCGGCAAAAATAGCATAATTTTTTCGATTTATTACCACTATAGGGTGTATTGTATATTACAACGGAATACCTACTAGCGTTTTAAAAACGACTGGGTTTTGCTTGACCCACCTTTGGTTTTAGTCGACTAAACATAGACAGGCTAAAGGTTTTTGTTGGTCTATTTTTCTTAGTCGCATAAGCAGAACAAAGATTTCTTCGGTCTGTTTATTTTAGGTCGACTAAAACCAAAGATCGACCAAGCAAAACCCATCCGTTTTTACAACAACACTAATACCTACCTTCGATGCCCAGTTTAATGTTTTTGAGGCCGCGATCCTTCATGGCTTGCTTAGCCATCTCCCGATTTTCCACGTACTGCAAAAAGCGGTACAAGGGCTTGGAGTAAATAACGTGGCTATATTCTTCCCCCATTTGAGGCGGATGATCCTGGTCCCATATCACTTCGTCTTTGTCCAGCAGTATCACTAAGTGACATTCACGTTCCCCGTTCTAAGAAACAATAAATAAATAGCTCGGTAAAAATGAATCCTGCACAACTGGAGAAAAGTCAACTTTATTAATCATCACTTAAAGGTTTAAGGGTGAATTAAATAATATTCAACATACTATTATGAATAGGCTGCTATAGTGTTGTAAAAACGGCTGGGTTTTGCTTGGTCGATGTCGACCAAACAAACCCCAGCCATTTTTACAACACTAGCTGCTATTCATCAATATTATCGTATGAGAAGCAGAAGGATATTGTTTGTCATAATTGTTCGAGATTGGCAATTGTGCAAGAATAATATAATATGTTGTTTAACTTTGAGTTATTTGACGCATTACTCGATACATTTGTTAGATATTTGCATAATATTATGAAATTTCGCCACATGTGCAGTTCGCTAGTTGTGCAGGAGCTGTGAGAGCCCTGCAAAGTCACTTTTTTAATCCCGAACCCGACCCGAAAGCATTTAAATTTTTTCAACCCAAACCCGGCCCAACCCGAATGCGTTTTAAATTTTTCTACCCGAACCCGACCCGAAAGTTTTTTAAAATTTTCAACCCGAACCCGACCCGACGGGCTCAAGGAGCTGTACAGTTTTCTACGACTTTAGTGCCTTCTTAACCCACGAAAAATGGAGGAAGTAAGCTTATTTCTGTTTTAATAACACGGTTCAACAAAAAAATTGACAGGCAAATTATTGGCAGATTTTGGTATATAGTTTTTCGCGTTTAATTTTTTTGTCAACTTTTATTCATAAATAAAATTTGTCAAACTAAAATACTACCGATTAATTTGCGAGTTATTGAGGTTTGAAGAACGCCGAAAACGTTGTTTTTAGCAACTTTGACAGCAAATATTTTAGAAAATTGACGTATAAGGGAAAAAGTAAAAATATATTTGTGTTCGTCGTAAAAATCTCTACCAAAGTCCATTATTTGCTGACCAGTGTAACTCAAAAAAATCTATTTTTTCACCAAATTCATCAATTAATGTCTTATTTAAAATGTCAATTAAATTTTATAAAAACGATGGAAATTTTTGTTTAAAATAAAAAATGTATAATGGAAAAAGTTTACTACTTTTTTTTTGGGGGGGGGCGGAGTTTTGACATAATTTTCTAATGTTTATTAAATTTATGAAAGATAAGTATTTAATTACAAAAAAGTGACAAAATATAAGACAACGTAATTTTAAAGGGGCGATTGATATTCACAAAAGCCATATTTCTGAGCAAAATTACTTATGTATTTGCAGGACTGGTAAAATTTGTAAAAGTGACTATTTCCGCCCATATCATTTTAACCGCTTAAAAGTTAATAACTAAATTAAATGTAAAAAAGCTTGTTTCGTTAAAATAAAAGTAACCCTAAAAGAAATAACAAAGAATTATTCAGAATTATAAGGAAAATTCAAAGGTATAAGATTAAATAATCCTCCCCTTAACCAACCCTTCCACTTTTAACCAATCCTAAATTTTATGCTTAGCATAATCGATTCTGGCTGCAAATATTAAATTACGATTTATAAATTAAACTTGTAAGCTTTTGAGTTATTAGTATGTTTAGCACAGCTTGAGATCGGGGAAAACTAAATGAATAATAGTCAAAATTAAAGGAGGTTAAATTTATTTATCTCACTTTCTGATCATAAAACAAAAAACATGTGAAAACGTTTTCACAATCAAGGGGATATTTTTACTAATAGGCTAATTTATATGGATCATATATAAGTTTCACAATGCAAAAATGTTTCAATGGCTGAGGGAAGATGTGAAAAAAATCAATGGGCCAAAAAAACTAGAGGGGCTTTTCAGAGAATTAAAAGTAACTAATCAATACTGATGAAAATATAAGAATTTTAAACCAACCTAGCCCCACACTAGAAAATTTTAACCGAGCTTTTATTATGTACATTTTTTATACTTAGCACATATTATAATTTCAAATTTGAACCATATAAAAACTGGACAACAAACTTAAAAAATCAAATATTGAAAATTAAATAATAAACAGGGAAACTATTTTCATATATTATCTATATTCTTAAGTATTTAAGATTTAAGCTTAAATATTTTTTTTATATTTGTAATAAAGTGTTTCAAAACAATGTTATATAATAATATTTTGTATGCCTTGTAAAACTTTAAACCCAATAAAATAGTGCTAAATAAATCTTTTAAAATACTAGGTTAATCAAAAATTATAAATATAATGCTTGCTTGCTAAAATAAAATTAACTATACTTCTGCACTAAGAACCAACACAGGCATTATAAGTGATTCGAGAAACTCTTCAAATCTTTTACGAGATCCTTCATTAGATATTTCATGGAGAAAAGATCCAAGATCTTTGCATCTTATGGAATCAGAAGTAAATGGGATTAACAAATAATCACATGCCTCTTTCAATTCTGGGATGGTAACATTTGGTGGACAAATTAAAATGCCAGTTTTATAATAATCCTGAGAAAATATATAAAAATAACATATTTTTCCTTACTAGTATTGCTTTAAATAGAACAGAAGATATTCCTTCAGCAACTTCATATTCACCTCTCTCATTGGGGGTGATGAATGGATTTATTTCAGATTGACTTCCAGAACCAAACATCCTAAAAATATTTTTAAATTAGTTAAATACCCCACCTTCCAAGCATTGTGTTTCGATGCTGAGAGAATATAGATGAATCTACAACAAATCTTATATCATCGACAAGCAAAGTTATTTTATCAAGTTTTACTGATGCAGAGCATGATAAATGGTTAGGTCCCTTAGCATCTATTAAAAATTTTTATAAAAAAATTAGGTTTAAATTAAACCATATGCCATTGAATCACATGCTTTAAAAGAAGATGATGAAGGAGTATATGATAAAGAGTTTGGTGGTGGTATACACTTTAAATAGTTTGGACCAGGAGTTTGAACAGGCTCAAAATGTTTGGACACATTAAATGAGTAATTTTTCTTAGTGTAGGGTGAAGAAAATGTAAATATTTCATGTGGAGGCAATATTAGACCATGAGGTAATGTTACATCAACATCATGGTTTAAATTATAATCTAAATTATGAGATGACATATTATCCAATGAGTTATTGGGCCTAAAAAATTCAGACGCTTTCCTATAGATTGGGTTATTTAAACTATCTATTTGATCTTTAGACGAAGATGCCAAATCTTTCATCTTGCAATTTCATAAATAAAAATTACGAATTATTGAGGTCGTTCAGCTCAAAATTTTATTGATTAGGCTTTTACGATGTTGGTCATGGGATCAGATTTTTTTGGTTAGTTAAATCCAGTGCCCCAGCAACTCGCCGAAAACTATCTTGCCGACATAGACGAATCGGGGTCAAAGTAGCAGAATGATGAAAAAGTAGCTGAAAAATATGACTTTTAGATAATCAATATATTAGAATTAAATCTCGAATTGGGAGGGAATTTGATGTGCATCTAACCCTAACCCTAACCTATAACGCTGACCTAAAACACTAACGCTAACCCTCCTGACCAATCTTGATCTGGCCAGTTCTGACCAATTTGGCTGTTTTTCCTGCTACTTTGACCCGTGCCCGACATAGACTAATAAAACGGTGCCATTTCAACTCGCTGAAAACAATCTTGCCGAATTCACCTTTGGACATTAACGATCATCTCTCCATTAGAAGGCCCTAAATTGAATACCTTTTATAATAATAATCAATTTTATTATAAAAAATCCTAAATATTAACTTTAATCCAAAATTGAATGGTTAATATGCTTAATTGTTGGGGGACATTTTTTAATTGGGGGACATTTTTAACATTGGGACATTCAATTCGGCAAGATTATTTTCGGCAAGTTGACGAGCCACCTAATAAAACCATAAACTGCCGAACAGCTGATAATTTTTCAGCGAGTATAGAAACCGCCATTTTGTAGGAAATTGTAACCAAACATTAGAAGGCAACATATAGTGTTTTATTTGCTTTTTTTAAATTTAATAGTCTTTCTTATTTAATTTCTTAAATATTATATGGTGGAGATTTATAAATATACCTGTGGTTGAGTTTTTCCTTTAAGATGGCAGCTATAATGGTGTTCAAATGATTTTAATAGTGTAAATCAGCTGTTCGGCAGTCTATGGTTTTATTAGTATATGCTTGCCGATTAATCTTAGGACATTAATTAACATGCTCCTTATTATAACAGGGCCCTAAGTGCATTTTATAATAATTCTAAATTTAATTCAAAAAGAGCCTAAATTTTGACTTTAATCTGAAATTGTTTGGTTAATAAACTTTTTTTGCTGGGGACATTTTTTAGTTGGGGGACATTCTCAATCTTAGGACATTCGATTCGCCAAGATGGTTTTCGGCAAGTTGACGGGCCCACCGTTAAATCCATTGCCGGGCCCCCTCTACCCCCCTTCCCCCTCCCTTTATAGATACGCCATTGAGTATGGTATATAATATTTCATATTAATAAGATAATTTATAGTTTTATTAATGTGGTAAAAAGGATATGTCGCATTTTGAAAGATCGTTCTACACAATAAAAAGTTACGTGATAAGAAATTGATAAGATTTGTAATTTCTTTGTTAGAATAAAAAGGTGTGTTTTATATAACCAGACGATCCTTTATATTATTTTACATTCAGTTACACCTCTATTTTAATTTCCCCACTGCACTTTACCTTTTATCTATCTCCGCTACTTTGATTAATTTGGTTTAAATAAATTTTAAAAATTCAACAGGTAGCTTTGCAAGTTCTGTAAAAACCACAAAGGCTTTATAAGTAATTCCTCAAGTATTATTTAATAAATTTAAAGCCAATTGCTTGCTTGCTATTGTTTGAAACTCAAACCCATTACCCTTGTGCGATGCTACAAACACAAGTTAAATTTATGTTTTTTAGATGATCCCTTATTTACCTTAAATAAGTTTTAGTGCAAATTATTTTAATGTAGTAAACTATACACAACATGGTACTTAGGGACATACAAGTATTCTAACGAAAAAATGCAATGCAATTGGACGAGCAAACAAAAGTCGGTGATTGGACTTCAGCACAATTATCCATATATAGAAATTAAATTCTATAAATTGTAGATTATTTTACGAGATTTAATGAAGATGCAATGGCTTGCTAATATTTATAAACTAATTTTGCTTTATTGTTTGAATAATAATAAAAAACGTTTACGAGGTTAAAAATATTTAAATAACTTATCTATCGAAAATGCCCTCCCAAGTCATTTCTAGGTGACACTAACTTTAGAATCTGGTTTTTGTATAAGATTGATCATTTTACAAGGGCTGAAAAAATATAAAAAATTATTAAATTATAAACTTGGAAGAGAACACCTTTAAAAAAGATCCGGAAGAGATTAACATAATGTAAGCATATTTGGCAACATCGCTTTTGTTGATATCATTTAAAAAATTAAATTTTGATAAGTACTACTTTTTGATTAAACATCATTTAAATGGGTATAACAAGCAATATATGCTATGCTTAACATATAATATCATGTTTATTGTGTAAAATAATCAATCTTTATTAATATTTAAAATCGGATATAAGGCTTTAAGGTGATCAGATTCATGTTAACAATTGTTTAAAACATATAGTTAACCTAAATCTTAATTTTAGCAAAAATTAAAAAGCAAATTAAAATAAATAATGTAATTTTTGTTATCTTCTTAAAAATTTTAGTTATAATACTCAACAAATATATTTAATATTAAATTATTTAGCCTTAAGAGAAAATATTAAATGTACTTTTTGCGAGCTAATTAACTCGATAAGATAGTACAATAGATGTTTACACTAAAAATAATTAATTAAATTTTTTGCCTCAATAAATTAATAAAAATTTTAAGTACACTCATACATTTTAATTGCTATGCAATTTATGGGCTCGCTTTTTGTTGTCCGTCCGTTGTCCGTCCGTCCAACGTTCTGAATTGCTGGTCCGATACCAGGAAAGGGCAAAATTTTTCTTTTTTAAAATTAAATTAATATATTGTTCTAGTTTATACCATTGATTATATGACTTTTTGACCGTGTACTGGCTACTGACCAATGAAAAAAATGACCATTGGCCAAATTGTGATTCGAATTTTTTTTTTCGTTTTTTAAATTGCCATATTAGGTTAATATTGATAATTACCCTTTGGCCTCACGTAGAAGGGCCTACTCTACTGATATGGGTCCCTGTACCCCCCCCCCTCCTACAAAAGCCTATGCCTCTACTGATGTGGGTTCGAAATTCGAATCCGGCGAGGGCAAATTCTTAATTGCTGGTTCGATACCCGGAGAGGGCAAAATTTTTTTTTTAAATTAAATTGATATATTGTTCTAGATACGACTTTATGACCGTGTCCTATCTACTGACCACTGAAAAAAATGACCATTGGCCAAAGTATAAATCGAAATTTTTTTTCGTTTTTTTTTGTTTCTTATATATTTATATCCTTTTTGACCGTGTCCTGGCTACTACCAATGAAAAAAATGACCATTGGCCAAAGTAAATCAATATTTTGTGTTCGTCTCTTATGTATTTATATCCTTTTTTACCGTGTCCTGGCTCCATTGAAAAAAATGACCATTGGCCAAAGTATAAATCAAATTTTTTTTCCGTCTTTTATGTATTTATATCCTTTTTGACCGTGTCCTGGCTACTGACCAAAAAAATGACCAATAACCAAATTGTTATTCAAATTTTTTTTCTCGTTTTTTTAAATTGCTATATTAGGTTAACATTGATAATTACCCTATGCCCTCCTTTAGAAGGGCCTATGCCTCTACTGAGATGGGTCCCTGTGTTCCCCCCCCCCCCCCCTACAAAAGCCTATGCCTACTGATGTGGGTTTGAATCCCGGCGAAGGCAAATTCTTAATTGCTGGTTCGATACCCGGAGAGAGTAAATTTTTTTTTTTTTGATTAAATTAATATATTGTTCTTGTTAATACCATTGATAATATGACTTTTTGGCCGTGTCCTGGCTGCTGACCAATAAAAAAATGACCATTAGTTAAATTGTGATTCAAAATTTTTTTTCTTCTTTTTTTTTCGTCTCTTATGTATTTTTATTCTTTTTGACCGTGTCCTAACTACTGACAATGAAAAAAATGACCATTGGCCAAATTGTGATTCGAAAATTTTTTTTCGTTTCTTATGTATTTATATCTTTCTGGCTACTGACCATGAAAAAAATGGCCGTTGGCAAGAGTGTAGCAAATTCTTTTCCTATATTTTAAATATAGACTATTTGGCCGTTTGCTGGCTACTGACCAATAAAAAAGGGATCCATTGAAATTTGATTGGTTTAATTTAATTTAATTTTTTTAAATTATTGCTAAAGTCTTTCATTAATTTTTACCGTACCTTCTCAAGATTTGAATATAATTTTTGGATTCCTTAAGTTTAATTAGGATGGCCATAGCCAAGGGGAAGGCAGGGAGGGGCGGCTGCTCCCCTCTAAATCTAAAAATTTCTCAAAAATTATCATTTTGCCCCTCCCTAAATCATTAATGCCCCCCTGTAATTCCAATGCTGGCTGAGTCCATGTTAACTAGGATAATCCGTATTTTTTGAACACCTATTAATTTAGATAAACTTTCGCACTAACATTTGGTTTTTTAAGAAGGCGGGGGGGGGGGGGGTTGATTGAAGAGTAATTTGTTATATTTAATGTCACTATTTTATTTGGTTATAGCAACTGCCTTTGTTATTATTGTAAACTTACCACCCCACATGCCTAGTAATTGTTTAAAACATGGCAAAATTTTTGTTATTTTATTTACATACGTTTTATTTCGATGTCTTCTCCTTTTTTAGTTGAAATTAAAGTAATGACACCAAATCAGCATTTAAAATTAATTACCGCGCTCTTAAAATGCCTTGTAACTGTGCATATATTGAGGGAGGAAGGGGAAACAGTCAGCTACCGTAAAAATCACACACTTTTTACTACTCTCTACCCAGCTCCCTTGATTACTAAATTTCAACTCGCCCTTTTGTTAATTTCCATTCTAGGTAACTAGCCTCTGTTAGGTCAATACTCAACTTTTAAAATTTCCAATTTTATTCCTATGGAAAAATTAGTTTGTCGTAGACTGGTTGGCCCGAAGCCTTATCCTAAGCCACACGTTCACCGTAAGTTATTGTTTGAACCTACTTTCATATACGTTTTGGGTGACATTTTTTTTAAGTCATTTTTGTTCCATACACATACCCAGGTGCCTTATTATAATATTATCTGACATTTTTAAATTACATGTGTGCTTATTAATTTTTTTTAGAAATAAGCTTATTTTCAAATCCCACAAACTTTTCTCACCATTTATTAACACACAACTTTCCCATATGTTATAATTGCCCCTTAGTTGGTGCGAGATCGTTTTAATTCTATATTGATATTTGTTTTTGGCCATCTCATTCGTTGTAAATTAAATCAATTTCTTATAACTTCGATAGTTTTAATCATGGGTGTAGTCAAGATTTAAATTTAGGGGGGGGGGGGGGCAGTAATGATTTAGGGAGGGACGAATTGATGTTTTGAAATTTTAGTCATAGTTTTTTAAATATTAATGTTTTTTAAATTTAAGGGGGGGGGGGGCAGCCGCCACTTTATGCCTCACCCTATGCCCTGGCTACGCAGGGGGGAGGCTAGAATTTATTATCATTGTGTAATTTAATTTTTACACGTTAGAAAATATCTCATTTATATGAAAGAACCATGCATGTTCAATTTCGAATAGCTTATTATTTCTCTAAACAAATTAGGTTAGCGTTGGATTTTGCAAGAACAAGATTTGAAAGTTTTATAATTCGTTTTTTTATGGAAAACCGTAGATTTATTATTAACGGAGGAATCAAGAGAGGATAAATATTGTTAATTTATAATAAACCTCAATGGATTCAGTTAAAATATTCCTAGGAAAATTTTGCCTCTTGGCAAATCGAGGTCTTTAAGAATTGATCTAAATCACAAAAACTTAAAAATGCAATTTATGGGCTCGCTTTTTGTTGTCCGTCCGTCCGTCCAACATGTATCTTAATTTCTGATTCGAATCCCGAAAAGGACAAATTTTTTTTTTAAATAAATGGAAAATTTGATAAATAATTAACTAATCATTTTGTATTTAAGACCCCCCTATAGGCATTCTCGCCCCTTCCCACCTTTCTCGCCCATAAATTGCATAGAAAATATGCTACGTTTATACGGAGTATAGATGAGTTTCGTTCCCCCTCCCTCCTGCACCTCCCTCCCCTCTTCATTCCCCCCTCCCTTACCCCCTCCCCCTTTCCACCAGGGCCGAAGGCCCCGGTTTTATTCTTCTTTCGAAATTCATCAAGTAAGTTTCATACTTTTTATTTATCATTATATGTTTAAGAGTTACTTAATTATGGTATATTGTGTAGGTTGTTGAATAGTTAGCAGATAAATTTTAGATATTAATTTTTTTCTTATCCACTTATACAAAACATAACGATATTTTAAAGCTGTCCTTTAAGGTGAAATGCTATTTGTTGATACGACAATACGACAATGTCTAAATACTGTTAAAATTATTATTTAATCAAAATGACTTTTTATGTGTTGTAAACTAGTTTTAATCATTGCCACAACATCATGGTGAATACAAAAATGCTGGTACCCTTTTTTGTCTTGGCATTTGCGTTGTTATTTTCGCAAAGCTCTTTAGTAAGAGTGGATCCAGACCCTGGACCTAAAGCCGAACCACCCAACGCAGATGCGATGCCAGATCCGGAAGCTTTACCTGATCCACAACGTTAGATACCCTAACTTAAATGATAATCATTATTGCTATAATAATTAAATTATATGATTTCTTAATATATTATTTCATTTTAAGTTGAAGAACACCATGTGCCAAACGTCAATTTAGCGGAAATCAGTTGCAGAAGTAATTGCCAAGGTTTGACATCCGAACAACTGGAGGTTTGTCTATCAAGCTGCTAAAAAATCCATATCATATCTATCAAACATTGCTTAGCACTATTTGCATAAAGTTTCATATAACATTAATGCAAATTTTGTTTATTTTGCCCACTATTATCCTAATCTCTATATATAAAAATCTAAGTCCCTTTTTTTGAACGCTAATAACTTTCAGAGTTCTCAACCGATTGCCACCAAATTTGGCCATATCATATCCTTAGCATTGTAGATGGTTTATAGATACTTTTTATCGACCTGCGAAAGCGGGAACCATGTTTTTTAATTTGGTTGGCGCCATCTAGCGGACGTCAGCTACAACGCTTATCTCGATTATTATTTTATGTTAGAGTTGTGCTCATAGTTTTAAATGTTTTTCTACTAATCTTTTGTCACATATTTCACTATTTTTATTCACCTTTGGATTATTTTTTACATTATATATATATCTGTTACAACTAAATAATTAAAAACCGTAGTACATCAAAAATTTTATAATATATAAAAGACGCGTTCTCTGTTAAAGGTGGACGTATCTAAACGTTTGACGTGAAAACAAAGCGCGCATCAAGAGACTACTCATTATACGCACACACGTAGCGAAAAAAAGGCCCGTTTTACCGCCATCTTGAACATTATAAAAAACGCATCTGGTAAGTTCGGTAAGTTATAAAATTGTTGTATATATCTTATTTTTCAGCTAAAAGAACTACAATGAATTCTTTAGCCAGCCCACTTCAAGATATTACAAATAATATCTCCATATGTTAGCTTATATTTCTGAAAAGTCTAAATCCAAGAACACAACACATCATGCATTAGAAACAACTGAAATCACTGCTGTTTAAGTAACCTTAACAATTTTATATTAGAAATATTTATTCTAACCTGTTATATATTTAATCATTCCAAACTAAGAGCATTTCTATGGTATTTTTTACCCCACATTTAAATTTGTTATATCTTTTTAACCATATTTTTTTAAAACTTCAAACTTTAAACTTATCTTTGTAAAATACTTGGTAATGTTTTTAATACATAGGGAATTTAATAATTTTTTAGCATACAAAGTTTCATTTAATAAAAACAAGTTTTACTTTAAAAAAAAATTCGACCTATTAATGTATTTTTAATTTTCTTAGTATATCGACTTTAGATTCATGCGCCCCAAGAAAACATCTATTGGACGTAGTACACGCAATGCGGATCGATTGCGCCGATTGCGTGCTCTTGAGCTTGAAAATGAACTACAACAGTCTGCAACTCTGCCTCAGCCACCTTCACGTGCTCAGCCATTACCGCAGGCAACCGCCTAGCATTTTCTTACCCATCTAATATTGAAAGTTTACGTCGCCATGTTCTCATTGGTACATGTCTATTGTGTGTCCTCATTGCAATGCCTTGAAATTTGCTGGAGAAACGACTGGAATGTGTTGCGCAGCCGGAAAAGTTAAACTGCCTCACCTTGCAGAAACGCTTAAGCCATTACAAACGCTGGCTGGTTATACAACTGATTCTAAACATTTTCTATGTAACATCAGGAAATACAACTCCTGTTTCCAAATGACGTCGTTTGGCGCTGATGTTGTAACCACACAATTCATGCCTACATTCAAGGTAAAAGGCCAAATTTATCATAAAGCCGGCTCCCTCCTTCCATTGCCAGAAGGGCAACATAAGTTCCTACAACTATATTTTATCGGAGATGATGAGATAGAATTAGGTGCACGCCTCGACATTTTTAGCGGTTTAAAAAGATCCATCGTTTCACAGCTTCAGTTGCTGCTTCATGCTAATAATAATTTAGTGCGTTTATTCAAAACTGCACTGGATATAATGCCTTCAGATACCCACAAAATAGTCATTCATGCTGACAAAACTCCTCCGGGAGAACATGGGAGAAGATTTTATGCCCCAACTATAAATGAAGTCGCCATTGTTATAGTTGGGGATCAATTTCAACCTAGAGACATTGTGCTTCATAGGAGAAACAATGCTTTTACACAAGTTGCTGACACTATGACCCCCTTCAATATCCAATTATATTTTGGGATGGTGCTGACAAATATCACTTTAACGTTAAGATGATAAATCCAATCAATGGCGAACCTACGAACTCAAAATGCAGCGCTATGAACTATTATTCATACAGAATAATGATTCGAGCGGACGGGGACAATTTTATTTTAAAATGCCGGCAATTATTCCACCAATACATCGTGGATATGTATGCCAAAATTGATTTGGAGCGTTTGCTTTACATTCGCTTAAATCAGACTAAACTTCGCCTCAGAAGAATATATCCATTTGCGAGATGCTCTTCGTAACGACTCTAATACCATTAACGTTGGGAGATTAACCATTTTGCCTTCATCTTATACAGGAAGTCCACGCCATATGCATGAATACGCTCAAGATTCAATTGCGTATGTTCGTAAATACGGTCGTTCGGACCTATTTATAACTTTTACATGCAACCCAGCGTGGGACGACATAAAAGACCTTTTGCTTCCTGGTCAATTACCTCTCGATAGGCATGACATTACCGCCCGTATTTCCAACAAAAACTTAAATCAATGATTAATCTCATTGTTAAGCATGAGGTATTTGGGTCTGATGTATTCAGTCGAATGACAAAAGAGAGGTTTGCCTCATGTCCATATACTCATATGGCTATGTAGCAAGATTACGTCAAACGAAATCGACGCTTTAATATCTGCTGAAATTCCCGACCCCAACTTAGATAACGATTTTTACCAAATTGTTACTAAAAATATGATACACGGCCCTTGCGGAACACTTAATCCAAGATCGCCATGCATGATAGACGGCAAATGCTCAAAGCGATATCCTCGAAGCTTAGAATGCAATACAATTACCGGCAACGATGGATACCCTTTGTACAAAAGAAGATCAATAGAAGATGGTGGTAACGTAGCAAGCATCCCCATACGCAATGCAACGGTCGAGGTGGACAACCGATGGGTTGTTCCATATAGTCCTCTGCTCTTAAATTTATACAAAGCTCACATCAACGTTGAGTATTATAACTCCGTTAAATCCATCAAATACATTTGTAAATATGTAAACAAAGGCAGTGATATGGCAGTTACTGTTCAACCAGATAGCATAGCCCAATTAGGGAGCCTTCACACCGATGAAATCGCACAGTATCAGGCTGGAAGATACATTAGCAGTAATGAAGCTGTGTGGCGTATTCTATCCTTCCCTATACATGACCGTAGTCCTGCTGTGGCCACTTAGCTGTTCACCTAGAAAATGGACAGCGCGTTTATTTTACAAATGCAAATGTTCAACAAATCGCCTCTAACCCTCCCGACACAACGCTAACAGCTCTCTTCAAGCTGTGCCAACATGATGTTTTTGCGCAGACGCTGCTTTATTCAGAGGTACCTACCTACTACACATGGAATTCGCGTAGCAGATCGTTTTGCCGTCGCAAACGTGGAAAGTGTGTCGATGGACACCCTGACATACTCGAAGATGATGCGATAGGCCGACTATACACTATCCATCCCAATCAAGATGAATGTTTCTTTCTTCGCATGCTTTTAATTAATGTACGTGGTCCTACATGTTTCCAAGAATTAAAAGTGGTCGACGGTGTTGTACATCCCACTTTCCGCAGTGCATGCCAAGCTATGCATCTATTAGAACACGATAATCAGTGGGATGAATGCATCAGTGAGGCGTGTCATACTACAAATCCAAAACAAATCCGTGCATTATTTGCGATTATATTGACTTCATGCTCTCCGTCAAATCCTAAATCTTTATGGGATAAATATAAAGCACACATGGCAGAAGAT
The DNA here is from genome assembly GCA_964036665.1 of Gordius sp. MW1. NCBI lineage: Eukaryota > Metazoa > Nematomorpha > Gordioida > Gordea > Gordiidae > Gordius > Gordius sp. MW1. Next base: position 6,400,478 of record OZ038529.1, on the reverse strand, counting down.
ATTATTCATCGGAATAGTACTTTACATCCTATCATTAACATGCCTCAAATGTCACATTATAATCAAACTTTAATTATTCTTGAAGATTTATGCTTAAAAATCGGGAATAAAGTTTTAATACAATTGGGGATGCCTGCGCCTAATGGCTCTTCTGCCGCTCCATTACATGCAGAATTCTACCGTGAACTTAATTATAACCAGGAAGATCTTTTGTTTTATGTGCGCTCTAATGTTCCAAGGCTAACACTCCAACAAAAAGCCATTTATGATACAATATTATTAGCTGTTAATAAAGGTTCTGGAGATATTTTTTTCTTAGATGCTCCTGGCGGAACTGGTAAAACATTTTTACTGACTTTACTTCTTGCAACTGTTCGATCCCAAAATGAAATAGCCCTGGCTCTTGCATCTTCCGGATTAGCTGCGACATTGTTGCCTGGTGGTAAAACTGCTCATTCAGCATTAAAATTGCCTTTAAACATTCATTATAGCGAAACTCCCATGTGCAACATTTCCCGAGCAGGAATGGGTAAAGTACTAGAAAAGTGCAAACTTATCGTTTGGGATGAATGCACAATGGCCCATAAAAAATCGATCGAAGCTCTAGATCGTTCTTTGCAAGATTTGCGGCGCGATTCCAGACCTTTTGGTGGCGCATTTTTATTATTTGCAGGAGATTTTAGGCAAACTTTACCAGTGCTTCTTCGATCAATCCCTGCTGACGAGATCAATGCTTGCCTTAAATATTCTAATTTGTGGCCTTACGTCAAAACCTTAAATTTAACTACTAATATGCGTGTAGTGTTACAAAATGATCAAGCATGTGAGTTATTCTCCCATCAATTGCTAGAAATTGGAAACGGAACCGTGCCCGTTGATATAAAGTCATGACGGATTTCATTTCTTACCAACTTCTGCCATTTTGTGCCGTCCAAAACAGCTTTGGTGGAAAACGTTTTTCCAGATATTAACACCCATTATTTAGATCCAATTTGTCTCCGTCAACGGGCAATTCTCGCCCCAAAAAATAAGGACGTCCACGAACTTAACAATCTCATTCTGTCTACCATTCATAGCAATCCAGTCACCTACAAGTCGGTTGACACTGTTGTTAGTGCTGATGACGCTATTAATTATCCGATCGAATTTTTAAATTCGCTAGATCTTCCAGGCATACCACCACACGTCTTGCATTTGAAAATTGGGGTACCGATTATCATGTTGCACAATATTAATCAACCAAAACTTTGCAATGGCACACGTCTTGCTATTAAACGCTAAATGTGAACGTTGTTGAGGCCACGATTTTGACTGGACCTTTCACGGGAGAAGATGTCTTCATACCACGGATCCCTTTAATTCCAACAGATATGCCCTTTGAATTTAAAAGATTGCAATTTCCTTTCAAACTCGCATTTGCTATAACCATTAACAAAGCTCAAGGCCAGTCCCTTGCAATTTGTGGAATCGATTTAGAAACAGATTGTTTCTCACATGGACAATTATATGTTGCATGTTCGCGCGTCGGCAATCCACTAAATCTCTATATCTACACAGAAAATAACACGACCAAAAATATTGTCTATCCCTAAGCATTATAGCAATTTGTTCCTTTTTAAGGCAGAAGTTAAGCTGCGAAGCATCTCTTACCCGAACCTACAACCTTCTTTATAACGCCTCACTACTTTTCTGCATGCATAATTAAAGTTAGTATCATTTCTATTTATCCACTCATAACTTTTAGTATTTAGCATTAAAGCCCATTAATTTTACTTGCGTATAATCACCTTTTAAATTCTATAATTTTATATTTATTTTAGCATTTCTCCCCTTTTTATTACGCCAGAGTATTACAACCAAATGACGAAACATTCACAAGAAGCTATAATACTGTACGTGTATTACCTTATTCTTCGTAAGACCTATCATTGATTTACCCTTTATCCAACAACTTTCCCCTGCAGGTTTTATTTTACTATTTACATCATTTTTTACATTATACTCTCAGCCAAAATCTTCATACAGCTCTTTATTACCCATACATTATTATAAGCTTTTTATATTTTAATCCTTATATACTCTTATGAATTATTATTAATAAATATTTTATATCGCTCTTAAATGAATATTATGGATATTTATTTGCATTAGCATTCGGACCTTTGACATTATAAATTATTTCATATATGACCCCATTTTAGATTAGTCTTATTAATAGGTTATACTTATTTAACCACTTGAGGACTGAGCCAAAGCAACGCTTGGCCGGGTACAGCTAGTCTATATGTATAAAAATCTAAGTCCCTTTTTTTAAACGCTAATAACTTTAGAGTTCTCAACCGATTGCCACCAAATTTGGCCAGATTATTGCCTTAGCATTGTAGATGGTTTAGAGATAATTTTTAACAACCTGCGACAGCGGGAACCATGTTTTTTGGTAGTCTATACTGCCATCTAGCGGAATATTTATACTACGTTTTTTGTACTTATTGATCGTTATGGTGCTACTTATTGTCTTAAACTCTTTTCCACGATAGCTTTATCTTTTTTGTCTCATTTTTTTACTTCCCGTTTTTTCCACAGTATATAAAGCTGTAACAAATAAATATTCTCGATACTGTAAAACATCACCATTTTCTTAAATAAATATAATGCGCGCTTTTTGAAATTTTCCCACGGTTCGTGCTTTTTTGCTTTTAATTGTTTTTATGAAGTTCGGTAATTAATTACAACTACCAAAAATTCACATATCTATATATATAAAAATGTAGATCCGTTTTCTTCGGCCTAACTCCTAAAGTTCTCGACCGATTGCCACCAAATTTGGTCAGATTATTGCCCTAGCATCCTAGATGGTTTATAAATACTTTTTATCAACCTGCGACAGCCTTAACCCTGTTTTTGGTAGTCTCTAACTTGACTGGACCTTTCACGGGAGAAGATGTCTTCATACCACGGATCCCTTTAATTCCAACAGATATGCCCTTTGAATTTAAAAGATTGCAATTTCCTTTCAAACTCGCATTTGCTATAACCTTAACAAAGCTCAAGGCCAGTCCCTTGCAATTTGTGGATCGATTTAGAAACAGATTGTTTCTCACATGGACAATTATATGTTGCATGTTCGCGCTTCGGCAATCCACTAAATCTCTATATCTACACAGAAAATAACATGACCAAAAATATTGTCTTTCCCTAAGCATTATAGCAATTTGTTCCTTTTTAAGGCAGAAGTTAAGCTGCGAAGCATCTCTTATCAGAACCTACAACCCTCTTTATCACGCCTCACTACTTTTCTGCATGAATAATTAAAGTTAGTATTATTTCTATTTATCCACTCATAACTTTTAGCAATTACCATTAAAGCCCATTGATTTATTCGCGTATAATCACCTTTTAAATTCTATAATTTTATATTTCTTTAGCATCTCTCCCCTTTTTATTTCGCCAGAGTACTATAACCAAATTTGACGAGACATTAACAAGAAGCTATAATACTGTACGTGCAAGACCTATCTTTGGTTTACCCTTTATCCATCAACTTTCCCTTGCAGGTTTTATTTTACTATTTACATCATTTTTTACATTATACTTTCAGCCAAAATCTTCATACAGCTCTTTATTACCCATACATTATTATAAGCTTTTTATATTTTATTTCATATATGACCCCATTTTAGATAAGTCTTAGTAATAGGTTATACTTATTAAGCCACTTAAGGACTGAGCCAATGCAACGCTTGGCCGGGCACAGCTAGTTTTGTATAAAATTTTTAGTGTTGATTAATTATATAAATCGTTATAACTATTATAATAACGTGATTATTATTATATTGTTGTGGCAGTTATGTTATCGACTCTGCAAAAAATTAATATTGTGAAACAAAAAATATTCAGAGGCTCATGCATAAGCCTAATAATTAAAGTAGTGATACTAAAGATAAAATATATATTTCTAACTTTCAAATTTAAAATCTCAAAAATAAACGATATTATGGGAATTCAGTATTTATAATATCACATTATAAATGGTTTGTTTAACCTTAAAATTTTGATAAGCTATTCTTAATTCAAGTAAAAGTATTTAATGTATATGCTATACCTTTTATAGCTCTTCCCGGTTGTTTTAAACATAGTCCTTTTTTTAAACAAGGCAATTATTGAAGAGCTATAACATGTCAGTTAAAATAATTTAATTGATGCAACGCAATTAACTTTAATTGAGCATATAAATTTAAAGATTGCTAAAATTTAAATTGGAGTTTATATGATTAGAAAACTCTTTCAGAAAATTAATGTTGTAATTTGTAGTTAAATATGATTGAGTATCTCTGATGATAAATATGCATTGACTTAATTCAGCAAATCAAAGAATTCAAATCAATGAGAAAGAGCTAGGCCCCAAAATTAAAAAAATACTTATTTATGAAAAATCATAATAATGCCTCATCTTAAGCGTTACCAAACTCTTGCTCCCCTTAAGTTAATTCCTGGCCACGCCATCAAGCCTATTCTTTGAGCTTTAAACAAGTTTTGATAAAAACAATACTCAATAGCAGACAAGCTTTCAAATGCAAATATAAATATGACAATATTAACATAAACTAAAGCCTGATTGTTAGATTATAATTCACATTTTACCGGAACACTGAACACCATTAATTAATGCATACATATATTTATAAATTAAATGCGTATTAAAGATTTGAATCGATAAGTCCGGCCGTGGTGCGGGTCGACGGATTTTAAAACTAGTCGGGCAGGCAAGTTATTTTTTTAAAACTGCCACAGACGGCCCTAAAGATTCTTAAAGGTCCAGAATTAATAGTTAAATTTATCGGCCAAAAATGGGTTTAAATCATTGAACCCATTTTTTTTAATTTACTATTTTTAATCTGAATCACTAATTCACAAACAAACAAATAAGGTGACGACAAACTATTAAATTAAAACATGTTTAGGTTCAACATTTGTCAATGATTCTGATATAAAAATAGAAATCGCGCTGTTATTTGTTTATGTTAGCACTTATTTAGGAACTTCTCATAGCCTATCACATTCAATTATTTTACAATTCTTATCAAATAAATAGTTTGAACACTTTGCTTATAGAAGAAGGTGTCAAATAATGCATTTTAAAATTTATGAAAAATGCGAAACAATAAAATTCAGGTTAATACATTTACTTTTATTGACTTTTGCCATTTCAAGTACAACGACAATGTGCCACTACTGCGCACGAGGCTATGATTCAACAAAAATATCCTATTAAGCACTTATCCACTTGATTTCATTAATATCAGTTAAATGCAAATGATGATGCATTTTTAATTTCATTAAAAGACAGAGCCTATCTTAGTAAGAGACTGAGCCTAAAGTCAAAAATAAAATTGACGGGTTTGGGCGAACTTGTAGGTTTTCTAAGGATTACGATAGGGCCTGAAGTAAATATAATTCAACTTGCACTTAAAATAATTATTATAAAAGTAAGCAGCAATAGATAATTGCAGATCGGCGTAATTTATGCACTTGAGAACTAGTTATCACAGTATGATAGCATTTATATCAAGCTTAAGAAATGTAATTAGAGCCCAAGAGCTAGACATTATAAATGGCCATTTAAAAATGTTTTTAGGGGATATTCTTGAAATTTTATGCCATTTTGGCCTTTATTTGGCGTTAAGTAAATAGTTTCAAGTTAGGATGACGAAGATGCAAAAAGTTAAGACAGCTTCCAATTTGCCAGCAACTTTGTATACTGAAAACTATATAGGATTCAATGAAAGTTTGTTATAAACCTAATACAAAGGTTATGATTATTATTTTATTGATCTCAGATCATGAAAATCTAGAATATGACAGGGTTCACGATTTGTATTATATAGACTTTATCAGCTGTTATTTTATTTAAATGAATAGAGTGGTTATTACAGGTATTGGTATAATTTCACCTTTAGGCATTGGTTTGCCACAAAATTGGACAAATTTAATAAATGGTAAAAGTGGGCTCGTAAGTGTGGAGTTCTCAAAATATCCAAAAATTTCTTGTAAAGTTGGAGGAAAGATTCTGTTTGATGTTGGCTCTAATGAAAGCTTAAAGACATTAATATCAAAAGATAAGAACTTACAGTCTAAATCGCTAACCCTCTCTTCCATCTATGCTATGATTGCTGCTAATCAAGCACTTGTAGATGCAAACTTGGTAGATGAAAAAGATAAAATGCATGCAGGTATAAGGTAATCATTTATAAATTTTTGTTAAAAATTAAGGTAAGGTATAAAAAATTATCATAAAGTAAATTGTAATATATATAATTTTATAGCTCTGTATTTATTAAAATTTATTTTAATTTGGAATGTCCCTAAACATGTGTCAAGCAATATTTACACTATTTTAAATTCTAACTTTTTCTGACTCTAAAATTATTCACAAAATCAAGGTGTATCCATTGGGTGTGGCATGGTTAGTATGGAAGAGATTGGAGAAGCTTTTCAATCTCTCCAAGAGAAACCATCATCTCCTAGACTCAGCCCATACTTCATGCCCAAAATCCTTTCAAACATGGCCGCTGGTCACGTGTCTATGAGTCACGTGTTACGTGGGCCAAATCATTCGCCCTCAACCGCTTGCGCCACGGGCTTGCACGCCCTCGGCGATGGCTACCTGTCAATCAAACAGGGCCTGGCCGAGGTCATGGTATGCGGCGGTACTGAAGCACCTTTGTATCCTTTGGCGTTCGTGGGATTTGGGGCCGCCCGTGCCCTCTCCACCACCCACAACCAGGACCCGCCCTCCGCGTCCCGCCCCTTCGATTGCCTCAGGTGGGTCAGGGACTGGAAAGGGTCTAAATAATTTAAAGTACCTCTTTAAGCAAATCTTAAGTATCTTGATAATTTTATATAATTAAATGCGATTTGCAAGATATCTGGCTCGCTATTTTTGAGTTATTTGGCGTTTGTAACTAATTGACTATACTATTTTGGGCTAAAATAGGCGTTATAAATTCATGAAATTGCATGGAGGGGCAGTAAATTCAAATACTTTATACTTATTGATTATTTTATATAATTAAATGCGATTTGTAAGATATCTGGCTCTCTATTTTCGAGCTATTTGGAGTTTGTCACTAGTTGACTAGACTATTTTGGGCAAAAATAGAAGTTATAGATTTAGGAAATTGCATGGACAGTAAATTCAAATACTTAAATTACCGTTGTTAAAATCATCAACTAGGGACCGGGTCAAAATAGCAGAAAAAAAACAGCAGAATTGGTCAGAACTTGTCAGATCAAGATTGGTCAGGAGGGTTAAGGTTTGGGTTAGTGTTTTAGGTCAGCGTTTTAGGTTAGGGTCAGGGTTAGGATTAGATGCACATCAAATTCCCTCCCCATTTGAGATTTAATTCTAATATATTGATTATCTAAAATCTTGTTCTGACCAGTTCTGACCAATTCTGCTGTTTTTTTCTGCTATTTTGACCCCGATTCATCAACTAGCCGCTTCTTAAATCCTCGTTAAACCTATTGCTGACGCCGATCGTTATAAATACTAGCTTATGATGAAGATGAGAATTTATGTCTGAACGAGTCTATAAAATGAAGACCAAAATTTGATCATAGCCTTTACGGGGTTTAATTAAGGCACCCCTTTATAGAATCATGCCTTAAGATACGTCATAATTTAGAGCTCAAGTTGTGTTTGCTCTTTGCTTTAATATTATACAACAAAATAATAGCGTTTAGTTTGTTTGTTGATATATGTCCCCAAGATGGCGGACCACATTGTTATTCAAATATTGTCAGCTGTTCGCCAGTTTCTTTATGGTTTTACTGCCCGTGTCGTGTTTAGGGACGGATTCGTGCCCTCTGAGGGTGCGGCCATTTTGGTGCTGGAGCGTTTGGGACATGCCCTCGAGCGTTGCCGCCCCCGCCACATTTATGCCGAAGTAATGGGGTTTGGTTCGTCCGGGGACGCCCATCACGTGACCGCCCCTTCGCCTGATCCCCGCGGAGGCGCCTATCGATGCATGAAATCGGCCTTGACCCAGGCCGCCGGCTCGGTCACCGCCCCTCTTGCCAGGGGTGCGGGTTTAGAGGGCGTGGCTCGAGCCTTGAGGGTCGCTTACATAAACGCTCACGCTACCTCGACCCCCGCGGGTGATAGTTCAGAGCTGAGGGCAATTAATACCCTAATATCCGATATAAAGGAGAGCGAAGTATACAGCTGAGATTTTTTTAAAAAAATTATAATGAATTTATGACGAAATTATTGCAATAATAGGAACAACTCTTCTTTTCAAAGCATATCATTACTATCCATTTCGATTTTTATTTTTTAAATACTATCTTGTGAGTTATATAAAATTTATATTAAAGCAGTGGGGGGGCGGATGTTTATTAGGCAAGTCTTGAGCAGTTTACTCACGATCGAATGTAAGAAATCCTTTATTCTATAAGTATATTTTTAAAAATTTATTCGTATTATTTAAATGAAAATTTTTTGCGCAATTCAAATATAAATCTGATATTAAAACATGTCGTAAAAGACAAATTTCATATTTTTGTTCGATGGGGATTGCTTTTCTTATATTAAGTGCTCATTTAATTCTAAAATTCATGCCCGCCCGCCTTTAATCAATAAAAAGTAGGAAACATATAAATTTTCGTAGCTAGAGCCATTTGCCCGCTTGACTTTATTAACTTTTTGGCTAATGATGCTCTATCAATTTTTACAATATATATTTGCTTGTATAATGGTGTTTATAAATCTATGCTTAAATTTAAAAGCATAAAAATAAGATAATTCCTACCTGTGTAGGATTGAACCCAGGTTATTAATTGCTTTGTAAAAAATTTCAACCGTGTCTAAACAGCCTATTTTATTATTTGTCAATCGTTAAAATATAAGGGTGACCCAAGTTCAAATCTCCACTCCTCTAAAGTGATGATCAGTTCGACTAAAGGGGCTACCGGTCATATGTTAGGGGCTGCGGGGAGCGCCGAAGCCGCTTTTACAGCTATGGCCTTGCACAAAGGCATTTTGCCTTACAACCTCAACCTAAAGAAACCTGATTACAACCCAACCCTAGTCCAAACTGAACGTGGGTTTGAAAACGAAAATTTCGTATTACTCACCGAACGCCCCACTGAATTGACTTTATCATCGTCTGGAACAGGGGAAAAGTTAGTGGTTCTCACTAATTCATTTGGATTCGGAGGCACTAACGCTTCCTTATGCCTCACACCTTACATCGAAGAACAGTGATTTTTTAAGTATTAAAAAATTTCAAGAGAAGGCTCGAGATGTTTAGTCTTTTAAATAATGATACTACACGCATGCGAATTTGTTGTTATCAATTACGTTGTTTTTAATAAAGCCTCTATTATAAATAAATTATTAAAAATTACATTAAATATGTTTTGGGGATATTGCTGAAGCCCATTTACGACTTGCTAAGTCATTTTTTTAAGCATGAACCTGATTTGAAAATAATTTATTTTTAAACCGACCCCGATCCAAAAGCGTAATTTTTTGGTTCAGACCCATCTTGAATAAAATAAAATTGACCCGCCCTGGAGTGAAAATAAATTTGCCGTGTGTATGATGCCACAAATTTTATTAAAAAACTATGAACAATTAAATTTTAAATAAGGAAACCGATTATTGAATGTTATAAATAAATAAGCTTTTAAGTATAAAATATTAAATTTGATAGCATTAAGGTAGCAGGTTTTCGAAAATTACTTTGCCTCAGATATTTTTTAATAGAAAAATATAATGTTGGTCCTGCTAGCAATGAATATATTATAATTAGAGCAATTAAGTTCATCTTAGTGACGAACTAGTTCAAGTTCATAATTCAATTTTTAAATATAATTTACAATAAATAAAGATATTGTAAAATTATTGATGACCTTTGAAGTTTGAACCCGCCTGGCATTTTTTCTATTTAATTCGAACCCACTCAAGAGCAAAATTTTTAAAGCAGAACCCTACCCAAAGGCACTTTTAAACATCCGACCTCTAACAGAAATTATTAGAAATCGGGTCTGACTTCATCCACATCAAACGTTATTCCAAAATTAGGCCTACACCTCAATGCAAGGTCAATAAAGATATTTAATAAAATTAAAAAATTATTTTAACCATTTGGTCCTAATTTCTTGCAAGTTGTTATTGGTAATTCTGCATCTGTAATTCCTCATTTTTTAATTAAGTAAAGGCCAAAACAAGGTTTACGCACAAATAATATGGTCTCAAGCCTGAAAATGGTTTAAGTAAAAATAGCACTCTTTGGAATACAAAATAAATTTGTATTAAAACTCATAAATTGCATAGTAATTAATACGTCACGTAAATACAATTATATGAGATAAATTTTATTTCAATAAACAAAAACATGCGTGCCTTCATAATAACGATTTTGCGTACAAAACTATTTAAATATCGTATAAAATTGAATGCCTACTTTGTTTGCTAAAAACTACAAATTGAACTAAATAAGGTTGCATAATTCGAAAGGTCACCACTGAAAGAGGTAAACGCACACGCGCTGGGACGTTTAGTAAGCGACTATGGCAGGTTGTATTGAACAAATTTCGTTTGAGCAATGATGAGACGCTCAGCAATCCAACAAATCGAAAAATATACAGCGTCCTTCTTAGAATGATAAAAGGGTGTTTGATTAGTATATTTGGTAAGGTCAGTGGAAAAAGGAGCGAGTGGGAACAAACCTATAAAACACGTGTAGAAAATGGCAAAAATTTGGTTAAAGTAATTATTGATTGTAATCCAGAGTTTTGAGAAATTCTTAGAGTTCGGTATAAATCATGTATAAGGTATTGGTTAATTAATTCCTAAATGCGCGTGTATAAAAGGTGTCAGACACAAATTTTTAAGATAATTAAAGTATAAGGACGGGATGGGTTATCATAAGTTTTCATTGGGACGTTTAGGCATACGTACAAAACTTTCCTTTAATAATAGTTAATGTAAGTAAACTTTATGATATCAATTGGTTAGAAAAAAAACAAATAATTTTATAAAAAAATGGCTAAATTTTACACTTATCCCATCTTATGAAAGTCTAGGGCATAATGGATTGGCAAGAAAAGTGAAAGGAAAGATCGCGTGTACGTGTAAAAAGTGCTAATTTCATAACATTAAAATGCAATGGTAGATTTGATTTCGTTCCACACGAGGGGAACTATGATGTGGCAGGATTTGTAAAGGAGTCCTAGGCAAAATGGCACGTTGGCGAGGTAAGAAGTAACTCGTAAAAATGTATTATTTTGCTGACCAGCTATCGATGTAAAACAACGGTATATGGCGTAGAAAGCGACGGCAAAGAAATGGCCTATCAAGAGATGTGGTTTGGCGTTAGTTCTGTAAAAATAAAGATATACACATATATATATTAACATATAAGTGATATACTAAAAATGCAATTTTTCTGATAATGTATTTTTGTGCGAAAGTTTTATATTTTGGTTTCCTATATTGCAAATAAAATCCAATCGATGCTCAGCATATCGTAAATGCCTGCCACTATTAATTACAATTAACCTCAGAAAACAAAAATCGTTCAAAAATTCTACCATCACTCTGGCAGAAATACTAAACTTAAAATTAGGTCCTGCCTCAATAAGCCCGCGTATTAGTAAATTAAACATAATTTATAAATATAATATCAAAGAGCAATATCGCAATCACATAATATTATGGGAAAATATTTTTGGGGGATATTTTTGTAAATAGGGGCTTATCGTGTACAGGGAAAGAATTCTTTATTCTACTCATCCCGCGATGTTTTGTCCATTTATATGCATCAGAGGTCAGATTTGTTAAAAATCTTCTGCCCAAACCCGGCCCGTCTAATTTTATAACCAAGCTGCCCGCCCAGGCTCGCCGGAACCCTTCTAAATGTCCGCTCGGCCACGCCCGAATTATAAGAGCTGCCCGATATGATGTTTTTTAAAATTATAGCAGTACTATCGCCATATTTTGTAAAACATTTTAAGTTAATTTCCGATTTTTTTTGGATAAGAACCAGGATTAACAACTATTATACAATCAAGTGAAAAAGTGAAAAAATAAATTTCGAAAACTATATATTACATCCTTTAAAAATATCATTAAGCCCGAACCTTGTTAAAATGCCCGCCCAAAAATCTAAATCTACAACAGTGCCCTGGTCTCTGATATGCAGAGATATTTAGATGAATTTATATATTGTTTTCTTATTAGCGGATTATATTAGCGTTGTTAGTTTAAAATAATGCCATTTATAGTCTACAGTTTATAAGCCTAACCGGTTTCAGTTTTAAAATTTCAATAAAAATTAACAACAACTCCTTCCCCCTTGTCTTTTCAAGCACTTTTTGCTTAGTGCAAAGGGAAAGCTATCATAAAGCCTCCGTGGCTCTATGCGAAAACTGACTTATTTGCAGTCGCTTTTGGCTCACTAGCCACGTGCGTCGCCTCGAGTTCGCTTTTTCCTAGGGGGTGTTATCGGGGGTGGGCATTTAAACAAGCCCATTCCTCTCGGAACCTCATCTACCCCGATTATGATGAGACCCGGCTGACGGGTATCCCTTGTTATCCGAACCACAATCTCCACCACTCACCAAAATGTCTGGAGAATAATTAATTAGGCGTCGTCATTAATAGAGCATCCAATGTCTTGCAGCTTTATTACCTATGTGGTCAATTACACGAGCCAATAGCCAGACTTCACCCATAGGTAAAAAAATCAGAATTTAAGAGAGTCCGATTATTAATGCACGAGATCAAATTTGATGATTTATTTATATTTAGGTGGAACTACAAACATCTTGGTGCGTGCTTGTAATAGTGGCAAGAAGGTGGAGGGCTATCCTTCCGCTGGAACCCATAAATTTGATAATAGTAATCAGAATGAAATACCGCACATTATGGGAATGTTTGAGCCTCCCTCTTCGCTAGCATTAGCAATAGTAAGGCCACGGGCCGCGCAGTGCGATAATAATTCCCGAAAAGGTGTAAGGGTTGCCGTAGATAACACCAAATCCCAATGTGTACGGGGCAAAAACATTGAGAACTTGGGTGGGGGCCAGAGTTTTCGCGTACTGCCATGAAGGCATTGCAACAGCTTTTTCTTGACCCTAACTAGGAGGAGCCATGAAAGGCAAAAGGGAAAGGTGTTGTAGTCTTTTTAACCAATCAAAAATGGTCTTTAAACTTTAAAAACTCGCCGAGCTGCCACTACTGTCGTTATCTAGTGCGTTTTATTAGACCTACGCTATTGAAAGGAATAAACATACTTGGTACCATCACTATCGAAAGGGTCTATCGTGAAAAACGCTTGCCTAGAATAAGGTCTCTTTTTTCAATGATTACCTCCCCTATGATCCTAAATCTTAATTAACATTATACTATAGGGTGAACGCTGTTATTTTTATAGCACCGCCACATGTGCCTTGTTTTCTAGCCACACTTCTGATGCTTAGATATTTATACATGACTGCACAGAACAGCACACAGCGTGTTGTTAACTATAACAACTAGCTAACATTTCATATGCATATATCTCAAGGCACATCCGAGTTTCTATGACAAAATACTATATACTAATGGTCGGTTTGCACCACAACCACCATTGAAAGTCCTCAAAAGAAAGGGTAACTATTACTTGTGATATGGCTATTTTATGCGCACCATAAACTCATTTCGACTGACCCCTAACTCGCATTCAAATCAATCGCAGAAGTTACGCGGATGAGACGAAGACTAAAAATTGGATCTTAACAAAATCGCTGCATATAAATGAACCAAACTTAGCGAAAAAAATTATAGAATTCCTTTAATTTTCCCGTACACGACAAGCGGCTTTCAAAATTACTGCCCCAAAAATATTTCCCGTTATTAGGTCTTTCTTCATATTGTTCATTAATATTCGTTATATTTAATTGATTGTATTTTTCGAATTTATAACGATATTTTGGGTTTCATAATTTTAAGATTGTAATTTGTCCATTTGATTTCTTATCCAAATTAAATCGACAAATGCATGTTATATTAGTACTGCATTCTTTTTAATAATTGGATAATAAATTAATTTAGACTATTAAAGTTGCAACCTATGTTAAAAAGGTTAGGATAGAGTTAAAACGTTTATAAAGCATAATAATTATGATTTTTGCGAGGTATCCCCTTACATCGATATGATACCCATCGGTCCAGAGATGCATATGCCGCCCATTTGGAAATAATAGAAACAAGCTTCTCTCAGGGCTTTAAGGTATTCTAAGGAGAAATAATTCGTATAAACATTTGAAAAGTTGTGACAATCATATATGAAATCTTATATTAATTATTATTTCATTTGAGTAGGCTTAAATGTATATATCTGGCAAATCTAAAAATAATATTTTTGCAAAAACCATAAACTCAGGTAAAATATTTTAAGGCAAGTGGGGCCAAGTCCTGTGCGGTAATCTATTTCTCTCTCTCTTAAATGAGAGCATAAAATTTAAAAAAGTCCTTTCATTTTAAGATGTTTTTTCAAAACAGGGATTAGAATTAAACATTACAAAACTAAAAGATTTTTATTTGCTATGGTATAAGGGCTTGTCTAAATATCGGATTCAGGTTCAAATCGCGCGAATTTATCTTTGTCTAAATATCCCATTCAATTTCATGGGTCAAACTCGGTTGTAATTATTAATTTTTTGTTTTTGTTTAGTTCAACTCTTGAGATTAAATCATCAAAACTTTGTTGAAACCTAAAAATTTAAAAACATACAAAATTTAAGCCGAGGAAAAATTTTGCATCTAACAAAATCGCCGTTATGTTATGCGCGTCCCAAATGTAAATCTGCTTCTGTGAATTCGAAGTTAAGACAAGGCTATGTTATAACACGTACGACGATTTTTGCTGCGCAGCAAAATCCGATACTAAGACAAGCCCTAAGGGAGGGAAACCAGAAAGAAGTACAGTAACTTACTGTCGTGGCCAGAGGCGAAGAGAGCGTACAAAGCTTGAGCCAGCACATTAACAGCAAAGGAGTAACCAAAGGAGCGAGCTCTGGCAAATCTTTTCCTGGCCGCGCTCAAGGCACCGCCATTAGCGTCGGCCCGATGGCGAGTATTCAAGAGATTGTTAGCGCGCAATTCTTGGCTCCAGAAAATTGCGTCGTTGAGGGCAACGGTCATACCTAGGGAATATATATTTTTTTCCATAACAATTTTATTAATATATAGCTAATTTTAATACGGTAAAATGTAAAACAAGTTTAGTATATTAAAAATATTAAATAAGAGCGTTAAGTGGCTACTATATCTTCATCTTTCGCTTTTAAGGAAGGACAAGATATAATCTTTGACGCATATCTTAGTCCGTTTTGAATTTCATATCTCGATTTCAAATTCGATGCATAGAGGTTATGAATGTAGTTTGATAAAACTAGTGTATTCGATTCGAATGCCATTTTAACTTGCTTTAGTCGAGTGATTGTAAATAATGGCTCAATTAACAAACAAACTTCAAAATAGCAATTAAAAATTAAATTCAGATTTAGATAATTAAATTGTTAGATAAACAAGGTGGGCAGGGTAAAACAGGACGGACGAGACAGGTCATTTAAAATGAGCCCATAAATTCATAGCGATTGGTTAAGTATCTATAAAACGCTTTAGCCATTTACTATACCCTAGAACTTTAAATACTACTCAATCAATCAAACTTTACCTAGTTTTGTAGCTTAATACCGAAATAAATTAGTCATGTATTAAAAAGTCTCGCTCGTTCATTAGAGTTAGAAATATAAGATACATTCTCTTCATAGATTTATTATCGGGAATGTTAGAGGGTGTTACAAACAAATTATAATTTAATCAATGAAGAACATTGATTATGAGGGTAAAAATCCTCTAAAATTTATATAGATTCTATTTATTGCTTTATTTGTCAAAAATGTTAGCTATTTAAAGAGTCAAATAATCGCTGATTACACCTATTAAATGAATTAAATTGTTGTCCATCTAAGGCAAGGATTACCTCCACCGGTTAGGGGATGGCGCATGTTAAAAGCGTCACCCAGCGTTATAACACCGGGGGTGTCAGGTTGCCCGGTGCATAGGTAAGAGTTTGGCATAACTTTGAAACGAGCTAGCGCGGCGCCCCCACCATTTCCATCAGTCACCTCGGGCATTGGCGGGGTCGGCGAACAGCGGGCTTGATTATGGGTTCTTCTATCGAAAACTTCGCCCAAGGCGCACTCAAAATTAGCCCGGTAGCCGACTGAAATGGAGGGTAGAATAATAACATAGTAATAGTGTTGCAACAACGGCTAGGTTTTGTTTGGCCGACCTTTAGTTTTAGTCGACTAAACACAAGCAGACCAAAGATTTTTTGGTCAAACCTTTAATCTATTTATGCGAATAAGAAAATCAGACCAATGGTTTGTTGATGTTTAGTCGACTAAAATTAAAGGTCGACCAAACAAAACCCAGCCGTTTTTACAACACTACATAGTAAATTTTTAATAAAAAGCCTCACGCCCCGGATATTGCATTAAAGTAGTTTATTTGAAAACGGGTTGAAACAATCTGATCGTTGTTTTCGAGAATTCGTTATATTTCCGTCTCTTAATGCGCAATCAATGGTGTTAGAGGTATAACCGCAATGATTACGAGAAATAAAAACTCAATCCACGATGCCAAATATTTGCTAATGCGATAATCAGGCAAACGATGTAATTAGCAATCACATTTAAGGGTTTTTAATTAATCTGAATGGCCCATAACCCGACATTTTATCAAATTAATATTTTTTGGACACTGGGAAGTATTAAATGTTATTATATCTTAAATGTTTAGCTTAAAAGCATCAGAATGACCATAGAAGTTAGGTCCGAATTTGATAAAAGCTTAAATTTAAACTAAAAATAATATAATTAAAGACTTAGTGATCCTATGCCTTAATTTGATCAAAGTATTAACAAAGTTCGTAGGACTGACATATATACCGACCTGTTATACTAAAACAACTTAAATTAGGTACGATAGCAAACCTGGTAATTGGGGAGCTATGTTGGTTTGGAGATAGTTTCTAAGGTCATTCGGCAAAGGGGAAGGCACGTCTATAAGTATGCGCGTATGCTGGCTCGATATCTAAACGAACCACAAATAGAATAAATGTAAGATATTAAATTTATTCTTTTTAAACTGGTAGAGTTTCTCTTATTCCACCTCAGAATTATGGTTCTAAGGAAAATTGCAAGGCCCAGGTCCGAACCTATTTGCAGGATAAAGTAGGGAACTACATGGCAAAACAGAGATAAAATAATCATCCTATTACTAAGCGGGATGAGACTTAGACCTACGGCGCCGCCCTTAATAATTTATAAACCAAGTATCGCGTTTATACGAGAATTACCATCACATTACAAAAAATACCTTTTCAGCGATTTAGCTAAGCGAAATTCAAAATCCATTATTATAAACCACGCGAGCTCTGCTTTCCATCTGTTTTTTATTCAATCAACTTAGCCTACATTCTTCTGAGAGTCATAATTTAAACATAACTAACGACCCAAAATAATTCATTTAAATCAATGCTAACCATAAATACTTTTATTAAACCATCACGCTAGTGTTGTAAAAACGGCTGGGTTTTGTTTGGCCGATCATTGGTTTTAGACAACTAAACATACATATGCAAATAAGAGAAACAGGCCAAAAAATCGTTAATTTAACCCTTGAGAGTATTCGTGGGGTATTTTGGTACCCCACGCAAATTATAATTTTAAAACGCAATTTAAGTTTAATGAATCTGGCCTTTTCAGTAGCTTAATATTTTATCAAGAACTAGGTTAGGTGAAATTTTCATAGGCTTTGGCTTAATACTTTTTAAAATATAGAAGCTTTTTGGCTCGTGGGGTTCTGTTATACCCCACGAATACTCTCACGTAAGTTTTTTTCTATATGAAAAAAATGTATTTTTTTTTATATGAAGATATCTTTTACAATTTGTGTTTTTAATACATTTTGAACATTCTTTTAATAAAAAATAGTAATCTTAAGGTATATGATGTCAAGAGGTAAAATGAGGGGAAGCTCTAAAATGACCAAAATAAAAATGGGGGTCCAGAAAATTGTTAATAAGTTTTGTAATGTTGATTAGATTTATATCAAAATTTATACCATCAATCTTAAGACCTTTTATAACATATGTTTAAAATTTTAAAGGTTTTAAGGAAATACTTTAAAAGTTATAAGAAGTTAAAAAGTGGGGTAGAGTTATGCCCCACGAATACTCTCGCGTTCGGCCTTTTTAAGAATACACTCGAGGGTTAAAATCGACTAAAACCAAAGGTCAACCAAATAAAACCCAGCCGTTTTTACGACACTACATCACGCAAATAAATCGAGTTATTGATGGCAAACTCTAATTTCAAATAGCTTACAAAAACTATCACCGTTCTTAGTTTAAAATTATCCGTACTTTGTATATGAGGATAACAGAAGGATCCGCCAAAACGACTTCTGCGTAGTAGGGATCTTCACTAGCCGTTTCTGGGCCAGGTAACACCAAAGTTTTCGCGTTTTCAATTAAAATTCCTACGAAATAGGATTTAACCTGAGGCTGGGTGCCGGGTGGGAGGAGGTGTTTGCGAAATTTGGAAAAACAACCGTCCGCCACTATAGTGAGACGTCCGTATAGTGGCTATTAAAAAGGGTTTTAATTACGCTTGTAAAACGAATTCGACCGCGTATAGTAATCAGGAAAGGCTATTGCAACAAAAGCTATAAAAAACTTTAGAAAATCGCTCAATGTGTTTTCAAGAAATCTTTTGAAATTGAAATTACTACATTACTCTAGAGTTCTAATTTTATTCGTTATTCAAAAATAAAATCGAAACTTTTGCGAATAGCTAGGCTCTATGACATATTAAGCGTTTAAAACATACCCGAATCAATTCGTGCTTATACAACATGACTTTAGGCTACAGAGGAATTAACAAAAGTCATATAAAGTTCCGAGGCTACTTGAAATTAAAGCCAAAAACCGCATTAAAAATTGAAGACTGGCACAATGGTTAACCTTGGGTTTTGCAGTTTGGCTGTCTTTATACTCGACTCCGATAACGACTCCTCCCTGCTTAATTAACTTGACCGCGTCTCCTTCTATCTTATGCACGCTACATTCCAAAAAATTACGAATAAATATGTAATTACTGCAAGGTTTATCTAAAATGTTCATATTTAAAGTCAAACCATGTTTTTATAAAGCCTTTTAAAGTGGAAATACATTTTGGTGCGCCAATTTTTAAAATTATGTTAGAGAATTTTGTTATAGAACTTAACAGCCAATCCTATCACATTAAGAAGCAAAGTAAAAGGCTATAAGCACAAAATTAAATTAATACATGAAGATTTACAGAATTAAAGAGGGTTGGTACAATCTTCAAATCAAAATTTGCCATATAATAAAACTAATTGGACAGTGGATGACTAAATGACCAAAAAAACAACTTAATGCATCTAGACGGCACGAGGTATAATGTAGAATTTAGACGCTCTCTAACTTGTTGAAACAGTCCGAAGCCCGCCTCAAATTTTGCACGAGCCTGCCGTGGTGAAAGGCCTTGCCTAAAACGTTATCCCCGCGCCCGTTTAAGCCGTACGGTAAAATTATCGATAATCCCAAGGCGTTGTTATGAATCTTGTAACCGCGCGACGATTGGGCGTCTATGCCTTCCAAGGCACCTTGAAACAAAGTGCGAATATTTAATGATAAAATTGCGGGCCATTTATGGCGAAATAGCAAATCTTAGGGGTTGTCTTAATATCGGCTTCAGATTCAAATCGCGTGAATTTATCCTTGTCTAAATATCCTATTCAATTTCATGGGTCAAACTCGGTTGTAATTATTAATATTTCGTTTTTTGATAGTTAAAAATGTTTTTTTTAGTTATTTCAACTCGAAATTAAATCTGAGCTTTGTTGATACCCAAATATTCAAAAACATATAACATTTAAGTTTAGGAAACATTTCGCATCTTACAAAATCGCTGTTATGTTAAGCGTCTGAAATGTAAATCTGCTGTGAATTCGAAGTTAAGACACGGCTATGTTATAACCCCTACGACGATTTTTGCTGCGCAGTAAAATCCGATATTAAGACAAGCCCTTAGGTTAACTTTCAGAGCTGTAACGTTCTGTCCTATCCAAAATTAGGCTAGTGAATTAAACATAATTTAACGGAGGTCCACCCTAAAGTTCGTAGTTTATGAGTTATAAGTTTTTTTCCCCAAATTAACATGCTTTATTATCGAAAAGTATTAAATATGTAATGGAATTAATAAAAAGATACAAGAACGAAAATATTTCTAAATTAAATGATTAAAAGACATTATCCGTTTATTGGTCTTCTTTAAGAAATGCATGCTAATCACAATTAAAGGGAGTGGAGAACGATTTGACATTTAATAGACTAATCAACAATTTATAACCCTCCTCCCCACCTTCAATACAAATCCTTGCTACCAGGCCCATGGCAATTTGCCCTTAACCAAAATCAAATTTAAACTTCAAATCTTAACTAAGTCTTCGATAGCTTAACGTCGTGGCTAATGCATTGCTAAATCAAAATGGTAGAAACAATATTTAGAATGACAGTATAGTTGATATATCGGAAAAAATTTTCTTACTCTCTAAGCCTAAATTGGCTAGGGCTTCGACCCCGCCCGGTTGCATGAGTTCTCCAACTATCCTCGAGGGCTCACGGAAATCTTTTTCAATCACGATAATACGGTAACCAAGCTTGCCTACCACATTCGGGCACCGACAAAAATATGAATAATTTCAACAACACATTCAAATAATAATGGTATATTTTTCAAAAAATATATTTTAAAATTAAAATACAATTATTCATTTTATAATATCGATAACAAATTGAACGTTTTTAAATTTACTATCATCCGACTTTAACAAAGAATAAAGAACTAATATTAAGCAATGACGCTAAAATTGTAAAAAAGAGAACAATTTAAGGTGCTCCGCTTTACTGCTTATAATGCGCAAATATATATAACTTACATGTTTCTAACTCTTCAGAAAAAACTGCCCTATTTATTTATCTTTGCAAATCAATAAGCGTAAACTTTCGAAGTTTAAATTAAAGCTGTAAATCAAATTTATAATTTAAAACCTTAAAAATTTCTATAGTTTAGGAAAAAATTAAGATTAATAAAGCACATCACCATGGGAAAAAACTCTATGCTCATCCTAAAACGTTTATCTGTTTACAACGGAATTAAAGGAAAACGCACACGCTTATAGGGAACTCTTGATCATCCCTAATAAACATTTATGTGCCAACAACCTAAAGAAGTCCAAAATTGGCCCAAGGTAAAAGTTTAGGTTCAAATTTGCTTGTTTAAAAGGCAAAATTCGATCATTTTTTGGGCAGAGTATTAATAATAATTTGGGTCAAAGATAATTGAATCAATCGCGGTTCCGCCTTAATTAGGTCTGACACAATTGGAAGCACATTTGTGAATCTCAACGCTAAAAGGGGGTTTCCATTTAACTTCGAGGGTGAAAATCCGACCTTTAAAATACTTTTTATAGATTACGGCCTATATTTTTGTTCTCTTTGGGAAATAAATATGGGGGTAATTGTTTCATTTTTTCCAGTTAATTTATAAGCTGAATCCAAGATGTATTTATAGTTAGAAATCCCAATTTTGACGTAAAATTTATCGATATTTTTGAATAGCACTTAGAAAGTCGATCGAAACATTACAATCAGTAATTAGCAGTAAAATAAAGGATAGACCTGACGTAAAATCAAAATAAATGCCTACAACGCTTAACAATTTTGACCCAAACGCAAATTTATTTTAATTAGCGAAATGTGACTCGAACTTTAAAGAAAAAACTGCATAGGATCACCATAATAAACATATTTCCAATGATAACCCACGTATTTTAAAAATATTCAATCCCCAAATCATATCTAAAAATTAAAAAATTTCTTAACTAAAATATCATTCAAGGTAGTATTATTAAGGAGAAAGAGGGAGGGGGCAAATCTTACTGTTGATAAGGTATTAATTAACTTTCGCACATCCTCGCTAAGTGTTATTCAAAGGTGGCAAATGTAAAATCTGAAAATTATTAAAGATGAAGTGCTATGGACTAGACGAAAAAGGAAGGCGGATGGGGTAATTTTTTTTTAAATAAAAGGTAAAGATTATCGATATATATCTGATTAAAATCCAATTAGTTCAAATTAAAAAATATAAAGGAGCGTGGCCCTTATTCGTCTAGAAAGACGAATCCTAATTAAAACAAGCCCCAGGACAGTGGGACTAATTAAACGATACAAAAGTTGAATTATTCTATACGCATTTTGAGTTAGATTTTATATATTTTGTTCTGAGCCAAGTTTGTGAGATATCAAAATTTTAACCATATATAATTCTGTCGTAAAATTAACATTAAACACAAAAATTTTTGCTTAAAACTAGGGGAGAGAATTTTGACTTTTTAAAATTAAAATCAACAAACTCAAAACATTTTTGCTTCAATTAAAAAATAAACTCTATGCATGTTTAATAAGAGCCCAACAATGCAAGTATTTCAGAGAAAAAGACTTGTTTTCCTTTCCGTTAAAAGAAACTATATATTTCCCAAATTAATGATAAAGCGTCAAAATTTCTGGCCTAAGCGTTTTTTAATGACAAAAAAAGAGAGAGAATTATTTCCAGATATCAACTAAAAAAAAATAGATTCTCAATATTCGCAAAAAATTTCCTAGTTTGCATAATTTTACAAAGACAAAAGCAAAATTATATTTGGTCCTAAGCACGAATGTATTTCTAATTCTGGTGGTCCCATATACACACCCAGTTGAATAAAATCCCAATAATGATACATTTAAACATGAAAAATACATTTTTTACAATTGAAAGAACCCTTTTTAACCACAAAGTAACTGTGAAATGAAACATATGTTTAGTTGAGATTAACTAACATCTGCTACTCACCCCCACAATGAGTTGCAAACTTACAAACCTTTATAGCATGTTTTTAAATTTAATTTACATAAAAAAACAGTGTATAAATGTCAGTTATCATCTATATGTTCATTAGCCAAAACAACAACACACTAAACAAATTAATACATTATATTTAAAATAATTATAAATAATGGCAAAATTCTCATAAACTTTATATAATACCATGAGATGAAAAAAGCAATTAATATATCACCAAGCTTTTTCAAAAATTATAATAAATAAGGTTACTTATTATTACTGCACTAACTAATACATTTTTAGAGTTAATTTTATATTTAATTTGTATTTATAAATATACACAGCAAGTATTGGTAAATTTAACTTAATAAAAAATTAGTATAACTTATAAAAAAAAGAAAATTAAGTCTCTGATATACCTTGTACAATAGATCAATTGGTATATGATGGTTATAGATAATATTTAAGATATGTTTTTAGATTAAAATAATTTCAAAAGTTGTCCAAATTCTTTAAAATGTCCTTGAAATTTAATAGTATTTTTAACCAATTAGTATTGCTAAAAATAAAAATTTAAACAACATTAACATTTTCTTGTTTTTCAAAAAAGTTAAACAATTTATAAAACGTTTATTGTAAATTTTAACTGATGCATATAAAGGATTTAATTAAAAAAATGAGTAAAAAATAATAAGATCAAATATATATTTTGATTAGTTACTATTAACCTAATGAAGCAGCCATTACTGATCCAAGTATGCCACTTCCAATTATTATTAATTCGGCATCATACTTTTGAGGGGCAGTGGAGTCAATAACTTTGTTAGCAGAGGATTTAATGTTACACACCTTATTGAAGGTAAGTTTCTATATGAAGAATAAAAAACATGAGTGATAAAAATGTAATAAATAAAATTACCTTGAATCTGCTGCGTAAAGAGAATATAATAAATATAAGTGATATTACAATAATTATATTGTTTAAGGCTAAATTGAACAATAGCAATGTTAGTTTTCCGAACAATATCATTGCAAATGCATGAATTTGAATATACGATTACAAAGCAAATCGGTGCAGATTGGGGACTTTTTGGTGTCGATGCATTCGACCAAAGTTTAACTGACAAAATGTCTATGAATGTCTATGAATATTTAACGAAAATAATCCTTGAGAGGGAGATTACAGAGACAAAAACGTTAGGGTTAGTGTTTTAGGTCGGGGTTTTAGGTTAGGGTTAGGGTTAGAGTTAGATGCACACATTTAAATCGACAAATGCATTTTCGTAGACATTTATTTGTTTTTTGCTTTTTTGTCAATTGCAACTGAATCTACTTTTTAAGCATGCGAACATATGATGCATTGCATGGCACCCACCTCAAATTTCACTTGTCTAAACGGTAAACTAATTGCACGGTATCAGGATTGAGAAGGGCATGCACAACTACTGAATGGATATTACCAATAAATTTATTGATATGTCAGTTGCTCAAAAATCCTACTTTGTGTTCGTTGATATTAGGGCATTCGACTTCATTAGGTGTCTATTTTAAGAAACCATGTGCTTGGAAATTATAAAGTGTAAATATGCTTTGTAAAGGCTTAATATTTTAAACTTAGTATTCTTTTTTAACAAAATAAATCCTTAAAAATTATTAGGCCAGACTGCTTTTAAATCCTTCTGATTTTTGCCTCTGTTTAATTAATACCATAATATCCTTACTTTCCTCAAATAGGACTCGAATAATCACAAAAACATCTTCTCTTCTGTTCGCAAGCGACAATCTCAGTATTACTTCCATAGCAAGCTAACACGTTTTATAGACACCCTTAGAAAGTACCCCGAGGAAGCCTAATTGCTTGTGCCAAAAAGTCACATTATTTGCTCTTAATTCACAACCCAACAAAACTCTCAGAAGTGGAAAAACAATCAACTCTCGGCAATACTCATTCTTCATTGTTAGCTTCCATTAATCCAGGCAATTAAGTTAAATTGGTGATACGATATAATTTAAGTTAATCTAAGGATCTTGGATATGGCTGCCTAATTTTTATTTATGAGTGAAATATATTAGATATTATCTTATTTCTAGGTACTCAAGTGGTAAATTTTTTTTCTCTAATTTAGATCACATGTAACAAATGAACATATATATTCCACAAGGTATATCAAACTTAAAAGTATCTATAATAAAACGTATATCATACAAATACACAATCATTACATTTCTCCTTATCTTAAAGATCGTACTCATCATGATACCGTAAAGGCGGTATCGGTCTTCTATTTGACCTTCTCAAAGTAGTACCTTCTAATTGAACCTCCGATTGCATATTCGGTACGTTACTAACATCGGTATTTGACCTTCATAAAGTAGTAGCTTCTAATTGAATCTCCGGTTGCTTATTCGGTACGTTACTAATATCGGTTCTATTCTCTGTCGCTGGTATAACTCCAGACCTATAGCTAGATCTTAATTGATCCTCGTGTATAAGAATGTTCCCCTTTTCGTTCAACAATTACGCCTTTATACCAACCGGGTTTTATTTCATTTTTAATCCATACCAGATCGCCCGACCTGAATTCCCGAATTTTGATTTAACGATCATGATAAAATTTTTGCTTTGCCAATCTTTCTCTCGATTTATCCCTAGGATCGAATCGAATTAAATCTATCGCCGTCCTTAATCTTTTTCCTAATAGCATTTCTGATGGAGACTTACCTGTAGTATTATGAGGCGTATTTCGATAGGTCAGTAGTATTTGTAGTAGACAGATTTCCTTATCCCTACCTTCTTTCCTTGCAGCATAATATCGAGATTTTAATGTCCGAATTGTTCGTTCTGCTAACCCATTTGTTTTCGGGTGATAAGGTGAAGAGAATATATGCTTAATGTTATTGTTTGAGCAAAATTTAGCGAATTTACCACCAACAAATTGAGGTCCATTATCAGATACAATTTGTGATGGGATACCAAACCTACAAAACCAATACCGTAACTGGCGAATGATTTGTGGTCCTTTAATAGATGTTAACGTGGCGACTTCTAACCATTTTGATAAGGCATCAATTAATACTAGCCAATAAATTCCTTCTACTGGTTCTGCTATATCAATATGCACTCGGTCCCAATTTCGTTCTGGTAAGGACCACGAATATAGAGGTACTTCTGTCTCGGCTGGTCGTACTTCTTGGCAGCCGTCACATTCTTTTACAAAATATTCAATATCTTTGGCTAACCCAGGCCACCAAACATAATATCTTGCCAAACTTAACATTCCCGAAATCCCTGGATGACCTTGATGTTATATTTTTAAACCAAGCCTTCGGAGTTTATTTGGTATAATCAAACGATTTCCACAACATAATAAGCTGTCCTCGAATGATAATTCATCTCTACGATTATAATAATAAATCAAATCGACATTTTTAACTCGAGTCTCCATTCCCGTTTCATTGACGAATTTAATTCGCAGCACAACGAATCACGTTTGAAAAAGTTTATTAATGTGTTGTGATCTAGTTTCAAATCATCCAACATTAATAGGCTTATGTTATTTATGTGTTTTGTGTCATTATTTGTAGGGGGAGCCTTGGTAGAGCTTCTGCGCATTGGTTTGATTTACCCGATCTGTATCTAATTTCATATTGATACGTATTTAAAAATAATGCCCATCGAACTAATCTGTTATTGACCACTTTAGGTAAATCGCGATTATTTCCAAACAATTGCTCTAAGGGCTTATGATTCGTCATTAACGTGAATTTCCGTCTACATAAATAGTGATTACATTTTTCGACACCATAGCGCTCTAGCTTCCCTATCAATCGTTGAGTAACGCTTTTCGGATTCGCTCAACGTGCGTGAAGCGTAGGCTATAGGTTTTTCCGTACCGTCGGGAAATACATGTGTTAGTATGGCTCCTAACCCCGAATCAGATGGATGCGTCTACGGATAAGACTAATGGCAAGTCCAACGAATATGGCACTAGTGTATCTGTGGCTGATAAAAGACTTTTCACCTCGTCAAATATTTTTTGTTCCTTATTCGTCCAACGCCACTGAACCAGAGAACAGGTGATAGCATGTAGTAGTGTGCACTTTTCATGTAGTTGCGGGATAAATTTTTCTTGGTAGTTTACCAATCCTAAGAAAGAACGGAGTTCCTTCTTGTTTGCAGGAATTTTGAAATTTTTATCGCTTCCACTCTTTCTTCGGTTGGATGGATCCCTGAAGCGTCAATTTTATGGCCCAAGTAAGTTACTGATGTTTGAAAGAATTTCACCTTCTCCTTTCTTACTTTTATCCCAGCCTGGTGGATTCTTTGTACTACCTCATTTATATTTTTAATATGTTCCTGTTCTGTTGCTCCAGTTACGATGATATCGTCTAATAAAACGCCCACGTGAGGTATGCCATCCAATAGATTTTCCATGTACCGCTGAAATAAATTCGGAGCTATTGATAATCCGAATGGTAGTCTTTTATATCTATAATAACCCATATGAGTTGCTATTGTCAGGTAATGTCTTGATTCTCTCTCGACCTTCATGTGTAAGTATGCATCCCGCAAATCCATGACTGTATACTTTTAGCCGCCTGCAATCTTCATAATTAAGTCATCAAAAGTTGGTAGCAAATAATTATTTAAAGTTAAGTGAGAATTTATCGTTACACGAAAATCCCCGCACATCCGAATGAGCCATTTGACTTAACTACACACAATCATTACAATGAGTATTGCTCTTAGCTGTATCATTCATTGTTTTTAATTCTTAAATTTGGCTTAAGTTGAGCTACTAATAATCTCGCAGGTGATATAGGGTCGGTGTCGAATTAATTGTAAACAGTTTACATATGAAAGGTTCGACTATTCCTTGATTTTTTAAGTAGATATTCTTCTTCGTCTGATACTGGCATCACTCTGGGCCTGACAAAAGGCACTCAGACCAAAACTAGGGGATACATCAATTTTCTTTAACAATACAAGATTCTGACTTATAACCAAGTGAACTATATACCTATACTTCATATATAACTATACAGATTTAACTTCGTCCATCTGATTATATTTTTTTACGATGTATATTTTGAGTTTTCTTAAAAACGTGATATTCCAGGAGGATTAGTTAAACCTTGCTATCAATTATAGATATACCTGAATACAAACACACACATGGTTAATGTGTTTGAACCTCAGAATATAGCTTCCAAACAATTGAGAATACAATAAAATAATTAATAATATCAGTTAAGTCAAAAGGTCCAGCTTCGGGGCCAAGAGTTTTGGGGGCCAAATAGGCCAGGAAGTGCTTCGAACCCTGCGCCCACAGAATTGTAACTAATAACTTTTATGCAATTAAATGCTTACAAATCTCAATCACTAAGCTCACCCACAAGCAATTTTCAAAAATTTACGTTAAGGGTTAGTACCAGCAAGTTTTAAGTCAATGAAAGGATTTGAATTAGTGCAAAGTTGGGATCATCGTAAATTTTTGATTAATGGTCTGGGGAAGATCTCAGACGATTTTCACTTAATGTCATGAATTATTACTAATAACTTAATTGAGAAATGGTATGTCTTTAAATTAATCGATCACCATACAAAGTGTGTTGGAGAAAAAGTCGAAACTGCTACAATTGAAACTATGAAATAATCAAAAAATGTGAATATGCTCGACAAAACTGGTAGCGGATTAATATAAGAGAAACACTAGGGCTGACAAAACACATCAAAATAAATTTTGAAGAAGATTCAATTGAGTCTGCATTTTCATCGCGATAATATCAGCATTTGAATGTTGAAACAAAAGATTCAGGATTTTTGGGCTCTATAGGCATGTGACGCATATGAGGCCAAAAGTTGGTTATAACGGCTCCAAAAGTTTTATTAACAATTATGAGCCTGAATAACTGCCTGGAAATTATGATTTCGGTTAAGCTAATAATATCAAAGTCAGAATGTTCATTAAACTTTTATTTCTAAAATTAAGACAATGTTTATAAAAAACCACCGAAACTGTTATCAACCAGGATCACATTTTTTGGATAATAAATTGCTTGCATTACAAAATAATATTTGATATCACAAATTTGACGTTAAATTTTGGTTGGATTTCAAACCTATAAAAATGAATTGATGTTTATCATTGCTTTTAGTCATTAATATTAAAAAAAAATGTTAAGTGTACACCGCAGACATTTTATTCTTTAGATCAGGGGTAGGCAACGCGGCGCCCGCGGGCGCCATGGCGCCCCCGATCGATTTTTAATGCGCCCTCGCTGGACTAATGTAAATGTATGATATGAGCGTATCTAATAACACGCACGTATTTTTTGTTAGTGTAGGATCGTATTTCGAATAGACCACGCGTAGACCGTGCATTTAAAACTACCAAGTAATCCGAAATAATTCTTTTCTTTCAAAACCCTTCATGGATAATTGTAAAAGAAAAAGAACATATTATTTCTGCGATGAATGGGAACATCTATATTGTTTCGTTGATTACAAATGGAAGTGTATTTGTTTGTTGTGTAATAATAGTGTTGCGATTCCCAAGAAAAGTAATATTGAACGACATTTTAAGTCCGTTCATACAAATTTTGATAGTGACTATCCAATGAACTCTGAAATTAGAAGAAAAAAAATTATTTCTTTAAAATCTTCAAGAACTAACCAGCAAAGCTTTTTTACTAAACCACTGCATCAACATAAAGCAGCAACGATCGCGTCATATAAAATATCGCATTTGCTAGCTAAGAATAAAAAACCATTTACAGATAGATTATAAGAAATTAGCTAAAAATATGGACACCCAGGTTTCACACTGAATTATATGTATCATTATGTATGACACCAACAAAATTAAGTTATAAAAAATCTGTTTTTCATTGCCTATTTATACCTGTTGATTATCTGTAAAATATGCGCCCTCGGTGATTTTCAAATTTAGAAATGCGCCCTTAAGGACAAACAGGTTGCCGACCCCTGCTTTAGATCATCATATATATGAAACAGATTATGCGGCCAGAAAATCTATTGCAAAATTTAAAAAGGTGACCTTCACTGACTATCGTAGCATAAAGGAAACGAAAAAAAGGATATTAAAGCAAGATTTTTTATTTAATTAAATCATCTTATGAACAGGACTATTTATAAAAAAAACATGAACCACAACTTATATCTTTTCATCTTAAAATGTTATCTATAATAGAAAAGTAATCATAAGTCATTAGGTTTATGTAAAATATCGATAGGTGATTTTTGGGCATTTTAGACTTGTGCCACAGCCAAGATTAAATTAATACTGGTTGTATCTTACAAAAGCTTTAATTTATTCTATTGATATTTACAAACTAAGTATATATTTTAGGCATATATGTATTTAATAGCCGTTATAAAATATCTATATGTCTTATAAAAAATTTCACGATATTATAGATGAATATTCAAACACTAATTAAGACTCAAGAGCAAATGTCACTGCAGGATAAAATGGAAAAGTTTTGGCATGCCTTATAAATATGGAAACATAAATTGATGTGATTCGGCTTGTATAGAAAATTTGATTTAAATATAGGAACGACATTTATAATTTTTAATTAATTAAATTTTGCTTTCTATAAGGAAACCATACATATCGGTTTGATAAATGTTAGGCTTTGTAAATTTATGAAGCGCTCAATTATATCCCTTTAATGATTAATTTAAAATGGCGTTTTTTATTGATTATCGACCATCCCACATTGATAGTTATATGGGTCTGACAAATAAGCGTTTGGCACAGTTATAACTGAATAATTAAAATGCGTTGAGATTGAACCTTTTATACCCTTCCAAAAAAGGTATTAAAGTTGGGAATAAATATTTTTTATTTATTAATCACATTTTCGTAACTCAGCCTTCTATTGAATTTTAAATTTCTTTCCAGGTACTATGGTAGAGAACACTAATCAAATTTAATGTCATATAATTGTTCAAACTTATCCAACAATTATGGCCTCTTCCCCAAAAATGCGTTCAATTATTTCAATGTTGGCATATCATTCCTACTCTTAATCTTAGGGCTTGTCGGCAACTTTATGGGGGCGTACATTACGAATTACTATCAAAGCCTCCTTTTAACGATGTCTAAGAAAACCCAGCACCCAATAAATGGACCGCTACATAACTTATATTCCCAATTATTGGCCCTCTTTTTCACAGTGAATCTAATTAATACGGCTTTCATCATTTTTAATCCGATCCTGAAACTTTACGGACCATGGAGTGGGTTCCCTGTTTGGCGTGATAAACCATGGGTTACATACATAGCTCACGTCCATTATCCCTTAACTAAATGTTTGATCGGTTTCGCGAACTTAATTTACATCTTATTTTTTGCCATTCAAACCATAGCCATGTCCTTCCCCTTCAAGTATAAACATTGGGTCACCAGTCATCGGGTCCATGTCATTCTATTGTTATGCCTAGCGTACTGTGTCCTTTGGTACATACCCATGTATCAATGGTTCAAAATTA
Organism: Gordius sp. MW1; assembly: GCA_964036665.1. Classification (NCBI taxonomy): domain Eukaryota; kingdom Metazoa; phylum Nematomorpha; class Gordioida; order Gordea; family Gordiidae; genus Gordius; species Gordius sp. MW1. The sequence goes on along the minus strand of OZ038529.1, from coordinate 6,368,926 downwards.
CCATGATACCTTTGTGTGCTTCTACTTCGTCGAGTATAGCCCATGGCAATAAATCTCGTTCATATATTATTTCAAAAACCGATTTAGTCAACTTTAATTTTTATTATGAATACAATGTAGTTGTACTGCCATTAAAATCGGCAAAATTTTACTTTAAATTAACGTATGCCATAATGTGCGAACTTGGTGTTTACATATTGCCCTTCGCTTGTGTTCTAGCACTCAAAATTCACAATCTAAAGCTTAAGTCCCGTCAAGTGTGTCAAACATCGCACACTTCAGACATTTACAGCATTCCCGAAGGCACTGCAAACATGAAAACATCAGATTTCACACCAAATGCCAATGCTGACCTTATGTCTAACGGCGGAATCCAAATAATTTCGGATAAGAGAAGGGAACAAGCCCGTCAAAATAGGCGAACGTTGGCGGTTTTAACGGTAGAGTTTTGTTTATTAGTCTTACCTCTTTCCCTCATGCACATGTGCATGGAGTATTTAAGGAATCTTTACGACGCCAAAATCTTGGGCAGAATATACATTTTTCTCTATCTAGTACAGCTAGTGAATGTTACCTGCACCTTTTACATCAATTTTGGTTGCAATCGTTATTATAGGAAACAAGTTATTGAACATTTCAAAACAGTGTCCTCTAGAACATCTAACTAAAATTTCTTTATATGTTAAATTGTAGAAGATTACTATTACCCTCATAGTCTTAAATTGTGTATTTATGTTACGTACAATAAACATAATAAATTTCATGTTTTCGGCTAATTAATTTTGAACATGTCAACGAGCACTTACGATTTTCGTTTAGTAATAATTATTACACTTATTTTTCTAAACCTATAAATCTTTACCTCGTGAACTTTGAGACTTCATCTTCTTCTTTCATTTTTTATTTTTTTCCTGAAGATGGACAACTGCCCGAAATATTGCGTTCCATTTCCATCTACTTACGTTATCAATCCAAACCCACCGTTTTTATACAATAACATATTTATACATAATATCTCCCAGCAACAAGTTGCCTAATATCATATTCATTTTATTTAAATAAAAGAACAATATAAAAAGATCGGTATACATATTAAATATTCATAATATTCATTATAAATGCAAAAACTCTTTGGAAAATAGTAATTCTTCATACTAGGGAAGACCGGTATGGATAAAAAACTTAACCGCAATTGAAAAATTATTTTTTTAATTGTTTTTATGTAACATATTTTTAAGGTCAAAAAATTCAATAAATTTCTAAAAATGCCCGGGGCAAGTCAATAACAATTATGTTTTTGCTACTTTAAAAAAATTAAAGGCTATGTATATAGGACAGACTTTACTCTACTAAAATTTTTAAAGTTCTATATTGATGTGTAACTTATTCTATATTTTAGTATTTAAGCTAATTTTTTTATTAAATATTAAACCTACTTGTCATGTGTGTTTATGAGTTAAGAACTGACTAGCATTAACCCCCTCCGAGTAGCCTAGACCCATATTTTTTTTGTACAGATAATAGTCTAACATATTAGAATGCAAATAAAAGTTTGCTATTAGAGGTTAGTTAAAAAAACCTTATTAGGACAGATAAATTATCTTAGGATAAAATAGTTAAAGTTGAAAATGAAAATATTTGTCAAAGCTAATATCCGCCCTAAAGACTGGTTATCCTATTTGAATGTTACCTATGACAAGATTCATATACGGTTCAAATTTTAGTTTGTTATCATCGCCATTTTTATAAAATTACCAAGATACAAGTGACGACGGTCTCCCCTACAAATTAAGAGTTCGCTTTAATTATCAAATAAACTGATTAATTTAAGACACTATTACATATAAACAGCTAACTTGTAATTATATAGTTATATAAAATGAAAGGTTTTATAAATTTTGCTGGACATCAAGCGATTTTTTGAGGTGGGAACCATTTAGGCAAGGTGAAAGTTAAAAAAACCTTTTTAACTAATTGTTTTTGAACCATCAAATTGTAATGTGCAGTCAAGTAAAAATCATTATTTGGCAATATTGTTAATAAATTTATTTAATTGCTTCTTAAAGTTTATCCTGCCTATACTAGTAACAAATGCTCAAAACATTTTTATGATTTGAACAGGCTAAAAACATCCGATCTCTGTTGATTGATTGAAAAAATATAATGGAAATTTTTAAACTCTTAACAAGATTCTATCACTTATCAAATTGGTTCTCTTTGTGTTAGCTTGTCAAGGCGTTAACATTTTATTAAAAACGTCACATCGTTCTACTATATTTTTGCCAATCAATTAAGGTGGCAACTATTATTAAAATATCGTATAAACATCAAATGATGTAAGGTTGCATTTTGGGTTGTATTTTAAAGAAAACTGGCCGAAATTATAATGGGTGCCTTTCATAGGTTGTCAAAATTTTTACAGTTTTTTATATATTAATCGTATCTGCAGCAGTATAAATTAAAGCTCCAACTCCAAAAGAATGGGAAAAAAATATTAAATTAACAACAATTAACTGTATACATTTGTTGACTCTTAAATTTAATTCAATTTAATTAAATTGTACATATTTTAAATTACAAATAAAAGGAAGTTGGTTATAGTTAATCTCTATTAGTCAAGATTTAAAATTAATTGCGTTCAAAATTGTCAAAAAACCAATCTGACACCTTTTATATACACTTAGAAATTTAGGTAATCATACAAAAAATAATATGCTGATTTATCAAATTGCTCCAACATATGACATATCCAGCAATTACTACCCCATTAAAACAATAAATTTTACGATTGCGATTAAATTCAAAATTCAAAATAATATGGGATAGCAACCCCGCTGACGCCCCCCAACAAATAATTTCGTTAATCAGTTTTTGGGGGACATTTTATGAGACAATTAGCGCGAGGCAAGAGCTCATTTGATTTCTATTGTTTGATACAACTCTAGGCAAAACATTGCTGATTCCCTCATTAGGAGCATTGAAATGTTGACCAACATTCCACCTCAATATTCCCTTCACGTATTCTGGTCTATGGTCTAGCACTAGTTCTACTTCGAGCTGAACATATTGGGTAAAGTCATTTTATTTCGCAGCTGTTAACGTAGCGAGTCGAATTTAATATATAATAAATACTCCCGTCGGGCGTAACTGAGGGCTTCGCCCCCAGACCCCCGTTTGGGGCTCCGCCTCCAAACCCCCATTTCCTGGGGGCTTCGCCCCAGACCTCATTTAGCCTAGGACAGTCCCTGCTTCACATATTTTTGCTTCAACTCTTCATACATCTATTACTCTTTTATACTAGGTATAAACAAAACATATTTGCTATGCAATTTATGTTGGAATCGCCATAATTGCATAGCAAATAATATTACTGGCAAAAGCTAAAGTTCATGCCCGACTTGACTCAATCTATAGCTACAAAGTTTTACCTATTACCTAGTTTAACCCTATACTAACTAAAAAAAATAAAAAAAAAATAAAAAAAACAGTACGCCAGTGTTTAAGCGAATCGGGGTCAAAGTCGCAGAAAAAAAGCAGCAGAATTGGTCAGAACTGGTCAGATCAAGATTTTAGATAATCAATATATTAGAATTAAATCTCAAATGGGAAAGGAATTTGATGTGCATCTAACCCTAACCCTAACCCGAACCTAAAACGCTGACCTAAAACACTAACCCTAGCCCTAACCCTCCTGACCAATCTTGATCTGACCAGTTTTAACCAATTCTGCTGCTTTTTTCTGCGACTTTGACCGGTTCCCGTTTAAGCTATTGAAAGGAGGGAATAGGGATATTTATGGGTTAAGGTTTAAGGATAAAGGATATAGTTTTGTGAATTAGAAATTTTTAGAAGGCGAGTTTTTGTATAATAAAAAAGGCAGTAAACGCTCACTGCGAAGCTAAAAATGTCATTCATACAGCGACAGACTGTTTTTTTTTGTTAATTTTTAATTGTTTCCTATACTTTTAGCTTGTAGATTTACAGTAATTAGAGGAAAAGCGCCATTGTATTGCTTATGTTTAATCAAAAGATATGCACGTTTATTGGAGCAAAATATAATAAAAAACTACATGTGACGGTATGAACTAAAACAATTAATAAACTTGCGACGAAACGAGCAGCGACATGCAATAGCTCCGCTATTGCCTGTTACTACCGCGTATTTAAAAATGTCACAGGTATCGGAAGTATATCTCAAAATATTTGCAGGTGCCAAATTGTTCCATTGGTCAGTACCAAGAGACGGTCTATTAATGCCTAAGAGTCAAAAGGAAAAAAAATCGATTCACACATTGGCCAATGGTCATTTTTATTCATTGGTTAGTACCAAGAGACGTATATAAATACATAAGAGTAAAAAAAACTAGAAAAAAAATTTCGATATACACTTTGGCCAATGGTCATTTTTTTATTGGTCAGCAGCCAGGAAACGGTCTATAGATACATAATAGTAAAAAAAACGAAAAAAAACAGGACACGGTAAAAAAGGAGAAAAATAAAGATACGAAGAGTCAAAAAAAAACGAAAAAAAAATTTCGATTCACGCTTAACCAATGGTCATTTTTTTCATTGGTCAGCAGCCAGGACACGGTAAAAGGGGAGATAAATACATAAGAGTCAAAAGAATAAACGAAAAAAAATTATGATTCAAACTTTGGTCAATGGTCATTTTTTTATTGGTCAGCAGCCAGCGGGCGACCAAAAAGCCATATTATTAATGGTGTTAACAAATACAATATATTAATTTAAAAAAAAATAAAAAAAATTTGGCCTCCCCGGGATTCGCACATCAGTAGAGGCATAGACCTTTGTAGGGGGGGGGGCACAGGGACACATATCAGGAGGCATAAGCTTTTGTAGGAAGGGGGCACAGGGTAATTATCAATGTTAGCCAAAAAAACGAGAAAAAAAAATTTCGATTCACACTTTGGCCAATGGACATTTTTTTCATTGGTCAGCAGTCAGTGGACGACCAAAAAGCCATATTATCAATGGTATTAACAAAAACAATATATTAATTTAAAAAAGAATTTAAAAATTTGGCCTCCCCGGGATTCGAACCCACATCAGTAGAGGCAGAAGCATTTTTAGGGGGGGGGGGGGGGAGGGCACAGGAACCCAATATCAGTAGAGGCATAGGCCCTTGTAGGGGGGGGGCACAGGGATCATCAATGTTAGCCAAAAAAAAACAAAAAAAAATTTCGATTCACACTTTAGCCAATGGTCATTTTTTTCATTGATCAGCAGCCAGCGGACGGCCAAAAAGTCATATTATCAATGGTATTTGTTTTAGTTGGCCAATTAAAATTTAGAAGTAATCTATTAAGCGTGAGAAACTAGTTTTCGTCTGCGGGAGATTCATAATTAAGCGTGAGAAACTAGTTACCGTCTGCGATTAATGGTTTGTTTAAGGCACTAATTAGAAGCAGACGAGTAAAAGGCATTCCTCATTGAGATGTGCAGTACATCGACCTGTCGTAAGGCAACCCTCATGCAAATTGAGAAGCGCATTGACAGGGTTTATAGGGCTGGAATTTCGGCATTAAAATAATTTTTTTTTTGCTTTCTCTACCTAGTAACCGTTCGAAAAACTAAACGTCCCCCAGATCCAATACGTTCACTGATCTTTATACATCACTCTACCTAGCCTATGGGGTGGACGGATATTTCCCCCGGGCCATCGTCCTACATTGATCTTATAATCGGAATATCCTTATCTGATCGATATCATATTTATTTGTTATAACCCAATTGTACATATTGTTTTATTTACCTAATAATAAATGAAGTGCGGTCAATATAGTATTAACAAAAACAATATAATAATTTAAAAAAAATAAAAAAAAAATTGGCCTCCCTGGGATTCGAACCCACATTAGTAGAGGCAGAGGCCTTTGTAGGGGGGAGCACAGGGTATCGTACTCAGGATGACTTATTCGAATTCCAAGCGATCTCAGTAATAAACACGACGAAAAGCGTGACAAGACGTTCGGTGCGTGACAAGACATTCGGTGCAAGACATCGGAAAATGGAAAGTGAGTCCATAAATTGCATAGCAATTAATATTCAGAAGAATAATTAAAATATTTGTAAATTAGGCTACAAACAATAAAACAATAGCGGGTTTCGTGGATAGAGCGAGAAGAGAATAGGTATATTAATCTAATGCATACATTTCAATTAAATTGATTCCAAAGTGTTTTACATTTATTAAACTAATAAATTTTTAGGTGACTAGTGTAAAACGATTAATGTTAAAGCAGGACAAGTCAAAACTATAGTTATCAGCCAGAGTCCAACAAAGTGAATTTTTCGCTATGAAACGTTCAACTAAACATGGTCCACTTTTTATTTTTAACCCTTAACTGACAGGCAAACTATTTAAACTTAGTAGTTCAATAAATGACCCCTCAATAATGATAGTTTAACACTCTGGTAAACAAAAAAAATTTTGTGGATATTGGTAGAGTTGTTATTTCGCTCCAGTGAGCAGTGCTCATTGTGAGTTTTGCCTGCTCATACGCACTGTAGATTCTACAATTCTACTCTACGCATGAGGCTTTTTATGTATCAGATGAAAATGCTCGAGAGGCGAAGTAGCAAAGACTGTGCCTGTTAATTAACCGATTAGAAATGAGAAAATGCTATGAGCAAGCAACTTTTCTAAACTGCTCGTAGCATATCATCTATTAATTAAGGTATATGAAAAATAAAGGTGCGCTATCATCTATTAATTAAAGTATATGAAAATTAAAGCCTGTGTTGAATGTGATTGTATCTTTAATTTATATTTTTTAGGGCGAGATAATTTGTTTGCAATTTCCTTTAAATATGGATAAAATATGTTTAATGATTAATATATTTTTCATACATGGCAAAAATATGGTTTATTATTTTTAAAACTGTGGTTGCGCATGCGTTAACTCAAATCCAACGACCGTGCTTAGAAGTCAACACTTAGGTCGGAGGAGGATCTTGAAGGGTATGGTGTTGTGGTTGAGCGCAGGCGTAACGCACGCGCAACCACAGTCTATTATACACAACAAAAACATATTTTCATATTATATTTTATAATATTTTTAGACAAAATCACAATCTTCTTTATCAGTTATTGGGTCCCAGATTCGTGGGGTTTGTTTTGATAAGCTTCTTCCATCTTGACCGGGTGAGTGCCATGTCTTGACTAATCTCTTTAGTTTTCATAACTTTATCGACTTGCCCTTTCCACGTGACACGGGGTCGTCCTCTTCCTCTCTTCCCCTGTACCTCCATGTCCAGTACTTTTCGATTTACGTCATCCGTGTCCCTTCTTAGTATATGCCCATACCACCTTAGCCGATTTTCGTTAATCATGTCCGCCATAGGTTGAATACCCATTTTTGTCATGAGAAAGTCATTCGTCATATGGTCGAGCTTAGTATACCCCAAGCTCCACCGTATCATTCTCATCTCTGTGGCTTGTAATAGCTTGCCTTCCGTGGTGTTTAGTGCCCATGTTTCACTTCCATATAGTAACACCGGTCTTACGAAGGATTTGTAAGCTTTGCTCTTCAACCATAGTGGCATTTTCTTGTCGCACATTACACCGGATATACTTCGCCATTTAAGCCATCCTTTTTGGATCCGGGCATTGACTTCTGTTGTGCAACCTCCCTCTTGATGTAGCATCGAGCCGAGGTATGTAAACCTGTCTACTTTGGGGTACTTTAGATGGTCATCCAGCGATGGGGTGCTTGTACCGTTCATTTCCATGTATACCGTTTTTCTATCGTTGACCTTTAAACCATATCCAGCTAAGCGCTTCGACCACTTTTCGGGTTCTTCGAATACTTTGTCCCTTGTTTCCTCGCATAGTACTATATCATCGGCATATAGCATACACCATGGCGATGGCTTTTGAATGTCCATCGTTTTCGTGTCTATAATTATATTAAATAAAAAGGGACTTAAAGCAGATCCTTGATGTAATCCAATTTTAACCCGAAAAGATTTAGAGTCTCCAACTGTCGTCCTAACGCAAGAGTTTGAGGCTTCATAAATATTTTTCATAAGCCGTATATATGCGTCAGGAATATTTTGTTTTCTCAGGCACCACCATATTAAATCGCGGGGGACCGTGTCATAAGCTTTCTCCAAGTCGATAAAGACCATATGTAGGTCTTTCCTCTTTTCACCATACTTATCCATTATTTGTCTTAGTGCGAAGATTGGGTCGATTGTGGATTTGCCGGCCACAAATATTGATTCGCCGATATTTCCACCTCGTTTTTAGCCTTGTTACTAAGATCCTTTCCATAAGCTTCAAGTAGTGGCAAGTTAGCTTGATACCTTTGTAATTGCCACAGTCTTGAGGGTCTCCTTTGCCTTTAAATAAGGGTAAAATCGGGCTTGCTCTCCATTGATTAGGAATTCGCTCCTCTATCAATATCTTGTTAAGAAGGTTCGTCATGGTGGCGACTCCTTCTTCACGACATCCGAGCAATGCTTCTATAGGGATTCCATCTGGGCCATTTGCTTTTCCTTTTTGCATCTTGTTCATTTGTGTCCTAACTTCATCCTCCTGAAAGAGTTCGACCAAACTTATATTCGGCTCAATTTTGGGAAGGAAATCCTTGTCATTTGCAATATTCATAAGTTTCTTAAAATATCCTTTCCACCTTTCCATCACTTCTTTTGGCTTGAATAAGGTTTGACCCTTCTCGTTTTTGACTATTTTAAGAACTCCGACATCGCGACTTTTCTTCTCCCTTATCTTGGCCAATTTGTACATAAGCCTATCGCCCCCTTTATGATCCAGTTTGTTTGCCATCTCGGTGTAGGCGGCATTCTTCGCTATTGCAACGGCCTTTTTTGCGGCCCTCTTTGCGTCCCTATACTCTTGATAATCCTCCGACTTTTTTGATTTATGCCACCGTCTATATAGATTTTTCTTTCTTTCGATGAAATTCCTAACCGATTTATCCCACCACCATAGTTCCCTATTCATAGCTTTGCCTCCTTTGGTCTGTCCTAGAACATGAATCGCTGTTTCCTTAAGGTCCTTAGATAGCGTCTCCCAATCGTCGTCTACGTCTCTTTGCAACTTCCTTGCACCCAAGAGTGAGGAGGCTTTTTGATGATATTTTTCGCTTGTCGACGTATCGTTCAGCCTTTCATATCGAATTTGAGGTTCATAGACCTTTCTTCTTTCGGTAAATACTCTTCTATCAAGATCCATAACAAGGGGACGATGTTGCCTGGCGATTTCTTCTCCCGGTATTACTTTGCAATCCCTGATACTCCATAAGTCCTTTCGCCGTATAAGCAAATAGTCTATTTGACTAAAATGCTTCTCACTTCTATAGGTCACAATATGATCTTCTCGTTTTTGAAAATAGGTGTTAACGATCGCCATGTCATATGCTTGGGATAATTGGAGAAGTTTTTCCCCTTCTTTGTTCTTCAGACCATGCCCATAGCCTCCATGATTACGTTCATACCCGAGACGATCTTTCCCTACGTGAGCGTTTAAATCGGCCCCAATAATTAGCCTTTCTTCGGGTCGGATTCCTTGTATTTCTTTTTCCAATGAATCGAAGAATATGTCTTTCTCTGATTCCATGCACCCAATTTGGGGAGCATACGCGCACATAACGGTTAGAAGGCCCCCTTGATCTGCAATCTTCACCCACATTAGCCTGTCGGAACAACGCTTGACTTCCACCACCTTGTCCTTGAACGATTCGCTAAGAACGATACCGACCCCGTTTCTACGATTTGGTGACCCACTGTAGAAAAGCTTGTATCCTTCTCCTAATTCCCGAGCTTTCGTTCCGTTCCACCTCGTCTCTTGTAGGCAGGCGATGTGTACCTTTCTTCTTTTTAGCATTTGTGCAACCTCGATGCTCTTCCCCGTCAACGTTCCCACATTCCAACACGTTATTCGCATTCTTACAACAACTAATTTCCTTAACCGCCTTCGTTGTGAGTTGGGTAGTGACCCTAGTGTATTTTTCACATTGCACGGGCGGGGTATGCAGTGCGCGTCGTTTGTGGAGGACGCCCAGCCTTTTCTTGTAAAATCTTGCTTGAAACTATCATAATTTTGGAGTTGGTTTTTATAGCCGGTTTCCGACCTGACGCCAACCCTTCACTTTTTGCACACGGACTTGGGACCGTCGTAGGTAGTGAAAATCACAATGCAAAGTATAATAAAAGGGACGAATTTTATTTTCAGTTTTTAAATGGCTAAAATCTGTTCAATGATTTTAAAAATTAGGTTTTTATACATGCCAAAAATATGCTTCATTTTAAATATAAATTTTAAATATTCTGTCTAACCCAGGTATTAATGAATATTTTGACATTTTTAATATGGTTTTATTTTAGCTTTATATCTTATAATTATTTAAGTCCAGGTTACAATGTTATAGTTTTATTAAAGGTGTGAATTTATTATTTTTGCGATTTTTTGCTAAAATGACTTTAAAATTTCTTCTTTTTTAAAATGGCAAAGTTATTTTTTATTTTAATTAACATACATTTTCAAACATTTTGTGTCACCCAGCTGTTATATAATTTTATTTAAGTTGCTTAACAAAATTTGGACATTTATGTTTTATACTTTATTTTTTTTTGTTGAAATTTAAAAAAGCATATGCATGGGCGTAGCAGGGGGGCAGGAAAGGCGGCTACCCCCCTCTAAAACCAAAAAATTGGTGAAATTTATTCAAATTATGGCTAAAATTTCAAAAAATGATCATTTCACCCCTCCCTAAATCATTATTATACTCTCTAATTCCAATGCTGGCTACGCCCATAAGCATATACGTTATTTCTTAAATAACTGGGCAGATTAAATAAGCAACTTGTTCTCAGAAATTGCTCGTACAAAACTGCTATCTATTCAAAGTGCTAAACAGGCTAAGATTGCTGATGCTTGAGCTTGTCTTTGCTGTTATAACTTTGCCCCTCACGCATCTTGCCCCGATTTATTAAGTAGCTTAAGCGTCAAATCACATATGCAATATATGTGTGTACGACCAAGTCGGAACATATCAGTAACTTACAACTATAGTAGATATTAGTGGGTATTTTCTTGATAATTAATATTGAATTAATATTGCTTAATATTCATTCAAACATAATATATTAAACACTTACAACCATTACAGGATGATAATTTTGGAACAAAAGCTATATTTCTGGCACAATAATTTTTGTAATATATATTTTTACATTCTCGCGAAATAACAATTCCATCCAGATGTTTGCTGGGGGAAAGAGGTCTGGCTAAGTAGCTTCAACTAAAAACGCGAGCACGAACACTAGCTGGGTAATATGCTAGTTACTGTTAGGTGCAATAGTTTTAACAGTAGCACGTAAAAATGCTCGAGAGGCTAGTCGAAGCAGCCAAATCTGTTAAAAAATTTAGCAGGAGCTCGAGCAGTAAATTCGAGCAGATAGTAGATTGAATTGCTATTTGTTAAAATTACAATTTTAATCATATTATATATCATAAATAAATTAAGAACTTTGCCCTCCCCCCCCCCCCCCCTTATTTTTTACCCTCTTTCTTACCAGAGAGAGGGACGGGCCCCCTTATTTTTTACCCTCTTTCTTACCAGAGGGGGGGGGGTCGCTTATTTTTTAACCTCTTTCTCACCAGAGGGGAGATGGGGGGGGGGGGGTGTTTTGCCCCCCCCCCCTATTTTTTACCCTCTTTCTTACCAGAGGGAGGGGGGGGGGGGTGTTTTGCTTCCCCCCCCCCCTATTTTTTATCCCTCTTTTTCACTGGTGCCCCCCCTGGTAAGAAAATAAGTAAAAGATAAGGTTGGGGGGGGCAAAACACCCCCCCCCCCCCCCGAGGATAAAAAATAGGGGGGGGAGAGCAAAACACCCCCCCCCCCCTCTCCTCTGGTTAGAAAGAGGGTAAACAAAAAGGGGGGGGGGAGACAAAACACCCCCTCCCCCCTCCCCTTTGGTAAGAAAGAGGGTACAAAATAAGGGGGGGGGCAAAGTTCTTAATTTATTTATGATATATAATATGATTAAAATTGTAATTTTAACAAATAGCAATTTAATCTACTATCTGTTCGAATTTAGTGCTCGAGCCCCTGCTAAATTTTTTAACAGATTTGGCTGCTTCGACTAACCTCTCGAGCATTTTTACGTGCTACTGTTAAAACTATTGCACCGAACAGCTAGCACTCATTGTGTTAAACTAGCATATTACACAGCTAGTGTTCGTGTTCGAGCATAGCACATAGTTAGCATTGCTAAAGTTAGCAATTTAACAACTCTAGTCTGACGGTGATGGTATTTCCCTTTCAACACACCACCACGATGTTTATATTACAATTCAACGCGATCGTGTATAATAAGGAAAAGAGAACCACAACATAGAGCGATAAAAGATAGAAATAAAAGATGCAAAGATATAGAAATAGAGAAATAGTTCAGTTCGCATAATGCCAGCAACGGAAAAACAACAGAAGCGTTACCAAACCACCCCCTTTAAGCATGACACCAAGGGAGCGGGGAGTCGAGTGTATGTAGCGCGCCGATGAACTTAAGGGAACGTGGTCCCCGAAAGACGTTGTTAAGTCCCAAATTGCTACCCATTGTTTTCGTCTTGCTGACCTCCCCACCCCTTCCTTCTCCCGCGCCGCCTCCCACGCCGCCTGATCGTTTTCTCCTAACGTTACTGACGCCAACGGCTCCAACACTGCATCTGTGTTTAACTCTCCAGCTTGATTGAGTACGGCGCCGACGTAGGCACCCAAAAAACCACCGCCCTTTTTACGCCCTCGGCAGGGCAATCTTCCACCCCCTTCAAACCGGGCGGACCACCGGAAGGACTTCTTGCAAATTTCTCTGTACTGCCGCCGTGGAGATGCTTCTCCCTGCGTACCCTTTTCGGCTAACGCTGCCTTGCACTCTATTCCAGGGCTGCGTGGCTCCGTCAATGAATGGCTCTGTAGGCGAAAGTTGACGATATGTGGGATACCGTCTAGCCCTACCAAAGAAACCTGCAAGATTCTCAGGCCGTATAGGGGGGTTGATCACCTCCACCACCACCCTAAATCGGCACATTAATAGGGTATCCATGCAATACGAAATAATATATAGTTATATTCCTACACATAAAAACCATCTTATTAACATCGTAACCGTAACTGCTCCTCGTGTCTTACAGTGCAATTCTTGGAGCCAGTAAACTCAACTTCGTAGGCATTTGAGTCCACATGGGACTTTACCACAACTTCCAACCATTTCTCAGTCCCACCGTAGCCACGAGCCCAAACTGTGTTACCAATCTCATACCGGCTGGTAGTAAACTCGCCTGCGGGCGTCCACCCACACATCAATCAGTATACGAGGTAACCTATTCAAAAATATTATGCCGTCGGGAGCGCGACACGGAAAACGAGCGGCCACATTATTTAATAACCTATGCATCCAAATGCCGTCCTTCTTTCCCTTCTCGTTTTTCAACAATTTTTTGACGATCGCACCATTTACCACAAAACGCCTTAAACCCTGCACTGGTAAAGCTGCACCGTTGTTGGACAATATACACCTTGGATTAAGGTAAGCGCCCATTAAATTCGTTAAAAGAATTAATAACGGCCTTGGTGGATAGCTTCGTGACCCTTTTATATTCAACCCAACTCGAAGTCGGGTCTACCAATAAAAGGTATTGTTTCTTATCGATATCAAAATAAATCGAGGTGTGCTCGGTCCCAAACGTTTTACCGCGACCACCTAGCTTGTTTATCATTCTTGAGCATATTTGCATTGCATTTACGCCCATAAATGTAAATATCGCTGCTAATTTTAGGCCACCTAACATAGTTAATTGCTTACATTTTGTCGCACCACTATGTTTAGCATGCAACAATTCCAACACCTGCGGCAGCAACGCTCGTGGAATCACTATGCGCTCACATTGTAGTCCCATTCCTTTATTAAGAATGAGAACATTTAATACGCCACGATAACACTCAGCAACCTCCTCGATTGCTGCCTGACCGTTCAAGTACTTCGCAACTACATGCACCTCGTTGTCTTGATCAGCCTCCTCCTTTAGGTTGACTGACGGAAAGGAGGGATTCACGACAGTTACCGAATAATTTTTGCCTTTCAATTCGTCCTGAGGTACAGCTTCATCGCTCTCACCTAGGCGCGACAATGTGTCTAATACGTAATTCATTGCGCCCTTTACTTCAATGTTACGTTAAAATTTCTCCCAAAAAATAACAATTTTTGTAACCTAGAGCTTATCAATAAACTACCGTTACATTTCGCAAAAAGAGGAACCAGTAGCTCATGGTCTGTAAAGATTTTAAATTTAGGACTAATAAGATATTCATTTTGCTCAACGCAAACCCTTCGGCTAAAGCTTCCTTTTTTATAACCGTATAATTAAGCTCTGCCGCAGTCAATTTACGCCAAAAATATAAGATAGGCCGCTCCACATTATTAATAATATGAAATAGCATGCCACCTACGCCGTGACTTGAAGCATCAACCGTTAACCCCACCGGGAGGTCACGGTCAAAGATAACTAAAACTGGGTCATTACCTAACAGTTTCCTTAACGTTTTAAACGCTGCTTGTTCCATATCTACAGTTTCCTTAACGTTTTAAACGCTGCTTGTTCCATATCTGTTTATACAAATTGCACGTTAGTCCGAGTTAACTTATGCAAGGGCGCCGCCACCTCCGAATGTGGCATAAACTTGCGATAATACTTAACAGAGCTCAAAAAGGCCATTACTTACTTTTTATTAGCGGCCGCCCGTATATTTAAAATCGCTGCCACATTTCCTAAAGGGCGAATTCTCCCCCATGCAATAACATGCCCTAAAAACGTAATTCCAGTTATCCCGTCATGCATTTCTTTAAGGTCAAACGTAGTCCTCTCTCCTGAATGCCTATTAACACCGATTTTAATTTAAAATCGTGTTCGTGCATTGTACTGCCTACAATTAATATATCATCCACGTAAAAGAACACACCGCTCAAACCTTGAAAAACCGAGACCATAGTTTTTTGGAACACTGCCGCTGAAATACTCCACCAAACGGCAATCGACTAAATATAAACCAAAGGAGTTATTAATCGTGATTAACCGCGCTGAACGAGTATTCAACCTGATCTGTAAGTACGCCGACCACACATTTAGTTTCGTAAAAAGGCATGCAGTGTTAAGATTCGCCAAAATTTCTTCAACCCGTGGCATTGGGTACTTAATTTCCACTAACTAAGTATTAGGCGTTAGCCAAAAATCGATACATAAACGCTATGTTCTAACGGCCTTTTTCACTGGGACCAGGGGTGTTGTTCACTTACTATAATCTACCGGCTTAATTATTCCTTGGTCCGTCCAGTCACCAAGAACGGAGTTTACTTCCTTGCGCCATATAAATAGAACAAGTCTGCTCGACTGGACAGGCTCCACCCTTAAGTAAAACATTGTAACCTTTCAAACACCCTAAACCTTCGGAAAATACCGAATTATATTGCTTAACCAAAGTGCTCTCAGGTAAATTGCCATCCGCCCAATCTTCAAAACAATTTAAACCACTAAGAGGCGACACTACGCTTAGCGTCGTCGTTTCGGAATTCACGGGTAGCTCAATATTTAAAATTTGAGCCTCCCTCGCTGGGCAAGCACTCACGGGCCATCAAACTATCAGGGGTTAAAAATACCAAACTGTCACCAGCCCAAACCAACTAACATGTGAGCCTAACAACTCCAATCAATTCCAACCCATTAACGGGTTATTATCGGTCATTGTCACATGCAAAGGCAATCTCCGCTTCAAGCCGCCCGCCGCCACTTCTACGTCTAATTTCTCCAATAGCGCTATAATAGCACCATCTAATTGGCGCGCATTCATAAAAGAACGGGAGTTAATTATCGAGCCATACGTTTCTAAATTGTTTAAATGAAATTAAAGATATGCAAGCCTTCGAATCTAATAAAAACAAATAAGCGTACCGTTCACCCATACTTTCGTTTTGGGCAGTCGTATACCAAAGAATGATCGGGGAATAGAAAGACAAGACTAAAATTATCTTGGGTGCAATAGTAATCAGAACGACCCACCTTTAGTCAGCATCCAACTATCATGGGACTGCCCAACATGGATGGCACGCCGTATCTAGATGTAACATTATGGTCCTTGTTCTCCAGGACCCTCGTGTTCGTCGCCCTTCCAAAATTGTTCCCCTCCGCTTCTCTATAATAATTCGCCCCGTAACCATCCGTCCTTAAATCATTATAAAAACCTAGCTTTTTGTCCCGAGGCCCATAACCCATTATCCCTCCTAACGTTTCGCCTAGTGCACAACCTTCCCGTTGTGTGGGCCGCCACACCTAAGGCATCTTAAACTCCGTCGTACCATATTAATCCGGCCACCCTTCTGCCACATTACATACCACGAGTAACAAGCATGTTGATAATAATAAAACTAACCAATTCCTTTTACAAACATCGAAAAAAGTGTTTAAGTTAGTTTTTGTGTATTTTTAAATAGTGATAACATCTCACGAAAATTTATCAATCACCAACTATATATAATAAATTTTGCAAATCAATCAATGAGCAAACAAAACGATACCAAATCTTTAAAAGCAACCATTTATAAATCTAACCGATGACTATTAACTAAAATTTAAAAAAATCGAATACCAATTAAAAAAAATAATCCAATAATTTAATATCGCTACGAAATATATTTTAAATGGTAAAAAATATATGTGGCAAATTTTATTTTGAAAAAAACACTCTTTAAATTCTATTAATTCCAAAAAGATTTATTCAAATTGCGGTTTAGTTTTCGAGATTACTTAGTCTGCTGTTAGATTAACAATAGGCATAGTCAAGAATTTATTCGATTTATATTCGAATTGACAATAAGCACGTTTAAGAATTTTAATCGATTTCTATTGTCATATATATGTCACGTCATAGGGTACAATCAGCGTGGAAATAATATAATTGGCGTTGGGGTTTTTCGTAGGGACGAGAGTTTTGTAGAGGTTCGTAAGGTGACAGAATAAGAGTAAATGGAAAATTAAACAGTCAAGAAGAATGGGAGAAGTAGAATTAGTTGGGGAAGAGTGGCGACAGCTTGGCCATAAATCGGGAGAAGGTGATGTAGCTTTTTGGGGAGAATAAAAAATAAAAAAAGGTATAATCGAATTTTAACGGGATCATGGCTTTTTATAAAAGGTTCCTTAACCCCGTGAGGTCGTTGCTCTATTTGCTTATTTTCAATTATCCTTACCTATCCTAAAAAGGAATAGCTATTAAACCAACCCTTGCCTCATTTTTAACTTATCCATCTTAATTTCTGGCCCATCAATCTTATTAGAACAACCCAAAACTAAAAACTACACCCCAACTTATTTTCCAGTACATTTATCTCAATGGTCAACCCCAGTCAAACATTCCAAACTAATAGTTACCCCAACTAGAACATTCTCATCTTTTAATCTTGACAACTACCCTCACGAACATTCCCCTCTTTAGATACATTGATAATAAATAATTAAGGCAGGCCTTATTCAATCCCAGGTATTCCCCAACTTTAAATACACCGGTGATAATTTATTAGGGTGGGCGCCATTCCCTCTCGTGGGGATACTTACAAAAACAACAAAAATGACTAAGGGCTTGTCTTAATATCGCCGTACGAGCACTTCGAATTCACAGCACATTTACATTTCCGACGCATAACATAACGGGGATTTGTAAGATGGAAAAGTTTCGTAAGGTTAGATATGAACGTGATTGTATTGACCAAGTATATTACATCTTTGACAAATTATCTCTTTTTGCTTTCAATTACTCGTTTTCATTAAACGAGTAAGTATTAATTGATATGCAATTTATGGGTTTATAATAACAATCGAGTTTGACCCATGAAAATGAATCTAATGTTTAATCAATAATAAATTCGCGCGATTTGAATCTTAATCCGATATTAAGACAAGACTTAAGAAAACATTTATCTTAGAATTGACGCATAGCCTGGAAGAAGCAGGGAGCGGCTAGATCCAAAAATTCTTTAAAATTCATTATAATTATGGCTAAATGTTCAAACAATTATCATTTTGCACCCATGGACCTGAGCTATTTGAAGCATAAAATCACAAATTGTACTATTTGCACCTCTTAAATCGCTACGCGATATAAATCGAAGATGTAATTCGTCTGATGTGAATTTCATGTTAAGTCAAGGCTGTGTTATTATATCTAGTATGAAGGTTTTTGATGCGATGCAAAATCTTATATTAAAACAAGTCCATGCCAAGAAAATTAATTTCAAAGATTGCAGCTAGAGAAAGGGGCACAGGGTTACAGGTGCTCAAAAAATTGATAATAGGCTTACGACAAAATGAGCAGGGATATGCAATAGCTCCGCTATTGCCTGTTACGACCTCGCATCTCAAAATGTCACAATGAGCAGCGACATGCAATAGCTCCGCTATTGCCTGTTACGACCGTGCATTTAAAAGTGTCACAGGTATCGTAAGTATATCTCAAAAATTTCACAGGTGTTAAATTGAAACTTTTTCAACCACACTTTGGCCAATGGTCATTTTTTTCCATTAATCAGTACCAAGAGACGGTCTATAAATACATAAGAGTCAAAAAAAACGAAAACAAAAAATCCGGCCCGCTGACGAACAGATGAAGCATGTGTCGAAAAACTTTAAAACAAGGGAGCTAAGCGCTAAAAATTTACCACTGTGGTCTTTCCACTACGCCTAGTGTTTCGATCTCGTCTCGGTCTCGAAAACAAAATCTCGTCTCGTCTCGGGAGCGATTAAGAAAATCTCGCTCTCGTCTCGGTTTAGAAAAATCTCGGTCTATTCGGAATAAAAATTTCTCCTGTTTTATTAAAAATATAAATAAGTGTTCAAAAATCCAAATGGCAAATTTTATATTTTTCAAAAAACTTTAATACACAAACTTTTTAAAGATTTAACGGGACACGACATCTCATTGACAATATAAAGATATGAATTCACTCATAAAGATAACATTTTCTATAAAAAGTGCAGACTAAAAAAACTATAAATAAATTTGAAATATAAAAAATTAAATTTTATTGTTCTAGCAAATTATAATATTTGTATTAAATTCACTGTGTCTGTCAACTATAAATGGACTTCGAAAATTATAAGTTCGCTTATAGTTGATTTAGTTGCATAATTGAGCAAAATGAGACCCTTTATTAACCTTTGCTAATGCTTCAAAGTAGACCTTAACATATTTAAGGCAAATGTTTAAGTCCATTAATATAACCATCATTAATTTAGCCCATAGTGTTTATTGCATGTTTACAATAGCTCTATAAACCACAAAGTGCGAGTGACATTTAATGATGTTATTATTATTTACAGAATCGATCTAGTTGCACAAATTAAAACGTTGTAAAAACAACAATAAAAGCAGCATTATTATAGAATTAAGAACATAAGGTTTAAACTTTAAATTAATGAGTACGTATTTAAATGTATGACAAAAATCAACCATACTTAGGTAAATAATTGCCAAATTTTAATTTTTTTGCAAAAATATATAATTTTAGGCTTAATACCTTAAATGTAAATTAAAATACACAATAATTTACTAAAATCTAACGATCAATAAAAAGTCGAGATCTCGCCGAGAAAATCTCGTATCGTCTCGTCTCGACCTCAAAATTCTCGTCTCGATCTCGACTCCATTTTCCGAGACGACGAGAACGAGATTTTTCTCGGTTTTTCCGCATCACTAACTACGCCTCTGGATTTTGAATAGAATATTTTTAGTATTCGATTCGGATTCGAAAATTTTATTTGAAAAAATATTCGATGCGAGAGTCGTCGAATATTAAAATAAGGATTCGAATTGGTTTCGAAATTTCTAAATATCGCTATAAATGAATTTATTCATAAAAATTCAAAGATTGAATATAAAAATATTAAAGGCGAAAAGGATAAAATATCGATATTTTAGTCAGTCTTTGTTTGTTATATAAAAAAACTTACACGATGATCGCAGGTTGCAAATTCGATGATTTATTGGTCCCAAGCCATGAACTTATTTATCAAAATTATTTAAATTGTCTTTAAAAATTTCGCCTAGATGGCATTAATTAGAATATTCTATGTAAAGTGCTAATTTAATATTTTGTGTATGCTTACAAAATTTAAATTTAGTGTATTTTCCTGTTATATATTTAAAATAACTATCAAGTATAAATAATTTTTGGAATCCCTTTTTAAAGATTCGATTCGGATTTTCGAATTTCACCAGGTAAATATTCGAATCAAAATTTAGACCTAAGGATTCGAATTTAGAGGCCTACTTTCAACCATTCCAATATTTCTATTTTTTCTCGTTGATCTTTAACTTTATGTAGGTGTCAGTTTTCTTTACTTTTAAATTTTTTTCTGAATATTTTCAGCTATTAGGAGTAGATTTATTTCCATACATTTTGTATATTAGAAAAAAAGCAAACTGAATGAATCAATAATTTGTAATTAATTAATTTTTTGTAATTATTGTTTTAAACAGAATAAAAGACTACTTAGGCTACTACTTCTAAATTATTCCGAGCCGGGCCTATAATTTATGAATTAGGCCCGGCCCGGAATTTTAAAGTCTCAAAATTTAGGGCCCGGGCTTTTCCGGGCCTCGGGCCGCCCGTGCAAGTCTCTAGTGACACTCGATGCTTGACATAAACAAATGGAAAGTGAGCCCATAAATTGCATAGCAATTAACAAGTGAAAATAATTAGTGACTGATGTTAAATATCTTATTCACCTATAATAGGACAAAAAAATTTATGTGCTCGCCATGGGCGTAGCCAAGGAGGGGCGCAGGCGCGTAGCCAGGATTTTCTCAAGGGGAAGGAAAAATTCGAAAAATTTTTCGACACTTTCATTTATAATGTAACAAAAACAAACTTCGCGTATAATGTATGCGAAACTTTAAGGCGCTATATAACCAGCTTTGGAAAAATCTCTTCAACCTTTGGTTTGTTTTACAAATTTTGATTAAACCTAAAGGTCGACTCGGAAAAACAGACCAAAGCCTTTGGGCGTTTTTTAAAAATAGTCTAAGACCAAACCTTGGCCATAACCTGGTCTATCCCTTTCGTTTTTACTCACCAACTTAGAGAAAGTATTAGAAGATTTATTAATAAGTTGACAGCTTATAGTGGTTCGGTATTTTGGCAAATTCAAAATATAACTGATATTGAAAACCTAAGGGGCTATTTTTATAAACAGAGCTATACCTCTCGGCATTTAACATATATTTTCTGACATTCCATTCTCTTCCTCAGCGAAAGGGATTAAATTGCTTCATTCTTAACTTCCCCATAATCTCCTTTACCTTTATTAATTATTTTCATCGGCTTAAATTAAGTATCACCCTTCGAGTTATTGACTTGAAAGATTCCGTCATTACAACCTGTCTTCTCCCTTCAAATATAAAAGCGTGCCGCTATCAAGTTTGCTAACCATTGAGTAAGTAAACGGCTCGCTATCGTGCCAACCTTATTCGCATCTCGCTTTCCCTATATAACTTGATAAACCACCAAAATATTAATATTTATCATATAATATACGCACATATATGACACAGCATTTGCCCTTTATTACGTTTTATTGCTATGCAATTCCAACGGCACTTTTAAGAAGACTTTGCTAGTACAAAGTTAAACGCTCCCTTTCATTCATCTACTAACTGTCTTTGGCCGTGTTTAATCAACACTACATTATTATAGGTCCTTATTATTATCCCGTTAAAATTAATATTTTCATGCATTGAGCGTAATTATTTAAAGTGCCACTAAATCATACATGAGGTAAGTTATAAGGGCCGCGCGACATGGCTGATGTAGGACGTGTACGACCTGAAACGCGAGTTCAAGGGTTTGAGTGTAGCCGATAAATACACTGTAATAGTTGTTCGGCCAAAAAATTCATGCTTTCCCTACATCCAATCTCTCAATAAGCTGCTCGTCATCGTCCCTCCTCAGAAGTGCTTAGAAAAAAAGGCTGCTTCTCAGAAAAATTAATAAGAGACGCATGAGTATAAAAACCGAGCTCATCCGGGGACTAAGGCCCAGGCGTCCAAAGTTTTGATTTTACATATTACACTTACATCTCAAACCAAGATCAATTTTGATATAAACTAATCCATAGCTGATCATAAAAGCCTATCAACGTTTAATCGATAAAGGATAATTACTATTGATAAGGCTTAAGTAATCGAAACCATAAATTTAAAATTTATTTGAAAATAATTTCAAAAATTTCAACTATATGCTATAATATAAATGACTATAAGAGCCATATAAAGTATAAAACTAATAACAAATTAGTAAACACTTTTTTAATAATGCAAAAGTGGAAGCTATTATGAATACAAGTGTATATTGTGAAAGTTAAATGTTATGAAGTAAAAATGCACTATGGGTTTGAGAAATATATTGTGGTATGATGCCTAATGTAAATATATGAGAAAAGGCAGGGACCTTTACTACAATTTGATATATTATTTTTAAAGTAATAATTGGAGATTATATAATGGATGAACAATGCAAAAATCTAATGACGCTGTTGAGATGTAGGGTTCAAATGCTTGAACCGCTCCAAAGGTTCGCAACATGGAGGTGGACGAGGTAAGTCTCGCCTTATTTGGTATGACATGTTTGGTAAGCCAGCTTGCGAAACAAAAGGGTAATACATGGAGGCTGATGGAGAGCAATGATTTGCCATGTTGTACGAGGAAGCAGGCAACTGGTTAACGAACATTCCGTTATTCATCTGATTATTAAAGGAAATAATTGGAAAGTGAAGTCAACTTGCTAAATAGTTAGGCAATAATTTATGTTTTGCATTACCTATTATATTAATATAAAATGCTTTATAATGTATAAAGAAATAAAAAAGTAATGGGAAATGCCGACTAAAGACAAAAGTACACTTTTTTCAATTAAAAACAAAACACACTTGAACTGCTTATAAGAAATTTTGTAAGTGATATATAAGGTGGTTACTGGCTGGTGAAAGGAAGGAATGGCTAAATAATTAGGTTGGCGAGCTTGAATGTGACCATTAAGGTTTTCGCTGGAGCGCTTGGGTGAATTTGTTTCGGCGTTTTTTCGTTTCATTTCCTCGCACACATCCTTGTGCACTTCCCAATGCGCGATTTGACATGGTTTATCACAATACCAAATCCCCACGCAACAGTAGTAAACTGCTTCTTTCAAGCAGGCTACGCACTAAAAAGAGCAAAATTATTAGAAAATTTGAGAAACAAAACAGTTATTTGCCAAATAAGCTTAGATTAACAAAGGTCTAATGAATAAAATGTATAAAGATTGAGAATAGTACCCATTGCTTTCGTTTAATCTCTTCGATCGCTTTCTGGGTCAGCTCTTTTTCAACTTTCATGTCATTTTCCAATTTATTAATCGTTCCGTAGCATTGTGACAGCTCATTCTTGTGAGATTGTATTTCATTATTAAAATGATTTTCAAGCTCCTTCATCCTAGTTTCGCGCTGCGCCAACTTCTCCGTGCACAACAAATTGGATCCTTCAATTTGGTCGTAAGACATTTCTAATTACATTATCAAGATTATTATTATACAAAAGTCCACAAATTTGCACTAGTAATCAATTCTGTAAATGCATACAAAAAAATGTATATTATTAAAGACGTACGATACGACTTTTGCATAGACTCCAATTTTTTGGCATAAAATGCTTTGGCATTTTGCCACAAAACCAGGAGATGATGGTGGTGCTCCTTTAAACTGATGACGTCTCTTTTTTCGCCATTTGCCCGCTCGACCACATGGGGTGGCTGCGAAACGGGTAGAGTTTTGAGATGAGGCACTGCGGTTGTTGCGTGAGTTTGCAATTGTCGGGTCATTTCCTTCATAATTTCTGCGACCTGATAAGGTATTATTAAAAAAAATATTTAATGACACATCTGTGAATATGTTAGAATAGCAAAACCATTACTAAGGCATAATTAAAAGAGCGTAGCCACTAGAATGCATGCTAAAAACGGCGATATACTTGTGATATGAATGGCGAAGGGTCAAATTCTCCTTCATTAAGTTGCGTGGGGTAGATGGGAAGCGTTAGTTGGGGTGAGGTAGCCACCTAATAAAAATATGGTAAAGATTTATTAAGATTTTCAAAATAAATGGATCACATACACTAGGCGTTGGTCCTATCTCACTTACAATAGAAGATGAATGAAGGAGTGGAAGAACGGCGGATGCGGAGATTTGATGCCCGTTCCCTACAACCTGATCGGTCAGATAATATGTGGAAGATTTCAAGGTATCGACGCAATTTATTTGCTTGGTAGATGTTTGAGGGCAAGGGGTGTTTAGGGCAGTTGACATAACATTGCTGGGAGATGCCGTTAAAAGGGTAGCAAGGGGAGAAGGCAAAGAGGATAAATCACAGGCCATAGGGTTGGTCAACGGTGTAGTGGCTAGGTTTGTTAAGTCAGAGAGTATAGAATTGAGTAATTGATTACTTTGAAGCGACCAAGGAGACGTAATTGTAGATGCGGTATAAGGTGCGTTACAATGTAAAGTTACGAGGGTTGTAGTAGTTGGAGGGGGTGTGTTGCCACAGGCGTCAATTGCACTGGTAATAGCGGGGGTTGGACCTAGAATTTTATTTAAAATAGGCCCTGTTATTTGGCTAGTCATTAAAGGTGAATCATCGATCGGAGGCGATTGTAGTGTAGAATCCGGTATATCTTGTTCGGTGGACATAGATATGGGGTAAGTGAGACTGGGTTCCAAGTTTTGGCAAGCGCCGACTATAGATGACGGTGTGCTTGGAAGGAAAAGGTTTTTAGGCTCAGACGCTGGAGTACAGAGCTGGGAAACATTAATCGCGCTGGTCGAGTTTGATGTGGGGTAAGAGCTAGAGGATAGGATAGACAAAGCCCGATTGAGTCCCTGCTTAATGCTCTGAGCCTCTGTATTGGTCAGGCTTTTCTCCTTCCCCCGAGTTATGTTGGGGGAAGGGGTGGAATGTCGGTCTACACTATTGCAGGTATTCGATTCAACGATCGTCGTTAAAACTGTGGGCTCTTGTTTGATAGCCACAATGGTGGAGGTGAGGGTATTAATAGTGACGGCGGCTGTTGGAGCAACACTCATCACTGCTATGCCAGATGGTAGGGGATATAGCGTAGTGGATACGCAGGTGTTTGTGTTGATCTGTGGAAAACTCTCATGCGCGCAAGGGGTTGGGGGTTGAATGTTAACGAGAGGAACATATGAAATGGGCAACATGGTTGACGACGTAGTAAAACACGTGGAGGCTTCTGATGTTTCAGGGCATGCAGTTACTTGAACCACACCCGGTTCGAGTTTTGGAGCAGTGACGGGAGGAAATGATTGATTAGACTCGTTTAAAACGGGTTTGGGAGCAGATTGTGTCGACGTTGAGGTATTACACAAGATGAGATTACTAGGCTTTACATCTTCAAGTTCAGATGTCAAAGTAACACTAACTGGCACCGATGGAATTAGGTTATGTGTGTTGGAAGGTAAAGATTTAGATGGCGGTTGATTTGATTTGGCAGATGGTTCACGTTTTAAATGATTTTTCACAGGAACGCTCAAAGGTTGATTCTTAACTTCCTAATAACAATATATTTATCAGATGTCAGAATCAACGATACGGAAAGAAGCGCCATAAATTTGAGCAAGCGACAATGCCTGAATAAGTCAAAAACAAGAAATAGGTTTTGAACAAGGGGGATAAAAAAACTATCACCTTTGGAGCTTTTTTGACTTGAATTGTTGTAGCAAGTTTGTGATCCTCTTGCTGATTGCTGTGACCGCTTGAAATCGAAGATGACCCGGGGTTATCGGCAATGGCACGACTAAGAGCGCCAATGGTGCTCAGCGGGAAATCTTTATTTGCTTGCTGCAAAGATTTCTGCCGAAATTTAAATAAAATTCAAATATAGTCAAATGCATAAGATATTTAATTAAGAGTTGAGAGTAATGACCTACCAAAAGTTGGGCTGCCCGTGACGCAAAGATTCCCTCGTTTAAGTAATCGTTTTGAAATAAATTTATAATTTAAAATAGCACTTTACAAGATAACGATCAACGCGGTCGTCTGCCAAATCTAGACAATTTAGTCGTTAATAAAAAAATAAAAAATTGGCGGGCACTCATTATCAAAACTTACATTAATTGTATCCTTGATGTGGGTTACAAAAACTACGCTGGGAGAATCACACATATTGATGCTATTTTCTGAATCGGATTTGTAGTCGGGCAATTGCCCAACTGTCCGTTTCCCATTTGATTGCGGTAACAGGATATCATTAAGCGGCGCATCCAACGCCGTCAACGACTAAAAAAGGAACAAATTATTTCTATAAAAACATAGAGGTATGAGAGGTTAAATTATCTCGACAACAAAACTGGTAAAGCATAGGAATAATTGTGATAAAATGCATATTCACACTGTATTAAAATTAAAAGGCCAGAAACTACGTACCGTTGCTAAAGGTGGTGGTGGCTGGTATTCAGCTTTAACGCTACAAGAGGGGGCGAGGGGTGCGGACTGCTCGAGGATCGATGATAAAGTCTCGTTGCGAGATGACGTTTGTGTGTCAACTAATAGATAAGAATAATAAATTATTGCACGTATTAAGAGAACTATGTAGAATTTACTATTTGTTGGACATTCTCGTGAAGCAGAGTTGGCGGGTTTATTAGTTAGGGGGGTAACCGCGGTAACTTCGAGCGCTGAAGGGGAAGTTGGGGTCACTTGAGGTTCCAGGGTGACCGCGAGATTCTCAGCTATCGCAGAGGTAATGAGTTCGACTTGGAAGCCAGTGCTGGAAGGAGAGGATTTAGCCGAAGTGACTGATGCACGATTGTTAAGTTCGTCGGAATTCTTGTAACAAAACTCGGTCTTCACGCGATGCGAGTTGGACAAGGGCAGGATGGGATCCTTAGATTTGGTAAAGCACATCGGTTCCACGTCAGGAGCACAATGCGTGCGCTTGATAGAAACGTAGGCCGTTTTAAGCATGCCGTGAAACTTGTTATTGCCTACATTGTTGATTGGTGCGGGAGTATGATGGGGTAATTTGTCGTGAGAGTTGTTCTTTGTGGAAACCAATTTATTTACCCCCGCTATCAAAAGTGCGTGTAAATAATTCAGGGGGTTGTTAGAGGTGGTGAAATGGTCTACTGATGTGAAGAGGGTGCTGAAAGGTGTATCGTCTAGGGCGTAAGGGAAGGGGCAATCATAGAGGGATTGTATGTTTGAAAGGTGGATGGCTAATTCTTCCATGCTCTGATCGTATCCTTGGTTCCTACGGGTTGACCTGTTGGGGGCCGAGGTGTTGGAGGGTGGGTTTTCGCTCAAGAGTAAGCAGTTCGTGATGGGGACCCAAGCCCTAAATGAGCACAAAAACGGTAAATGTGTATCGGCATGGGGCCTGCTTAATCGTAACCACCATATAGGTTTAAAATAGAGAGGGACATTATTTTTAATATTTAAAAATTCACACAGCAAGGAAAAAATCTTCATTGCTATATTGATATCATATAAGTTGGAAAAAGAGCGGACGCGTTTACTTGTCGTGCTTGCCGAAAAATCGTACGTCGACCATGTTGGTGTCGAGCGTAGGTTTGGGGTCCGTGTTAAAGGAAGAGGACGCTAAATGAGATGCGGTTGCCTGACGTATGCGCAAAGCTTTGCCGGGCCAGTAGCAAAAACCCTTAACCTTAGCCCATACCAGAGTGTGGACGGGCGAACAAACGACGGCGAACCAATCGTCTCGGGCGTATGAATTTAGATAACACTCCGGGCATGTGTTCATCTCGCTCACTTCTTCCCAGCATGCGTTCTCAACCTTTTTTAAGGTAGCGAGAACTGTGCCGCTGTGGACGCTCGCAACAGAGCTGCTGCTGCCGGCAAAATTAGAGCCTAAATTGAAAGGGGAGTGTACGATAGAGGCGTTGTGGTAGAGCCAACGGATGTCGGCCATAAAGCTGTCCGTCGAAGTGTACTTGAGTCGGCGGATGTTCTAAAAAATGCGCGTGCATTATATATGCAAGAGATCCATACGCTGCGAGTTTTATAAGCCTATTACCAACCAGTCCCAGCGGCATTTCAAAGTAAGATAATGATTGAAAATATATGTTAATGTGAGGCTTGATCAAACACTGTCACAAAATGTAAAAACTTTAAACCAAATTATGCCGTACAATTTTAAAAACAAATTCCCACCTGTTCGATCGCGTTGAGGTCAAGAGGGTTGACAATCAAATCAGTATCGCTGGGGAAAAAGTGCGAAATCCCGATTGTTTTCTTCGACGACATCTAAATTATTGGTAGGTAAATAACAAAAGATAATCGAAGCATTTATACCATAGTCAAATTTGTAAAGCTTGAAAAAAGATACCTAGTTATCGCAATTTGTTATACAGAATGGAAAGGAAGATTTAACAGCATTAAGTGCTTACGAGTAATCGCACCCGTCGCATGGCAAATTCAAAAAATCTTTTGAATCGTTCAGGTGTGATTTCGGATTTGGTTTGAATCAAATACCTATTGCTTCGACCTCTTTGATGGATGATCTAATAATAAGAGATAAATCAAAGAACATTATTACTTATAAATGTAAAATAATAACAGAGTTGCGTGAAACAAAAACCAACCTGACATTCAAAACATACAAAAAGTGTGGATTTGGAGGGGAGGTGTTGTTGAGCCCCTTCGCTAGCCGCGGACGGTTGATATTTGATTGATAAGCGACATTGTTCGTGAAAACTCCTGGGACAGTTTGAGCAATTTAGCATGGTGGCGCTATCAGCATTGCCTAAACCAAACTTGGGCGATTTAGGGTCCAGCGAATGGCACACCCAACAATATCGGTCCCAGTAAAGAGGCTAAGGGATAAGATTAAGTAGCGTAATTTGGTAATCACGTGTAACATTCTAAAGTAAAGCCTACCATCGGTCTTTCGGCACCCGGAGCCGTTCTCTCAAATTTGGGCGGCACCAAAGAAGCGGATGAGGGGTCGTTAGTAGAGGTCAATTTAGCCCTCTTGCGATCGGAGGAAACAGGGGGGCTAGATGACAAAGCCGGGCCCGGCCGTTTATTCAAGTGGAAGCTAGTGGTGGGGGTGGTAGGTGGTGGATCGCCTCTTCCGCCTTCCACTTCGGTGACGGGAGTGGGGGGGAGGCTGCTGAGGGAGTGGCGGTCTCGGTTGTTGCGAAACTTGCGGAAGCGGCGCCGTTCAGATCTAGTTTTACGGGTGGAGGGGGCGGGGTTGGTGGTGGTAAAGAGGCTGATGACGGTGGTGAATTGGTTGTCTTGGGGTAAATATTGTTGTTGTTGCTGCGGTTGCTGGGCCGAGCGACCGTAGCGATTGACGGGGTTAGGGTAATTATTATGAGTATGTTGTTGCTGTTGTTGTTGTCGATTCTCTAAAATTTCGAATATTTTATAATGATGAACATTGTGAAACATAAAAAAATTGTATAACATAACATTAGCTTAAATAACAATTTGATGTAAAAACATATCAATAAAAATGCTTGTAAAAGGTGTATATACACTATGAAATATTAATTCTCAGCGATATCATTGGTAAATTTGGCAATATCCCACCGATTTAAAAAATAATTATTTTGGAGGAAAGAGGGCTGGAGAGCGTGTTGAATACAATTTTTTTTAAATTTGCAAATAATTCGTATTCCTAACATACTCATGATTTAAAAATAATATGACATAAACTTCTGATGCGGCGTTTTTTAAAAGAAACCTAAAGGCAAACTTATGCCCCAAAATCTAAACTTACGTTGTGGATAGTTATCGAATTGAGAGGATTGCCAGTAGGTTCGGTTGTAGCTACAATTGTAGTTTCCTCCGTTGTTATACGCTCCGGGGTTGTATCTGTAGCGATGGCCCATCGGAGGTTGGGGTGCGTATTGGTGGTATGTCTTTGTGAAAATATCAAGTATATGTAGGGAGAGCTTTAACATATGTTTGTAAAATATTTGATTGTCTCCAAAAAAATCAATTATAAACAAATTTCTGAACCGTAAAAAATTTGTTAGAATACCTGGCCTTATTTTTCCTCCCAAAGTCAAATACCTAAAATTAAATCAAAACAACTATGATTTTTTAGTAAAAGAATGTTTAAATTGTCCAAAAAATCGACCGGTCGGGCTTTTGCTCTAAAAAAATTTAACGGGGACGGGCCGTAATACCTAGCGGACACGGGCAGGGCATAGTAAGGCTGGCTGAGCCCGTTACAAAATCATATAGACTTTTAGGTGTATCATAAACTATGAGGAAAGGTGACTCAAATCATACCCTTTAAAAATCTTATAATATTAGCAAGAAAATTGTATTATTTCTTGCATGAAAATTATTAACATCTTGATTATATATCTATATATTGTTTAATGTTCTTTAGATCCGCATTTCTAAATGCGGTCCCCTGACGACGGGGTGTATTATTTTTAATTTCATGGACGCAAACCGGGCTTAGGTTTTATATTTGTAACGGGCGGCGTGGTTGATAGAAATGGCCAGTTTTAGGTCTCTGATTTCGCATGCTGATGGGTAAGTCGAAGTTAAGAGGGAAAATTCTAAGATTTGGGAATATAATCTTTGTATGCTTATGAAGGTAGGAGTTCAAGCGAGTTTTGAAAAAAAATTAGACAACAAAATAGCTGATTGAGTTTGACAAATGGCTTATTAAAAAATAAAATGGCCGTTGACCCCTACCAATTAAAGTTCGGCCCCACTTCCAAGGGAAAAGTGCTGGCTAGGTAACTGTAAATAACAATGTTATTATATGATATAACTAAAAATCTGCATTACCAAATAATGAATGATCCTAAAGAACGCATATAAAGCAACATCATCTTATTTAAATGTCAAAATGAATAAGTCACTCTAAAACTGCAAAAAAAATTTCACGCGTGATATAGCCAAAAATTTGAATAGTTAACCATGTAAATTTTGATAGTCTCAACATGTAAAACTGAATATTCTCATTCAAACTAGGCAAGGCCATGGGTTAATTTGTTAAATACGAATAATTCAATTAAGAAAGCCGGCTTTCCCAACTCAATGGAACCCACTGGCCTAAGCTCCATAGACGGTAAAAGACCCGACGATGTAACAATTATCCCGTGGGCTCGTGGCCTAAACGCTTGTTGGGACTTCACGGCAGGGGATATATTTGCCAAATCTAACGCCTCTCCCGACCTCATCTCTTCTACTGAGAGAAAGAAAGTGGACAAATACCTCAACAATATTATTTTTGTACCAGTAGTGGCCACGACCCTCGGTAATTTAGGTCCCGAGGGCAGCCAATTCCTCAAACAAATATCAAAATATGTCCATTACACAGGATCCCAAAAAATTCTTTTACATCAAGCAGAAAATCACCATGTTAGAGAACTGCACGGGTGACCCGAGACCCGACCTCGGGTCGGGTTCGGGTAGAAATTTTGAAAATGATTTCGGATCGGGTTGGGTCCGGGTAGAAAATTTGAAAAGGATTTCGGGTCGGGTCGGGTCCGGGTAGAAAATTTGAAAATGCTTTCGGGTCGGGTCAAATTTATAGAGTCGGGTCCAAGTTTTATACATTGTAAAAAACACGCGAGACCTATTTTTTTAATTACTGTTAATTGCTAAGCAAAGAGTGTTTTTAAATATCGAAATGTACAACTAATTTGGCATTAATTCATTTAATTCTCTTCCTCTTTTTTTAAATTTTAAAACTCCGAACTCTGAAATGCTAGCTTATTCTCATAACTAATTCAAACTACATAAATTACTCCTGTTTTTAATTTGACTATTAAAAGGTAAATTATATCAATAAAGTTATTTAAATTTTTTTTGTGTTAACCGTGAAGTTTTAGCTAATCCCCATCGTTAATTTAAATTACATTTAATACATATTCAAAAGCCAACTTAAAAGTAAGTTATAATTTTATAAATGTTTCATTTGCAAATTCATTATATAATATTTTTTTTATAATAACTTATAATTATTTTTAAGTTTCATATCAAATTAAACTTAAAACATTCGAACAGTCACTATAAATTTCATCATATTTACTATACTGATTATAATCAGCTATATAATAATGGTTTCATAATAACAATAAATGGATGTTAGATGTCTCAAGTCAACATTGAGCAGTTTATTTGATATTAGGAAACTAAATATAGATATATAAATATGAGTTTTTTTCACCATCCCCTTTAAAGAATACAAATCATCATTTTATATTTGTCGATTTAATTTTACACACAGCAATTTTCGCGCTCGAAAGTTATTTGTTTTAATAATTTTTCGGGTCGGGTCGAGTTCGGGTTTAAGTTTTAAAATGCTTTCGGGTCGGATCGGGTTCGGGTAGAAAATTTGAAAATGATTTCGGGTCGGGTTTGGGTTGAAAAAAGTGACTTTGCAGTTCTCTACACAGTGGGGTAGCCAACGGGGCCCCCCCCCCCCGAAAAAAATATTTAATGTTGGTTTTTTTGATGTTGAAAAAATAATGTTACAAAAAAAATTTGAAATTCCCCCCCCCCGGGAGAAAATCCTAGCTACGCGCCTGTCTCTACACCATGGAAATTGTAAAATCAAATACAATCTCAATCCATGGATCGATGCCAGCTTATTAATTTAATCCATTTTTGCATACAACATACTTTTATTTGGAAATAAACTTCTATCGACAAAAAAAAAATTAATTATTTAACACTCCGTTGTCCAGGCTAAAATCCTAACACGGATGTTAAAGGGGGTCTTAAAAGCCCCAAACTTTTAAATAGCTATAACTTGGTTGTATTGTAATATAAACTTTTCAAATTTTAAAAGCATAATACTACAACTCTTATCTGTAAATTGATATATTACTTTGGGTATTTGAACAAGGGATTATAATTTTATAATTACAATTAGTGCAACCCCCAAAATTTCCCCCTATGTGACTATATTTATTCATAACATTTTTTTTCTCCAATTCCATAATTTAATTTATATAAGATCATACAAAATAAGGTTGGAGCTAAAACTATAAAAAATTTGGCATAAAAAAACCTAAAAGCAAAAATAATAGAGATGTCCAAACTTAGGGAATTTTTAGCCCTACGTTTTTTTAGGGCAAAAAATTACTACTGTTCTAAGCAGAGCTGTTAAGAACTAGTTCATTTTGAACTAGTTCATTTTTTTCTGAACTTAGAACTGAACTAGTTACCTTCCCAAAAATTTGAACTGTGAACTTGAACTAGTTCATTTTTTTAAGATTGAACTTGAACTATACAATGTAATTGAACTAGTTCATCACAAATATATTATTTAAAATAAATTTATAAGCCGAGTGTATATGCGTCAACAATTTGACGTGCATGGTCTTGTCGGTAATCATACAGACACACAGTAACCGCAAATTTTTGATTTTAAAAACACAAAATTTTTTAGAAAAGATGGATACCATTTCTGAAGTAGATAATAGGAACGAGGCACCTCAATCTACCTTTTTACCTTGGCCTTCAATGGAAGAATACTTCAAATATGTATCTTCAGATAAAGATTCATTCAAAGTTAAGTGCAAACTATGCACTAAAGTTGTGGCGGCTTCAAGAACCTCAACAGCCAATTTATGGAGACATATAAAGGTAATAAGAATAACGTATTATAATTTATAATATAAAATCTAGGTGTCTCACTATCAAAAACATGATGAGATTAAGAAGGCTGTCAAGAATAAGGCTGGAAAAAGTTGTGAAGCTAACAAAAAGTTAACACAGACCTTAATTAACAGGCCTTTAAACCAAAATTCCCCAATGGCCATTATCAAATATATAATCAATGGTAATCAACCATTTTCGCTATGTGATGATGAGCACTTCAATGAATTGTTGAGGGCTTTTAATCCAAAAGCAAAAACAATTTGTAGGCAAACACTCACAGGGAAGGTGATGAAATTTGCTGCAAAGATGAAAGATACAGTTAGAACAAAGTTAATGGCACCCAAGTATGTATGTACAACTGCAGACTGTTGGACAGCATTTAATAAGTACTTATTAATTTCTCTAAAATTGTCAATTTATTTTTTTTGTTAGGTCATTTATTGGGGTAACAGCTCATTGGATAGACGATGAGAGTCTTAAAAGAGTTGATGCAGTTCTAGCCTGCAA
The DNA here is from genome assembly GCA_964036665.1 of Gordius sp. MW1. Lineage (NCBI taxonomy): Eukaryota > Metazoa > Nematomorpha > Gordioida > Gordea > Gordiidae > Gordius > Gordius sp. MW1. The sequence continues at coordinate 6,334,685 of OZ038529.1, read as the reverse complement.
ATGTTTAGAGGGGAGGCACTCTTTTGATGTTATATGCAAATCCCTTACTCAAATTTACAAAGAGTACCATATTCAAAACAAAAATATCTGTACAATTACTGACAACGGATCTAATTTCGTTAAAGCATTCAGGTACTATTTATATAATTCTTCTTTCCTAACTTTTATATAGGATTTTTAATGAAAATGATGAGATGCAGGAGGAAGTAGTATCTCTTAAGGATATACTTGATCGGGCTGGTTTAGAGGGACATAATCAAAATGATTATGATTATCTACCCAAACATAAGAGATGTGCTTGTCACACCCTAAATCTGATTGCTACAAGTGATGTTAACAAGCTTTTGAAAAACAATAATGCGTTTACTAAATTATATAATTCTTCATTCTGTAAGTGCCAGGCACTTTGGAACCTCAATAGCAGATCCACATTATCGGCACAAACCATACGTAACCGTTTTGGGTGTAATATACCCTACGCTGTAGTAACTAGATGGAATTCAACATTTGATTCCATCTCTGTTATAATAAAAATGATTCAAAATAAGCCTAGTGATTTTCATACTCTCTGTGATGAATTGAGGCTTGAAAGGCTTTCTTTGGAAGAATCAAATTTTTTACAGGAATATCACTTAGTGAGTCATTATTTTAAATTTGGGGCAAACATACATGTATATGGCTTATTATACACCTACCATAAGCCAGATTCAGTTATGTCTGCAGAATATGGTAAACTTAAAATGGGCTCAACCATTAAAAGATGCTATTTTGAAAGGAATAAACATCAGGTATCAAATATAAATGGATTCTAATATATAAATCATATGGTTTTAAGATTTCCTGATCTCTATGATGAGGAAAATATTATTGCAGCTGTCCTGCATCCAATTTTTAAGACAGACTGGGCTTGGATCCGGTCACCAGAAAATGTGGAGGAAAGGTCTAGAATCTTAAAAGCAATAAATTTACTAGTGCCTCAAACAACTGAAAATATGGAGGTGTGTAGAGGCTCTTTCGCACTCTACTTTCCCTTGACCCCGTCTAGGCGAATTCTATCACGTGATTTTTATTTTAATAGCCCCTCGCTTGTACTTAACCATCACGTGATTTTTATTTTAATAGCCCCTCGCTTGTACTTAACCATCAGGTGATTTTTTTATTTTAACCTCGCTTGTATTCAATCATCGCTGGATTATTCAAATTATAATGGGCTCGCGCAGCTAGATAAGCACAACTTTTAAAACTAACAATTATTATTCGTTTTTTCGCTAATGAAATAAACCACTTCAGGTGCATGATACACAGAATGGTTTAGATTTTTTTGATATAATACGTGAGAATTCTAATAAAGAAACAATTAAAGACTATATTAAATTAAATAATACCTCATTCGATGTATTCGATGAATTTCCCAATCTAAAGCAAATTTTTATAAAATTTAATGTTTGCCTCCCATCTAGTGCTCCAGTTGAAAGGCTTTTCAGTCTGGGAAAGCTTATATTTGGAGATAAACGTACTTGTTTATTAAACGATAATTTTGAGAACAATATTTTATTAAAGTCCAATGGACATCTACTTTCACATGATTTTTATTGTAAATTATAATTGTATATTGTTTGTAATAAAGATTTTAAACATTGTATAGTTGATGATTTTGTTATATATGAATATTTCCTTAAATTAGATTTTCAAATATATAATAAACTATGAAATTTATTTAAAATTTTGGATAGTTCTCAAAAAAACTGATTTTAATTTAGGAATCATTGCCTAAATTAAAACTTTATCATATTTAAAAAAATGAACTGAACTTTGAACTGAACTTTAACTAGTTATTTTTGTAAAATTGAACTATTAACTTGAACTAGTTACATTTTTTCCTACATGAACTTGAACTTGAACTAGTTACTTTTGAAAAAAAAATGAACTTGAACTTGAACTAATGATTTTTTCAAATTGAACTATGAACTTGAACTAGTTTGTAACATAGATGAACTTTAACAGCTCTGGTTCTAAGCCATTATTTTTCTAATTTTTGGACTTCAATTAAATTTTTTTTAATAGAAATTCATTATAGAAGGTTAGAATTAAGAATAGGAAAAAAATCTAATTGTAAAATCTTAAAACAAAAATTTTATGAGGCTTTAAAAATAGTGAATTTTGTGTAAAAAATGAGATTTCTTACATGTTTTGTTAGTTTAAAATTAAAAAAATATTTAGTTTGAAAAGATAAAGTTGAAAAAAGTTAGTTTATAAATGAACATTGGTAATAAAAGTTTATGATTTTTTACATTTGGCTTAAAAAAAAACCTAAAAATAAAAAATAGAGTTGTCTAAACCAGAGCTGTTAAAGTTCATCTATGTTACGAACTAGTTCAAGTTCATAGTTCAATTTGAAAAAATCATTAGTTCAAGTTCAAGTTCATTTTTTTTTCAAAAGTAACTAGTTCAAGTTCAAGTTCATGTAGGAAAAAATGTAACTAGTTCAAGTTAATAGTTCAATTTTACAAAAATAACTAGTTAAAGTTCAGTTCAAAGTTCAGTTCATTTTTTTAAATATGATAAAGTTTTAATTTAGGCAATGATTCCTAAATTAAAATCAGTTTTTTTGAGAGCTATCCAAAATTTTAAATAAATTTTATAGTTTATTATATATTTGAAAATATATAATTTAAGGAAATATTTATATATAACAAAATCATCAACTATACAATGTTTAAAATCTTTATTACAAACAATATACAATTATAATTTACAATAAAAATCATGTGAAAGTAGATGTCCATTGGACTTTAATAAAATATTGTTCTCAAAATTATCGTTTAATAAACAAGTACGTTTATCTCCAAATATAAGCTTTCCCAGACTGAAAAGCCTTTCAACTGGAGCACTAGATGGGAGGCAAACATTAAATTTTATAAAAATTTGCTTTAGATTGGGAAATTCATCGAATGAGGTATTATTTAATTTAATATAGTCTTCAATTGTTTCTTTATTAGAATTCTCACGTATTATATCAAAAAAATCTAAACCATTCTGTGTATCATGCACCTCCATATTTTCAGTTGTTTGAGGCACTAGTAAATAAATTGCTTTTAAGATTCTGGACCTTTCCTCCACATTTTCTGGTGACCGGATCCAAGCCCAGTCTGTCTTAAAAATTGGATGCAGGACAGCTGCAATAATATTTTCCTCATCATAGAGATCAGGAAATCTTAAAACCATATGATTTATATATTAGAATCCATTTATATTTGATACCTGATGTTTATTCCTTTCAAAATAGCATCTTTTAATGGTTGAGCCCATTTTAAGTTTACCATATTCTGCAGACATAACTGAATCTGGCTTATGGTAGGTGTATAATAAGCCATATACATGTATGTTTGCCCCTGCAAAATTTCAAGGGCCTTAGCAAGTGGCTCCATTACCTTAAAAAAATTAAATAAATTTAAAATAATGACTCACTAAGTGATATTCCTGTAAAAAATCTGATTCTTCCAAAGAAAGCCTTTCAAGCCTCAATTCATCACAGAGAGTATGAAAATCACTAGGCTTATTTTGAATCATTTTTATTATAACAGAGATGGAATCAAATGTTGAATTCCATCTAGTTACTACAGGGTAGGGTATATTACACCCAAAACGGTTACGTATGGTTTGTGCCGATAATGTGGATCTGCTATTGAGGTTCCAAAGTGCCTGGCACATACAGAATGAAGAATTATATAATTTAGTAAACGCATTATTGTTTTTCAAAAGCTTGTTAACATCACTTGTAGCAATCAGATTTAGGGTGTGACAAGCACATCTCTTATGTTTGGGTAGATAATCATAATCATTTTGATTATGTCCCTCTAAACCAGCCCGATCAAGTATATCCTTAAGAGATACTACTTCCTCCTGCATCTCATCATTTTCATTAAAAATCCTATATAAAAGTTAGGAAAGAAGAATTATATAAATAGTACCTGAATGCTTTAACGAAATTAGATCCGTTGTCAGTAATTGTACAGATATTTTTGTTTTGAATATGGTACTCTTTGTAAATTTGAGTAAGGGATTTGCATATAACATCAAAAGAGTGCCTCCCCTCTAAACATTTGCAGGCTAGAACTGCATCAACTCTTTTAAGACTCTCATCGTCTATCCAATGAGCTGTTACCCCAATAAATGACCTAACAAAAAAAATAAATTGACAATTTTAGAGAAATTAATAAGTACTTATTAAATGCTGTCCAACAGTCTGCAGTTGTACATACATACTTGGGTGCCATTAACTTTGTTCCAACTGTATCTTTCATCTTTGCAGCAAATTTCATCACCTTCCCTGTGAGTGTTTGCCTACAAATTGTTTTTGCTTTTGGATTAAAAGCCCTCAACAATTCATTGAAGTGCTCATCATCACATAGCGAAAATGGTTGATTACCATTGATTATATATTTGATAATGGCCATTGGGGAATTTTGGTTTAAAGGCCTGTCAATTAAGGTCTGTGTTAACTTTTTGTTAGCTTCACAACTTTTTCCAGCCTTATTCTTGACAGCCTTCTTAATCTCATCATGTTTTTGATAGTGAGACACCTAGATTTTATATTATAAATTATAATACGTTATTCTTATTACCTTTATATGTCTCCATAAATTGGCTGTTGAGGTTCTTGAAGCCGCCACAACTTTAGTGCATAGTTTGCACTTAACTTTGAATGAATTTTTATCTGAAGATACATATTTGAAGTATTCTTCCATTGAAGGCCAAGGTAAAAAGGTAGATTGAGGTGCCTCGTTCCTATTATCTACTTCAGAAATGGTATCCATCTTTTCTAAAAAATTTTGTGTTTTTAAAATCAAAAATTTGCGGTTACTGTGTGTCTGTATGATTACCGACAAGACCATGCACGTCAAATTGTTGACGCATATACACTCGGCTTATAAATTTATTTTAAATAATATATTTGTGATGAACTAGTTCAATTACATTGTATAGTTCAAGTTCAAGTTCAGAATTAGAAAAAAAAATAACTAGTTCAAGTTCACAGTTCAAATTTTTGGGAAGGTAACTAGTTCAGTTCTAAGTTCAGAAAAAAATGAACTAGTTCTAAATGAACTAGTTCTTAACAGCTCTGGTCTAAACTAAAGCAAATTTTGACCCTTTTTTTTGAGACAGAAAGTTTTCTATTTTTATTGATACATTTTTTAAATAATTTTTCAACTAGTTTTATATTTTACAATAGAAATAAATCTTAGAAGGTTAAATTTGAGAATATGAAATTAATCTTCATGTAGTATCTTAAAACAAACATTATGTAGGGCTATAAAAACAGTCAATTTTTCATAAAATGACCTTCATACACATATGAAATATCAAATATGATTTGGAAAGTTTTAATTCAGTTACTTTATAAACAGACATTTATTATTTATGATCTTTTAGTCTATTTAATCCTAAGCTACAATAATAATTACTATAGGTATAAACTCCTTAAACTAATATATGATTATTTATTTATGACAACATGATAAAATGTTATATTTTTATATTTATATACCATTTACAGACAAAAAATAATATATATATAGCACTTTTTAATGTTAGACATGTTGAAATATCTAAGTGCACAGGAAAATTTACACAAATTAGCACATTGAAATACCACGAGGAAAAATAAACATGTTAAAATCTGAGTTTAAAATGTAAATATCTCAAAGAAAATAAAATGTTTATAAAATTTTTTTTCACAAATAGGTTTATAATAATGCTTTTTAATATTATATTTAAAAAAAAAATTTTCGAAAAAATTTTTTTCTTCCTATTGTGGAACGTGGGGTCCTGGACGACCCCGGGCATCTAAAACACGCCGTATCTTAAAAACTACTGGATAAAAACAAGCCAAATTTTGCAGAGATATTCTAGGATAAATTTTATTAAGCTACTGAAAAATGAAATTATAACAATCACTAACTTAATTTGTACAACATTTATAAACCGCTTGGGGTCTTGTGAGACCCCACCTAGCCAACGGAGTGTTAAAAAACACAAATAATTCACCAATGCCATTTAAGTGTCCGCACGATTTGGAGTTTTTTTTAATTAAATCGATAAGAAAGTTAATTTAAGTTTAGATAATAAATATCGATTTTCCAATTATGTAAGTGCAATCTATCAAACCGCAAAAATTGAATGTAAATTTTAATAGTAGGCGTTTCCAAAAAATTTAAAGCAAATTGTATGATAAAAAATAGTCTACCTGATAATACCTTCTCATGATTAAACGAAGAGAGCCGAAAATTCTATATAATAGAATAATAATTAGCGAGGTGGTGGTAGTGATGAAATAAACGAGAATCCTTTATAATTCCTAAGCGAATGAGTTCACCCTGTGCTTGTTCAGAATGACTATTATAAAATGTGCGCAAGATTTATTGCACAGATTTTGTGCCAAGTGCAGTGGAGGGAGAGAGAGGATAGATGCGTAAAATTGGGTATTAAAATTTATAAAATTAATCGCGAGGTGCTCTAATTATATATCATGTCACAACCTTAAATCATTTGACTAATCGCCGAACGCAAATTCGATTCATTTGAATAGCACGCCCGCTTTTTGAGGCCATCTCGATAATTTTAACATTAGAATAGTTTATTTTTGATCTTACTATATCGTCATATCCGTATTTTTGCTAACTAAGCATGTGATAGAATCGTTTGAAACCCAGGCCCGATAGTATGTAGCATCAGGTTTTTAGGCATCCGTCCGACACTTTCTAAGATAACCCAATCAAAATGAGAGGTAAAATAACTCTGCGCAAAATGTAATATATGTAAAATGTAATAAATAGGCCAGGGTTAGGGTTATATTTAGTTATTTATTTGATAATATGTATTTATTTATAAAATAGATATTATATATTTTGATATAACTTATTTTGTTTTAATTGTACATATTACATGCGTATGAATATGCGTGAAAACCGGTCTCAAAAGTGTCGGACGCTTATACCCGAACCGTAGTATCATTTTGTCTACAGAAATGCCAGATCTTCATTATAAAAGATGGATAAGTGTTAAATAAAAGACCATTTTCGGAAGGTGTTAGGGGGGGGGGGATATCAAAAAAGGTGGCACATGAAGCAAGTAAACACACTTAAGACATGAACAGTGGAGTCTTACAATTTTGATGGCACCTTGTGTGCCCCACCAAACATGTGTTCATTTGCTCGTCGACAAAAGTCCCACAAATAATACACTTATCCATAACTAAGCATATTGATGTCCATATGCTATCATTGCTTCTAATATCTACGCTTAGTGTTCGGTTGTAGTTAAGCACTTTTGTAATCAATAATTACATAAAACACACCAGCGGTGTCCATCTTTATATTCATATACGCGCCATCATGCCAATGCATGGGCGTAGCCAGCAATGGAATTAGAGGGGGACAATAATGATTTAGGGAGTGGCAAAATGATTATTTTTTGAAATTTTAGCCATAATTTTGATAAATTTCACCAAATTTTTGGATTTAGAGGGGGACAACCGCCCCTCCCTGCTGCCAGTGAGTTGGCGTGGAGACCTCATGAGTCATATTAATATGTTAGCGAGGTTGCGGACGTGCTTATAACAAACCCTTGCTTGGCAACTATATTTTTCGAGGGTTGTTATTTAGACTATTTCCGGTTATTGAGGCAAACCTAGTCCGTTTTTTGAAATAAGTCGAACTTCTTTGTGTAAGCAACTAAAGCCAAAATGATAATTATATAGCAGCAAATAAAATTAATCTAATCCATCGCAATACATTAAGGACCCTTTCAGAACTACTGATGAAACTTATAATGTACTCTTTGTTGCATAATACATTTATCAAAATTTTTGGGCAATTAACTATTGTCATTAACTGTGTAAAACCTTAAAAGATATTTTTTTAATAACACTATGGACGTAGCCAGGAACTAGAGGGGGGCAATAATGCTTTAGGGAGAGGCAAAATGATAATTTTTCTAAAATTTAAGCCTTAATTATACTAAACATTTTTGGAATTTCTTGATTTAACAGCTGCCCCTCCCTGCCAACGCCTGACTGTCTTCTATATTGAGTACAACTAGAGCACTGCAAAATTGATTCTCGCTAGCTCAGCCCGATACCTTTTGTTATATTTTGCCCGAGCCCGACCCGACTTTTTTATGTAAATTTATACCGAAAATTTATTTATAAACATATTATGGATCGCGAATATCAAGTATTTTAAAATATGAATAATTATGGTTGTCATGAATGATACTTTTTGATTTACGGGCGCCTGCTGCAAGATCTCGAAATATTCCCCCTTCCCCTTTGCGGCGCACGATACCTTATGATTTAAGTGCGCCTGCTGCAAATCCCCCCACCCTTTGTATCATGATTCATATTATATACTGTAATATCATCGTTTAATGCAAAAAAATATATTGTAAGCATAATTACCGCAATAATCTTCATTATTGATTTAAGAAAAGTATATGTAATAATATATGAATTTTGGAAAAAAAAGTTCTAATATTCGGCTATTGTAAATTGGAAATCTGAAACGCCTTTTAATACACATGGTAAATAAATAATGAGTCTAATTTCTCAGGTTTTAAGGATGTCCTTTTCTATAATTTAAAAAGAAGCTTCAATTCCCTTCAATAATTTATATTTTAACTTTTTTTTATATATTAAAAAAGTTGCTTAAATTATATTAAGCGTAATAATAATACTAAAATAATTTGAAACAATGATTTCTTTTAAAGCATAAGAAATAATGCATTTTTATAAAAATATTTTTTACCCCCTTTGAGAATCAGATTGCAATACTGAATAAATAATTTCAAAATAAAGATTTTTTGGGGTTGAGGGCGTTCTTGATTTAAATTTTCAAAATCCTAGACACGCGCGCCCCCCCCCCCCGCTTCCCCCACTCCACATATCTGTACGATAACTTCCACCTACTCAATCAAACTCATACACAATCCATTGCTTTAAGTATTTCATCATAACTCATAGACCCACCCAATGGAACTTAATCATAGTCATACACACAGTCTATTGTTTTAAAATATTCTCTGTATGGTAGTAATAGGGTTAAAACAAGCAACACGTCTAACTCAAAAATTTCAAATCATGGCTAACCAAAAAATTAATATAAAGGGGGGGGGGGGGGTAAATGGTTGGTTCAAAAATTAAATCGTAGGAGGGGCTGGCTGGGGATTATAACTAATAGTATATTGTAATTAATTGCTATGCAATTTATGTTTAATTTTAAATTAATTTTAATCAAAATTTTTCTCGGGTCGGGCTGTGACCCATCAGTGTTTTAATATTTGCCCGAGCCCGATGGCTGGGCTCGGGCCTCGGACGGCCCGTGCAGAGCTCTAAGTACAACCAAGTCCCTCTTTATAAAAACTTAGTTTTGCCATTAATTGTAAATTTTGTTTTTAATTTTTACATAGAAAGATAACAAAAATTTCCTTTTTAGCCAATCAAATCGTAATTTAAAATTTTGGTGTTGAAAAAAACTTATAGTTGTTTGAAATGCAGCAAGGTAAGTACTGGACGACCCCGGGCAAACAAAACACTTTCTATATTAAAAAAAAATTCCTACAGCATTTTGTCACACTAAGGTGGTCAGCTTCTTTAGATAATTGGATGAGGGGGGATGCTCGGCCATCCAGGCCTGACAGCCGTGTAGACGATGTGATTATTAGTTTTTTTTTGATATAAGTGCCAGAGGTGGTATCTGCGAGCTCTTGCTTCAAAGACTAAACCACGCCACCACGCCCCACCCTTTATCTTGAAAACTACCCGATATAAACTAGCCACCTTTTGGAGAGATATTAAAGGATAAATTTTGTTAGGCTTCTGAAAAAATAAAATCATAACTTTCACTAACTTATATTGTACAATATTTTTAAACGGGGCACACAAAATTTTTTCTTTAAATTCGTTTAGTTGATTAAATTTTTAAATTAGCTATAGCTAAAAAAACTAATGTGGTTCCCCTCATCTTAAATTGATTCGAGAATAAGAAAAACTTTATCGCGTTCCTGAGGCGCTGAATAAATAAAAAAGGATTCCGGGCGGAACACGATTAACAAATATTTGAAGGAAGAATTATTAGGAATTAACTGGGGGAATTTAAAGGAATATTGGGCCGTAAAAAGAAACTCGGGCCTTCGGCCCTCGTGGGAAGGGGGAGAAGGGAAGGGGAGTAGGGGAAGGGAAGAGGGGAAGGGAAGAGGGGAAGGGGGAACTCTTCTATACTCCGTATAAACGTAGCATATTTGCTATGCAATTTATGGGCGAGAAAGGTGGGAAGGGCCGAGAATGCCTATAGGGGGTATTAGATGCAAAATAATTAGTTAATTAGTTATAGGCCCTTGTAGGGGAGGACATAGGGTAATTATCAATGTTAACCAATTCAAAAACGAAAAAAAATTTCCATTTATTTGGCCAATGGTCATTTTTTTATTGGTCAGTAGCCAGCGGACGGTCAAAAATTCATATTATCATTGGTATTAACATGAACAAATATAAATTTAATTTAAAAAAATTAAAAAAAAAATTTGTCCCCTCCCTGACTTGAACCCCACACCTCCAGTTCACAAGCCGGCGCTATAACCACTATACCATGCTGGCTTTAAAATAGTAGAAGTTATTATGTTATTTATATAGATGATGAAATAATAAAGTTGTGTTTTATGTTTAGAAAATCAATATATTTCGTCGGTCAGTAGCCAGCGGACGGTCAAAAAGTCATATTATCAATGGTATTAACAAAAACAAAATATTAATTTAATGTAAAAAAAAAATTAAAAAAAAAGTTTTTTTAGTTTTAAAAAAGGGCTAAATTCTTAAACTACCAGCCCGATTCGCTCGAAACTTTACCCGTAGGTGCCCAGGGCGGCCGGGGGTAAAATAACCTTTTCAGATTCCTAAAATACCTTTTCATTTTAAAAATATCGGACATTTCCCTGCCACACGTGCGGTGTAATATCTATGACACGTAGAAAAATTTTACTAATTATATAAACTTACGCGCGCCATCTAATAAAGTACAATTCGTGTTTGAGTTTAATAGTAGATTCAATTTAATTAGAAATAACGGGCTATGCTTATACCTTTGAAGGAGTTTCGAATTTTGTGTGAGTTTCTATCGATATATTTTATCGTAAATTAGAATCTAATACCTATATTATTTTTTTAAATATTACTTTTTAGGTTTTCTATGAAATCACAATCTAATTAAATGAAATATATTAACCCAATAAAAAAATATATATGCATTTATAAGGTTAAAAATATATATTACATAGTTGGCTGTCTGTTAGACCATCTATAATAAATTTTTAGGTTATATATAAAATTTGGCCAATGGTCATTTTTTTTCATTGGTAAGCAGCCAGGACACGGTAAAAGTGGATATAAATTCATAAGTCAAAAAAAACGAGAAAAAAAATTTTCGAATCACATTTTGGCCAATGGTCATTTTTTCCATCGGTCAGGAGCCAGCGGACGGCCAAAAAGTCATAATAGCAATGGTAGTAACAGGAACAATCATAATAGTCAAAAAAAACGAAAAAATAAACTCGGATTCACATTTTGGCCAATGGTCATTTTTTTCCATTGGTCAGCAGCCAGCACACGGTAAAAGTGGATATAAATTCACAAGAGTAAAAAAAACGAAAAAAAAATTTTCGAATCACATTTTGGCCAATGGTCATTTTTTTCCATTGGTCAGCAGCCAGGACACAATAAAAGTGGATATAAATTCATAATAGTCAAAAAAAAACGAAATAAAAGTTTTCGAATCACATTTTGGCCAATGGTCATTTTATTCCATTGGTCAGCAGCCAGCGGACGGCCAAAAAGTCATAATAGCAATGGTAGGAACAGGAACAATCATAATAGTCAAAAAAAACGAAAAAAATAATTTCGATTCACATTTTGGCCAATGGTCATTTTTTTCCATCGGTCAGGAGCCAGCGGACGGCCAAAAAGTCATAATAGCAATGGTAGTAACAGGAACAATCATAATAGTCAAAAAAAACGAAAAAATAAACTCGGATTCACATTTTGGCCAATGGTCATTTTTTTCATTGGTCAGCAGCCAACGGACGGCCGAAAAGTCTTATTATCAATGATAGTAACAAGAACAATCATAAAAGTCAAAAAAAACTCCGGGATTCTAACCCAAAAACTAGTTAAATTGCATAGCAATTAAAAGTAAACAACTTTTATTTATGTTTATTATATAACATTGGTCAGCAGCCAGCGGACGGCCAAAAAGTCATAATAGCAATGGTAGAAACAGGAACAATCATAATAGTCAAAAAAAACGAAAAAAATAATTTCGATTCACATTTTGGCCAATGGTCATTTTTTTCATTGGTCAGCAGCCAGCGGACGGCCAAAAATTCTTATTATCAATGATAGTAACAAGAACAATCATAAGAGTCAAAAAAAAGTCCGGGATTCCAACCCCAAAACTAGTTAAATTGCATAGCAATTAAAAAGTAAACAACTTTTATTTATGTTTATTTATAACTAGTTAAATTGCATAGCATTAAAAGTAAACAACTTTTATCTATATTTATTATATAACCAAAACTAGTTAAATTGCATAGCAATTAAAAGTAAACAACTTTTATTTATGTTTATTATATAACTAGTTAAATTGCATAGCATTAAAAGTAAACAACTTTTATCTATGTTTATTATATAATAGATAATTTAACAAATCTTATATATAACACACCGAGGGAGATAGAGATGAGGGGTGGGGCACCTCTTATGCATTAATTTAAAAAATAACACAGCGAGGGAGATAGAGATGAGGGGTGGGGCACCTCTTTCTCATGCATTAATTTAAAAAAGCGATAACCTAATATACCCAATGCAAATAGATAGGGAGGGTAACGGACGACGGACGACGGACACCAAAAAACGATCCCATAAATTGCATAGCAATTAATAAACTATTGGGGGATGGCCGGGCTTAAAGCCACTAAATAAAGATAACTTTACCGCTCTACATTTCGCCAATCTATTTTATTACAAGAAAAATTATATTTATCATAATAATCCTGAATGATCAATATCCAAATTATCAATGCGATAACATACGCGTACTAGAAATTAAATGTAAAAGAATAATGGTCTACGCTATGAGTGTACAACGTGTAAGATCAAAAGAGTTGTACCGCGTGTTGAACTCTTAACTTTAATTTTTGAATAAAATGAGATGGGGGGGTGGGGGGTGGGAAGATATCTTCATCTTCGTATCTCCGGATACGATACCTTTCCCTTTTATTGAAAAGTCGAAGACTTAATGTATTTTCGATAAAGTTCTAAGAGTTCCATGTTGTTGAGTGCAACTATCAAGGCGGCGTTATTAACATTATAAGTCTCAAACATCTGGCATCGAATACCAACTCTGGCCTTTGCTCACAAGACAACTGATATATGTAAAAATCAGTGATAAAAAGGCAACGTCATGGCTAACGGATTTTTCTTCCAGCTCTGTGACTGACCTAGCAACAGCCTTGACAAAACTTATAATTAATATAGAGTGTAAACTGCCATCTTGAAAATTATCCTTTCTTGCCCACGCGCAGACTGTCAAATAATAGTCAAAGAAACTGCGGGGGGGGGGGGGGGGTTTAAATATTGGTTAACAATATAATTTTCATATGATTAATATATGTGTATAAAGTAAATGTGTTTTGTTTATTCGTTAATTTTATAATTTATATATGTGTTTAATTATAACACTACCTACGACGGTCCCAAGTCCGTGTGCAAAAAGTGGAGGGTTGGCGTCAGGTCGGAAACCGGCTATAAAAACCAACTCCAAAATTATGATAGTTTCAAGCAAGATTTTACAAGAAAAGGCTAGGGCGTCCTCCACAAACGACGCGCACTGCATACCCCGCCCGTGCAATGTGAAAAATACACTAGGGTCACTGCCCAACTCACAACGAAAACGGTTAAGGAAATTAGTTGTTGAAAGAATGCGAATAACGTGTTGGAATGTGGGAACGTTGACGGGGAAGAGCATCGAGGTTGCATGCACAAATGCTAAAAAGAAGAAAGGTACACATCGCCTGCCTACAAGAGACGAGGTGGAACGGAACGAAAGCTCGAAAATTAAGAGAAGGATACAAGCTTTTCTACAGTGGGTCACCAAATCGTAGAAACGGGGTCGGTATCGTTCTTAGCGAATCGTTCAAGGACAAGGTGGTGGAAGTCAAGCGTTGTTCCGACAGGCTAATGTGGGTGAAGATTGCAGATCAAGGGGGCCTTCTAACCGTTATGTGCGCGTATGCTCCCCAAATTGGGTGTATGGAATCAGAGAAAGACATATTCTTCGATTCATTGGAAAAAGAAATACAAGGAATCCGACCCGAAGAAAAGCTAATTATTAAGGCCGATTTCAACGCTCACGTAGGGAAAGATCGTCTCAGGTATGAACGCAATCATGGAGGCTATGGGCATGGTCTGAAGAACAAAGAAGGGGAAAAACTTCTCCAATTATCCCAAGCATATGACATGGCTATCGTTAACACCTATTTTCAAAAACGAGAAGATCATATTGTGACCTATAGAAGTGGGAAGCATTTTAGTCAAATTGACTATTTGCTTATACGGCGAAAGGACTTATGGAGTATCAAGGATTGCAAAGTAATACCGGGAGAAGAAATCGCCAGGCAACATCGTCCCCTTGTTATGGATCTTGATAGAAGAGTATTTCCCGAAAGAAGAAAGATCTATGAACCTCGAATTCGATATGAAAGGCTGAACGATACGTCGACAAGCGAACAATATCATCAAAAAGCCTCCTCACTCTTGGGTGCAAGGAAGTTGCAAAGAGACGTAGACGAAGATTGGGAGACGCTATCTAAGGACCTTAAGGAAACAGCGATTCATGTTCTAGGACAGACCAAAGGAGGCAAAGCTATGAATAGGGAACTATGGTGGTGGGATAAATCGGTTAAGGATTTTATCGAAAGAAAGAAAAATCTATATAGACGGTGGCATAAATCAAAAAAGTCGGAGGATTATCATGAGTATAGGGACGCAAAGAGGGCCGCAAAAAAGGCCGTTGCAATAGCGAAGAATGCCGCCTACACCGAGATGGCAAACAAACTGGATCATAAAGGGGGCGATAGGCTTATGTACAAATTGGCCAAGATAAGGGAGAAGAAAAGTCGCGATGTCGGAGTTCTTAAAATAGTCAAAAACGAGAGTCACCTTATTCAAGCCAAAAGAAGTGATGGAAAGGATATTTTAAGAAACTTATGAATATTGCAAATGACAAAGATTCCCTTCCCAAAATTGAGCCGAATATAAGTATGGTCGAACTCTTTCAGGAGGATGAAGTTAGGACACAAATGAACAAGATGCAAAAAGGAAAAGCAAATGGCCCAGATGGAATCCCTATAGAAGCATTGCTCGGATGTCGTGAAGAAGGAGTCACCACCATGACGAACCTCCTTAACAAGATATTGGTAGAAGAGCGAATTCCTAATCAATGGAGAGCAAGCACGATTATACCCTTATTTAAAGGCAAAGGAGACCCTCAAGACTGTGGCAACAGAGGTATCAAGCTAACTTGCCACTCCTTGAAGCTTATGGAAAGGATCTTAGTAACAAGGCTGAAAAACGAGGTGGAAATATCGGCGAATCAATTCGGATTTGTGGCCGGCAAATCCACAATCGACCCAATCTTGGCACTAAGACAAATAATGGATAAGTATGGTGAAAAGAGGAAAGACCTACATATGGTCTTTATCGACTTGGAGAAAGCTTATGACACGGTCCCCCGCGATTTAATATGGTGGTGCCTGAGAAAACAAAATATTCCTGACGCATATATACGGCTTATGAAAAATATTTATGAAGCCTCAAACTCTTGCGTTAGGACGACAGTTGGAGACTCTAAATCTTTTCGGGTTAAAATTGGATTACATCAAGGGTCTGCTTTAAGTCCCTTTTTATTTAATATAATTATAGACACGATAACGAGGGACATTCAAAAGCCATCGCCATGGTGTATGCTATATGCCGATGATATAGTACTATGCGAGGAAACAAGGGACAAAGTATTCGAAGAAGCCGAAAAGTGGTCGAAGCGCTTAGCTGGATATGGTTTAAAGGTCAACGATCGAAAAACGGTATACATGGAAATGAACGGTACAAGCACCCCATCGCTGGATGACCATCTAAAGTACCCCAAAGTAGACAGGTTTACATACCTCGGCTCGATGCTACATCAAGAGGGAGGTTGCACAACAGAAGTCAATGCCCGGATCCAAAAAGGATGGCTTAAATGGCGAAGTATATCCGGTGTAATGTGCGACAAGAAAATGCCAATATGGTTGAAGAGCAAAGCTTACAAATCCATCGTAAGACCGGTGTTACTATATGGAAGTGAAACATGGGCACTAAACACCACGGAAGGCAAGCTATTACAAGCCACAGAGATGAGAATGATACGGTGGAGCTTGGGGTATACTAAGCTCGACCATATGACGAATGACTTTCTCATGACAAAAATGGGTATTCAACCTATGGCGGACATGATTAACGAAAATCGGCTAAGATGGTATGGGCATATACTAAGAAGGGACACGGATGACGTAAATCGAAAAGTGCTGGACATGGAGGTACCGGGGAAGAGAGGAAGAGGACGACCCCGTGTCACGTGGAAAGGGCAAGTCGATAAAGTTATGAAAACTAAAGAGATTAGTCAAGACATGGCACTCACCCGGTCAAGATGGAAGAAGCTTATCAAAACAAACCCCACGAATCTGGGAACCAATAACTGATAAAGAAGAAGATATGTGTTTAATTAAGTGTATCTTTTTCGTTGGATTCTATCTTACCAAATATGACGAATTTAGTCCTTGAGAATTAGTTAGGGATGATTCTGCATAATTGATATTTTGATTTAAATCAGTTTCGGGATTTTCATTCGTTCGAAGAATTCCGCATGACGAATTTTATATTTAAATCCTCTGTGGAATATTGCAGAATTTTTGTTACACTGATGGGTATTTCCTAGAACTTTTGTTGTACTGATGGGTATTTCCTTTTTGAGGGTTGACACTCGGAATCAGGATGGGTATTTGCTTTTTGAGGGTTTATTGCCGAAGGTTCAATTGATCCACATTTTCTGACACCATTTATAAGTCTAAAAAAGGACTTATTTAGCAATCTCTAACTTCTATTTTCTTTCACGACAACGTCCGAGTATTAATAATAATTTATTTAATTTTAACATTCCGCGTTAAACTAAATATTCCGCGTTAAACTAAATCCGCGATAATACTATTAATTGGTTTCTGGCTACATTTTTCTTTCTTTTATTTCATCACGTAGAAAAATTATATTGTGTATCATAACACAAACTTATAAGCGCGTCGGGGGGGGGGGATAACATAGGCGTACTAGAAATTAAATGTAAAAGAATAATGGTCTACGGTATGAGTGTACAACGTGTAAAATCAAAAGAGTTGTACCGCGTGTTGAACTCTTAACTTTAATTTTTGAATAAGATGAGATGGGGGGGGGGGGGGGGTGTGGGAAGATATCTTCATCTTCGTATCTCCGGATACGATAAACTTATTTGAACTTAAGATAATTTAGTCTTTCAATAATAATGTATTAACGATTTGTTTAAAAAATAAACAATTTATAAATTACTTGAATGGAATATTTCTCAATAAAACTAAGTTTATTTTTTTTACATTTAGTAATTATTAAATTCGGTCCTTTATATGAAATGAGTGATTATCATATCAATTCATCTGCTGATTTTGAATATTCAGAATCTGAAGATGACGACGATATAAAAATATGATTGTCCATATTAACCTATAAACTAAAATATAATTAATAATATTAAATTAATGAACTTTTATCTTATCTTCTTTTGCACGTTATGGTAAGTTAAAAGTATTTCAGAATAGGTTATAGGAAAAACAACTGATTAAAAACTATAAGACTTTTTTGTTACTCGGATTAACATTATTTTTTAAATAAATAAAAATAAAAAAGGGTTTTTAAAATTGAACGAACGTTAAAACGCGTTCACGTTCAAAGTTCACCAAAAAAAGGCACGCCGTTCATCTATTTTTTCATGAACGCGTTCAATTACAACACTAATAAAAACCCATTATTGTAAACCCATTTGTAAAGAAATTTTTTGTATACATTTCTTTTTATTCAAAATATTCAAATTTTAAACCGTGATTTTAACATTATAATTTTTCCTCATGGTATTTAAATGTGCTTATTTGTGTGATTTTTTCCACATTTTTTGATTTTTTAATATGTCTAAATTTTAAAAATGCAATATTATTGATAGTTCTTCGTCTGAAGATGGTATATAATAAATAACAGTTATAACATTTTATCAAGTAATTCTTGATAATTCTGATGATTATATCTACATGAGTAGTCATGAATCTGAGAGTGAGTTAACAGGAGATTAAGATGAAGAAGAGTTAATTGATATGCCTAACAAAAATAGGTACTTTTATAAGAAATTACTTAGAAGCATTTATTATATGATATATCTCAAAGGGAAAGACAATACTAAGTGGCACAAAAATTGTCCTAATAAAATGTTAGAACAAGGAACATAATTTTGTATTGCATTTAACTGGAGATATGAACAGGCAGCCATTGATTGTTTTAGAATATTTATTGCAGATGAAATAGTTATGAGTATAGTAAAATTTAGCAAATTTGTGACTATATAACTATACATATAAAATGTATATGAAACTATTTTTATAGCCTCATAAAATTTCTTATGTAAATTTTTTTATTTAAATATTCCCCTTATTCTTAATTTTAATATTTTATTATGCATCTGCATAAAAAATATAAAAAATAATATTTAAATTTATAACAATATGAGTTAAGACCAATAGTAACTTTTTTTGCCTTAAAAAATAAAAGGCCAAAAATCTCCCTAAGTTTGAACATCTATATTTTCTTTGTTTTTGGGTTATTTTTTGCCAAATTTTCCACACTTATAGTTTCAACCTTTTAAATGATCTTATTGATTAAACCATAAAATAAAGTATATTCTTTTTGGCATAAGCTAAAATAGTCATTAGGGGGAAAAATTTGGGGGTTGCTCTACTTATAGGTATAAAATTTATACCACTTGATCGAATAACCAAATTAATATATTAATGAACGTATAAGAGCTGAAATATTATTCTTGCAAATTTTGACAAGTTTATATTAAAAAACATCTAGGTTATAGCTATTTAAAGTTTGGGATAATTATAACCCCAAATACCCGTGTTAGCATTTTTGACCCAATCTAGGAAGGGTCAAGAAAACATTTATCCTAGACTTGAGTATGAGCGTTGCCAGGAATAGGCAGGGAGATTAGTGACCGCCTCTAATTCCAAAGCTAGCTATGCTCATGGACCTGACCTAGCCTAGAATTGCTAAGCTAAGCATAAATAAAAAGTTTTGCACCTCTTTAAATCGCTACGACTGTGACCATATGAATCGAAGATGCAATCTGTCTGATGTGAATTTCAAGTTGACAAGATATCAGCCATGAAGGTTTTTGATGTGATGCAAAAACTTACATTAAAACCAGGGGTTTGTCCCGAACCCGAACCGGGTAAAACCCGATGTTTTACAGAACCCGAACCCATTTTTAAAAATACCCTTAAAACCCGAACCCGATGAATACAAATAAGGGTTCGAGTTCGGGTTTTTAATTCAAAAATATATTGTGAATTGAATATCTCAGTTTTCTCTATCATGACAATGTAAAAACCATACGATTGTGTAATTTCAATATTTTAATGTTTCCGGCATTTTTCATTCATTAATCGATACTAATTATCTCAAGAATTATTTGTAAGTTTTATATATATATTTGATATAATATAATTTCTTGAACCCGAACCTGTACCCGAACCCAATTCCTTAAACCCAAACACGAACCCGATTTCAAAATTTATGCCAAACCCGAACACGAACTCGATTTTATTTTGGGCGGGTTCAAACCCCTGATTAAAACAAGTCCATGCCGGGAAAAAGTAATTTTCAAAGATTGCAGCCGGAAAAACAAGAGAAAATAATTAATGACTGATGTTGAATATCTCATTCACCCATAATCGGACACAAAAATTATGTGCTCGTCGTAGCTAAAGGAGGGCAGGGAGTGGTGGCTGCCCCCTTCTAAATCCAAAAATTTGGTGAAATTCATTAAAATTATGGCTAAACTTTCAAAAAATGATCATTTTGCCCCTCCCCAGATCATTATTGCCCCCTTTTAATTCCAAAGCTAGCTATGCCCATGGTGCTCGCTATATTAATTAGCATAGCAACCAATATTTTAAATGTGACATATACATTATGAGTTAAAATTAGCCTAAATATCCTAAGGTTAAAGGAGTTGCCACAGATAAAAACACTTGGCTATCCTTCAATTATCTTAATCGAAAATCGTAACGCTTTAATAGCCTAAAGTGGCATTCATCGTAATTGAAGATTAAATACAGATGTTTTGATAGGCTTCTTAAAGCCATCCAAATTTTTAACAAATTTTTTCTGTGGGACTAATGAAATTTTAAAGAGGGGTCTAAAGTTGGATATCCATTTAGGTGCAGTTGACTTTAAATAATCAACTTCAAATTACATGAAGGCCAGTAAAAAAATCCTATCCTTTTGAGCCCCGCGGCTTTCAAAATTATAAATTAAAACTTTTATATTGTGCCTTGAGGATCACACGGTGACATAAATAATATATGGCATTTCATAAAAAATGTCAAAATTAAGACTTTTTGGGCTCAACACTGGGGAATGTGAGGTAAGGTAAGCTATATGTACCCAACTCTTAAACCTCCAAATTTTAAAATTAGGACGGCCAAGCATTGATGCAAACATAATTTTAAAAACAGGGTAGAGTCTCTTACTTCAAGAGTTTTTAAAAGGCTAAAATTGCAAATTTTAAGATTTAAAGGACATGGCACATTGCAACAATGGATTATTTAACTCAAATAAAATATATATAACTAGCTGACCCGGCAAACGTTATTTTGCTAAAAATACAATTTTCTTTAATATAATAAAAATTCGAGAAAACTTCAGCCTTGTATGTATGACGTCGTTATTGTATATGATGCTATAAATGAAACTGGCCAAAAAATGTCTGATATTTTTAAAACGAAAAGGTATTTTAGGAATCTGAAAAAACTATTTTACCCCTGCCGCCCTGGTCATCTACGGCTAAATTTTCGCACAAATCGGGCAGGTAGTTTCAGAGTTTAGCCCTTAAAACGAAATGTCCAATATTTTTAAAACTAAAAGGAATTTTAGGATTCTGAAAAAGCTATTTTACCCCTGGCCGCCCTGGAAACCTAGGGGTAAATTTTAGCGCCAATCGGACCGGTAGTTTCAGAATTTAGCTCTTACATACATATATACACTTTACTTTATATATATAGATTACATGCACTTAATATCATGAGCTTAATCAGGAGTAGGCAGTTGCCCATCCTAAATAAAAAACTCTTTAATGCTAAATAAAGTCAATGTTAAAATCTTAGATATCATCATAATTCCCATCATTCTCTAATTTAATCCTGGCTAAACCCATTATTAAAATGACTGTTTTATTGTTTTTTGCTTGAACTATATGAAACATTGACTTAATCTTAATTAGCCTTAATTTGTTAATTTATGCGTGAGTGTTAAAATTGTTACAACTTTTAGGTTTTTAAATTGACATTAATTAATCAAACTATGTCATTTATAATCTAAAACTTAATGTTACCAATTAAATATAAAAATATTTTTCCAATTAAAATTAACATAACAAATTGAATGCAAGATACTAAACATGAAATTTCTTATAAGCAGACATTATTCAATTAATTCTCTAATAACCACAAATGAATGATAATATAGATAAAAAGATCATAAATTATGGGGTTACCTTATGAGTTGATGGAAGTGCACTTTTAATGGATACGAATAATCTTGATTAGCCGATATCAACCTGTAGATTATGTAACCCTTGATGTATAAACAAAGTAAGATGGCATAATTTTCCTTATTTTGATGTTATTACTTTCTAACCAAAAGATAACATTCATTTTTCAAAGGTTAATCGTAAAAAATAATGGATGGTAATTAATAAAATAAAAATTTACTATACACGCCTGGCATTCATGTGATATAGACTATGAGATTCTAAAAATGGTAAGGTTTTTGAGCAACCGTCCGACACAAAGATCAGGTAAAATTTCAAAATAACTGAATTACAAACAAGACATAAAAACTTAAATTCTATATTTATAACAAATAATAATTATTTAAAGTTTTTTGAATAACAATTAAAAATAAGTAATTTTTTTAGTTTAAACATTATAATATTACTAATTATATATATATTAGCATCTAAGTTTAAATTTAAATGTAAGCTTTATTAATCTTTGATGACCAAAAATTAATTTATTGAATGCCATATAATTGTATGTGAATCACTTCCGCATTATGTATATATATATACCATTTTTATACAATATTTTTGCATAATTCATTGCATATAATGATATCCTATACCATTTCCAAACAGAAGAAAATAGTCTTGATACATATTAACAAACATTATCTATTTAAATTCTAAGAGAACCGAATCAAAGAGGTAAAATTTCAAAATGAATTTAAGATAAATAATGAATATTTATTTTTTAAATAATTATTAATATTAAAAACTTTTTGAAGTTTAGACATTATAATATTCCCTAATTGTGTATATATTAAAATGTAAACTTTATTATTTAGTGATGAATTGAAATCAAGCTATAATTGTATGTTATTGTGGTATTCCACGTTGGTTTTATTAGCTGATTTGTTTTTTGTTATTTGTTCCCCCCCCCGCTTACTTGTTTTTAATTATCTTAATATAGATTTTATTACCCATCTCGAGCGAGCGAGTTTAATTACCATCGCGTTATGTTTATTATGATATTGAATTAAGATCGTTATTTTATTAACGTGATTTAGCAAATATATTTGATAACCTCGATATGGCTCGTAGAATGATAATTATTATTTTATTTCTGGTCTGATGATAATAATAAAAGAAGGAAAAATGTAGAAAACTCAAATATATCTCTAAACTTATTTTCGTGTATCTTTTTCCCGTCGCGTCTTTAGATTAGAATTAATAAATAAGACGACAGATCGTTAATAGTCCCTTCTTGGTCGCCATGGGATTACAAATTGGCACCGGAAATGTTGGAAATCAAACCACTTCGCCGGATTAAAAAGCAATCGAATCACGTACTAAAACAATCGAACCACTTACTAAAACAATCGAACCACTTACTAAAACAATCGAACCACTTACTTAAACAATCGAAACACTTACTAAAACAATCGAACAACTTACTAAGACAATCGAACCACTTACTAAAACAATCGAACCACTCCATGATTCGGAAATATTGGGAGACGGAGGAAGAAAACAATTCCTTCGAACAATTGGCGACCATTTAAACCGCAAACATAATTCAGTGGAAATTTCAATATGTCTTAGAACAGATGGCAGAATTCTTCGAACGAATGAAAACCCCGAAACTGATTTAAATCAAAATATCAATTATGCAGAATCATCCCTAACTAATACTCAAGGCCTAAATTCTTAATGTGCCGCTAAAATATTATTGTAAGACAGAATTATACACTTGATTTATTTACATATATTAATTATATGATGATTATATTGTCATTAAAAACCAATATTAAACCAAACCCCCCGTTTTCTTTTATTATTATTATTATTGGCGGTTTGCGCATGTTTTTATAAAATTAGGAAGGGGTGGCGAGAGAAATGATTATTTAAAAATGGCAGGTGAAAGTATAGGTATAAAATAGAAGTAAAACGGTACAGCCTTTTGGTGATGATTTAGTATATATTGATTATAATTTTGGTTGAAGCTGTTGCCCAGTGATGCTTTATTGAGCTGGGACAACGTCCAGTAGCCATGCGTATAGAGCTGGGACAACGTCCAGTAGCCATGCGTATAGAGCTGGGACGACGTCCAGTAGCCCTGAAGTACCCCAACTAATTCACAGTGCAGGATTTCATTGAAATCAGTTGCCATGAATCAGTTCCGAGGGCAAAAGCAGAACGATAAATTAAATGAATGGGCTAGATGTCAGGAATTGTTTAAAAATTATATTGTTTGTTATACCTATGATTTATTTGAACTTTGATTAAGGAATAAGGTAAATCGCCACCTCGACCTAATTCCGCCTCAGTCTTTAAATGGTTTTTAACAACACTGAAACCCCTATACCTTTATCGAAACGGCAGGACTTTAAGTCTTTGACTTCTCGATAAAGGGGGAGGTGTGGTGTTCCACGTTGGTTTTCTTAGCTGATTTGTTTTTCGTTATTTGTTCCCCCCCCCCTACTTACTTGTTTTAATTATCTTTTCGATTGGCTTTTACCACTAGGATAAATATGGATTTTATTACCCATCTCGAGCGAGCGATTTCAATTACCATCGCGTTATGTTTATTATGATATTGAATTAAGATCGTTATTTTATTAACGTGATTTAGCAAATATATTTGATAATCTCGATATCGCTCGTAGAATGATAATTATTATTTTATTTCTGGTGTGATGATAATAATAAAAGAAGGAAAAATGTAGAAAACTTAAATATATCTCTAAACTTATTTTCGTGTATCTTTTTTCTTCGCGTCTTTAGATTAGAATTAATAAATAAGACGACAGATCGTTAATAGTCCCTTCATGGTCGCCATGGGATTACAAAGTTATATAAATGAATGTTAATTACTTCCACATTATCTTATTTTAAGTTCAAATATTATAATATTACTTGATTTATATTAGAATGTAAACTTTATTATTTATTGATGGATAGAAATAGTATGTTATATAATTGAATATTGATCACTTCCACATTACTTTTTTTAAGTTTAAACATTATAACTTGCAATACTTAAACAATCTGAATAACATTAAGTCTTAATGTATGTTATTAATTTTCAATCTTAATATTTTTAAGATCATCATTACCTACTTGCAATACTTTAAATAACAATTTATTAGTTATTATCAAATTAGGTTCTCTTGAAGATGCACATTTATTGCGGGAACCGGTCAAAGTAGCAGAAAAAAAGCAGCCAAATTGGTCAGAACTGGTCAGAACTGATCAAGATCAAGATTGGTCAGGAGGGTTAGGGTTAGTGTTTTAGGTCAGCGTTTTAGGTTAGGGTTAAGGTTAGATGCACATCAAATTCCCTCCCAATTTGAGATTTAATTCTAATATATTGATTATCTAAAATTCATATTTTTCTGCTACTTTTTCATCATTCTGCTACTTTGACCCCTATCCATTTATTGCTAGAAGCTCTTCAAGGATTTCAAGACATTCCTTAAAGTAAATCCCTTTAGATATTAATTTTAATATAATTTTTAGCTAATGCTCTTGAATTTTTGAAAGCAAACACCAAAACCAAATTAAATTTGCTTCACATCTCTCAGAGGAAGAGAGTTTATTCAATAAATAAATAAAACTCACTAATAAATGATAATATTAGTAGGCTTATATGGCTTTATAATGATATTTATAATCCTTAAACCTAAATGTCATTGTATAAAATCGGTGGATTTGGATTGATAGCGTAGGTAGAGGGAAATGGAACGCG
Organism: Gordius sp. MW1; assembly: GCA_964036665.1. Taxonomy (NCBI): domain Eukaryota; kingdom Metazoa; phylum Nematomorpha; class Gordioida; order Gordea; family Gordiidae; genus Gordius; species Gordius sp. MW1. The sequence continues at coordinate 6,308,939 of OZ038529.1, read as the reverse complement.
ATATTTCTGGCTATAAAAGCCCATCATCAGGGGAAAAAATAATAAAAATAAAAAAGGAGAAGATGAAGTCTCGAAAATTAAAATTGAAGTAAAGTGAATAAATACGGAGATAAAGATAAATCCACCGATTGACATTTATATAAACGGATTGAAAATTCTTGATTACTGTATCCATCTCTTTAATAATATTGCTGTCTTTATAAATTAATTCTTATTAGATATAATTATTAAAACAACATTTACAAAAAGTTAGAATAATTTGATAAGTAATATTTATAAATTATAACAATTTATCTACATGTTATCAATAAAATACTTACAAAAATATTATATACAACTGCCTAATAATTACAACATTATTATCTTTAACAATTGAAATTTATTTTTATCTATACACTAGATGAACCCGGCAAACGTTGTTTTGCCATTTACCCAGGTGTATTAGCAGAATATATATCATCTTATAGATAAATTTCAATAGATTAAGAATATATCAAATATAATTGGTAAGTGTTTATTAAGCAAAAAACTTTAAACAAATAGTTAAAGAGGGTCCAAGGCCCAGGCCCACCCAAGAGAGAAAACCTGGCCCCATGCCTTCCCCCCAAGGGAAAAATCTTTGGCCCCCTGGCCCTTCAAGCAATTTTTTTTAATTTTTTGTAATTAAGAAACAATATCATAATTATAATTATTTGTTTCTGAATAAAACTTTTAATTCTGAACTTAATAATGTCCGAAGAACTGAGATATATCAACATTTATTGGCGCTTTGTTAAAAGTATTTTCATTTTTCTCCTTATTTAACGCGCAAAAAATGACAAAATTGGATTTTTTAATTTATTTAGCCACGCAGGAGGGACACGACCGTCCTATAATAAGAATAATTGACGTGAAAGATAAGCAAAAAAATTACTTTGATTTAATGTTAAAATTTGTAAAAAGTTTCCATTTTCCGCAGCACATGCCTCCATTTATCACAGTTGCGTTTGATTGACATTTTATTAAACGTCAAAACGTATAAAACAAACTCGATCGAAAACCACTGGACCGATTTGGCTCGAACAAATCTTAAAACATGCTCCGGAGTGTCAGGAATAAAGTGTGAAATTTTGAGCCAAATCGGTCTGGTAGTTTCCCAAAATTGGTGGCGGCATACACACAAACATACACACAAATATTTTTATATATAAGATATATAAAGTAAAGTGTATGTATGTATGTGGATAAGGGCTAAATTCTGAAACTACCGGCCCGATTCGCGCGAAACTTTACCCGTAGGTTCCCGGGGCGGCCAGGGGTAAAATAGCTTTTGCAGAATCCTAAAATTCCTTTCAGTTTTAAAAAAGGGCTAAATTCTGAAACTACCGGCCCGATTCGCGCGAAAATTTAGGCGTGGATGCCCAGGGCGGCCAGGGGTAAAATAGCTTTTTCAGATTCCTAAAATACCTTTTCGTTTTAAAAATATCGGACATTTCCCGGCCAGTAGTTTCATTTATAGCATCATATAAAATAATGACGTCATACATACAAGGGTGAAGTTTTCTCGAATTAGATATTTAAAAGTATAATAAAAATGTTACAGTATACGGTCAAAATTATTGGGGCTTAACAAACTATTTAAATTAAATTAATAAAATTTAAATATTGCAATTTTTGCCATTATTATCACGTAATCGTTCATAGAAGCATATATTTAATAATTATCCATCCTTCAATTAATTATATTATTATTCATAACCAACCCATACACTTATGGTATTTTCTAGATATAGCAAAACAACGTTTGCCGAGTCAGCTAGTATTATATAAATTATAATCATATGTTTACAAATTATATGCATCATTCATGAAAGTGTCGGACGCCCATACTCGAACGAAATGGCATGTAGCTACTTCGAGGAATTGGTATAGCGCTAAAAATCTAAATTGCGATGAAGTCTCCAGAAATTAAAAATTGTACAATTAATATGGACAATATCGTGTATATAAGGCAGCAAAACGGCAAATTCGTAGGCTAATAGTTTGCTAGAACATGAGAAAAAATTGTTAAAAATTAAAATAGTGACTATTTGTATCACAAATAAAACAAATTCTAAAACTTAATGCTTACATTAGTTATTGGGGGCTTGGGCGTAGCCAGCATTGGAATAGGCGGCAATAATAATTAGGGAGGTGCAAAATTATCATTTTTTTGATATGTTAGCCATAATTTTAATAGAAATGGCCAAGATTTTGGATTTAGAGGGGGGGGGCAGCCGCCCCTCCCTGTCCCCCTTGGCTATGCCCTTGATTGAGGGTAACCAAGAAAAGGTAGGAAAAGCGACAGTTGCACAATAATTTTAAAAAAATATTAAAAGAAGTTCACAAGTCTTGGTTAAAGTAGTCAGCACCAACAAATATCCTCCGGTTCGTACGTTTCTCATCACGCACACAACATTAGTGCACATGGGCGTAGCCAAGGGGGCGAGCAAGGAGGGGCGGCTGCCCCCCTCCAACAAAAATTGCTGAAATTTATTAAAATTATGCATAAAATTCAGAAAATGATCATTTTGCCCCTCCCTAAATTACTATTGCCCCCCCCCTTAATTTAAAGGCCGGCTACGCCCATGTTAGTTAAGTGTTGAAAGCTATAATAAACTCTTATATGCTGTACGCTTTTATAAAATTTTAGGCGAATCGTTACCCTCCAACTTCAAAATTAGGCTCCAAGCCTGGTAGTTCAAAAACATCGTAGTTAAACGCGATAATCGAGTTAGAAAACATTTTGAGCTACATAATCCTAGAGGAATGGCCTTGGGCGAATCAGAATTAACACCCCCACCAGGCACATTTGAAGCAACGAAAGCCACAAAAGGAGCCACGGCTGATAAAAATGTTAATAATTACGTAATCAGATAGAGCAAGCTTATATAAATCATTTATTCCGTAATTAAAGACATCATTTCCTTAGTTAATTAATAAAATTTAGTGTGAAAATCTGGGAATTAGACATGCTACAAAATTGAATTTCGAAATTAATTTCTAATGCTAAGTAAATTTTAAATTTTTTTTATAGTTTTTGGGATAACCTAATTAAAAATCCGCTTCCAGAATAGTCTATTGAAAAGCCAGGTCCATCTGCATCTAGTCATTTAATAAATGTTAAACTATCAATTTTGTTTATCGGCCCAATAATTCTTCATTTGTCATATCGATCTTACAGGGGGTAAATCGTGCTAAAAAGGCCAAATGCCAAATTAAGACTTATTAGGATTTTCGCTTGGACTAGGCTTGGATTTAATAGTATGATGGGTGAGCGATTTAAAATGGATTAAATGTTATTATGGTAGTCGTTAAAGCAATCGGTAGTTTTTGTCGCTACCTTAATAGAATTTGTTGACAATAGAATTGTAGAGAAATATGTTCTCTACTTTAGCTTTATTTATAACCCAAAATAAAAATGATTCGAAATGTTAATAATATGAACCGATGTAAAAAATGATTCGAAATGTTAATGATATGAACCGATGAAATTGGAGGAAGATAAAAACATATGTGTTTCGTCGACTTGCTACATTTTCAATGTTTATGTCGCTACAGATATTCTCCCCCTAGATTGTTTGGAGTAACACTAAACGATCGATTAGGTGGACACCATCTCGCCTGTGTATCACTTGTATTGGCAAAGTCTTTTGGGCCAATGGACATGTCTGCCACTGCGAGTGGTTTTGACTGGTTGTTGTTCCTGCTCTGGTTCTTGTAAAATAGGTTTCTTGAGGGAGGTTTCTTGATTATGTACCGGTTTCTTGCTTTCTACATAAGCGGGCTTCAATCGGTCGATTGATATGGAGTCCTTTTTTCCCTTTTTCTCGATTATAAAGTACTTTGGTCTACGAAGTAAGACTTTGAAGGGCCCATCGTAGGGTGGGGTGAGTGGTTTGCGTACTGTATCATTTCTGACAAACACTTGCGGTGTTTCCCACAGGTACCGATATACCTGTTCTTTTGTTTCGCCATGGTGGTGTGGCACGGGGTACGGCGACGCCATCATCGCTTCTCTCAACTTCTCGACGAATTGATGTACTTGTTCTGCTGATTGTTGCGTTGTTTCTTGTGAGAAATAATCTCCTGAGACTTAAGTTAGTCCCGTATAGCACTTCCGCCGGTGTGCGACCAATGTCTTCCTTGATGGTTGTGCGGATACCTAATAGGACAAAGGGCAGAACTTCACTCCATTTTGTGTTTCCTGAGGCTTTTAACGAAGCCTTTAACTGCCGGTGGAAACGTTCGACTACCCCGTTCGCGGACGGGTGGTAAGCTGTAGTTTTGATGTGTTCGCATCCTAAAATATTCGCGAACTCTCTAAAAAGCTGTGACTGAAACTGGGATCCCCTATCTGTGGTAACTGTACTCGGAACCCCATAATTTGCCACCCAGTTCTTGATAAATTTGTCCGCGATAACTTCGGCGGATGTTTCTTAAAGTGGTATGGCCATGGGCCATCTCGAGAAACGGTCAACTGCCGTTAGCATGTGAGTGAACCCGTTGGAGGGTGGTAGTGGTCCTACTACATCCAAGTGGACATGAGCGAATCTGGCATCGGGTTGTTTAAAAGTACCTGGTTTCGTAATGGTGTGTCGGTGTACTTTACAACGTTGACATCTTAGGCATGTTCTTGCCCAGTTAGTGACGTCCTTGTTGATAGATGGCCAGACTACGCGACTAGTGATGATCTTTAGGGTGGATCGAACTCCTGGGTGTGATAACGAGTGAAAATGGTCAAAAACTGTTCTCCTCAGTGCGTCAGGTATGACCGGTCGAGGTTTAGTAGTCGTCAAATCGCAAAGGATTTTGTTATCTGACCCTGGAATGGGTAATACTTGTAGTTTTAGTGAAGTAGTATCTTCCAAACCTTCCAAAGACTTGTCGTTTTTTTGGTGCTTGCTAATGTCGTCTAATTCTGGCATTTTTGGAAGATTTACCGCGTCTACTCCTATCCGAGATAGAGCATCTGCTACTGTGTTTCCTTCGCCTTTAATGAAGCGAATGTCAGTGGTATATTGTGAGATTAGGTCGAGCTGTCGTATCTCTCTCGGAGAGTACTTATCAGGCTTAGCGTCAAAGGCGTATGTGAGTGGTTTGTGGTCGGTGTACACGGTAAATATTCGTCCTTCCAGGATGTGTCGAAAATGCTTGATTGCTAGGTAAATGGCGAGAAGCTCACGACCAAATGTACTGTATCGTGATTGTGTTGGCTGAAGTTTAGTAGAGAAAAACGCTATTGGTGTAGTCTCTCCGGCCATTGTTTGTTGTAATACCGCACCGACTGCTGAATTAGAGGCGTCTGGTTAGTGTAATTTGGGTTTCTGGACTGGTATTCAAAAAATTTAGCTTGGTAAAATTGATTAGAGCGGATTTTGCTGTGTCGAAGGCTTCTTCCTGCAGTTTGTTGAACTCTATAGATTTTTGCGGATTCTTTAGTATGTCTGTCAACGGATTTAGGGTTTTAGCAATATTGGGCAGAAATCTTCGATAGAAGTTGATCATGCCTAAGAATCTTCGGAGTTGTTTACATGAAACTGGCGTTGCAAAGTTTTTAATAGCCTCAATCTTCTCTGGTAACGGATTAATACCTGCGGCCGAAACTTTGTGACCCAGGAACTCCAATTCTCGCACTCCAAATTGACATTTTGCAGGGTTGATCCTGAGGTCGTACTTTTGGAGTCGTTGCAAGGCGGTCTTTAGATGTACCTCGTGTTCCTCTTCTGAGCCGCTTGCTATAAGTACATCGTCTATGTACGCGTAGGCGTAATTCAGTCCTCGCAAAACTTCGTCTATGAATCTTTGGAACGTTTGAGCTGCATTCTTTAGACCAAACGGCATCCTCGTGAATTCGTAAAGACCGAATGGTGTCGTCACGGCTGTTTTACAGATGTCGTCCGGCGCTACCGGAATGTGATGGTAGGCTCTAACTAAATCCAGCTTAGAAAAAATTGCTTTTCCGTGAAGGTTAGCTGTGAAGTCGTGAATGTGAGGAATTGGGTACCTGTCTGGTACGGTGACTTTGTTCAAGGCTCTATAATCTCCACACGGACGCCAGTCACCTAATTTTTTAGCAGCCAAATGTATTGGTGCCGCCCAGTTGCTTTTAGATTTCCTTATGATTCCCAGTTCCAACATATATTCAAATTCTTTCTTAGCAACATTAAGTTTTTCAGCAGTAAGTCGCCTTGGACGTGCGTATTGTGCCGGCCCTTTTGTTGCTATGTGGTGAAAGATGTCGTTGGTTGAAATTTGTTGGGTGAAATTTAAAGGAGTTAGGAGTGATGGAAAGTTGTTGATCACAGATTCCAACTTAGAGTCCTGACTCGAGAGAGCTATGCGGATTCCTAACGTTTGATGATGGGTGGAAATTCCTTTTGAAGTTACGTGAGTCAGACCATCAAGTAATCGCTGGTTTTTGACATCTACGATGATGTTGTATTGGTGCAAGAGGTCGGCTCCAATGATAGGGGTGTAACCTCGGCGATCAGAAACTGTATTGGGCGTCTCAGACCTAGATTGAGGGACAACATCTTTTGTCCATAGGTAGAGATATTGCTATTATTGGCCGCCTGCAATACTGGACCATTTGGTACCTTAGGTGAATTGATGGGTCTTGGAATGATGGACACGTCAGCTCCTGTGTCAATCAAAAACTTATGTCCTGACGTACGATCAATGATGTAGAAAAGGCGACTTGGTTTATGACCGTTTCCGGAAGTCGCCTGAATGGAAAGGTCAGTTAGTTTTTTGACTGGGAGTTTGAGGTAAATGCACATGGTTGTGTGCATTTTTGAGCGTTACCCTTGAACTTTTTTTTTTTTTTTTTTTTAATGATATCTTTTATTAAATGAAACTATATATACTATAAAAATTATATGCGAGGTAAACATTCAAAAATTGCGATCGCGTTGAAATGACAAATTATAATTCCGATTTTCCTTGTGGTGATACCAACAAATTTCTTCCCGACGGTGTCTTGATGTTGACCATGATCTGCTTGAGGATCTCCAAACCTTTCTACTTTGTGGTGGCTGATTGACCAGCTGGTTTACTTTCAATTCCAACTGTGCGACCATTTTTACCAGTTCCTGGACTTCGTTTGTTTGGCTCATTTGAGGGCTTGCTATGGAAGCTACGCTGTTGGCCGTATATGTCTCGTAGATTTTGTCTGCCACCTCAGCCAACTGTGCCAGAGACTTTTCTTCTCCTACGCATGTTAAGATACCTGTTACCTCCCTTGGAAGTTTTTGTGTCCAAAGGGTTTTTAGAATTTTATCACTCATTTGATGTTCCCCGACAAGGCTCTTCAAATGCCTAAGCAATTGGGACGGTGTTTTGTCTCCCAAATATATGTCCTTGAACAGCTTGTCTATTCTTTTTGCTTCACTCTCACCCATTCTTTTGATTAAGGCTTGCTTTAACACCTCATAAGGGTTTTCATCTGGGATGTTAAGTATAAGGTCGGCCACTTCTTCGGCTATCTCAACCGGGAGAGATTCTTAAAGGTAAGCATACTTGACTCTTTATGATGTGATTTTCCTAGTGGAAAATATTGCGTCGACCTGAGCTATCCAGATTTGGATGTTTCTGAGGTGAAATGTAGGTAGCTTGATGTATACTGGTGATGTGTTTGCCGTGGTGGGAGTGTTGGATGCTGTCTCATTGTAGAGAGTTGAATTGTCAGACGATTGTGTATCCATGTGGTATTTTATTTAGGAGAATATGAATTTATTATTTAGGAGAATATGAATTTATTATTTAGGAGAATATGAATTTTTAATTTAGGAGAATATGAATTTTTAATTTAGGAGAATATGAATTTTTAAGGGGGAGGGAGAAAAAAAATCAGCTCCCCCGAAAACACGGGGTCACCATTTGTAGAGAAATATGTTCTCTACTTTAGCTTTATTTATAACCCAAAATAAAAATGATTCGAAATGTTAATAATATGAACCGATGTAAAAATGATTCGAAATGTTAATAATATGAACCGATGAAATTGGAGGAAGATAAAAACATATGTGTTTCGTCGACTTGCTACATTTTCAATGTTTATGTCGCTACAGAATAAAAAGGTGCTCTTGTAGAGGCTACGAATTAAACGCGCTAATTGGAATCAAAAACCTTCTTTCGCACGCTACTTTCCCTTGACCCCGTCTAGGCGAATTCTAACACGTTACTTTATTTAATAGCCCCTCGCTTGTACTTAACCATTACGTTATTTTTATTTTAATAGCCCCTCGCTTGTACTTAACCATCACGTTATTTTTATTTTAATAGCCCCTCGCTTGTATTCAACCATCGCCTGATTATTCAAATGATAATGGGCCCGCGCAGCTACATATGCACAACCTTTAAAACTAACAGGATCATTATTCATTTTTTGGCATATACTTTACACTACGAATAAACTCGATTACTAAAGTATCTCTTCTAATTAATGAATTACCACTTCATTTGGTGACCCAAAAATGTCCACGCAACCATCTGATATGGAGGTTAAAAGCGAAAATGCCACATATTTTAAACTGCCACAGTTTAACGATATAAATCCCCGCTCATGGTTCATCCAAATAGAGGCTCTTTTCATGGTAAGAAAGATAAAAAGCGAAGCTACCAAAGTTGGGTACTTATAGAAGCCTTGCCACTGGAAATAACCATCGAAATTCAAGACATCCTACAAAATATGCCGGACATTTTACCCTATACAACCATGAAAGCAGCCATCATAGGCACTAGCCAACCCGATTCTGCTAGACTTCGTGCTCTTCTCACAACTGTCGAATTAGGAGATCGCACCCCATCCCAGCTTCTGCGTTTCATGAAAAATCTTCTGGGAACGAATTCCATAGATGAACGAGTTCTTAAAGAACTTTGGTTAGAAAAACTTCCAAAAAACATGACCGGCATTTTGGCAATTGTTTCTGACGAGCAGTCCCTCTCCAAATTGGCCGAAACTGCGGACAAAATTGTAGAGACCTACCACAACTCCACATGTCCAATTGTAAATGTAGTCACGGAAGATGAATCGACTCGGCTTAGGGAGATGATTGCAAAACTCACACAGGAGGTACAAAGTTTAAAAATCTCAATCAATAGACCACGTGATCGTTCCAACTCGAGACGCCGCAATCCCTCTACCGTTCGCCACCCTAGCGCGCATATTCAACCAAATATACTTTGTTGGTACCATTACCGCTTTAAAGACAAGGCGCTCAAATGCGTGCAACCTTGCGCATTTAACCCCCCCCCCCTCGACAAACTAGTAGACCACCCAGGGATGGCGACGCCTGGACTTGGTCTAAAACTTAGTCGCTTATTTTACATATTCGACAAATCCACGGGTCAGCGATTTCTCATTGACACAGGCGCTGAGATTGCCGTTATTCCGCCTTCTCGAGACCACTCCTTGACCCCTTCATATGTGCAACTTCAGGCCGCCAATTCTACCACTATCAAAACATATGGCCAAAAGCTTTTCACTTTGGACCTCGGCCTACGCAAAGAATTTAAATGGATTTTTACAATAGCAGACGTTAAACAGCCAATCATCGGAGCCGATTTTCTTAATCACTACCATCTAGTAGTTGATATAAAAAAGAAGCAGCTTTTCGACACTCAAACGACATTAACATTTGCAGGCAAGGCTACACTCGCTACGTCAATCAACATACAAGTTGGGATAATTGGCACCTCCCCCATTAAATCACTACTTCAGAAGTATGCCTCCATAGTGTCCCCTTCTGATCATAAGGCTCAAGTGACTCATAGCACTCAACACCATATCCACACCAACGGGCCCCCGGTTCGCTCAAAACCAAGGAGACTCTTCCCGGACAAGCTTAAGATTGCCCGAGACGAATTTACTCACATGCTCGAACTTGGTATAATCCGTCCCTCTAACAGTGACTGGTCCTCACCCCTGCACATGGTACCCAAGAAGGCCGCGGGAGATTGGAGACCTTGTGGCGACTAGCGCATGCTCAACAGTCGTACAATTCCCGACTGTTATCCCCTTCCCCACCTCCATGATTTTGCGCTGACCCTTTGCAATAAAACGGTATTCTCAAAGACGACTTAGTCAGGGCATACCACCAAATTCCAATGGCCCCCGAGGATATTTCTAAAACCGCCATCACAACCCCGTTCGGTCTTTTTGAATTTCTTCGCATGCCATTTGGCCTTCGCAACGCTGCCCAGACGTTTCAACGCTTTATGGACCAAGTTTTTAGAGAACTTGACTTTGTTTTTGTTTACCTTGACGACGTACTCATCGCGAGTTCTTCCATTGATGAACACCACAATCATATTAGACTGGTTTTTGAAAGACTCAAGTCTTTCGGTATTAAAATCAGTCAGGATAAATGCGTATGGTGCCAAAACGAAATAAATTTTTTGGGACACAAAATCACCCCTCAAGGTTTGTCACCCCTTCAGGACAAGGTGGAAGCAATCCTCAATTTCCCACAGCTTACTTCGATGACTCAGTTGAGACGCTTCTTAGGGATGATTAATTTTTATAGACGGTTTATTCCGATGTGTGCCGATTTACTCAAACCTCTCACCGATTTGCTCGACGGTTCAAAGAAAACAATTTCCTGCACCCCGGAAGCTTCGACTGCTTTTAACAACGCCAAACTCGCTTTAAGCAATGTCGTGCCTCTCTCCCATCTTCAAAAAGACGCTCAACTCTCAATCACTACCGACGCCTCCAACTCAGCTGTAGGAGCCGTATTACATCAAACAACTAACGGTAATACGCTGCCTTTGGCCTTTTTTTCCCAAAAGCTAACAAAAACTCAACAACGATACAGTGCATTCGGTCGCAAATTATTAGCAATGTATTTAACAATCCGCCATTACCGCCATCTTTTAGAAGGTCATGAATTCACTATTTATACAGACCACAAGCCACTAACTTATGCTTTCAGTACACCTATCGACAAATACTCCACGCGGGAGATTAGACAGTTAGACTATATTTCGCAATATACTACCGATCTCCAATATATAGCTGGCAAATCAAAAGTAGTCGCTGACACCCTCTCAAGGTCTGAAATTGATTCCGTTGATTCTAAAGACAGGCCCCTAGTAGAAAGGTTAGCTTTGGCTCAGATGGAAGAAAAGTCGGCATTTCAGGACCTAAAGTCCCTAAAATTAACGCAACTTCCTATACCTGGCTCTGATTTGATCGTGCAATGCGACATGTCCACAACCTCACCTCGATTACTCGTTCCAACTTCACTCAGATGCGTAATTTTTGATAACTTCCACAACTTATGACACCCTGGTACGCGTGCAACACTTAAGATGATTTCACGTCGATATGTTTGGCCCTCCATCAATATGGATGTAAGGAAATGGGCCAAATCATGCGTTGCTTGTCAAAAATCGAAGATTCATCGTCACATAAAAGCCCCTTTAGGCACATTTGCTGAACCTGACGCTCGATTTAGCCACATCCACGTCGATCTCGTTGGTCCACTACCACCGTCGAATGGATATACCCACTTACTCACCATTATTGACCGTTTCACACGATGGCCTGTCGCCATGCCGATCCGTGACACCTCAGCCCAAACGGTTGCAAAAGCTCTGATCAAGTATTGGATAGCTGACCTCGGAGTACCATCAAGCCTCACAACAGATAGAGGTCCCCAGTTTGAGTCCCAATTATTTCGGAATCTCACGCAACTCCTTGGTGTAAATCACATCACAACCACTGCCTATCATCCACAACGGCATGATTGAGAGATTTCATCGACAGTTGAAAAGTTCCTTGATGGCACAAGGTGACACAAACAAATGGGATGAGCTCTTACCATTAATTTTGCTTAACATTCGAACCACAATCAAGAAAGACTTAGGTTGCACTCCAGCCGAATTAGTTTATGGCACTACACTTAGACTTCCCGGCGAATTTTTCACGAACTCAAGAACACCTAGTAACGCCTCCGAATTTATTAAATGCCTAAAACAACATTTTTACCATTTACCTTTTAAAAAGTCAGAACACAATTGACAAATGCGAGTATAACTTCACTTCTTAAGGACTGTAAATACGTTTTTATCCGTAATGATTTCGTTCGAAAAAGTTTGGTGCCACCATATGACGGCCCGTTCAAAGTAAAGTCCAAACATGCTAAATATTTCATTATTGAAAAAAACGGAAAAGCTGACTCAGTCTCGATCGAGCGATTGAAACCTGCATATTTAGTACTTCAACTCAGCCGCTTACGGATACCGAAAATGTAAATCCACCCAAAGTTTGTCCCTCCGACGACATCGCCGGACCAGCTAACTCCGACCCAGACCTAACAAAATCAAAAGAAAACCCATACATCACATCGAGAGGAAGGCCGCCCATCTGACTAAGCGATTATTTGTTACTTTACTCAAATCCCTATTAGGACCAAGTATCCTTTCCAAGGGGCGGTGGTCTGTAATTAATATAAATCTCCTACCGTAAATGTATTCGTGAAATTTTTGTATAGCAAACATGATTGCGGTAGCTTCTCGGTCAATAACCGAGTACGTTCAGCTGGACTAAGTGTCCGAGAGGCGAAAGCAATCGGTCTTTCATGTCCGTTAAAAAATTTATGTGAGATAACTGCTCCTAAACCTGTTTCGGAAGCGTCGTATGAAATTATAATAGGTATATTATTTTTATATGGAATTATTGTTTTATCTGTTGAGATTAAGTTTTTTGTATTGTTAAATGCCTGTTTTTCTGTTATAGTCCAATTCCATTTGACTTTAGTAGATGTTAATTTATACAAAACTGAACTTTTAGATTGCAAATTTGGAATAAAACTTTCAAGGTAGTTAACTAGACCAAGGAATGATTTTAATTCTTTGCGATTAGTTTCTTTAAATTTTTTAATTGCCTCCACCTTATCTTCACTAGGGTGAATGCCATTAGCATCTATCGTATGGCCTAAAAATTTAACAGATTTTTGAACCATTGTAATTTGTTTAGAGAGTTGTTAATCCGGCATTTTTAATTAAATTTAGTGTTTCTAGTAAATTTTTATTATGGTCTTCCTTGTTTTTTCCACTTATTAAAATATCATCCATAAAAACACTTACGCCTTTTAAGCCTTTGAGCAAGTTTCTCATATAACGGTGAAAAACTATTGGCGCTGTTGTTAAACCGAAAGGAAGCCTTAAATATTGAAAATACCCTATATGTGTGGCTATGTTTAACAATTTTGAACCTTCCTCTTCAGTTAAAATTTTCTCATTGGAAATAACGTTTAATTTAATGATTGATGGAAGTGATAAAATTTTATGATGTGAGGTATACCGAAAATCAAATTTCCTTTACCTTTAATAACATATGCATCTATGATATGGGATTTATTGTTAACTTCTACCTTGGCACTGCATTTCCCCATAGTTTGAATTTTGGTTTTGCCATAACCATATGTCTCCGAACCCGGTGTTAGTGGTGGCTTACCTATGCTACGCCACGTTGGTTCATCTATAACTGTGCAAGCGGCACCCGTATCGAATTGAAACGTATATGGTCTCTCATTGATCAAAACATCAATCTCCGCTTTCGTTATCTCGTCTTTGTTTTTGAGAGCGGATATGTTTCTTGGCGGAAAAGAAGGATTCGACCAGCAGTCTCGGGCCAGATAATTTGCTCTTCCACACCTATAACATACGACTTTCCTATTTCTAAAAGTGCTAAAATAAGGAACGTTTTTAGAAAAATCATTATTCCAATTCCCGAATGTTTTATCCCGTCGTAATTTATTTATATCCAATTCGTTGGACGTTTCACCTTCAATTGATGAAAGAGCCAGCGCTAAATTTACCGTTTCATCAAACGTTATGTTACCTAAGGGGTATTTTGCCCTTAATTCAATATTAAATCTAGGTAATTTGACCCCAAGGATAAATATATCACGTAAAATTTCGTCAGTTGGTAAATTATATTTGCATCGGTTTATTATATTTTTAAGTTTTATTAAAAATCTATTATACTCTCGCTAGTTCTCTCCGATTTAAATAATATTTCTCTGTAATGGTAAATTGAGTTTTTATCTGAATATATCCTTATCAAAGATTCCTTTATTTCCTCATAAGTAACACCATCAACATCCTTAGGATATATTTGACATCTAATTTTACTCAGGTGTAAACTTCCTATATACGACAATAAAACTATTTTTCTAAAATCTCCCGTAATATTTCTAAGGCGAAAAAGTAATTCTAGATGGTAAAGATAATCATCGATATTTTTTGTTGAATCATAAGGTGGTTTATCTTTAACCTTATCAAGAGAATATCCAGAATCTAATTCGGATTTTGACCCAATGTCCGGCTTCTTCTCCGTCATCTTAATTGATAATTGCTAGAACAGTAACAGAATATATTAGGTGTGGAAGTGTTTATCTCGTCGCCAAATGTGATGAAGTGATCGAGGGTATGACACTAAACTCAGATCCTAAACCAGAGACTACATCAAGAGACAGAGAGACTCTTTTATTAGGTGGATAGGGCTTTATATACACATAACGAAGGACATATATAAAAGTAGAAATCAAATAAGCGATAATAAGTACGGTGTAAACTAAGGTGTATTCAAATGGCTACGCGTATAATCAAATGTCTGTGACCGCTCTCGATCTCAAGTATAGGAAAAACGCGTGTATTCAAATTGCTACCTTGAATGCCGCTACACTACAGTCAGAAACAAATGTTAATCTTGCAAAATGTTCACTAGAAAATCCCAATTTAGTAAAATTAGATAGTAGTTCTTAATGTATATTTGTATCCGTTTTTTTTGACTCCATAAATTTGCAGGTGAATAGTACTCTTTTTGTTAGTGTATAATTATAAATATAGTGCAATGAGAGGGTTATATAGGTAAACTTTTTGAAAACAACCATATATAAGTCTGTAGTCGCACTAGCTTGAAAATTTTGTAAAGCATCTAAGATTTCAGGTTTTAAATTACTTCTTATCTTGTCCGCAGTGTCATTAATATGACGAGCTACCGTGGTAGGGTGTGGGAGAATGGTTTCCACATTAAATACTCCATGCTTTGCTCCAACCTCAAGAATGTATTGGGCCACATGCCTGAACCCCTTACCAGATATGGCCTCAAATGGCTGAAGATCCACAGCTGAAAATGCTATACATCTTGAAATTAATTTTTTTTCTTGGGTAAATTGTTTTCATTTGTAGCACCATAAAAAGATGTATTTTTGGCGGATACACGACATTTGTGTCGTGCAAGGTGTGATGTGCCTGTTTTTCTTGAGTGGCTTAAAATATCTTTGCAATTGTACATTGCACAAAGTCCAGTTTTTCATTGAACTCATTAACTATAATTTTAAAATTTTTCCAAATCAAACTTTTATTGTTATTCCACAAGTGTATTTTTGAAGTTTTAACATTTTAAGTATAATTGTTTTATCAACTTTCAAAAAGATAAATTAAAATTTGGGTAATTTTAGTTCGATCTCGTCTCGTCTCGGAAGCGATTATAAAAGTCTCGATCTAGTCTCGGTCTAGAAAAATCTCGGTCTCGTTTCGACTTTAAAAAAAATTTATACGGAATAAAAATTTATCTTGTTTTATTAAAAATATTAAATAAGTTTAAGAAATTCAAATGGCAAATTTTTATATTTTTTGAAAAGCTTTAATACACAAACTTATTAAAGATTTAGCGGGACACGACATCTCATGACAATATAATGATATAAATTAATTCATAAAAATAACATTTTAGATGGAAAGTGTAGACTAAAATAACTATAAATAAATTTAAACTATAAAAATTTAAATTTTACTGTTCTAGCAAATTATAACATTTGTATCAAATTCACTGTGTTTGTAAACTATATAAAGACTTAGAAAATAAAAAGTGCACTTATAGTTGACTTGGTTGCATAATTGAGCTAATTGAGGCCCAACCCTGGCTAAAGCTTCAAAGTAGACCTTGACATATTTAAGGCAAACGTTTAAGTCTATTGATATTACCATCATCAATTATAGCCCATAGTGTTTATTGCATGTTTACGATAGCGTTATAAACCACAAAGTGCGAGTGACTTTTAATGATAATATTATTATTTACAGTATTGCTAGATGCACATATTAAAACGTTGTAAAAACAACAATGAAAGCAGCATTATTATAGGATTAAGAACATAAGGTTTTAAACTTAAAATTAAAGTGCACGTATTTAAATTTATGACAAAAATCATTATAATCCAATTTATATTCCAAATGATTACTTTCCAATTCTAACTAACTTTGCCATTAAATAGTTATGTATTAAATACCGTGTAGGCTCGTGTATTTATTTTATATTGCACAGTTATAAAAATATAGTAAATTTAGATGCACCTGCCAACCCAGCTTCTAATGTGAAAAGTAATGCACATGACAAAACTATATATTTACATAACGTTTTATTAAAATTCAAAAATTTGGGAGGTATAGTATTAGTTGAAGCTAGTGTTGCTAAAGCGCCTGGGTTATGTTTAGTCTACTAAACATAAACAGATCAAAGGTTTTTTGGTTTAATTTTCTGAGTCTACCTTTAGGTTTAGTCGAATTTGAAAAACAGACTTAAGCTAATCGTTAATCTTAGTTAAACCAGTGGTCGACCACATACAACCCAGCCGTTTTACAACACTAGTTGAAGCATAAAAACTTCTAGAAAACTCATAAGATTTAATCTCATACGGTGTCAATAATTACTCTATTGTAGTTTTGAAATCATTAGCCAGGTGCTCAAAAATCTCGAGCCCCTTTAGATTAACTTGTTTAATAATTCAAACTGATTGACCACCAATTTATAATTACCGCATTATGCAGGCTGAGTAACTGCGAAATTCAAATATGCTTTGCTTTAGTAATATTTATTATTCCATCAGACCTCATTCTAAGCCTAAAATTTTGTAATATTTAATAATGCTATGGATACAAATATGTGATAGAGATATTATAAAATTATTCACACACCCCAAGTTTCAACCATACTTAGGTAAATGATTGCCAAATTTTAATTTATTTGCAAAAATATTTAATATTTACTACACTCTGGAATTTTTTCACTATCAAATATATTCGATACATATTAATTTATACTTAATACCTTAAATGTAAATCATGCAATTAAAATACACAATAATTTACTAAAATCTAACGGTGAATAAAAAGTCGAGATCTCGCCGAAAAAATCTCGTATCGTCTCGTCTCGATCTCGACTCCGTTCTTCTATTTCTCGACCGACATTTTTCTCGGTTTTTCCCCATCACTAGGTAATTTACCTTCTCTATGCAGTTATTAGAATTATTTACTTTTGAAGGTTCCATTAGATTGATTTAATAAATTTTAAGAAAAAAAGCTAAAATTATGTAATTTTAAAATTAATATATACAATGAATTATCTTGAACAAATTTGCTACAATTATAAGTTTGTAATTATTGGAAGAATTGTTAAAAATAACTACTGAATTATAAAAATAAAATAAACATTTAATTACCTTAAACAAATTTGTTGATGTTGAGATTGTAATTTGTAAGAGATATTGAAAATGAAATTAGTTTTATAAAATTTAAATATACAATATATTAACTGGACTAGAAAAAATTTTATACTATAATTTAAGCTTTTAAAAAGCGAGGGAAAAATTTTACATATGAAGTTAATAACAAACACTACCTTCAAGCCTATAAATGTATTTATTATATTAGGGAAAAAAATAAAATGATTTCCCTCAAACTATTCTCGTTAATCGCTATTAATGTTTAAATTTTTTCATCATCAAGCTAATAGATGCATTTTTTTTGCTAAATTATTATCACATCCCTAAAGGATATGAATTAAGAATTTGAAGGAATCTATTTTAATAATTGAGGGAAGATATTGGGGCGATCATAAGGCATTTAAATTAAGATGAATCTACCGCTTTACAGGTTGTCCTCCCCAAAGGGAGTAATTAGAAGGAGAATCAGGAGCTACATTTTTATGGTATATCTTAAGACGGAAAATATAATAATTATGAATGAATCGAAACGCGTTATCAAGTTCAGTGATGCGTATTCATGTTGATCAGTGGTAATACATATATACGGGAAATAAATAACAAACACGTATAAGCGCGTGGGGGGGGGGGGGTAAAGTAACACACGTACTGAAATAAAATAAAAAGTATCACATATGAACTTAAGGTTACAGGAAAAGGGGTTACTCAGTGAGTATGCCTCTGATAGGCAGATGTTATAAGATCCAAAGACCCGACAATGTAAGGAAATCTAACAATAAATGAACTTTTGTAATTAATCGAATGAGATACACTGTTTTACAAGGGGTTGGGGGAAATGGGGACACGTATCAAGGGAAACGACAATTATAATTAAAGTAATAATTTTAACAAATTAAAAAAATTTCCCTTATTAAAGCCCAGGCCCGGCCCGCAATTTTTTTAGTGCTCATTTTAAGGCCCATGTCCGGCCCGCGGCCGGCCGGGCCCATGCAGACCTCTAATTGGAATACCTTACAATTTACAATTAATAATTCTTTTATCTGTACACATGTGTATATAAAAACGAATACACAGCTAAATATATTCATTCCATTTTTTTCTTATAATAAACTTTAACATTTAATAATAAAGTAGAACATTAGCGTCTACAACTGTATCATATATATTTCGTTTACTACTCACCCTCAATGTTGATAATATC
The DNA here is from genome assembly GCA_964036665.1 of Gordius sp. MW1. Classification (NCBI taxonomy): domain Eukaryota; kingdom Metazoa; phylum Nematomorpha; class Gordioida; order Gordea; family Gordiidae; genus Gordius; species Gordius sp. MW1. The sequence goes on along the minus strand of OZ038529.1, from coordinate 6,290,201 downwards.
TTATAAATTAACGTTAAAATTTTTTTATAACAGTCACTATATCATATATTTCAAACTTATATTTTTGGTATGTAAATAAATGCATTAAGGCAATTGTGAACGGCAACATAATGTTATAATTTATTGCTGCATTATTAAGCCAGAACAACAGTTGTGTTTAATTCTGTCCAGAATCCTTGCGATGGGACCCCTGCACGCGACCCTACTTGGCCCAGGCCCTGAGATGAAAACCATAAAATACTCGGTTTGGGTAGGCCGTAATGGGCTAGTCCGAACCCAAGCCCGAAACAAGCCTTAGCCAATAAATCATTTGAAAATAATTTAATTATAAGAAAAGAAACAAAGGATTGTTCAAAGTTCATATTTTATCTTTTCAATAGTCAGCATTTCGATAAGTAAGAAACTTTTTTTCATTAGGATTATGTTAACCTTTTAAAATATACCTTTATAAATATGTATATCAACAAAGGTGCCATTTATAGGGTTCTCTCCTTTCCCGAATTCTCTTTTGCGAGGAAATTAAAACTTTATGGCATTTCATCTTCGTATGCCGTGCGTCATCACTTATCGCTGAAGGCCTGTGTCAGGGGGTGGGGGAATAAGGGAAGGGGGGAAATGGTGCAAAGAGGGGCCAAAAATTGGTGGGGGAGGGGGGGGGGGGGTGAGTGGGCAAATAAGGAAGCGAAAAAAGAAGAGGCAGGGGGCCAAAAGAGGGGGGGGGGGGATAAATTAGAGAACAAGGGGGGAAGAGGTACGAGGGGAAACGGTCTAGCTTTGAGCAGGGGGTCAGAGAAATATAAACATTTTTTGCCTAAAAGTTAGCCACCCACACCAACAAAAATACACAAAGAATTAATATAATCAAGTGAGATTAAAGTATTAATATATATGGGGATTTATTAAATTGTTCCCATATGTATGACATGTCCAGCAGTTTACTAGCCCATTAGCTAAATAAAACAATAAATTTCACGATTGCGATTAAAATTAAATTGAAAGCTCAAATTAATATGGGATAAAATTAGTCGATATAAATAACGTCAACCACGTCGCCAACAATTAATTTCGTTATTAAATCAGTTTTTGGGGGACATTTTATGAGACAATTAGCGCCGACCGTTGAGGCGAGACAAGAGCTCATTTGATTTCTACTGGTTGATACAACTCTGGGCAAAACATTGCTTCCCTCATAAGGCGCATTGAAATTTTGACCAACATTCCACCTCAATATTCCCCTCACGTATTCTGGTCTTTGGTCTAGCACTAGTTCTTCCTCAAGCTGCATATATAGAGTAAAAAAAATCAATTTTTTACAATCATCTTTCCAATAAATATTTCTTTATTTCGCATATGTAACGTGATTGCGAGTCGAATCTAATATGTATTTAGAAAAAATAATAATTAAAATATATGTAAATTAAGCCCCTACAATAAAGCAAATGAATAGCGGTTTTCGTGGAGATAGCAAGAAGAGAAGAGGTATATTAAAGGGTGTATAATTTACCCCCCCCCCCCATTTAGCTTAATTCCAAATTTAATTTTATCAAGCTAATAAACGTTAGGTGACAAGTTGACAAGTTTAAAACAACTAACAGGACAAGTCAAAACAACGCTATAAAAAATCTTGGAAAGAGTGGCATTGAATCGTTCAACTACACAAGGTCCACATTTTTTATTTTTAACCCTTAACCTGACAAGCAAACCATTTATAATTAGTAGTCCCGATCCAACTTAATCAACACCAATCAACGACCACTCCATAAGGATAGTTTAACACTAATTTCTGGTTATACAAAAAGATTGTGGATTTTGATGGGTAATTTCTTTGATAATATAAAAGCCAAAAAAGTGCACGTAAAAGCAAAGAGTCAAACCACAGCTTTGAGGCACGGTAAAAGGTTATTATAGTTTGGGTCCCCCTTCATTTTAGCTAGGGCTGGAAGGACAAAGATGTGAAAAGTGGCGAAGGCAGAAACCGGGTTGCCGGGCAAAGCGAACATCGCAACTCGCAGGCAATCCCTTTGCTGAGTGGGGATGGTTGCAAATGTGGTTGGCATACCAGGTTTTACAAAAACTCGTCCAAAATGAATCGTGCCACCCAAATTTTTAACGATCACCTTATATACCGCAAATTTTCAAAATTAAAAGGCATAAGGGGAAAATACAAAATTTAATGGCGTAAGATTAGCAAAAATTTGATAGCTGTCCTTTTGAATGAACGATATGGAGTTTGAATCTATTGGAGTCATTCTTTAAAATGGCTTATAAGGGAATATTTTTAATTATTCTATTTTATAAAGAAAATAGTAACCTAAACTAGTACCCTCCCCCGGTCAGTATATTCAAAAGTTATCAAGGACTAAATAAAGTTTTAAATTTATTATATTAAAAACCAATATATGCGCATACAAAACTTCATAATATGGATAAATCAAATCGTATATATTTTTGAACAAAAACGAAAAACACAAATTTAGGTTAAATAGTTTCAACAATTTTTTCTAATTCTCGTTTATATTTCCTAAGTGAACGATTAAATTGTTATAACCCCATTTAAACAATCGCAAAATAACAACTCTAATAAATGAGCTCAAATGTTTAAATTTGAGGCAAACACGCTGCAAAATTGAAACTTTTTGTAAACAACACATCAAATAAAACTCTAATATTTTAAATTTGCTAACATTTTTAACGTAATCTTTCTCGCCCATTGAAACGCTACCAGTACTAATGATTACATCACAAGTGTTAAGGGCATCTTTTAGTTTAGTAGTTATCGCATTAGGATCATCTGGAACAATGCCCAGATCCAAAAATCTATACTTGAATTTCCTCAGCAAACCGGCCAGCATATACCTATTGCTGTCGTATATCTTCGTTCCCATCTATATACAAAGCATTTTGAAAATGCGCATTTAGAATTACTTTTATACAAATTATCAACCCAAATTGTGGGTTTAAGCTTAATTATAATTTTGCTATCCTTATAAGAAACGCTGATTTTATATGTAATCCAAAATGAGCAAAGCTACAATAAATTACGAATAGAAAAAAATTATGCGGGCTAAATTTTGATTAAACTCGCAATTTGGACATGCTTTAGTTTAACCTAAATCGGGGTGTTTTGTTTTCGGATAAGCTGCGATTGATTAAAAGTTAGGTAACCACTCATTAATAAACAACAACCTACCTCGATATTATTCAAATGCACAGTAAAAAATTGGAAATGCTCAGTGAAATATGCACAGTATTATTTAATAAGCTTAATAAAAGTCAAATAATGCTCTGGCCTATATTATAAAAACAATATTCTAATAATTATAAATTGAGCATATATCATAATCAATTATTAATTTTATAAAAAAATACATATTTTTTGAAGGTGAGATAAATAAACTTGGAAGTTAAGAATTGTAAATATTCGAAAAACATTCGGCTATGGCTAATGATTTATATTTAGATAATTTTCCCGATTTTCTGTCGTATAAAAAATGATTCCCCATTATCATGGGATAGTAAAGAAATTTGTTTTACTACTTTTTAATAATTTTTAAGGCTTGGGGGCCAAAGGTTGTTAGGGTGTTTGTTGCAATGGGACAAAAAATTATAGTAGTATTGTTAATTTCTGAGTATTTTGAAATTTTCAGAGCCTCGGCTGAAGACAAGGGATCTTTGTTGTGATTAGATGGGGCAAATACGTCAGTACATGTATAGTCCCCTGCTAAACTGAGTCCTTTTTCCCAAGCGCCTAAAGTTTGGCCATCGTCGTTTGTTGTCTTCACAGAGGCCTGTGGGTTCGAGAATAGAGGGAAAACCAGCTTTGGTGAAATATTTATGTATAGGTTTGCTAACCGCGGTATGTCGAAAGTACCGGGCTTTGTTGCGATTACAGTGAAGGCCATGATGGCCATTCTATTTTACGGAATTATTGCAAAGTGAACAAATGTGTTCAACAACGATATTGCATCCTAATCTTAGGCCTATTGGGATGCGGAATTCGTTGTTGGATAAGAGTAAGGTTACGGCTTAGGAAAGCCTCAAGCCATTCGTGACCTGAGTGTGAAGCTAAGCTCCTAAGCGCTGGAAGATCCTCTGTCGAAGCGCATTAATAAGAGACTTTCAGAGGCACTCGGACAGGGGGCCATTTCAACACTATTGAGTGTTTACTTCAGGGATTTGATTAGGGACGCTAATAAATTCCTTCCTTGTTGGAAGGCAACGTCGAGTAAGTCGTCAGGCTGTGGGGTTAATGTTGAAATGATGCTTTCATTAGACAGGCGGCTTGATATAAATGCGGAGAGAGAAACGGAGGCCATAGCCTAGCCCCTTCCCCATGTTGGAAGGCAAGCTTGTTGCCTTTGTGTGGAGTTTAGGGTTAAATTGGTTATTTCTTCTGTTAAAGACCTAAGGCTTGCATCAAACTTGGACAAGGTCTTGCGATGTAAGAACACGACAGAGGACCGGAAGCTATGCATTAAATTAGAGATTGAATAGCAGTTTTTTTACAAAAAAAATGCTTGGTAGGCAGAAAGGTGATTGAAGAGAATTTTCACGTCTGCTAGTCCACGATCAGTTTCTTTTAACAATTTTAATAAGGGAATAGAGCCTCCGATTGGGGATCCGAGTAGGGTCAAAGATAAAGGATTTGTTAATTTGTAAGATAATTGGTCTTGATTGCCAATAAGAGGTGTATTCAGGGGACAAATTTCGGTTTTAGCTTGATTTAGCGTTAATCCAATTTTTGTTTATTCGTTTTCTAGGTGCGTCAAAGCAGAAAAAACATAACATCTTCGGAGCGCCTTGGATAGTACCATCGTTAAGGTACCAAATGTTTAATGTCAAATTAAACTTAACTCTTATATCGGGGCGCATCGTTGGAGGAGTTACCAGCTTTAAGAAGTTTTGCATCAAGGTCCGGCCACGAGTGGTTGGAGGCCATCCCAAGTCGGACTCAAGACCTTCAACTCTCCAACAACGAGTTCAGGATTACAACAGGACTCCGCCTAGGATGTGATATAGTTGCCTCTCATCAATGCAACTTATGTGGCTCATCCGTTGGTACAAAAGGTCACCACGGCCTTCATTGCAAATTTAATAAGGCCAGATTTCTACGGCACACATCTGTTAATGCCCTTCTACAGAAGAAATTCAAAAAGGCGGGCTTTCCCTCCCAATTGAAGCCTAATGGTCTTTGCCTTAGCGACAAGAAGAGACCTGATGGACAGACCCTCATCCCATGGGCAAAAGGGCTATGCCTAGCTTGGGACTACACTTGTCCGGACGCCTTTGCTCCCTCAAATCAAAGACCTTCTTGTTGATTCTGAAAGATTAAGGTCCGCTAAATACGCAGAACTTAATTCCACACTGCTTTTCTCCCCTATAGTGACCAATACCCTTATAACAATAGGTCCTAAAACGCAAGCCCATCTCAAAGAATTGGGACGCCGTATAGCTGCCAATACCCTTGACAATAGGGAAACTTTTTTCATTAAACAGAAAATCGGAATCATTATTTGTCATTTCAACGCTATCGCAATTTTCGAATGTTTACCTCGCATGTGATTTTTATAGTTTCATTTAATAAAAAATGCCTATTAAAAAAAATTGAACTTTGTTGCCAGGCTATCAACAAGAGTTTTGATACCTAGGGAAAACAGAAGCGGCCCTAAAGAGTCGCCTTGTTGAATACCGTCACTTGATTGTAAAATTGTAATATAGAAACTGGTGAATGCATGCATTAAGAAATGCGGAGTTTTCAGGGAAATGTATGAATGCTTCATTAAGGAAGTGGGGACGAAAAATGGAGTTGAAACCATTCTCGAAATCAATTTTTATTAAATACAATCTTTTGATCCTATTCTTTTTATAATATACATAGGTTTGATTGGAATACATTTTTTCATTGAAAAATTTGCTTATTATAATATAAAACAAGTTGGTAAATACAGAACAAAACTCGAATAACATATTATTTAAAAGAAAAATCTGTTCAACACTTAATACGATATTGCCGTCAATAAAAAGGCAATAATATCAATTAACAAGATTATACTAACTAAATTAGGTACTTAAGCAGGCCCATAACCAATTAATAAAATAAATCACGATTTTAGTCATAGGGTATAATGTACGGAATCTAGAGGCTGGTTGCTATCCACAATCTCATCACCGGTGGACAAAATACCAACTAAAGGGCTTTTGAAGACTCGAACCTCTTGGACACCGATAGATACTAACAAGGCACATACCTGAGGCGAAATTTTTTGCTGCCTCTCCAGAACTAACTGTCCAGCTCTAAGATCGCTTCCTACAGGCCTTGCAATAGAAAGTTGTTGTAAGATTTATATTTTTTTGTGCTATCCCTACATATTATTAAATATTATAACGATGTTACGATTATTATTTCTAATGCGAACTCAGTTTAAAATTGTAATTAAAGTAATTGCTAGCATTAAAATATATATATATGACGACAGAAACATCCAATAAAGTAGTGTTGTAAAAACGGCTGGGTTTTGATTGGTCGACCTTTGATTTTAGTCGATTAAACATCATATTCTCAGTTCCAAGGTCGACCAATCAAAACCCAACCGTTTTTATCACACTACACTAAAGTAACGTTTCCAAATTTTAAACGATGCCTTTAATTTATAATGCCAAACTAGCATATTCTTTATTTGCCAACAAATTCATAAGTAAGTCAGGGTAAGCTAAGAGGAGTTGGAGAGTTGAGACTAAAATTTCGCATTTGCAAAATGGAACCTTATATCCTGGCCTTTGGGGGGTAGAGAGGCTAATATAATGCATTTTTCGGTGCCATCTGCGTTCCTTTCGACGAGCTCCGTATCTTCAATCTGTCGATAAAAACGCAAAATTAAATCGCCAGTGCCTATTAAACATGGACCTTATTTTTGTTCATAAAGATGGGCGAAATGATCATTTTTAAAGCCCAGGCCTCTATTTCGTTTAAATTAATTCAGAATTAAAAAGGCAGATGCCGCTTATTAGAGTTGTACACAGCAGTTTTTACACTACACCCCTTAGGGCTAAGGTCATGGGCGTAGGGAGGGGGTGGTTTTCAGGTTAAAATCCCTCCCATAATTTTCAATTTATATAATTTTTATATTGCATATTTAATATATAAATATTTGTTGGAATTTTACTTTTAATATTTTATTATTTTTACGATATTGTCACTTTAAACTTTAGGGAAAAAAACCTATTCCCCCCCCCCTTTGAGGAAATCCTAGTTATGCTTATGGATAAGGTAATAAGAGCTATACAGCTAACAAATCTATGTTTATAAAATTCCCAATTTGCCTGTCCAGATCTAATTAAAATTTACATTTTTACTATTTTCTTCAACATAAATTGCAATAATAAAAATTTAACATTTAAACTTTAGCAGATCTGTATACTACGTCAGTGATGCGTCCCAATCCACAACAAATATACTTTTAGAATTTTGAGCTAAAGTTCACCTTAAAACGGGTTCATTTAGTCAACTTTTATAATGAATGAGCGAATCACAATTACAACGCCTGAGACCAATGTCCGAAATTTACAGACTCAAACGCAGAAATATATAACGGAAAACTTAAAATTTTAATATTCCAAAGCAATTTGATGATTATCTTAAACCAATAAATTACGATGATTTTTAAAGAGAAAAAAAGGTACTAAGTTTTAAAGATTTTAATTTTTCGCACAATTGTAAAAGCTATTAAGATGTATATATCCAGTTTTGTGAATATTAAACTTTAAAAATTAACATTAAAGGTTACTTTGATATAAATCCCATCAAATAATTTGATGGCCATAATAACTAAGTGTGGACTAAACACCATTGGTTATACAAAAAACATATCCGGATTATCATAACTCAAAGAATTTAAATTGTGTATTAAGAAAATACTTATGTTTGTAGAATCTATATCTAATAAAATCCAAAGAATATAGTCAAGTTTCAAAATCCCGCACGCGATGCTATTACACATCCTTCTTTAAAGCTAAAGTCTATTTTTAATTTGTAATGTATAAGAAGTTTGTTACAATATCAAAAAACTCCATCCGCGCTATTTTATTAAACAACATAATAGGCAAACTTTTATTTATATTTTTAAAACAAAACCAATAAACTTTTAACACAAACACTTTGAATTCAATCCTAATCATCATTAAATAAAATGCATATATAAGAGATTTACATAAATTGAAAATAAAAAACTATGGGACAAAATTTATAAAATACAGGGGAAAATAACTGCTATTAAATCTGATTAAAATTAAGCCTGGGGCTTATTTTTTTCCTATTAAAATTACCTGCACAACAGCATCTAGACCTTCAGGTATAGCTGATCCAGTTGATACTTGTACAGCAGAATTCAAGGTGTCGAGTGAAGTATGTTCAAATAACTTTCCTGGACTACTAATTCCTATAACTAATCTTAACCTATCGTTTCCTGAAGAATTTATTGCATATCCATCTTTGATTGATATTGGTTTTGGGGGAATGTTGAGATTTGAAATGATAGTCTCATGGGCAAAATTTTCACTGCGTATTTTATCATCATTCAAATATGATGCTACAATAAGATCATCAAATTTCATTACACATATTTCTTCAAAAATTGTAGATAAGGCTACATTTTCATCAAATAAAACGAATGCTGATTTTCTGGCAGGGTCTACTTTAATTGAAGTTAAATTTCTCTCATCTTTACCACATTGACAAGAATTGATGTGCAAATTATCTAAAAATTGTGTTTTTTATTTATTATATATAGAACTACCATTAAAATGGTCCTTAGGATAGGGCAGCTGTTTTTTTATTTCAAAAATAGCATGGTCTATAACATCCTTGCCAATAATTACAAGATTTTCACAAGATCCCTTAAGACTACCTGGGAGAGTTAAAATCAAACTCTGATTAATAACTCCACAACATGGACGTGATAAGGCAGCAAAAGGGGTAATCTAAAAACAAAATGAGATTTTATTGGTCTAAAAACTTTAAGTGATCCCATAAGCATGGTTAGTGAAATTCCTAATGCCTCTTTATCTAACATTTGCTTCACGACATCAGATGTTATATCCCTTTTTGATAAACCAGTCCCCCCAGATGTTAAAATAATGTCACAGGGATTTATAACATTAGCGAAAGTTTGGATATTATTTTTTATAGCAGCAAAATCATCTGCACAAATTACTATTTCTATGTCAGCTCTGTATTAAATGTTAGCTGTATACTTTGTGCCATACTTAGGGTACCAATCACTTAATAACTTGGTTAATGCAGGCCCAGATTTATCTTGATATAAGCCTGCGCTGCATCTATCACTAACTAAAAAGTAAACTTATATACAAAGCACCACTAACACTACCTATTAAAACAACAATTTTCATCAACTCGTATTTGGCGCAAATTCAATTCCCTATCAACTCGCCGAAAACAATTTTGGCAAATACAACCTGGGACATTAACGATTATCTCCTTATTATCATAAAGAACGCCATAAAATAAGTACCTTTTATAATAAATCAATTTTATTTTAAAAAATACCTAAATTTTAACTTTAATATGAAATTGAATGATTAATAGGCTTTTTTGTTGGGGGACATTTTTCAACCTTGGGACATTCAATTCGGCAAGATGGTTTTTGAAACGGGCCACCTTCGATTGTTTGTACAGTTCGTTAATTCTACAAAAAATTTGTTTACATTCTACTCTCTAAGTAAAATTAGTTATAGGGCTCTTGTAATTAAAATGTTACTATAATGGTAAATTATATATTTATCCATTACCTGAGAAAGATATTAAATATAATAACAACAAATTTACATTTGATTATACGCAAAATTCATTACTATAGATCTGCTCATCATCGCGCAAAATGTGTACCCTTCTTTTCACCATTTCAATGATAACATAATAAGGTAGTGATTATATAGATATTAATTATTTTTGTAAATTTAATAATCATTAAAAGGTAAATAAAAAATATTGAATTGGGTAGATCTCAAAAACAGCATTCTAAAATAAATATTATTTACACAATGTGATAAATTTTTGTTCAATAATATAGCACCTTCTCTATTTTGTATAATATTAATTTATTGACGTTCGTTCAAATTTATAAACTAGGGAAGAAGGTAAATTGACAGTTATAGCACAAATTGACATGGTTGAATTACACCAATTTTTGTTTTCGAAATGGAGGAAAAGTTGACACACAATTTACCATATGGAACATCTGGCATGAGCAGTCTATCTAGTCTATGCTTTTAACCAAATGTGTTTGTCGATTTATATTGGCATAACGACAATAGCTTCTTATCACAACTTAATAGGCTGCTCATCCTAAAATAATATTTACAAGCTTTAAACATAGTTTTTTTAGGTCAAAAAACAAATTATAAAATAAATTGAGAGAAAATATTTATTAGTTGCGAAATTATGCATGATCCTTTTTACTATGGAGTAGCGAAATCCCAAGTTTTCGACAACTTTTTTGATGAATTTTCAAAGCAATTTTAATGGCTATTATATTCTAATGCTCTCATCATGGGGGCAGCCAGGGGGAGGCAGGGAAAAGCGGCTACCCCTCTAAATTTAAAAAACATAAAACATATAATATAAATATGTCTAAAATCTCAAAAAGTGATCATTTTGCCCCTCCTTAAATAATTATTCCCCCCCCCCCTAATTAAAATCCTGGCTACGCTCATGGCTCTCATATTTACAATATAATACGCAACAGTTTATTAATCCTAAGAAAAAAGTAATTAAACTTGAGTAGTTGCTAAAATCTAGCAATGAATCAGACAAAGAAGATAAATTAAAAATTTAAACATCTAAAGAAAAATGAAGAAGTGGCTAAGCCCCCTTCCCTACGAGTAAAATCTCAGCCATCTTAAAGAGGAAGATCATCGCCCCCTAATCTAAGGTAAAATTTAGAAAAAATAAAATTAAGTTAATCGATTTATCCGATTAATTTATTATTCAAATTTCTGCATTATTCCATGTATAGGCAATATGATTAAAAACTGTAGCCAAAATTATTATTAGCTCCAAATAATACCTAAAATGAAATAGATTTAATATATATTAATTAATAAGTTATTCATTGTATTATTAGAGAAAAAGGAGTAGTCACTGAGATTGTGAAAAGAAGATCCTGTATTTTTAATCTTTTAAATAAAAATTTGTGTAGAAAACCAGAACAGTGCCTTATAAATTTACTCAAGTAAATTTTTTTTCTAGGATTATTTAATCAATCTAAACACACCTTTTCATTTTAAGACCTAAAAACCGCTTTTTATGCTTTAACTTTAAAGGGAAATAACTTCAACAAATTTATACATATTATTTTTTATAAAGTTGCTTTTTTGATTCAAACGTTATATAAGCCTTCCCATCCCACATTTCATATCCAAATTCCTTTCTTCCAATCCTTGAATGTACACACTATATCCTTGGTCACATTGGCTCAGTCAATCGTACGATCATTATTTTACCTGACATTTTAATCACTAAAAAATATTAAATTTCAATTTTTATCTTTTTGTTTGGTGTTTTTGAAATTACTTAAATATTCTATGCGACATCATATTTATTGATTACATGAATAGCAAATTATGAATCAAGATTGATAATCTTGGAGCTTATTTTTATATATTAGCTAAATTAGGATAGCTTATTCAATAACCATGAAAACACACTTGCAGCAAATATATGTGCATACCTCATCTCCAACAAGTTTTACTAATAAAACTTCACATAATTATCCATTTTTTATTAAAGCCTTTTAATGATTCATTTTAAAATTTCATGATTATATTGTTTATTCTTGGAATTTAAAAGGTAGAACATTTATTATATTTAGATATTCTCAAAAGTTAATTTACTAATCAATGATAATTGTTCAGCTAAAAGAATAAAATTTTTAATGACAACTTTAACATTATACCTTTTTTAAGATATAAAAAATCAATAATAGAACTATGTTTCGGATATAGGGAGTATTTTATGAACTGTTATCTCGCCAATTTCATAAATATCCAATTGCAATTTTTGATCTTAATGAACGATTTAATCTTAAAGAGCGCTTGACAACGGAGATCATTAATATTTAATAAATCAAATTTCGGTAGAGTAAATGCGTAAACAAAAGATTAAAGTTATTTCAGATTTATCCTATCTTAAAGCTCAGTTGAGAATTTTATCAAAACATAAATTAATATGGAACTAAATTTAAAAGATAATTTGAATAAGGGGTAATTTTTATATAAATGCCCTTAAAATTATTTATTAATTTTAGGTTTTGCAATCCAAGCACCTATAGTGACTTCAGTCAAAATCAACTGATAATTCGCATTGTTTCAAAGGTCTTATGCGTTGTAGGGATATTTGGAAGCTCGTGCGGATATTTATTGATAAAAAGAATTCCAAAGCCCAGTCTCTACTACCGAGCCCTAAAAAAGGTAGCTATTTTCAATTTAATCATATGCGTCGTGGGGGCTTTGAACGTGACCAATATTATTAAAAACATGGCATACACCATTTACTGGCCTAATAACTTTTGGAACTATATTTACAAGTATAGTATGGTCATAATCAACGGTTTTTGTGGCGCCAGTCTGTACACTTTGTGCCTTGGTTTATGGGATAGGTATAAACGTCTCCAAAACCCTTTTTTATACCTGCCACGACATCCTAGGAATGAAAGATATCTCAACCTTTTACCGTACGTGTTTATGTTGACCTTACTCCTAGTCAACATATCTTGTTATAACTGGTACTACATACTAGAGTGTGTTTTTATTGACTCCCCCCATGCCTACACAAATCCTGATGGTCATCCAAAAACTAATTTGAGGTATCGTATAACAAAGTTTGAAAATGGAACTCGATTATACTACACTAAATATAAATATGGGGACTCTCAATACTATGACATTTTACGCACAATGATTACGTCGGTGATACCAGGTTTTATCATTCTCTATCTTGGCTGTGGAATTACATACATGTTGATAAAGTATTTGAAAAAACATTTGAATTCCGTAGGAAATATACCATGCACCGTGGCATCTACATTCAGCCAGTGCGAAACACAACTAGAAAGAGGTTTAAGGCCAAAAACTATTATCAATCCAAGTGCAAATAATGTAACCTCAACTAACAGGCCTTCACTATGGGGCCTAATTTATAATGCCTCTGCTACCAATATATCTGCCATATTATGTTTCGTTTTATACTGCATTTTTGAGATCCCTAACATAGTAGTAACAATGTTTCGTTATACAACTATATCAAATCAAATTATACACGCGTCAGATATGTTGGAGATCATGTTTTTTACCTTGACTTTTTGCATCTTCATAATTTGCGATACAAATTGCCTTAAACAAATTAAGCTTCTTAAAAGTAACTGGTTAAATTTATTGAGCTATAAACGAGTCGCTACACCCTAAAATATTAATATTTACTATTTATCCTCAATGTTACCATCGTGCCCTTATTATTTAATAACCACGTGTAATTTTATTATAATCTTTGTGTTATAAATATTCCGTTTACCTCACTCTCAATGTTTATATCGTGCTCCTATTTTATAAAATTCACGTTGAAATATTTTATAACAGTCACTGTATCATATTTTTTATTAACTATTTGGTATGTAAATAAATGTATTAAGTTCTACAATTTTTAACGGCAACCATGGGCGAAGCCAGGGTTTGGATTAGGGGCGGGCAAGACGTTTAAAAATTCAATTAGAGGGGGGCAAAACATATAATTTTTCAACGTTTTTGCATTGAATTTTTTTTTCTCATCATTTAGGGGGGGGGGGGGGGGGGAGGCAGCAGCCTTCCCCCCTGGCGGCTACACCCATGACGGCAACATAATGTTATAATTAATTGCCATGCAATAGCCCCCCTAAAACAACAATTGTGTTTGATTCTGTCCCGAATGTTGCGATTGGACTCCTACATGGGCGATCCGACTTGGCCCAAGTTCTTGTGCAAAAAACAATAAAGTATTTGGTTTGGGTCGGCCGTGATGGGCTAGTCCGAATTCAGGCCCGGTCTGTTTCGAAACAAGCCTTAGCCAATAACGTTTTGAAAATAATTTTTTCCACTTAAAGAAATAAAGGATCGTACAAAGTTTACAATTTATCTTTTCAATGGTCAGCACCTCTATAAATAATCATCTTTTTTCAGGAAGATTAGATTCATATTTTCTTAGAATATACATAAGGATGCAAATTAATGGATTCTTTCCATTCCCCGAATTTCCTATTGCGAGGCAATAAAAATTTATGGCATTTCACCTTCAAATGCCGTGCGTCATCACTTATCGCTAGAGGCTTGCGTGAGGGGTGGGGGAACAAAGAGCGGTCAAGTGGGCAAAAGAGGGGGGGGGGGGCATGAAGGACTAATTGGAGAGCAAGGGGGGCAAAATGGGGACAAGTTGTAGAACAAGAAAAGGGGCAAAGAGGGGGGGGGGTCAAGATGGACAAATTGGAGAACAGGGGGGGGGGAGCAATGGTTAAACTTTAAGCAGTGGGTCAGAGAAATATATACACTTTTGGCTGAAAAGTTAGCTGCCCATACCAATAAAAACGCACAAAAGTCACAAAAATTAATAATCATGTAAGGCCCGGGAAAAGGACAAAATGGTTGTTCTTTGGCCGAGGTACGGTCATTATTTATTTTCAGCCAAAAAATTATTTTGCAGGGAAAATGTATATTTGTAGCTAAGATACCATAAGTGCCTGCAGGCACAAAAATAGAAATGGATTTAGGCCTTTGGCAGGGGTCAGATAAAGTGGAAATAAGCAACGGTCATAATTAATTTGAAGGGAAATATTTAGCCGTTTAGCAAATATCGTTATAAATTACCAACCTAGAAAAGTTGCCAAAAGAAATTCATAAAGCGGCAAAAATAAATAGCAATTACCCAGAATATTGGCCTCCGGCCGAGGTCAGACAAATTAGATGTAAGCAACGGTCAGCATTAATTTCCAGGGAATTATTTAGTCAGTTCCGCAATTATACGATATAAAGCAGCCATAAACTAGATAGACTGCTCATCAACTTTATATAAGTGCGCCATTTTTCCGCCGGTTTGAAAGTACACAAATAAGGGAAGGACTTATAAATTATAGTCTTCTTCTTCTTTATCAGTTATTTGGTCCCACATTCATGGGGTTTGGTTTAATAAGTTTCTTCCATCTTGACCGGGTGAGTGCCATGTATTGAGTAATCTCAGAGTTTTAATAACTTTATCGACTTGCCCTTTCCACGTGACAGGGGTCGTCCTCTTCCTCTCTTCCCCGGTACCTCCATGTCCAGTACTTTTCTATATACGTCATCAGTGTCCTTTCTTAGTATATGCCCATACCCTCTTAGCCGATTTTCGTTAATCATGTCCGCCATAGGTTGAATACCCATTTTTATCATGAAAAAGTCATTCGTCATATGGTCGAGCTTTGATACCCGAAGCTCCACCGTATAATTGTCATCTCTGTGGCTTGCAATAGCTTTCCTTCCGTTGTGTTTAATGCCCACGTTTCACTTCCATAGAATAACACCGGTCTTACGATGGATTTGTAAGCTTTGCTCTTGAACCATATTGGTTCTTGTCGCACATTACACCGGATATACTTCGCCATTTAAGCCATCCTGCGCAACCTCCTCTTGATGTAGCATCGAGCCGAGGTATGTAAACCTATCTACTTTTGGGTACTTTAGATGGTCATCCAGTGGGGTGCTTGTACCGTTAATTTCCATGTATACCGTTTTTCGATCGTTGACCTTTAAACCATATCCTGCTAAGCGCTTTGACCACTTTTCGGCTTCTTCGAATACTTTCTTTCTTGTTTCCTCACATAGTACTATATCAACGGCATATAGCATACACCATGGCGATGGCTTTTGATGTCCCTCGTTATCGTGTCTTTAATTATATTAAATAAAAAGGGACTTAAACCGATCCTTGATGTAATCCAATTTTAACCTGAAAAGATTTAGAGTCTCCAACTGTCGTCCCGACGCAAGAGGTTAAGGCTTCATAAATATTTTTCATAAGCCGTATATATGCGTCAGGGATATTTTGTTTTCTCAGGCACCACCATATTAAATCGCGGGGGACAGTGTCAGAAACTGTCTCCAAGTCGATAAAAACCATATGTAGGTCTTTCCTTTTTTCACCATACTTATCCATCATTTGTCTTAGGGCGAAGATTGGGTCGATTGTGGATTTGCCGGCCACAAATCCGAATTAATTAGCCGATATTTCCACCTCGTTTTTCAGCCTTGTTACTAAGATCCTTTCCATAAGCTTCAAGGAGTGGCAAGTTAGCTTGATACCTCTGTATTTGCCACAGTCCTGAAGGTCCCCTTTGCCTTTAAATAAGGGTATAATCGTGCTTGCTCTCCATTGATTAGGATTTCGCTCTTCTACCAATATCTTGTTAAGGAGGTTCGTCATTGTGGTGACTCCTTCTTCACGACATCCGAGCAATGCTTCCATAGGTACCATCTGGGCCATTTGCTTTTCCTTTTTGCATCTTGTTCATCTGTGTCCTAACTTCAACCTCCTGAAAGAGGTCGACCATACTTATATTTGGCTCAATTTTGGGAAGGGAATCCTTGTTATTTGCAATATTCATAAGTTTCTTAAAATATCCTTTCCACCTTTCCACTTTTCCATCACTTCTTTTGGCTTAAATAAGGTTTGACTCTTCTAGTTTTTGACTATTTTAAGGACTCCGACATCGCGACTTTTCTTCTCCCATATCTTGCCCAATTTGTACATAAGCCTATCGCCCCCTTTATGATCCTTGTTTGCCATCTCGGGTGTAGGCCGCATGCTTTGGCAACGGCCTTTTTTGCGGCCCCTTTTGCTTCCCTATATTCTCGATAATCCTCCGACTTTTTTGATTTATCCCACCGTCTATATAGATTTTTCTTTCTTTTAATGAAATCCCTAACCGATTGATCCCACCACCATAGATCCCTATTCATAGCTTTGCCTCCTTTGGTCTGTCCTAGAACAGGATCGCTGTTCCCTTAATGTCCTTAGATAGCGTCTCCCAATCGTCGTCTACGTCCCTTTGCAACTTCCTTACACCCTAGAGTGTGGAGGCTTTTTGATGGTATTCTTCGTTCGTCGACGTATACTTTAGCCTTTAGTATCGAATTCGACATTCATATACCTTTCTTCTTTCGGGAAATACTCTTCTGTCAAGATCCATAACAAGGTGACGATGTTGCCTGGCGATTTCTTCTCCCGGTATTACTTTGCAATCCTTGATACTCCATAAGTTCTTTCGCCGTATAAGCAAATAGTCAATTTGACTGAAATGCTTTCCACTTCTATAGGTCACAATATGCACTTCGCGTTTTTGAAAATAGGTGTTAACGATCGCCATGTCATATGCTTGGGATACTTGGAGAAGTTTTTCCCCTTCTTTGTTCTTCAGACCATGCCCATAGCCTCCATGATTGCGTTCATACCCGAGGCGATCTTAGCGTTGATATCTGCGCCAATAACACAGCTCTACAAATATTGACTTTGTGATTGTATCCCGCAATCCGACCAATAATTCTGATAGAGAATTTTGCGCTGAAATTTTTTCGTTTTTTTCTACGATTATCAGTTTTTTAGATATACGAGGTTAAAAGTGACAAAAATGCTCTTTTAAGCCTTTTTGAGGCTATATTCCCACGGCATTTTTAATATTTAGCGAAAAATAGTAATATATTCATGTAGATTAAAGTTTCATCTATAGGTCGATAAACCCCTTCTCCTTATCAAAATTCGTCCCACTATGTCTGGAAAAAGGAGTTCATTAGAGTTCATACTACACACGCGCTGTTTACTAACACATCTCTCTCTCCCTTTCTCCATCTCTTCCACTCCCGCCCCCATATCTATCCAAGCACACATGAAGGGGGCGGGAGTGGAAGAGAAAGAGAGGAGAGTAGGTTTAAAAGAAGTTGTGGAAGTTAAAGTAAGACCGACCATACACCACAACAATCTTCTCCTTTGCTTCAAAGATTTCATGCGGAGGTATGTATTTCTAACTCAAAATAATACGTTCTTCTCCTACGCATAACTCAATTTTTGCATAATTTAAAAGTTTTTTAATATAGAATTTACATTAACATATTCACGCTTAGTTTTCGTATGCCATTTACATTTTTGTAATACTTTTTGAGTTAAAAATCTTGAACACGGGCTTAAATAAAGAGTCTAATTAAAATTTAACTTTTATATCAAATGATGGTAAAACGCTTCTTTAGCCTACCATAAACTAGTTTGTCTACTTTGTTTAATCGTCAACAGGGCATAATTAAAAGAACTTGAATTGTTAGCCATTAATTTTTAACAGTAATATTATAAAAAATAGCGATGTTAAAATATATTCATCACTGTGTTGTAGTCTGTGTAAATGTATTATTATAGTTGAAACAAATAAATGCTGTGAACCATTCTGTATATCTCTATCCAAAATGATTTCCATATCACTAAAACTCGTACGAAATAAATTTGAATGGGTCGGATAGGGCCTATAAACCAAAAAAGTTCTTCATAATGATTTTGGTTCTAAAATTGGCATTACTATGTGTTAGTGTTGTAAAAACGGCTGGGTTTTTTTAAACCTTTTGGCTGTTTATGTTTAAGCGACTTAAATCAAAGATACTATGTGTAAATGTTTGTTTTGTTAGAATAGATGCAGAGACGCCTTGATTAGGAATAAAGGATTGTGCCACGTAGAACAGCGGGAATATCAAAAACAGATTGAAGCCAATTACCAAACCCTTTCTTCCAAACTCAATCCCTTCACAAATAACCGGGTCACTCTAAATTACGTAAAATACGCGATGGGAGAGGAAGAATAAATGTACGAGACAAGTCACACACACCAAACAAAATGCTTTTAATTGTGCCAAATTATTTATGAAATCTCTATTTTTTCGTGTAACGTATTTTTAATCAACATTTTTTAATTAAAATATATTAATACCATATTATTTTACACCTTTTTTGGGACAATAGTTTTTACGATAAAACATTTAAATATTAACATTCATTTATTAACAGCAATCTTTAATCAGCGTATTATAAATAGAGAAATTAAATTACACACACTTCAATAAAGCTGAGAAAATATGTAAATATATCTTCAAAATTTATTCTGATAAAATTTTTATATTGTATTTAATTAGTGTGAAGTGGTAGTTCGTTATTAAAATTTAAACTACACAAAGATACTTTTATAAACCAACATAAAAGTAATTATATTCAATGGTAATGTTCATTTTTAAAATTATGTATCTAAAATTAATATTGTATTTTAATTTTTTATAATTAGAAATACAAATAACTATAACACTTAATATTTTTTATTTTATACATAAAAATATATATTTAAAGTCACAAACCACAATATAAAATTTATTAAATGGTTCATATATCATTATAATAAATTATTCAAATAAATTTAATATGATATCAATTAGTTTCATAAACTGCATTTTAATTTGTCGATTAAATTTTACAAAACTCATTTTTACTTACACTTGTGTCGGGTACTAATATTTTAAAAGCCTTCGAAGGGAATTCGGTTAAAAATTTTATGACGTTTTCGGGTAGGGGTCGGATTGGGGTTGAAAATTATAAAATGCTTTCCGGTCGGGTTCGGGTTGAAAAAAATAACTTTGATTGTCTCTATGATATATTAATTGGGATTGGGCCAATACCTTTTTATAAAAATTAAAAAAAAATCTTGTCAATCTACCGGTTCAATTTTGGGCTTTAATTTATTTGTACAAACTCACTATACGCTATATAATTTTATGTTGCCTTAATGTTATCCTTTTAATTACTTAGTTTCGTTGTTATTTAACTATATGCATTATATATAAAATTGAATATTATTGCTGGGAATTTAGCTTAGAGCCACGGACTGGCTAAAAAATCAACCCACGGGGCGGGCTTTTGCTTTTAAAAAATAACTTATGGGACGGGCATTAATATAACCTAGTGGACATGGGCTGGGCATACATCAAGTAAGGCCCGCTGAAAGTCTGTTACAAAATTATTTAGATTTTTTTATGTATCATACCTGATAAATGGCTATGGAAAACTTTTAAATCGCCGTTGACCTCACCTCACTGATGTGTAATTTTATGTTCGGGCCCCCCCCCCTCCTAAGGAAAAAATGATAGCTACGCCACTGAGTATTATACAGTTAAAACTCAAAAAGACGTTTTGTAGCTAGGTGAGTATGAGATACACATCCATCGATGCTTATTTTTAGGATGTACTTGCGTTACATATGGTTTCCATAAGGGAGGCATGCTATTGAACCCCAGAGTTGGGGGATATATCTCCCTATATTCAATACCAATTCGCTACGATAATATTCATGCTCAATATTAGGAGTGTAGACTTTTACAAAGCTATGAGTCCAATTTAAGAAGTAAAAGAATTTCCTTTGCCTCCTCCACGCCATGCTTTGAAGAAGGAGGATCCCGGATTTATGCGAAGCTCTGGGACATCTGGAAAAGGAGGATATTCGGATGCCCATCCCTCAGAATTATTTGGGAACCTCACAAGGGGAACACAAATCTCGTGTTCCCCCGATCCCGGTTAAACCCACAAAGAAACCAAAGAAAGTCAGGTTCCATTTTCTTCAGAAACTGTTTCCCTTTAAATAGTTACGATGGGCTATAATTGTGACTAGCCCATCAAGTATGTCATTTAAATCTATAACTTAATTTTAAAATCGATATTTTTTGCAATTAAGCAGACATACTTCAAGATTTCCTAAAAAGGGAGATAACGCTCTCGAATGAGCAACCTGGTTTAGGTTCGGATGTGAGAATGGATTGGGATATGAGCACGTCGCCTTCCACACTTACGATGTTGACATGTTCATGTGTTTAAAATCGATTTTAAGATCTTTTAAAAGTTATTATGAGGGCTTTCAAAAAGCGTGCAGTATCTTTTCAGTTTCTTAGAACTTACTTTAAGATGGAGATAGGTTTTAAATTAACATTCAGTTAGGTAATTTAAGCATGATAAAATATTATTTATTGTATATTTTGCATATATTATATTTAAGCTTAGACTATAGACTGCTGATGCCATATGTTGAATATGCGTAATTGTGTGTCTAATTTTCCTCCAATTTGAAGAGTGTCTTTGGTGTATTTTAACCTGTAATTTTGCCCTATAACAGTCAATTTACCTTCCTCACTAGTTTCTAAATTAAAAAACGTCAATAAATTAATATTATACAAAATATTGATGGCACTATATTAAACAAACTTTAATCGCAGTTTTTACATTTTTAATTTTTATGTATTTTTTAAATGATATTTATTTTAAAATGCTGTTTTTGATATCTACCCACTTTAATATTTTTTTATTTACCTTTTTAAAATTATTTAATTTGCGAAAATTACTAATTTCTATATGCTCACAACGTTACAATCCTCGTTTTAAAATGGTGGAAAAAAGGGTACACATTTTGTGGTTGATGAGCAGTCTATTTAGTCTATGTATTTAAGATAGTTCGCTTGTGTATATACCATTTTCCCTGGATCCCAACCAAATTTATGATGGGAATTCACAGCCATCAATGTTTTTGCTAAATCTAATAGCTCCGCATAATTAATTTCCTCCGTTGAGAAAATGAAAGAAAATTGTATTAGTTTTTGCAAATTTAATTTTAGTTATGGCTATTCGGGATCCAAAGTTAGTCAATTCCATAAACAAATATTTAATTTCATCACCGCTAATTGTCTTACCTTTAATAAAAGCTTGCAATTGAGATTTTCTATTCTATATAATGTCGATCTTCAATGCTGGCCCGGATCCATGGAATGATGGTTTATACACAAGCGGAGTCCTTTCTATATATTTGAAATGTATCCTTTTACCAAATTTTACTAAGACACGACATTGAAATATATTTTTTATAGATTATTTTGCTGCATCTTTTTAAATCACTTTAATACTGGTCTCTTAAATGGAATTTTAATTAATAGTAATAAATTTATTGGTGATATATTTAGAACCCAATCCATTGGTACACCCTAACAAAGACCAAGCTGGCCATCCGAGCACATCATCACCCTCAAAAGGGAGGCGCATCTCTGTTTATTAGTTTACAAATTATGTCTGAGATTTAAATAACTATATTTGATGGGCAATACATGATTCTGGCCTGTAGTAATTAATAAGTGAGGCGAAACATTTTTTGAAAAATAAAACTTTGCTTTATGTTTCTTTTTTTGGTTTAGCCTGGGTCGAGGACCACAGAATATATGTTCCCTTTGTGAGTTCCTGACTCACGAGTTGGACCCATCTAGTGGTGGGAAGAAATTAGGCGTAGGTCACGCCCAGGTCAACCTTAGGCTAGGTTAGAGGTTCCTTGAAAACCTCTAAGGTCTTTAAAGCGCTAAAATCTGCCTCATGGTTAGAAGTCAAAATTAACCTAAAAACCTCGAGGTCAATTACATAGGCTACATAGACTGCTCATCACGGTATAAAATGTGTGTGTTTTTTTCCGCCATTTTGATGAACAATACCGTCCTATATCACATAATGGCGTTTTGCGCTCTGCCGTTTTTTTCGAACAGGGGAGGTAAAGAAAAAAGGTTTTGATTCCATAAATAAGTAAGATATTACTTAAGATATGATATTTTTAAAAAATTTATTATTGACACATTTCATAAAAATTAAAAATGTAAAAACTGTAATGTTATTAAAATTTTTTAAAAATATCATATATTTAGTAATATCTTACTTATTTATGGAATCAAAACCTTTTTTCTTTACCTCCCCTGTTCGAAAAATACGGCAGAGCGCAAACCGCCATTATGTGATATAGGACGGTATTGTTCATCAAAATGGCTGCAAATTTCACACACAATTTGCCATATGGAATATATGACATGAGCAGTCTATGTAGTCTATGGTCAATTAGAAGCTTATAGCTTAGGTCAGAGCGCAAAATTGACCTAAACGCTTAGGTAATAAATATTGACCTAGCCTAAAGCTTTAGGTTAATTTAATTCATCTAAGGTCAATATTTTTTTATATACTGTAAAATTTCAACTTAACTACGGTCTTTTAGCACTTTGTCTGCTTAATTTTGATCATATTTAATATATAATCGAAATTTTAATATTTATTCCAATTAAAATTAAGTAAAATTTAACTAAAAATATAATATAATTTTAATTTATTTTAATTCTTTAATTCTTAAGAAAAAAATTGTGATTTGGGTTCTTAATACACACCTACCCCTATCGAGTGTTTTATTTTTAATTGCCACCATTTTGTGACATATTCTTTTTGTGTGCAATGTAGCGTGACTGCGAGTGGTTGTATTTCACAACAAATTTTTTGCTAAATATTTTATTCAGTATTTTTAGCGTCGTTGCTAAGTATTTTATTCATTTGCTAAGCATTTAATTCGTTTGCTAAGTTTTTAAATTAATTGTAAGTTTTTTATTCAAATGCTAAGTATTTTATTCATTTGCTAATTATTTAAATGAATTTTGCTAAGCATTTTTTGTTTTGCTAAGTTTTTTAATTAAAATGCTAAGTATTTTTTTTAATTTTAAGCTAGAAATTTTAAAATGCTGAGTATTAAAAAAGTTAATAATGCTTTAAAGCTAAAAAAGGGCAAAGTTTTAATGGTAAGATTTTTGAAAATGTTTAATTTTTTATTTATTAACCTAGCATATATTTGAATACTAGCAATACATTAAAATACTTAGCAAATAAATAAAAAACTTAGCAAAATAATAAAATGCTAAGCAAAATTTATTTAAATACTTAACAAATGAATAAAATACTTAGCATTTGAATATAAAACTTAAAATTAATTTAAAAACTTAGCAAACGAATTAAATACTTAGCAAATGAATAAAAAATTTAGCTCCGACGCTAAAAATACTTAGCAATTTGAATAAAAAACTTAGCAAATAATTTGTTGGGAAATAGAACCACTATCAGTCACGCTACATTGCACACAAAAGGAGTATGTTACAAAATGGTGGCAATTAAAAATAAAACATTCGATAGAGGTAGGTATGTATTAAAAACAAATCGCAATTTTTTTATTATAAATTAAAGAATTAAAATAAATTCAAATTATATTATATTTTTAGTTGTATTTGCCTTAATTTTAATTGGAATAAATATTAAAATTTCGATTAAATATTATATATGATCAAGATTAACAGACAAAGTGCTAAAAGACCGTAGTTAAGTTAAAATTTTAGGGTATATAAAAAAACAAAATTGACCTTAGGTGAATTAAATTAACCTAAAGCTTTAGGTTAGGCTAGGTCAATATTTATTAACCTAAGCGTTTAGGTTAATTTTGCGCTCTGACCTAAGCTAAAAGCTTCTAATTTACCTCGAGGTTTTTAGGTTAATTTTGACCTCTAACCTTGAGGCAAATTTAAGCGTTTCTAAAGACCTCAAGGTTTTTTGAAAAGCCTAACCTAACCTATTAGGTTGCGTCGTCAAAACCTAAGGTTTTCCCATTACTAAAATTGTTGGGATAGGTCGGGGAGTACAAGACAAAGCTCCTGCTCATCAAAAGGCCCCATAGCTTCGTATATACTTTAAAATTCCATCTCCTCCAGAGGGCTCACAGCAAAGGGAGCAATCGAAATTCTCTTTTTTCAAAAGGCCTCATAGCTTCGTATAAGTCTTTAGGTCCCAGATAATGTACAGGAATTATATCGTAATGATAATGGTAGTGAATAGTAAGGTAAAAGATATGCCTAACTCTCGGGGCTCAATAGCTTCCACTCCTATAAGTACTTGTAGTTCAGGTAAATCCTCGAAATGATCATCGTTGTATGTATAGTTCCTATACTCACCACCACTTCTTACTGCGTCCTTAGCGCCGCTTTATCTTTAACAACACAATAAATTTTTAATGATTTAAGGCCATGATTCATTTAAAGTGATTAGCTCGTAACTTGTTATTAATAACGATTGTTAAGCTAATGACGTCAATGAAGTGTTCTTTAAAGGTTAGGTGCTAAGTGTATTTGTAAAGTATTTACATTATATACATAATATACTACATGTATATCTCATAATACAGCTATTTATGCCTTTAAATTTAGTTGTTTAATAGTTATTTCAAATTATAGAAATATCCTAATTTAGGCGCACCATGGGAGTAGCCAGGATTGGATTTAGAGGGGAGCAATAATGATTTAAGGAGAGGTAAAATGATAATTTTTAATAATCTTAGTCATTATTATATGAAATTTAGAAGAATTTTAGGATTTAGAGGGGGGCAGCCGCCCCTCCCTGCCACCCCCTGGCTACGCCTATGAGGCGCACACCTTTGTTTGATAGAATATAATGAAAAGGTAGGGTAGGATGTTAGGCCCAGTCAGTGTTGATTTTGCTATTAAACCAACTGTGTTAAGTATCTTTTTAAATTTAATAGGAAGTTTCTATCAAATAACAACTATATTATTTTTTAACCGTAATATACATAGTATAATTCATAAACGTTCTCGATATTAAGACTCTGTATGCCCAGAATTAATGCATAGGCGCAGTTGTAGGATCTATGGATTTTCATCAAAATCTAAAACATTATTTGTTCCGTGTTTTGTTATCTCCGTGACTTCCAAATGATACACCAAACATGTAGGCCTATCATCTAGGGCTAAATTATAAATATACTCACTCGTGCAATTTATTAGCTATTAAAAGAATTTATTTTTAGAATCTGCATAGGGGACGGGGACTAAATAGCCATAAAAAATCAAATCGCGTTTTAAAAAAAACTAAAATTTATTTTTTAAATTTTTTTGTTGGAACGTAATTTTAAGGTCTATTTTTACAATAAAAAAATTCGGATTGAAAGAATCAATAGTTTTCTTTCTCACAAATTAAATTTTAATAAAACAAAAATCCTAAAAATTTAAAAAAGGCCGGGGCAAGTCATAGCCCCTTTCGGGGGATAGATTATTCCTTACTTTTTCTCTTCCTATTGGTGTGTTCTAACTTAAATCAATAAAAAGATTGTTTTATTATAAAAAAAATATAGAGAATGCAAATGTAATATGGTTATATTTTACATAATACAAATATAAAAGTCTCAAGATGACAATCTGATTCCCAAATGGAAAAAATGTTTGAATTTATTCCAAATTACACTAAGATAAATTATTATTAAACAAAATTATTGTTTTTTAAATCTTGACATTTGTCTACGCAATCAAAAATGGCTAGCACTAGCCCCTCTCCGACTAGCCCCGATTCCTGTTTTTATAAACAATTAATAATTTAACATGTAATAATGCAAATACAAATTTATTCATCAGACGGTTTTTATATAAAAAATATCCTTTTATTTGACAGAACTTAAGTCCAAAATATACAGCCAAAAAATTTTTATGTACAAAAACAAAATTTTGTCAAGGCTACTAATAGCCCCAAAATAAATTTTATTTATTATTGACAAAAAAATTTTTAACTTATACCTTATGAAAAAATTCACATATGATTTAAATTTTAATTATATATCATTATTATCTTAAATAATAATTACAAAGATAATAATAACTTCGGGCTACGACTAGCCCCGGTCTCCCCTAATTTGTTTTACTTCATCAAAGTGCTTTAAGTATCTGTAAATTACCCTATTTTCCACTTTTGTCTTGCCTTCTAAATTTCAATCCGCTCATTTCTTTTTAACGCCTTTTATGTTAAGGTTATTATATGAATTTAATAGAGCATTTAATCTTACATCATATTTTTAAGGTCCAATTCTATCTAATTCTAGGTGTAAGCCGGAAAGAATAGGTTGCTATATTATCCATTTAACCCAAGTTTGTTATAATCTTGAGGATGGTGGACAAGAATTTCTGTTAAACAGATTCCCAAATAGTTTCCACATATCTGAATTCTCACAATTATTTTATTTGAATTTTATAAAATGTTTTACACGCATGCAATTTTTCGAGATAAAATTTAGGTAAAAAAGAACGTTTTATTTTAAAACCTAAGTAGGTTAATTACTTTGAATGGTTTCATACAACGTTTTTAAATATATTAATGAAACAATTATTAGAGAAGTCATACAAATGCGCTCGAAAACACAAATCATTTATGCCTATAGCCCTGTAGGGGTGGCCCTACCCTAGGCCCGAGAATATTTTGGGTTAGGCTGTGACAAATATTAACATTTAGGCTTTGGGTTAGAAGCTTGTTAGACTAAACTGACCCAAAGTAAAAAACGCGGATTCAAGCAAACCCTAGACAACAAACCACTTAAATTATTTTTTTAATAACTTAACTTTCTTTAAAAATTTTTACATTGATTTTGCTTTTCATTTTCTCAACTTTTTAAATATAAAAAGGTAGATTTTAAAAATAATGTAAATAAATAATTCAAACGATTATTCATTTTTAACCGTTAAATTAAATTTTTAATCCTAAATTTAAAATATTATACATAAAAAAATTGATAAATAAATTAGCGAAATCCATTAGATTTTTATCATAATCATCATATTCATTCCTATTTTAAATCTACAATAGTAATCAATTTCATAAGTATTAATAAAGTAAAATATATTTGAATTGTAAAACAAAATCTCGGACCAACAATTAAAAAAGGATTTCAGGCTCGGTCAATAAAAAAAATGACAGCGGACTTGGACCAGGTTCTAGTCGATGAACAGTTTTGCGGTACTCATATGAGCCAACTAAACGACACCATTTTTTTAGTGTTTCAAATTTTTGTAAAATATGCATTCCTATTTTTATATGGCCTAAATGTATCCATCAATCGTCACAATTGCTAGAAATATAAGCAATGGATGAGGAAATGGTATTCTTATTTTTAAATGCTATTTCTATTTTTCGAACACTACCAATGACGGCTTCTTGTCCGCATGCAAAAAGTGTATATTGTTGTTAGGAAGAAATCACCTGTGATAACCACTAAAAAATTGTGACGGTTTTCAATAAAAATCTTCAATATAAAGGTAGGGTGTCCTCCTTATACGACGTGCATACATCTAGCCCGTGCAATGCGACAATGCATTAAGGCAAGGGGGTAGCCAGGGGGGGGGGGGCAGGGAGGGGCAGCTGCCCCCCTCTTAATCCATTTTTTTTTTGAAATTTGTTAGAATTATGGCTAAAATTTTTAATGGTCCTTTTCCCCTCCCCAAACCATTATTGCCCCCCTTTAATTCCAATGCTAGCTCAAAGACGATTAAGAAATTGAATTTTAAATAGGTAGCGAATAGCAGGCTGGAATATGAATAAGTTGAAGGGAAAAGGCTTTGAGATTATATTAAGTGAAAAAAGAAAGGTACACATCACCTACGTAAGAGAGACGGAGCCAAAATTGTTACTTTCTATCGTACAGTGGGTCACCCTATCGTAGAATCGGGGTCGGAATCGTGCTTTACATATGGTTAATGTACAGTGTCTAACGATGATCAAACAGGTTGATATGGGTGAAGGTTGCAGATCAAGGAGACCTTCTAACAGTTCTGTGTGCATATGATAGGCATATTGAATGTATAGAAACCTAAAGGGCATTTTTTAGGAAATGATATAGAATACAACCGGAGGAGAAGTTTATTATTTGGTCAGACTTTAACGGCTTCATGGAAAAGGACAATATGAACAGGCATAGGCATAACCTAAAAAAGAAAGGGATGGAAGTGGAACTTTACAACATATCAATAGATTACACGTATTTTCAAAAGCGACATCATATTGGGACTTATAGAAGTACGGTGAATGGATAAGGATTGCACGATAGTATCTGGTGATAACCCGCCAAAAAACATGGCTCACTGTCAGTAGTAGATAAAAATTGTTTGAAGGAAGTAAGATATTTCTACTTCGAATTAAATAAAATGCTAAAGGAAACGCTACAGGCCTTACATCAAAACATTCACACTATTGGATATCATCAAGTTGGGGCAAACGATTAATAAATTACGATGACTCCGAGTAAAGAAAAGGCAATACAGATTCTAAATGCCAGGTCGTTGAATGGCATTATTACAACCCTTTAAGCGCCCTTTCCACTATTGGATCAGCCTTTAATGATTAAACCCATAAACATTCGTACTCAAGATATTGATTTTATTAGTTAACGGTAATTTGTTTTTTTGTTACACCTCTTTATTTAAATTTATTCGCGTCTTTGTGAACTCCTTCCCCTTATCAAAATTCGTCCCACTATGTCTGGAAAAAGAAGTCGCTGTTTACTAACACATCTCTCTCTCCCTTTCTCCATCTCTTCCACTCCCGCCCCCTTATCTATCCAAGCACACCTGAAGGGGGCGGGAGTGGAAGAGAAAGAGAGGAGAGTAGGTAAAGGGAGAGATATATGTGTTAGTAAACAGCGCGTATGTAGTATGAACTCGAACTCCTTTTTCCAGACATAGTGTGACGAAGTTTGATAAGGAGAAGGAGTTTACGCAAACGCGTATGAATTTGAGTACAAGGGTGATATGAAAAAAATAAAAGAATGGACCTATAGGTGAAACTTTAATCTACATGAATATATTACTATTTTGCGTTAAATATTAAAAATGCCGTGGCAATATAGCCTCAAAAAGGCGTAAAAAGAACATTTTTGGCACTTTCAACCTCGTATATCTAAAAAACTGGTAATCGTAGAAAAAAACTAAAAACATATTATTTTTTAGCGCAAAATTCTCTATCAGAATTATTGGTCGGATTGCGGGATATTTTTTTTGTAGACCTGTGTAATTAGGCTTTCTTCCTGTCCTATTCCTTGTATTTCCTTTTCCAATGAATCGAAGAATATGTCTTTCTCTGATTCCGAACACCCAATTTGGGGAGCATGCGCGCACATAACGGTTAGGAGGCCCCCTTGATTTGCAATTTTCACCCACATTAGCCTGCCTGAACAACGCTTGACTTCCACCACCTTGTGTTTGAACGCGCTTAGAACGATACCGACCCCGTTTCTACGATTTGGTGACCTACTGTAGAAAAGCTTGTATCCTTCTCCTAATTCCCGAGCTTTCGTTCCGTTTCACCTCGTCAGGCAGGCGATGTGTACCTTTCTTCTTTTTAGCATTTGTGCCACCTCGATGCTCTTCCCCGTCAACTTTCCCACATTCCAGCACTTTATTCGCATTCTTTCAACAACTATTTTCCTTAGCCGCCTTCGCTGTGAGTTGGCAGTAACCCTAGTGTATTTTTCACATTGCACGGGCGGGGTATGCAGTGCGGGTCGTTTGTGGAGGACGCCCTAGACTTATAAATTATAGTAATAAAGTGTTTTTAAAACGTAATAAAAAAAATTGAACTAATTAGACATTTAAAGTTTAAAATATATATCATTGACTTTATTAATATAAACAATAAAAATACTGTGATGATGGGATGTAAAAACAATTTAGTGCCATCCGCATTTTATAAAATAATAATTTATTGACATTCTTTAATTTATTAGCTAAATTCACTTTTTTTGTTTTAACAATGGGATAACTGCATAAAGACGTGGGAGACAGTTAAATTCAAAATGGTTGATTAAATGGTACACATTTTACCATATGAATCATATCTGATGAGCAGTCTATGTAGTCTAGGAAAGCAGCAAACGAGACTAATTGCTAAAAGAAATTTATATATAAGGGTAATCAGTCGAGCAAAAATTATTAATGGATATTGGGCTCTGGCGTCGAAAAAATTAAAGTTAATCAGTGGTCATTAGCTAGTCTATTTGCGAATGCAAAATAAATGTCTTTTACAGAAGCATAAGTTTACTAAAAACCCATATATGTTTCCACAGAAATTATTGAAAACCTACAAATTGGACGGGACGGACGGACCGGCGGACATCCAAAAATGAGCCCATAAATGGTATTGAAATTAATAAAGTAGCTATTTAATCTTCGAAAGAATATTATAGTTCTAAATTTTTTTTTACCGTTAAAGTAAAACTTCTAATTCTAACATTCAATTATTACATAATGTATGTTTGATTTATTGGTATAAAGTAAAATAGATTTTCAATTCTTAACTCATAAATTTCATCAATAGGAATAGCAAATAATTTCATTTTCCATATCTTACATATAAAAATGAAACTATGTATATATGTGTGTAAATATGCCGCCACCAATTTTGGAAAACTACCAGACCGATTTGGCTCAAAATTTCACAGTTTATTCCTGACACTCCTGAGCATGTTTTAAGATTTGTTCGAGCCAAATCGGTCCAGTAGTTTTCGAGTATTCGTACGCTTTGCACTGTATACGGAAATAGAACAATAGAAGTAGAACATATAGACATCAAACTTTATTTTTACTTCAATAACCGCTTTACCATCATATGTGCCCTAAAATTCCAACATAATTTAATACACCCGGGTAAATGGCAAAACAACGTTTGCCGGGTTCATCTAGTGATAAATATATATAAATGTAAAATCGCCTAAAGTAGCGCTTTTCGAAAGATGTCGGGCCGAGCTATAGTCGAGCCAAAAAAACGAAAAGGATCTCGGATTTGGATGGGCCTCGGATATGTGGAAACATCCCCGGACTCTAGTCATGATTTAAATTATAAAAAATCTAATTTCTTAACAGCGTTTCAAAATGAGACTTGAACAAAAATTAAATAATTAAATATATCTAATTTTTATTGTTACTTTTTATGATTAATATTTTAAAATTGTGAGTCATGGAAAAATATACAATTTGTATGTCCTATGTAGATTAATAAAATTCTCTGCTCTTAGATGGCCATATGCCAGCCTTTAAATTTTGTTGAAGCAATTGTGTTTCAATATTTTCATTATGTTTGCTAAATCAAAGTTGTTAAAAACGATTTATGTAAATCCAAACTTCGCCATCCCATATCTTATTAATACAAATACCTACAATCAATATGTAAATCTACAATTTTTTACTAACTTGTTTTTAAATAAATAATGAATAATATAACATGGGCGTAGCCAGCATTGGAATTAGAGGGGGGGGGGCAATAATGATTTAGGGAGGGGCAAAATGATCTTTTTTGAAATTTTAGCCATATTTCAACAAATTTTGGGATTTAAGGCCCCCCCCTTGGCTACGCCCATGATAAAATATAACTACGTTTAGTTAAACCCTTATTTTTAAATACCACCTTGCAATAGCTATTGAACCTGCATGGGATTAGCCAGCATTGGAATTAGAGGGGGGCAATAATGGTTGAGGGAGGGACAATAATGATTTAGGGAGGAGCAAAATGAGCTTTTTTTGAAATTGTAGTCATAATTTTAATAAATTTCAACAAAATTTTTGATTTAGAGGGGGGCAGCCGCCCCTCCCTGCCCCCCCCCCTGGCTACGCCCATGTGAACCTGGTATATTATGCAAAATTTTGACACACATTTTCACTGGCTTCCATGCAAAAGTATGAGTACAAAAAGAGGAGAATGGAATAAAACAAATATTGCCACGGGTCGGGTAACTTTAGAATTAATATAGTTGATACTACTTTCAATTATTTTACATTGACATTTTTCGTATGATGATTAATATCATTTTCATATGCACCTTAGCAGGTATTATTAATACTTTTAGTTTCAAAAAATCATGCAGTTTATGTTAATATTTTAATAAGCTTTTTAATAATTAAATATCGTAAATATATTATTATTATTTTTATTATAATTTTCTCAAATTCAATTATAAAGCAAAGCTTGTTTTCACGACCCACAGAAAATTTAAAGCATGCCTGTCTTTACAATTATTTTCTTCGTTTTTAACATAGGTCGGAAGTGCAAATTTGGGCTAGTTTAATGTAATATTGTCTCTTAGCTTAATTCAGAAATTTGCCTTAAAAACTGTAGATTTTTTCACAGACAATTAGGAACATTTATCTTTAATTTTTGACATTATAAAGAGGGTAAATTAAAGCTCCTTTAAAGAAACAATCGATCTAAGGGTGTATTTAAGGGGGGAGGGCAGGGAGGAAATTTTAAAATTCGTTTCTATTTTATTAAATGAAGAATAAAATATCAATTTTTTGCCATCTTTAGCCAATGTATCGATCGATATATATAAATTTTATTTAACGTTTATTTTTTCGAAATACAAACAAAAAAGATGAAAATTTTATAATCTGGTAATTAATTTTGCAGTTTATAATAAAAATATCACATTTCATATATTTATATTTGTATATATGTATATAGAAATGTAAAAAATAAGGGAAATTTTAAGTTTTTTATTATCATAACATGTATATATGTTTCACTTTTTGTCATAGGTTTATAGCAATCTTAATCTTAAATTGAAACTCTTTAATTAATGGAAAGTATTAAAACATTGCATTTTAATCAATTGGTCTAAAAAATATTTTTATAGTTATTTTAGCTAAAAATTGTTATAAATGATAAGCCTTTATAAACAGTAAATACGTAAAGTGGATCTAATGTAAACAAAAATGAATTAGGAAGTGTATAAATCCACTTGAACATACTTTAGCCTACTGAACTACTTATACAATTTTCGGCATGGTATGTGAAGAAGACGAAAAGAAAGTTTAAATAACCTCAATATAAAAGAATCTTTTCTCTATATAAAACAAACTATGCTTCCAGCTAAATATTATTAAAAGCATAAATTAAGCTATCATATTAAACTTTCTCGAAACGTTCATTAGCAAGTGACCTAAAATACTTGTAAAGTACTTTTTATGCTGACATAAATCATCCTGCTTTATCGAGTTTTTAAAAATTTAAAAACAGTGGTTAGTTTTCTTTAATTTTTAAAGTGAAAATAAATTATAGGGAAAGTATTATTAATCTATACCCATCCCTAAACTATTAATTTTTGCATGCACCCCTTTAAA
Source organism: Gordius sp. MW1 (assembly GCA_964036665.1). NCBI lineage: Eukaryota > Metazoa > Nematomorpha > Gordioida > Gordea > Gordiidae > Gordius > Gordius sp. MW1. Next base: position 6,256,289 of record OZ038529.1, on the reverse strand, counting down.
GGCCGCAGTGAGATTTCATCAAAAATCCTTTTTAACATGATATCTATAATACAGGAATAGTTTATTTTGTTTAAAAGTCCAAGTTGTTAATTGGTTTCGTTAAAAATATAGAGTATCAAATTAATAGGCAAAGGCTTACAGTTTGTTGAAGATATAGCAGAGGATGAAAAATTTTTTCACAATAAACCTATTTTGAAAATATAATAGAAATTTTAGATTTAATGAGGCGACTGCCTCTCCTCGGCTACGTCCATGGTAGCATATCGATAAAAATGATTATTTGTAAACACAGTTGATTTATTTCAACCGAAATACTTTAATTCAACATGAATAATTGTTATTGATCTCAAAATGTATTTATTTATAGTTATATAAAACCCCAAATATTGTCTTAAATTTAGTTAAAAATTATTACATAATGCGGCCGTTTTTAATATTTTCATTATATTCAGCCTACGCCAGTGTTAGCCTTTGTTCCGAATTGAAATCGTTAGTTCCCTATGAAGAACAAGAGGACACTTTTGCAGGCCGGGTATTGGCTAGTGCTATAGATTATTGTCAACCCAATATCAATTGCTTGCCGCCCCGTAAATGCACGAGCATCGATAATGGACCATCCCTTTGCCAATGTCCACCTCCTCTACTCCTAGATCCTGCCACCAATGCATGCGGAGGTAAACTTATAAAGTTTAATAAAAATATTTTAAGAATAAGCGAGGTTATCTGACACCACAAATTAACTAATCTTTAAAAAATTTAAATTATATGATATATAGATAATGGTATCAAAGCCTTTTTCGGGCATAGTTTAAATTATAAAACTTAGAGAGCTTAGAGAGTTGAGATAAATCGCATCAAATCTAAATATAAGGTGTTATTTAAATTCTAAGTAAAAATTTACGTGATGCTATATTGCAAATGCTAAATATTTTATAAAGAAGCGATAAGTTTCTTATGCCAAGTATTTTAATTAAAATGCAAAGTATTGTAAAGGAAATGCTAAGTTTTTTAATGAAAACGCTAAGTTTTGTGAATAAAATGCTAGGTCCTTTTTAAAGTGGATGATTTTTAAAGAAAATGCTAAGTTTTTTTTAATGCAAAGTTTTTTAATGCAAAGTTTTATTGATGACCAAATTACAATTAATGATCTTTCTTAGTTAAAATGGCGCCTATTTTAATCAAATATTATGTGATAGGTTTTATTGAAAAAAAACAAATATTGATAGATTTTATTTAAAAAGTGCTAAGTATTTATGCTAAAAATTTTTATCAAAATGCTAAGTTTTTAAAAAATAAGTTTTTTTGATGTTAAGTTTATTGGTAACGAAAGAATATTGATCCTTTTAAGGTCAAAAAGCGGTACGCTTTTATTCTAATCAAAATGCTAAGTTTTATTAATAGCAAAATTACGAATATTATGATATTTTAAATATAATAAAAATTTTTACTTTTTAAAATTATAATAAAATTATTATTTATTTTCATCCACCATTTTTTGTAAAAAATTAGAACCACATTTAAAATAACATAAAAAATGTATTATTTTTGGGTGCATATATAGTGGAGACCAGTTGTAAAACATAAAAAATTGAAACGCGTTTTAAAAAGGATTATAAATTATTTTTTTATTTTTAAGGTCTATTCTTACTAGAGGAAAAATGTGAGAAAATAAGTAATAGGTTATTTATAAATTCAATTCGAAAAAAGGAAAAAATCCTAATAGTTTTTAAAGTGCCCTGGTGGTTATAGCCTCGGCCCGTCTGAAGGATATAATTCTCTTTATGTTTTTATTTTAAATTAATAAAAGATTGTTTTATTATGAAAAAACCATAGAGGATGCAAATGTGATGTGGTTATATTTTACATACGAATAAAAAATGGTCAAAATGACAACCTAACTTATGTACCCATAAAAACAAACTCTGCTACGAAAAACTCTTAATTAACTAAATAGGCACCATTTACGGCTTGGGGAACTTATATCCATGAATTTTTTTAAAGTCATCTTAATATGATCTAGGATAGCCAAACAATTAAGATATTTTGAAAAAATTGCATACTTACGGAAATAAACTATAGGATAAAACTTAAATAATTCCAAAATATGCAACCAAAAGTGCAATTTACATTTTGTGAAGGCTAATAACCGCCCCCAAAAAAACGTTTTTCCACCGTAAATTTATAGTTTTTTTCAAATAAAAATTATTTTACTTATAACTTATACCTTATGTAAATGTAATTTAAATTTTTATTTACGGTTATTATTTTTAAAATACTTTCAAAGTAAAAATAGCTTCGGTCTACTATTTATCAGTTTATGGCTTTACATTAATCCTGACTTATCACACACTTAGGGGGTTTCTTAATATATTAATTTGGAACATATATTTAAATACTTGCCAAATTTTTTTAAAAAATTTCGCAAACGAATCAAACACTTAGCATTGGATTTAAAATATTAAATAACAAACTCGGGCCTTCGGCCCTCGTGGGAAGGGGGGAAGGGAAGGGGGGAAGGGAAGGGGCAAGGGAAGGGGGGGAAGGAAAGGGGGGACGACTCATCTATACTTCGTATAAATGTATCAAATTTGCTATGCAATTTATGGGCGAGAAAAATGGGAAGGGGCGAGAATGCCTATAGGGGGGTATTAAATGCCTAATGATTAATTAATTATTTATACAAATTTTCCATTTATAGGCAAAATGTAATATAGGCAAAATGTAATAAAGGCAAGGGTTAGGGTTAGATTTAGTGTTTGCATCTAGTTGCGTATTACATTAGTTTTTATGGCCTTTAGTGATCATGGGTCTAACAAACATTATATTATAAAACATCACAATGTTAAGAATTTGCAGAATTGTTGGGAGAAATTTTTTGTTGAATTTAAACAATTTTTAATTAAAAAAATCAAAAATTTGGCGAATGGTCATTTTTTCTCTATTGGTCAGTACCAACAGATACTCTATAAGTCAATGATAGCTAAAAAACGGAAAAAAAATTTGATGCTCACTTTGGCCAGTGGTCATTTTTTTTCATTTGTCAGCAGCCAGCACACGGTAAAAATGGATATAAATTCATAAGATTAAAAAAAAAACGAAAAAAAAAATTTTAGAATCACTTTTTGGCCAATGGTCATTTTTTCCATTGGTCAGCAGCCAGGACACGGTAAAAGTGGATATAAATTCATAATAGTCAAAAAAAAACGAAAAACAAATTTTCGAATCACATTTTGGCCATTGGTCATTTTATTCCATTGGTTAGCAGCCAGCGGACGGCCAAAAAGTCATAATAGCAATGGTAGGAACAGGAACAATCATAATAGTAAAAAAAAAACGAAAAAAATAATTTCGATTCACATTTTGGCCAATGGTCATTTTTTCCATCGGTCAGGAGCCAGCGGACGGCCAAAAAGTCATAATAGCAATGGTAGTAACAGGAACAATCATAATAGTCAAAAAAACGAAAAAATAAACTCCAATTCACATTTTGGCCAATGTCATTTTTTTCATTGGTCAGCAGCCAACGGACGGCCAAAAAGTCTTATTATCAATGATAGTAACAAGAACAATCATAAGAGTCAAAAAAACTCCGGGATTCTAACCCAAAAACTAGTTATATTGCATAGCAATTAAAAGTAAACAACTTTTATTTATGTTTATTATATAACATTGGTCAGCAGCCAGCGGACGGCCAAAAAGTCATAATAGCAATGGTAGAAACAGGAACAATCATAATAGTCAAAAAAAACGAAAAAAATAATTTCGATTCACATTTTGGCCAATGGTCATTTTTTTCATTGGTCAGCAGCCAGCGGACGGCCAAAAATTCTTATAATCAATGATAGTAACAAGAACAATCATAAGAGTCAAAAAAAACTCCGGGATTCTAACTAAAAAACTAGTTAAATTGCATTGCAATTAAAAGTAAACAACTTTAATTTATGTTTATTATATAACTAGTTAAATTGCATAGCATTAAAAGTAAACAACTTTTATTTATGTTTATTATATAATAGATAATTTAACAAATCTTATATATAACACACCGAGGGAGATAGAGATGAGGGGTGGGGCACCTCTTATGCATTAATTTAAAAAATAACACAGCGAGGGAGATAGAGATGAGGGGTGGGGCACCTCTTTCTCATGCATTAATTTAAAAAATCGATAACCTAATATACCCAATGCAAATAGATAGGGAGGGTAACGGACGGACGGACAACGGACGGACAACCAAAAACGAGCCCATAAATTGCATGGCAATTAAGAAACAATAATAGAACAAGCGGACGGCCAAAAAGTCATATTATCAATGGTAATAACAGGAAAAATATATTAATTTAATTTAAAAAATAAAAAAAAAATTTGCCCTCTCCGGGAATCGAACCAGCAATTCAGAACGTTCGCCGGGGTTCGAACCCACATTAATAGAGGCATAGACTTTTGTAGGGGCACAGGGAGCCCATATCAGTAGAGGCATAGGCCCTTGTAGTGGAGGGCAGAGGGTAATTATAGCAATTAATATCAATGTTACCCAATTCAAAAACCATTAATTTAACATAGCAATTAAACCCCGACCCCGCCCGAAAGCGAGAGAGATAGAGATGAGGGGTGGGGCACCTCTTATGCATTAATTTTAAAAATAACATAGCGAGGGAGATAGAGATGAGGAGTGGGGCACCTCTTTCTCATGCATTAATTTAAAAAATCGATAACCTAATATACCCAATGCAAATAGATAGGGACGGACAGACAACGCACAATGGACAACCAAAAACGAGCCCATAAATTGCATAGCAATTAATAACCGAACATTCTCGATAGAATAACCTACAGGGCACGAATAGGAATATAAATTCAAAATTTAATGAAGACCGTAATACTGCAATATTGTAATATTTAATACCAGTTTAAGATAATTAATTGTAAAACCAAAACCATAAGTGTATCTGAATTGAAATGAAAGGCATACAAGAAAGTTTTATAACCCTTCTTTATGAAGGACGATAGCATCTAATGAAATACGATTGATTTAAAGTCATAACACAAATATTCTATTCATATCCGTAACTTTTTAGTCCCTTCATCCACGGTCCGCGTGGTGGTGTACCTAACAACCATACGTTTCAACAGCCAGCTCTACAATCCTCAATCTCCCAAATTTCACGCCTTACAAGCCCAATTTCTATCCACAATATGGCTTATCATTTTGGCGAACACTGACGCAGCAGGATTCGTCCTCAACGTCTATGTCATCCGTTTTACGCCTGGGAGTGTTGTGGTGCACGCCGACGTGGTTCTTAAGCGCGGCACCAACGCTACTGCTAATGATGTGCGGCGCTTATTTGAGCGAGGACTTAGAAATCCACCCCTTCATGCGCCTCTCAATTTTACCTCAGCTACGCTAAAAAGGGTAGAAGCTGAGGATCCATGCAGCGCTGATGGTATATCTCTGTGCCCTGAACCCAATACCCTTTGCGTCTCAAGCGCTCTGGAGTTTATAGAATGTCGATGCGCTAACGGATACACCGAGATCGTGGATCCACTTTCGGGACTTTTAACTTGTGCTCGTAAGCGTTTACATTGTTACTTTCCTTGTCCGTATTTATTTTTGCAACATATTATATCTTTTATTGCTCCTAATAAACTAGTATAATTAATTAACAATATTTTAAAACATTGGCAGATAAAAGGTCTCCCATCTATTTTAGTTTTAACTTTTAAGTTAAAATGACTAATTCCACGCAATGAATCAATTCAGACTCAGCTTTCTGATTTACTTTATAGCATTTATATCATAAATTCAAAAGTGTAAAATATATGAATCATTTTTAACAAACTTTTAATAAGTCATAAGAACAATAAAGAATTTATTCTAATATATATTTTTCAAATTAAAAATATTTTTAAATATAACATTTGATCTTTTCATCATACTATAGCAATCAATTTTATATATTTTAGTTGCGTGTCCTGCTGGATATTGCGCAAATAAAGGTCGATGCGAAATTGTAAACACACAAAAAAGTTGTTTGTGTCCAGATGGTTATATTGGTCAAAGATGTGAATATAGTATCGTAGATATTCTCGTGTCACTCATCACAACCTTGATACTATTTGCCGTGGCTGGATCTTTAATCTTTGTCACCCTTCATAGAAAAAAGTTTATTTTGCAGCAATTTATTTTTCTAAAACTAATATAAAAAAATATAAATGTTTAAAATAGTTGAAAACGAATGATTAATATAATTTTCAGTAGCTTTTTTATATAACTTAATATCAATTTAAACCATAAACTAATAATTATTTTAGGAAATTAGATGATTCAGTTAGTGTTCGAAGTGTAGAAAGCCAAAGAACTCAAATGTCATCCTAATTTTATACGCTTATCACCTATATATCATGTTACATTACATTATAATTTATACAAGATCCACATTCAATATGGAATATAATAAAACTGACATTGTCATTTGAAAAATTAAGGCTATCACAAATAATAATTAGTATATGTATTTCAAATAGTTAATTTCGAAACAAATGCAGTGGTGGGTGCTTAAATAAGATATCTATTATCTTATGGGGTGGAAAGACTAACATAAATTTGATTTTATAATCAACCGGAGCTTTTTTATTCAAAATATATTTTTTTATATTAAATATTAAATAGACACATGATAAATACCTTAAATATCAAAGGTTTTCTTTTTTATAACCTATTTTTCGACTGATTTTGACCATATTTAGCTTCAAGAGGCTATATACTAAGCGTTCGGAAAATGTTTGAGTGGTCTATACAAGTGGTACTACAATAGATGCGACGCTGCTGAATATTTATTTTTATAAACAAAATATATAATTAAATATCTTTTAAGCAAAATTGCAGAAGATGGATCTTGGTTAAGAATCAATTCGACTGGCCGCTAACATTTAACTCAATTAAAATCGATGGAAGAAAGGAGCACAAAGGCTTAAAGCAAATAAATTTAAGGTTAAAAAACTTCGATTGCCACTAAACAAGACTTTTGTGGAATTTACATTGAATCAGTTGAAGTATATTAGAAAAATGATATTCATCTCGTTGCCTGATTATACGATTTATTAATAATAATCAAATAAATCATGAGTCCGCAAGACCCATATATTATTCTTTAAGACACTATAAAAAAATTATTTTTTGTGCGAGTTTTATTTAAGTGACATAGATGACCTTTAAGATCATGTGGTATACGGCTAGGTCTCAGACTGAAGAGGTCTGTCACTCAAAAACGTTCTCGACGCCCGACACTTTATTGTACAGTCGAAACTTCTTAATCGCAAATCGGATTATCGCGAAAATCTTTTAATCGCGAAGCTAATCGCCATTTTGTTTTTTTAAACGATAATATTAACAAAACATCGTTTATTGACATATCGCTTAATAGTACAATATCGGATATTCACAAACATTTTCGTGTCCTTAAATCAAGCAATTAATATCGTTTTATTGCGAAGCGTAAGAAATGAATATTTAATATACGTACATATACTTTTATTTCCATCGTTTAATCGCGAAATATCGGTTAATCGCGATATTTTTTCAGGCCCAAGGTTTTGCAATTAAACGGTTTTGACTGTATTAGAGCTAGTTCCTATTATAATGATACTTTTCAATATATTAGCTTATCAACCGAGAGTCATGTGCGCGAATGAGCTCAGTTTTTCAACGTTCTACAATGTCACAAAATATTAATTGAATATATTGGCACTAATTACAATCATATGACCCTGTTTAACTAAAAGTATATAATATTTAGTCAGTTTCGCAATTATCCGTTATAAAGCAACAAGCTAGGCAAGTTGCCAAGGCACAAAAATAAAATGAAATTTGGGCTCGGGCGAGGTCTGAAAAAATAAACAACCAGCGACATTAGCTAGTGTTGCATTAGCTATTATGCGAAAGCAAAAAATTTTACTGAAGCCTATTTTCATACAAATTAAAAAAAAATTAAAAGTTGGACAGGACAGGACAGACAGGTAGAGACCTGCACGGGCGGCCCGAGGCCCGGGCCAGTCCGGGCCAAAGAGGCTTTAAAATTCATAGCCGGGCCGGGCCTAATTCATAAATTATAGGCCCGGCCCGGAATAATTTAGGAGTAAATAATTTAGAAGTTGTAGCCTAAATAGTCTTTTATTCTGGTTAAAACAATCATTACAAAAAATTAATTAATTTCAAGTTATTGGTTCATTCATTTTGCGCTTTTTCTAATATACAAACAATTGAGTATGGAACAAAAAAAAATCTAATCCGAATAGCTTAAAATATTCAGAAAGAATTTTATAAAGGAAAGGAAATTGACACCTACATAAAGTTATAGATCAACGAGAAAAAATAGAAATATTGGAATGGTGGAAAGCACACTTCTGGGAAATCTTTTCGAATCGAATCTAGAATCGAATCCGAATTCGAATCCTTAGGTCGGAATTTCGATCCGAATATTTAGCTGGTGAGATTCGAAAATCCTAATTAAATCTTTAAAAAGGGATTCGAAAAATTATTTATACTAATAGTTAATTTAAATATACAAGACGAAAATAATTAAGCTGTTATCAGCTTTCCGCAAATTAGTTAGTTTCCCCGATCACTAAATTTCAATTTTATAAGCATATACAAAATATAAAAATAGCACAGGTCAACTATTATTTAATGTTTATTATTATTTTTGTACTTATCCATTAAACTTTAACATAGATCATTAAACTTTAAATAAAATATTTTGATATGCATTAACCTTATATGCCGAGATTTTATTTATATACATAAACATTCTAGATATATAATAAAACAAGATAATAACCCGTTGTACGGGTACCGAAACTAAATAATAGATAAACTCTAATTTATGCGATATAGACAAAATTTTTAATTATACACTATTTTAATTTAAATAATTTTGATACTGAAAAATAAAAATAAGTTTTTGGTTTGGGACCATAATAAATCATCGAATTTGCAACCAGCAATCATCGTCTAAGTTTATTATATAACAAGCAAAGACTGACTAAAATATCGATATTTTATCCTTTTCGCTTTGAATATTTTTATATTCAATCTTTGCATTTTTATGAAAAATTCATTTATAGCGTATTTAGAAATTAAAAAACTTGAAAAATATTCGATAATTTGAATCTTAAAATTTTTTCGAATCGAATTCGAATCATTATTTTAATATTCGACGACTCGAATCGAATATTTTTTAAATAAAATTATCGAATCCGGATCAAATACTAAAATTATTCGATTTGATTTAAAATCCAGAGGCATGGTGGAAAGATCACAATGGTCAATTTCTAGCGCTTAGCTTCCTTGTTTTAAGATTATTTCGACACCTGCTTCATCTGCCTCGAGTGAGAGGTGCTTTTCGTCAGGGGGCGGATTTATGAAAACCGGAAAACAAATTTAAACGCGGAAATTTTTAATGCCTGTGTTTTTTTGCATCAAATAGTTCCATTATCGATTTATAATTATATTATGTGCGTTTTATTTAATTGAAAATTTTACCAAAATTGAGTTTGAGTAAATTCCTGCAATTATGAAATTTCCGGCCTGGCCCTGGCCTTGTTCTAAAAATGCTAAAATTCAGACCCGGGCCGGTCCTGATTTTATTCCATTTTAAATTCCGGGCTCGGGCCGGGCCTTAAAAAATCGATTTTGCAGGTCTCTACAGGCAGGACAACCAAAAGCGAGCCCATTAATTGAATAGCACTTGATAAGAGCGTTATTAATATGAGCGTTAAAAATATTTTAGAATTTTGATCCCGTTCTTAGGATAGCCCACGATACATTTTAAGAACATTCGGCATCGCTAAAATGCAATATATTTTATAGAATCATTTATAAGAGGATGGATTTTTATAAATGATATTTTAATTAAAAATTTTACATCAGTAACATCCTACAGTCCCAAAATTATTTACCCTAGGTTAATGTTTTGAAATGTGGCGTTTAAACGCAAATAAAGATTTAAATTAAATGCGACAAAATCTGCTAATATTCAAAAAAACATTAAATTTATTTAAAAATAAAATTTTTAATCTACGTTAGCACCGTTGTTCCTATGTTTAAATTGTATTTTTAATCAAGTTATTTTTTTAAAAATAGTGATCTCTACGTCTATTATAATTAACATTAAGATTCATATTATTGTTTAGTGTAGGAATAAAAGTCCTTGCTAGAGGGAGCCAGAAGGCTTAAGCCATTTGGGCTTTGAGGGTCAGGATTTTGGTTTTGGGGAGACCTCAACCTCAGTCCCTTCCCTACATTTTGATCTCTCTCCACCCTATTTTCAGCTACACCATTAGCAGGAACTAATATAAAATTGGTTATTTCATCTCCCCTCTCCCTCCCCAAGGAAAGGGGGCTAATATGCCCCCACCCGGTTAAAGGGGGGGGGGGCATATCACCGCCCTTTTTATGGGGAGGGAGAGGGGAGATAAAAGGAAGCAAAATAGGGGGATGGGCAAATCACCAAGGATGAGAAAGAGGGTAAAAAAAGAGGGGGGGGGGCAAAGCAACGGGACAAAAAGGGGGAGCAAAGTTCTTCATCTTTATATTATATATAATATGAACAAATATTTAAATTTACTAACTCGTAGCAAGCACTTCTATTAAATCTGCTATCTGGTCGAGTTTCTGCTTGGGCAATTAGCTTAATCTTAATGCTTGAACAGATTTTGCGGTTTCGACTCGCCACAGTAGCATTTTAATATGCTACTGTTCTGCCTAGTGCACCGAACAGCGAGAACTCATTGACTAACGCGCATATTAACAACTGAGTGTGCGTGCTCGAGCAAAGCACATAGTGAGCATTGCTCACGCGAGCCATTTAACAACTCTAGTTATGACTAAGTTTTAGGTTCGGTTTACGGGCACAATATTATGTGCTTCGCCTCTGACGTCTCAGATTAAGACAGGATTATTAAACTTTGAGAGGGTTTCCGCCATTTTTTGACATCTGTCATATTTTATTTCATAACATCTCCATACAATCGCTATTGTTACCCTCTTGTTAAGATTTGATTAGTAGTTGGTATTGTTTTATTCATTAACGTTTTTGTCATTACCCTCTCTACATTTATTATATCATGAAGTGTGCTTTATCAGTCCAAAATATAGAGTGCCATTTTTATCTATATTTCCTCAACTAACCCTACCATTTTTAAACAACGAATATTATTACAAAATACAAAGTGACTGCAACTAATTAGATTTTACTTATTCATTTTATTATGTTGCCCGTCAACTTGCCGAAAATCATCTAGCCGAATTCACCTTGGAACATTTTGTGATTGGTTGAATGGGGGACATTTTTGATTTTGGGGACATTTTTAACCTTGGGACATTAAATTCGGCGAGTTGATAGGGCGCCATTTATTACACCTTGTTAAATCCGCTTCTGTACATTAGACGATTGACCTGTTAGGCGACAACCAATTAGGGTTAGGGTTATATTAATTGTATAATGTAATATATATTATATTGTATTGTATTTAATCTGTTGTATAATATTTATTTTATTGTATTATAATTATGGTATTATATCATATTTATACTATATTATTTTAATTTTTAATTTGCATAATGATTATGTTGCAGTCACGTGTTCAATGATCGCGAACTGAAAAATCGCCTAATGAACCAGATTCGTTAAATCATATGACTAAGGTAGAGAAGATAAAACTGTTTTGTGAAAATGTTAAAATAAAGCATCCTAGCCACAGAATTGCTCTTGTTACAGTAATTTTTAATAACATTATTTAATTGTTATAAAAGTCAGGTGGCACAATTGTCCCTCTAGAAAAAAAAATGGTGAGGTTTATAGATAATTTTAGTAAAGGCAATAGGGGAGCATTATCAGTCGAGTATCCTTTTTTAATTAATTTACATGTTTTATCATTCTATTAACCTTAACATTTATATATATTTTTTGGAAAACAACTATTCTGTGATATTACTTTATCGTGAATGTGCAAAAGGGCCTTTTAAGTGTCACTTTGAGCAAAATATTTTAGATTATTTATGTGCTCATAAAGATGATAAAGAAGTTGTTGGTAATTTTATTTTTTTGTTTGATATTACCATGGTTTAGTTAAAGACATGTATAAGAACCAAATAAACAAGGAGCTCATAAAATATGAATTAGTAAAAAATGATGGGGCATTATTGTTAGAAATTGAATTTTTGCAAGTTACAGAATATTTGTTTTTGTTGGAAGAATGTTGCAAATTATTAAGAGAATTCCAGACAAAAGCTTTATTATATCTTACAGCTGCTGTTTCAGATTACTATATTCCAGAACCAAAATTAGTAAGTCTTGCTACTAGATGTTATGAAACTTGAATGTTTTGATAGCATCCTATCAATCATAAATGATTTGAAATTTTCTAATAATTATTGAATAAAGAATTCATAATTGCTAATATCTTTTAAAGGCTATAAATAAGATTTCAGGTGGGGGTGGATTAACCTTACACCTTGAACCTGTGCCTAAGATAGTCGGTAACATTAAAGCTGATTGGGCACCCTTGGCTTATTTAGTTTCCTTCAAATTAGAAACTGATGAAAACATACTCTTGGAGAAGGCACAAAAATCTTTACAGACATATGGACAAGATGTTGTTGTAGCTAACCTATTGAATACTCGTCAACATACAGTTCAAATGATCAGTTTAAATAAAAATGATAAGGGATTGCTTAATAGTGTTGATGTTAAAACTATTAAAGTGGATGAAGACTTTAAAAAAAGGAAATATCCAATTGAAAAATATATAGTGGAAGATGTGGTATCTCGTCATTCAAATTACCTTAATTTTATTGAAAAATGCTAATTTAACGCTCTAAATTTTATTTTCCTATTTTGACACCATCTTTATCACCACAAATCATGAATACTTGTAAGTTTTTTCAAAATTAATACTCAAACATTTTAATATTAATATTTTTGACAATTGTAACCACATTTATATACAAAATTTTTATTTCTGCACACAAATGCCTAAAATTTTGTTGACTAATATTGTATTTTGTTAAAAATAAAAAATTTACAACTATCAAACAATTTTCAACTAAAAAATTTTGCTTGGAACTTAACACATTTATGTGCTATTTTAATAATTACAAAAAAAATATAAATATAAATCAAGTCTAAAAGTGTCTAATATTTTATGTGCCTTGAGGTTTTAACAGCACCACGCAAGATCTTTTATTTTAACAAAAAAAGGTTTTTGTTTTGGTCAAAATCCAAAATACCGAGAAGTTATGATTCGAGGCCAGGTTATAATATTTTATAATTTTTTGGGGTATAATTAACTTGTAAATTAATTTTTTAAGTACCCTTAAATTAGTAATATCCATTTTAACCTTGCATTTTATATCATCAAAATTATTTTTTTTTATTTTGTGAACCATCTAAGTAATAGGGTCTAATATTTATAATTATTTACGTGGCATGTCCATTATATTATTATAAAGCATATTTGCTTTGCATCTACTTTGTTCCTTAAGTATACGTATATTTTTTAAATGTATGTTTTTTTTGCCGAGTGCATTAAAAACTGTGCATTAAAAACTCAGAAATAATGTTAAATAAGGCATGCTTATAATCAGAAGTACCTAATTATAAGATGATTTCTTAAACAAACATATTTTCATATAAAAATTTATTTTTGAGGCTAAAAATAAATATTTTGAATGAACAACTATTTTATTTGTAGGTTTATGTAATGAATATTTTATTTATGTTTGGAAATTCAAAATAAAAGATTTATCCTTTGCGGTAGGCAAATTGAATTGCTCGATTTACAAATGCCTATATATATAAAATTTAAAATTTCACAATATGATTTGAATGAGGAATGATATTTTATAATTCTAATTTATAATTTTTCGACCATTACCCAAGCCAAAAATTTAAGATTTAAATCATTTCATTTAACAGAGGCCTTCTCTATTTGTGAAATTTTAAGGACACCTTTGAAATGTATGCAACGCCTCAGTATATTTTTAATCATCAAAATGAATATTTCTTGCAAACATTTTGGCTCGAGGCAACTTTCTGCCAAAATTTTACATAGTGTGAGATAGAGGTAGAGTTATGCAAAGTTGATTTTATATGGCCCCAGCTCGATGTCATTTTTTTCTGATCCCGAAATCCTTTTATTTGGCCGTGTCCGAGCTTGGGCCATCATTTTTTAAATGCACATTTAATTTTACATTTAAAATTTATTTTATTAAATTTATAATAAATTTCATTGCTAGTAATTCTTAATTTGATACAAGGATAAGTAGTATGATGAATAAAGAATCAAAATTATCTTGCTACATTTAGTATGCTAAAATTGTTTTAACCTACAAATATAACGTTAAAACTATAATTTTTCAAAAACCATAGATTAATAAGCTTTGTTTGACTTATTTTTTAAAATTCTAATTGCTATTATATATGATATATAGAAACATTAGAAAATGATTTACAATTTGATCAAAAAATGTTTGAGTTTACTAATTATAATAACCAAACCATGTATCCTGTACAAATATATATATATTTGATAGTCAGATTCATGTAAAACATATTAATTTTTAAGTTTGCTTCGGGCTCGTTTCGGGCTGGAGGCCCAACTATTTTATTAATTTGTTGTCCGAGCCCGGCTCGAACCCTTTTGAGCCTGACTGAGTCGGGACAGGACTCTCGATTCAGCTACTTGAATGCCCCTAATTCTATTAAAACTTCTTTAATATCTGATATCAGGCGACCTTCATTGAAGCAAAATCATTTAGACGTTTAATTTAAGCAGTTTACAATTTTTTGCCTCTTAAGATCGGGGAAATAATGCACAGTAGTCTTGCAATTCTGAGCCAGGTCAAGTTGAAAGAGAATATCGTGTTGGATTTAGGTCTAAATTAGTATAAAGGCCTCAATGTGTTTGTTGACTCATTTATTAAAAACGTTTTCCATATGCTATCTACTAATATTTTCTAAATGCGTGTACAGGCTGATATTTACAAAATTACAAGCAAGTTGAGTTCAATTTAAACTTTTATTTGGCCGGGCCTAGGCTATGTATTCTCGATTCAGAGTGATAAATAACAAAACGTAAAACGCATTTCTTAAACGTTCCATTCCCGAGCGCAATCATCGCGTTCGTTAATTTGTGTGTTATTGTTTACATTTTTTTAAATTCGCCATTTTTGCTTGTTCTAATATATATGGTAACAACAACATTTTGTGGGAAAAGAAAGGTGTGATAAATAGATATATTAACTATTTTCCTAGATAAATAATTTTGAATTTTTAATCTTTTCAAACAAGATTTGTTCATTTATTCAACATTTTGTGGCAATAAAAAGGTATGATAAATTGATATATTAACTATTTTCCTAGATAAATAATTTTTAATTATTTTCTTAGATCAGTTGCAAAAGAGGTGGGAAAAATACATCAACCATTCAAATGTTCAACATATTTGTCTTATTTACTAAAACATCAATCAATAGTTGATTCACCATTGTTTCTTATTGTTTAAAAATAATAAACTGCAGCTGACATATTTGAGTGTTGTTTTTTTAGAGATTCAATAAATTTCCTAAAAGGTTTGCTGAATTTGGCTCAAATTTAAATAAACTGTATTTTTTAAGATAGCATGTTATAAAAAATTAGATTTGAAAATGCTTTTGACATTTTTATACGTGCATTTTATAAAAAATGAAATAGAAGATTGTTGGTAACTATCTTGAGTAACTTTTAGGTTATGACATCAGGTAAAAAATATTGAAAATGCTTTTGACATTTTTATATGTGCCTTTTATAAAAAATGAAATAGAAGATTGTTGGTAACTATCTTGAGTAACTTTTAGATTATAACATTTAAAAAATAAGTTTTGAAAATAGAATTAATAAATTGTTGGTAACCATATGCACAAAGCTTTTGCACTTTTAGAACATACAGGAATTCTAATACTACCAATTAACTCTTAAAATAAGAAAACAGCACTTATATTATGTGACTCTTAATGAAATATGTATAAATGTATTCAGATTTTTACAAACTAATATTTAAGGATTTGTCAGAATATGTATGCAAAATTGTAAATTGTTATACTAATGATTTCTAATGAAAATCATATTATAAATTTGATAAAATACTTAAATGGTCATTCTTATCAATATAAATTGCATAGCAATTAATAATTGTAACTCTCCCTGACTCACAAATAGTATTAATATGTTGAAACACTAACAACAATAATATAAGCAACAACACAAGGTTTATTGTATTACACGGATAACAAATAAGGTTTCCAACCTCATTAAAAAAACCTATTAGATATATGTTATAAATTCTTAAATACAATGGTTAATCAACTATTTATTGATGTTTTATTAAATGAGACAAATATGTTGAACATTTGAATGGTTGATGTATTTGAATCAACTATTGATTGATGTTTTAGTAAATGAGACAAATATGTTGAACCTTTGAATGGTTGATGTATTTTTCCCCCCTCTTTTGCAACTGATCTAAGAAAATAATTCAAAATTATTTATCTAGGAAAATAGTTAATATACCTATTTATCATACCTTTTTATTGCCACAAAATGTTAAATTAATGAACAAATCTTGTTTGAAAAGATTAAAAATTCAAAATTATTTATCTAGGAAAATAGTTAATATATCTATTTATCATACCTTTATATTGCCACAAAATGTTGTTGTTACCATATGGATTAGAACAAGCAAAAATGGCGAATTTAAAAAATTTGTAAACAATAACACACAAATTAACGAACGCGATGATTGCGCTCGGGAATGGAACGTTTAAGAAATGCGTTTTACATTTTGTTATTTATCACTCTGAATCGAGAATACATAGCCTAGGCCATTTGGCCGTGTCTACTGAACGGTATCATTTCAAAATGTCACAGTCCAAAATGCAACTAAGCCACAGGGACTTGGTTGAGGCAGCACAGAAAAAGTAGCTAAAACTCGTCACGATCATCATATTTCGTTACTCTCGTCACGAAAACCATATGAAAAACCATATGAAAATTGATATGGTGAAAGTGAATCTGGGCATCAGACTTATAAAATGGTGAAATTATAATATGTAATTATACTTAATAAAAGGATACTATAATTATTAATTAAAACAAAATAAGGTATATCAAAATGTATAATACTATTTTATAAATAAATACATATTATCAAATAAATCACTAAATCAATTTTATTATAGATTTCTAAATAAATCATGTATACAATATTTATTAAAATTCAGTGTACAATATGTATTATATATAATTAGAGAGTAATATGTAAATGAACATTTTGTTCTTCGTATTTCATGTAAGAACTCATGTGTTTCAAATATGTTGTAATTATTAATTAAAACAAAATAAGGTATATCAAAATGTATAATACTATTTTATAAATAAATACATATTATCAAATAAATCACTAAATCAATTTTATTATAGATTCTAAATAAATCATGTATACAATATTTATTAAAATTCAGTGTACAATATGTATTATATATAATTAGAGAGTAATATGTAAATGAACATTTTGTTCTCCGTATTTCATGTAAGAACTCATGTGTTTCAAATATGTTGATGCATCTATTTCATGATTTCTGTAATGATCTTGCAAATTTTTGATGCAAGTTTCCTTTTGTATTTCTATCTTCGATTTAAGATTGATCATTTTCCCTTGATTTATCTTTTTGATGTTTGAGTCACTTTCTCGTTGTATTGCTTTAATGTGATCTATGAACTCGTAGATGTTAGGGTGGGATTGTTTTATCATGTGTTTTAATTTGTTGTGGAATCCTTCTATATGATTATTGGTTCTTGGCAGACAATTCTCTTCATATCTTCTTCACATTTTGTATTTAAATTGGGCATCTTCTCCTACCCATGATTAATTTATAACATTTTGTAAAAATAAATACTCTGCTGCTTGTTGGGGTTTGCTTGATCTATAGATGTAATATCACTACAATCATTTTTTGAGCTGGAACCTGAATGATTAATAAGATCTTTTGATTTACAAAGGTTACTTGAGGAAGGCAATGCTGAAGATACATCACAAGTATGCTCTTTAGTTATATCAAAATTCTCTTGTTGAAGAATCCCTTTCCCATTACATTTAGTTTTTCGACACCTATAATATATTTGTTGGTTTTTTCCTATCTTTGCTTTGGTATAGGAGTATCGGCCATAAGTCAACGCCTGACCATTTCTTGCTGACTTCGTAAATTCTAAAAAATATGTACAGCTTATATAATTACACTTACTTAATTTATCTTTCGCTAGAAAATTTCTAAATTCTTGCACAAATGCCATGTAACAATATGCAAACGATAAGCTAGGTAATCGATAAAATACGAACCTAATTTTATGCTGCTTTTTTGTGACGATTGTGCTGCCTCAACCATGATCCAAGCCACATCGTGAGATTCGCGAATCTCACGATCGTGAGATTCGCAATTACTCATTGCGCAAGCGCATAATTTCCATTGGGTAGTGTTTTAGGTCAGCGTTTTAGGTTAGGGGTTGGGTTAGGTTTAGATGCACATCAAATTCCCTCCCCATTTGAGATTTAATTTTTCGTGATATTCGTGTGACATTTTGGACTGTGACATTTTGAACCCAAGACCTACTGAACACCGTTATGGTAGTTATAAGCACACATGAAAAATGGGCAAAAGGGTAAAAATTTATAGAGGCTAAGACATGTTATTTAAATGAATAATTCCAAGATCTATATAAACTTTTAGTTAAGATCGACAACATTTTATGAGAGTATCTGTTATACATACGCTATTTTTCTGCTAATTAATAACTATCACTCTAAGTTTAACAACATTTTAGTGTTTTTATATAAAACCTGGCTTATCTTTATTAATATTGTGAATCAGACATGGGGGCTCTTTTATTATATAATTGTTAAAGTCGCTGACTAGGAATCATTTTTTCCTTAATTCCATTCTGTAATCTGGCAAATAACTATAAAAGAGAATCTTGCGTTGATTCTTTTTCCTGATTTATATATAAATGAGGTTAAGGTGCAAAACATGAATTTTACATTTTTGAAGGTGAGTTTTCCCTCCGTTTTAAATTAAATTAATAGTAAGGTATATGATCTTATAGACAATTTAATCAGTAGGACTATAATATTAAACTTCTATTTTTAAATATAGGCGTTAACCTGCGGGTCATTTTTAAAAGGTCGGCCCGCACGTACCCGTTTTCAAAACTTCAAGTCCCGTCCGAGCCCGCCCTAAATTTTTTTTTCAACACTTCAGGCCCGTCCGAGCCCGTCCGTAAATTTTTTAGGCCCGTTCATACCCGTTTAGAAAAACGTCCGCTGCCCGTTCAATTTTTTTTAAAGAAGTCCGCGCCCGGCCCAATTTGAAAAAGTTTTGCGTTGTTTTATTTTATTTTTGACATATTCATAAAAACATCAATAATCATCATGTAAAAATAATAAATCATCAATTATTTCCGCAGTTAATACACCTAAAATCTCAATATATACTTTAAATCACTATGAAAAATTACAGGAGAATATTCCACTTTCAGCAATTTACTTTTATTTGATTAATTTAAGTTAATACACCTAAGTAGTTAGAATTCAATATTACCAATAAATTATAATACTTTAATAAAATTGCATGAGCGTATTTAAAAGCAGTTTACATAATTTGGCTATTTATATCAATTAAGACACTTAAGTTTTAGATTAGAACAAAAATATTTTTTAAATTATATGGCCTTAATAATAATAATTATACCAGTAAAATTTGTGATAAAATTAAACTTAAATATTTTAGTGCATTGTATATAAGTAATTGAAAAAAAATATACGAAGCTATAATCTTATATGTAAACGAAAATTTATAGCAAATAGAATAAAAATGTTTTATAATCGAATTTAACGCTTGAAAAAGGAATAAATGCTACATGATATAGAAAAATAAGAGATTAAAAAAATTAAGCAATAAATAATCTATATATTTAATAAAAATTATATGTTTATATAATTGTCTGACTTTTAAAGACCTTTGTTATTCCATAACCGTTTACATAATCTCTGGCCCGTTTATAAAACGGTAGTATATTACAAGATATATCATATTTTTAAACAATTTTAGGTTTGCCAGTGATAATTTTCCAAGCCATGTAAGCCTAATTATCCTTTTTGATTGTTTTATTCAAATTATAATTGAATTTCTAATACATTTGGCAAGAAAATGCTGCTTTTTATTTTTATTATAAAAGAGGCAGTCATATTTTTATTGTAATTTTATAATTCATAGTTGACCTTATTTGAGAGGGTACATTATGTATTACTTTACTTTATCATTAATTCCCAACTAACAAATTGAGTATTGATACAATATTTATGTATTGTGACAAATGATCTATTAGATTAATTTTAATATCATTACAGGTTTTACATTTTTAATTTTTATGAAATGTGTCAATAATATCTATTTTAAAATACTGTTGTTGATATCTAACTAGTTCATTATGTTTCTGTAAAGGATAACTGACGATCAGGCGCGTAGCCAGGATTTTCTCAAGGGGGGGGGGGAAAGTTTCAAAAATTTTAAGAACTTCATCGGGAGTAGGAGCTAACTCCCGATGAATTGTCAATAAAGCCAATCCATTTATTCTTACATGGTATTTCTAATGTCAGTTGTTAGCCTCCTCAGCGTTGAGAAGCTATAAAATTTTTTTGTAATCTTTGTCAAGGGGGGGGGGGAATTTCCCTTTACCCCCCCCCCTTATTTACGCCACGACGATGTGTATTGTACGCTAAAGTTCTATGTTGCCTGTAAATTATAATGGAGACACCACGTGATTATTATATTTTTGTGTTATTTTCTCTCACGTTTTTCTTGTTATCGTATGTTCGATCGCGTTTATTCTTTTCTCGCGTGTGTTAATTGTTAACGTAGGAATATCCCATTTGATGTCGAATATTTAATAATCGTATCATTGGCGTCGTGAGTAGGATTTTTTCGATGATGAAATCCTTGATTTTCCCTTTTGCCTTGCCAACCTGGGTTTCTCGTGTGCGTAATTGATCTATCCATTGACAGACTTTGGGGTAATCTGCCCCTTCTAAAACTAAACCCAATTTGCTTCGCCGTTTTATTAATTGATCTGGTTTGGCCACCAGTTTCTGAGTTAAAAGCCAGGGATATTTTTCTGGAAGAGTTGATAAATTATTATCTGGTCCCACTGATGCAAATAATACATCTTGAGGATTCGTGGAGGCATTATTGTTAATCCCCATAAATTTTTCAATCAATTCCTTCCCCTTGACTTCATATATTGGTTTTGATGCCATTTACTTTATATGAATGGTTTCTTTTTTATTGGAATATGATAAATGTGGTGAAATAAGACGCAAAGTTACTATAAAACAAAATAATGCAGTTAAGCCGGAAGATCTTACAAAAATCAGACAATTAACGTGTGATATTTGCTCCTGACCATCTGGCTTTAAAGGGAAAAAAGTACACAGTGGACACATTAAAATTAGTGAGAAATAATAAAAGGATGATTTAAAAAAACCATAGACTAATAAAACCATAGACTGCCGGACAGCTGATTTTTACTATTTAAATCAGTCAGACACAAAAATAGCTGCCATTTTGTAGGAAAAACTCAATAACAGGTATATTTATACTTCTCCAGGATAAAATATTGAAGAAAATAAATAAGACTAATAGCTTATTCATAAATTTAAAAAAAATAAGTAGATTAGAACAATACATTTTGCTGAATTCTATTGTGTGGTTACAATTTCCCATAATATGGCGGTTGCTATATTTACTGTGAAATTATCAGCTGTTCGGCAGTCTATGGTTTTATTAGTCTATGAAAAAAACTAATAATTGATTTTTGGAACAGAGCGAGAAAAGCGACGAGTCGTTACGGCATCTCAAAGAATGGATAAAGGGGACGCAAAATGGCACAGTAGTCGCGGTTACTATGCGCCTCTACGAAAGGTACCTGCCGAAGTTACACGAGTCCAATGATATTTTCTACGAGGGACGACGGTCCTCATTCCAGCCAGATTTAAGGTACGCGGTGCTACAACGATTACACAAGGGCCACGTGGGCGTTAAGCGAATGCAGCAAGTGGCAGCTAAATACGTATGGTGGCTAACACTGATTCAGGATATCGAAGACTTAGCGAAAAGTTGCAGGGCATGCAACCACACGGCCGCAGCACCAAAAAGGGCGCCGTTGGTCAAAGGTGAACAAAACTTTAGGCCTTGGATCCAGGTACACGTGGATTTGTTTGGGCCGGTGCGGCAAGTCGTATTTTGTCTTGGTGGATAATGGAACAAAATGGTTGGAGGTTTTCAAAGTAGAAGTTACGTCAACCTCAACCATAATCACAAAGCTGGCGAAGATGTTCGCCAGGTTCGGTAGCCCACCATTCCTTACATCGGATAACCGTCCGCAGTTTAGAAGCCAGGAGATTCGAGGATTTTGTAGGCGTAGGGGGATAAAACAAGGTTGGTCAGCACCTTATCACCCCGCGTCAAATGGATTGGCGGAAAGGTACGTGCGGAGTAAAAAAGGCGGTGATGTGCAACAATTCCGAAATTGGTTTAAGCTTATTCCTGGAAAATTGCAGGGCGACTATCCACCCAGCGACTGGGATAACTCCTGAAGAAGGAATATTAAGGCGGAAAATTAGAACCGAGTGGGAGTTGTTACGGGAAAACGAGCCTCAACATTGGACGGAGAGGAAAAAGTCGCGCACGTTCGGCGTAGGAGACAAGGTGTGGGTGCGTATGTTTTTGGGGCCCAGCAAATGGGTAGAGGGATCTATAACAGCCAAGTTTGGTTGTCGCTCCTACATAGTTAGGACCCTAGGGAAAATCATCATCGGTAATTTGGATCAGTTGAGACCAAGGAGAATATTGGACTGGAGAATGGTTGGACATGAAAATGGATGGCCGAACCGGGATATGCTCGCGCGATCTAGTCCCATTGCAAATGAGCCAATAGATGCAAGCCCCTTGCCAACGGCGTCCAGTCAAGGTTCCCTGCCAATGATTCCCAATGGCAATGCCTCTACAGAAGCGGGTGAACACAATGCCCTTCCCATGGACCTGGAGCTTAACAAGCCCCCGCCCGAGGTTAGATACCTGCCCCGGATACGACAGGCCCCAAGCTACCTGAAATATTATCTTTGTGAAAAGGGGGGAAGTGTAGAGGATAACTAAGGATGTGTATTGTACGCTAAAGTTCTATGTTGCCTGTGGAGTAAAAAGGAGACACCACGTGTTTATTATATTTTTGTGTTCTTTCCTCTGGCGTTTTTCTTGTTATCCCCCTCCTCTCCCCCGGGTGAGAAAGAGAGCAAAAAATAACACACCCCCCCCCCTGGTGAGAAAGAGGGTAAAAAATAAAGGAGGTGAAAAGGGGGGGGGCAAATCACCCTCCCCCCTTCCCCCCGGGTGAGAAAGAGGGCAAAAAATAACACCTCCTGGTGAGAAAGAGGGTAAAAATAAAAGGGGTGAAAAAGAAGGGGGGGGGCCCCGAGTGAGAAAGAGGGCAAAAAGAAAGGGAGGGTGCCCGGATGAGAAAGAGGCTAAAAATTAAGGGAAGGGGTGAAAAAAGGGGGAAGGCAAATCACCCCCCCCCCTCCTCCCCCTGGTGAGAAAGAGGGTAAAATATAACGGGGGTGAAAAGGGGGAGGCAAATCACCCTCCCTCCCCCCCCCCCCGGGTGAGAAAGAGGGCAAAAAATAAGGGAGGCTGGATGAGAAAGAGGGCAAAAAATAAAAGGAGGGGTAAAAAAAGGGGGTAGGCAAATTCCCCTCCCCCCTAGTGAGAAAGAGGGTAAAAATAAGGGAGGGGGGCAAATCACCTCCCTTCCCCCTGATGAGAAAGAGGGTAAAAAATAAGGGGGGGGGGACCAACGGGACAAAAAAAGGGAGGGGGCAAAGTTCTAAATTTATTTATGATATATCTAGCTCACCAATTTTCATTTAAAGAATTTATTCAGCTCTACAAACGACAATGACAACGTCACCAAAATAGAGAAAATTAACTTCTGTGTTTTTAATAATCGAACACTTAAGGTCGACTTAACAAAATCCTTGTCCTTTTACCACATAGGTAACACTTGAGACTTCTATGAAATGACATTGCTGGTTCAAATCTCGCTTTAATACTTATTTTACTTTGAAATTAAATTTTAGTTACTGATCAACATTAAAATAAAAAACTGAACAAATGAATTAATTACTGAGCAAATAATTAAATTACTGAACATTAAATTATTTACTTAGCATTTGAATATTTTACTGAGCATTTAATTATTCTACTGAGCAATTGATTATGCAAAAATTGAATTAAATACTGAGCACAATAATTTGTTCTCTATAATACGTCAAATGAGATTAGTCAATGCATGGCACTTACCCGGCAAGTTGAAAACTCATCAAAACTAACCCCACGACTATGGGACCTAATTGATAAAGAAGAAGAAGAAGATTATGTTACCATGAAAGTTTACAAAATGAAGCTTAAAATAGATACAAAGATTGTTATAAAAATTATATTTAAGCGTGAATTGCATAAAATAAAAGCACGATACAAACATTGTGGATGAGTGGAACATATTAGATACAGTTTGTATTATAATTATAAGCTTCACATGGTTTTTAAATAATAAGAGGTCTATGGTAACATTGAAGGTGGGTAGTACATAAAAATTGCTAAGGTGCTGCTACGCGTTTAAACCCTAATAGAGTTACCCAATATACCTTTTGAGAATTTTTATTTGTTTACGGCAATTTGTATCGCAAATTATGAAGATGCAAAATGTAAAGGCAAAAAACATAATCTCCATCATATCTGACGCATGTATTATTCGTTTTGATATGTAAGTATAACGAAACATTGTTACCACTATGTTAGGGATCTCAAAAATGCAGTATAAAACGAAACATAATATGGCAGATATATTGGTAGCTGAGGCATAATAAATAAGGCTCCATAATGATGGTCTGTTTGTTATGTTTACATTATTTGTAGTAGCTGAATTGATAATAGTTGTTAGCCTTATACCTCTATGTGTGTCGCATTGGTTGAATGTAGATGTCACGGTGCATGGTATATTTCCTACGGAGTTCAAATGTTTTTTCAAATACTTTATCAACATGTATGTTATACCACAGCAAGATAGAGAATAATAAAACCAGGTATCACCGACGTAATCATGGCGCGTATAATGTCGTAGTATTGGGAGTCCTCAAATTTAGGTTTAGTGTAATATAATCTGGTTCCATTTGCAAAGTTTGTTATACGATACCTCAAATTAGGTTTATGATGACCATCAACATTTGCCTATGCTTGGGCAGGGTCAATAAATATGCAGTCTATTATATAGTACCAATTATAACAAGTTATGTTGACTAAAAGTAAGGTCATCATAAACACGTAGGGTAAAAAGTTGAGATATCTTTCATTCCTAGGATGACGTTCTACGTATAAAAAAGGTCTTTGGAGACGTTTATACCTATCCCACAAACCCAGGCATGAACAAACTGGCGCCACACAAACCGTTGATTACGACCATACTAAACTTGTAAATATACTTCCAAGAGTTATTAGGCCAGTAAATGGTGTATGCCATATTTTTAATAATGTTGGCCACGTTCAAAGCTCCCACGACGCATATAATTAGATTAAACATAGCTACCTTTTTTAGGGCTCGGTAGTAGAGACTGGGCCTCGGGATTCTTTTTATCAATAAATATCCGCACGAGTTTTCTAATATCCCTACAACGAATAAGACCTTTGAAACAATGCGGATTATCAGTTGATTTTGACTGTATTTATTATATGGGCTTGGATTGCAAAACCTAAAATCAATAAATAAGTTAAATAATTTTTTGTACAAACATTACTTTATTTTCAAATAGGATCCATTAAAAGTTGCTAGATGGAAATTGTGATCCATGATAATTTAAGGCTTTGATAAAATTCTTATTTGAGTATTAAAAAAAGTAAATATGAATTAAAATTCATCCTTTGATTACGCATTTAGTCTACAGTATTTCGTCATGACATGCGAAAATTGATTTATTAAATATTAATGATATCAATATCCAAACGCTTAGATTTTTAGGGAAATCATTAAAAACAACCTATTACATCCTCTATATCCGACACGTCATTAATTATATTTTATAATTGATTTTTGTTTATACCTATGTTAATATGGGTATTATCAAAGTCGTCATTTATAATTGATACCTTAGTAACAGATTAATTTCCAACCCCTTGAAGGAGCATGATATTTTCTAGTTAGTCAAAGTATTCTGAGAATTGCTAAACTTATACCACTTTCTTTGTTTCCAAAAATAAACAATACAATTCTTAGAATAATTCTGAATAATTACTAGCATTTATATCCGAGCTCTTGCCTCATTAGATGATTTATTAAGTTTGAAAAATGGAGATTCAAAATAAAAATAGGGAATGCCGCTTTGTAGCAGTCATATATTACAATAAACTATATAATTACATTCGGACCTGCCCCTAGTTTTGGGGTATTGTTCTTATAGCTCGTCCATACTCCATAGTAGCACATTTGCTATTAAATTTAAAGGAAAAAGGGGGGAGGCGGAAGGAGAGGCAACGCTGAGCTAGAGCCCGCCGAAAAACTGCTGTTGATGGTGAAACTGGCTAAGGCCATGCTCCGTGAGCGGAAAATCTGCACGCTATGCACGAACTCTAGAGGGGGAAGGGGGGGGGGGGTGAGCGACGTAGGAGTGCTAAAAATTGCATAATAATTATTAAAACCCAAGTTGTATAGCCACGGAATCCAACCCATCTGGCGAAATGGACAGCTGGCGAAAAGTCATAAAAGTTGCAAAAAAGTGTGCTTATTTATATATATATAGAATATATGATTAATATATACAATAAATATTATACTTTTTGTTAGAATTGCAATATATAGTAATATTAAACTAACCTATACAAAATTTAACCTAAGTGTATGTATGTATGTTCCAATGATATATAACTTGTAAAAGATAATTGCAAAACAGAATTATTTATATTCCTGACAGAAAATAATCAAAAATTAGTGATAATATTATATGTTGCTTAACTTTAGATTAACTTTAGATTATTTGTTGCCTAATATTAGCAAATTATTAGCAAATTCGCCACATATCCATTTCGCCAGATGGCCAGGAGCGTAGCCACGGCATAGTTGTGCTAATGAATGAGGTTATCTGGATGTTTTTTTACATATCGCTAAGTAAACGTCAAGGCGCAAAACTTAAAAAAATTTCCCTTTTAATGCTAGCTCTACGGCTAAATTTATGGGCATTAGATATCTTAAACGCAGACAGGTTTTTTAAATAAAGTTTTTTAGAATGTATTATTGTGTTTCAATACTGTTCATAAACCATCGTTTGCTGAGCATGAATAATGTATCAAAAAACTTTTACAAATATGTTTGCTACAATAAAAGATACACATTAACCTTAGTTTCGGTTGTTTAGTTGCCACAAGAACATTATATATAAAGACTAGCTGACCCGGCAAACGTTGTTTTGCTATATACAATATTTGTCAAAAATTTTATTTGAAAAATCAAGTCGAAATCTGAACATTTAACAAAAAACTTAACATTTAATTAAAATAAGATAATTACTTATAGGTGAATTTATGATAAATAAAATGGAATATGTTGTAAAAAGTATAAAAATCTAATGCATTTTATATTTATATGATGAAATAATATTCAAAATATAATTTGTCAAAAATTTTATTTGAAAAATTAAGTCGAAATCGGAACATTTAATAAAAAACTTAACATTTAATTAATTTTATATTTATATGATGAAATAATATTCAAAAAATATTTGTCAAAAATTTTATTTGAAAAATTAAGTCGAAATCTGAACATTTAATAAAAAACTTAACATTTAATTAAAATAGGATAATTACTTATAGGAATTTATCTATGAATAAAATGGAATATGTTGTAAAAAGTATAAAAATCTAATGCATTTTATATTTATATGATGAAATATTCAAAATATAATTTGTCAAAAATTTTATTTGAAAAATTAAGTCGAAATCTGAACATTTAATAAAAAACTTAACATTTAATTAATTTTATATTTATATGATAAAATAAATTTGAAAAATGTCGAAATCTGAAAATTTAATAAAAAACTTAACATTTAATTAAAATAAGATAATTACTTATAGGTGAATTTATATATGAATAAAATGGAATATGTTGTAAAAAGTAAAAAACTGTATATTGAATTTATCTATGAATAAAATGGAATATGTTGTAAAAAGTAAAGAACTGTATTTAAATTTTCAAAGAACACGATAGATACGCATTACGTCATGAGGTTGCGTTTGATTGACATTTTATTAAACGTTAAAACATACAAAACAATATAACTTGACCGTCTTATCACTTAGAGATTTGAAATATAGTTTAAAACCTAGGCTCAGACCTACCAAATATTCCCAGGAATTTCCATTTAAATCGGTCTAGCCGTTTCGGAGGAGTTGAATAACCCACACCGTTTCACGAGAATTTTATATATTAGATATACATCACCTATAATATTACACATGCGGGGACTGCACACATAGGAAGGTGTTTTTCTAAGCGAAAGGTTAAAGGTTATATTAAGCTATTCAAAATACTTTATAAGTTTAGATATCCTGAAGATCCGTAATTTTATAATAAGTTTAGATTAATTTTTTCCCGTCCAGAGACCAGAAATGCCCCTGGCCCGCTGCCTGAACCTGCCCCAACGTACCGCCCGGGCAACTGTCGTAAATTCTGACTTTTGGGCGGGCCCGGGCGGGCACCATAACAAGATTTGGGTATTTCGGACTCAATGTTGTTTGTAAAATTATGTATTATATTGTTTATGTGTATGATTTGTCACTTTTTAATATGATTTTATAATGTTTGTTTATCCTAGTTCTCATCAAAAAAAACATTAGAAATTTTTTTTTAATATGACGATATTAATGCTAGAAATTTTATAACACATTTCGGATCGGGCAGTTCGGGCAGCTCTAATAATTCGGGCATTGTCGGGCGGACACATATAAGGGTTCGGGCGGGCTCGGACGGGCAATTCAACTATAAATCGGACCGGGCCGGGTAGGGGCAGAAAAATTCTAACGAATCTGACCTCTGATCGTCTCGCCAATTTTAAAATCTATTAGAACAATGTATAATGCCCTAGCAAAGACAAATAATAATGTTGAAAAAATCAATTGTTAATTTATATACGATAAATGGCAATTATTTGATCTAGTGGCATAGCTAACTTACCTTTTTGGAGGCCCAATTTTATTTTGATCAAAGTAGAAAGGGGTAAAGGCTCATCTTAAAATCAAAGTGATAAGATGAGGACATATGGCTATTAGCACAATTGAAACGATAAATATATTTAACATAGACTTACAAAATCCTTGATTAATGTCATTTTCTATATAATATTTTTGTAAATTAAAATCATCAGAAACCAGTATTAAAGTGATTAAAAGAAATGCAGTAAAAGGGTCTATAAAAAATATATTTCTATGTCATTGATTATTTCACAGGGCTACAATTTTTTTGTAACACCTGTATTTTAAATTTTAACCGCGTTAAAAGTTCATCCCATTATTTCTGGAAAAAGGAGTACATTAGAGGCATGCATAGGCCCACCACGACCCGGGAAATGCCTAGCTTAAAATAGGGCGAAGGAAAACTTGTGGGCCGATCTTGGGCTAAATAAGTAAAACGGTTCGGACATTATTTTGCTTCAAAATCAAGAATATAAGAACGAAGGAATGCAGGTAGTATATATAGCGAGATAAAATTTATTTAAGGTATAGGATTTTAAATTGAAATATAGGCTGTAATTTATAG
The DNA here is from genome assembly GCA_964036665.1 of Gordius sp. MW1. Classification (NCBI taxonomy): domain Eukaryota; kingdom Metazoa; phylum Nematomorpha; class Gordioida; order Gordea; family Gordiidae; genus Gordius; species Gordius sp. MW1. Next base: position 6,226,290 of record OZ038529.1, on the reverse strand, counting down.
AAGTTTTTATGATTAATAAATTTGATATTTTGAAATCAGATGTGCTTCCAACGTTCATCAAATTGATATCAAATTTGTATAGAGTTTGTACCAATTCCAGCTATGAACTTAGTGAGGGCACTATCAATATGGCAAGTCACTTTAAAAAAGAGAAAAGGACCCGATTAAAGCCCAGTAAAATATAAAGTCTCTTATATTTAATGACGATATAAAACCATAATTTTGTATATGCCTTAGATTAGTAACTTTTGGTGCCCTATCAACTCGCCGAAAACCATCTTGCCGAATTCACCCTGGGACATTAACGAACATCTCTCCATTATCATAAAGAAGGCCCTAAATTGAGTACCTTTTATAATAATTATCAGTTTTAAATAAAAATTTAAATAATAACTTTAAACCGAAATTTAATGGTTAATATGCTTAATTGTTAGGGACATTTTTTAATTGGGGGACATTTTTTAACATTGAGACATTCAATTCGGCAAGATGGTTTTCGGCAAGTTGATGGGCCACCGTAACTTTTTATACAACATTTTAATAAAAGAAAGAAAAATTCTAAAACAATGTGGGTCTGTTTTTAATTAGTGAGGACGTGGTGCGACGCAATTTCACGATTGAATCTCCGGGCTGGGTGCAGGTCGAAAAAGATATATCTGTGCAGATATAAACCGGGCTGCAACCCACTAATTGGGCCCATGGCGACCTTTAGTACATACTTAAATGTTTATTATATTACTAGAAAAATTATGGTACAAGTGAATATCGTTATTCATAATGTTAAGTAAATAGTTGCACACAATACAACTGTAAGAACATCAATAAAAAAACCTTTGCTACTGGGGAAATTTGAAGATGCTTTAGTTATATTTACTGTTCATCAAAATAATTTTAAGTTTGTAGGTTTTAATTATATAGCTAAGAATATTAATATGTAAAAAAAAATTTAAAAATTATTATATCTTAATGGCAACTCAAAATTTATTGAACAAAATTACTATATTCTTTAACGCTGGTATTGATTAACATCTATTCTACTTGGGTTGGGGGTGTGTAAATTATTTAATATAAAATGTATTCCAATTATATTAATTCACATCTAACATCATAAATGTTAATAACACAAAATAAAAATACACAACTGTATATACTTTATTATGATTAAGATGGTCAATAAAAGCTGAGATATCGATTCTAAATCCAATATCGTCTCGTCTCAAGGTCAACTATTTTAGTCTCGATCTCGGCTCAATTTTTTGAATGAGACCGAGATTTTCTTTGATTTTCAGCATCACTATCTCCTAGTACTATGTTAAATGGTTTATCACTCAAATGCGATTTTGTTTAAGGGTTGCTTAGTAGGAAGAATTTTAAGTGAGTTCAAATGCAAGGTCCTCATTGGAATAAATGCGAGCTAGATCATTCCATTTGCCCTACCTAGATAGGCAGGACATTTTATAATCTACTCGCCGCCACACACTTTATTTAGGATCATCTGGATTACGTGTATGGTCATTTAATTAAATAAGAAGATTTTACATTATATTTTCTGCCGACAATATCTTCTTCTTTCTATGACTGTTTATCACTTAGGCTGGTGGTCAGTCCCTTTAACATTAATTTCCAATTGTCTTTATATTTACATATACCTTTATTTATCTTAAATATTTTCATATCGGGCTCTATTTTATAATTCCACATAGCTTGGTTCATCCACACTTTCGTTTTCCTGCGAGATTTATCTTCTCAACTTTCTTTTCGACGTAGCTATCCTTGTCTCGGCTCATATTTTATAATATGGGAGACTTCAAAGCTTAGACATATTAAAAATTTAGTGCAGCATGTTATTGACACTATAAAGATAAAAAATTGAACATTTTTTATAAAAAGTGCAAATTTCACTATAAAATTAACCTGAAGTTTAAATATTTATATTTTTTGGCTTTATCAAATTAATAAATTTGGATTCAAACCTCTGTGTCTATCAACTGTAAATGGACGAACAAATCCATAAGCTTACCTGTGAACAAATTTGGACTAGTTCAGACTATTTAACAATACTGGCTTAAGGCAGCAGCTAAAAGTAAAACTATTTTTGACAAATTCTTCAATTATGGTCTGAAAATTTTTTGCATGATTTTTATCTCTTTCTATACACCACAAAGTGCAAGTGCATAGTTTTGATAATACTATAATCTATATCATTGATAATAATTAATTAGTGCTGAAATTAAGAAGTTTTAAAATAACGATGATAATATCATTTTTATTGGAATAGGGCATAGAGGTTAAAGTTTTTCGGTATTGCACGTATATAATTGTATAACATAAGGTTTTACATTGAAAAGTAATAGTTTATTTCAAAGTAAGGTCCATTTTCCAAAATAATGAGTTGATCCATTTTTAACTATTGTTCTTTGCTAATACAGCTTATGTTGGAAGAGTTACAGAAATTTATTAAATTAAAGTGGTCCTGTCAACCCCAGTTTAACGTGTGTGTAACGTTTACGATTCAGCAGAGTTATTAATAATACTACAATTTGTTTTATTTTTCTATGTTCCTCGCGGAGTTGTGATGAGTGTGTAATTTGAATATCCTAGTTATTTTGTATAGCGTCGCATGTTTTTCCTCCAAAAAAGAGATGTATTAATTTCGATTTCGCATTAATTCCTTCTTCCTTAAACTGTCCTTCTTCCTCAACATTTGGCGTCTTGAGTAAGGATCTGAACCTACATAAAATCGTATAAATTAGGAGATAAGGTGGAATGTTTTTTATTGCATTCGATGCTCACATCATAAGTCAAGCAGTTCCAGTGACCGTTGCGCAGAAGACTTGCAATCTTATGTTCTGAGTTATTTATCTAGTGAAGCATTCCGAGTGGCATAGAATGGCATCCCAGACAACCAAACCGAATGGGCTTTCTGGGAATTAACTTGCATGCTGAGAAAGTTATTCAAAGGGGAAACTTGTTCCCTGGGGAAGTAATTCATTCTCGGGAATATTCTCCAGATGCAAGAGAAGCCTGTAATACAATTCGTGCGCAGACTCAAAACCGCAGCAAAGGACTACAACTTTGGAATCGGAGAGTTTGCAATAGACTTTGGACCAATTTGTCCTGGGACTGCCTATCCCAACGGCCCAAATCAGGTTAATGGCTGAAAGAGACCTTAAGTGGCACAGGGTGATAGCACTAGGGCTGAAAGCGATCAGTGAAAGGCTGAGGACGGTGCACCCTGCTAGCCGAGGAGGCATTGGCGGTAGATACGTCAAGAGCAAGCCATAACTTGACCATGTTTACCCATGCTTTAGATATTTTGACTGGCGATTTGTTATTAATAATAATTTGGTTCAATTCCTATTGAACACGGGATCTTCCTTAACAATCCTGCCAAGCAAGCTTTGGAGAGAGCCCCCTTCAAACAGTAACAGACTCCCCGCCAGTCGTCTACTGATATGGTATAAGGGAAACAAAGATAATCGCAACTTAAGAGTCGGGGCTGCCCTGGGGCAGACGCGGAAATTCCTGTCATAGTTAGTGCCAGATGTGAAGGGACCGCCCTTGCTAGTCATCAACTGGATAAAGGAATTTGGAAAAGATATATGGGAACAGGTGCGTTGTAGTAACTAAATAGTCATGGAGCCCTATTGCGTAGACTTTGTCGAACATCAAGGCACACGCAGAGATAACAAGAGGGTCGTTTATAATCCGACAGAGGGCGATTCAGAAGAACACGAGGCCACAAGCGATAGGTACATAGAAGTGTACAAAAGGGGCCAAGCCGATAACAGTTCCCTCACGACGCGTTCTTTTAGCTAAAAATTGCAGGAGGTGCAACTTCACGACAATTACAGCAAAAAGTGTACCTTGGGTCAAGCCTAAACCAAGTATAGGACGCAGATATAAAGAGAAATCATAGCACTACAATGGAGTGAGATAGGAAAAACGCGATGGTTTAACTTTAGAGACTGTCCGCATAAATGGATGAAGGGGACAATAGCAGGCAAGCGCGGCGCGCGTTCTTACGATGTGTGTGCACTAAGAAGACAACACCATTCCAACATGGATTTGTTAAGAGAAAGGAGAACTTGCGATTGGAGGATGGGAAGACATGAAAATGGGTGGTCGAAATACCCGGTGAGGATCGCGCCCCGCTAATAAAAGGCCCCTCGATCCTAATGGTTCTCCGATAACACCACGTCAGGATAACGTTGGATCCTGGCTATAAGAATCTAGATACCCACAGCGGATCAGACAAACCCCAGGCTATCTAATGCCCTATACTTGTAGAAAAGTGGGAAGTGTTGAGGGTTGAAAAATTGAGATAACGTGTACAAAACGTTTACAATTTAATTATATACAATTGTTTTATTTATCTCTGTTTCTCGCGGAGTTGGAGTGTGTAATTTGAACATCCCAGTTATGTTATATCGCATCGCATGTTTTGTTTTAATAAAAAGATATATACTAATTAAGTATTAATATCGCATAATTTCTTCTTCCTAATAAATAAATAATCCTTCTTTCTCTAGAAGTAATTTAGATAGCACAACAAATGTATTTTAAGTTTGAATATTCAGGAGGTGTAATATGACGTTAACCATAAACGACTATAATTAATCTATCAAAATGTCATCCAATACTCAAACTTATTAAAATAATCGTTCAGAAGGTTTAGATGTCGCTATGGTGCTCAGGAAAGTTTTGGCGTAGGTATTCTATATTGACATTTAATTAATATTTTATCTACCACTTTAGCTTCTTCACAGAAAGCAGGATGATCACTATGCTGTTAAAATGCTTTAATAATATTTAATATTTAATTAAAATTCTTTTCACAAATTCTAAGGGCCAATACTTAGGTGAATAAACTAAAATTTGGGTTTCGTGTGAAATATTTAATATTTACTAAATTTGGGTATGTGAAGTTTGTAAATCTTTAAATGTGAATTAATAAAAATGCCCACTTAGATTTAATATAATAAGATAAAATCTAAACGAGATCTAGATAAAATCTTGTATTGTGTCGTCTCGAGCAAAAAATTCTCGCCTCAAACTTGTCTCAATTGTTCAAAAATCGAAGATTTTTTTCGGATTTTCCACATCAAGATTTCTTCGTTTTATTTATGTTCCTTTTTGCTTGCTTCTAACATTCATCTTAGCATTCTCATCTCCATGGACGCTAGGAATTGATCTTTTATAACGCATGATTCCAAGCTATACAAGACTGTTGGCTGTGTGATGGACTCATAAAGTCTCTATATGAGTGAAGTAGGGATCTTTTTGTCATACAAGATGCTTGTTAAATCTCTTCATTCCATCATTTATTAATGTTTGGACAATCCATTTCACCATCGACTTGTAGTTACCTAAATATATCAAAGACTCCTCACTTTTAAATATCTATTCTCTTAATATATAATGGATGAACATTGCTGATTTTTATCTAACTTAAATTTTGTTTTCGTATATTCTATTTTCTTATGATCTACTCTGAGATCACTTTTTTATTGCATTTACCCATTTATTTTAATTATTAGTCAATTCTTGTTTACTTTTGCCACATAGGATTATATCGTATGCAAAAATCATCTCCCAGGGAACATCTTCGCCCAACTCCTTTGTAATATATTTACATATGAACAGGAAGGAAATAAGAGCTGAATCTTGCTGGATTCCAGTGTAATGAAAGCCTATTGTAGTCCTCACCTTTTAGCGAGTGCTTCGTTTTCCTTGTACATACTTTTATGGCTTTGACGTTTAATTTTGACACCTTGTTTACATGAAGACATCTTCAAAATAATGTCCTAGAGACATTATGTAACACTTTTTATGGATTGATTAAACACAAATCTACAATTTATTTGATTGCTCGCGGCATATTACTTAAGTCTACCTTGAAACTTTAATTGACTCATTTATGTTACCTTATATAACTCACGGCATACTACTTCGCAACATTAAATGACCTATAGCTCGCGGATTCACCACTAAATGTTAATTGCCTTAATGTATTATTTCGATTAGCTCGCGACTATATGGAGAAGTACTTACTTTCTCCCAAAAGTTTTTCTTTTAATTGATCTTAAGAAAAGTATTTATTACTTTATAAATCCTCCTCTCTTTCTGGAAATCTTACCATTAATGTAGTATTACAAGTATTTTAATGTTTAAAAAAACCAAAAAAAGTAATTTGTTGTAGTTGTACTATTGTAAATTACATTTTGCATGAGAACTATATTTTTAAATATCACCTGTAGGGCGAAATTTTATTTAAATAAATTTATTAGCATGTCATCAGAATATTTAACGGAGACTAAAGATCCAAATATAATTAATCTTAAAGGTTTGAATTGCAATTTTATTTCTAATATATTATAGAGGAATATTTAAGTCTTGACATTAATGCCAAACGACAGTTATATAAATGTAAAAAGTTTGTTGACCCTTCAGCACTAACTTCTTGGGCAGATCATAAATTATCAAGTAATATTTGTTTAAATATTTTTATATTATTTAATTTAAATATTAATAGCCAATAATATTAATGATGCCCCTAAACCCTTGTTCAAGCCATTCCCAGAAATAAACAAAAAAATATACTTGTATGAACGTGGAGATATTACAACCTTAGAAATAGATTGCATTGTAAATGCAGCTAATGAAAGCTTGATGGGAGGCGGAGGAGTAGATGGTGCTATTCATAAGGGTGCTGGGCCTGAGTTACAAAAAGAGTGTGCCACATTAGGGGGTTGTGCAACTGGTGATGCCAAGATTACAGGAGGTTACCTTTTACCAGCAAAATATGTCATACACACTGTTGGACCAAAGGGGGAAAACGCTGACAAATTAGAACAATGTTATCGCAATAGTTTAAAGTTAGCCTTTAATATAATAAAATCATTTATATTATCATTTTTTTGGTCTTATCTTAAAAAATATCATTAAGTTTTTTTATGATCTCTTGTATAATTAAACACTATTTATAGGCTACAGGGTTTCTGTATACAAGTTTTTTCAAATACATTATGCATATTATTGAGTTATTTAAACTAAACAATTTTTTTACCCAAAATTGGAAATTTTTTGAGCATTAGATTTATAGCTCTAAATTAGTAACTACTCGCTATATGCATAGAAATTTGGACCTAGGTTCTTTAATTATTAAAATTTTAGCAACTGTAACACTGCATGCAGCGTTTGGGCATAAATATTCTCTTTTAAACTTTGCAAATTTCAATCAAAATAACTACATACACGCTAAAAATTTCGTTTTAGTTTGATGAGGAAACACAATTTAAAATCTATAGCCTTCCCCTGTATATCCACTGGTATCTATGGGTACCCCAATGAACCCGCTGCTACCGTGGCATTATCTACAGTCAGGCAATGGATGGAAACTGACCGTTGTTATATGGACGTTGATTATATCATATTTTGTACCTACATGCCAATCGACATCGAAGCCTATCACAAATATTTACCCGTTTATTTCCCACTATAAAACAATACGCCACTCAAAATTTTGTGATTTTAGTCAAGAAAGTAACGAAATGCTGCAATTTTTTTAATTTTTCCATGGCGAAACGAGAAGTTACCTAAAGGTAACACACACAGACATTGTGATTTTAATCGTGACCTTTAGTTTAAATCTCAACGTCTACATAGATCGCTCCTTTTTTCAACATATAAAATAGTCAATTCATACTATTTACTATAAGCGCTTATTTTTATGGAACGAATTATACTTATAAAAAATTAACCTAAAATATTCTTAAATCAAACCCTATCACTCCCTCAAACAAAATCTATCACGTCTTGAACTATATTAAAATTTTGCCCTAGTGGGAGGCGAACAACCATATAATTTTTCAAAAAATTTAAACGTTATGGGTGAGTTTTTATTATTTGTGAAAAGCTAATTTTGCCTTTTCTTTTTATTATGATGTTTGCAAGCTTTAACTCGACAAGTGTGTTATACCTGGCAAATAACTGATTTTAATTTTATTAAGTTTAAAAAATTGTGGAATTTAGTAATTTTCTAGCAACCTGTCCTTCCCTGTTATTATATTTTAATGGATTTAGACTTAGTGCCTACTACCTCTCCACAAATTTCAAATAATACTATTAAGGTCCGCTACCGAACGTTGAAATTTAAAAGCGCAGCTTAAATATATAACTAAATGAGTACATTGCGATTAAATTATATTGTAGCCCATTATAACCGGTTGCACCTCTCTGCAATTTATTACACACACAACACAAACACGGTTGATTGATGTTTATCTTCTCGTTATTTGTAGTAATTTATTTAACCCAATTTACCGTGGTTTGTCGAATTTGTTGTTTTTTAATGATTAAATCGATCAAATTGATCACCTTTTATATCGATTGGAAGGCATGCCTAGTATCGTGGGTAGAATTCCTTCGGGGTATAAATTAAGTGAAGATGTAAGTTAGCTATTACCAATTAAATGACAATTACATGATGAACATAATTTATATAGTGCCTGATGAAAGGGTCGTTTTAGTGAGGTTACTATCGTATGTATATGTTTTTTAATATTGTTGTATAAAAACGGTGAAATAGGATTGATAATGTGAGTAGAGGGAAATGGAACGCGATATTTCGGACACTTATGGTCCATCTTCAGGGGAAAAAATAAATAAAAAAATAGGTGAAGATGAAGTCTCAAAAAATAAAAATGAAGTAAAGTGACTATAAAAACGATGATATAGATATAAAAAAAATTAAAAAAAACTGGTTATAGCGAGAAATAAACATTCCAATATAAAATTTTACTTTATAAACAGTCAAACGGTTGGCAGAAATTATAAGAGGATCTACGACGACGTGCAAAAGCAAATAAATTTTTTTTTATATCTATATCATCGTTTTTATACTCACTTTAATTCATTTTTATTTTTCGAGACTTCATCTTCTCCTTTTTTAATTTTTTTTTCCTGAAGATGGACCATAAGTGTCCTAAATATCGCGTTCCATTTCCCTCTACTCACATTATCATTCATATTTCACCGTTTTTATACAACAATATTCAGATAAATGGATTGACAGTTCTTGATCATATGTTTATTAATATATAACAAATTTTTCTTTTCGAAATTCAAAGCGGGTTTTAATACCATTTAACTTATGAGACCGAAAAGTTGCACTTTTCTTTTTATTATAAAGTTCTTGAATCGTTAGAGTCAAAAGGACTTTATATGTATTTTGAAAGCGAATATAAAAAGTTATTTTTGTATGTCAAAAGCTGTTTAGGAGATCAATAGGGCCAGCAATATCAAACATTTCTAAATTTATATAATTAACCCTTAATTTTATCAAATTAATAAGATCTCAGAAAGTTATTATTTTTTGAAGTATATATAAGCTATACGAATTTAAAAGGATTTTGTTATGGTTTATTTTAAAAATAAGTGTTTTTTACGATATTTTTAGATTAATATACAAGGTGCTTAGGTTGGCAATAAAAATACAAGGATAATACTTAAATTACCGATTAAAAAAGCATTAACTTTAGCCTCTATTTTTAAAATAGATATCGTCCTTGGTCTCCTACTGCTGATAGTGACGACAATCTTTCAATAATATACGCTTTTATTTGCTAAATTCATTTAATACTTGTTTGTATTATGTCATAATCATAGCAATAAATCCTCATAATTTTTTTAAAACATCGCCTTATGTCAAATGTCAATAAAAGAGGTGTTAAATTGCTCACTAGCTTCAACTCCAGACGCGAGCATGCACACTGAGTTGTTCAATAAGCACGTAGAAATTATATTTTGCATTACGTGAGGCATCTTGTAGCAACTATTTTTATAAATCCTAGTTTGTAATAAAATTTTTAAAGGATGTCATACATGGGCTTAGTTAGAGGGTGGCAGGAAGGGGCAGTTGTCCCCCCCCCCACTCTAAATCCAAAAACTCTTTGAAATCAATGTTATGGCTAAAATTTGAAAAACTTATCGTTTTGCCCTTCCCTATATCATAATTGCCCCCTCTAGTCTCAATAGTGCCGACGCCCATGATGCCATTTTAAATTAGACAGGTCTACAAAATGCAATTGGACCTATATTTCTAATAGAGAATTTTGCGCGTAACAATAATTTGTTTTTATTGTTTTTCCAAAACTTCCAGTTTTTTAGATAAAACGAGGTTGAAGGTGCAAAAATGGCCATTTTAATATTTTTGAGACTATATTGCCCCGACATTTTTAATTTATACTGAAAAATATTTATTTATTTCTATAGATTTTAGTGTCATCTTTAGATCCATTATTTTTTGTTACACCTCTATATTTAAATTTATTCGCATTTACGTGAACCCCTTTCCTTTATTAAAATTCGTCCCACTACGGTTGGAAAACGGAGTACATTAGAGTTCATACTACACACGCGATGTTTACTGACATCTCCCTTCACCTACCCTCCCCTCTTTCTCCTACACTCCCGCCCCCCTCATGTGTGCTTGGATAGATATGGGGGCCGAAGTGTAAGGGGCACTAATAGTTTGAGTGACTTGCATCACAAAATATGGTAATTAAAATTAGCCGAACCTTTATCGGTCCGTCGGTTTATGTGCGTCTACATGATCGGAAAATTAGAAATCTTTAAGATGAAAGGTTAAAAGATGTAAAAACGTTAAAGGTTTATTAACTCGGAGCATATGGATTAGGGGGGAACTACCAAGATTACAAACTTATTACGAAATTACGGACTATCTTGTGCGGGAACACCTGATAATTTCAGTTTCGACGTCTTCTTTTTTTGTAAACTATGTTGACAAAGAGCCTTAAAGGTCCTTTCCCTCCCTTCATCTTACCCGGTTAACTTATTAATAACCTCTCTTAGATCGATGTTCAGATCTTTCAAGTATTAAAACCTTATTTCTAAACAGATGTATAATGTTCTTATTCTGATTAAGCATCATTTATCTATCAATTATTTAAATCCCAAGCTGAATAATCGAAATTGTTCAACGTTTGTTCATATAGCTTTCTTAAACACTCAAGATAAAAAATGGTCACAGATAAACAGCCAAAGATTACGATCACTGGGGAAAATATGTCTGCGAGGCTACAGGTGCTATAAAGCAAAGCTTTAAAAGTGGTTGATTTCCCGTTCACATAGAAGCGATAAATTAAAGCTAATATCGATTTCTATTTAAATGTGTAAAGATCATAGAAAAAATAATTGTAAAAATTATTGTCCACACGATCTTTTTGCTTCTATTCTTATCAATTTCCTTATAATTTCCAAAGTAATTTAAGGGCCTAAGATCACCCCCGCCTTCTTAAATTAAGCATGACATAAATGAATGGTGTGATAAACGTAGGGGAATTGCATACAAACCAACAAAGTATGTTGTCAATTTATTAAAGGGTAGACTTTAGGAAATTTATAGGCATTCATCGTTTTTGCACTAGGTAAGCCTTAACCCCACTTTTTACCTGCAGATAATTTTTTATGATAGTATATTTGAACTCATAGAGAACATTATTATAATGGCTCAAACAAATTGGATCTACTCTGAATCTTAATCAGACACTAGCTTTTGCTTTATCTTAACTGCAGCCATATTGCACTCAAAAAATTAAATTAATTCCACAGTAAAACATATTAAATAGAGCAAAGTTGTGGGAGAATAATCAAGGATTCGATGATATGAGATCTTCAAAAATCGAGGTTAATTTAGCTCAGCGTACATAATTGGCCGTGAACCCCTATCTATCATATGTTTAAATGTGGTGCCCTATCAACTCGCCGAAAACCATCTCGCCGAAAAATAATGTCCCCCAGCTAAAAAAAGGTCCCCAAGCTTATTAACCCTAACCCATCAACTAGTGTTGTAAAAACGGCTGGCTGGTTTTTCCCAGCGTATTGCTAAGCGTAGTTGTTGGCGTTATTTTTCACCCAACCTTTTCAGTGTTAGGTGAATTTTCTTGGGAGGGCTTTGGCGTTTGGCGTTTTCGTAAAAAACACCCAAAGCGTTTTGGGTGTTTTTTTTGGGGGCACCTTTGGCGTTTAGGTTTGGGTGTATTAAAGAGCTAAAGGGTTTGGGTGGATAATATTATTAACCTTTTGGTTTGGTTTTGGTCGTTTTGGGTTGGGCATGCAAATATATCAATTTGTTTATATTGTTCATCATATTTGTGTATTTAGATTTAGGTAATGAACTTTTAATTTAAGAAAATAAAAATAAATGTATCATGACGTCACAATCTAGTAAATTCAGTAAATTATAATTAATTATTATGCATTATAGAAGTAGGTAGTGAATTAATATGTTTTATTATAAAAAAAAATTTGTGAAGATTTGCCCCCCTCTTATTTTTTACCCTCTTTCTCACCTGGGGAGGAACGGCGGACAGGTGGGGTGTTTGCCCCCCCCCTATTTTTTTACCCTCTTTCTGATGCGGGGGAAAGGGGGGTGTTTTGCCCCCCCCCCTAATTTTTTACCCTCTTTCTGATGTGGGGGAGAGGGGGGGGCATGGGGGGTGTTTTGCCCCCCCCCTAACTTTTTACCCTCTTTCTGATGTGGGGGAGAGGGGGCATGGGGGGGGGGGGGGTATTTTGCCCCCCCCTAATTTTTTACCCTCTTTCTGATGTGGGGGAGAGGGGGGCATAGGGGGTGTTTTGCCCCACCCCCAATTTTTTACCCTCTTTCTGGTCCGGGGGAGAGGGGGGGCATGGGGGGTGTTTTGCCCCCCCCCCCAATTTTTTACCCTCTTTCTGATGCGGGGGAGAGGGGGGCATGGGGGGTGTTTTGCCCCCCCCCCTAATTTTTTATCCTCTTTCTAATGCGGGGGAGAGGGGGGCATGGGGGGTGTTTTGCCCCCCTTCCTAGTTTTTAACCCTCTTTTTAATGCGGGGGAGAGGGCGGCATGGGGGGTGTTATGCCCCCCCCCCCCTAATTTTTTACCCTCTTTCTGATCCGGGGGAGAGGGGGGGCATGTTTTTTACCCTCTTTCTGATGCGAGGGAGAGGGGGGGGCAAGGGGTGTTTTGCCCCCCCCCCGAATTTTTTATCCTCTTTCAAATGCGGGGGAGAGGGGGGCATGGGGGGTGTTTTGCTCCCCCCCCCCTAATTTTTTACCCTCTTTTAATGCGGGGGAGAGGGAGGCATGGGGGGTGTTTTGCCCCCCCCCCCCCATTTTTACCCTCTTTCTGATGTGAGGGAGAGGGGGGCATGGGGGGTGTTTTGCCCCCCCCCCCTAATTTTTTACCCTCTTTCTGATGCGAGGGAGAGGGGGGGGCAAGGGGGTGTTTTGCCCCCCCCCCCCCCGCCTAATTTTTTACCCTCTTTCTGATGTGGGGGAGAGGGGGGGGGTGAATTGTCCCTCTTCTTATTTTTTACTCTCTTTCTCACGCGGGGGGGGGGGGGACCGGAAAGCCCTTTTTAACCCTTTTAAAATATTTTTGTGAATTTTTGCGGTCACGGTGATTCATAATCAACATTTTCTATTGAAATTAATATTTTTTTTTGAAAATAGACTTATTATATTTATGTTCTACTATTACAAAAAATATTTTTGGGAAGATTTGCGGTCACAGTGGTGACAAATGTCTTAATCAACATTTTCTATTGAAATTTATATTTTTTTTTGAAAATTGACTTATTATATGACAAAGATTTTCTAATATTCGAAAATATATTTTTGAAGATTTGCGGTCAACAATTGTCTTAATATACCATATCAATTGAAGTAAATTTTTTAATTTAACTTCATTTAAGAATAAGCTGTATTATTAAATATAATATCAATATGAAATTTTACCAATTTAAAAAAATTTGCCATCATGGGTAAGTAAGTTTTACTATTTAAGTTATCTGGGCATTTAATTAAAATACTTAAGGTATTTCCAAAAAGCATATCATGCTATTAATTACTATGCTTTCACAAGACACCAACACTCTACGTCCTGTTGACTTAGACCTCGCGTTTACAATGCTTATAAGGATCATAAAAAAATAGGACTTTTCTGAGTAACAAAAATGAGTTAAGCATCTTAATTTAAATTATTGCTTATTATTTAATAAGAAACTTAATTTTCTAATTGCTTATGACTTAATTAGTAGTTGACATAATAAAAAAAAAGTTTAATTTTCATTAATTTTATTTATAATAATATGATTCGCAACTTCTACATACCTTGATATGTTACGTTAAAAAAGAAATGAATGTAAAATGATGTAATAAAGAGCCTAGCCAGCCCACGCCACACCATGCCTTGTTGTGCCATGATTGTTTTATATATTTAGTTTAGTACTTAACTTAAATCTGATAGGTTGCGCATGCATTGCAACGAGAGAAGGGAGAGAGAGGGTGGATTAGTACATGAACATATACAATATACATGCTACATGGGAGTGGTGATATGTCGAGTCGCGCGGGATGCCGTTCTCTCATATTGAAAATATAGTTTAAATATAAAATAAAAGGGATAATATATAATTAATAAGTCTTTATCTTTTACAAGAGGCGAGGAATTCAAAATATATTTAAATTAAATTTTGTGATTAAAATTGCTATTGCCGGGAATATTTAGATGGGGGTCTGTTAGCTGTCATTAATTTAGAATGAATTAAAATATTAATTTTAATTGAAGGATTGAATTCAAAATCTGCTCTCGAATGGCCAGATAAATCTCACTTTATAATCGTTTTCTATTTTTTGAAAACACCCCACCTGCACCCCTCTCCCCCGCATCAGAAAGAGGGTAAAAAATTAGGGGGGGGGGTCAAAACTACCCCCATGCCCCCCCCCCTCCCCCGCATTAGAAAGAGTGTAAAAAATTAGGGGGGGGGGGGACAAAACAACCCCTGCCCCCCTTCTCCCTCGCATCAGAAAAAGGGTAAAAAATTGGGGGGGGGGGCAAAACACCCCCCATGCCCCCCCCCTCTCCCCCGCATTAGAAAGAGGGTAAAAAGGGGGGGGGGCAAAACACCCCCCATGCCCCCCCCTCTCCCCCACATTAGAAAGACGGTAAAAAATAAGGGGGGGGGGGTGCCCCTCCTCCCCCACATTAGAAAGAGGGTAAAAAATAAGGGGGGGGGGCAAAACACCCCCTGCCCCCCCTCTCCCTCGCATCAGAAAGAGGGTAAAAAATTGAAAGGGGGGGGCAAAACACCCCCCATGCCCCCCCCCTCTCCCCCGGACCAGAAAGAGGGTAAAAAATTAGGGGGGGGGGCAAAACACCCCCTATGCCCCCCCTCTCCCCTACATCAGAAAGAGGGTAAAAAATTGGGGGGGGGGGGCAAAACTACCCCCATGCCCCCCCCCCTCCCCCGCATTAGAAAGAGTGTAAAAAATTAGGGGGGGGGGGAACAAAACAACCCCTGCCCCCCTTCTCCCTCGCATCAGAAAGAGGGTAAAAAATTGGGGGGGGGGGGCAAAAGACCCCCCATGCCCCCCCCTCTCCCCCGCATTAAAAAGAGGGTAAAAAACTAGGGGGGGGGGCAAAACACCCCCTGCCCCCCCTCTCCCTCGCATCAGAAAGAGGGTAAAAAATTGGGGGGGGGCAAAACACCCCCCATGCCCCCCCTCTCCCCCGGACCAGAAAGAGGGTAAAAAATTAGAGGGGGGGGGGCAAAACACCCCCTATGCCCCCCCCCCCTCTCCCCTACATCAGAAAGAGGGTAAAAAATTAGGGGGGGGGGGCAAAAACCCCCCATGCCCCCCCCCTCTCCCCCACATCAGAAAGAGGGTAAAAAATTAGGGGGGGGGGGAAACACCCCCCCTTTCCCCCGCATCAGAAAGAGGGTAAAAAAATAGGGGGGGGGGCAAAACACCCCCCTCTCCCCCGCATCAGAAAGAGGGTAAAAAAATAGGGGGGGGGGCAAACACCCCACCTGCCCGCCGTTCCTCCCCAGGTGAGAAAGAGTGTAAAAAATAAGGGGGGGGGGCAAATCTTCACAAATTTTTTTTTATAATAAAACATATTAATTCACTACCTACTTCTATAATGCATAATAATTAATTATAATTTACTGAATTTACTAGATTGTGACGTCATGATACATTTATTTTTATTTTCTTAAATTAAAAGTTCATTACCTAAATCTAAATACACAAATATGATGAACAATATAAACAAATTGATATATTTGCATGCCCAACCCAAAACGACCAAAACCAAACCAAAAGGTTAATAATATTATCCACCCAAACCCTTTAGCTCTTTAATACACCCAAACCTAAACGCCAAAGGTGCCCCCAAAAAAACACCCAAAACGCTTTGGGTGTTTTTTACGAAAACGCCAAACGCCAAAGCCCTCCCAAGGAAATTCACCTAACACTGAAAAGGTTGGGTGAAAAAAAATGCCAACGCTTGCAGGCAACCAATAGAAACCCTTGGTTTTTTACAACACTACCATCAACCAATCACAAATTTGGGGACATTTTTTAGCCGGGGGACATTATTTTCGGCGAGATTGTTTTCGGCGAGTTGACGGGCCACCGTTTAAATGTTACTCAAGTCGACTCTTGGGCTCTCTTTAACAAAACAGTTTCTAAGGTATGTTATGTAATGGTTAATGAAATAATTATTAGCAAGAGGTATACTCATTATTTTTATCCGGATGCGGCATTTTGGGAAAAATATCTGGGACCTACATTGCATCCCGGGGACGAAGAAAGTCGATGGAAACCATCTAATCCCCTTTGTACAGCACTTTACAATAATCGGCCTATTAAATTTGTTATATTAGTTTTAAATCGAATTTTTTGATCTATTAGAAAAGATAAATTTGTATACCAACAAATATTGATATATATAAAGGAGTTTCTATATGCTTATAAAATTTTAGTGCCTATAAAAGGGTTAATATTTTGATTTGTCCTACAAAATATAACATTTCTATTAAACTTTATACACCTTTTATATAGTATATGAACCAGTGCGAGATATCAAAATAAAGACTATGCAACTTAATTTTGGTCCTCAACACCCTGCTGCCCATGGTGTTTTAAGACTCATACTGCATCTTGATGCAGAAGTATATTTATAAAATATGAAAACCTTTCATGTTAAATAAAAATTTCATAATCTAGTTTTATTAAATAAAATACGGTTATTATTTTTATTTATTAATTTTTTTAGTATCATGAATGATATGTTGAATTAACAATTAATTTGTATGTTTGTAGAATGTTAAACGAGCAGATCCACACATTGGATATCTCCATAGGGGCACTGAGAAATTGATTGAATACAAAACCTACATTCAGGCCCTACCATATTTTGATAGGCTTGATTATGTTAGTATGATGTGTAATGAGCAATGCTTTTCCCTTGCAGTTGAAAAGTTATTGGGCATCAATATCCCAGAAAGGGCTAAATGGATAAGAGGTTTAAAACAAAGTTTTTTGGTATATCTAGAAAATAACAAATAATAACTACATTATAACTTTATATGCAATATTTTGTTTATTTTTATAACATCAACATTTTAAAAAGGATGTAGTTTTTCAAAAATTGTTTTTTAAAATCTTTTCTTCTATATAACCTAATTTATAATTTTTTATTTTTTTAATTTGTGTCAAAGTAAATATTTTACACAATTCAATAATTTTTTTCCGACATCTAGTTTTATTCGGTGAAATAACTCGCATCAAAAATCACATCATGGGAATAACAACCCATGCTCTGGATATAGGCGCCATGACACCCTTCTTTTGGCTTTTTGAGGAAAGAGAAAAGGTTTATATACGTTCACATATCTTTAAAAGTAAATTATTCAATCTTATTAGAGAAATTAAATACTATTAAGCTAGGAGCTATAGCAATTTACCATCTTCAAAGATGGCCAAAACCGATGTAGTGTATTGTATAATATTATGTTTTAAAAATTTTCTCTACTTATAAGTAAAAGTCAACAACTATTAGAAAACTTTGTATATAAAATTATTGTATTATTGGTAACACCATCTGAAAACCTCTATTTACAATGTTATGCTTCCTATAATTTCAATTTCGCACTATTATATGGATTTTCATTTGTTTTTATCATTATAAAAATATGCTTTTTAATTGCTAGCTGATGGAATTTTACGAGAGAGCGTCCGGAGCCCGCCTTCATGCGGCATATGTCAGGCCAGGGGGAGTGGCACAAGTATTTTGTGAAAAATGTTTTAGTAAACTGTTGAAGATTATATTAAAGAAAAGAATTTAAATACTCAGGGAGTTTTCTTAAATGATAAGTATTAAATTCAATAAGGTGTAACAGTAAGTTTACACTTTCTTTAGTGATTCCACTTTTTTTATTAGAAAGCTTGGCCTATATCATTTTTAACCTCATTTTTTTAGTGAGATATGAAATTTAAAACTTGATATGCCATGATTGTTTTCTACCATTTCATGTATAAATATATAACATCATAATAATGAATTTAAGCGTTAATTTTAAAAAAGTAATTAAAACAAGAATAAAAATAGTTTTTTTTACCGGGTAGGATTTACCGCTCGGTTTACTCGATGACATATACCAATGGATGACACAATTCCCGCAGAGGATCGATGAGGTAGAAGATATGCTAACGGAAAATCGCATTTTCAGAGCTCGTACAATAGATATAGGGGTCGTTTCTGCATCCGATGCCCTCAACTTAGGCTTTAGGTTTGTTTTTACATTGACTCTTTCTCATCATGAATCGTATTAGTGAAGTTTTAAATTTATGAAAAAATTATCAGAAACTCTTTTCACCATTATATTAAGTTTATTTCAACGATGACTTTAAATGTATGCAATTCTTCTTACCTAAGAACTCATAAAACATGTATTATCTTGAAATGCGTCTTCTTAATACGCTATGATTATTGAAGTTAAGCAAAGAAATTGAGTACACGTTAAAATGAAGTTAAGTTTTAAGTTCGCGCATCTTTTAATTTGAAGCCTACTTTACCCATTTTACGATTGTGTGATTTAAAATATTGTCTAATATTATAATTCTACTAATATCTATTAATTCCCGAGTTATTTTTAAATTTGTACGGCTGTCTTTTACTAAGCGATTTAGCTTTCAAGCGCGTCATATTTTATTTTGTTAATACGCGATATACCTCTCACAAATTTAAAAACAATTTTGTCTAATCAAATAAACATTCATAAATATATATAATTTTACATAATATTTTGCATCACGCAAATTGCGGTTGAATTAATAAATTCTTAAATGAACTGGCGTGATCGCAACTATGTTCCAATGTGTAATTTCTTTGCCTCACTTCAAAATCGCGTGACAAAACTAGATATGGCACGCTCGTAGCTAAATCGCCTATAAAACATAGCTTTAGGTATCAATCAGAATTTTCCACAAAAAGTCTTGATATAAAAATACTATTATTTATATGAATATTGTTTTATAAAGGCCATCGGGCACTGTTGAAATTTGTTTTGCTCTTAATGTAATCAATGTTTTTGCAGCGGAGTCATGTTACGGGGTAGCGGAATTAAATGGGATTTAAGGAAATCACAACCCTACGACGCTTATGATAAAGTGGATTTCGATGTGCCCATTGGAATTAAGGGGGATTGCTACGACCGGTATTTGTGTAGGATGGAGGAGATGCGGCAAAGCTTGAGAATTATACATCAGTGCTTGAATAAAATGCCGCAGGGTGAAATTAAGGTGGACGACAATAAAATAAGTCCACCGAGCCGAGCAGAAATGAAAGTATATATATACTTGATACGATGTGATTTATATTTTATTTTTTTGATCCACAAATTAGACTTAGTTGCATGTTCCGGTAAGTTGGATTATTTTATTTAGTTACAAGGCGTTTTTGTGTGTTTTCTGTTTTTGGCTATATTACTATTCGGTTGGGTTGTCTTCTACTTTAAAGAATAAAAGGGTTGTAACTTAGTACAATGAATGAAAGAAGGTGGTATTTTGTTTACAACTTTTTTACGCCAACGCCTTCTTAAATGTATCTTCTTGAGGTTTTCTAATGTTAATAAGATGTTTTATTTATAGTATATAACTTATTACATCTAAAAGAGTTAATACATTAGGAGGGCTGAATAGGTAGGACAGAATATTCCTGTGCAAAAATATCTTACAAAAAAAGGGTTACTCTTAAAAAAAATTAATTTTTTCATCATTTATTATGCTAGAATTCTATGGAAGCTTTAATTCATCATTTCAAGCTTTTCACCGAAGGCTACCAAGTGCCACCCGGCGCTACGTACACAGCAATAGAGGCACCCAAAGTATGTACAAGATGCGCGCTTCGATATTTACCCATTATTAAACTAAATGTTGAGTCCTCTATTTTTTCCCGAATTTCAATTAAATTTTTAGCAGAAATTTATTCACGATTTCATATTATCTTATGTTTGTATTGATAAAAATGGAATTTATTAATTTGCTTTGAATCTTGATATAATTTAATTAATTTCATTTTGTTATTGTACCACGTGTTTAATGACTGATCATGTTTTTAAGGTATTTTGCAAATATCATATTGGGTTATTTGCCAGCGTATGAATAAAAATAGAATGTCTAATTAATATGTGTGAAAATTGTCATTAGAATTACATATAGCCATTTGCTTAAATCATGTTTTAAATTACTTGGCTTGTTGTAAGAACTGAACTTCTAAATATTATATTTTATTTTAACAGGGTGAATTTGGAGTTTACCTCGTATCCGATGGTAGTAGCAGGCCTTATCGATGTAAAATACGTGCTCCTGGATTCGCACATTTAGTAAACTTAAATTCCGAGATTGTTTTATCTTTTTGATTTTCGAAATAATCTAAAAAAATTTTTAACTTTAATATTTTGATTAAATTATAGGCTGCAATAGACAAAATTGGTAAAAATCTTTTCCTCGCGGACATAGTAGCCATAATAGGTAAATTCTGATAATTTTTTCTGCACTACAGTGTAGTGATGAGGAATGGCTGAATTAGTTTTAACAATATAATAATAACAATTAATCTTTGTTTAAATCAATTATGGCCTGGCGTTGCTCTTTATTAAACTTGATTATATTTTAGTATAATTAAATTTTTAAATTTCTCAACTAAACCCATAAATATTTTAGGTACCTTGGACGTAGTATTTGGAGAAATAGATCGTTAACAGTTTGCTATTAAAAATAAACCGTTCATTTAGATATTTATATTTCAACGCCGTTTGTGTGTTCATAATAAAATGTTGCATATTGTATTATTATCATCGGGATTATATGATTATATTTGCATTAAATTGCTGTTTTGGCTATTACCCACGGCAAAACAATTTGAATCTATTTTAAATAGTATTTTTTGGAAGATATCAAATTGGGAAAAAACTCGGTTATATATTTTAAATAATCACAAATTATGATAAAATTATTTTGACCGAAGTTACATTTATGCGAATAATTAATTTCGAAAAATAATTGCAGTATGACCTGTATGATCAACAATTTTTATTTTTTTCTCTCCATTCATGGGAAGAGAAAAATAATTACTTATCGTTACATATATGGTTTAAAGATTGTTAATATTTTTTGAGAGGGGAGGGGAACTTCTTTCCTAAGCCTTTGTGGCCGTAGTGATTATTGAACAAATAATTGAATTCAATAAACATTACAATTTTTACATTTTAGACTTTTTAAATTTCGGCAGCTCAAGTGATTGCAAAATCTAGGCTTTTTGGCAGGCATGGCCAGGATTTAAATTGGGGGAGGGCAAAATATTTAATAATAATTTGGGGGAAGGGGGGGGGGGATCAGTATGATAACTTTCTAAAATTTAATAAATACATTTAGACCTATTTAAAATTTTGAATTTTAATGTTTCGTCTAGTAAAAAGTAGCATAGTAATAAAGTAATTGATCAATAAAAAGCAATGCTAATTACGTCATATTATTTATTATAACACAAAATTACTATTAAGAAGGTTGAAGCCTTATCAAAACTTGATTTTTAAATCTTATAATATGACGCATTTTGAATATATAAACATTATATACGGCATTATATTCTAATGACCATAGGCGTAACTAGGGAGGGGCGGCTGCCCCCCTCTTAATTCACAAATTTGTTGAAATTTATTAAAATTATGACTAAAATTTGAAAAAATGATTATATTGCTCCTCCCTAAATCATTATTGCCCGCCTCTAATTCCAATGCTAGATACGCCCATAATAATGACTCATTTTATATTATATATAAACTATTTGCCTTGAATAAGTGGCATAATCTATATATTTTTAATGGATTTTAATTATATTTTTCTCCGATTATTAAGCGTTAGGATTAGTATTATAAATTATTTATTGGCATCGTTATTAATTTGGTTCTATTAGATTTTCTAACAACGTAGGCCTATATTGAGATCGCTTTTTAATAAAATGCATTTGAATAATATCATAATTATTAGCTAGGTATTTCGAAAATATCTCAAAAAATACTTTCACATAATATAATTTTATTATTTGCTTTACTCTTAATTTTGATTGTGACTATTTCTTAATTAATAAGAAGAATACTGATATTAATAAGGGAAGACCTGGGTTTTGTTTAAAAGATTAGATTGCCTGGATCAAAACGATGTTTAAAATCTGAAATACGCCCATCTAAATATGATTACCCCAAACCGTTTTTGTTCAGACCCTGCTCACTACATAAATGAATTTTAATTTCCGTAGCCTATATGAGCACATTTTCCAAATTTAGCCGAAAGATTTTGGGTCGCTTGCAAGCCATTTTATATGAGAAGCTTTTAACAACGGTTTTACAGGTTCGTTCTATCAACTAGGCCCTTCGAGCCTAGGTGGGGGCTAGCCCTCAGACCCCCTTCTACTGGGGGCTCCGTTTATACAAAAAATTTTATTCTAATCACACTTTGCCATTGGGCATTTTTCCATTGCTCAGTCGCGAGCAAACGGCCAAAAAGCCTATATCATTAATGTTATTTCATTAATAATAATTTGAAAATTGTGATATGCTATTGGGCCAAAAATATTAAAATGCGTTCGGGTCGGGTTAGCGTTAGTCAAAAGCTATAAATAGCCTAAAACTTGAAAAAATTGGTATAAAAGCTTGCTAGATAGATATTTGATTTAAATTTTTTCGTAGAAAAGCTCCATCAAACTGTCTTTTCAGCCTGTACCGACGTCCTTAAAAATAGTATTAATAGACTTGAAAGGCAAAAATATGTCCTCATCGATATCCGAACCCACATCTGTGAAAGCAAAGGCCCTTGTAAGGGAGGGAGGTGCGGTAAGGCGTGAGAAATAAATTATATGAGGGCGTGACACTTTAAACATGCTAGCCGTTGCAGCTACATGCAATAGCTCCGCTTAAGAGCCAAATGTCAAAAAAATTTCGATTTACACTTTGGCCAGTGGTCATTTTTTTGGTCAGCAGTCAGCTGGGCAAAAAGCGTATAAATACATAAGGGCCCAAAATATAAAAATTTCAATTCACACTTTAGCCCGTAGTTATTCTTTCTATTGGTCAGCAGCAGGAGACGGTCAAAAAGAGTATAAATTAGAGAACTGCAAAGTCACTTTCAACCCGAACCCGACCCATACCGAATTTTTTTAAAATTATCAACCCGAGCCCGACCCGAAAGCATTTTAAATTTTTCAGCCCGAACCCGACCCGAAAGTATCTTAAAATTTTCAACCCGAACCCGACCCTAAAGCATTTTAAAATTTTTAACCCGGATCCGATCCGAAAGCGTTTAATTTTTTTACCGAATCCCTCCCGAACGCGTTTCAAATTTTGGTATCCAACGCGAGTGTAGAAAAATTTGCGGTGTGCATGATGGGCGTAGCCAGGGGGCGGCAGGGACGGTCGGTGGCCCCCTCTAACTCCAAAAAATCTTTAAAATTTTGTATGAAACTGGCTAAAATTTAAAAAAATTGTTATTTTGCCCTTCTCTCAATCATTATTGCCCCCCTCCCCTTGGCGGTGTGTAAAATTTAATCGACAATTAAAGTGCGATTTACGAAACCAATTGATACCACAAATTTTGATTACTAAAATAATTTTCAAGATTTATCATAGAGATGTATAAATATGATAGAATCTACAATATCGGGTCACATTTAATTTGAAATATATATTTTTGCAAATGAACCATTTAATAAATTTAAACCTACTTTTATTTGTTTTATGAATATGTATTTATGTAGTTCAAATTAATAATGAACTACTACTTTCCATTATTTAAATGCAATTTACAAATATTATTTTGCTAATGTATTTTACCTTTCAAGAGTAAAATTTAAATTTGCGTCCAAATTAAAATATATTATATTATACATTTTGATCCGAAAGCATTTTAAATTTTCAACCCGAACCCGACCCGACCCGAAGACATTTCAAATTTTTTAACCCGAACCGACACTACCCGATATCGGGTCACCCGTGCAGTTCTCTAGTATGAATACATAAGAGCCTAATATAGCAATTAATTTAAAAAATATAAAAAGAGCCAATTTACACTTTGGCCAATGGTCATTTTTTTCTTTGGTCAGTAGCCAGCGCAGGGCCAAAAAGCCTATATTATTAGTGTTATTAGCAAGAACAATATATTTTATCAATGTTAGGTTAAAAAAAAAATATAACAAAAAGCAAAAAAATTTGCCCTCACCGAGATTCGAACTCATATAATAAGAGGCATTGCCACCGGGTATCGTGCTCAGGATGGCTTAATTTGACGTAGGCTTATCGGGGTAAAAACGAAAAAACGCGGTAATTATTAAATAATAAACAAAGTAGAACAACAAAACGGGCAGAAGGCCGAAATCTTCAGTGGTCAACGGACAACACCCTCGCCGACTCAGGGGGCAAAAACAAAAAAACGGGGTTAAAAAAAGTGGGGCGTGACGGGACATTAAACAAATGCAAAATGAGCCCATAAATTGCATCACAATTAATATTAGTATTTCTATACAAAATATTAATCAATAGCTTGTTATATTAATTTTGTGCGTATGTGTATATATAATTTTTATAATATTCTTAAATAAAATTGTCAAATATTACAATATTTGAATAAAACGGTTAACATGGAGATTTATGGTGGATTTTTTGTGAGATATTTACGCTTAGTAACTTAGTTTATAACTAGATTAATATTAAATATACAACAAGAACAAATGCCAAGCAAAATATCCTTTAAATACACAATATTGACAAAGCTAAACAGATCAATCAATATACAAGGGCGAAGCCAGCATGGTAATTAGAAAGAATAATGATTTAGGGAGGGGCATAATGTTCATTGTTTGCAATTTTGGCCATAATTTTAATAAATTTCAACAAATTTCTGGAGGGCAGCCGCTTCTTGCCCCTCCCCCTTTGGCTAAGCCCATGTCAATATATAAAAGGACACTGTGGTAATTAATAATTTTCGCCATTAAAATATCTTAATAATTTTGAAGGAGAGTTTTTTATCTCTTACGAAAAATTTTATTGGCCTGTTTCTTAAATTTTTTATTAAAAGTAAAGAACTGATACCATATTCTGACATTGATAAGGAGACTGAAAGTTTTGTCTTCAAATATTATTAATGGCTTAAAAACGTTTATTAAATACAAATAAAATTGAAGACTCCAAGCCAAGCCTTAAAAATAACATTGTTAAAATTGTTTTATCTAAATTTATAAAGTTAATGCTTAAAAAGGTACAAATTTTTACGTCGCATACTTATCGATTTGCACGATTTTTTTAATATGGGGCTAGGAACTTGAATGTGCCATGAGCAATGAGCCACTTTAAAATAATTAGAAATCCTAATAACCATTACCATAGTTAAGCTTTTTTATTTAAAATTATTTTTCATCCCTTGAATATACAATTTATTTGGATTTTTTTACTAAATATATTTAAAATTATACTTGAAATTTAAAGGCAAAAACAATAACGTGAAATTTCGCATTTCAATACAATTTGCATGAATATATAAACTATGTAATTGTGCATTTCTATAATAGAGCTGCTATTAAAATTAACATTGGTTTGAGGAGGTTAGTCATTAAAATATCGCGTAATAATAAAAATTCAATTTTAAAGAATAAATTTTTGATGGATAGTTTATCAAAGGATATCTCTGTAGGATAATTTATCGGGAATTGTCGAGGGTGTTGAAAACAAATTATAATTATTATAATGATATTTCGTCCTATTAAAGGACATCTTCGGATTAAAATAAAATTGAATTGATAAATAAAATAAAACATTACAGGTATATGGAACGTTTTAAAGGTAGATTAACATTATAATGCAAGAATGGATACAGGTTCTATATATGAGGGCAAAAATCTTCTAAAATCTCTGTAGGAGTTTTTCATCCACGAGCAAATGCAAATTTGCTCTTATTATTTCAAACCTAATAAAAATAATCACCCTGCTGAAAAATTGAACATCAGGAACTTTTAGAGATTTTCTATATTACTAGCAACTTTAAAATGAATGTAAGTCTAAAATCGGATGTGTCTTATAAGACAAACAACTCCTCTGCTATCAAAATTTGATATTATATTTATAACCAAACTTGACGACTAACACTCAAATAGGTACATTTTTACGAGTTTAAATAATCCAGATTTTATTTGATAAAAAGACAATAGTTTCTAAAACAGTGACCGTATTGATAAAACGAAGTTATAACACCGAAGTTTTATAAAATAGAATGTATATATAATGTAAGCGAAGTTTACTAAATTTTCTAAACTTCAATGGTAAATTAACGAAAGTGTTAATTATCACCCTCGGAATCTTTTAGGGCCTCTAAGCAAGACATTAGAAGGGGATAGTAATCTATATCCATCCCCGCGCCATTACTAATATCATTGTTGGACTGCACTGAAGGGTCATAGTATCTTTTATGGTACACGAAGCGTTTAGCCATAGTCCTCTTACCAAAAAGTCCTCCACTCATAGGGATCCTAGAGCCGCTGTCTTTAATTCTGGAATACATTCTTTGCCGGGGATAATCATAGGTTCCATTAGTACATGCCACTGATATCATGAGGAATAGTATAACGTAAAATCTGTAATCCGACATTCAAAGTTATTCGTTAGTTATACAAGTGGTAGATTTATGCTGAAGGTGTTGAAAGATTGGTCGTAAATATTATGTATGTGATTTGCGTTTTAGGTATTATGGAAAGGATTGATCAAATAATGTGATAGAAGATTGTGAAATAAGCCTTTATATAGCTGAGTGTCGAATATTATTCATATAAATCTATTAAGTGCGGACGTAATTTAATTACGCTTAATTATTTATTAAGAATAATAAAAAATATGCTTTATCGATAATAACCTCGCATAATGGGAGTAAGTTGAGTTTAATTAAATTATTTTACCTAAAACTTGTGGGTTTTGAAGTAGTACATGGATAATATAATAGTTTTTAATCAGCGATTTTTAATGGTTATAGATTCGTTTGCTGAAACTGACGATTTTCATCACAATACTATTGTAGAAAGATTTATAACATAAGTTTTTATTCATCAAAGACTCGCAGCAAAATTTAAAAGCTAGGATTAAAGAAAACTTATAGTTTTAATTATACAACAGAATGTTGAAATCTTTTATTCTTTAGGTGGAGGCTTATATTGGCAATATTGCAATATACGTGTGAAGGGTTTCTTTAATAATCATCAGCAAAACTGTATTAGGTAACACAGCTATTCTTTTATATAATAAAATTGTAAGCTAAACTCAAAACGGACGTTATATAAAATTGAGGATTGGAAAAGTTTGTTTGTAGTAAAGGGGAAAGTAAAACTAATTAAGTAATTAAATTAATTAAAATATAAGTGTACCTCTTGTGCATTATAACTTAACGTATATTTGCTTCATATATATTCATCATGCGACCTTAAATTCTATTGCTTTTAATAATGGGACTTTACCTTACAAGTGACAATGTTAGAGCTCGGATTTAAGAGTATAATAAAAAAGGGCACCATATCTAATTTTACATTTATGGCATGAAACTATTTATTTCATTTTAGCACAGCTTTAACATTCAAAAACAAAGATGGCCTGATAATTACATAATTGCATTTCTTTATTCAAGACGCGTAGATTTATTCTGGGTAATTAAATAATGCATTTTTATGGCACATCATTTTCGCAAATCCAAAATTACGTGGGTGTGATCATAAATACAATAGGGAATTTTGGATATTAACAATTAATAAAAACGCCCCTTATATTAGTTTCCATAATACTAGGAACCAGCTTAATTTTTGAATAATAAATAAACGCGTATGATATGATAATAAAATATTAACAACATATAATTTGCAAATCGTTTGATTTAATATATTAGTAGAGGACTGCTAGGTTTTAAAAAAATCTTGATAAAACTCCAAATAAAATGTTGATTGATTTATTAAACATATTTAGTTTTTATCGAAAAGTATAAAACTATAAAATTAGAGAGTCCATTTATCAAAATGTTAACACTAATACATAATGATATATACCTTGCACTTCTAGTTAATGATATGAAGTGACATACGTTGTTAGTTAATTAAATCAATTAAAGAAAAAGTTTTAATTTAAAAGTGTTAAAAATTTAAAGTTAAAAATATATAGATAGTAAATAATATTGCAAATTTAAAGTTATAAAAAATAATCGAAATCATTTTTATCACCTTATTAGTTTATGTTTAAGATACGAATGCCAATTCATGCTTATTAAATGTATAATGTTAAATATATGCCTTTACAATATGAGGGAAAAACTATCTATGAAACTCAGCGTTGATGAATTATAGGCTCTAGATATTTATATTTGACAAACATAGACTTGTCTAGTTTTGATCACAAGTCCGTGTATTTATATTGAAAATAATTTAAAACTTGAGTGTTTTTGTTTACGTTTGAAAATATGCACTTAATAACTATCTAGACTTGTGTTAACCTAACCCTATGGGCGTAGCCCGGATTGGAGAGGGGGCAATAATGATTTAGGGAAGGGCAAAATGATAATTTTGTGGAGTTTTATCCATAATTATATTAAATTTTGAAGAATTTTTGTATTTAGAGGGGGGCAGCCACCCCTTCCTGCCCTGGCTACGCCCTTGGTTAACCCATTAAATTACAAGAACAAATGACGCAAGTAAAAATAATTGTGTTTTAGCCGAAAAAAATAAGTTATTAAACATTACCATTATTTGTTAAAATGATAAATTTTTTGTTTTAATCTTAACATATTATATGCCGTAATAATAGTAATCATTTACCGTTTTTATTACTATTTTTTGAAGATCAGACGCATAGCCAAAGAGGACACCCCCCCCCCCTTTTTATCCAAAATCTGAACAAAATTTGATAAAAAAATAAATTAAATGGGTTAAATATTTCTAGTACACATGCAAAAAAGATTTTGACACTTATAAACACATGAAAAGATAATATTATAATTAAATTTATGAAAAGCTTATACCCACCATTATATTTATATGACAAATTGCTATGAAACTTGTTCCACAATTCCTTCTGCCAATACCTTTTTTAGTATATTAAATAATGTACATAATTTTTTTCCCCGTTTCAAGTGTCCACCATGAGGGACATAAAAATATGCAAGAGATATTAAACATTATGCATAAAATCATTGAGCTGCCTTGTGCATTGAGATGGACAAGTATCCATGATAAAACTTTTGCATAATTATTCCGCAATAATTAATTATCTTAAGAATTTAGAAAGGACAAAAAACATGGCTCAAGCAAATGGGATTTTACATAACTTTTTGTCTTTTGATACAATTCTAAATTAAAAATAATTTTCAATTTATTTTTGAAATTGTTCAAAAAGTTCAGAACGAGTTTCAGAGCCCAAATATTTGTTTAATAAATGCAATTTAAACTGCTAATAACCTTGTATTAACTTTAATTGATATATAAATGATAATTATTATCAAATTCTTTATAATAAGGCGAAAGATTTAGCTTGAGATTTTGATATTTCATTATTACCTTCTAAACGTATTAAAAAATTAAAATATTATGACACTTTTAATCTACCAATTTATTAATTAATTTCAAAATTGATTTATTTTAACCTATATTCGATAAAATAATAGCAGAATTAAACATACGATTTTTGAAATATTGTAATTTATAAAAGTCTTTAAATGGAAGCGCTTCATCCCCTTTTTTTGCGATAGATCTCTTTGATCAGAAGTAATTAACCATTATGCATTGAGTTAGAAGTTAGAACTGCAAGATGCCAAAATGATAATGGCAAAAAATTATGTAATATTTTAAAATTCTTTACCTTCAAATAGAATAAAATGCAATGATATTTTTTCACTTATTAAAATTTTACCCTCAACAGTGTTTCTAAATTTTATTGTTTTGATTAAAGTAATTCTAACTATCCCACCCAACCCAATACTTCATGCGAAGGATTTAAAATTTATCTTCGTTCCACAATTGGACAAGATAGCTTATCGTCATCAGCTATTGAGCTTAGAACCTGACTTTATAGATGTTACCCCCTCCCCCCCCCCCCCCCCCGGTTGATATTATAAATTTTTGCAACATTGAGTAAAAGGCGTTATAAACTGCTGTTATCTAAAGACTAATTTTATATTTAATGAAGAAATCTGGGCTTTGAAAGGAGAACAAATTATTGTGCTCAGTAATTAATTCATTTTTTGCTCAGTAGAATATTCAAGTGCTCAGTAGAATAAACAAATGCTCAGTAGAATAATTAAATGCTCAGTAAATAATTTAATGTTCAGTAATTTAATTATTTGTTCAGTATAATATTCATTTGTTCAGTTTTTTATTCAAAACTAGCTCAGTAATTTTTTTATTTATGCAAAGTAACTATGAATTAGTTTTTGAAATAAAACCTAGAGCGAGTTCGAACCCAAGATATCTAAGTAAGAGTCTTGCGTGTTTCGTGCTCGCCTGAAAAATGGTTTATTTTTGTTTATATGTTAATTAAAATAAATTTTATTTCATAAACTACTTCATATTTGGCGCTCATTTTAAATTCAACTCGATGAACTCGGAAGCTACATTCTCTGGTTATCAAACTCTGGAACCTTATGAATCTGACAGCGAAGAAGTTGTTGTAGATAAAAAAACAGAATCGATTGCCACGTAAACGCACCAATATTATATGGAAGAAGATTGCCACCTATGAAAATGCAGAAGAAGCTAAAACTTTTGGGGATAAAGCCTAGGCTATTGGTACAAAAATAACACTGAGGAAGGTATGAAAGTTTATTACAGGTAAAATATTTTTACTTTATATAATGATTTTTAATTTTTAAGGTGTAACAAAGCCAAATACAGAGGTCTGCAATGTGCCGCAACATTGTACATTTTGTATGAATTTATATCTGATAAGGCTATAGTTTATGCTTCAACATCATTACATACTCATCAAGAAGATACTAAAAATATTAAACTAAATACTGAATTAAAAGAAGAGATCAAAAAGTTATTTGATTTGGGCCTCAGGCCTAAATCAATAATTTTTAATCTTAACAAAATGGATTACAAAATTTTAATGTCCCATTTTAGAAATACATTAACAGCTTTAAGAAAGGAAAAATACTGTTTATCAATAAATTAGTTTAGGAGAGTCAGAACAATGGCTAATTGATCATTCCTTAATACCCTCAGATGAAGATGAACCCTATGTAGTTTCTTATATGGTGTCCTATGAAGTACTTTTTTTTATGTCAACAAAGAGGTACTTTATTATTTTTCATCTGTTAGTTTTAGGCTTTTGAGGCATAGTGAACTTTCAGATTATTGCATGCTGATGCCACCTATAAAATCACTTGGCAAGGCTTCCCACTTTTAATAATAATTGGTACCACTGATTATGATAGACATTTTCATTTTTTGGGAATGTCTCTCTGTACAAGAAGAAGCATATTTCTTTTTAACAATTTAACTCTTGGGCTGAAGTCTTTAGATAATGCAACTCCTAAATGTGATGTTTTAGTTACTGATGGGGCAAGTGCCATCCATAATGCATTTAAATTGTTTTTGGGAAGGACACAATATTTATATGTTGGGCTCATGTCCGCAGAAATATTGACAAGAGGGTAAATTGTTAATTATTATTATTAATCTGTATTTGTAAATAAAATTGTTAATTATTATTATTAATCTGTATTTGTAAATATATAAGATTATATTCAAATAAAAATTTTATATTTTCCCTTTGATTGATAAATCTCAACAAAACTTGCAAAAAAATACATTATAAACATGTAAAATTTAAGAAGGGAAAGGCAGAGCATTTAGAATTGGAATTATAGGTCATTATTTTTTATAGCTTTTTTAACTTGCTATTTATTTATTTGAATTAAGAGAAGAAAGGACTTAAAGGGAAAAAATTCAAGACACTAAGATACCTTATAACCTTTAAAAATTTAACAATCAAAATAAACTATTTCAATTTCCACACACTCAATTTAACTTTATTTTTAAAAAATATTAGTGCTAAATAGATTAAGGTTGAGTATTATTTATTAAAATTACTGAGCATTTTTTTGAAATACTGAGCATTTTGGATTTAGAACTGAGCAATAGTAAAATTATTTACTGAGCAATTTGGATTTATAACTGAGCAATATTAAGATTATTTACTGAGCATTTTTGAATTTTTTACTGAGCACATTAATAAAATACTGAGCATATTTTACTAAGCATTTTGGATTTTTTTACTGAGCATTTAAATAACATCCCTTTGACACTTGTTTTGAACTTTTTAACACTTTCAAAATATACTGAACTATTATTAATTAAACGAAAATCCCAACCTAAATTTAATTTATTTATCAATCTCACATGCTTATTGTTTAACATCTCTTGCATATTTTAGTATACCACAGGCACATATTAAGCCAATGATTTTCGAAAAATGGCGTGCACACCATTTTCCCCTTCATTAGTGATACCCCATAATAAGTTTGAGCAACACATAGTGCTTTTTAAAACACTAATTTGTTCTGTGCATCTCACATCTCTAATTTCATTGAAAATATTTAAGTAAAATTCTGATTGTGATAGAATATTTTCAAGGACTATTTTAGCCGTTATATTTAATTCAATTTAAATTTTTGGTGCAAATAAATCTAAAATATCAGGGACAATAACTTTTAAAAACTCATTCTCTCATTTGCGAATTTTAATTTCACATTTAAGTTTTTGTAGATTTAATGTTATAATTTCGCCTTTTGAGGATTTAACCTTTAAAAAACCTTTAAAATGTTGTCATTGTTTTCTTGATATAGATGCTGTCCGAAAATGCGGAAAATATCATATATGAAAAATTAGATTTGTTTGACCAAGATTTTTTAAGGTTCACAAGATTTTTATTAAAATTTTGTTGGATAGTTTTTTTACTATTCGTATTATTTTCTAAGATATAGAAGTTTTCTAGTCAATATCCCGGTTCCACTTTGTGCTCTTACAATTCACTTGTACACAAACTTACCATCCCAAGCGAAATTTTTTAAATTGTCTAGATATTAAATCCAACACGATTTCTATACACGGATCAATGCCATCCGTTTAGTTATAGCGCGTTTTTATATTTTTTTAGTCGTGTATGTAATTTTTTGTATACCATTTAATAAAGTTATTTTAAAGTTAAAAAAATTTTTCAGCTACATTAATTTGTTTAATTTATGAATAATTTTTTTTATTTTATGCCCTAGAAACATATGAGGGATCTGAGACATGGACAATTAGATAAAACTTTAGGCGAGTAAAATGAAATTTCTTCTGCCCGAGCCCAACCCGATCCTGACCCCTCAATCTTTATTTTGTCCGTGCCCGGCCCGAGCCCGAAGGATTTTTTTATTTTTGGCCCGACCTGAACCCGAGCCCGACCATTTTAAAATAAAATTTTTGAAAAATATATTTTTGAAAATTATTTCACCATCTAAATATAAAATGCATTAGATTGTTATTACTCGTAATTCGCAACTAGGATAAGTTTGAAATAAAAAATCTTTCACTCGTTAAAATTTATTCAGCTAATCATTTAAAGCTAAAAATTTAACTTTTGAATATTTTTAACAGTTAAAACAAAATTAAAAACTTTTGAAATATTTACTTATCTTATTTATAAAGTTGCAACAGCTACTATGAATCTATTTAAATACCAGAATAAGATTTGCAATTCAGGTCAGTTATTATAATAGACAAGGGGGAAAACCTGAAGTTTGGAAGCTATATAATGTACCCTGTGCGAAGATAATTATTTAATATCGAGTTAAGTTTATTTAAATCCAATTTTATAAAAGATTAGTTTACTTTAGTTCAATTCGGGCCGGGCTCTGACCTCGGGTCGGGCCGCCGCATCAGGCCCGACCCGGGGTCAGAGCCCGGCCCGATTATTTTATAAAACCCCTTGCCACTTGTATGAAATCAAAGTTTGGCCCCCCCCTTTGATGGATCTTCTTTAGTCCCATGGAGCAATGGTCTTCACCTTAAATGGGACTTCACATGTATTGACCTATTTGCCCCCTCTAACTGCAACAATGATTCTTTAGCTGTTGCAGAGGGGCGGAAAACCAATAAATACAAAGCCCTATTATCCTCAAATATTTTTATTCCATTGGTTGCTTCGTGTTCAGGCACCTTTGGCAAACAGGCCTTAGCTTTTTTTAAAGAGGTTGGAAGACGTTCTCCCCCGTCTAAACATTCGGTACCCTTTTTACTAAAACAAAAACTTGGTATTCTTATAGCCAAGTACAACTTTAAATCGTTCGCGGATTCTTGGCCAATTTTGGAAGATCCCCTCGATGATGATATATCCGAATAGTGTATTATTTTATTCGGCGCATTTTGCCTTTTATATTTCATGTATTTATATTATATTACTGTCAGCGGATTTTTAACAAATAAACTTTCAAAAAAAAAAAAAAAAAAAGGCTAGCTACGCCATTAATTTAACATAAGGTGTTTATTTAATTTTAAATTGAGCACGTATAAACAAAACATATGCATATCCAATCCGAATTGAGCATTGACTATCAAAAAGTTAATAAATATTATTTATGGTAATCTATCCTATCCTATCCTATATATACATAATTTTAATCTATGTGATAAATAATCCTTAGATCTTACCCTGAATTTGTCCAATGATAAGAAAACGTCTCTATTGGTATAAGCAATGATATATCAGTGACGTAGTCAGGAAGAGGGCCCCTTAGCTAAAATTAAAAAAATTGAATAAAATAAAAATTTAATTAAAACTATTTATAGTCGGATAAAAGACTAAAAAACTTATAAATACCTTGAATGCTTATATATAAACTTTTTGTTGCAATTTTCGGACAATAGATTTAACCCCACTTTTTTGTCTTCCCAGCCCCACATGCATCAATGATCTTAGTTTTTATTAACTCAAGAATGATTAAAAGCTTATTCAAAAAATAGGATGTCAAGAGATCCATGGAATGAATTGACAATATTAATGAATCATAGGTATTTTCTATTTAAGGTGAAATTCAAAATGACAATCGCTGGGCAAATGAAAAATTGAATGACTATTTATTATAACGTTCCACATGCACTTCATTCATCATTTTAGTCTACATTTTTCTGCTAGAATTCATGAGAACTGAATTGCTCACCAGGGCCAGCCCAGACCCTTCTAATGCCCAATTCACCAATGCTGTCCAAACTGCTAGCCCAAAATGATGATTTTAAATTTCAAACAATAATTTTGTTAAATTTTTGAGTTAATTCTTAAATTTTATAAATAAAAATGTGACAAAAAAAGCAAACTAGATAATAAATCTCATAGTTTTGCCCGGGCCTACTTAAAAATTTATTACGACGGTTGCCTGCCCGGCCCGTACAAGAATGCTCCACAGCGGGCCCCACTTTTTGGTTGTTTATTTTTAATTACAAATAAGGTCGTTAAAAAATTCTTTGGGCAGCTTTCCCTCCCTGGAGAACAACTAAGCGCCTGTTAAAGGTAAAACGTTTACGAAACTTTTCGGCATTCACCTTTAAAGAGTTTTAAACGAAACAAACCTTAATATGAAAAAAGGGATAATCAGGCTAGTTTGGCCCACTCTGTTTTGCTTGTTCAGCCAAGCGCCAATAAAATCTTAAATAAATTAAAAAATTTATTGTGGTTTAGTTTTTATCTTATTAAATTATTAAATGAAAATCCGATTATTTTTTTCCACTAATGAAGCTTTATTTGTTGGATAATATAAAGGGAAGCTCGCATTTATATAATTCTTTAAAGGGCACAAAGCTTACCGACTAGGGCATTCAATCCCGATCTTTTACAGGTTATTAGCCAAATGTGACTTACATATTTACAAAAAATTGAGGATTTTTATGGAGCAAGCTTCAGAGAAAATTCAATTCGAGTTAATTTTCTTCGATTTTCCATCTGGGACAAAGTTAAAAATATATTAGACGAGTTTGTTGTCCCATGCAATTGGGAGATTGTGAAACTAGAAGCAGGATAGCTCATGGATATTTGGAAACTCTAGTAATTTGCTAAAATTTTAAATAATTCATAAAAGGAACTAAACATTTAAAAAATATATAGAACGATTATAAGTGATATAATAGATCCTTTCTCATTTGCTAGTTTTTTCTAGTGTTGTAAAAACAGGTGGGTTTGTTTGGTAGACCGTTGATTTTAGTCGACAAAACATAAGCTGTTTATGCGACTAAGAAAAATAGACCAAAAAACGTTTGGTCTGCTTATGTTTAGTCGACTAAAACCAACGGTCTACCAAACAAAACCCACCTGTTTTTACAACGTTAGTTATTGCAATAGGCTTTTATAAGAGTAAGGTCGTGTTAGCAATAATACGAAGCCCACTAGATTGGTGCAAATATTAGTATGACCATTTTGTACAGGTTTACGATGTTAATATTTATTTATTTATTTATATTTACCCAAAATTGTCTGACAAGTAAAATATCACTTCACCCATTAAATTTGATTTATATATAGTACCGACAGAAGAACTTCTTTTGACACTGACCGTTTCTTCTTGTATGCCATATGTGCTGTTTGAATCTTAATCCATTTGCATTTCTAGTTCCTCATCAACTTTTATCAATACCTAAAAGGTGCTCATTAATAATAATAATGCGTCATTTTTAGTTTTTCGATAAAATTGTAACTGACTAAATTTAATGCCAAAAAAATCTTCAAAGGTTGCGCGTTACCAGGATGATTAAAGGAGAGAGGGGAGGGGTAATCAAATAGAATGTGCAAAAAAAGGTTTCCTAAAACTTTATAAAGTGTAAATCGAAGGTAGGGTGACTTCTCTCTCCCTAGCCCCCCCCCCCCCTTCTCTGCACTTTTAGATCAGTGGTAGAAGGGAAAAAGTTAGCCTGATCGTTGTTACAAAGTCATCAACAATAGACGATTACTTAAAAATAGACCTTTATAAAATATTAATTATTTTTGGAATCAAAAACAAGTATTTTGCGATATAAATATAGATGAAGGATAAATGGCATTTAAAACCATAAATTGCATAGCAATTAATAATAACTATGCTTTAGCCCATGTCCTGTGTGCCATAATTTTAAGGTTTTGCAAGATGTCCAATGGATTTTATACGGAAAAAGAATTAATTTAGAGGCGTATTATAATTATTTGAAGCAATTAGAGGTGGGCGCGGGCCGTGAAATTACGCGGCGTGAATGTGAAGAAATTTTAAATTATTAGGCGTGACTGGGCGTGACGGGCCTTTCCAAAATTTTCCCCGTGCGTGAGTGGGCGTGAACACAAATTTCCATAAATCACGGAAATTTTAATAAAGTAGGCTTAATTTTGGATCCGAATTTCAAAAGCCTTAAGTTTTTATCAGAAGAAGAAAAAAACGATATATATAAAACTACCATAAAAACGCTAAATGTCATAAAATATGATATGAATAAGTCATGGCAAAACCAACTATTACTATTAGCTGTCATAATTCGTCTTACACTCACAAGAAACCTAATATTCTAAAAGAAACATTAGAGAATTTCTAGATGATACTGATGAACCCTCACCATCTATTGAAGAAAGCTGCGAGGATGAACTTAAAAGATTAATCGCTCAAAAGACAAATAATGATGATAGTATTTTGAAGTTTTGGAAGCATGAAAATTCATTTCCTTTTTTGAAAAAATTAGCGAGTAAATCCGCCCCTGCAAGTACGGCATCTAGTGAAAGATTGTTTTCTGTAGCCAATCGCTTGTTGGAGGAAAGGCGTACTCAATTAAAATCAAAAAACATGGATATTATTCCTTTTTTAAATAAAAATTTCCATTTATAAATTGTATTTATTTTTTGTTATGGAATTATAGAAATAAATAGTATAAATTCAAAAAAGTGTATTAATTGCTATGCAATTTATGGGCTCACTTTCCATTTTCCGAAGTCACGTCACGTCACGCACCGAACGTGGATACCGAACGTGGATGTCACGCACTTTTAATTTTTGTTAATTTAACCAGTTTTTGTTAATTTAACCAGTTTTTGGGTTCGAATCCCGGGATTTTTTTTTACTATTATGATTGTTCCTGTTACTACCATTGATAATAAGACTTTTTGGCCGTCCGTTGGGTGCTGACCAATAAAAAAAAATGACCATTTGGCCAAAGTGTGAAGCGAAATTTTTTTTGCGTTTTTTTTGACTCTTATGATTGTTCTTGTTTCTACCATTGATAATAAGACTTTTTGGCCGTCCGTTGGCTGCTGACCAATGGAATCGTGGATGTCACGCACCGAACCGAACGTGGATACGTACTTTTAATTTTTGTTAATTTAACCAGTTTTTGGGTTCGAATCCCGGGTTTTTTTTTGACTATTATGATTGTTACTGTTACTACCATTGATAATAAGACTTTTGGCCGTCCGCTGGCTGCTGACCACTGGAAAAAAATGACCATTTGGCCAAAATGTGAACCTAAGTTTATTTTTCCGTTTTTTTCCGCCTATTATGATTGTTCATGTTACTACCATTGATAATAAGACTTTTTGGCCGTCCGTTGGCTGCTGACCAATGAAAAAAAAATGACTATTGGCCAAAATGTGAATCCAAGTTTATTTTTTCTGTTTTTTTCCGCCTATTATGATTGTTCTTGTTACTACCATTGATAATATGACGTTTTGACCGTCCGTTGGCTGCTGACCGATGGAAAAAATGACCATTGGCCAAAATGTGAATCCAAGTTTATTTTTTCGTTTTTTTTTGACTATTATGATTGTTCCTGTTACTATCATTGATAATATGACTTTTTGGCCGTCCGCTGGCTACTGACAATCAATATCGATTATTTTAAAATGATTCGCCAAAGTGTGAAGCGAAATTTTTTTTTCCGTATTTTTGGCTAACATTGACTTATAGAGTATATGTTGGTAGTGACCAATGAAAAAAATGACCATTTGGCCAAAGTGTGAATCGAAAATTTTTTTTCTTTTTTTTGACTCTGTATTAATAAATTGTCTTTTGGTACTGACCAATGGAAAAATTTAGCACATGTAAATTTTATCATTTTTAGATGCGCGGTCGTAACAGGCAATAGCGGGGCTACGCCCATGATGTTAACTATGTAGCTAGCCTGTCAAGGTGTCATTAATAGAAGGCCTTAATTTCCAAAAATAAAAATTAATAAATGGATAAAGCGATTTAGCTAAATATTATAAAACGGTATCCGTTTATATAAACTGTACAATGTGATCTTAGTTTTATCGTCCTTTAAAATATTTGAGCAACTTTTGCTAGATTCTTATAAACAACAAATGCGATAAGCTTTAATTGTACATTGCCTTTCGTGAGCGGGCGGGTCGGGTCAAAAAAATTTTAGTGGTAAGCGTGAGAGGGCGTGAATTTTTTTTAATACCACCGTGAGTGGGCGGGCCGTGAATAAAAAATTAGGCCCGCGCCCACCCCTAATTAGAAAGTCTAGACTAAGAAAGGAGCTTGTAGCTGTAACAGTATTGTTGTTTAATTTATGTAGATCTTAATTTATAAAACGCTATTGTTCAAAGACTAAAAATAGTGATATAAGTTATTTGGAATAAATTTAAATTTCAACCGCGATTATCTGTAAATTTATATTGCGTAATGAATAGCTACAGCTATGTCATATTTTTTCAACGATTTTATATTTACATATATTCGATTAAACAGGACTCAAAAGAGATAATCAATCTAAAGCATCTTTGATTTTGGCCTTCTATGGCTGAATTTTCGATGTCTATAAAATCAACTATTGTTAATTTTAATAATATATACATAAAAGATAAAGTTTTTCATGATTAATAGAAATAATTATAATGTTATAATTCTTTAAATGATGTTAAAATCATAAAATCATTTCCTTTTAAGGAGGCAAATCATAAACCAAAACCACCGATAGATAGGAATTAACAAATCCATATGTACCATACAAAATCT
This sequence comes from Gordius sp. MW1, assembly GCA_964036665.1. NCBI lineage: Eukaryota > Metazoa > Nematomorpha > Gordioida > Gordea > Gordiidae > Gordius > Gordius sp. MW1. Next base: position 6,185,867 of record OZ038529.1, on the reverse strand, counting down.
CTATGAACAACAATTTATTTATTATTTCGTTCGACCTATGGCCATTATTAATTCATTACAAAAATTGCTGTTGCAGATAGATATTAATAATATAATAAATTTTCACGATTATTAATGCTAAAACAAGTGAATTTGAGAAAAGAAACATAGAATGGAGAAGGGTTTGGTTGTTGAGGTAAGCGGGCGCGGGCGGGGTCGTAAAATTTTAGTAGAGGGCGATTTATCGTAAATGTTTATACAAAAATAAATCAATTATAAATCATCATATAAATTAGGTGTATGTGTGTATGGCAAAATAATGCTTCCGTGTAACATATAATAAGTATGCGAATGATGGAGAGCGACGTCAAGTAGAAAGAGAGAGAGAGATAGCTATTACATGTAGTAGTTAAGGGCCAAATAAATTATGCCCTGGTATTTAGGGGGAAATGGGCAGAAATAATTACACTGAAGTGGGGAGCTTATCTCCTAAGTAGGACTAAGATGATTTTAGTGGTTCACTCGGTTGGGTTTGTGGTAAATTGGAGGATAGGTGAGATTTGTGATTCTTCTGTTTAGGCGCGGCGTGATCTTCTAAATTTCCATTTTCTTCGCGAGTGGCTGAAGTGGGGGTTATATCATCGGTTGCAGCATGGCCCATTTCTCGGTTGTGATGATTTAGCAGGGTATCCGTGCTACTCTCATCTTCGTCACCAGAGAAAGAAGACTGGTTAGGTTTGGGGGAATCATCTAAACGCAAAATGGAATTATAGATTAAAGTTGCCTTTTTGGAAATTGTCAATGAAGGTATAGAGGTTTTTAAATTATTTTAAAAGGTTAATAACACAGGTATACAAAACATTTTGCAATTGAACAATATTTTTGATAGAGAACTAAATATACTAGTAAGTATTTAGTTTATTCCCATAACCTTCAGATTTTGAGAAAAATGAGGTTAAAGGAGCAAAAAATGGCAATTTAAACGTTTTTAGGCTATATTTTCACACCATTTTAAATGAATTTTTATAATATTTTTATTATCGTATTTTGGTTTGTTTGACCTCTGTTTAATTTTATACGTCACATCAAATATAAGAACATGAAGTTTATATCATAAATATTTTTTGCTGGATCATGTGCTCGACCAAAAGCAAATATCTCCTTTAACCAGCTTACCAGAGCTAGATAGACCTTGGACCACTCAACTAAATATATTTTATAAGAAATAGTGTCTTCTCAGCTTACATAAGACACCATATACAATAGCTCTCACATTTCAAATTTTGTCGTCTAAACTCCTCTCTGTTATCATGTTGTACACCTATAAAGTTATCAGAATACTCGCGAAGTCATTAGAATAAAGTCAGGATCAAATGCATATGCATACGGACCTAGATTAGTGGGGAGTGTTTGGTCTTGAACGAATACGGGTGGGTGAGCGGTCGATATGATGGGTCCTTCAAACTCGACCGGACACAGGTCGCACTTAACTTCGTCCGCTCGAGGTTGTTCAGGCCTTATGACCGCGTCCGCTAAAGTAAGTGGAGTGACCATAGAAGTTTCCCCCTGCTCGTCCTCTTCGCCTATGAAATGATCTTGTCCAATTTGAAATTTCTCTCGTACCGCGTTGGGAGCTAGCGGAGAATGAGAAGTTGTGGCAGTCGTTAATTCCAGGATATCTGCGTAATCCTGGGCGCGCTCGCGTTCGCAAAACAGTTCCATCAAGCGGGAAAGTTCGAAATTTAAGTGGGTCGATATGATTAGCAAAGCGTCCCTCATTTCGCTCATAATTCGGTGGTGTTGACGTTGGTTGCAATGCCCCTCCTCTAGGCTATCGCTACTGCTACGCCCGAATTCAAATGCTCTCGCCTCGGGCTTGACTGGTTCGAGTTGGTCGGGCATGGGCGTGTCGATTTCGCACATGTTTTCGAATTGGGCTACGAATCGTTCCAGTTTTCGGGCTTGTTGTAAGGCAGAGAGTAGAATGGATTTAGGATCATCTTCCGACAGTATGGAAGGATCTTGAGGGATTTGAACGAGAGGTGGTGTAGGTATGGGAAGTGGGTTCAGTTGTTGCCTGCGTCGTTCTTCCAACTTTTCCAACAGAATGTCCTGGATAATATTTTGTTTGCGGCGCAAGGCTCGGGCCAACAAGTGGTCGGCCCGCTTAAGTTGTTCGTACAGAGTTAGGATGGGTTCGGCCCGTTGGCAGGCCATGGGCTCGCTGATTACGACTTCGGATGGCATAACTATTTGAGCTGTTTTTATGTATTCCACCCTTTCTTCTTGGCTATCCTCTTCCAAGGACTCATCCACGTCCCCAGGTTCCGTCGCTTCGCTAGTTAAATCCGGTGGTCCTATTTCGACCTCGTCTCGATTTCTAACGTTAAAATTATGTTAGTATAATGCAATATCGGAAAAATTTATATTCTTTCAATAACGGATATATTGCAAAAAATCGCGAAAACTTAATTTAATTTTAAAAATGACTCAAGATTCCAAGTCGGTACACCTTAAAAAAATTCTTCTAAGGCTAGTGATACATCATTAATTGCAATTTAAAAAAAGCTGCACTAAAATGTAGATTAGCCCAAAAATATTGAACAAAAAACTATGAGTTGCTATATAAATACCCAATCACACAAAAACTTTTATTTTGTAAATCACCCCTAAAACAATTATTACCAAAAATTTTGTAATAATTATATACTCGAGTTCGCTCTTGATTAATGGCTGAGATGCTGATTCTTTAAGTAGGCTTGGTCCAGTCGTTTCAAGATCCTGGCTCTTTTCATTTCCCTCAACTTTTTCGTTTACATTGGCAACCGAAGCAATTTCTGATTTGGTGTCGGGATTTGAAGAATGACGCGCTACGGTAATTCTATCTTCGCTAACATTTTTTGCAACCGCACCCGATTGCGCAAACTTTAATTTTTCGATCGTTTTATCAATGTTTTTGAGCCATCTAAGGGTGCAAAATTTTATGGTGAAATGGACGAGTCAATATAAAAAACAGTTATGCAAGCTACAAAACTTTAAGGCTTTAATAAAAAGCTTTGCCAAATTTATATTTTTTTCCAAAACACATTATAAGTTTTATTCATTTAAGACAAATTTGAGCCCTGCCATATTAATCTATGTCACATGTGAATGGAAATCTATAGATTTATTGAAAAAACTGTCTTTAAAAATGAAGATTTTAGAAGCATCTGATGACCGAATGAACTTAGCTTTAAATCAATTTTGAGTGACATTTTTATGATCGGGGTAATATAAGCAATGTCAAAAAATTGAGATGGTAAAGCCTGGGGGAAAGAAAAAGAGGAAGACCCAAGCTTCGATGGAATTACAAAAGAAAGCATGATATGAAAACGTACAAGATAAATAAAGGGATGATTAAAATATAAGAGACAAATGGAAATTAAGGTTAAAAGACTGACCACTAGTGTTGTTAAAACGGGTGGGTTCTGTTTAATCGCCCTTTGTTTTAGTCGATTAAACATAAACGGACCAAATGTTTTTTAGTTCAGTTCTCTTAGTCTCATAAATGTTTAGTCGACTAAATAAAACCTAGCCGTTTTCACAACACTACCACCAACCTAGGTGACAATTAGTCATAATAAAAAATGAGTGTTATAATGAGCCATAAATGACCAGGAAAATTTCGAATGATAAACTTACATTTTCCGTTCGTTCGAGGTTGAGGCTATTAACTCGTAAAGTTGTGGACCTTCGCTGAGAGTACTGACGAGGAAAAAGGCACGCTTATCTATGACAAAAAAAGTTGTAAATACGAAATACATGCTATCCTATAATTGTAAGACAATATTATACCCGTGGCGACATTCTTGGTAAGTAAATTGTTGAGTTTAATCACTGGGCTGTGGGATAATTTGGTATCTTCTTTTCCTGGCGCCAAAACGGTGGCTTGAAACTTCAAAACGAATTTGTCATCCTAACAAAAGTCAAGCAAATATAGCTATAGATCACAAAACTTACAATTAAAATAGGTAAAAGCACATTCTAAAATGTCCATTTAAGCCGCTCTTAAATGTAAACACGTTGTGATGAGAATAGTGCAAAATCGAAATTTTTTAAGCAAAAAAGTTATTAATAATGAATTAGCATAATAATATATCTCAAAAAAAGCAGTTATGGATTAGCAATACTTATAATAAATTCAAATAAATTTTTTAATAAATACCTAATACCAGCAAAACATTAAAGATCTGTTTTTTAATTCAAACTCATGAAACAGGTCTGGATTCCAATAAAGAGTAATTTTAAATTTTTGTGAGAAAAAATACAAATTAATTATTAATTTATTTTTTATATTTTCATTCAAAATCGTCCAAGTTCAAGGCCTAAACATCAGGTCTACATGGCAGTTTTGTAAAAAGGCCCACCTGCTTTTGCATTATGAGGAGCAAATCTTCGAGCAAAAGGGCGTGGACCTCGATGTTTTTAGTGCGAGAAAATCTCCAAACCAAGGGACCGTCCATGACCAGTTTTTTTTTGGTCAAGTCCAAATGCCTCAATTCAACGGCTCGGGGGTCGTGGGCCCGTTCGAGCGCTTTTTCCAAAGGACTTTTATCTAGCTTAGATTCAACGCTCAATAACCGATGAAAATTTTCCGTTTCACGAACCGATTCGTTCACGTGTTCCAATATAAGCCGGGCGCTACAAATATAACGATGCCTTTTATAATCGAATTTTGATTGGAGTGTTTCTAATACATACTTTAATAAGATAGAATATATAATTGGTCACCGACGTTTTTAATTTTAACCTAATTTTAATTAAAAATAGTGTCCAACTTTCTAAAAAACCTCATCGTGGCCTTATGGAAAAAAGGCAGAGTTTTAACTGGCGAAAAGCTCTCTGAAAATCGGGTAATTGGTTAGAAAAGAGTGGATATTATTTAGGTCTAAGGCATTATGTCAACCATTCTCGTACTCTTTGCCAAAAGTAGTTTTGTAAATATTAGTTTTGAAATAAGATTCGTTTTTCAAATCAAAAGAGACTATTGTTCTATAAAAGGGGAAAAATATATTACGAATATTTTATATATCTTACGCCGCTATCTCAACTTAACTCCAAAAAACATAATCACAGACCTTTATTTTTAAACAAACTAAATCGTAAATCTTATTAAGAAGCACATCCCGGCATGAACAAACTAACTAACTTTAAGCTAAAGCATATCGCTATTAGCTAATATTTCATTAAATGCAAACTCCATTATATTAAGAATGGAGGCAAACTAAGGTTAAAACATAGAAAAAACCTTCAAAAAACGTAAAGAAATCACCTTTTGTAAGCCAAACTTAATTCGTTGTATTCCACGGTATCTGGGGCCGTGTATTTCATGATATTTTCGATGAGTAGGGGATATTTAGTTAGCCTCTGCATTTGACACGGCACGAGGTCTTTGAGTTGTAGCCTGCGGCAAAGGAAATTCCCTTCGGCCTCGGCTAAAAAGGCGGCCAATTTGCCGTCTTTCTTCTGTCTCGCTTTCAAGGATTCCAACGCGAACGACTGATTTTGACAGAAAGTGGCACACGCTTTTTGAAACGCCTCCCCCGACTCACCCCCAAACTGTATTTTTTATTAAAATTTTGGGTAAAAACAAGAGCCCTTAAAAATTTATTCGGGGTCCAAATGCCTAACAAATAAGAGATTCAACACATGCAATAAATTAAATGTTTGAAAGTTGCAGAAGGTTAGCTATGTTATGTAAATCGAAAGGTTAAGGTATAAGGCGAGAAAAATATGACTTTTAATTACATTCAAGGTCACTTAACATGGGTTAGAGAAAAATCTCGTAGGTCACTAATTGAAACATGAGCATTACACAAAAACATAAATATTTTTAAATTTGCTTGGGTGGGCTTATAATGCAACAAAACGCTAGATCTTTTTACGTCATTTTTTAAATCATATCGCACGAGGGACAAATGACATAATGAATATATAGTATATTAAAATATTCACCATAACATCTGATCATTTACTTAAAGCCTAAAATTCGAATTCTATTTATTGGGTTCCAAGCATTTGACAATTATTAAAAGGGGATAACATTTATTTTTTAATTGATTTTATAGGCTTACGAATGATAGAAGCATCGGTCCGACGGAATCAATTATAACGCCCTGAGCCTTTTTTGCCTTCATTTGTTCATTCAATTCCCCTAAAATTGAAAAATGAACACAAAATAATTTTAAACACATTCTATTAATAAAAAAAGGATTTAAATAAAATAATATATCTTAAAGATGTAAAATTAGTACCGTGAATTCGTAATAATTCGTCGAGGTTGGGGAATAGAGAATTTAGCAGTTCAACGGGTACGAGATTTTCCCTTTTCAACGGCTGGTAAAAGATGTAGTCGAGAACCTTCAAATTTCTGACGTGATTCTTTTCGGTGTGAAATAGTTCTGCAAGCGTAAACAAATAAAACCCAATTACGATACTTCCAATTAAAACATTTATTTTCAAGCTATTAATAACGGCGAGATAAGCTATAAGTTTAACTACTTATTCATATGCTCTACCTTTCCACTATTATTAAAGATTCGATAATTCAATTTCGTCTTGCTACATGGGCTGTTGATACCAAGCAATGTTATTTGAATCGCTTTAAATATATAAGATCATCAAGTGTTCGTTATAAATTAAGAATTAAGCCCAGCATTTTGCAAAATAGTTTTATTTCTAAATAACATACACATATAACAACTATCTAATTATAAAATAATACTCTTATAAAGATAAGAGCTTAAAAGATGATTAGATCCTCACCATTTATAACGTCTTGACGCATGACCTCTTTGGGTTTCATCTTTTTCAAGTGTTCCCAATCAATTTTCTTTTGCCAATTGGGTACTTCGGGTTCAATATCGAGGTCGGAATCGTAATAATCGGACCCGAAATCGAGGTAGGGGAATGTGCTACTGCTCTGGTTAGAAGTTGCCGATGAATGGCTAAGTAAAGAATCACTTTTGGGAACGGAACGCTTGTTAACACCACTTAGGGCCTCGTCGAATGATCTAGCAAAAATCAACAGGGGGAACGTGTTAGTATCGTAAATGAATGGATAATAAAGCTTTTAAGTAAAAAATTTAATCACAAACACAAAATGATGACTGCCCATTGATATTTACAAGTTAGACCAATAAAAAATTTGTCTTTGTCACAAAGATATGTGATTCGATGCAAAATTATTTAGTGTGAGCACCACTGTTACAGTTCTTTGTCATTTGCAATTTTATTTTGACACAGAGTTTAATAGAAATAGGTCGGGAACAAAGTGGTATCATAACATGTTAATTCTAAATAAACTTTTTTTAAATATGCCAAATAAGAATGATTCATTGATAAATTAAGATACAAAATCTTTATTTCTTATCATACGTAAAATAATTGCTTATTCTAACCAAAGTATCTAGTTTAAATACCTTTTTATCAAAACCCTAGCCACACTAGGTTGAGGTATGTCCGGTAGTTCTGTCACTTGTTCCGTTGAAGCAGCTTTGTGAGATATATCACTGTAAAAAAGACATAATTAAGCAACCCATACAAATCATTTACGCAAAAAGCTATTTATTCAAAAAATGCAAAGAATATGAGCACACTAAAACCGTGAGAGCTAATATTTATTTATAAACTACCTCTTTGATCGTGGTACGTTAGGATCGCTCTTTTTCCGCGGATATTTATTTTCACCCTAAAATATTTAAATAAAAATACATTCGAATATTATTCGGCAAGGATTTTTTGAGGTACATTTTATAATTGCAGCGTAATTTCTGTCGAAGCGCGGCACCACACTTTCATTAAAAAATCTCTTCGATATCACCCAATACGTATGACGCAAACAAGCAATAAAAGATACTTACCGTTAAAATATTACAGACATTTCTGCAAGTCCAAGTATTATATCAATGGCATTTTACATTTCTCAAAATCATTGTAACTCAAAATTTTATTATATAATGGCATTTTATCATTTCTCAAAAACATTGTAACTCAAAATTTCATTATATAATGGCATTTTATAATTTCCCCAAAATCATATATCCCCAAATTTTTTGCGACATAAAATCAAAAATCGAAACAAAAAACCATGCTATCTCTACCTTGGCTTTCATGCTTTCGCTACGGCCCACAACACTGCTTTTGCCGGCCACTTCTTGCTTAGCTGCCTTGGAAGAGGCGGCGGCAGAATCCGACCGGCTAGCAAACCAGCCTTGACCCGCGCCCTGGTATTGCTGAGTGTGGCGTTGGAAAAAGGAGACGGCGGGATTTGAGACAAAATTACTATTGCTACTGCAAGCCGTGGTAGTAGTTGTATTTGTTGGGTGATAATTGAAACTACGTATGTAAGGTAATCTATGGGCACCGGGCACTCCTGTCGTTGTTTTGCTTTCTGGTGAGGGTTGTTTAGTGGCGAGAGCGATATTAGTAGAGGTGGAAGCTGAAAAAGAGCCCGATTTAACGACCGGGCTAAGCGAGGGTTGGCTGGGTTCCGACACGATAATTTGGCAAGTTGCCTTTGCGTTGGAGGAGTTGGAATGCTGATGCTGCTCGTCTTCTTCTTCGAAAGAATCTTCCCTGATTGCACCTAAAACGGAATGTGTAGCATATAGTTTTTTAATTTCATTATTTCCCACAAACATATTTGCCCTACTAGGCTCACTCAAAAGTTTAAGGGATATTTTTGAGTGGTAATAGCAACAGCCTTAGGTATCCCTTCAAAAATATCCTTTGTATATGAAATTTTAATTAATATTCTTTGCTACGAACGCTATAATAATATATTTCTATAGCTCTAAGTTGTCTACATATTTAGCAATACCCAAGCACTTTAAGTTGTTGGTTGAAGGTAAATCATATTTTACACATCAATCCGGCATAATATCTGCAATTTTGGAAAATAATTACAAGAAATCTTGGTTATCTTTAATACCTTTGATTCAACCAATAACTTTTAACTATTCATTTATAGATTATTGTATATGGTGCAAAACTTAATTAATTAATTTCAGCAAACTTAATTTGCTAACCAAATGCTTACTTATTCTTAAGAAATTTATAAAGGGCAGGGAGGGGTCTGATAAAAAATGCAAATGTTATATATATACCTATAAAAGTGTGACCTTGATGAATGGACGCATCGGGTTCGTCGGATGCATTATCTTCCAACATGAGTCTTTTAGCTTTTTCGATGGCATATTGGGATGGTGGGTACGCTGGCACTACACACACAATATATCAATAAAATTTCGCTTGTTTTATAATTTACTTTTTCAAAAGCTACCCGAAGTAAGTATCAATTTAGAAAGTTTTAAAGCAACTATAAAATTATTAAAATTTCATATTACCTAAGTTTATACATATAGTTTTTAACAAACGTTAGTGCCTTTAAACTGAATTATCATTCTTTCATTATTATTCCACAATAATTCAAAAAGCAACTCATTTGGAGAAATGCTGTTTAGAGATAACAGATCTTTACTAGTGTTGTAAAAACGGCTGGGTTTCGTTTGGTCGACTAACCAAAAAATCTTTAGTCTGTATACGACTAACTTAAACAGACCAAAAATCCTTTGATCTGTTTAAGTTAGTCGACTAAAACCAAAAATCGAGCAAACGAAACCCAGCGGTTTTTAAAACTCTAGTCTCTACAACTCGCATACCCTAACTTTACAAATATTTTCCACTCGCCTAAGCGTTAAAACTCATGATCGTCAAGAAAACGTAAATTGATGGTTGGAATGGTATCAATAATTTACGGGAAACTTGCTGGGCAGTAGCGATGGTGGAGCCTTGAGAAAGAACTAAACCTTTACCAGCGTCGGTTTTGCGTTTTATAATGTTATTCATGAATGAGGATTTGGTGGACAAGCTATTCCTATCCCCAGCCCCGGCCCCAGAATTGCTCAATTTCTTTTCGCGTCGACGCGTTAAACCCACACAACTTTCTTCGATCCGATCTACGCATTGCTTGTGACTGTTGTATTCGCAATCTAAAAATGCAGCGATTTTGCAAAACTAAACATGGGTAGGATGAACATTTAAAATGTATTAAACATGATGTAAAGATATTATTTTTAATTAAAAAAACACCGGACACACATTACGAGAGATGATTATATATCTGACCTATGGGCAGCCACGAATAGAGGGGCAAAAACATGAATTATTTATTGACTTCTTCTTGCTTTTAAAAATCAAGAAATACGCTATGAATAACATTTCATATATGCATCTCACGCTTGATGAAGCACGTTTTTAAACAATTGCAGGACTCTAGATTTTTAAGTAGAAACTTAATAAAACGCTAAGTAACCCTAATTTAGAGATATCTAATTGCGACATTTAAAAAACGTCGAACAAGTAGACGTAAAAATAACGAAATTAACCCTAATTTTCACGAAACACACCTTAACAAAAAGTAACAATTATCGCGTACACGCGCCAATTATTACTCGTGCATTGGTAGCCTTGGGTGCCTATGCCACAGAGCACGTCGTGGCACATATTGCAGAACGTGAGGGCTGTGTAATGGTAAAGATTGAAGGTGTGCCCCTTAAGATTGCGTTCTTTCGGTTTTTTGCTGGTCACAAATTTGAACCGAGATTTTTCCTTGGCGCAAAATAGGGGAATCCGCTCGTACAGGGTCGGAATGATGTTGGTACTGCCGAGCGTAGACGATTTAATGCCCATTTGCCTGGCTACCGTCAGGGTTGCGGCGAGTAAGAGAGAACTATAATTCAATGAAAAAGTATATCAAATTTCTGAATGAGGATGCTAAACGGGGTAGAAAGTGCTAGAAATTCGTGATTCAAAATGCGTAATAGTTATCAAAGGTTGTTTGGCAAAGCCAATGCTAATAAAGGTTTAAATTAGTGGCGATAAATGTTTTCGCCCGGAGTCTTAAGTTATGAAATAAACTTTTTTATTTAAAAAAAAAAAAAAAAAAAAAAATTTATAAATTTTTAAGTAGGGATAAAAATTTATTTTAGATCGTCTGGAGTTACGAAATCTTAACTTTATTCTATTAAAATTTGCGCCAATCTTATTCATCAAATTAAACTTATAACTCTAGTAACTTAGTTTGTGATCTTTAACTTAGTTTGTAACCTTTGAGCTAATTTAAACCTTTATTAGGGCCTTAGATAAAAACAAAAACCGACCAGATTAATTCTTTAGGCTTATTTGACACCACATAGAATTGAATTGCAAAGGTATATTGTAAAGCAAAAAGAATTTTTTTTTATTTAATAACTCTAAACGATAAATTTTATTAAGAATTACACCTTTTTATATTCAATATTCTATGTAACACTAGGTATACGTAAATAAATGAACGGACGATACCGTAATAAGAATTATAAAATTGTATACAAAATTAGTATAAAACCACTAAATTATGTTCTATGCTCAATATAGATGATTCCTATAATCAAGGAACAGACATGTCTCTAAATCAAACTTTTAATGCTTTTTTTAAAAACATAGATCCAAAATATTTTTCAGGCAATAAATCTTTAGTGGTAATTTGACCATTTTAGTGTAATTGTAGGTTTACTTTTTATCACAGACGCCTTCGAATGAGTTATCCTCCTTCCAGTATTTAAGCAATTTATCCACGATCGAGGTCATGATTTGTTCCGCAAATTTCAACATTTTAGACTTATCATTAGAGGCATCATCCAGTGCCGGACTATCCCCGTATATGCTGCTCAGACCTGCAAAATTAAGCCATAAAATTTATAATAATGTGAAATAACTGATCAATATTCAATAATAAAACTTGGCACTATTGCGATTTATAACAAACTTAAGGTTTGTAATTTTCACATTCAATCTTAAACGACTATAACTAAATATTCAGTTTAGGCCTATAGCTAGATATAAATTGCACGATGGTTTTAGAACACTTTGCATAATTGCAAGTTTTAAAATTAATCATATATATAATTTCTAATAAGAAATATAAAACAAAAAAACAATCTCGCAAAATCAATAAATACCATGTAAAAATTTGATATAAAAACCTACATATAAAAGCCCTAAATATAAGAAAAGATAAGATAGCTTTACCTAAAGTTCTCTTTAGCCTAAAATCCGACAATTTTTCCCTGATATCGACCAGTATATGTTTCCTCGCGGGTCTAAACAAAAATTTCATCACCTCTTCTTTGTCGTAGTCGCTTTGCAGGCTTTCATCTAAGAAATTCAAAATTGGCAAATTCAGTAAACATAAATAAGGCAACTAAAATAGTATGGCAACACAGTTTATACATTTTTTTACAACAGGGTTTTAAACAAGTCAACTTGTATAACTTAGAAAAATGACCGGGTTCAACATGTTTCTCAAATTAGGCTAAGGTGTCCTCTCTCTTATTTAAAGTCATAAATGTATAAATAACTTAAATGCGTGTTAATTTGCTAAAATATGAAAAATTTCTATAAAATAAATGTGAAATTAAATACTTTTGTTCAACGATTTTAATCTGATATTAATGTTTCGTCATAGCCATATAGCGAATTGAGTTCAATTATAAATCTTCTTCTGACACATGGGCCTTGACGAATTTTAAGAATAGTCTTTTCATATTATTTTATACTCATTTATTGTATATCCTATATATCATTCTTAGCTAATAAAAGCATTTTATTATAAAAAAATTTAATCGATCCCTCCTGCATATTTTTCAAACTTAAATCAGACAAACCACAAAGAGGTTTATGAAGATGATGATATAATGATCCAACATAAGGATAAGGCCGAGATTCTAAATAACCAATAAAGTCACCGTTTATTACAAACAAAATTAACGAGGATTAGGAGGAGCTATCATACTTGATTTAGTTGAAAGACTACCTTTAGATTCTGCCCCCTTTAATTTATAATTTAAAAACTTCTTCACAATAACTAAGTTAGATTAATTATATTTAAAAAGTGAATACATTTAACAAAAAATAGATTAACTACCGATGCTATTAATTACGAAATCTGGAACCCCGATTCTAAGGGGAGCATTGGGGATGATGAAAGAGGAATGAATTTCGTAAGCCCATCTCCTAAGGTCCTTCCCCATTCCACAGTGCATGTAGTAATCCGTGATGAGATAGAAGAGCTAGTCGGTAAACGTTTTAGTAAAAAAAATTGTAAAAAAATCAAAAGGAAAAACTAACTAATGTTTAAAAAGAAGGCATAATTCATTTTGTAAAACTGAGCTTATATCGATTAAAGCACTTATTTTAATAGCAAATTAAAAAATCTCTCCTGTTCCTCCAGTTGTTAACATAAATTTATTGGCACTTTTTGTAACTAAACAATGATTTTATATTTCATAGGGGGAGATTGCTCCATAAGTCTGATTTATTTTTAATATTTTCCCTTTATAAATCCGATTGAACTATATCAAAAATCAGGCCTAAAAAGAGCAGAATACAAGTTTTCCCTTGTTAACCATTGACTATGATTACTTTTAAATATAATCTCACCAAGGAATTGGGATCGCTGTTGCAAAACAGGTAATTGAGAAAGACAGCCAAGTGGGCAGGATGGTTTTTCAGGGAATGTATATCGTTAAAAGCTCCGTGATCTTCGAGCTAAATTCATATGTATTCCAGCAAAAAAAGGTTAAAAAAATATCATTTTAATTAACCATATTAAACAAGTTAGGTGAATAGTTTAAAAATGTTGTTCCCTTTTTAAAATAAAACCAAATCCATTATAAAAAACGGGGTGTCAATTTTGTCAACTTAAATGATTAAAGTAAAATATTCAATAATTGAAGTTTTTTTGGATTTAATCTATAAAATAGGTATTATTGTTACAAATAAAAATTTATTGGTTATCAATGATAGCAACACGAAAAACTAATTATAAAATAATTTAGATAATTTTGTAACTATAAAACCCCCGTTTTAGGGTCGCCTTTTGCGAATCATTTACATTTTCGGTGTCAGATTGGGTGTCGTCATCTTCTATGGACAAGGCGTTGATTTGATGCGAGGAATCGAAGAGGGATTTATCGTAAAAATGGGAGGCGGAATTTAGGTTTGGAATGGAGGAATGAAGCGGTTTGAGACCTTACACATATGGATAAAAAAATGAAGTTTAAATTTTAAATAGAGCTGGCGGTCGAAGTCGAGATTTAAGGCCCGAATTACTAAAGTAAAGACGATATTAGTTTAAGGATTTCAGAGATCGTAATTAATCCTCTAAAAACCCCAAAAATGAGATAATTCTCAAAGATTAATGGGTACACGACATACAACGTTAAATTGTGGGAAACGGTAAAGGTAATAGCTGTTCAAAGTAACCATATAATGAGCTTAATATATTGACAACAATTAAATTAATCTTCTCTCCAACACACCCAATTATAATTTAAAACATTTTTTTTGGACTTTTAACAACTACGCATCGGTTTTTTAATTTTCAACACCCGACAGCGCGGGTCTATTGTCACCCTAGACTATGGAAGAAAAAGTCCAGAAACATTCTTCGGGTCGGGATTTAAAATACAACTATTACAAAAGTCCTTAAAATGTCGATTCCCAATGGAGAGTAAGCAAAATCCTGCCACGAATAATATTGATAGTGCTTGTCCCATAGATAAAAAATACCGATAAAATCGTCTTTAATGACACTAACAAAAACAATTACTTCTACCACTATAAATAGCATTCCTGACAAACTCTCTCTCCATTTTAGCTTTAAATTAGATTAAAACTAGCCCTAAAACTCTGTAAAACTCATACAGTATATTATACTTTATACCAGGCCCTCCTGCCCTCTAATATCGTTACCCCTACCGTTGCCTCGTGCTCTGGGACTTTAGGTCAGGCAGCCATTAAGCTTTTCAAAGAAATCAGCCGTCGCTGCCCGCCCTCTAAATATTCCACAAATTTTTTTCTTAAACGAAAAAATGGTATTTTTATTGCAAAGTACAATTTCAAATCCCTGGCCGACAGCTGGCCACTTTTAATAGATATGATACATGCGACGGTTTTGAATTATAATTTTTTATTTCGATATTTGTCCAATTTTAATACTTCGTTATCATAATTTGTTCTTACAAACAAAAAAAACGTAAAAATTAGATAAAAACATGTCGCGTAAAGTACCGGCTAAGCGTTTATCCCAATCCAGCCCTTCCACAGAGCCCGGCTGCAGCAGTTTGGCCTTGCTTTCTCCTCGCTTCAACAAACTTGCCGACGAAGTGTATATATTGTTAAGGACGGTAACACTCCCCATACCAACCCCGATGGATTCGTAAAGGGGGGTCCCGTTAGGAATTAGTGGACCCGCTTCCTTGTAAAGCGCTTGGTCCTTTCCACCAAAATCAGTTTTGTGCTGGGACGTAGGAATACTAGAGCTTTCGAGCTGTGCAAAAAGATGAAAAATTACATTTTTTTTAATGTTTAAAAAGTTTATTTTCACGAAACAAAGTTGAATAAATTGCAAATGGGTGAAAAATTAAATTCCAGCACTAGCAGGATTATTGATAAAAGTAAAAGCAAATTATAAAATGGGACGGATCGCGATTGCAAAATGGCTAGTTAATTTGAGGACAACCAATAAATGTAAATGCCGGTAAACCGACTCGCAAAAATTTTATGGTTAAATCATCGCTAAATTGCCTTCGCGGTAGTTAAGGCGTCGTATCGAATTATAATTGGGTGCCTCGAATATGAAGGGTGAAGACTTAGATTCTGTTAATTGCATTTATTAAAAAAAAAAAATTTATTTCGCGGAGCTAAAGGACTGAATTAGGAAAAGGGGGGAGTAGTACTGGGATTATTGCACGAAATCCCACATTCCAAGTGTCATATTTATAACTTTTAAGAATTCACAAAGGTAAGGGGATGGGTGAAACATAAAAACTAATTTTATGGATAAACCAAATTTGTGGGACTTCCAAAGTGTTTGCGGAGAAAAGGGCTTTAATTTTACGAAGCTCTATTAAGTTTAAACAATCCTAGGGTCGAATGTTCTAGAAATGTATTAATTTTGTACGCCTGATTTACCATTAATTAACAGTGGTAGAAACAAAAATCCGAACCCTTAATATTTTTCTTAACAATAACACTTATACAGGCGCGTAGCCAGGATTTTCTCCCGGGGGGGGGGGGGAAATTTTCAAAATTTTTTTGTAACATTCTTATTTCAACATCAAAAAAAAATATAAACATTAGATATTTTTATGGCTACGCCACTGCACTTATAAGAATTTTACTCGTAATAGACTCACAATATTTGGGAAAAGTAAACGGTTAAAAAAGTTTGTTTTCAAACTTTCACCATGTTTAAATTAATAAGTTTAAATTAATTTTAAGCAAATTACAAATAATAATAGGAAAATATATATTATTTTGAACTTGTTCGATAATTCCATTATAAAAAACAGCCAAATATATGCACTATATTAATTGCTATCTTACACCCTTTATAAATTAGTGTCCTAACTGAGTGCGGACCTAAGCACACTGATTAAAAATATTATGTACTCAGTCAATCGTATGCCGAGCTGCTTACCAAAGATGAAACCGAACCGGTGGAGCGTCTGTGTAGCAAATCGGAGGCATTTCTCCTATCGCCAGAACCCACGGTTTCTCGATATTGCAAGTGTGAATTTTGCTGGGACGAACCAACGTTTTGCTCAAAATTATTGGTCGCTTCTTGTTCAAAACCCTTGTAAGTATTAGAGATCCCGGTCACGGGCCAGGAATGGATTAGTTCTTTACGATTAGCTACGCGACCGGTGGCTTGACCTATGCTAGATTCGGAAAAATTGCCATTTCTAGGTAGTCTCGCGTTGTGGGTGGAAGGACAATTCAAAGCGTCTTCGTCGAAAGAGTATGAATGTGAGGGAGGAGGAGCCCTGGAGAATATCTGTGGCAAAAATTGAGTTTCATTTTTATTTTAAACGTATATTTGAAGAAATAGCAAAAGTCGTAAAATGTTCTATTTTTATTAAAAATTTTTTTAAATATTTACATAAGCGTTTTCCCCTCTTTTTTTATATTTCCACGAGATTCACAAATATCCCTAAAGTAAAATATGGCAAGGAAGAGCGGGTGTATAAAATTAACATTTGGATCATTTTGGACAACTGAATATTTAATGATCTATAACAAAATCTAAATTAAGATTATTAATTTTAGAGGCAGTCAGTGCGTTAAAGGAATACATTATAAACTACAAAACTAAACATCGGCGCTACAAATCCCTAGCAAAATGAAATAAATTCGTCGTCGCTATCATAATCTTTTATTAAAAAATAAAAAAACTAAACATACGGAAAAAATTGATGAAGTTCCAAGATATAGAAGATTTCGAGTTTTTTACCCAAATTTTACAGCATTTACAGAGGTCCCTTTGTCGAAGCCATACATTTCAAACTTAAGTTTATCTTTGTCGCAAAAAGCTTTACATATATGACTGAAAAATTTAGTAGTCTCTCTATAAGACTATTTAGGTAAAACTTTGATCCTTGATTCAAAGTTCCAAAAATACTTAAAAAACTCGGCTAGATAAATTAATTTTAAATTTAAAATACTCTTTGCTCGTCGGGAACGGGAGATGAGATGAAGGCATGCACCATTTTTGAGAGGTTAGTTATATTTTCGTTGAGGGCCGATAGCCTCCGCGTAACGCTATTTATCTCTTGCTTCAATTTGTACGACGGGTTGTACAAATACTGTTTTTGCAGGTTCTACGCATGAAAGTTAGAATGTTAATTGAAATCGCACGCGTACTAGCAAAAAAACTGAAAATTAGTGCAACTTTTAAATATAAAATAATTTGGTACCCTAAGGATAATGGCTTCTTGATTGAACAAATTTTTGAGGGTGTTGATTTTCTCTCCTATGGCTTGGCATTTGTAAGGGTCATTCTAAAATATAAAATAAACATAAAATTTCTGTTTGGAAATTGATCTCTAAAGCTCAAAATATAATAATATGGGAATTACTGGCATAAATTTGGAGGAAGTTTTGATATATTATAAAATGTCCCCTCTTATTTGGCGAAGAGGAAATTAGTTGAATCACAAATTAAGAACACGACGCGATACATTTGCTCCTTAAACAAAATATTTTAACTAATGCGAAATATAGGAAATAAATACTAACCCCCGATTTAGATTAAAGCAAAAACCCTACTTTACATTGAATTGGGATAAGTTAGAATACAGTATATCGCTCAAATAATAATAGCCGACCCGTTCCACGACTCAATAATTATTTATATAATCTTGCAAAAACCTAATGCGACCGAGCACAATAACATTGTAGCTTTTCCAAAACAAATTTCAATTTTATAAGTAAAATTTTCCTTCCTTTAACAATTTATCCCTTTCAATTATAACATCTAATTTAATGCGAATATCAAATATTTTAAGGCTTATCCTTAAAACGTCGCCGAAGCGGAATTCAAATAACAAGTTTTTAGATAGTTTTTTTGCGCAAAATTTCAAAAATATTAAATAATTTTATATAAATGTGCAAAAGGTACAAAATCGCGTGGAACGATTTCAAACAGAATAACTGTAACGCCCCTACCAAAGAGGAAATTTACCATTATTTTTCAACTCGGGACAAATCAATTTTACTTAAAATTATTCTAAAACGTATTCTCTACTTAATTTATCGACCCTGATTTCTAAATTCACAATAAAATTTGACCAAAAACTAAGTCCATAGCATAAATTTAAGTATTACACTTTTCAAGGGCAAGAAAACATTCAGATTATTAAATTTGATATTTAAATGCGACGCCAAAGGATTGCAAAAAATATTTGTGGCCTTTTTACAATGTAAATTTTTAAGTAAAGAAATCATATTTAGAAAAATAGGAAACTTGATTTCCAAATGATTTGAGATGCATTGTGGGCTAATTTAGTGCGCTTAAAAAGTGACTAACGGGAAATCAGCTCAAACTTAACGATATTTGAAAGATTAAAATTCACAAACAGTTTTAAGCATATTAATATAACTTAATCACTTATCTGCTCTATATTATCTTCGTTCTTTGATTTTAAAAAGTTCTAATTTAATATAAACTGTCCAAAATAGTTCGATCTATAGACAAATAATACAACACCCTGCCAAACTAATGATAGTTATGAAGTAAGGGAATAAGCCGACATGTTTTAGGAGAAGTGAACGAACTAAATGATATTCATCTAGCTGAACAACTAAATGTTAATTTTACTTATGGGAAGTCCTTGAATGTTGTCCCACTAGTTCTGTCTTCCTAACTTTTGCAACTTTAACCGCACAAGTGCGCGCATATCGAGAAAATCTCTAAACAAATGGCAGCCAGTCCAGTAGGTTACTTAACAGATTTCAATGCGTATTCAGCTCCGTAACCAAGTTTTGGATTAAGGGTTATTTTTAATTCTTAAGGGTTTTTGTATTGAAAAATTCTTTTAACCCCCCCCCCCCATTGGCTAGGCCCATGTATCAGCTATATAACCATGGGCGTAGCCAGCATTGGAATTAGAGGGGGGCAAAAATGATTTAGGGAGGGGCAAAATGAACATTTTTCAAAATTTTAACCACAATTTTAATAAATTTCAGCAAATTTTTGGATTAGAGGGGGGCAGCCGGCCCTCCCTGCCCCCCCCCTTGGCTGCTCTCATGTATATAACAAACCGTATTATTTATCTAATGGGTCATCATCTTACCAATAGAGGATGGCGTTGATTAAGTGAGCTCTGGGCATCTTGGAATGGAGTTGAATGATTAGTCGTACCCAGACCTAAGCAACTTCCTACAGTTGCTGCGGGATGGTACGAGGGGGAATGTTGCACTTCGTTAGCCATTCGGTTTGGGGTAGTAGTTGTTGTGGTGTTGGTGGTAGAATTAGAACTGGAGCTATCATCAAATTTGGTAATAGTGCCCAATTCCCCGGACGATTTGGGTTGCTTAGGCGTGTTATTGGTGGTGTTGGAGGACGTCGCTGATTTGCCGGGGGGACGTCCGAATAGCGTTAGGGCCACGTAAGAAGCGGCTATTCAAGCAATGGCATCAATCGATAAATAATAGCTCAATAAATATCAATGATTAAATGTTATCGAAAACTCAAATTGTTATAGGGGGAGGGCTATATATTCTAGCAAGGTAGGAGACTTTATCTAAATTGATGGGAAGGGGGAGGGGTGAGTCAGGTAAGCAGAATTATTAAGGGTTTAGGTGGGGGGGGGGAGGGGGTTTGTAAAGTTGAGGTTAACGGAGTATAGATTAAGAAGGAGGAAGAGGGAAGAGGATTGATAGGGATTTTGATATACCCCCGAACCATTTAAAAAACCGGGAATCGTATACAATGCCTACACACATAACACACTTAATCGCTCGTTAGCTCGCTGAATTGCAGAACGGTCGATCAATGGTAATTCATATAATTGGGGAGCTCTGGGGAGAGAAAAAAATATTAATTCTGCCAACATATATATACTTATACATACATGGTGAATGATACAAATACGCTGCATATAATAAAAGATGCACATCTACATAATATATATGTGTTTTATAAATTAAGCAATGCAATAGAGAGAAGGGAAGGGAGGGGGGGAAGTAAAGGTCGTAAAGGTTAACGCAGCGTGAAATCACTGCTAGAATCATGCTAGAATAGAGGAGAGGCAAAAGGGGGGGGGGGGAAGGGAAAAAAATCCTTATCTACCCCTTCCTAACCCTAAGCCCAACCCCCTCCCTGACCCGTTTTATATGCTGCATAACCGCGTTGTTCAACACTGTTGCCGTGCTCGCTCCTTCAGAATGACATTCTGCTGCACTGTGTCATCATTGGGGGTGGTATTGTAACA
The DNA here is from genome assembly GCA_964036665.1 of Gordius sp. MW1. NCBI lineage: Eukaryota > Metazoa > Nematomorpha > Gordioida > Gordea > Gordiidae > Gordius > Gordius sp. MW1. Next base: position 6,165,030 of record OZ038529.1, on the reverse strand, counting down.
ATGCGAGATACTAACTACGTGGAGAGGGGAGGGGGGGATGAGAAGAGAAGACACAAGTCAAAGCGCGGAGTCAACCACGGTGGAAAGAAATGTAATGATTTATGATGAGACATTCATAAATAATATCTAGAAAGAGGCAGGAGGGAGTCCCGATGAGATTTAAAAGAGGATTTTAAGCTTATTTTATTATTAATTGCTATTTAATTATCCGTAGTATTTTGATATTTCCTAGTGTTGTAAATTGTAAAAACGGCTGGGTTTTGTTTGGTCGACCCTTGGCTTTAGTCGACTAAACGTAAACAGCCCAAAGGGTATTTGGTCAGTTCTGCTTAGTCGACCGCAAGGCTTGGTCAAAATTTGAAAAACAGACCAGAAGCGACCGTCGCACGCAATAAAAGACCGCACAAAGTGCTTAGGTAACCGAGGGGAAAGATATAAAATATGATTTGGATGTTATAATGAGATTCGATTTAAAAAAACACATTTTTGCAAATGTTATGTTGCTGGTGATCAACAAAGCAGAGTAGGCAAAAAAATCCCTCATAAAATACAGGTCAAATCATAATTACAATAAAGAACAACATTTATATATAATCCTATTCTGAAAAATGTTATAGATACCTGAAAAGGATTTTAAGGCAATAGCATTTAGATCGAATCTAAGCTTGAAACTAGGTTAGCGGAATGGTAAACTAGTGTTGATAGAGTTCAAGAAGTAATGAATTCTATAAATTTCACTTTACTTATATAGGAAGTCAATTAATTTTGAATTATAAACCAATTTTAAACCGTTTAGGAAAAACCCAATTAAAGTATCCTTCCGAAAATATGCCGATAATTACAAAAAATCTCATTTCGCCATCGTTTACACTCGTCGTTAACCTAGGGATCGGGGGGGGGGGGGGGGGGGTACATATTAAAGAACCAATATGTGGCTACCAACGCAAAAACTCACCTTTCCATGATTCATATCGAATAAGGTGCTATACGAGCAAGAATCCCATCCATCCAAGCTGAAAATCGTCGAAAAATGATGTTAAAAACGCTTTACAAAACGTTTCGAAAAAGCGGGATTAGTAAGAATTAAACGGAATAAAGGTTCGGGAAAAGTGATGGTAAACCAATATTTTGGCTAGGAGATAGCGACGCGCCCGTCTCCCTTCACGTCGAGAAGATTTATAACCGAATCGACCACGCATAAATAATAATAGCAGCAAAAGTCATGATAAACTGCTAGACTGTCGATGTCGATTGACTTAATTAAAAACCAAAGCTAAAAGTGTAACACATTTAATTATTCGTCATACATATATTATAGATTAGAATGTCAAGTTTGCTTTAAAAAAATGAAAGATATACTATAAAGCATTAAAAGAGCGAGTGAGAGAGAAAGAGAGCTAGGGGAGTGTTGTAAGCGAGGATTAAAAAGCGTGGCGGGGGTTCGACCTCGACCTTTGAAAGAGACGACACCTTTCTTCCTATATACATATAATTCGTGCGCGCGCATTTTTTGAGTGAAAAGCTAAAGCTTATGGTACACAATTTTAAGTGTATGTGTATGTAAGTAAGCTAGGCAGCTCGAACGGGAATGACAACCCCCTTCTTAAAAGATTTTGTGTGGTGAAAGAAATTTTTTTACTAATTTTCTTAGGGATATCCTCCATTTCAACTCAAACTCTATAATAAATATAATTTTTGTCTTTTGAATCCAAAAAATTCAACATTTTAACTTTTCTCGTTGCGACGCCAACGATCAATTAAAAAAAACTACCGACAAAAATGGGTTAAACGTGGGACCCATTTAAAACGACTGTCTTTGTCTTGCAGCAAAACAATGCGACCTATATAATTGTCGCTTAAAAATGAGCGTTTCTTTGACGTAATTTAAGCAAAAATGAGCGTTAAATTGATAAATTAAAGTGCTCGTGTCGACACATTTAATGATGCTAAACATGTTATATAAAGAAAGAATACCCGTCAAAGTAGCAGAATGATGAAAAGTAGCAGAAAAATATTTTTTAGATAATCAAGATATTAGAATTAAATCTCAAATGAGGAAAGAATTTCTGATGTATTCCTAACCCTAACCAGAACCCTAACAATCTTGATGAATCCTGACCAATTTGGCTGCTATTTTTCTGCTACTTTGACCGGGCGCCATAAAGTAAGTCTCCAAAAAGATTGGGTCTTCTCTATTTTATAATTTAAAAATTTCTATGATCAAACTTTTTATAATGGGTGTTAAGGGGAACCCTAATTTTAGGCCAGCTAAAAATTATAACGACAACCCCTGATAAATAATAAAAAATTCTCCTGCTGAAATGATTTTTAAGAATCGATATTGGTGCTTTGTCCCTCCCCCGAGATTTGGAAAAATATAAAAACTATAGTTTTAACATTTTGTAAAAAACATAACATATCCCTTGCTTAAACAAATACCTTTGTAAGGAGGGCTTAGCTAGGGCAGGGGTGGGTATTGAAGAGAAAATTAAGATGTTTATTATTAAACGTAAATTAACTCTTAGATTTCAAAAAACTTAACTCCAGTCTAAACACATCCATCAAAGTAGTATTTTAATTTCCGTACTAATAACTTTTTATTAGCCTCAGGGTCGTGACACTGAAACGAAAGTTTCTCACTGGTTTTAAAATCAAGTCAAGCAAAAATCGCTGTCGAATTATGATATGAGACATATGGACTAACAAACCTGAATACAAGTAATGTCACCCATTTGCGCCAAAACCAAAAATAGCACATTTCTGGGGGGAGAGAGAGAGAGAGCAAAATCCATAAAATCTTAAAATCATAGGCGGTGGGGGGGGGGGGGAGGGCAGAGAGGGGCGCCTGCTTAAAATCCATTTTTTTAAAAATATTATTAAAATTATGGCTAAATTTCAACAAATGAATATTTTGCCCCTCCCCCCAAATCATTATTGCCCGCTCTGATTCAAATCTAACACTGACGCAGTTTAACGATCTCTGGCCCCACAATAGGTTAGAAAAATTTAGGTTTAAAATTGAACCGTTTATGCCTTATATTACAAGAGATAGGACACCGTGGACCATTTACAATTCAATAGACAAGTGAAAAGAACACCCTTTAAAACCCTTTGGTCGGCTATAAATCTAAATGCATCATCATAAAAAGATACTGAAACTTTGAGTCGTAGCAGGAAATATGAAAGGTGTTAACGAAATTCACATAAATATATTATGGTTTTCAATTTTTGAGGAAAAAAGTTTGCAACTTTCTAATAATTACATCTTTATTTATATTATCCCCCCCCCTTACCCTTAAATACAACCAAATAATGCGAGGGGAACGGTATATAGAATTAATATTTTAAAGCTTGAGATTTAAGGCAGAAGCACTATTGTAGGTTCAATGAAAACAACGAATACTGGGGTATTGATAGCAAATGACATACCGTTAAGCATACATAAACAAAATTTTTAATCTTTTATAAAATTACAACATTGATACGAAATTTTGAAAATGTATTTAATTTTCAACAAATTCTAAAAGAAAAGATTCTATACAGTCTTGCCAATTAATTCTATTAAAAGTTAATCTAGTACGAATGAGATACAACTAAGCTTGTGTCAAAATCAAGATAAATTGCACAAAATATATAATCCGTCATTAACAAACACAACTCAAACTCTTTAAGGTATGCGAAAAATAATTTTCAAAAACACTAAGTTTCATCTCGTTATTATAAAATGAAAGATACCGCTAAGTTTTGAGATATACACATTCGTATTTTAAAAATTTTACCTTTGATAAGCCGCACAACTTCCAAATGATTCGCGTGGGTAACCAAGTTTCCATTCACCTAAAAACCATACTATAATTATAGTTTAATGTAAAAATATAAATAAATTTTACAAACAGTTTACAATAAAAAGTAAAAAGGTGTAATGCATTGGATTTCGGATAATAAGATATAATAATCATTTAGGTGATAGGAAAATTGGTGATTTCAAAAAATAAAGTTCCTTAGTAGGCCGTTATCGATATCTCTTGCTATAAAGTATAAAATCGTTAATTAAGAGTATCCGCAACGGTGAATGGAAGAGTTAATTTAATATGTTTAGTAGTCTGAAGTGAAACATGCAATTTTTTGCAATCGCAAAAATTTTAACATTATTGATCCAAGAAGTAAGAAACTTCACCATGCCTCTAATAACAATTAGGCGGTGGTCAAGTAAAAACGCTAGACTCATCAATATAAACTAAAAACGCATTTAAATTCGAAAACAAATATTTGTAAAAGTATTTAAACGACGAATAATTTTATAATCAAAGGGACAATAAAGTCAATTTCCTAAGACTATACCTTAATGATTCGGTCACCTTCGTGGACTCCGGCTCTATCGGCTGCCCCATCTGTAAAAAATACAGGTCGCGTTACACGTCATTACAAATCATTTGTGATTAAAAGATTTTATTAAAAGCCTCATGACAAAAATGGGTATTCAACCTAGGGCGGATATGATTAACATCGGCTAAGGTGGTATGGGCATACGCTATGAAGGGAGACGAATGATGTAAATCGAAAAGTACTGGACATGGAGGTACCGGGGAAGAGAGGACAAAGTTATAAAAAATAAGAAAATTAATCAAGACATAGCACTTACTCGATCAAGATGGAAGAAAGTCGTCAAAACAAACCCCACGACTGTAGGACTAATTTCTTGGTAAAGAAGAAGAAAATTAAAGTCGATCTTGACAAAAGTATTTTTAATTCTCAAAGTGATTTTACTAATCTAAATCATTCCTAGTGATGTTAAAATGCTCAAAAACCCACACAAAATGCAACAGATGTTCAATTTAACTTAAGTGGTTAATTAGAAGGTAAAATTAACATTACCAAGAGTCGTTCGGTGTATGAAATGGTAAAATAACAACAAAAACCTCGGATGTGTAATCAATTTATACCGCAAAATATAGAATAAAATAACGAAAACTTCCAGAAAAACCATCTCCAAAACCATATCCAAATCAAATTTGAGCTAATAAAATGAACAAATTCAAAGTAGTTTTAACAAAATCAATATTAGTAAAAAAAACCCTTTCGAACGGATTGTACGTAAACGGGGTTGTCTCCGCTCACGGTTAACCCGTAACCTTTGTGATCTTTCTTGATTATGATACATCTTTGGATGAGTTCGGTGCCCGTATCTAGCCCTCCTGCGTTCTGACCCACTACCACTAAAATATATTCCAATAATAAACAAATAAATAAAATAAATGCAAAAAATGTTGTCAGTTTTTATGAATTTAACTAATTTGACCACAAATTTTCGGACAATTTTCTGGGGGGAAAATACACCAAAATTCAAGAGGATAGCAGCGCCATTACTTTCAAATATATGGCAAAAATAGTAAAATCAATAAAACGCGCCCGAGCCTGATTTTGGCCCTTTGAACGTCCATAACTTAAAAGGTAATAGCCCAAAATGGCTAAAATTTTCAAAAATTATAATATACTACACCCTGACCAAAAATTATCCAAATATGAGATGGTCGATGGAAAACCTTGATTTGTCATAAAATGGCCCATAATTTATGATGACGAAAAACATTTAGGCCCTCCTAATAATTTTTGCTTTAAACTCGAAAACAATCGACGTATTCGGTTTTTCATAAACAAAACAGCCATGAACATAGTCGGATTGAAATTAGAGGGGGGGGCAATAATGATTTTAGGAGGGGCAAAATGATAATTTTTCCTAATTTTAGCCATAATTATATTAAATCAAAAAATAATGGATATAAAAGGGGGGCAGCATGAAAACAGCTTGCGATAATGAAAAGTCAGTGAGAACTGAAAGAGCGTGAGAACTGAAAGAGCAGCAAAAATCAATAATTTAGTAAAATAACATTATGTAACGTGTGTAAAGTTGACCCAACTGAAGTGGACTCCTAATCAACTTATATCATCGATCAATGAAATAAAAAAGAGAGGAGCAAAATAAAACTGAAGGGCGATTATCAAACAAAACTATATCGGAAAAGAACTATATAGGGGAAGGGAAAAGCAAACAGGCTCGTGGACGAACGTATATTGAAAATGACATGATAATTACATGCTTAAAGATAATAATAACAGAGGCCTATTGATTACGATAAGATCAAAATGATGACAAATTTATCATAGAAAATTTTGCAAAAATTATTTTTGATAGGAGTTGGCGTCTCTGAGCTTATTAGATACGGTTGCGCTTAGGGGCCGATTGTGACGGACATTTTTATAGATCAAGCCTGATGTAACCATTAATAGAGGTCAGGTTTGTTGAAAATTTTCTCCCCACCCGAACCAGTCGGAATTTTAAAACTATACGGTCGGCCGGCCATGCCCGAATCATTGATGCTCGGCAGCCCTAAATAAAGATTTTTTACGTGTTTAGATGTAATTTTCCTATATTTTCCTAAATTTTCTGGATTTTTTAGGGCGGCAAGAACTTCGACCAATAAGTACTATAAAATTAAATATAAAAAATGACAAAGTAATACACAAAAACAAAATAATACACTATATAAAAAAATCTCATTGAGCCCGAATTGCCCCTCCCCGCCCGAAAATCCCTATGGCCTGGTCTCTGACCCTAAATAACCCTTCGAACGACGTAATTTAACACTTTTCGTCGAATTTTCACCAAGCTTATAGGAAATTTGAAAAGGGCAGGGTGATTGCAATAGCCATTGAAGACGTCAGATTGAATCAACTTCACACGAGCCAACAAATAACTAGGAAAAGCGGCACTTAAAATCAATTTTTTCCAAGATGCGTAATTGCTTTCGATCGAACTATACAAAGTACCGAGCCAGGATGGAAAGAAGTTGCCTGCAATTTTGGCTTCTCAAGCAAATTTCTTCCATTATATATGCTTGTAAAAAACGCAAATATACACACAAAAAAAATCACAAAACCAATCGATGCACACCACACATTGGGAGAAAACAAAACGGAGCGGTCAGACCTTGGTGTGAGCATATAAAAAATGGCTGACTCCTGTGCGATTCGCGATAAACAACACAACACTGACCAGGAAGCGAAGCCTTACAAATTTCGATAGATTTTTTGGCCGGAAAAACGCTCATTTTGCCAAGCGGCTTCAAAAATCACTCTCTCCAGGCTCAAGTTAGATCTTCAACAAAAAATGGTTAAAAAACTGTGTTCAGCAAACTATTGGCCATACTCTAAATAATCTAAAAAAATGTATGGTTAAAGTTAACAAGTTGCTAAAATTGCATTTTTTGCACCACGTTTAAAGCTATTGCCTACATAATGCAATTAAAGCGCCACCAGCGATTCAGCGAAGCCCCAGGACTCCGGGCTCAAAATGTGTTATCGATCAAAAAGGGAGCGCTAAATGAGGGGAGAAAATGCATGGGAAGAGTTTTAAAAAACTTAATTTAATTACGGAACATAATCACGATGCAAAGATTTTTAGCGCATTTTTTTATAGGTTTGCTAAGTTTCCCCTCCGAATAGTCTAGAAGTGACAAATTAACGAATAACTTTAGTATCTATATTTTCAGACGGGAAATTAGTTAGCCATCCCTGATATATTACCAAGTTAATAAATGACTCAAGATGAAAAAAACGATTAAAGGTATAAATGGTGAAATTGGTATAAATATTGTATAAAATTCTTAAAAAATTAACTGTTTTTTACATAAGTAAAACCAATGCAAATATTATACGTCATAAATGAATAAATTGGGAAAAATAAGAGATATATACATAACAATGTTACCCCGAGTGCTATTTGCGGAATGGGCGGTCTGCGGTTCCTGTAATTCTTCGTTTTGAGACAACAACTGATTTTGAGCATAGGAATTCAACCTGAACAAACGTGGAGAGAGAAAGAGAGTGAGAAAAAGAGGGAAAAACGTATGTATGAATTAAATGTTTGCTAATTACATTGTAATTACAGTGTAAAACAGTATGCGATAATGTGAGCGCTTAATTCTCAAAAGCTTGCAAGGTCAAAAAGGAAACTAAAAAGGCATCGGTGTCAGGCTTATTATTAAAATATTATTACCAAATACCATGGGAAATTAGAATTACAAGGGGGGGGGCAATAATATTGTATAGAGGGGATAAATTATATTTTTGAAATTCTAACTATATATGTTTTATTAATTTAAAACAATTAACGGGAGGGGGGGGGGGGGGGTAGTTGCCCCTTCGTACTTCCCCAAGCTAAGCCCATGCCATCGAAACTAAGGGTAGAGCTCTTTAAATTTAAAATTATGCTGAGATTTGAGTTGTAAAAACGGCTAGGTTTTGTTTGGTCGACATTTGGTTCAACTGAAACTAACGGTCGACTATGGTCTGATTTTCAAATTTCGACTACGCCTAGAGACTGATTAAGAAAAACAGACCAAAAAATCTTTAGTTTGTTTATGTTTAGTCGGCCAAAACCGAAAGTTGACCAAACAAAATCCAGATCTTTATACAATATTAGTTGCTACGTTCTTACTGCCACCTATAATATTATAAAAAATTTAATTATACTAGACTAAATACAAATACGTTCAATTTGAAAGCTTCACTGACACACAAGCCTTAGTTTTTCGCTTATTGTCTAAAATAAGAAGCGGAACGAAACATGTTATTTTACATCCATAAAAACTTTTAAATCAATTGTCACATTCTTTAGATAATAATAATTAAATTCCCCCACAAAATATTCAAATAAAAAATCAAGCTTAAAAATAAAGGCAAAATACCGATTGCCCGAGAATTTCCTAGAATAAAAACTGTTCAATACGCAAGTATTGAGGTAAAAAATGGGTTAAGTTTTGTGAACCTTTAGCTATCAAACAATAAATCGCGTCTTGCAATTTGTGCAACAAAAAATGGTTTTCCCCTTCTGATCAAATTAGTCGAATGTAGGCGTGAAATTGAAACAGGTGCAATTTTTTTGGCAATTTCAAGTTTATTATTTTCTTTGAGACTTAAAACCAAAGAAATATATTTAAAAATGAGTCGTTTTTATACTTTTATAAGGAATGTGGATCAAATGGATAAAAAATAATTTAATTCAGTATGATTGGGCTAAAATAATTTTATCACCAACAAATTTTATGGCACTGCATATTAATGCAGAAAAAGGCAAGTTTATGTCTTATCTCTTTCCTCAGGCATATTAATTACCTCCTTTCTTGGCTAAATTTGTACACAGCAAGTCATTATTAATTCAATATACTTATAGCAAAAATAATAAGATGTGAGAGATAAATGTAAACAGATAAAAAATAAAGTTGTCAAGACTCTTATATTATATAGTAATATCTTAATCACATATTTAGTAATAACAAATTAAAACTATTGCAATAGTTATGTGATACATAAAATTAAATTAGATAAAGCAACTACTTATAAGAATTAAATTATAAACATATAAAAATTCGTAAAAATTGCAAAAAAAATTATAAAAAATATAAGATCCATTAATGATAAACTTTTTCATTAGTATTATATTAAAACAATTAGTGACATTATAATCTAGAAAATTAAAAACAGGTTAGATCCAATATATCTATCAAGGCTAGTAATTATGGATTAGAAAGTCATTCTAAAAACGAGTGTAAAACAAATAGGTATGTGCAGCCAATATCCACAATTTATCACCTTTCAAAATCACATTATATATTAAAATTAATGTAGTTGTTTTACTATAAAGTATAATTAATGAGTTTATTATATAAACAATTTAAAGAATGGTAAATTTGATAAAAATTATAATTAATGTTTACTACATAATACATACATGTGAATTTATGAAAGCATAAAGGACTTATATTCTATTCAGATAAAGAACCAACCTTTCGCCTTTTTTGGAATATTTAGTCATTAAATCATAGGTAATAGATTGATTATGTAAAAAAACATAGATATAAAAAGTTTATAAACAGCTTTTATCAAAACATCTGATACTATCAAAATAAACAAACGTATGAATCATAGATATTGCACACTTTTTAATATAATATGTCAAAATGTGTAAGTTTATCAGCGATAATAAAATATCTAAAAGTATATCGTTTGAATATTTTATTATTGAAAATTCTGTAGAAACTGCATAACTAATCTTCTCTGATCATATGGCTCTAACTATTTATTGTTGTGCCATTTTCTAAAATTATCTAGTATTTAAAGATTTGTTATTTTTTATAATCATTGAAGCCTTATTCTTAATTTATTTTTAAATATTACTACTTTGTACACATTATAAAATATAGACATTATACTGAACTACCATAAATCTTCGCCATGCATGTTTTTTTAAAAAAAACGAAGACAATTTTTTTAACAGTTGTATTTGTATAGCAACATTGAGATTAACAGGGCCTTTAGCTTAATCTTTAAAAGTTGTTTTAAAGATTTAAAGCAACATTGATTTCAGTTTGGAGTTTGGATAACATATAAGACGACATATTGTGAGCCACATGAAAGACATGTGTGATATATAAAGGCCAAATATCGTCACCGCCTATCCCATCTTTTTAATAGTTCCTCAAATCTTTAATTTTTTGACATATTTTGTAGGATGCTATTACAGCAATTTACAAGATAGAATTCTTCAATATTAAAGAACAAATTTGTAATAAAATTCGAGATTTAAAGTAAATAGTTTTATATGGATGTGCTATAATAAATACATATTTATTCAAAGATAAAAATGCTGTAGACTGATTAGAATTAAAGCATTAATGTTATTAAATATTAAAAATTAAAAATAGCAATCTTGAGGGCAGGGTTTCTTAATACCCCCCCCCCTGAGAGTTTTGATTGAAGGAAGCATGAACTCAAGTTCCATCATGAAGTCATAAATTATTTAATGATTATGCGTGTATGTATCTATTTATATATCACTTATATCACCAATAAAAATCAGTAAATATTATACACAATGGTTTAGCAATTTAAAATTTTTTAACCCCCCCCCCCCCCGGAAGTTGAAAAAAACCCCGGAGAATTTTTTCTGACAGAAACCCTGCTTGAGGGTCAGTCTAGGCTACCTATAAAGAAACAAAAGGGCATAGTGCAAGGCTTGGCTAAAGAGAACAGGGAAACATCTGCAAGGACTTTACTTTCATATAATATTATTGTCGTTGAATGCTTTTAAATAAAAATTATTTAAAATAATCCCCTAAACACTAATTTACGGTTAAAATACCTACCCGACCTGGAAAATTTTTGCTTACTTTTAGAAAACATATATTATAATATAGTCAATAATTTTCAATCCGTTTATATAAATGTCATTGTATAAATACGGTGGATTTGGATTGATAACGTAGGTAGAGGGATATGGAACGCAATATTTCGGACACTTATGGTCCATCTTCAGGAAAAAAAAAAGGAGAAGATGAAATCTCAATACCTACGTTATCAATCCAAATCCACCGTATTTATACAATGACATTTATATATTATAATCCCTAAGAAAATAAATATTTGCAAGGCAATTTAATAGACACTGTTAACATTAATTTTAAACTTCTTCTTCTTCTTTATCAGTTATTTGGTCCCACATTCGTGGGGTTTGTTTTGATAAGTTTCTTCCATCTTGACCGAGTCTCTTTAGTTTTCATAACTTTATCGACTTGCCCTTTCCACGTGACACGGGGTCGTCCTATTCCTCTCTTCCCCGGTACCTCCATGTCCAGTACCTTTCAATTTACGTCATCCGTGTTCCTTCTTAGTATATGCCCATACCACCTTAGCCGATTTTCGTTAATCATGTTCGCCCTAGGTTAAATACTATTTTTGTCATCAGAAGGTCATTCGTCATATGGTCGAGCTTAGTAACCCCAAGCTTCACCGTATCATTCTTGTCACTGTGGCTTGTAATAGCTTTCATTCCGTGCTGTTTAATGCCCATGTTTCACTTCGATAGAGTAACACCGGTCTTACGATGGATTTGTAAGCTTTGCTCTTCTACCATATTGGCATTTTCTGTCGCACATTACACCGAATATACTTCGCCTTTTAGTCATCCTTTTTGGATCCGGGCATCGACTTTCATTGCGCAACCTCCCTCTTGATGTAGCATCGAGCCGAGGTATGTAAATATGTTACTTTTGGGTACTTTAGATGGTCATCCAGCGATGGGGTGCCTGTAACGTTCATTCCCATGTATACTGTTTTTCGATCGTTGACCTTTAAACCATATTTAGCTAAGCGCTTTGACAATTTTCGGCTTCTTTCAAAAACTTTCTCCCTTGTTTCCTCGCATAGTACTATATCATGGGCATATAGCATACACCATGGCGTTGACTTTTGAATGTCACTCGTTATCGTGTCTATAATATATTTAATAAAAAGGGACTTAAACAGATCCTTGATGTAATCCAATTTTAACCCGAAAAGGTTTAGAGTCTCCAACTGTCGTCCTAACGCAAGAGTTAGAGGCTTTATAAATATTTTTCATAAGCCGTATATATGCGTCAGGGATATTTTGTTTTTTCAGGCACCACCATATTAAATCGCGGAGGACCGTGTCTTAAGCTTTGTCCAAGTCGATAAAAACCATATGTAGGTCTTTCCTCTTTTAAGCATACTTATTCATCATTTGTCTTAGTGCGAAGATTGGGTTAATTGTGGATTTGCCGGCCACAAATCCGAATTGTTTAGCCGATATTTTCACCTCGTTTTTCAGCCTTGTTACTAAGATCCTTTCCATAAGCTTTAAGGAGTGGCAAGTTAGCTTGCCTTTGCCTTTAAATAAGAGTATAATCGTGCTTGCTCTCCATTGATTAGGAATTCGCTCTTCTACCAATATCTTGTTAAGGAGGTTCGTCATGGTGGTGACTCCTTCTTCACGACATCCGAGCAATACTTCCATAGGTATTCCATCTGGGCCATTTGCTTTTCCTTTTTGCATTTTGTTTATTCATGTCCTAACTTCATCCTCCTGAAAGAGTTCAACCATGTTTATATTTGACTCAATTTTGGGAAGGTAATCTTTGTCATTTGCAATATTCATAAGTTTTTTAAAATATCCTTTCTATCACCTCTTTCGGCTTAAATAAGGTTTAACCATTCTCGTTTTTGACTATTTTATGAACTGCGACATCGCGACTTTTCTTTTCTATCTTGGCCAATTTGTAAATAAGCCTATCGCCCCCTTTATGATCCAGTTTGTTTGCCATCTCGGTGTACGCGGTATTCTTCGCTTTTGCAGCGGCTTTTTTGCGGCCCTCTTTGCGTCCCTATATTCTTGATAATCCTCCGACTTTTTTGATTTATGCCACCGTCTATATAGATTTTTCTTTCTTTGCGACTTTTTTGATTTATGCCACCGTCTATATAGATTTTTCTTTCTTTGAATGAAATCCCTAATCGATTGATCCTACCACCATAGTTCCCTATTCATAGCTTTGCCTCCTTTGGTATGTCCTAGAACACGAATCGCTTCCCTTAATCCCTTAGATAGCGTCTCCCAATCGTCGTCTATGTCCCTTTGCAACTTCCTTGCACCCAAGAGTGAAAAAATTTATTTAATTATGTTTTACTGCTTGAAGATACTTTGACTAATTGTGATTGAGCTTAAAGGTAATTATCACATGCAATTGCTTGATTACTTGCAAAATAAAATAAAGTGGCATAAATTATCAGAATAAAACAATATGCAAAATAAACAAATTAAAAATTTCACTTTTAGCCTATATCCCAATATCCCTAATTACAGGGAATATTTATTACTAGCCTCAAAACTTGGTTTCAAAAGGTATTTTAATATTAAAAATTTCAATTCAGTCATATTCTTGGTTATTTTTTAAAAGTAATAAGTTGAATCTAGAATTTATAATAGAATCGAACTTGAGACTGTTATTTTTCATTATATTTTATATTCTTTACCCATATAGTGTCAAGTGTGTCAGTCAGCGTTGATTCACATTAGTTTGTAAAATAGACTAAATGAAGCTACAAAAAACATAAACCACTTTTAAATCTTATTTACACAAATTACGATTGAGGGTTAATATTTATTACATTAATAACTTTTTAAACTCTCGCTCAAATGGGCCATTTAAACTTTCACTTTCTTCATCTGACGTGGCAAGTATCTACATTAATAAAACATTTCATCATGCTCACATACTATCAAAAATCATAGAGACTATACATTTTAAATTAAAAAAATTTATATACATATAAACCATTTAAAATTTAATTAAAAATAAGTATTCCCTAAATCATTGGGTAAACTTTATTAGGCACACGCAACTATTGACGCAATTAATGTCTGCAGTGCAGGCAAAACGTTATTTATTTGACAAATGTTAAATTATTACCTGTCACTAACTTCGCCACTTGCCAAATGTCACGCTAAAAAAGAGAGTGGAAGGTAAGAGGTCGTAGATAGATCAATAAATAATGTAGACAAGTAAAATTTAAGATAAAAGATATCGACATATAGGCGCGAGTTATGATTTTGACAAATAAATAGTATTGGTATAATAACAAACTTTCATATTGTCATAACTAGATGTCATTGAAAAGCGTTAACTTCAATGGAATGTCTCCCAACCTTGAGTTAATATCATTTTATAATACCCTAAAATATATTAATATACATTACCTAATTCTAATTTAAAAAAACAGCAGTGTACACTGATTGCAATGAGGGTGCGAAAGTCAGCAGCTAAACATTAAATTTTTTCCAAAATAGTGTCATAAAACAATGATAAGAAAAAAATAAAAATGTCCCATTTAATCATATGGATAATATTGTAATATTTTTGCTTAACAATTTTAATGTATTTGACAACAAAAATTGTCATTTTTCTGGATCAGGGCATGGCAAAAATATTAATCTGGGAGAGGAGGAATAAATGAGGAATGACTTTTGAAATTTAAATCATAATTTCGTAGGCAATATAGATATTAAATTAAAAGGAAGTGGACCAAGAGCCTTTCTTTGTTAGCCCCTGACAGAAGCCTGCACGGGTGACCCGTCCCGACATAACCCGGGGTCGGGTTTGGGTTGAAAAATTTACAATGCCTTCAGATCGTGTTGTGTTCGGGTTGAAAATTTTAAAAAACTTTTGGATCGGGTTGAAAAATTTTAACTCGGGCCGGGTCCGGTCGGGTTGAAGGTTATGAATTTTATATTGCATAATAGACAGACATATCTTTAAAATTAATGCCATTATATATAATATTTTATAACTAATATCGAAATGTATGACTAATTTATCTCATAAATTCATTTGAATTAATTTTTTAGTTATATCTGAAGTTTGAAATTGTGCAATTTTAACTCAGAAATGTCGAATATTTTGATGGTTGCTATAGATTAGATAAACATAAAATTGAAATCATTCTTTTTTAAATATTAATGTCTCAACTTGTTTTACCGCCTAACATATAACTAGAATAAAATAAAATTACTAAGATTATTTATTAAACGAATAGTAAAATGTATAAAAAACAATAGTTCACAAACATGATTTTAAAAATTAGAGTTTTCAAAAAAAAATGATCAAATTTTCTCCTTTCCGCACAGTTGCCACAACCAGATTTAACCTTAAAATCAAAATTGCTTGATAATAAAGACAGACTCATTTTAATTAGAGTATCTGCATTTTATATGTGATATTAAAATTGCGGGTTTATTCATTTTGAAGAAGATCGATTAACTTAAAAATTTTCTCTAATTAGGGCCATCTATAGGCCATTTTAATTAGAGACTAATTTGACTTAATATATATCCCTATCTTTTTTAGCATGTGCCCCGAAAATGATAGACGTATAACGTTTTGTCTTCTTTGGGGAGATAATATTTTGTTGCCATTTAAAATCATTAAAATCAAATTTACAATAATAACATTTTTTAATTTCGGGTCAGGTCGGGTCGGGTTGAAAAAAAGTGACTTTGCAGAACTCTACCCGACCCCGACCCGACCTAACGTGAAAACTTTATAATGTCCTCGAGTCAGGCCGGGCTTGGGTTGAAAATTTTAAAAGCTTTCGGGTCGGGTCGGGTTGGATTCAAAGAATCGGGTCAAAGATTAGGAATTTTACATTGCAAAATACACTGTATAACTATATATATCTTCCACATTAATGCTATTATGTATAGTAGCAATAGCAGTAATTAATATCGAGTTGTATAATTAATAAAGACCACTAATTTAATTAATTTTATTCTGTTTATATAAATCTGATTGTTGTAATTTGGACGCAAATTAAAATTTGACTCGTAAAAGGTGAAATATATCAACAAAATAATATTTTTGAATTGTGGTAAATAGTGTGAGGTAATAGTTCCATATTAATTTAGACTACATAAATATATATTCATAAACCAACATTTGCAAAACTATGTATTTTAAATTAATATGATCTATTATTGATATTAATAAAGATAATAATTTGTGAATTTAAAATTATTATAATTATGAAAAATCTACAACACTTAATATTTTCTAATTGTTTTCAGATAGTGTAAAGTGGCAGTTCATTTTTAATTTAAACTGTATAAATATATATAGCGACCCGATATTTTACATGATATCATATTTATATACATCACTTTAATAAATCATTCAAATAAATTTGCTAGGCAAAATCTGTGTAAATTTTATACACCGCAAATATTTTTAATCTCGTATTGGGTACCAAATTGGGATTCGGGTAAAAAAATCTAAAGGCTCTTGGGTCGGGTTCGGGTTAAAAATTTTAAAATACTTTCGGCTCAGGTCAGTTCGGGTTCGAATAAAAAATTTAACAAAATTCGGGTTGGGTTAGGTTAGTCGCGTCGGGTTCGGGCTAAAGAAAGTGACTTTACAGTTTTTTACCCCTGACTATGCTTGAAGTTTTTTAAAAGTATAAAAAGTGTTGCCAATGTGTGTTAAGGTTTTGGGTTTATTGAGAAATTAAAGTAATTAAATAAATTTGTGAAACAACCCAACGACTAAAAAGCATATATTTAAATTAAAAGTCGGTGAAAACATACTTTAACAAACCAGGATCAAATATGGGATACAATCAAAGTGCCAAAAACTTAGATTGCCTCCGACCTGGTTGTACTTATTTAGCATTTGGATTCTAACTTGTTAACATTCATGATGCTTTAACTATAAGAACAAAATTGAGTTAATTTAAAAAAGAGATTAATTTGTTTTAAACCATTTTTTAGTCATAAACACACTCTTAATGTAATAATTTTAAAATTAAAAATGCTAGTTTAGTTAGTCAGAATCTATAGCAGTTTTATTTAATTTTACAATTTTAATGTTTAAATAAAACTAAGTTTTTTATGAAGGTATGTTGGCGGTTAAACAATAGCAAATTTTAGACTTAGAATCACTCTATTATAGGTAAATAGCGGATAGGTGGAACAAGTTAAAGATGAGTGTTAATTAAAGGTTTTAATCCGTTTTTGGTAACCGTGCCGGCCCAAAATTTCATTTTTTTATGAAGGCATGCGACCGTTACGAATTCAAAAAACGTTTGTTATAAATTTTTATAATTCATGAAGAATCAAATAATAAATCTATATTTTGAGCAACGCCCACTTAATGTTACAAAATTTTGACAGGAAAATAGTTATAATTAAATTATATTACTAAAATAACAAGAGCAAAAAAAATAATTGCAACATCTTTATTTAACCTTTAATAGCGCCCTGACATTTAATACCATAGATTTTCTGCTAATTAAAGCTTAAAGCAGACAGAAAGTTTTTGAAGGTCCGACTCCAAAATTATAAGGACACATTAATATAATAATATTCATCAAATGACAAAGGCATATTGAAATTCTTGTTTAAACTATTAATGTAACTTGTAAATTAATTGTTCAAATTATACGAGTCAAAATTTTTATAAAGGCGCCTAAAATTATATATTACTCTTCCTTTTTAGATTCGAAACGCCGAAAATCATCTTACCGAATTTAATGTCCCATAGTTAAAAAATGTCCCCTAATTTAAAAATGTCCCCCATTCAACCAATCACAAAATGTCCCCCATTCAACCAATCACAAAATGTCCCAGAGTGATTCGGCGAGATAGTTTTCGGCAAGTTGACGGGCCACCAAAACAATTATTATTACAACCCTAACATCTGGTGGCATACGCAGCTAGTTCAAGATCAAAACGACAACACGACGCAACTTTATCATACTAATTTTTGGCGATTTCTTGGCACGATTCTGCCTTCGTCAAGCAATTACAATTAATTAAATCGTAGTATAATTACTCTTGAATCATTGGAAATTAGATTTGTAAATTAAAAATTAATACAGCTTGTGGGGTATGATGTGTTAGTTGGCTAATACTAAGTCAGAGAGATAGAAAGTTAGTTTAGGCAATCAAGCAATTTATTAGTATAATTGATCTTAAGAAGAGATAGTAAACCAAGTAAAAAAATGTAATTGGGATATTTATTGGTTGGGAGAGTTGTATCGATAGGAAAATATGAGTTTGAATCTACACTAAATTGGAGCCCGTCCCACCCTTTATCTTCAAATCTCAATTAAGTTGTCCCCTTTTAAATTAATAGTTAAAGAAAGATTAAGGGACCAATCAACTTTCATAAATCATAATTAAAGCTTATCCTCGAATGTTAAAGTGAAGTTTATGCCATGAAAAAGATTTAAATAAAAATTAACATGGCCAACTTGCAAAAAAAACAAATGCCGACTATAAAAATTTCAAATCTTACGTATTTATAAAATCTTCATTTGATGCGGCTTCTTGGCTTTTAAAATGACCTATCTTTCTTTGTTAAATGCGAATGTGACGCAAGATATTTATATTGATTAAATCTAAATCAAGATTTAGTTGAGGATTAATAAAACTGCTCGTATATTTGGCACTTGGTTTAAAAATCATTTAATTCATTAAAAAATATTATCTATAGTCCATGACTCAACGGCGAGGAATGATTAAATTGCAATTTGATATTGTTAAATTTGTCATTTATCAAATAACAAATCACCTCATCATTGACTATGCCTAATTTACTCTGAATTTATAATATTTGGCAAAATAAAGTTTGCTTTTGAGAATCGCCGTTTTTTGAATTTTAAGCGGTGTTAAAGAACATGTGTTGAAAATGTTTGATTACGCATAAGTTAAGTTAATTTGTTTCGTGCTTTTGAAAAAAAAATTTATTTTATCAATGCAAGATTCCTCTAACATCAATTTTTGTTAATTAAAATGCTTTTAATAGGTAAAAATGATCCATAAAATATACAACAAAAGAATTTAATATTAATTATTGTATGTGTAACATCAATTGCGAAAACCTTTTTTGTTTTTTTTCTAAAAAAATATTACAACAAAAGGTTTTGGATTAAAATGAGTCAAATGAGCAGAAAATTCAACAAAAATGGCATTGAGAGATTTTTGATTTAGTATAGATTATTCGCAACAATGTTATCTTTTAAATATATTTTTGAAAATATAATTAGAGATTGTTAATAAATTTTTAAAGAAGGATGGACTAAAGTATAAAAAAAACTCTTAATTGCATAAATTAAACTTATTTGAAGAA
The DNA here is from genome assembly GCA_964036665.1 of Gordius sp. MW1. NCBI lineage: Eukaryota > Metazoa > Nematomorpha > Gordioida > Gordea > Gordiidae > Gordius > Gordius sp. MW1. The sequence goes on along the minus strand of OZ038529.1, from coordinate 6,145,495 downwards.
TTTTTATCAATCACTTTAAGCGCATTGTTAGTAATTCAGATATATTAGATAATTATTGCCTAAATAGCTAACTCTTATTGTTACAATAAATAAGAGGCTTTTAAAAGAAAATAAAACTATTACACTTGAGAATCAATGACTTTAGTCAAATTGATTTATATAATCTATAGCTTTTTTGTTTAGCTCAGTCATCTCTCATTAAATAGCTGCTTTTTTAGATACTCCATTTAATATTTTTTGGACAATTTTCAAGTGTTCGAAGTGTACAGAAAAGATACTTCATTTAATATTTTGGGAAATTTTTACATGTTTGAAGTGTACTAAAAAATGTTATGTCTTTAATTATGAAATAAATGCGACAATAATTAAAAAGGTATAACATAATTGCATAGCAATTAATAAATCATCATTAGAACTATGTGCAATCACGGTGTTATTTAATTAAGTTGAGAAAAATCAGTTTTAAAATGTTAAGCCTTATTATATACTTTTACCCCAACAAATATGTGGAATTTAACATAAGGCATTTGTTTAACAATTTGCCTAAAACCAAAATTAAAAAAAGTTCATGTTTATGGCAAAATAGTTCGTTGATTTCGCGTAGTAAAATGATTGGCTGATAGGTTTTAAGATTTTTTAAATTAGATTATAAAAATTATAAGCGTTGGCGCATATATGGGCTTTGTCTTTAAAATAAGAGCCTGTGGTTCAAATATCACATCTTCAACAGGACTGTCAGGCATGGATAGCTGAGCGTCATTCCTCATTTATAAAGAAGCTGGCCGTGGGACAATCACAAAATTTATAACTATAAATAATCCAACATGATTTATGAAATGTTAGGGAGGCAAAAAATTTCAATATTCCGGACAACAAATTAAGGAATCAGATAAAAATTAGGAAAGTGTTTAAGAAAGATACATCTCAAAGAGGTTTTAATTCCATTCTTAATGAATTTCAGCCATGTTGTTATTGTTAAAACATTACGGTAAAATTAACAAACTTCTTAAAGATTCCAATTAAATTCAGATAAATATATTGAATACCAAAAAAATCATGTTGAACCTTATTGTAAAAGCCAATTCTAATCCAGTAATCCCAAGTTAGGGCATTTATAAAATATTCAACGTTTTTTCACACCCTAGACAGTTTCAACTTACCATGCTATTTTTAGTAGGTGTAAGAAGGATTTTAATTCAAAATAAGAAGAAAGATTAATATAATTTAATGGATTGGAGGGGGGCGGGCTAAAGAGAGAGAGGAAGATTATATTTTAGATGGGGTGGGTTCCTTAAAGTGGGACTTGTTCCGGGGATGGGGGCCATTGATAAATGACAAAATGGAATGACCTTACATGTTTGTATAGATTTATAATAATAAATTATCTTTAAAATCTCTTTTAATCAATCGATTATTATAATGAAAAGCCTTAGATATTTGCCCCCTTGTTTCCTTTTATCTCCTTAGTAGTCCATTCAATGTGTGCGGCAAGATTTAATTCAAGATCAACCCTCTTACCCTCATTACCATAAATAGCGATAGAGGGGTTATTAAAAGAAACCTTACTTGATTAATGCAATGTTAATAATAGGTTTGTATACCCTATTTTTTATTATAATGGAAACTCTAGCCCAAGGATAACGCCTTCTATTCCATGATTATATTTAGGGCGAAGGGAGCCTAGAGCCAGATCAATAAAATCAGAAATTGACCTATTACCATTATTGTTCGGTAAATAGTAGAAATAATACTATAATTTCGGCATGGATACGAAATTTATTGTAAAATTTTAGGTAAAGGTGGTGAGAGGTTAATTAGGGAATAAATATTAAATTTCTAACTTTGTAATGTTACATGGCTCCCAAAAAGCAATTTGAAGTTAAGTAATACTCATGATTATGGTTAAAAGTCGAAAAAGAATCCAACATGGGCGTAGCCAAAATTTGCATTAGAGGGGCAATAAATATTTAGGGAGGGGCAAAATGGCAATTGTAACCATGTTTATATTGAATTCTGAAGATTTTTTTTGATTTAAAGGGGGCAGTCGGCTCTTTCTGCCTCCCCCTGAAATCTAATCAAAAAATCACAAAAATTTAGCTATAGTTAAAAGAATGTGATGCATGGCATAGTCAGAACGCCTCAAAATAAGCTTTCTGACCGAGCCAAACGTAAGCCCAAAAATTTAATGACCAACCGGGCTTAAACACCAAGCATAACTTTCGCTCACAACTTTTAAAAAAATTCAAAATTATATTTTACCATATTAATTTATAATTCAATTAATTATTATTAAGAGATTTCAGTGGCGTAAATTCCCCCTGTTTTTTGATTAATAACTAAATTAAATTGGTTAAAAATAAAATATTATAATTTAGTTACATCAAGGACTTTAAGACACTTATAAAAACCTAGAAACATAATATATATATCTAATTAGATTCGATTATTGACAAAATGCGTTGTAAAAACAAAAAAAAAGTGCCAGATTTTTCCCCCCCTCTTGAAAATCCTGGCTACGCGCCTGCTAATGTTGTCCGAACTGCCAGGCCTAAAATGACGATTGTAAATTTCAAGCATAAGTTTTGCCTTATTTTTGAAAATTTTTGATTTATTTCCAGAATTTTTATAAATAAAAAGGTGACAAAAAATAGTATACTGTATAAAAAATCTCATTGCTATGGTGCCCGCCCAGGCCTATGTGAAAATCTTAGTTTACGACGGTTGCCTGCCCAGCCCTTCGGCCGAGTGGGCCAACAGTGGGCCCGACTTTTTGGTTGTTTAATTTTTATTTTTAAGTAGCTTCCCCATTGAAAAAATCCGGCTACGCGCCTGAGTGATTTAGATCATTGGTGTATAATATATAAATAAATAAAAATCCAATTTGTTTTATTTTGACTTTTAAATTTAAGATCTTTAACAAAGGGTAGTAGATTTAAATAGTTTTTATTGAAGTGTTTTCATATATTATATTTTATAACTTCATAGCTATAATTATATATAGATTTACACCGTATGTTTATTTTAAAATGATTTAAAAAATATTGGTTTGGCGGGCTCAGTCCTGGTCGAGCCTTGGATAACCAAAAAGTCCTTTTATTTGGGGAAAGAAAGCTAATTCGAGATTAGAATCTTTTCTTTGGTATACTTTCTATTAGAGCCTTGCACGGGTGACCCGAAACCCGACCTAATTCGGGTTGAAAATTTTAAAATGCTTCGGGTCGGGTCGAGTTCGGGTTGAAAATTTTTAAACTCGGGTCGGGTCCGGGTCGGGTTGAAAGTTATGAGTCTTATATTGCATAATAGACATATCTTTTAAATTAATGCCATTATATATAATCAAAAATTGTTAATCCGTTTATCTGAATCAATCCTATTTCACCGTTTTTATACAACAATTATGCCATTATATATAAAATTTTATAATTAATATCGAAATATATAACATAAATTGCATAGCAATTAATTAATTTGTCTCATACATTCATTTGATTTAATTTCTTTTTTTAAGCTATATCTGAATTTTGAATTTGCGCAATTTAAAACTAAAATAGGCAGAATATCTTCATCGTGCTATAAATTATAATAAACATATAATTAATATCACAAAACTTATTAATGATTTTGTGAACTCCCAATTTTCTTTTTTAAATATTGATGTCTCAACTTGTTACCGTCTAACATATACACTAGAATAAAATAAAATTATTGATTATCTATTTTTCGACTGATTAAAAATTAAAATGTATAAAATTAAAAAATTAGAGTTTAAAAAAAATGATCAAATTATCTCCTTTTATTTCCGCACAAATGCCACAACCATAGCCTTAGAATCAAAATTGCCTGATAATAAAGAAAGTCTCATTTTAATTTAGCAAATGCTCAAGAATGTCGGTATTTTTTTATGGTGCCTACTAGAGATAATGAATGGCATGTTAAGTGGGATCCTTTAGGTGAAATATACCAAAAAACTTTTCTGAAATAGAATATACTTTTTTTCTAGTGCTTTCACTTCTGGCATATTTTAAAATGTATTTTTTGGGGGATAACATTTTGTTGCCATTTAAAACCATCAAAATCAATTTTACACCAATAACTTTTTTTTAACTTTCGGGTCGGGTTGAAAAATTTTGAAACGCTTTGGTCGGGTGGGGTTCGGGTTGAAAAAAGTGACTTTGCAGGGCCATACTTTATATATAAAAAACTAAAATTATATGATATAAGCTTTTTACAAAATTAATCTTGCTTTGCAATATTGATTACAAATTAATGGAAGGTGCTGCTGGTGTGATCATATTACGGATATAGAAGACTTGCCAATTTTCGCACTTTAGTTTATAATACAATGAACTTAGGGTATGTGTAAATTATAAATTGTGCTTCTTAATTTTGAAAATATGTATTAATGTAAACTTTATTTAATTCTTTATTTACAATTTTTAAGGTAAGGAAATATTTTTTAACTTCAAAATATGTCAATTTTAAAGCAACTACAATTATGCTGTTAATCCTGCATGAAAGCCGTACGTATTGACGAATGTAATTTTGATGGTTTAAAATAGGATATTAAATTTGCCTGCTATTAATTGATTAAAAAAAAATTTAAATATAATTTGTGTTAAATAAAATATTATTGTTCTAATATGTATCAAATAGATTTTTGAATTAAAATAGAATTTTGAATTTAAATATATACAGAAATATAAAGGCATCCGCTCGTGGACAAGATGCGAAATTTACGCGACATATGGTAATAATTTAAAAATTCGTGTAATGGTTTACCATAACGTATAACAGGACTGGCATTAAATAAACGATTTTTTCAGAAGCTTTAATTAGGTTTTTTATATTAGCATGTAGCAGATAGAGTTTTTTCCAACAAACAAACTTCATTAACGTATATTTTGTCCCACATGTAGAAATTTATTATAAGCTTAAGTATAAAATCAAAGTCTTTTTAAAAACTTTTCAAGATGTATTACGAATTTCATGGGCGTAGGCAAGGGGAGGTAGAGAGGGACGACTGCCCCCCCCCCTAAATCCAAAAATTCTTTAAAATCTATTAAAATTATGGCCAAAATTTCAAGAAATTATCATTTATCCCCTCCCTAAATGAATATTGCCCACCCCCTCTAATTCCAATGCTGGCTACGCCCAAGACTTTTAACATAAAACTTGAGATAAGCCAAAACTTGCATATAATTTTTATATCTAATAAATCATCAAATTATATTTAATACAAAAATATAATTATTTAACCTTAAGGCAAATTCAAGCTGCAATATGTAAATAAAATTGTATTGTAGCAGGTTAATTTCACTAAGCCATCTAAACAGAAGTGCAAAATGTAGCGGTGCTTACCACTTGACGAGGTAGAGGTATGCGAAAAAGAGTTGAGCTACCAGTTGAGAACACTTGACCACGTAAAAATTTGTTCTATCATCGCGATGAACCATTGAATCCACAGCGGTGTCACGATTCAAATTAGATAGGTCACTGCTGTCTCCTGGATAGGAATTACTGTCATTCCTACGTATATAGAAGAGGTTGGGTCTACGAGGCGATTTTAACTTTCGAAATTCTCGCTCTAATTGTTCTACGTAACGTTGTACGACGTCGTAGTAGTTTAGTGTTGATGGTAGTTTGATAGGGGCTGCCGCTGCCGTCGTAATGTTATCGTCATTAAGCTCTTTCACACGCTTTGTGGAAGGAAAAGTTTTATTGTCATCCGGTAAAGATTTAGCGGGGGGATTAAGGATGGGAGTAGTGATGAATGGAAATTCTTTAGTAACACGTAACATCTCTTTAGTGCAAAACGTGTCCGAAGAATCTTCATTGTTAGGCTGTTCGACCCTGACCTTGACGTCCCGTTGTGGAGACTGCTGTCGCGCTCTCGCATTATTTCGTGTTACCGTTGTTATCGATATGATGGCTTTAACCTTTTCGGACGTTTGCTTAAAGCTTTTATCCACTCGGACGCGATCGCTCTCTTTGTACGAGGGGGTAGAAGAAGCCATTTTATTTATTGTAATAGTGCCGCGAGCAAGCTGTTTAGGAGGTGAAATTTATTAAGCTGTCTCCTTTGGTTAAAGGATAATTATTTGGCAAAGATGATTTTTGATGGGTGACGACAATATGTTCGTATTTTAATTAATAAATTCTGCGCTGTTTGCATCGCGCCCATTCCTCAAAACATGGATAACAATGACATCTGAAAGCGTGAAAGGGGGGGGGGTAGTGTTAAAGGAGTAGTAGGGAGCCAAAATAGTTTGAAGTTTTGTCATACTTCTTCATCACAATCCCGCCATTATCGAAATTTGTTGAGTAATCTCTATCGCGACACTTCGCACCCACCCTTTAGTCGATAAGTATGCCGTCACCGCCCCGCCATATGAAACAACGACAACAAGCAAACATAATAGCGTAAGGAGTTTGTTGAAAGAAATGGAGCTGGGGAGGGGTTTCTAGTATAATGAAGACATACCACGTATATATACTTTCAAACTACTTCTTCCATTTTATGAATTATAATGATTTTGTTGGGGGAGAGAGGGGAGGGGATTGGTCCGCGGTGTTATTATCAAGATCTACCAAAAGGAACGAGAGTGAGAATTATTTTTTTCTCCCTTTGTATCCGCGTGCGTTTGTCCGTCAAGAACGAATCGATTAACCGAATTTTGCCAAAAAGAAATTATTATTAAGTTTTCCTCTTTCGCCTCCTAAGTAAGTTCACTAGATCGAAAATTTTTTTATTGTAATTGCGTATCAAAAATCATTTGGATATCATAATTAAATGACACCTTTATCTGTAACAATAAAATTTGTGCGCACTAATGGGATTGGAATTAATTATATAAACAGCCTAATTTCATGATCCACGCTCCCTGTTTAATCCAGCAGCCCGCCCACCCGATTAGGATTAAATTTAATTTATTGATTTATATGTGATTTCACTCACGACATAATGGTTTAAGGGGGGGGGGGGAATAGGGAAATGTTAAATTTTGTAAAATTAACGGAAGTATGGCATACGTTAAGTAACTAATTCCGATTTTGCAAAATATCCTCTGCATAATACAAGGCAGAGGAAAGTAATCCTTTACTCCATGTGCTAAATTAGCTTAATATTTGCATTTTCCCAGTTTGGATTTGTCTAAGTTATTCGCGATAACGAAGTTTTGGTTGTTAAAATACATTATTTTTGCTATATTCATATGTATAATAAATTTAAAAGGCGAAATTGACGCAGTAACAATTTGCATATACGTTCTGTTCTGTGGTGAAAACACCAAAGAACTTGGTCCTTTAAGATGAAATAGATTTAATCGACATTAATAAAGGTTAATTTAAGAGTTATGAACGGTGCGCTTTTGGGAAAACGTCGTGAATCTTGAATTAGAATTTATGTATATGTATGTAAATTATAAATGCTTCTTTACCATTCTAAAATGAAAAAAACATTATAGATCATTTAGCGAATTATCGAGGCCAAATTCGCTCTTACATACAAATCAAACAATTATGTGGAAATGCTTGATAAATCTCAAAAAAAACATCGCGCAATCATTAAAAACGTCGGCTTTCCTAACTCATTGGAATTCATAGACTTAGGATCAATGGAGACCGGCTTAACAATCAGTGAGATGGCTGCATAGTTTGTTGGGACTTCACTACGGTGTATATATTTTAAATCCAACAGCTCACCCGACCTTATCTTTTATACGGAATTAAGAAAGTGGAAAATAATAAATATCTCAATAATTATGTTTTCGTCCCAGCACTGGCCAGTAGCCTCTGTAATTTAGGACTCGAGGATGCCAATTTATTCAACAAATATCAAAATTTATTACCGCAAAATTAAACACTTTTTCTACATTAAGCATAAAATTACTATGGAAATTGTGAAACCCGCTATTTTGCATTTTATATTAAATTGAAAACAAACCTTTATTTGTAGAAGAAATTTCTTCGTGGCAGTGAGCCCCCTCCCCAAGATTAAAATCCTGGCCTCTTTGGCTCCCTCAAGAGAAAATTTTTGGCCCTTTGACCGCCCAAGCTTTTTTAACCAATTAAAATTAATTAAGAAATCAATTATAATAATTATATTTCTTTATAATTAAATTAAAATAGCCGAACTTTTTCCAATTAATATTCTTATCCTTCAACTATGTTCGGCAATAGCTTGCAACACGCATACTTAGGTTCAAATTATGCCTTTTGTATCAAATAATTTTATATTGGTAAGTTAATTTATTTAATTAATAAGGTCAGTTCAGATAAGCTGTGAAAAGTTGCTTTTATTTATTTATTCCTGGTTATGAGTAAATTAAAAGAAAAAATAACGTCTTTTATATTCTTGTTTTTCGTCTGACAACAAATAGAATTTAGGGTTTTTAAAATACTAGGCACCCAAAGATAATTTGATTTAATTGTTTTGGCAATATTATTATTATGCCCGAAATGAAAAACCGTGGTTATTTTTTATAATTTAATTGTTAAGCGTACAGTTTTAGTTTTTCTTTCTTATCATGGTTTATATAATATTAATTAATAAAATATCCCAGACGCATATACATGGTTTATGAAAAATATTTATGAAGCCTCAAACTCTTACGTTAGAACCACAGTTGGACACTTAAAATTTTTTGGGTAAAAATAGGGGCACGTTAAGGACCTGATACCTCTTTATTTAATATAATTATAGTCACGATTAGAGACCTGCACGGCCCGGCCCGCGGGCCGGGCTTGGACGGGCTTTGGCTTAAAAATAAAACGCCGGGCCTGGACGGGCCGATATATAATTTAACGGGCTCGGGCCTAGTTATACTTAAGGCCCGTTAAAAGCCCGTTACAAAATCAATTAGATTTTGTATAAAAAAAGGTGTTTTTATAATTTTCTAATTTATAATTATTTTATGTATATTAAATTAACAAGAAAAGTTAAATTTTATTTTCATCCTAGTTCATTAATTCATATCTCAATCCGCATTATAAATGTTAATGATATTTTATACACGTGATCCCATGGGCGGAGTTAATTTATATTAGGGGGGGGGGGCAGTTTAGATAAAACAAAAAATGCTTTTTTCATCAAAATTTTTCGGATTTGGAGGGTTTAAGTTATTTATATTAATTGCTATGCAATTTATGGGCTCTCTTTTGATTATCCGTCCTGTCCAACTTGTAATTTTTAAATAATTGCCGTAGAAACTTATACGGGACTTTAATGGTTGTGGACTTATACTTTTGATGGATTACTGACTCCTGATTGGCTTTACTTTATTCGACCTTGCCCAAGCTCAAATTTTTTGTTTTTGTGCCTGACTGATTACCTTTATTAATGAATTCTTTTGGGCAACCTGTCTAGATTGTTGCTATATATTAGTGATGGTGAAATAGCGTTTGATAGGCGCTAAAGCTATAGCACATAGTCACGTGGAGGCGCTACAGTTATAGCACATAGTCACGTGGAGGCGCTAGAGCTGTAGGAGATAGTCACACGAGGGCGCTAGAGCTTTAGGAGATAGTCACACGAGGGCGCTAGAGCTGTAGGAGATAGTCACATAAGGTGCTAGAGCTATAGCGTGGCGCTATCATTGTTAATATTTTTAATGTAGCCCGAATTCCATTATTGTTGTTATGCCCGACTGATTAACTTTTTAAATACATTTCTCTGGGCAACTTCAGGTTGTTGCTATATATCGAATAGTTGCGAAACTGGTTAAATGATTTTCTCGCAGATTAATAATGACGGTTGTTTACTTCGACTTTATCTGACCCCTGACAGAGGCCAAAATTCTGGTTTATAGCAATTTATACTTGCCGTTTTGTGAATTTTTTTTTGACAATTCGTCTAGGTTGTTGCTTTAACAGTTGATTGCGAAACTGGCTAAATAATTCTCTGGACCGTTGCTTACTTCTACTTTATCTGATTCCGGCCAGCCAAAATTCATTGCTTTTATATTTTCTGCTATGTGATTTTCTTTTGCCATTTTGCCGAGTTTGTTTATGGTTGCGAAAATGTCTAAATCCCTGCATATTAATGATGTCCGTAGCTTGCTTCTACTTTTTCTAACCCTGACCACAGGCCAAAATCCAATTTTATTTTTGTGCCTGATGTTTTAGCATTTATAATATCTTAGCTTTAAATAAAAAACAAATAATAATTTTTGGGCTGAAAATAAATAAGGGTGACCCTTGGTGGCCTTAAAATTTATAAATTTGCCCCCACCCTTTTTCCCATTTCGCAAAAAATAGCCTTGTTTTTTTGCCTCGATATGCCTACGTTAAATTGACGTCATATTTCACAGTGTTTATCACTGCGACCGCTTGGCATTTCAATTAAGCCTTCCTGAGTACGATACCCAATGGCCACATATCTTTCCAACGTCTCACCGCATCCCCTAACAAAGGCCTAAGCGTCCATGATATGAGTTCGAATCTCGGTGAGGGCAAATTTTTTAAGCCTACTTGAACACAACACCTATTGATTTTGCCTCGTTTAAATCTACATTGTATAATTTTCGCGCCCCCCCCCCCTGCGTGGCTTTTGCCTTTACTAATACGAGTTCGAACCTCCGGGAGGACAATTTTTTTTGCTTTTTGTTATTAACCTAAATATTGCATTGATGATATATTCAGGCTTTTGGCCGTCTGCTGGCTATTGAATAATGGAAAAAAGAATCCTTTCTAAAGTGTGGATAGAAATTTTTCAAATTTTCTAAACATTCTGCCCTTATGTATTTATACGCTTTTTGACTGTCTGCTGACTGCTTGCCAATAAAAAAAATGAACATTGGCCAAAGGTGGGAAATGAAAATTTTTCTTCTATTTTCCCTTATAATTATAGGCTATTTAATCGTCTGCTGGCTGCTGGACAATAGAAAAAAACTACTGGCCAAAGTGTGAATCAAACATTTTTTCTCTATATTTTGCCCTTATATAATCATAGGCTATTTGACCTTTTTCAAGCCTATTGTTATTTTCACCTGTGACATTTTTGAGATGCGCCATCGGAACAGGCATTGCTATGCATTTATTATTTGCCTGTTTTTATAGGCCTTATTTCATTCAATCAATAAATAACAAATGATACTTTTTACTACTAATTTGTAAATGTTTTTCTGTCCCTTTCTTGTGTGGGTTTTTGTTGGTTAAAGCGACTAATTTTTAGGCCAACAATGTATACATATCTCTGACTCCCTGCTTGACCATTGCCCCCTCCCCCTCATAGTCATCCTCGACCGCTCCCCCCTATCTCGCGCATATATTTCATAGCAAATGTGCTACTCTAACAACAACAAGCTTTAGTTGTTACCGAGGGGCGAAAACCGAATAAATACAAGGCTTTATTATCCTCAATGATTTTTATTCCATTGGTCTCTTCGTCTTCAGGCACCTTTGGCAAACAGGCCTTTCTTTCTTTAAGAGGTAGAAAGACGTTCTCCCCGTTTAAACATTGGGTATCCTTTTTACTGAAACAAAGACTTGGTATTCTAACAGCCAAATACAATTTTAAATCGTTCGCGGATTCTTCACCAATTTCGGAAGATCCTCTCGATGATGCTATATCAGAATAGTTTGTTATTTTATTTGCGCATTTTGTCTTTTATATTTCACGTATTTATATCATATCACGTCAGCGTATTTTCAACAAATAAACCTACTAAACATAAAAAATTATAGACAAATTGTGTACAAACAATACCCTAAAACTAGGGGCACTCCAAATCGTTCCCTAAGGGGTGTTGGGCACTCCAAAATCACTTCCCCCCTTCCCTCACCAGCGGCGAAGCCCTGGTTTTTTAATGATGTGTAAATTGTGCTTACATATTTTTTAAACAAAAATTATTACCTTTTAATTTCCCATATTTTGTTTTAGGTTTGGTTTTTAAATTTACTAAGCTTCAAGTCATATTTAAAAGATAACAACTCATTTATTAAAACACAGATAATAACATATAAAAACGTTAATATTTTAAATATTAGAAAAATATTGCATAAATATTTACAATTCATTATATATAGATTTTGTGTCTCATCTCAATTGTCATAATTGTATTTAAGTAATATTCTAATATTACATTAAAGCTTACATATATAATCTTTTGCAATGTATGGTTTTAAAAAATAATGAGGGGTTATTAGATATATGTAAGTCGCTGGGAAAATTGGCTGAACGATTAATTATAATCTAATTAACCAAAGTTCAACGCCATAAGCAATTATTAGAATAATTTACACAGTGTACCCAAGTTATTAAGTTTTCATTAGATTAAATAGATAGCGTGATGAATTGCTCATCTCATATCCGAAATTTATATTAATTGATTTATTATGCATAAATTGTTAATCCTGATGCTACTCTCTTTAAAAATCATAAAGGTAGTTAAAGCTATGCTATGCATAGAAGATATACTGTACTGGCTTTAGAGAAATCATAATTGATAGTAATCGATCGATCAAGGTGTAATATTAACATAGAAGAATGTGCACATAATTTTTTTGTAAAAAATTAGCTTAAAATTATTAATTTAAATTATTTTGATGTGGATTTAATAACAAGTCATAATTTTGTTGAAAAACAAATTCTAGTATTAATTATAATAAAGCGTAACCCATTTATTTGATTTTTACATGGACAAACTGTGAATAAATGCGCGGCGGGACACAATCATACATTAACATGATGCTAGATCCTTTTACATTAAAGGTAAAACCAGGAGGCAGCTGCACTCCATGTTAAACAAAATTTTCTTTAAAATTACAAAAAACTTCAATTTTGTTCTTGCCTAAATCATGATGAACTATTTATTCCCCTACCAAATCTGACTAAGCCCATGTTTTGGATGATAGGCTTTCGGCCTTCAAGTGGTTGAAATAAGGTGTTTGGCCCTTAACCCAAAACAATTAAATTGCTAATAACATTACCTTACCCTCAAACAAAAAACTCACATACCTTAGCTATAATACGTTACATATATATTATAACTTAAGAAGAGTTTTTTTTATTATTATCTAATTGTTGTTATTTAATATCGCAATACAATAAAAATAGAAATAATAATTATTAATTTGATTATTATATGTATAAATTATAGGCCTAATCAGAATGGGGCATAATGTATAAAGCAAAATTTGAATTAAAAGTAGACCCTTTTATCTAAATTTGAAGTCATTTAAAGTGTAAGTGAATAAGAGGTTGTAAATATCTATTTAGGGACATTTTTATACTTTAACTCGCGGTTTGCTTTTGGTATTTTAAACTATGTCAAAACTATTTTCAATTTATTCCTATTTGTTTCAAAATTTGCTTTAGAAACTTCGCTTCTTTAACATGTATTTAGTACAAAGCTAATTGGTTTGATTTGACAATTCATTTCATTTCATCTTGCTTAAACACGGGTTATATACAAATTATTTTTATATATCATTTTCATATCAACTTGCACTACCAAATGATGCGAAGTCGTCCCCTTCAAATATTCCCTCACCATACTCTACGATTTACAACACCCCCAACCCTTTTTACTATATGTTTCTACACCTCAGCCGATTTCTAAGTCGGCCATTGCTTAGACGCTATCTATTAGTGTTACAAAGGTTATATCCAGTGATCCGTTAGGAACACTTTTCAGTTTTCAACATACGATTTTCTTTGTCCTCTGGCATATAGCATACACCAATTAGGTTCCTAATATATAGACCTCGTTACTGTGTCTCAGTATATTGATTAAAAAGTATTAGTACAAACTTTAGATATAATCCAAAGTACCCTAATCGGTAAAATTTTCCCAGTATCGGTAAATTTCGAGGCCTCATAATCATTAGCAGTTTCGCCTTCTCCACCAGTCTTATTGCAGTCAAGTTTTCTCCGAGTTAATAAATACTAGATATGCACGGCCCGGCCAGTGGGCCGAGCTTAGAAGGACTTCTGCTTTGAAACAAAACAACGGGCCAAGTCCGGACCAGCCTTAAAATAATATATGGGCCTCGGGCCGGGATTACGTAAGGCCCGCATAAAGCCCGTTACAAAATGAATTATATTTTTAATTGTGTTTTATAGATTATATACAAAGTGCCACCGGTGAAATAAATTTTCTACCTATTTGTCGCCTCTTAAAAAAAATAAGAATTCGTCTGACCAGAAATTGTTGATAATTAAATGTTTTCCCACGAGTATTACAAAAATTTGTAAAGCAAACATATATATATATATGGTTCAAACATTAAAAAAATAACAATCATAAATAAAAAAAAATTTTATTAGGGGCTCGGCGGGCAGAGCTAGGGCTTTGTTAAAATTACCAGGCCGGACCCGGGCTTATGATAGGGCAGGCCGACTGACCTAAAAGTGCAGGTCTCTAATAAATACGATGTTTAAAGACTGCTTTTCTGCCCCTCGTATATATCCAACAGTTGCTTCATTTTTAAGGACAGTTTTATTATGTATTGATTAACCACCATCACCTATCCAATTTGGTTAACCGCGAGCTTGTTAAGATTCTTTCATACTTAATTAGCAGGCTTTGATACCAATTGCAATTGCCAAAATACTAAGACGTCTTGAGCTTTTACATAAAGGTAGGGGAGCCGGGGCTATTCCTTTACCGTGGCTATACACGTCCTCTCAATTAATTTTGTCATTTATGCTTATTATGACCTCAAATTTTAATCTTAAATGTACTTTATTATCGCACATTTTGAGCACAAAAAAATATTTGTGTTGACTTATGCTACAAAAAATTATGCAGAAAATACGATTTTTCGGGGCTAAAACGTCCTTTTTTAAATTTTCGAATTTTGTCAATTATTCAAAAATTACTTGTTTTACTAACTTTAAACATATACTAAATTAATAAGTATTTACTCTTTTATTATATTTATGTGTAAATTTATACCTTTGATGAGTTTAATAATATATAAGCACAACTTAAAGTGCAATGACCACGCTGGGGCTATCGCGGCCGGGGCTATAGTTTCCTTTTCACTCATTCATTATTAATTTTTGTGCGTAATTACCACCGAAAAACAAACCTAGAATTTCAAAGGCCACAAGGTTCAATATGCTAAGTGTTGATGCCTTTTTAAGAATTATTCCTATTAACCACCAATAATACTTACCCTGTGATATATATAACATGGACGAAACAGGTAATTACCTAGTTAATATGTTTATCTTTAAAGGATTAACATCATGTGGTATTTGGCCATTTAACCTACAAATATATTCCTCCAATGCAAGTGAATCATTTAATCTTAATGTATCTCAAACTTCCAATAATCAAGAGAATTATTACTTTATCCCATCCTATTTTGGCTAGAAAGACTCCATTAGACAGCAAATATCAACAATACTCACATAATAGCCAAGGCAAAGAAAAGGTGGCCAAATGCTAAGAAAAGAATACTAGAAAATTCATGGCTCATGTTGCAATCATGATATTTTCTTTATTTCAATAATTATATATCTTAATTGCATTTTTGATAATTGCCACATTTATATGACATTTTGGTACCAATAAAGCATTTAAATTTTAAATCATTGATTCTAAAACAGAAATCTTAGGAAAGGCACTTTTCTTAAATCATTTTATAAAGCTTTATATTAATGGGTTATAAACTTTTTAGTATTTTTAAAATTTAAGCAAATTCACTTAATTTTAACATAAAATACACAAATATCCTATAATAAAATTCTTATTTGAAACTTTATAAAGGCTGTATAAACTTATGTTTTTGCAATTTATGCCTAGTCTATATCATAATTTTAACATATAAATCATAGATAAAACACATTTAAATAATAATATTAAATTTTATAAGTTGCAAAAGACTATATACATTTAATATTTTGGCAATTTAAGCATATGCAAATAAATATTTTATAGTTTTAGGACTTAATATAAGAGAGAACGCGATAGCCCTTTTTGAAGGACGCCTTAACCCCGGTCATTTTTAGAATTTATACGAGTTGTCTTATTTTTTGAACCCTTGTTACGAAAGATCTATCAACTGTGTTGCTACAATTTTTTTCCCTTTGATAAACACTGTGGACAAGAACATTTTTCTAAAAAAGGTTTATGAAAATCGGTTGACAATTTTTGTCCAGGCCTCTTTAAAATTTTATGGTCGAGATAGCTCCGGTCTCCCCTACTATCGTGCTCACGGTCCATTTAATTAATGACACAATTGATATACTTGTAATAGAGGTTCATGTCCTTAATGAGGCAGTGATATCATATATATGTTGGCTATCTAAGTTACACTTCGCCCCTCCCCTTCTCTCTATCAATTTCTTCTCTTTAAATAATGTTTGACCCACCCGGGTATTGAATACTATTAGAGTTTCAACAACCTGACTTTCCTTCACTTTTATTGTTCAGTTCGTATCTAAGCGTAGGTTACAACTTTAATTTTATCAAAAACATTCTCAGCATTATTGTCCTCCTTAATTACCCAATGATTATCCAATTTTTTAGATCAATGCCACATTTTTATAATGCTTCTTTTTCTACGGATTCTTTGACCTATCGATATTAACCTAGTTCTCTATAGCCTTCTTTGGTCCGTCTTAATTCCTGGTTTCCTATATATTATTTTTACTTTTTCTAAAATCTTATATATAAAAATGAAATTATGTGTGTATGTGTGTATGCCGCTACCAATTTTGTAAAACTACCACACCGATTTGGCTCAAAATTTCACAGTTTATTCCCCACACTCCCGAGCATGTTTTAAGGTTTGTTCGAGCCTAATCGGTCCAGTAGTTTTTGAGAGGTCAAGTTTATTCTGTTTTATAAGTTTTGGCATATAATAAAGACGTCATATGACGTCATATTGTGACAACAATCAAATTTAATAATGATAAGACGTTTATTTTTATTCAGAAACAATATAAATAATCAGAATTGTTTTAAAGGTAAATTTTTTTCCATCCCGATAATCTACAAATAATCGGAGCCTTTTTTTCCATCCCGACAATCTACAAATAATCGGAGCCGCTAACAATTTTAGAAATCTACCAGACCGATTTAGTTCAAAATTTCACATTTCATTACTGACACTCCGGAATACAAAAAAACAGATAAAAGACAATCTACAAATAATCGGAGCCGCTATTAATTTTGGAAATCTACCAGACCGATTTGGTTCAAAATTTCACACTTCATTCCTGACACTCCGGAATACAAAAATAAATTTTTCCCATCCCGATAATCTACAAATAATCGGAGCCTTTTTTTCCATCCCGACAATCTACAAATAATCGGAGCCGCCAAGAATTTTGGAAATCTACCAGACCCATTTGGTTCAAAATTTCACACTTCATTCTTGACAATCCGGAATGCGAAAAAATCATTCGGCAGAATATTACCTAAATCAAAAACAGATAAAACAAGGAGAGCAGCTAAAACTCCTCAACATCGTGAAGTACGATTGCGCAATAATCGCGAGAGAAATTTAACTACAATAGAAGCTGAGTCATCGGAAGAGCGAAACGACAGACTAGCCACTAAACGCTCACAAGCCACAACTTCACGAGCTAGCGAATCAGCTGAAGAGCGAATCGAAAGACTAAACTATATGCGATCACGAGCCACAACTTCACGTGCTACCGAATCAGCTGATGAGCGAATCGAAAGACTAGCCACTAAACGCTCACGAGCCATAACTTCACGTGCTACCGTATCAACTGATGAGCGAATCGAAAGACTAGACAATATGCGATTACGAGCCACAACTTCACGTGCTACCGAATCAGCTGATGAGCGAATCGAAAGACTAGCCACTAAACGCTCACGAGCCACAACTTTACGTGCTACCGAATCAGCTGATAGGCGAAAAACTAGACAATATGCGATCAAGAGCCACAACTTCACGTGCTACCGAATCAGCTGATGAGCGAATCGAAAGACTAGCCACTAAACGCTCACGAGCCACAACTTCACGAGCCATAGAATTAGCTGAAGAGAGAATTGAAAGACTAAACAATATGCGATCACGAGACAGACGCTGAACATATAGTTCGCTCGCCAGTTTGAAATTAGCAGCGTTTCATTATGATATGGCGTTCGATTACAGCATGCACCCCAATGTCATGATTGGTCAAATGGATACGATGTGTTTGCATTGTCGTGCTTTGCGGTTCCCTAAAGAAAATCCTGGAATGTATTGTTCGAATGGCAAAATCAATTTGCCACCTCTGGGTGATCCACCTGAACCGCTCTTATCTTATGTATCTGGAACTAATACATTGTCTCCAACACATTAGCAAGTACAACGCATGCTTCCAAATGACATAGTTCGGAGCAACGAAAATTTTGAATGATGAAGGTTACATGCCCACATTTAAAGTGCAAGGACAAATTTACCATCAAATCGGTTCTCTTCTACCATTATCAGATATCGATCAAAGGTCTCTGCAAATTTATTTCATGGGCGATACGGAGGCTGATCGACGTTGTGGGATTCATGCAGGAGTCAAACGTAAAATCATCATTGACTTGCAACATTTATTCCTCAACAAAAATCATTTAATTAAATTATTCGAAATCGCATTAGAGCGAATGCCAACGGATGATTGTAAAATCGTAATCAAAGTAGATAGAACACCATCAGGCGCACATGAAAGACGCTTTAATGCACCAACAATCGATGAAGTGGCAATCGTAATAGAATTTGATCGTCGAGATATCATTATCTCCAGAAGGGATGAAAATCTGCAAAGTATTGAGACAACACACAGATCATATGATGCCTTTCAATATCCTATATTATTTTGGCAAGGCGAAGACGGATACCACTTTAATGTGATGCAAATTAATCCTGATTCAGGGGCCGCGACAACAAAAGGTGAATGTTATACTCTTTGTTATACGATGTTCTAGCGAAAATGATAATATGTGATCTTAATCTACTAAATTTCTTTCTCTTTCAGGTGTCTTCTATGGATTGTTATGCACATCGTATAATGATTAGAGCTCAGCAATACAACCACATCTTGAAGTGCCGACACCTATTCCATCAATACATTGTCGATATGTATGCAAAAATCGAGAGCGAACGCCTTCTTTTCATCCGTCTTAATCAGAGGTTACTCCGTGCCCGAAAATTATATTCACTTGCGAGATGCAATCGAACATGATGGTCACGCAAGCAATGTTGGACAAATGGTCATACTTCCAGCTACGTATACCGGCAGTCCTAGACACATGCATGAATATACACAAGATGCGATGACATATGTGCGCAAATACGGATGTCCAGATCTTTTCATTACCTTCACCTGCAATCCGGCTTGGACTGAGATCACTCAGTTGCTCTTGGCAGGCCAAGCATCATCTCATCGACATGATCTCACCGCCAGAGTTTTTAGGCAAAAACTGATGCGCCTCATCGATGTCATCACCAAAGATAACATTTACGGAGAAACTATCTGCTGGCTATATTCTACAAAAAAGAGGCTTACCACACGCTTACATCCTAATTTGGCTGAAGGACAAAATTTTTCCTACTCATATTGATAATATTATATCGGCTGAACTGCCCGATCCACAAGAAGATCCGCTACTATTTGAAATCATCAGTCGTCATATGATTCATGCATCGTGCGGAGCAATGAATAGAGATTAACCATGTATGAAAGACGGAAAATGCACCAAAAAATATCCAAAAGAAATGAGCCAAGAAACTAAAACTGGTGGCGACGGCTATCCGCTGTATAGACGCCGTAATCCAAACGAAGGAGGTAATAGTCATCATCAAAGTGAGAACCCCGTAGAAATCGACAAGAGATGGATCGTCCCTTACACTCCGTTGCTTTCAAAAATGTTCAAGGCCCACATAAACGTGGAGTATTGCAATTCAGTGAAGTCTATAAAATACATCTGCAAATACGTCACCAAAGACAGTGATATGGCAGTTTTTGGACTTACTAATACGCAAGCCGATGAAATCACACAATTTCAAATAGGACGTTACATCAGCAGTAATGAAACTGTCTGGCGCATTCTCGGGTGCCCTAATCACGAACGCTATCCAACTGTTGTACATCTCGCCGTTCACTTGGAAAATGGCCAACGTGTCTACTTCACGGAAGAGAACGCTGTACAAAGAGCGGCGCAACCACCTAATACAACACTGACAGCTTTTTTCCTGTTGTGCCAAAATGATGTTTTCGCAAAAACTTTGCTCTACCACTAAATCCCAAATTATTACACTTGGAATTTATCAAAAAAAGTGTTTCAAAGAAGAAAACAAGGCTACTTCCTGGAAATTCAAGCGTACGTATGTCTGATGCTTTGGGTCGAATGTATACTATTCATCCCAATAACGCCGAATGTTATTTTTTAAGAATGTTGCTCCACAATGTCAAAGGACTAACATCATTTCAATCCATTAGAACCATCTATGGTGAAGTGTGTGACACATATAGACAAGCATGTCTCAAACTTCGTTTGCTTGAAAATGACCGACATTGGAATACGACATTAGAGGAAGCATCGCTCATACGTCTCCCGCACCAAATACGCACTTTATTTGCGATCATTTTGACAACTTGCGCACCATCTAATCCAAAAGATCTTTGGGATACACACAAAGAAAGCCTCAGTGAAGATATCCTTTTACAAGTACGTAGAGTGCATCCGGATATGTAGATACCCATTTCCGAGGACATCTTCAATCGAGCTCTTATATTACTTCAGGACATATGTCTATCCATAAACAATAAAATGTTATGTCAGCTCGGATTGCCTGCACCTAGACGTGATAGAAGCAATAATCACGACAGTGACTTATGGCGTGAAAAACAATACGATGTGGCTCAGCTACAATTGTTTGTTAACGCTCAGGAAATACCCTTAGTCGCTGACCAAAAATATGCCTATACCACCGTCATGAAATATGTCACAAATGGTAACGGAGGCCTACTTTTCCTAAATGCGCCAGGAGGAACCGGAAAAACATTTCTTCTTAATCTGATATTGGCTGAAATTCGGAAAAATGATAAGATAGCTCTCGCTGTCCCGTCATCTACTCGATGGAGGCCGCACAGCGCATTCAACTTTCAAACTCCCATTGAATCAAAATATAAATGAAACTCCTACTTGCAACATCAGTAGGAACTCGGGTATTGCCACGGTACTAAAGACATGCACAATCATCATTTGGGATGAATGTACGATGGCACATAAAAAAGCACTCGAGGCGCTAAATCGTACACTCCGAGATTTAAGACAGATTGCACGTCCTATGGAAGGAGCTCTCTTGCTGCTAGCCGGTGACTTCCGTCAAACCTTGCCAGTCATCCCAAAGTCAACACCCTCAGATGAGCTCAATGCTTGCCTGAAAGCGTCATATCTTTGGAGAAGTGTGAAGATAATCTCGCTAACCACCAACATGCGTGTTCATTTACTTCAAGATGATTAGGCGCAACCATTTGCTAACCAACTGTTGGACCTGGGAGACGGTAAATTTCCAATTGAACCCTCAACGCACGAAATATCATTTCCATCGCACTTTTGCAAAATACAGTCATCAATTGAAGATGTCGTAAATATGGTGTTCCCGGAAATTGTTATTAACTTTACAAATCACGACTGGCTTTGTGAACGGGCTATCTTGGCTCCGAAGAATGACGACGTGAACAAAATAAATAATCTCATTCTATTGAACATTCCCGGTGAACCATTTACTTACACATCTGTTGACACAGTTATCGATGCAGATCAGGCGGTGAATTATCCAACTGAATTTCTAAATTCATTAGAACCATCGGGAATGCCACCTCACAAATTGACTCTGAAAATTGGTTCACCTATAATGATCCTTCGCAATTTAGATCCACCTAAGCTGTGTAACGGAACTAGACTTGCGGTAAAACAACTACTGCCAAACGTCATTGAAGCGACAATCATCAGCGGCAAAAGTAAAGGAGAAGATGTACTGATTCCGCGCATTCCAATGCTTCCAACCGATTTGCCCTTCGAATTCAAACGCTTACAGTTTCCTGTGCGCTTAGCTTTTGCAATTACAATCAATAAAGCTCAGGGACAATCACTAAGCGTTGCTGGATTGAATTTAAACCATGTTTTTCACATGGTCAATTATATGTTGCTTGCTCCAGAGTTGGCACACCGAGAAATCTGTTCATTTTCGCACCTGATGGAAAAACTAAAAATGTCATATATCCTCTCGCATTGCGATGATCACCTGTCTTGCCAATATATTATTAGTGCGGTATGTTATGTGGTATCATTTTTAAATGTTTACTTTTTTGATTTATTATTGCGTGTTGTATTCGTACGCGTTGCACTGTATACGGAAGTTAGAACAATAGAAGTAGAACATATAGGCATCAAACTTTATTTTTACTTCAATAACCGCTTTATGATCATATATGCCCTAAAATTCCAACATAATTTAATACAATGGCAAAACAACGTTTGCCGGGTTCATCTAGTATCTTATATAAAGCTCGGGGAGTATTGCTTCAAGATTCATAACAAGTGGGCCATGTTGCCTGGCGATATCTACGCTTTTTATTACCTTGAAATCCTTAATCTTTATAAATCCATTTGTGTAATGAGCAAATAGTCAACGAGAAAGTTTTCCACCCATGGAAGTCACTAAAAGATTTTCTCGCTTTGTTATAAGTCTATTTACTAGCGCTAAGTCATTATTTCATATGATTGGGCCACTTATAAAACTTTTAAATCTTTCGTTTTTTAGTCTAGCCTACGTGATCTCACTCATAACCATGTCGAACATTTGATCTGCTCAATATTAACTTTTCTCATAAACTATTTTTATATCTTTTATAAAAAAAGATATTAGTATACACCCAATTTATGAACATGGAGACACCTTAAAGGAGGTGTAGAAACTAATCGTTAACTGACTTAATCGTATTATTTCTGAAATAGCTCCCGGTATATTACATTAAACTTATGCAAATTAACTTCTCAACACCATTATATGAGCAATTGCGCTTACCTATTAATTGCTATGCAATTTATGGGCTCATTTTTGGTTGTCCGTCGTCCGTCCGTTACCCTCCTATCTATTTGCGTTGGGTATATTAGGTTATCGCTTTTTTAAATTAATGCATGAGAAAGAGGTGCCCCACCCCTCATCTCTATCTCCCTCGCTGTGTTATTTTTTAAATTAATGCATAAGAGGTGCCCCACCCCTCATCTCTATCTCCCTCGGTGTGTTATATATAAGATTTGTTAAATTATCTATTATATAATAAACATAAATAAAAGTTGTTTACTTTTAATTGCTATGCAATTTAACTAGTTATATAATAAACACAAATAAAAGTTGTTTACTTTTAATTGCTATGCAATTTAACTAGTTTTTGTTATATAATAAACATAGATAAAAGTTGTTTACTTTTAATGCTGTGCAATTTAACTAGTTATATAAAACTCGGGCCTTCGGCCCTCGTGGGAAGGGGGAGAAGGGAAGGGAAGAGCGGAAGGGAAGGGGGGACTCATCTGTACTTCGTATAAATGTATCATATTTGCTATGCAATTTATGGGCGAGAAAGGTGGGAAGGGGCGAGAATGCCTATAGGGGGGTATTAAATGCCTAATGATTAATTAATTATTTATACAAATTTTCCATTATAGGCAAAATGTAATAAAGGCAAAATGTAATATAGGCAAGGGTTAGGGTTAGATTTAGTGTTTGCATCTAGTTGCGTATTACATTAGTTTTTATGGCCTTTAGTGATTATGGGTCTAACAAACATTATATTATAAAACAACACAATGTTAAGAATTTGCAGAATTGTTGGGAGAAATTTTTTGTTGAATTTGAACAATTTTTAATTAAAAAAATCAAAAATTTGGCCAATGGTCACTTTTTCTCTATTGGTCAGTACCAACAGATACTCTATTAGTCAATGATAGCCAAAAAAACGGAAAAAAAAAATTTTGATGCTCACTTTGGCCAATGGTCATTTTTTTCCATTGGTCAGCAGCCAGCACACGCCAAAAGTGGATATAAATTCATAAGAGTAAAAAAAAACGAAAAAAAAATTTTCGAATCACATTTTGGCCAATGGTCATTTTTTCCATTGGTCAGCAGCCAGGACACGGTAAAAGTGGATATAAATTCATAATCAAAAAAACGAAAAAAAAGTTTTCGAATCACATTTTGGCCAATGGTCATTTTATTCCATTGGTCAGCAGCCAGCGGACGGCCAAAAAGTCATAATCGCAATGGTAGGAACAGGAACAATCATAATAGTAAAAAAAAAACGAAAAAAATATTTTCGATTCACATTTTGGCCAATGGTCATTTTTTCCATCGGTCAGGAGCCAGCGGACGGCCAAAAAGTCATAATAACAATGGTAGTAACAGGAACAATCATAATAGTCAAAAAAAAACGAAAAAATAAACTCGGATTCACATTTTGGCCAATGGTCATTTTTTTCATTGGTCAGCAGCCAACGGACGGCCAAAAAGTCTTATTATCAATGATAGTAACAAGAACAATCATAAGAGTCAAAAAAAACTCCGGGATTCTAACCCAAAAACTAGTTAAATTGCATAGCAATTAAAAGTAAACAACTTTTATTTATGTTTATAACTAGTTAAATTGCATAGCAATTAAAAGTAAACAACTTTTATTTATGTTTATTATATAATAGATAATTTAACAAATCTTATATATAAACACACCGAGGGAGATATATATGAGGGGTGGGGCACCTCTTTCTCATGCATTAATTTAAAAAAGCGATAACCTAATATACCCAATGCAAATAGATAGGGTAACGGACGGACGGACAACGGACGGACGGACGGACAACGGACGGACGGACACCAAAAAACGAGCCCATAAATTGCATAGCAATTAATAAACATAAATGTTGTTTACTTTTTAATTGCTATGCAATTTAACTAGTTTTGGGGTTAGAATCCCGGAGTTTTTTTGTCTCTTATGATTGTTCTTGTTACTATCATTGATAATAAGAATTTTTGGCCGTCCGCTGGCTGCTGACCAATGAAAAAAATGACCATTGGCCAAAATGTGAATCGAAATTATTTTTTTCGTTTTTTTTTGACTATTATGATTGTTCCTGTTTCTACCATTGCTATTATGACTTTTTGGCCGTCCGCTGGCTGCTGACCAATGTTATATAATAAACATAAATAAATATTGTTTACTTCTAATTGCTATGCAATTTAACTAGTTTTTGGGTTAGTATTCCAAAGTTTTTTTTGACTCTTATGATTGTTCTTGTTACTATCATTGATAATAAGACTTTTTGGCCGTCCGTTGGCTGCTGACCAATGAAAAAAATGACCATTGGCCAAAATGTGAATCCGAGTTTATTTTTTCGTTTTTTTTTATGATTGTTCCTGTTACTACCATTGCTATTATGACTTTTTGGCCGTCCGCTGGCTCCTGACCGATGGAAAAAATGACCATTGGCCAAAATGTGAATCGAAATTATTTTTTTCGTTTTTTTTGACTATTATGATTGTTCCTGTTCCTACCATTGCTATTATGACTTTTTGGTCGTCCGCTGGCTGCTGACCAATGGAATAAAATGACCATTGGCCAAAATGTGATTCGAAAACTTTTTTTTCTTTTTTTTTGACTATTATGAATTTATATCCACTTTTACCGTGTCCTGGCTGCTGACCAATGGAAAAAAATGACCATTGGCCAAAATGTGATTCGAAAATTTTTTTTTCGTTTTTTTACTCTTATGAATTTATATCCACTTTTACCGTGTGCTGGCTGCTGACCAATGGAAAAAAATGACCATTGGCCAAAGTGAGCATCAAAATTTTTTTTTCCGTTTTTTTGGCTATCATTGACTTATAGAGTATCTGTTGGTACTGACCAATAGAGAAAAAGTGACCATTGGCCAAATTTTTGATTTTTTTAATTAAAAATTGTTCAAATTCAACAAAAAATTTCTCCCAACAATTCTGCAAATTCTTAACATTGTGTTGTTTTATAATATAATGTTTGTTAGACCCATAATCACTAAAGGCCATTAAAACTAATGTAATACGCAACTAGATGCAAACACTAAATCTAACCCTAACCCTTGCCTATATTACATTTTGCCTTTATTACATTTTGCCTATAATGGAAAATTTGTATAAATAATTAATTAATCATTAGGCATTTAATACCCCCCTATAGGCATTCTCGCCCCTTCCCACCTTTCTCGCCCATAAATTGCATAGCAAATATGATACATTTAAGTACAGATGAGTCGTCCCCCCTTCCCTTCCCCTCTTCCCTTCCCCTCTTCCCTTCCCCTCTTCCCTTCCCCTCTTCCCTTCCCCTCTTCCCTTCCCTTCTCCCCCTTCCCACGAGGGCCGAAGGCCCGAGTTTATACTAGTGTTGTAAAAACGGCTGGCTGGTTTTTCCCAGCGTGTTGCCAAGCTTGGTAATTGGTGTATAAATTACGCCAAACCCTTTCAGTGTTAGGTGAATTTTTTTGGTTCACCCTTGGTGTTTGGCGCTTTTTACACCCATACACCAAGAGTGTTTGGGTGAAATTTTTTGGTTCACCCTTGGTGTATTGGCGCTTTTCACACCCATACACCAAGGGTGTTTGGGTGAAATTTTTTGGTTCACCCTTGGTGTATTGGCGCCTTTCACACCCATACACCTTTGGTAACCTTTTGGTTTGGTTTTGGTCGTTTTGGGTTGTGTATGGAAATATGTGAAGTTTTTATAATTTTTGTATTTATTAGTTATTTATTTTTGTAATGAACTTTTATTGATGGGAAATATGAAATGACGTCACTAAGTGGAAAGTATCATACTTGCTAGTTATAATCAACCTATAATTTGTTCCAATT
Organism: Gordius sp. MW1; assembly: GCA_964036665.1. Taxonomy (NCBI): domain Eukaryota; kingdom Metazoa; phylum Nematomorpha; class Gordioida; order Gordea; family Gordiidae; genus Gordius; species Gordius sp. MW1. Next base: position 6,118,654 of record OZ038529.1, on the reverse strand, counting down.
GGTATGCGATGCATTCATGCAGATCATCAAAGGTGTATTATGAAAATATTTTTTCACCTGTTAAATGTGAAACAGGTTACAAATGTCAAAATCTTTAATATCTATTGAAATGAATATTTTTTTTTGGAAATTGGTTGAATATATGACTAAAGCAATTTTTAGACTCGAAAAAAATATTTTTTCACCTGTTCAATGTGAAACAGGTGACAAATGTCAAAATCTTTAATATCTATTGAGATGAATTTTTTTTTTTGGAAATTGGTTCATTGTATGACTAAAACAAGTTTTAAACTCGAAAATAATATTTTTTTCACCTGTTAAATGTGAAACAGGTGACAAATTCCAAAATCTTTAATATCTATTGAAATGAATATTTTTTTTGGAAATTGGTTGAATATATGACTAAAACAAGTTTTAAACTCGAAAATAATATTTTTTAACCTGTTCAATGTGAAACAGATGACAAATGTCAAAATCTTTAATATCTATTGAAATGAATATTTTTTTTTGGGAATTGGTTCATTATATGACTAAAACAAGTTTTAAACTCAAAAATAATATTTTTTCACCTGTCCAATGTGAAACAGGTGACAAATGTCAAAATCTTTAATATCTATTGAAATGAATATTTTTTTTTGGGAATTGGTTCATTATATGACTAAAACAAGTTTTAAACTCGAAAATAATATTTTTTCACCTGTTCAATGTGAAACAGGTGGCAAATTCCAAAATCTTTAATATCTATTGAAATGAATATTTTTTTTTGGGAATTGGTTCATTATATGACGAAAACAAGTTTTAAACTCGAAAACAATATTTTTTCACCTGTTCAATGTGAAACAGGTGACAAATTCCAAAATCTTTAATATCTATTGAAATGAATATTTTTTTTTGAAAATTGGTTCATTATATGACTAAAACAATTTTTAAACTCGAAAAAAATATTTTTTCACCTGTTCAATGTGAAACACCTGACAAATGTCAAAATCTTTAATATCTATTGAAATGAATATTTTTTTTTGGAAATTGGTTCACTATATGACTAAAACAAGTTTTAAACTCAAAAATAATATTTTTTCACCTGTTCAATGTGAAACAGGTGACAAATTCCAAAATCTTTATTATCTATTGAAATGAATATTTTTTTGGAAATTGGTTAAATATATGACTAAAACAATTTTTAAACTAGAAAAAAATATTTTTTCACCTGTTCAATGTGAAACAGGTGACACATGTCAAAATCTTTAATATCTATTGAAATGAATATTTTTTTTTGAAAATTGGTTCACTATATGACTAAAACAATTTTTAAACTAGAAAAAAATATTTTTTCACCTGTTCAATGTGAAACAGGTGACAAATGTCAAAATCTTTAATATCTATTGAAATAAATATTTTTTTTTGGAAATTGGTTCACTATATGACTAAAACAAGTTTTAAACTCAAAAATAATATTTTTTCACCTGTTCAATGTGAAACAGGTGACAAATTCCAAAATCTTTATTATCTATTGAAATGAATATTTTTTTGGAAATTGGTTGAATATATGACTAAAACAATTTTTAAACTAGAAAAAAATATTTTTTCACCTGTTCAATGTGAAACAGGTGACACATGTCAAAATCTTTAATATCTATTAAAATGAATATTTTTTTTTGAAAATTGGTTCACTATATGACTAAAACAAGTTTTAAACTCGAAAATAATATTTTTTCACCTGTTCAATGTGAAACAGGTGACAAATTCCAAAATCTTTAATATCTATTGAAATGAATATTTTTTTTGAAAATTGGTTCATTATATGACTAAAACAAGTTTTAAACTCGAAAATAATATTTTTTCACCTGTTCAATGTGAAACAGGTGACAAATTCCAAAATCTTTAATATCTATTGAAATGAATATTTTTTTTGGAAATTGGTTCACTATATGACTAAAACAAGTTTTAAACTCAAAAATAATATTTTTTCACCTGTTAAATGTGAAACAGGTGACAAATTCCAAAATCTTTAATATCTATTGAAATGAATATTTTTTTTGGAAATTGGTTGAATATATGACTAAAACAATTTTTAAACTCGAAAAAAATATTTTTTCACCTGTTCAATGTGAAACAGGTGACAAATTCTAAAATCTTTATTATCTATTGAAATGAATATTTTTTTGGATGTCACCTGTTTCACATTGAACAGGTGAAAAAATATTATTTTCTAGTTTAAAACTTGTTTTAGTCATATAGTGAACCAATTTTCAAAAAAAAATATTCATTTCAATAGATATTAAAGATTTTGACATGTGTCACCTGTTTCACATTGAACAGGTGAAAAAATATTTTTTTCTATTTTAAAAATTGTTTTAGTCATATATTCAACCAATTTCCAAAAAAAATATTCATTTCAATAGATATTAGAGATTTTGGAATTTGTCACCTGTTTCACATTGAACAGGTGAAAAAATATTATTTTCGAGTTTAAAACTTGTTTTAGTCATATAATGAACCAATTTCCAAAAAAAAATATTCATTTCAATAGATATTAAAGATTTTGGAATTTGTCACCTGTTTCACATTGAACAGGTGAAAAAATATTATTTTCGAGTTTAAAACTTGTTTTAGTCATATAATGAACCAATTTTCAAAAAAAAATATTCATTTCAATAGATATTAAAGATTTTGGAATTTGTCACCTGTTTCACATTGAACAGGTGAAAAAATATTATTTTCGAGTTTAAAACTTATTTTCGTCATATAATGAACCAATTCCCAAAAAAAAATATTCATTTCAATAGATATTAAAGATTTTGGAATTTGCCACCTGTTTCACATTGAACAGGTGAAAAAATATTATTTTCGAGTTTAAAACTTGTTTTAGTCATATAATGAACCAATTCCCAAAAAAAAATATTCATTTCAATAGATATTAAAGATTTTGGAATTTGTCACCTGTTTCCCATTTAACAGGTGAAAAAAATATTATTTTCGACTTTAAAACTTGTTTTAGTCATACAATGAACCAATTTCCAAAAAAAATATTCATCTCAATAGATATTAAAGATTTTGACATTTGTCACCTGTTTCACATTGAACATGTGAAAAAATATTTTTTTCGAGTCTAAAAATTGCTTTAGTCATATATTCAACCAATTTCCAAAAAAAAATATTCATTTCAATAGATATTAAAGATTTTGACATTTGTAACCTGTTTCACATTACCAGGTGAAAAAATATTTTCATAATACACCTTTGATGATCTGCATGAATGATGCATCGCATACCAATTGGAACAAATTATAGGTTGATTATAACTAGCAAGTATGATACTTTCCACTTAGTGACGTCATTTCATATTTCCCATCAATAAAAGTTCATTACAAAAATAAATAACTAATAAATACAAAAATTATAAAAACTTCACATATTTCCATACACAACCCAAAACGACCAAAACCAAACCAAAAGGTTACCAAAGGTGTATGGGTGTGAAAAGCGCCAATCCACCAAGGGTGAACCAAAAAATTTCACCCAAACACCCTTGGTGTATGGGTGTGAAAAGCGCCAATACACCAAGGGTGAACCAAAAAATTTCACCCAAACACTCTTGGTGTATGGGTGTAAAAAGCGCCAAACACCAAGGGTGAACCAAAAAAATTCACCTAACACTGAAAGGGTTTGGTGGGAAAAAACGCTAACCCTTGCAGGCGACCAATCTAAAACCTTGGTTTTTTACAACACTAGTTTATACTTACTCGCTTACACTCCTATATTATTTATATAAATAAAATATTTAATAATTGGTCACCTGACTTGTGTTACACGCAACCTTCTTAATGGATACCTATCATACCCCTCAATATAAGGAAAAAGTTACTGGATGGCAACATTCTTGCAGCTATGCCCCGCTTTCAGCGTCCAACCCATAGGCCTGCCAGAATCCGCGACACTTGGTCGAGGTCATAAAACAGTCGCCTATTTTTGATTTACGATAGATCCACTAAAGTTCGTTTTCTAATAGACATCGGTGCGGAACTCAGTGTTTACCACCCCCACGTAATCACCGTCTTACCTCCTTGCATATCCTCCTCCAAGCTGCTAATAAAAATTTTATATTGACCTGTGGTCAGAAATCAATGGAAAGCTTTCGGAAAAACTTTTAATGAAATTAAACAATCGCGGACGTAAAGACACCAATTATCGGGGCAGATTTTATAGATTTTAATCTCCTCGTAGATATGAGTCGTAAATGTCTTTTAGACATTAATACTACTTTAAAATTTTATGGGCGATATGTTGATCCGAATTTGTATAAATAACAACTCGAATAAAAGTCGATTTACCTTATTTAAAAAATATGTTGAAATAATTTCTTGATATTTATGTTCCTTAAATTACAGCTCACTTGTAAGCCACCATATAGTCCACTACATACATACAAAGGACCACCCGTTTATACCTAACCTAGATGCTTAGACCCTGCCAAGCTAAAAATCCAAACAAAAATTAGCTCACATGCTCGAACTCGGTCTAATTTAACCTTCAGACAGTTCTTGGAGTTCTCCATTTCACATAGTTCCAAAAAAAACTCAGGAGATTGGCGGTGGAGATTACCGAGCCCTTAACGTTCACGATGCCAGATCGTTATCCCTTACCACATTTGCATGATATCTCACTCAATCTAGCCGGCACAACTATCTATACAATAATAAATCTGGTCAGAGCTTGCCATCAAATATACGTAGCCTTGGAATACATCGCAAAGACTGCAAAAACCACACCTTTTGGCCTTTACGAATTTTTGCGCATCATTTACATATCTCAAACAGTCCAACGCTTTATTGACCAAGCTCTCCGTGGTCTCAATTTCACCTCATTTTATTTACAAGTACATCGACTAGCGAACACTTAATACGCCAAGTTTTTAGACGATTAAGGGAAATGTAAAAATTAATTTGAATAAATGTGAGTGGGGATGTTGTTCATTCGATTTTCTAGGACATCACGTTTTTTGACAAGGTTTAACGTCAATACCATAGAAGATCTCAGCAATCAAAATTTCGCCACCCAGACTATTATGACACAACTACGACGTTTCGTGGGAATGGTATTTTTACAAGCGTTTTATACCTAACTGTGCACTCCTCCTACAACCACTGATTGACCTCCTCAATAACTCAAAAAGGACCCTTGAACATGACGCAGAACGCACACGGCGTATTTCACAAGATTAAGATCATGATCTATTAAATCTCGACCATTAATAATTTAGTTAATGATGCCAACATCTATTAAAACCGACGCGTCAAACTCTGCCATCAGAGCCGTTTTACACCAAATCGTAAAAGGGGAAATAAGTCTTTTATCCTTTTTCTTACCCAAATTAAGCAAAACACAAATTCGTTAAAGCATATTTAGGCGAGAACGGCTAGCATTTTACCTTTCAAAACATTACCTTCATATTTTAGAAGGTCACGCCTTTGCACTTTTTAATGATCACAACCCGTTAACTTAAGCTCTCGTTTCTAAATCCGGTAAATAATCACCGCGTGAAATACGACAACTAGAAGTAGCAGCACTTTGAACATTTAAATCAACTATGCGCAATCAGCAAAAATGCTGGCCTACCTAAAAACATTCGACCCCTTCAAACCAACAAATTTTTAACTGCGTAGAAAACATATCATTAAAAACACAAAAATATAAACCATACCTAAAAATACTAAATATTAGATTTGAGGAGAAAGTGCACATAAATATTTTGAGTTATAAACAGAGAGTTTGGGAGAAAAAAGATTAAATTTTATAACTATACCTCTCTTACACTAGATTATTATAACTAGTTCACTAATCAAAGTTTATTGAGTTGGCTTTGGGTTAAGTATTGATCGTCGAGTTATCATGTGTGAAAAATAAAAATGGGTTAAGGTTAGAGTTCTAATAAGAGCCTTCAGTCTTGTGGGATGAAATTAAACTAAGTTTTGTATCATGAATTCTTTAGTTTTTTCCTTCTTATATATCTTAGCTATTGCAATCTTCCATTCAGAGGCAAATCCTAGTAAGAATTTTAAATAAACTTAGGCTGTATTTGCACAAAATATAATATCGATTTTTGGAGAATTTTCTATGACAATTTATTTAACCTATTTTTTTAATTAATTAATAATGTTGCAAAGCTTTAGAAATTTTAAGGTTTTTAACATATTTGCAAAAATAACAAATTATTATCAGTTATCTGCCACACTACGGGAATTTTACCAGATTGCGACCTAAGATGTGTCTGGGGCTATGAAAGGGACGCTTTCGGTTGCAAAAAATGCCAATGTAGGACTGTGGACGGGGTACTGCTTTTAATTAGATTTTCAGTTATCATAAAAGAGACTTCTAATTTTTTAAATTCCTATTTTTTTATATATACTAAAACTGACAGTTAATTAAATACATAGATTTTTCTACACGAAAACGAAGATTTGGGTAATTTTATATTTATTTAAATCATTTAAGCATCTTTGCGTTAATTTAAATTATATTTAAACATGATTTAGATGCCATTTTAGAAACGAATTGCGAACCACTCCTTTGTGGCATATACTGTGAATATGGATTCGAAAAAGACGATATTGGCTGCCAAATTTGTCAATGCAAGATAACTCACTTGATATAAATACTATAAAAACACTATTTTGTATCATATGCCAATTACACATGCAATTGTAAATTAAGTATGAGCATAGATAAACTATATTTAGTTGGTGTTTTTGAAGAACATGGCGCTGCTTGATTGGTTTACCGACCTTTGCATGGGAAATTCTCGAATGAAAGTATTCAATCAAATACGTTTCGATTCTGACTTTAAATCTTTTGAAAGTAATCATTATAAGTCAAGCAATTCCTGCAACAATATTATTAATTGCTATGCAATGGGCTCGCTTTTTGTTGTCCATCCGTCCGTCCGTCCTCCAACGTTCTGACTCCGTCTTTCAACTTTCTGACTTGCTGGTTCAATACCCGGAGAGGACAAATTTTTTTTTAAATTAAATTAAAAATAAATTTATATTTTGTTCTTGTTAATACCATTGATAATATGATTTTTTGACAGTGTTCTGGCTACTGACCAAGAAAAAATGACCATTGGCAAAATTGTGAATCGAATTTTTTTTCGTTTTTGAATTGGTATATTAGGTTATCTTGCTTACGAGAAAATAAATCAGAACTTCAATACTTCCTTTCATCTATGATTTAAAAGGTAGATAAAAGTTTTTAATTAACATCGAACGAAATATGAGAATAGCTGTTATCTATTAATAAGGAGAGGCTGAGTCTTAACTGAAAATTAGTTAGATAAATAAATATAAATTAATGATTTAAATAAAATAAGCAAAATTTCAATTAGCTTTCGGTCTGGGCTTTAAGTAATGAATTTTTGCGTTATATTTCACAAATTAAACATTAAGTTGCAGGCTTTTCATTCTAGTGTCTTAAATTAATATGTCTAAGTGTCTTTATAGTCGAAACAATATAGAAAAATCTGAATTTTATATAAAGTTTAAATTGAATAAAATTATATCAGAATTAAGCGTTGATATATTTTTTTAAGAAAGAAAATACAATATGAAGAAATAATAGATCGGTTTAAAGGTTAATTATTTAATTCGATTTTAAATTTTATCAATAAAGCACTTAATTGTCTGTTTTATATTATATTTACCATGTTTAATTATTTAAAAAACAAAGTTACACAGTTTTAATCTAAAGATTGTGAAAACAAATAGTAATTTTCACAAATAAAAATATATATATATAGCGAGGTTAAAGCCACCTAGTCGCCCTTTAGCAAACACTCTTATTACATTCCTCCCAAATTAAAACCTAAAAAAAACTCGTGCCTTCGGCCCTCGTGGGAAGGGGAAGGGGAGAAGGGGAGGGGAGAAGGGAAGGGGGGACGACTCATCTTTACTTCGTATAAATGTATCAAATTTGCTATGCAATTTATGGGCGAGAAAGGTGGGAAGGGGCGAGAATGCCTATAGGGGGGTATTAAATGCCTAATGATTAATTAATTATTTATACAAATTTTCCATTTATAGGCAAAATGTAATATAGGCAAAATGTAATATAGGCAAGGGTTAGGGTTAGATTTAGTGTTTGCTTCTAGTTGCGTATTACATTAGTTTTTACGGCCTTTAGTGATTATGGGTCTAACAAACATTATATTATAAAACATCACAATGTTAAGAATTTGCAGAATTGTTGGGAGAAATTTTTTGTTGAATTTGAACAATTTTTAATTAAAAAAATCAAAAATTTGGCCAATGGTCACTTTTTCTCTATTGGTCAGTACCAACAGATACTCTATAAGTCAATGATAGCCAAAAAAACGGAAAAAAAAATTTTGATGCTCACTTTGGCCAATGGTCATTTTTTTCCATTGGTCAGCAGCCAGCAGACGGTAAAAGTGGATATAAATTCATAAGAGTAAAAAAAACGAAAAAAAAATTTTCGAATCACATTTTGGCCAATGGCCATTTTTTTCCATTGGTCAGCAGCCAGGACACGGTAAAAGTGGATATAAATTCATAATAGTCAAAAAAAAACGAAAAAAAAGTTTTCGAATCACATTTTGGCCAATGGTCATTTTATTCCATTGGTCAGCAGCCAGCGGACGGCCAAAAAGTCATAATAGCAATGGTAGGAACAGGAACAATCATAATAGTCAAAAAAAACGAAAAAAATAATTTCGATTCACATTTTGGCCAATGGTCATTTTTTCCATCGGTCAGGAGCTAGCGGACGGCCAAAAAGTCATAATAGCAATGGTAGTAACAGGAACAATCATAATAGTCAAAAAAAAACGAAAAAATAAACTCGGATTCACATTTTGGCCAATGGTCATTTTTTTCATTGGTCAGCAGCCAACGGACGGCCAAAAAGTCTTATTATCAATGATAATAACAAGAACAATCATAAGAGTCAAAAACTCCGGGATTCTAACCCAAAAACTAGTTAAATTGCATAGCAATTAAAAGTAAACAACTTTTATTTATGTTTATTATATAACATCAGCCAGCGGACGGCCAAAAAGTCATAATAGCAATGGTAGAAACAGGAACAATCATAATAGTCAAAAAAAACGAAAAAAATAATTTCGATTCACATTTTGGCCAATGGTCATTTTTTTCATTGGTCAGCAGCCAGCGGACGGCCAAAAATTCTTATTATCAATGATAGTAACAAGAACAATCATAAGAGTCAAAAAAACTCCGGGATTCTAACCCCAAAACTAGTTAAATTGCATAGCAATTAAAAAGTAAACAACTTTTATTTATGTTTATTATATAACTAGTTAAATTGCATAGCATTAAAAGTAAACAACTTTTATCTATGTTTATTATATAATAGATAATTTAACAAATCTTATATATACCACACCGAGGGAGATAGAGATGAGGGGTGGGGCACCTCTTATGCATTAATTTAAAAAATAACACAGCGAGGGAGATAGAGATGAGGGGTGGGGCACCTCTTTCTCATGCATTTATTTAAAAAAGCGATAACCTAATATACCCAATGCAAATAGATAGGGAGGGTAACGGACAACGGACAACGGACAACGGACGGACACCAAAAAACGAGCCCATAAATTGCATAGCAATTAAAAACTCGGGCCTTCGGCCCTCGTGGGAAGGGGGAGAAGGGAAGGGGAGTAGGGGAAGGGAAGAGGGGAAGGGGGAACTCTTCTATACTCCGTATAAACGTAGCATATTTGCTATGCAATTTATGGGCGAGAAAGGTGGGAAGGGGCGAGAATGCCTATAGGGGATATTAGATGCAAAATAATTAGTTAATTAGTTATAGGCCCTTGTAGGGGAGGACATAGGGTAATTATCAATGTTAACCAATTCAAAAACGAAAAAAAATTTCGATTTATTTGGCCAATGGTCATTTTTTTATTGGTCAGTAGCCAGCGGACGGTCAAAAATTCATATTATCATTGGTATTAACATGAAAAAATATTAATTTAATTTAAAAAAATTAAAAAAAAAAATTTGTCCCCTCCCTGACTTGAACCCCACACCTCCAGGTCACAAGCTGGCGCTATAACCACTATACCATGCTGGCTTTAAAATAGTAGAAGTTATTATGTTATTTATATAGATAATGAAATAATAAAGTTGTGTTTTATGTTTAGAAAATCAATATATTTCGTCGGTCAGTAGCCAGCGGACGGTCAAAAAGTCATATTATCAATGGTATTAACAAAAACAAAATATTAATTTAATGTAAAAAAAAAATTAAAAAAAAAAGTTTTTTTTAGTTTTAAAAAAGGGCTAAATTCTTAAACTACCAGCCCGATTCGCTCGAAACTTTACCCGTAGGTGCCCAGGGCGGCCGGGGGTAAAATAACCTTTTCAGATTCCTAAAACACCTTTTCTTTTTAAAAATATCGGACATTTCCCTGCTACACGTGCGGTGTAATATCTATGACACGTAGAAAATTTTTACTAATTATATAAACTTACGCGCGCCATCTAATAAAGTACAATTCGTGTTTGAGTTTAATAGTAGATTCAATTTAATTAGAAATAACGGGCTATGATTATACCTTTGAAGGAGGTTTCGAATTTTGTGTTAGTTTCTATCGATATATTTTATCGTAAATTAGAATCTAATACCTATATTATTTTTTTAAATATTACTTTTTAGGTTTTCTATGAAATCACAATCTAATTAAATGAAATATATTAACCCAATAAAAAAATATATATGCATTTATAAGGTTAAAAATATATATTACATAGTTGGCTGTCTGTTAGACCATCTATAATAAATTTTTAGGTTATATATAAAATTTGGCCAATGGTCATTTTTTTCATTGGTAAGCAGCCAGGACACAGTAAAAGTGGATATAAATTCATAAGAGTCAAAAAAACGAAAAAAAAATTTTCGAATCACATTTTGGCCAATGGTCATTTTTTTCCATTGGTCAGCAGCCAGGACACGGTAAAAATGGATATAAATTGATAATAGTCAAAAAAAACTAAAAAAAATTTTCGAATTACATATTGGCCAATGGTCATTTTTTTCCATTGGTCAGCAGCCAGGACACGGTAAAAGTGGATATAAATTCATAATAGTCAAAAAAAACGAGAAAAAAAAATTTCGAGTCACATTTTGGCCAATGGTGATTTTTTTCCATTGGTCAGCAGCCAACGGACGGCTAAAAAGTCATAATAGCAATGGTAGTAACAGGAACAATCATAATAGTCAAAAAAAAAACGAAAAAATAAACTCGGATTCACATTTTGGCCAATGGTCATTTTTTTCATTGGTCAGCAGCCAGCGGACGGCCAAAAAGTCTTATTATCAATGATAGTAACAAGAACAATCATAAGAGTCAAAAAAAACTCCGGGATTCTAACCCCAAAACTAGTTAAATTGCATAGCAATTACCAAAATTTAAATATAGATATACTTATGCATTAATTTAACGTAGCAATTAAAACCCGACCCCGCCCGAAAGCGAGGGAGATAGAGATGAGGGGTGGGGCACCTCTTATGCATTAATTTAAAAAATAACACAGCGAGGGAGATAGAGATGAGGGGTGGGGCACCTCTTTCTCATGCATTAATTTAAAAAATCGATAACCTAATATACCCAATGCAAATAGATAGGGAGGGTAGACGGACAACGGACAACGGACACCAAAAAACGAGCCCATAAATTGCATAGCAATTAATTATAGAATTTGACATAAGATATAAATAAATAACATTATAGAGACATTTCTGTATTTGTATTCATCGCCAAAATATGTCAACACGCTAAATCAAGGCAATTTAAATTTTTAAATGAAAGTATTATAAAATGTTGAAGCTTAATGAATTAAATGACAAAGATGTATGCATTCACTAAAAGATTCATTTTTTTAATAAAAATGGATTAAATTAATTACTTTAAAAAATAAATCAAATGGCCCCTTTGTTTGGACATTGTATCAGATGGTTGAGTTTGTGATCTAAAACTATGACCTTTCCACCGCATGCTTGTTAAAATAACAACGGTATGGAAGCTTATTTACCTTATACTGCGATCAAATCATTATAAAAAGTCATACTCTTATTAGTATGAATTAGAGTTCTGCAACCACCAGGCCAGGGCCAGTCAAAATATTAAATTATAAGCTCGAGCCCGGCCTGCAAATTTTATACAGAGCCCCATCCCGACCCGGGTCCGTACAAAATAAATTTATTTTAGATTGAAATTTTTTTAAATATTCATATGCTACATATTTTAATAATAATCATGTAATAATAAATTATCAACAATTTCCGGTCAGACGAATTCTTTTACCTTTTAAGAGCCGTCTTAGATGAAAAATTTTTTCACTAGTGGCACTTGTAGTTTAGAAGATATACAACCATATATGCCAAATAAACTTTTAAAAACCTTATATATTAAGTTGAATATTTAAATCTACTTGGCTTCTTTGCTTTTCCACCATTTAAATCTTTTTAGTTATAGTTATAGATATGAAATGAAAAGGCACCGATATTTTTTAAAGTAAACTTGGAGAAAAGGTAACTTTTAAATGTTGCTTTTTAATCTTATAATGAGTATATATAAATAAAATGTTACATAAACCTGCAATAAGGGTAATCTAAATAATGAATTAATTTTAGAGATGCACCGATACCACTATTTTATGCCGATACCGATACCAGCCGATACTTAAGATTTTTTTGCCGATACCGATACCATGCCGATACTTATAATAAAAAAAATTTTTATACTAAAAAATATATGCAAATTAAATATATATTATATAAACTCGGGCCTTCGGCCCTCGTGGGAAGGGGGAGAAGGGAAGGGGAGTAGGGGAAGGGAAGAGGGGAAGGGGGAACTCTTCTATACTCCGTATAAACGTAGCATATTTGCTATGCAATTTATGGGCGAGAAAGGTGGGAAGGGGCGAGAATGCCTATAGGGGGTATTAGATGCAAAATAATTAGTTAATTAGTTATAGGCCCTTGTAGGGGAGGACATAGGGTAATTATCAATGTTAATCAATTCAAAAACGAAAAAAAATTTCGATTTATTTGGCCAATGGTCATTTTTTTATTGGTCAGTAGCCAGCGAACGGTCAAAAATTCATATTATCATTGGTATTAACATGAACAAATATTAATTTAATTTAAAAAAATTAAAAAAACAACGGACAACGGACAACGGACAACGGACACCAAAAAACGAGCCCATAAATTGCATAGCAATTAATTATAAATTAAGTCACATCCAAATTTTGGTAGATCAGAATTTTGACGATAAAACAATTGTAAAGAAATATTTTATAGCCAATCAAATGAAAGAATTTTCAAAAAATTTAAAAAGTCCTCTATTTTTTAATGGTAGGAGATACTATAAATATTATTTTTTGAGTTTCATATTGAAAAAGGTATCGGCTTGGTAATTGCCGATACTAGCAAAGTATCGGGCCTATTCTTTTGGCAAGGTATCGGCGCCGATACCATGCCGATACTTGGTATCGGTGCATCTCTAATTAATTTACTTTAATATTGCTAGACGGTATAAATGGGGGGGGGGCAATGACGTACATCTGCCCCCCCCCCCTTTAAAACAAATTTTCTTGATCTAAGGTTTTTTGCACCCCCCTAAATCATTAGGTACTGCCCCCCTCTAATTTAAATTATGGTTTCGCACATGAGATTAGGTGTATATATAATTAACACTTATTGCGCGTTAAGATATTGGTGAATGAATGAACTAAGATGGTAATATAATTTGCTTCCCTTGTTAATTTTATAAACATCAAATAATTATAAATTGGAACAATTTTATAACAAACCTTTGTTTATACTAAATCTGTTGATTAAACGATCCTTAATTATATCTAGGCCCGGCCCCGAGCCTGCTAGGTTATATTAAGACCCGTCCAGGCTTGGCCCGTTGTTTTATTAAGCAAAATTTAGGCCCGTTCGCGGGCCAAGCCGGGCTGTGCACTAGTATATTCATGTTTCATAAATTACGTCAATTAACTTTTTATAAATATTTTCCCAATGCCATTCAAAATACCCTACTCAACTCAAATTGGATGAAAGAAATATAGGATAACGTGCTTTTTTGTTCATAGAATGACGTAAATAAAAAAAACTCGAACCTTCGGCCCTCGTGGGAAGGGGGAGAAGGGAAGGGAAGAGGGGAAGGGAAGGGCGGACGACTCATCTGTACTTCGTATAAATGTATCATATTTGCTATGCAATTTATGGGCGAGAAAGGTGGGAAGGGGCGAGAATGCCTATAGGGGGGTATTAAATGCCTAATAATTAATTAATTATTTATACAAATTTTCCATTTATAGGCAAAATGTAATATAGGCAAAAAATATAGGCAAGGGTTAGGGTTAGATTTAGTGTTTGCATCTAGTTGCCTATTACATTAGTTTTTATGGTTTTAGTGATTATGGGTCTAACAAACATTATATTATAAAACAACACAATGTTAAGAATTTGCAGAATTGTTGGGAGAAATTTTTTGTTGAATTTGAACAATTTTTATTTAAAAAAATAAAAAATTTGGCCAATGGTCACTTTTTCTCTATTGGTCAGTACCAACAGATACTCTATAAGTCAATGATAGCCAAAAAAACGGGGAAAAAATTTTTGATGCTCACTTTGGCCAATGGTCATTTTTTTCCATTGGTCAGCAGCCAGCACACGGTAAAAGTGGATATAAATTCATAAGAGTAAAAAAAACGAAAAAAAAATTTTCGAATCACATTTTGGCCAATGGTCATTTTTTTCCATTGGTCAGCAGCCAGGACACGGTAAAAGTGGATATAAATTCATAATAGTCAAAAAAAAACGAAAAAAAAGTTTTCGAATCACATTTTGGCCAATGGTCATTTTATTCCATTGGTCAGCAGCCAGCGGACGGCCAAAAAGTCATAATAGCAATGGTAGGAACAGGAACAATCATAATAGTCAAAAAAAACGAAAAAAATAATTTCGATTCACATTTTGGCCAATGGTCATTTTATTCCATTGGTCAGCAGCCAGCGGACGGCCAAAAAGTCATAATAGCAATGGTAGGAACAGGAACAATCATAATAGTCAAAAAAAACGAAAAAAATAATTTCGATTCACATTTTGGCCAATGGTCATTTTTTCCATCGGTCAGGAGCCAGCGGACGGCCAAAAAGTCATAATAGCAATGGTTGTAACAGGAACAATCATAATAGTCAAAAAAAAACGAAAAAATAAACTCGGATTCACATTTTTGCCAATGGTCATTTTTTTCATTGGTCAGCAGCCAACGGACGGCCAAAAAGTCTTATTATCAATGATAGTAACAAGAACAATCATAAGAGTCAAAAAAAAACTCCGGGATTCTAACCCAAAAACTAGTTAAATTGCATAGCAATTAAAAGTAAACAACTTTTATTTATGTTTATTATATAACATTGGTCAGCAGCCAGCGGACGGCCAAAAAGTCATAATAGCAATGGTAGAAACAGGAACAATCATAATAGTCAAAAAAAACGAAAAAAATAATTTCGATTCACATTTTGCCCAATGGTCATTTTTTTCGTTGGTCAGCAGCCAGCGGACGGCCAAAAATTCTTATTATCAATGATAGTAACAAGAACAATCATAAGAGTCAAAAAAAACTCCGGGATTCTAACCCCAAAACTAGTTAAATTGCATAGCAATTAAAAAGTAAACAACTTTTATTTATGTTTATTATATAACTAGTTAAATTGCATAGCATTAAAAGTAAACAACTTTTATTTGTGTTTATTATATAATAGATAATTTAACAAATCTTATATATAACACACCGAGGGAGATAGAAATGAGGGGTGGGGCACCTCTTATGCATTAATTTAAAAAATAACACAGCGAGGGAGATAGAGATGAGGGGTGGGGCACCTCTTTCTCATGCATTAATTTAAAAAAGCGATAACCTAATATACCCAATGCAAATAGATAGGGAGGGTAACGGACAACGGACAACGGACGGACGGACACCAAAAAACGAGCCCATAAATTGCATAGCAATTAAAAAAGCGTTGTTGGAGATGGAGTTGTGTGAAAATATAAAAATTTTGATATGTTTTTGCCACTTTGATGGAAAGTAAAAAAAGTATTTATGAAATTATGCGGTTACATAAATCGAGGCGCTCGCTCGACCTACAATGCCTTTCAAAATTTATCAACGCCCATATTGATACCCAACGTTTGTATAAGCTTTTGAACGGCCAAAAGTCATAATAGCAATGGTAGAAACAGGAACAATCATAATAGTCAAAAAAAACGAAAAAAATAATTTCGATTCACATTTTGCCCAATGGTCATTTTTTTCGTTGGTCAGCAGCCAGCGGACGGCCAAAAATTCTTATTATCAATGATAGTAACAAGAACAATCATAAGAGTCAAAAAAAACTCCGGGATTCTAACCCCAAAACTAGTTAAATTGCATAGCAATTAAAAAGTAAACAACTTTTATTTATGTTTATTATATAACTAGTTAAATTGCATAGCATTAAAAGTAAACAACTTTTATTTGTGTTTATTATATAATAGATAATTTAACAAATCTTATATATAACACACCGAGGGAGATAGAAATGAGGGGTGGGGCACCTCTTATGCATTAATTTAAAAAATAACACAGCGAGGGAGATAGAGATGAGGGGTGGGGCACCTCTTTCTCATGCATTAATTTAAAAAAGCGATAACCTAATATACCCAATGCAAATAGATAGGGAGGGTAACGGACAACGGACGGACGGACACCAAAAAACGAGCCCATAAATTGCATAGCAATTAAAAAAGCGTTGTTGGAGATGGAGTTGTGTGAAAATATAAAAATTTTGATATGTTTTTGCCACTTTGATGGAAAGTAAAAAAAGTATTTATGAAATTATGCGGTTACATAAATCGAGGCGCTCGCTTGACCTACAATGCCTTTCAAAATTTATCAACGCCCATATTGATACCCAACGTTTGTATAAGCTTTTGAACGGCCTTGAGTTAAAGTCAAACAAATTTATAAAAAGATTGACAACAAAATGTTATTGATATTAAACAGGAATGGCAATGAATGCAAAAACCAAGGCGATCAAAAACTAAAAAAGTAATGATTTATTGAATGAGGTTTAATATAATTTATGATTTAATAAAGCGAAGCCCGTACAAGAAATGTTATTTTATTGCAATCAAAATTGTAGATTGTTGTCTAGCAAAAATATTAATTAATAACAATCATTTATCATACATCTTTATTAAGTGTTTGAAATACTAATGATCATTATGTCATCAATATAAACGCTCTTCTCTTGATGCCTTTGATTACTTATCCAGCACACGCCCTCACTGATATGCTATTTGATGCTTTAATGCGAGGGCCAGGGGAATTAAATTACACGTTACGAGAAAATATTTGCAGATATAGGAGAGATATTAGGCGTAATATAGTTTCGCAATACAGGGACGAGACCACACCTTTGTTTTTAGCAGTGTCAGGAGGTTGGTCAGATGATATAGTTAGATTTTTAGTGAAAGATTGTAATGCCGACGTGGAACAGAAATGTAGATTGAGGATTCAAGATAGCGAAGGCAATACTTTTAGTACCCATGTAGTTACTGCATTGTGGTGTGCTTCAGTTAAAGGTAAGGTTAAATGTCAAACATAATTAGTTATATATATCTTCAACATTTGACATGGGCGTAGCCAGGCCCTAAATGGCGAAAAAAAATTTTTGTCAATGCAAAAACCCTTAAAAATTAAAAAAAATTACGTTTTGCCCCCCCCCTTTATTTGAACTTTTAAACGTTTTGCCCCCCCCCCTAATCCAAAACCTGGCTACGCCCATGACATTTGACAT
Source organism: Gordius sp. MW1 (assembly GCA_964036665.1). Classification (NCBI taxonomy): domain Eukaryota; kingdom Metazoa; phylum Nematomorpha; class Gordioida; order Gordea; family Gordiidae; genus Gordius; species Gordius sp. MW1. Next base: position 6,100,760 of record OZ038529.1, on the reverse strand, counting down.
CAGTAGGTGGTATAGGGAATACTATTGTTTCTTTTAACAAATGATCATAGCACAATCAAACGTTTACAGTATTTTAGACTTAGTAGGGATCAAAGGCGATTTGCAAATTTGAGCAAATAATATCTTTTTCCTATCTCAGGCTGTATGTTTTTTTAAATAATATTCAGGATGTTTGAGTCATGCGCGGATGTTATTTGAGTTAGGTGGTGCGAACCTTAATACCACATCGGATTCTGGATCTACCCCTATTAGATCGGCGTGCTTTATGAATAAAATTGACGTTGTTTCTTATTTAATCTCCGCCGGAGCAGATGTTAATCGACCTAACTACAATGGTGGGACATGTCTTATCAATTCTGTTCAAAACGCCGAGCTGTGCAAACTATTAATAAAATCTGGGGCTAATGTCAATGCCCAAGATATGCATGGAAAGACGGCAGCTCATTATTCGATTCAGGAAAACAGGCTAGAAACACTAAAATTATTTGTCGAAATTGGCGAAGCGGATGTCACCATTCAAAATTCTTTTGGCGATGATCTCATACAGACAGCTTCTTTAAATGCAATTATTGAAGCATTTGAATATCTGGCTTACAACACTTCTTATTCTCTTGACTACATACTAAATCAGTATGATTTGTTAGGTGCCGGAGTCCTAGAAAAATACCACGACCTTTCAGCTGCAATACGTTTTTGGGGTCATAGCCTGAGTATGAGGCAAGAATCAGGTATTACAAAGGAGCCAAAGCCGGAGCATCACTGTCTCAAGGAACACTACGCAATGGAAGAAATCGAAAGTTATGATGAGCTCCAAGATGTTCGCACTAATGGGGAATTAATGCATTTACAAGCCCTTCTCATATACGAACGAGTTTTAGGATCGAACCATCGAGAAACTATTTTTCGTCTTTTGTATCGCGGTGCAGTATATGCGGATCAGTTGGAATTTCAAAATTGCTTATACATTTGGATTTATGTGTACGAGGTAAAATTAGCCAACGATGTGATATATAACCCTGACACCGTTTTCACTTGTCGTACAATATGTATCGTCCTGATGGAAATGGCTGAAAAATTTGGTCGAGGTCAAATTAGTGAGCAGCCAAAATTATCGCACCTTATCCGTATTTTAATTCCGATCCAGGTCTCACTTCCCTATGCTCTGGAATGCCTAAGGATAAAGCCCAGTTCGATTGTACAAGAAAACTTTTTTAAAAAAAGTCTTCTTAATCTACTCTACCTTTTGCACGCTTCAACTTTTGCCATAATTGACGATTTATCTAAAGCTGGTTCGGAATCTCAAGATTTTGTATTTAAAAAAATATTATACCAAATAGTCAAAGAAAATCCACTGGTAACGGATAACTCTACTCTGCTCCATTTGTCGATTGACAATAACTCGTTTTTATACTATCACCCATTATCAATTATTCCTAGCCTTAAAGTGGTGAGGCTACTTACCGAGGTTGGTGCCAATGTCAACGCGCGTAACGATTTATTTAATACACCCCTTCACTTAATTTCAACCAATGTTGTTATACCTCAGAACTATGTAACTGTTCAAATCATGAAGACTCTACTGAGAAGGGGTGCTCACTATGACGCTAGGAATAAAGCAGGACAAATGGCTGGAGTTGTCGTGCAACGTGAACCGATAACTTATGAGTTGAGGAATGTTAACTTAAAATGCCTTGCTTCCCGCATCATAAGGCAGAATAAAAAACTTTACGATAGCTTGGCATATTATTGTATACCCGAAAACATGCTTTCTTACGTCGAAATTCATTAAAGTATATATGTACACATAAATGGGTAAAGTTGTAATATACATTTTGTAGAAAGTTGATGAGTATGCATATAACATTTGCATTTATAATAATAGTAAAAGAAAGTTTTGATTTGAAAATAAACTTTTTATATATTGATTTTAAAAAACTATATTTTTTAATCTTTTTAAACTTAAATAAATTATAATAAATAATCTATTAAAAAATGCTTAGCGACTGTATTTCTGCCACAATATTTTGATATAAAAACTATACCATATGTATGGTCACTCCAAGGTGACCTGACCCAACCTTAAGGAGGTCTTGGAATCCTTCCAACCTATGGTTTTGGACTAGAGTTCAAATCTAACCCAAAATTTTAGGTTGAGATTTTGAAAAAACATTAGGTGGTTGAAAAACCTAAGCTACCTAAGCCTAACCTAAAAGGGTTTAGCTTAACTAAAACCTGAAATAAGGATAGCCTTAGGTCAACCCACCCTAAGGTTTTTCCCATCACTAAGTGGAAGGGACAATTTTATATTTTCTAAAATTTCTGATCGTTATTTCCAGTGATTTTTTATATGTTCTAATCGATTTAAGATAATGGAGCTAGAAAAACATGTGTGCAGATCGGAATTTCGGGATTATACATATGTTTATGTTATGTCTCTTAGCTCGTTGCTTAAATATGGAACGGGTCTCTAATGTAAGACACTAAATTAAAAACACCTATATGTCCTTTAAACCTAATAAAATCTCTGTAGTGATCGTTGCAGTGCATAAAAAATAGACAAGTTGCGACAATCTTGATTACAGTGTTAGAGTGTTTAAATACATTTTTCTCCAATATAGTGTTTCGATCTCGTCTCGGTCTCAAAAGCAAAATCTCGTCTCGTCTCGGGAGCGATTATGAAAATCTCGATCTCGTCTCCTAGAATAATCTCGATCTCGTCTCGTCTTGACTTAAAAAAAATATATATGGAATAAAAATTTCTCCTGTTTTATTCAAAATATTAAATAAGTGTTTGAGAACAATGCGAATTGCTAGCCTTTATATTTTTAAAAACCTTACAACACAAAATTTTTAAAGATTTAGCACGACACGACATCTTAATGACAATATAAAGATATGAACTAATTGTTAAAGATAACATTTTATATGGAAAGTGCAAATTAAAAAAACTATAAACATGGCCGTATCCAGGTTTTGAATTAGGGGGGGGGGGGCAAAACGTTTAAAAGTTCATTTAGAGGCATATTTTTTTTTAATTTTTCAATGTTTTTGCATTGAAAAATTTTTTCTGTCGTAAATTAGGGGGGGCAGCCCCCCCCTGCCCCCCTCTGGGTACGCCCATGACTATAAATGACATTGAAGTAAAGAACGAAAGGAGCATAATAAAATTGTGCATCAAATTTAAAATTTAAATGTAAAGAACGAAAGGAGCATAGTAAAATTGTGCATTACATTTAGAATTTAGTGGTGGTGTTTATTGACACTTTTTAGATTTAAGTTTAAACCAGTACTCTTGTGAGTGTTTTAAAGCTGAAACCTCTATGTAATAAATATACTAACTGATTGTTAGAATAAAGACCATATTAAATTTTATAGTTCTAGCAAATTTTAACATTTGTATCAAATTCACTGTGTCTGTCAAATATAGACTTAGAAATTTATAAGTTCCTATGTTTAGCTTAAATATATATTTAGGCAAATTGAGATCCTTATTAATGCTGACTAAAGACTCAAAGTTGACCTAACATATTAATGTGTCCGCAAATCCTTTTATTTTGATAAGATAATATGTACACTTGGCGAAGTAATTAAATAATTATAATATCGATCGGATAAGGTAAATATTAAAGGGAGCGATTAATCCGTACAACCAATAGGCTAGAATGAATGACGTCTACGGGCAAAATAAAAGGTACTGGATTAAGGGCGTTTGGCTCTTGTTATATAATTGCCGCTGGACCCACGTGTTCTAAAGATGTGAAATAAACATATCCCCCCCGCAGGACTAACGTGTCCTGAAGAGAAAAATAAATAACTCCTCCCGCAGGACTAAATAACAAATTAAATAACTGACTAGAAAATTAAATAACTGATTATATCATGGTCAAATTCTCGCTATTTAAACCTTGTCGATGCACTTCTCAATATGCATGAGGGATGCCGACCGTTCGACGTCTGCTTCTAATTAGTACACATCTATTCTCATAACAAAATACATTACATTTTGTTCACACACTCATTACCTTAAACATTATTCCCCCCATTAGTGGGCAAGATACAACACGCTATCTCATTTGCATAGGCGCGTATAAGTTAAGTCATTTAACTACTTAACCACGGCTACAACACATATTTAAGGCAAACGTTTAGTCCATTTATATGACCTTACCAACATCAATTATAACCCATAGAGTTTATTGTATGTTTACTATAGCGTTATAAACCACAGTGCGAGTGACATTAAATGATAATATTATTATTTACAGAATTGATAACTAATTGCACGATAACGTTCTAAATACAATAATAAAAGCAGCATTATTAACGAATCAAGAATACGAGGTTTTAAACTTTCAATTAAAGTGCACTTATTATATTTTATGATATTCATTATATTTAAATTTGTATTCTAAATAATTACTTTCCAATTCTAACTAACTTTGCGATTAAATAGTTATTTATATAGTATAGTATAAGTTCGTGTTTATTAATTTTATATTGTATAATAAATTCGAATCCACCTGCCATCCTTAGTTTATAATGTGAAAAGTAGTGAATATGAAAAACAATCTATTCACACACTGTCTTTTTAGAAGCATAAAACATCTATAAAAACTCATAATTTAATCTATTACCGTTTTATCGAATATTCAATAGTACTTTTGAAATTGTTAGGCATGACAAATGACGCTATGGTGCTCAAAAAACCTCGAGCCACCTTGGTTTAACCTCGTATAATTTATTAAACTAATTGGCTACCCATTTACAATTATCGCATCCTGCAGGATGAGAAATTGCGAAATTCAAATATTCTTTAGTAACATTTACTACTCCATCAAAACTCATTCTAGGTCGAAATTTTTGTAACATTTAATAATGCTAAGGATACACACATGTGATAAATATATTACTAAATTCACCCTGAGGGCCATCCATACTTAGGTAAATAAACGGTAAATGCCAAATTTTAAACTTTTTGCAAAAATATATCATATTTATTACACCTAGGTGTTATTTTTTTTAACAAATACATTCCTATCATATTAATTTTTATTTAATATCTTGAATGTTAATCATTCAAATTAAAATACACATTAATTTACTCATATCTAATGATCTATAAAAAGCTGAAATCTCGCCGAAAAAATCTGGTATCGTCCCGTCTCGTCTCGACATCAAAATTCTCGTCTCGATCTCGGGTC